>JAVANC010000011.1:10085365-11469130 GCA_033319125.1 Parnassius glacialis | reverse complement strand
CGTAAAATCCAAAAGTTTACTGTTTAATAAATATGTAATATCAATGATATAAAAAAAGATAATATTTTATTCAAATACCGTAGTAAATGCAGTGACAAAATATTCAAACGAATGAAACTGTTTTATCACTCTCAAAATATACTAATTTCCGTTCCCTGAGTGAAGCGAAGACACGATAATATAATAGTGATCATTTAAATATTTTTGCCTAAATGAAATATCTGCTTTATCCTGAGAAATATTAAGAATTCTGAACGAAGCATAAAATATATTCCAAAATTGTTCGAGTTTGAATGGTTTTAGGTATATTATGACGGCACAAAACACTTTTACAAACGTGATTACCGTGGTGGAAGGCATTATTGAAAGCGATTAGCTTATTTTACTGTTGGAACAGGGAGAGCCAACCCTGGTCTTTTGATAAGACACATCGTCTGTCCCGCAAATATTTGTTTATTTTTACTAGGATTACTTGGCACATTAGTTGATGGGGAAAGCTTGCGCATTACCGTAGGAATCCGACTAGGAGCGGCGATTTGTCATCCCCATCACTGCCCATGTGGTAGCAGCGTCGACAAGTTTGGGCTCCACGGACATTTATGTAAGAAAAGCGCTGGTAGGTTTTCACGACACAATTCTTTGAACGATGTCATCCGAAGGGCTCTTGTCTCTATAAATGTTCCCTCGGTTTTAGAGCCTTGTAGAATATTTACAGACGATGACAGGAGACCTGACGGTATGACATTGCTCCCTTGGGAGAGAGGTAAAGCCCTAGTGTGGGATACTACTTGCGTAGACACTCTGGCGGCCTCTCATCTCAGGGGTACCTCGTTTAGAGCCGGGGCGGCATCAGAGGCAGCTGAACTGAGTAATGGCGCAAGTATGAGTCTCTGAGAGATGACTACATATTTGTGCCATTTTCTGTAGAGGCTATCGGTCCGTGGGGTCCACGTGCGGGGAGGTTCCTAAAGGAACTCAATCCGCGGCTGGTCGTTGCTGCTGGTGATAATAGGGCTGGTTCTTTTCTCGCTCAAAGGCTAAGTATGGCCATTCAGCGGGGAAACACAGCCAGCGTTCTTGACACGATACCGCGGGGAGTAGGACTATATGATAATTAAGTTTCTAGTTTTACTTTTTCTTTTTTATTATTATAGATTTTCATATTGTATATAACTATGTATTTAACATATTAAATGCATTGTTCTAGGATTATAAGACACAACGAAATTAACCTTTGTCCCTTCCTCTGTTTGTCCGTTACAGAGTAAGTTTTAGTCACATTAATACAAGGATGAAAGCTAGATTGCAAAGTTAAGTAGCATTAAGTAATATAATATAATATGCAATATTTAAATTATATTAATTGACTAACACGGGCTAGGGTTAGCACGCGTTATTTATCGGGGATTTCCCCTTTTCCCTGTCTATGTGTGCACTTTTTAAAAAACATTCCAATAATTATGTTATACATAAGATTCAATTTTAAATAGGTACACATTAATGGACCCTGTTGGGCACAACTACAATTTTTTTTTATAGGAGAGGGGCAAACGAGCATGCGGCTCACCTGATGGTAAGTGACTATCGCCGCCCATGAACAACTGCAACACCAGGGAGGGAATTGCAGATGCGTTGCCGGCCTTTTAAAAAGGAGTACGCTCTTTTCTTGAAGGTTCCTCAGTCGTATCGGTCCGGAAAAATCGCTGATGGTAATCGATTCCACAAGGAAGTCGTGCGAGGAAGAAAACATCTTCTAAATCGCACAGTGGTGGACCGGGAGTATCGGGAGTTCTGCCGCGATGTGCGTTCGTGAAATTTGGCGACTGGGATTAATCCGAACAATTCCTCAGAGCACTCCCCATGGTAGATGCGAAAGAAAATGCAAAGGGATGCAACATCTCTTCGCAGTGCCAATGAATCAAGCCGATCGGAAAGGACTCGGTCATCCATGATTCGAGCCGCTCTGCGCTGGATGCGGTCAAGTGGAAGGAGCTGACACTGGGGAACCCCTGCCCAGAGATGGGAACAGTATTCCATGTGAGGCCGAACCTGCACCTTGTAAAGTTGCAGGCGGTGTGCCGGCATGAAATACTGTCCCGCTCTGCTGAGCACGCCAAGCTTTTTAGAGGCCAATTTGGCCTTCTCTTCCAAGTGACCACGAAACTGCACGTCACTCGATATGTCGACGCCGAGGATTCCGATACTGGCTGAGGCAACTAGGGGAGTGCCTTGAAACTGAGGAGATACGACAAAGGTGTTCCTTTTAGCGGTAAACGCGCAAACTTGTGTCTTCTGAGGATTAAACTGGACTAGAGATTTAGTCGCCCCCAGTCCGAGACTTTGTCCAGCAAAGACTCGACTTCAGGCACAAGTTTGTTCCGGTACTTAGCGACGTTTTCCCGAGAAATATTGGCACGGCCGGTGTATAAAACATCACCAGTGCTGTCATCCGTATAGCAATGAATGTTACCAGTTAGCAACATATCATTGATATGCAGAAGAAACAGCGTTGATGATAGCACACAGCCTTGTGGAACACCAGCGTTAATAGGCTTGTAGTCAGAACATGCACCGTCTACAACGACCTTGATGCTCCGATCTGCAAGGAAGCTGGTGATCCAATTGCACAATTTCTCGGGAAGCCCATAGGAAGGGAGCATCAAAAGAAGCGCTTTGTGAAAAACCCGATTGAAGGCCTTCGCAATGTCCAGACTAACGGACAACGCCTCCCCCTTGGACTCTACTGCCTCCGTCCATCTATGGGTCAGGTAAACCAGAATCCAGCCAGACCAGCTGATCGACCTAGACGAAAACCGTATTGGCAGTCACTAATCAGCTGGTGATCCTCAAGGTACCGGATGAGCTGGCAGTTAATAATGGATTCCATTATTTTGGAGAATAAGGAGGTGATCGCGATAGGCCTATAGTTGGACGGGTCTGAGCGGTCGACTTTTTTAGGGATCGGGTGGACAAAAGCTGTCTTCCATGAATTCGGGACTACGCCTTGAGAGTAGGAGTACCGGAAAAGATGCGTTAGGACCGGTGTCAACTCCGGAGCACAAGTCCTCAGCACAATTGGGGGATTCCGTCAAGCCCACTCGACTTCTCGATGTCCAGGGAGAGAAGTGCTTTGCGAACCGAGCGCTGTGCGAACAGCACATCCGGCATGGAGCACTCACACCGCGGGATGATCGGCGGTGTTTTCCCTCCGTCATCAAGAGTCGAGTTGGACGCAAAAAGGGAGCCTAAAAGGTCGGCTTTGTCTTTTGCGTGTTGGGCCAGTGAGTCGTCCTCCCTATGCAGAGATAGTAGTGATGGCTTACAGAAATTCCCTTGGACAGCCTTGGCGAGAGACCAGAATACACGGGTTCCCGAAGGAAGGCGAACTAGTTTCTCGCCAATTCTGCCTATGTGCTCTGTCTTTGCCTTGGCAATAACTCTTTTGCAGGACCTGGAGGCGAAGTTATACTTCTTTTTAAGTATGCTGGTGTTTACATCCCGAGTCGCCGAATCCGCAGCCCAGGCTTGATAACACTCCTGCTTACTGCGTAATGCAGTCTTACAGGAGCGACCAAACCAAGGCTGAGATCTGCCTCCGATGGGTACCACAGATGATGGAATAAATAGTTCCATTCCCTGTAGCACCACATCAGTGACAGAGTCAGCAACAGCGCTGGGATCATCCGGCGAGAAGCAAACCCGCCCCCATGGGTAGGATGCAAAGAAAGACCGCATTCCGTCCCAATCCGCCGACCTGTAATGCCAAACACGGCGGCAACCTGCAGAACGCAACCGCGAAGGGAGCGTGAGTGGCACCATACTCCGGATCAGACAGTGGTCCGAAGAGCCGAGAGGGGCATCGACGGAAACCTGATATCCGTCCGGATGAGAGATCAGCAGAAGGTCCAATAGGGAAGGTGTATGATCCTCCACATCTGGAATCCGCGTAGGCGAAGTAACCAGTTGTGTCAGACCATATGCCAAGGCAAAGTCATAAACAGATCTCCCCGCATGATCGGTTAAACGTGAACCGAGCCATTCGGCATGGTGGGCGTTAAAATCGCCAAGGATCACGATCTCTGCGGATGGAACCTGTTGTTGCAAAGAATCTATTATTCATTTAAACATATTATTTTCTCAACCGAAAGTGGAACAGTGGAGTGGGGAAATTGTATCAGGAGGTGGGCAGCAGTACCTTCTAGGTAAAAAATAAAAATAATAAAAAATGCGGTTGAAAAATTAAAATTAAAAGATAATAAAAATCTCAATTTTGGAAACATTTAATAAAATGTCTTTGTTCATTTCCGGTCGGCCTATAGAATACCGGTACCATGGCAAACTAAAGGGGTCGACTCTGGCTAAGATAAAAATAAACTAATAATAAAAATTAAACCTGATTTCAAAAAACGCGATAGAATAAAATAATTTCACATT
Organism: Parnassius glacialis; assembly: GCA_033319125.1. Taxonomy (NCBI): domain Eukaryota; kingdom Metazoa; phylum Arthropoda; class Insecta; order Lepidoptera; family Papilionidae; genus Parnassius; species Parnassius glacialis. Next base: position 11,464,696 of record JAVANC010000011.1, on the reverse strand, counting down.
CTGAAGTCGTTATCTTGTCGTTATAGGTATTTGTTGATTCGGTTAAATTTCTATAAATTGAGTACACTGTCTTTTAATCAAAGGAATTTTTTTTTGTTTAATTAAACCTAAAATTAATTTGCCCATTTAACTAAACCTAAAAGAGTCTACACCGTGTTTAAAAGTTGGCATCGCTTCAGCGGTTCCTCTGTTGATGCAGTTGTTTATGGGCGGTGGCAGTCGCTTTCATCAAGTATCCGCAACCTGGGTTAGATCCCCGACACCAATGAAGTTGTCAGTTGCAATTTTAAGAGCGGGGTTTTTTATAAATACTAGTAATGTTATTAAACATTACTAATATTCCCTTTGACCACTTCTGGTAATCTTAAAATGCTTGTGTTAGAAGTGGTTCACAACAGTAGTCGAATGGCGGATCCGAACCCATGACCTTTCGAGTTCGCGGTCCACGCCCTGCCATTAGGCTACTGACGCTTCTTAACCACGTTTACCACGTGTTCGGCGGTTATGAGCTGCATATGTTAGAAATGAAAAAAATACACATTCAGGTAACGAAGCTTCCTTATCCTAAAAAACCCTCTCAGCAATAATAAGATATCTGTAGCCAGTAGTTGCTCGTATATAGGCTGTACCTAATTAACATCCTTCTGCATTTCTTTTGGTGAGTAGTTATAACACGAACTCTTTTTACTAGTAACTAGTAACGAAGTATTCCATCTTAGTTCTCTGGGATGACCACGCACCCTCATTTTGATTCATAACTGCGGAGAAAATTAGGTCTGTTGTCCATGATATATGGGCCATAAAGCGAGCACATACAATTTTATTTCTGAGGTCGGGTTAGTATTTGAGGATATTGACTAGACTTTCTAGATCTAAAGCAACGTGAACAATTTAAAAAAGACTTCTTAATGTACGACAAAACATTTTATTTAATACTTTCTATACAATAGTTATTTCAAGACTAACTAGTCATCGTTGTCACAGCGTCAGTAGCGCATTGATAAAGCGTTTGGCTGCGACGCAATTGCCCGAGAATTCGGTTCCGACTCCAGACTATTGTTCCTATGAACTACAAAAAACTTTTCTTGGCCTGTGTAAATGCTGATCCATGTGCAATTTGTAATAATAAATCTTTAAAAAAGTAGCATTTGAATAATCGTTTCCTATTTTTCCGTTCTAAGGTTTGGAATTTTCTTCGGGCTATCCCTATATGACAAAAAATAATAATTTATATTTGCAGCACACATAAAAAAATACATCTTGAAAATAGAATCTCCTCGTTTTTGGAACTCTGTTAAAAAGAGACATTCTTGCTCCAAAATCTAAACTTAAAGTCTCTAATAAAATATGCCTTTTATATCGAATTAGTTTCCTGCAATTTTTTATCCATACAATTTTAAATAAAACTTCGGCTTACACTTATAATAATAATTGCTTTTTATTAAAGATTTATACTCCCTTTTACTTTTCAATCCATGTTGGTGTGGGATTTATCTTTTCCATGTTTATATGGGGCTTATTATAAAAATAATGTGCCAACTGCGTTACCCGCCTAGCATGACGTGAAAGGAGCTAATAGGATATTGAGTTTGTAATTGTGTAGGCGATGGCTAGCGACCTATCATTTCTTTCACAATTCTTTTATCTCAACTCATATACTTTAGCCAAACGTGGTCCGAATAGATTCCCCTCAGGTAAAACAGGCGTGAGCTATATATAAAGATTTATACTCGCACTTTATAGATTCTAAAGTAACTGAATTCTACAATAGCTACTTATATATTATATTTATTTGAATGTTACGTAAATAAATTAAGAGTTTACAACTTATATATTTGGAAAGATATTAAGAAAAATAAAATAAAATCACTCGTCACTCGTTTCACCATGAAGTATAATAAATGTGTAGTCTTAAATATTAACCTTAAAGTATTTCGTGATCGACCTGTCATAAAACGAAGTCAAAATATAACACACAGAATGCTGCTAATGGAACAATGAAGCAAAACCCTTGTGTGACACCGTAACGATGTGTCCTGGCCTTTAAGAGTCTTATGAAATGAATCTAGACAACACCAGACCAGCGCTACATTTAAGTTTTATAGTAGGCACCGCCTCAACTAAAAATGTTCATTGTATTTTTATGTGCGGATTTAACCAAAATATAATGCGCAAGCCTGCATTTCTAAAATTTAACAATTAAAATAAATCTCAAACATTTTTTTACAGTTTTATTACAGAAAACGAATGCAAAAGAGAAAATATTTAAAAAAAATGCAGGAACATAATATTACTGTGTTGTTAAACCTGAGTACTAAGATGAAATGACTCGTTACCAGTAAAATGGGTCTCCGTATTTCGTCCCACACCATACAAAATATAACAGCATTATGTTGTTATCTCACGCTAGAGACTGTGCGGGTGTACTACTTCCCGTCGTTCTTCTTGTGTACCGAAATCCCCTCAGTAAAAAGAAATATGATTACCCGTGGTACAAGATCGTGTTTTGTGGAATTTCTTGAAGAAGGCCTGCGTTCAGCAGACGACTTGCGAACCTATAATGTTGATGTGTTGATAGATTTTGCATACGTACCTATCATGTTATGACAAAACGAGTTTTATTTCTTAATTTTACGAACAGAACAAGTAATTCTTTTTATTGACTCCTATTTTCAATTTTAAAAAGGTAATAATTCAGATAATTACGTGACAATCCAGATTACTTTGTGAATAGCGGGAATAATTTGTCTGCTTTTGCCTATACTTAAAAGCAAGTAATGGAATTGAATGGAGTGCGAGTACGATCATTTCGATTCTACATAATTAAGGAGAATAAAACACAACTATTGTAATTTCCCTTTGATTTCAACTAAATGCAAATATAGACAAGATTTAAATACTTTTATAATTGGTGTCAAAGGGATTTGTATAATAGTAATTATAATATTTGTTATCACTGTAAGTAACCGCAATTTAAACCCATATAAATGACGGTAATATAAAAATGTTTTCCAATATAAATCCAAAACTTCTTCACAAATGCCAATTGCCGTCGAGTTCGCCTCTGTTATCAAAAAAGAAGATGTCTTTTGCACCGTTAGAAAATTTAAACAGGACACAAAAAGTAACCTAACGACTGTTTATTACTTTTAGTACGTTTACGCCAAAATTGACGGTCCAGTGGCACATCTTTTATATCGGAAAGCTCGACAGCGCAGAACAAAATAATCTTTGCCAAGGCTCGTAAATTTGCAAATAAAAACAGTTACAAATTGTGTTGGACTAACCACGGATTTGTATATGTACGAAAAGAAGAGGGTTTAAAAGCAGTACATTTATCTGTACATTGCAGATGATATCAAGATGCTGGCTCCTACCAAATGACTACTTAAATATTGTTATGCACTGTGGTATGTCGCTTATCTATTCATACATTAACACCAACACTTATATAACACAAAATAACGCACACACAACTCACTCACACACACGCCTAAATTTAGTACTTTGAAATATTCAAACACTCTATACCCGTGAATCTGTAAATCTACTACCTAGGATTTTTGGATGGATTAACGCAAAGTTTATCAGGACAACGGGACCCGTATTACATAATATACAAAACTAAAATTAGTATGGTGGAACGCGAATAGAGATCTCTGCTTAAGGTAATGTTAAAAAAGCCTTACCGAAACTCAACACTCAGTCTGTACAAGGACAGTAAATTTATAACCGTAAGACAACTATTCATATTACACCTAACATTTGCGCAAGCATAAAGTACTCGTATTAACCTATGGCCCTAAGATTATTGATAGCAAGTGAAGAAAAGATTAAAATATGTATTAATGTGAAACGCAATACAGCCTTCTTCAGAAAACAATCTTGCTTTTACACTCCTTATTTGTACAAGAAAATAAATAAATTATTATACATCTATCCAAAAAACACACACACACAGATGTGTGTGTGTTTTGGAATAGAGAGAGAGAGAGAGAGAGAGAGAGAGAGAAGGGCGCGTGCACACTCATGCACACACACATGTGCCGTCAGCGAGCGAGCATCCTGGAGTCCTGAAATACAGCGATACCCTAGTTATCCTTGTATAAGTAATTTTGTAGCAGAGAAATAAATATAATTTTTTTTAATTTTTAATTTTTTACAAATTTGTTGATATATATTTTAGAAATTATAGTTAACAACTCTTTTTTTTATTATAACGTTATCTCATCAGCCTAGTTTTATATTTATGTTGGGTATTAATTGATAAGCTACACCTATTCTATTTGGCAAAAATCAAAGGCACAAATTATATAGGTTGTAAATTTATAAATGGATTGATCAATCAGTGAATAAAGAACACAAATCACGGTATTATTTGATTCCGATTACGTTAACTATTAAAACCATATAAAGTGTTGTACTTATACATTGTATTTTAACAAATTCACTGTCCGGTTTTAAACACTATAGTAAGACAATAGCTATGACCTTTATGTAGTGCACGGGACAGCGAAAGGGTTAATACGCGCATTCTGTCTTACCGTGTAGTGGCAGGGTAAAAATATCTACTTACCATATCATTCCGTGGGTGTCGTAAGAGGCGACAGAGGGAAACATATCAGGAGACAGTGGCGTTATCCTAACAACGACTGAAAATAAAATACTGCGATTGCCAACCCTAATGTTTGAAGAAATTAATGTTTAAATTAATGTTTGAAAGAAATATTCCTGTTACAATAATTAAACTTTAATAAAAATTAAAACCAACTTCCAATACTTGAAAGAATAAAATAATTTCCACATAAGATCTACTGAATTCGATACTAAGCCGTATTAGCGTATGGAAGAATTAAAATCCAATTTAAAAGTTATATAATAGAAATAATATTATTCTTTTTATCTATTAAAACTATATCAAAGACATTTAAGTGGTATATTTTAAATATCTCTGAAGTATATTCATTTTAACCTTTTGAGTGATCTAAGGAATATCATCAGTTCAAGTTTATTCTACAATATCGTAAAAATAGTTACATTAAAACAGTCATCCCCTATTTTTCCACCCTTAAATGTGGAATTATTTCTTCTGACTATCCCTAAAGGGTAACATATATGACAAAAAAGAATAATTTGGATTATTTAAATCAAACTAATTTCACGGATTTTATCGCGTATATTAACTTATTTTATATTCCCGACGTTTCGTACACATAGCCGATGTGAAAAATCGACGCTCCGGGAAGTCTGCAGTCTGTGAACACGTACAGGATCGCCCTCGTCACTACATTAGATTTGATAGACCACAAATCCTCGCTAAAGAACACCGATTCCTTCCAAGGATGATTCGCGAGGCTATTGAAATCAAAAAACTTTGGCTGGGTGCTACCATCTGCTTGGGATCCCATAATTAATAAAATTAAATCTCAATACAAGCATGCAAATGCAAGACTTCATAATACTGTAAGTTCATACTGCGTAGATTGGAACAAAAATTAATAATATTTAATCTGAAGGTAGGCGTGTGACATTGGGACGTCATACACCTCAGTCCCCCCCGTGACCATGGGCATTGGGACGTCATACACCTCAGTCCCAGTGACCATGGGTGCTGAAAAGTGTCCGAAATGTCGGGAATATAAAATAAGTTAATGTACGCGATAAAATCCGTAAAATTAGTTTTATTTAAATGTATAATTTTCGCATAAATATAAGAAATTAATTTGGATTATCATTACACATAAAAAACTATCGCGTCGAAAATAGTACCTCCTTGTTTTTGAACTCGGTAAAAACAACATCCTTGCTGAAAAAACTAAATTAATAGTCCTTAATAAAATACGCCTGCCATAAGGAATAGTTTCTTGCGATTTCTTTATGTATAAGATTGTTATATTAAACTTCTGTAAGTACTAGTACTCCGTCCTCTCTTAAAACCATGTTGACAATCAGTTATAATATTAAATTACTCTAAAAATCTATTCACTTTTTGTATAAATGATTACCTTTTCTACACTTTTATTTATTGCTTGAAGAATAGCAATTGGCCGGTAATTTGTGTATTCATATTGACTGCCAAATTTATAAATAAGTCTTATTGTGGGCAGTTTTAATTGTTCTGAATAAATAATACTTAAAACATAAAGATGAATGACAAAATTTGCTAAAATTGGACTTATTTAATTTTTGTAGATTTTTCAAGATTTGAAGTACCGAACTTCAAATCTTAAACTCTAATTTCATCTACCCCTGGTGACTTTCGCTCTGACAATTTATTTACAATTTCCTTTATTTCTAACCAATTTACTTGTACAAATATGAAAGACATTCGCTAGATTTGACGAGTAAATAACTATTTCTATTTAGGAAATTAATGCTACATCTATATTTTATAAATTCCATTTCTTTAGTATAGGTGTTCGAAAATTCAATACATATATTGTATATATTATCCCTTTTACCGAGAGATTTCAAGATAACGCTATCTAGATTAGGCTTAGGGAGTCCTATCCACATATTGATATCTTCCCATATATTTCTACGATTCCCGTTACAATTATTTATTTTGTTTTGTCTATTCCTATTCTTAGCACTATCGATCAAATTTATTCACCTTATTCCTAAATGAAGTGTACTTTTTGGTCATATTGTTAGGCGATGCTTTCCACTTACGAAATAGCATATCACGTTTTAATAATTTTAGTTCTTTATTGACCCATGGTTGACTAATTCTTTTATTCTTTAAAATTATTTTAATTTTACTTTCCTCGTAAATCTTAGAAAATAAAGAGCATATTTGTTTATATAACAATGTTGGGCATAATATAGACAAAAATTGTGACCAATCCGTTAATCTTAATTTTTCCTAAAATAATTTATTATCTTTTTAAATAACTTATTATTTTTAACCCCGTGTAATGGCAGATAAGAATACCCATTACCCCACATCTTCCCGTGGTTGTCGTAAGAGACGACAGAGGAAAACTGAGACAGAAGATTAGCAGCAGCATCTTTCTGATAACAGATAAACAATAATAAAAAACTTCGGTTGTCAAACCGCTCGCCCAGCGTGGCAACTATGGCAATATAGGCCCCCATGATTAAAGTTACGAAGAGACGACCCGCAGTCCCAGGCGGCCCCGCTATTCTTGGCTACAGTATCGACCATGATAACGGCGGCACAGGGGTGCTAAGAATCTCCCGTGGAGGTTCGGTTGCCACTTAAGACGACTTGACCTGGCAACATATAACGCACGAACCCTGACGAGAAGATCCTGGAGCTGGAAGAAGAGATAGACAAGTTGCGCTGGAATATTATAGGAATATCGGAGGTCCGAAGAGAGGGGGAGGACATGGCAATCCTCGAATCCGGCAACTTGTTCTATCACCGGGAGAGCGACCATCTCTCCCAAGGGAGTGTTGGATTTATCGTCCACAAGTCTCTGGTTAACAACGTTGTAAAGATTGGGTGTGCATTGACGAGGGTTGCGTAACTTACACTCAGAATCACCAAACGGTATTCGCTGAAGGTCATACAAGTTTACGCACGAACCTTGGCACATCCCGATGAGCAGTTGGAGAAAATGTATGAGAATATATCTAGAGACATGCATTCCTCCAAAACCTACTGTACAGTGTTAATAATAATAATAATAATTTATTTCAATCCATCAGATCATAGTTACATTTGAAATGAAATTTTAATTTTGAATTACATATGAATTAAAATAAAATAAAATAGAATTATATTAAATTAAAATTATTAATCAGACTTAAAACCATTAAAACCAATAAATACAATCAATCATTAAATATAAAAATCAATAATATGACTACATCTGAGTCATTTGTTTGATTGTCCTTACACTAATCATATAACAATGATTAATGTACTGACAATCAAACCTGTTAAAATACGCATACGCAAACGCAAATACGCTCAAGATGGGGTTGGAAGTGGTCCGGAGCCTGCGCCCCTGAGATGTGCACCGCTTTCGCATCGTTGTGTAGAAACAGTCGACACGAACGTCGACGAACATCCCTGACGCGCTGCAGTGCCCAAGCAGCCCCAACAGCACCCTGAACGCATTATTATATTGCACACAGAGTGCGTTGTATTGCTTCTGGGTATATGACACATTCACATACAGACAAGCTATTGTCGTACTGTGAAGGCGTAGTAGAACCTTTTATGCTGCACCGTAACAAAGATGACTACAATACACTTCCCACCGAATTATGGAAAGAGTCCATCATACAGTCACACATTAATAAACACATAATATCACACTATCGCCCCATTTATGTACATGACGGCATAAGGAAACGCCAATACTGCACTACAAAAACATTACCCGGTGCCTTAAGTATTATGTAATCACATACCTACAAACTACTCATCTGACAGCTATTGACTAAGATACGTCTGTTAGTGTAGCGCATTAACTACACTTGCAAAATAAACACATGTGACGTTAGTTTTTAGAAGGCTATAACTGGTAGTCCAGGCAGAATTGTTTATTGTAAGTATTATTCATATGTTATGCAAAAATAAAACATTGTAAAAATGAGAAAGATAACGTCCTAAGATCCTCAATTTCAATAGTACAAACCAACCTTTCACCATCATCCAATATCATTCAACGCCACTAAATCTAACGCCTTACGTGTTTCGCCCCAAAATAAGACACTATCGTGATGGACTCTAAGACTACTAAGTATTAAATTAATTACCACATTTTATATAAATATATTCAAATATGATTTTTTTAATATAAAACCCTAAATTTTAATAGTACAAACCTAACTTCTGTCATCACCAGACATCTATATATTAGATACGTGTTTCGCCCCAAAATAAGGCATCGTCGTGATAAACTTCCACTAGACAGTGACAGTTCCACAGACTCAACAGTGGTAGAGCCACGCGGCAGCTTTTGCTGTCGCACGGATGGGCCGGCTCGAACTGGGGTGGTACCACGACCTCACAGAAGACCAGCGTGAAGTAGAGGTTTACCTCTGCGTTTCGCTTGGTGAGTGCAGGTGGCCGGTGGCCCTTTTTACTGGAAATGAGGCATTCCATCTTAGCCCTCACGGGTGACAACACATCTACATTTTGATTTGTAATAGAGGATAGATGTAGATGTCTATGGGCCGCAGCAACCACTTACCATCAAGTGGACTGTGTGCTCGTTCGTCACCCTTTTTCTATAAAAAAAAAAGAATGACACCCACAGGCTGGCCGTGTACAGGGACGTACAAAATGCTCTGAAAAGAGTTATTTTGACGGCCCTCGAGCAACGAGCAAACCTGCGGGCGATCATATTGGCCCTCACAGACAACGCCCTCCGCTCCCTATCTATGTCCGCATTGTCGCTCAGGTCAGGGGTCACGATATGCCATATGATAGATATTTAAACTGTTCGACTCTTTTTAACTCCACACCATTCAGTCTAATAGGTGGAACAGTCTCCGGGCAGCCCCGCCCCCTGGCCCGAAATACCATGCATTCACTCTTCTTTGCGTTATTAAACAGTCCATGATCCAGCGCATAACGCTCGCAGATTCCCAGCGTTCTGGACAGACCACACACAGAGGCACTCAGCAGCACAATAACATCCACATAACTAATATTATTGACACAAATACGGTGATATGGAAGCCGACACGGGTGCTGCTGAGCACCTCTATCAGTGCGCTCACGTACAAGTTGAAGAGCTATGGCGAGGTCAGCCCCCCTGCCTCACCCCGCACTCCAATCTGTACGGCTCCGACAGAGTACCCGACCATCGAACGACGTTCACCTGGTTAAAATACCAGTACTTGAAGATTTCTATCAGTTCGAGACGCATTGAGATGTTCTTTAATTTTTTCCATAACATGTCATAACTAACCAGGTCGAACGCCTTCGAGAGGTCAAGGAAACAGGCATAAATTTGTGTGCTTCTTTCGGAGTAATACTTGACAGTTTGCTTTAAATACAAGATAGCTGACTCAGTAGACAGTCCCGGTTTAAAACCAAATCGATTGTCATGAGTGTTTACATACCGGTCAAGTTGTGAATTAAGCAAACCGTCAAGAACCTTAGCAACCACTGTGGCTAGAGAGATTGGCCTGTAGTTGCTCATGTCGCTTAAGTCACCACTTTTACTCTTAACAATTGGTACAATCGCAGTCCTCATCATATCTGCTGGTAAGTACGCATTTCCTATACAAAATATATAACATGGCAAGAACTCTGGGCAGGTGGACCCCGCCACGCTTTAGATGCTCAATGCTCAGGCTGTCATGGCCAGGAGACTTTCCACGTGACATTGATCTTATAACTCCCCGAACATCCTTCGCTGTGAATCTGGTACTTATCTCCAGCCCATGCGACCCCTCCACACTGAATGGACGTAATGTTCCCAACTGTGATTTCACCATAAAGTGATCAACAAGTCCGCAATACATTTTGGTTCACTTCACCCCGTTGACGCTCATGGATAAGCCCGGCTTATTATTTAGCTTACTCGTAGTTTTCCAAAAGTTACGAAAGTTCATGCTTCGAATGGTGGGAAGCGAGAATATACATCTTTATCTGCTCCCTATTATTTTGGCACCACTTTAAGCATGATTTAAAGATTCTGCGACTCTCCTGCATCTCTTTCCAAACACATCCTTCACTTGGTTCACCCCAGAGTACCCATTCCATAAATTTACACCGAGCTACCCCGTGAGCGTCACGCACATGCTTGTTCCATCCAATCACCGGTGGATTTCTTCGCGGTTTAACAATAGTATTACTCTCAGATGCGGCTTATACACAAAGCATTTACAATCCTATTATACATACTGTCAATTATACGCCTGTGATCTCGGTTGTCACAACGTTTATCACTACAGTTACCGAATTCAGGCGGAATGTCATTTCTTTTAACCTATCATTACATAATTTTGTATATACGTCGCGACGACAGCGCCGCCACATATTAGATCTTTATCAGTCGTATCGATGTGAATCTTTGTTATAAAAATCAGAACTTTTTTGTCAGCGGCTTTGAAGCCCCCCTCCATATCTCTCAAAATCACGGCTTTCCCATGATAACCGTAGCTAAATTTCTTGCGTTTTGAGCCTTCCTTATCATTCCCGTTCGGATCAAAATCACTTTCTGTGTTTACTACACTCTGGCACTCGACTCTATCCTCATTTGTTATTATACAGTTATTGGCACACTGGCCGACCGACGACACTGCAGGTAGCAGTGATGTCACCCTCTGCTCGCCGCTCCATATCGCTTGACATTGTATTCTCACATCCATTCAATACCGACGACCGTTGTCTCAGCCTAGCTGATTTACGAACGTTTTGTTTTAAGTTTACCCCTCAACATTTCTCAGTATTCTTGTATATTATCACCGGAATTGTTTTTCTGGTTATTTACCAGTTCAATTAACGTAGAATCGTTTATACCATGCGAGAGACCAACTGGCCCATTTTCATACAGCTGCCATTCTCCACACCTTACATTCATGTTCTGTGGAGATACACGCAGTAGTGAGTCATTTCTCAACTGTAGTAACTCAGATCTGCACTCACTCAGTAGTTGCTCTTTTGTAACATAGTTAGCTTTAACTACATCTAGTTCACTTTGCACTTTTAGTAAGTCTTTTAGTAATTTCGTGCAATCAATATGATCAAAAAGAATAGGGGGTAATTTTTCCAACTTGCGAGCCACAAAAATAGGTATAATGTTAGGTTCAGTCGATTTAAAAAGGTTCAGTATATCGATAACGTCTCTTCCTTCCTTTGTTCTTCCGCTTAATAGCTTCAAACAATAACGACTTAGCTTGTTTAATTTCTTCGCTCGTAAATAACGTTGAACATATTGATTCCTCGTCTTTTATCGAGATTTTGTTCTGAATATAGGATAAAACCTCCTTTATCACTATATTACACGTGTTACACTTAATAGTTTCCGGCATTTTGAGTATGTCTATCAACACGGCACAAGTAGTACGCTCACAACGCCCAACACGGGGGTATGCATATTTAAAACGTAAAAGAAATAATGGGAAAAAAACATCAGCAAAACATTAATGACAGACTTCAACGCAAAATTAGGCACAAGAGTGAACGGTGAGCTGAAGGTAGGAAAATTTGGCAACGGAACCCAAGGGGCCAGCAGCCGTCCCACTTCATGAAGAAAGAGGGACTCTTTATGATGAACAGTGGACTTAGTTGAGCCCCGACGGTTTAACAAAAAATGAGATTGACTGTATTATGACGACCAGACGACAACTGTTGAATGATGTCTCAGTGATCGTGAGAGTAAATACTGGCAGCGATCACCGAATGGTTAGAGGCACACTGAACCTTAACGTTAAGTTGGAGAGGTGTCGTCTAATGAAATCAACGCTGCATCCCCCTCGTGCTGTAATCCAAAGTCCGAAACCTTTCAGCTCGAGTTACAAAATCGTTTTCAGTGCCTAGAAGATTGCAATGCAATAGACGATATAAATGACAAGCTCGTGTAAACTGTTCATGCGGTCGGAGCTAAGTTTTGCAAGACCCGCCGCAGACGAACACAAAAACTCTCCGATCACACACTTAGTCTCATGGCTGTTAGACGGGAAATGAAGCTGCAGTTTTCAGTAGATTTCCCTAGCATACAGGCAACTGAACAGACAGATCTCCAAATGCTTGCGGCGGGAATGCTCGTATTGAAGAAGCGATCGAGCGGAATCAGGGCTCCAAAGTCTTTGCTAGAGATCTGTGTGCCAGAAAGAGCCAACTGTCGAAGACCGAGTGTGGCAGTGTCGTTTCCGAGACACGTAAAATTTGTAGTGAGGTTGAAAGGTTCTATGGGCAGCCGTACACATCATCGTTGGATCCACACGCAAGTGTGAATAACGCTCCAAAAGCTAGTTTTATCCAACACTGTTCCGATGACATCCTGAACATCAGTCTGAGCGAGATTAGAATGGCTCTCCAGCACCTTAAAAAGGACAAGGCCTCAGGCGAGGATGGAATTACAGAGGAGCTTCTGAAAGCGGATGGAAAATCACTACGTGAAGTCCTTCAGAAGCTCTTTCATTCCATTCTTCATTCACTTCACTACACCGGAGGCGTGGAGCAGAAATGCGTTTATCTTGTTGGAGGCAAACGAGCATGCGCCTCACCTGATGGTAAGTGACTATCGCCGCCCATGAACAAAAGCAACACCATGGAGGGAATTGCAGATGCGTTGCCGGCCTTTTAAAAAGGAGTACGCTCTTTTTTTGAAGGTCCCTAAGTCGTATCGGTCCGGAAAAATCGCTGATGGTAATCGATTACACAAGGAAGTCGTGCAAGGAAGAAAACATCTTCTAAATCGCACAGTGGTGGACCGCCAATCATCCAGATGGTGTGGATGGTATCGGAAGTTCTGCCGCGATGTGCGTTTGTGAAATTTGGCGGCTGGGATTAATCCGAACAATTCCTCAGAGCACTCCCCATGGTAGATGCGAAAGAAAATGCAAAGAGATGCAACATCTCTTCGCAGTGCCAATGAATCGAGCCGATCGGAAAGGGCTCGATCGTCGACGATTCGAGCCGCTCTGCGCTGGATACGGTCAAGTGGAAGGAACTGGCACTGGGGAGCCCCTGCCCAGAAATGGGAACAGTATTCCATGTGAGGCCGAACCTGCGCCTTGTATAGTTGCAGGCGGTGTGCCGGCATGAAATACTGTCCCGCTCTGCTGAGCACGCCAAGCTTTTTAGAGGCCAATTTGGCCTTCGCTTCCAAGTGACCACGAAACTGCATGTCACTCGATATGTCGACGCCAAGGATTCCGATACTGGCTGAGGCAACTAGGGGAGTGCCTTGAAACTGAGGAGATACGACAAAGGGGTTCTTTTAAGCGGTAAACGCGCAAACTTGTGTTTTCTGAGGATTAAACTGGACTAGATTTAGTCGCCCCCAATCCGAGACTTTGTCCAGCAAAGACTCGACTTCAGACAAAAGTTTGTTCCGGTACTCGGAGAAGTTTTCCCGAGAAATATTAGCACGGCCGGTGTATAGAGCATCACCAGTGCTGTCATCCGCATAGCAATGAATGTTACCAGTTAGGAACATATCATTGATATGCAGAAGAAACAGCGTTGGTGATAGCACACAGCCTTGTGGAACACCAGCGTTAATAGGCTTGTAGTCAGAACATGCACCGCCTACAACGACCTTGATGCTCCGATCTGCAAGGAAGCTGGTGATCCAATTGCACAATTTCTCGGGAAGCTCATAGGAAGGAAGCTTCGAAAGAAGCGCTTTGTGCCAAACCCGATCGAAGACCTTCGCAATGTCCAGACTTACGGCCAACGCCTCCCCCTTGGACTCTACTACCTCCGCCCATCTATGGGTCAGGTAGACCAGAAGATCACCAGCTGATCGATCCCGACGAAAACCGTATTGGCGGTCACTAAACAGCTGGTGATCCTCAAGGTACCGGATGAGCTGGCAGTTAATAATGGATTCCATTATTTTGGAGAACAAGGAGGTGATCGCGATAGGCCTATAGTTGAACGGGTCTGAGCGGTCGCCTTTTTTAGGGATCGGGTGGACAAAAGCTGTCTTCCATGAATTCGGGACTACGCCTTGAGAGTAGGAGTACCGGAAAAGATGCGTTAGGACCGGTGTCAACTCCGGAGCACACGTCCTCAGCACAATTGGGGGGATTCCGTCAAGCCCACTCGACTTCTCGATGTCCAGGGAGAGAAGTGCTTTGCGAACCAAGCGTTGTGAGAACAGCACATCCGGAATTGAGCACTCACACTGCGGGATAATCGGCGGTGTTTTTCCTCCGTCATCAAGAGTCGAGTTGGACGCAAAAAGGGAGCCTAAAAGGTCGGCTTTGTCTTTTGCGTCTTGGGCCAGTGAGTCGTCCTCCCTGTGCAGAAATGGTAGTGATGGCTTACAGAAATTCCCTTGGACAGCCTTGGCGAGAGACCAGAATGCACGGGTTCCCGAAGGAAGGCGAACTAGTTTCTCGCCAATTCTGCCTATGTGCTCTGACTTTGCCTTGGCAATAACTCTTTTGAAGGACCTGGAGGGGAAGTTATACTTCTTTTTAAGTATGCTGGTGTTTAATCCCGAGTCGCCGAAACCGCAGCCCAGGCTTGATAACACTCCTGCTTACTGCGTAATGCAGTCTTACAGGAGCGACCAAACCAAGGCTGAGATCTGCCTCCGATGGGTACCACAGATGATGGAATAAATAGTTCCATTCCCGGTAGCACCACATTAGTGACAGAGTCAGCAACAACGCTGGATCATCCGGCGAGAAGCAAACCCGCTCCCATGTTCTTCAAGTAAGGCGACAACGCTCTCTTGAAGAACTACAGACCGATTGCTCTTCTGAGCGACGTATTAAGAATCGTCTCGCATGCAGATTCTACGACTTCCAACCTTCCGAACAAGCCAGTTTTCGAAAAGGCTTTAAACAAGGCACCAATAACTACATACCTACCCTTCAGCAAATTGTAAAGAAGTTCGAGGAATACAATTTGCCACTATGTCTGGCGTATGTGGACTATGATAAAGCCTTTGATTCCGTCGAAATTTGGGCGGCGCTACAGTCCCTTTAACAAAGCCAAGTTGACTGTCGGTATATCGAAGTGCTGAAGTGTTTGTACAGTATAGTTGTACAGTAGTATAGTTTGTACAGTGGAGCTACGATGGCTATCCGAGTACAGAATCAGAGAATGAAACCTATCCAACTGCAAAAAAGTGTAAGACAGGGTGACGTTATATCCCCAAAACTCTTCATCGCTGCATTGGAAGACGTTTTCAAGCTTCTGGACTGGAAAGGATGCGGTATTAACATCAACGGTGAGTATATTACTCACCTTCGATATTCCGACGATATAATCCTTAGGGCAAAATCGCTGAGGACCTAAGCACTATGCTCTATGACCTCAATAGTGTCTCCCAACGAATAGGTCTTAGGATGAACATGGACAAAACAAAGATCATGTTTATTGTCCATGTCACACCTATGCCGGTGGTTGTTGGGAGCACTAAGCTCGAAGTTTTTGACGAGTATGTTTACCTTTTACAAATAGTCCGACTAGGTAAGTTCAACTTCGACCGAGAGGTCAGTCGACGGATTCAACTTAGCTGGGCAGTGTTCGGGAAATTACGGCACATCTTCTCTTCAGATATACCTCAAAACTTGAAAACGAGACTGTGCAACCAGTGAGTATTGACAGTGATGACCTATGAAACTGAGACGTGGTCCTTCACGGCTGGCCAGATTAGAAAGTTCAAGGGCGCTCAGCGAGCTATGGAGAGGGCTATGCTCGGAGTTTATCTGCATGATAAACATAGAAATGAGGATTTTCACAGTAGAATCAGAATGACCGACATAGCCCAACGGATTAGTAAGCTGAACTGGCAATGGGCCGGCCATATAGGTCGAAGAATCGACAACCGATGGGGAAAAAAGGATCTCGTACCGGCGGACGAAGCGTAGGGCTTCCCCCCTCTAGATGGAGTGACGACCTGGTAAGACATGCAGGAAGTCGAGTGATACAGTTGGCTCAGGAACGGTCCTGCACGTCCCCAAGGAATGCAACAAAGCACGGGCTTTGTGGCATTCCTTGTGGGAGGCCTATGTTCAGCAGTGTACTTGTGATGGCCTGTAATGATGATGATGATGAATCTTCAAAAATAATATCACTCTAACATTATGACAATTATACTTAATCAGTTTATTGATATTACATAATATATCAATAAATTGCTCGAATTAGTAAGTCGAGTTAATCACTAAATAGTAGACAGACACTACATTGATTGTAAGATAAAGATGCAACTCGAGTAGAATTTTGTGACTCGAGTAACGTGGGTTAATAATAATTTATCATGTCACTCGTTGTACACAGTTGTTGCACAGTTGTACTCGAGTTTTTAAGCTACTCGAATTAACTATTTACAGTCCCTGCATCGATTGAAGTTTATCACTCGAGTTGATTACTTTAGTTAAATAATTTTTTTTTTATAAAACAGGGGGCAAACGAGCATGCGGCTCACCTGATGGTAAGTGACTACCGCCGGCCATGAACAACCGCAACACCAGGGGAATTGCAGATGCGTTGCCGACCTTTTAGAAAGGTGTAAGCTCTTTTCTTGAAGGTTCCTAAGTCGTATCGGTCCGGAAAATTCGCTGGTGGTAATTGATTCCACAAGGAAGTCGTGCGAGGGAGAAAACTTCTTCTAAATCGCACAGTCGTGGACCGCCAATCATCCAGATGGTATGGATGGTAACGCGAGTTTTGTCGCGATGTGCGATGGTGAAATTGAGCGGCTGGAATTAGTCCGAACAGTTCCTCAGAGCACTCCCCGTGATAAATGCGATAAAATACGCAAAGAGATGCAACATCTCTACGCAGTGCCAGTGTATCGACCCGATCAGAAATAACTCGGTCGTCGACGATTCGAACCGCTCTGCGCTGGATGCGGTCAAGTGGAAGGAGCTGGCACTGGGGTGCCCCGGCCCAGAGATGAGAACAGTATTCCATGTGGGGCCGAACTTGCGCTTTGTAAAGTTGCAAGCGATGTGCCGGCATGAAATACTGTCTCGCTCTGCTGAGCACGCCAAGCTTTTTAGAGGCCAATTTGGCCTTCCCTTCCAAGTGACCACGAAACTGCACACTATTCGATATGTCGACGCCAAGGATTCCGATACTGGCTGAGGCAGTAAGGGGAGTGCCTTGAAACTGAGGAGATACGACAAAGGGGTTCTTTTTAGCGGTAAACGCGCAAACTTGTGTCTTCTGGGGATTGAACTCGACTAGATTTAGTCGCCCCCCAATCCGAGACTTTGTTAAGCAAAGACTCGACTTCAGACACAAGTTTGTCCCGGTACTCGGCGACGTTTTCCCGAGAAATATTGGCACGGCCGGTATATAAGGCATCACCAGTTCTGTCGTCCGCATAGCAATGAATGCTGCCAGTTAGCAACATATTGATATGCAGGAGAAACAGCGTTGGTGATAGCACGCAGCCTTGTGGAACACCAGCGTTGATAGGCTTGAAATCAGAGCATTCACCGTCTACTACGACCTTGATGCTCCGATCAGCAAGGAAACTGGTGATCCATTTGCACAATTTCTCGGGAAGCCCATAGGAAGGAAGCTTCGAAAGAAGCGCTTTGTGCCAGACCCGATCAAAGGCCTTCGCTACGTCCAATCTAACGGCTAATGCCTCCCCCTTGGACTCTACTGCCTCCGCCCATCTATGAGTTAAGTAGACTAGAAGGTCACCAGCTGATCGACCCCGACGAAAACCGTACTGGCGGTCACTAATCAGCTGGTGATCCTCAAGGTACCTCATGAGCTAGCACTTAGTTTATAATGGCTTCCATTATTTTGGAGAACAAGGAGGTGATGGCGATAGGCCTGTAGTTGGACGGGTCTGAGCGGTCGCCTTTTTTAGGGATCGGGTGCACCAAAGCTGTCTTCCATGAGTTCGGGACTACGCCTTGGGAGTAGGAGTACCGGAAAAGACGCGTTAAAAACCGGTGCCAACTCCGGAGCACACGTCTTCAGCACAATGGGAGGGACTCCATCGGGCCCACTCGACTTGTTGACGTCCAGGGAGAAGAGTGCTTTGCGGACCGAGCGCTGAGTAAATCGCACATCCGGCATGGAGCACTCACATCGCGGGATGGTCGGCGGTGTGTTCCCCCCCGTCATCTAGAGTCGAGTAGGACGCAAAAAGAGAGCTCAACAGATCGGCTTTCTCCTTTGCGGCATGGGCCAGTGAGTCGTCCTCTCTGTGCAGAGATGGAAGAGATGGCTGACAGAAGTTCCCTAGGACAGCCTTGGCGAGAGACCAGAATGCACGGGTCCCCGATGGAAGGCGAACTAGCTTCTCGCCAATTCTGCCGATGTGCTCAGACCTTGCCTTGGCAATGACGGTTTTGAAGGACCTGGAGGCGCAATTATACTTCTTTTTTAATGCGCTGGTGTTAACATCCCGAGACGTTGATGCGTCAGCCCAGGCCTGGTAGCACTCCTGCTTATAGTGTGATGCTATTTTACAGGAGCGACCAAACCATGGCTGGGATCTGCCTCCGATAATTCTTAAAATGTGACAATGTGAAATAAAAAACAAATATTTATTTATTTGTAGTACTTCCATATTTTTTTTTAATATCTGTAGTTTATTATCTATTAAACATTTGTATTTTTATACTTCATTATAGTTATTAGACACTGTGTGTCCATGGTCAATATCAAGGGTAATACCTACTGCACTGTGATCTGAGATGTTGCATTCGAGTATAAATGTAGGCGTCGGCCCGCAGCCGAAGCGTGTCGTTCGTACCCTTACATGGTCGATGCAGCTCTGGTCGAGTCGGCCGTGGATGATAGTCTCGCGCGTTATCTCCCTCGCAGGTATAGCACACATGAGGCCGTTATCATGGAGGGTGTTTTTATAACGGTTAATTGTCGGGTTTATTCTTTTTATTGAGATATCTATATTTGTGTCTCCGATTATGAATAGACGCTATATGCCTTATTAATATTCCTAGATTTTAAATTTTTTTCATTATTTTGCCTCTTCAGACCAGCAATATCTATAACTTTTTGTTTACCTCACATAGTTACATTTCCACTGACGTCTTTCTCGTCGTTTTTCTTCACAAATTTCTTTCTGCATATGTTTCTTAAGGTTTCGAACACATTTTTGTGAAATGCAGACTCACAAGAACCCTTACACTTGATCACCTTATCCTTTGATAAGGACACATACTGTTTACACTTCTTACAATGTACCATTTTATAGTATTTATAGGTTTTATAATTTAATTTTTGTATTGCACCGTTAAGATTTTACCCGTCCATAATATATTATATATACATAGGTATTGTATGCACGTCCGCGCGCCGAGCGTATAGCACGGATAAATGTAAAATGGGTGTCCGCTTTTCGTCACCATACAAAACATACCAGCATTATGCTGCTATTTCCCGCTAGTGCCTGTGCGAGCGTGGTCCTTCCCGCCTTTCTTTCTGTGTCCCAAATTTCTTTTAGTAAAAAGAATATTTACTTATTTCCTTTACTTCACTTTTTATATATGTTAAAGGTGGAATATGTGAAAAATCATCGGATAACCACCACGCATTCGAACCATTCGACTTTGTCTTTCTTAATACGTACAGCAAAGGAGTGCAATAATCAGCCAGCGTCTGTCAAACCGTCTTATTAAAACGTTCATGTTTTTAAGACAAGAGTTAATAGACTTTTGCAACGTCTATAGTACCATCTACTTACTAACTCGTAAACTGTTAATAAGTAACTGATAAAGTTAAATAGAATCTTGCAGCATCAAAAATTGTCAGACTTAAAATATTCAGACCGGTGGCCATTATCAGGATCATTTACCGTAATTGCAAAAAAATGATCAACTATTGTTATTTTTATACTGAATATTGGAAAAGACAGTGCGATTTAGCATCTAAGGATTCATCACCACTTACCAACAGGTGTGATTGTAGTCTAGCACTGGCTTAAACATAACAAGTAAAAGAACAGCGGCGGATTTAAAGGTGTGACTCGTCTGCACTGCTATTGTCAATCTGCCTGACAAACATGACAATGAGGGCTAATAATTTTCCACTCACCAGATGTCGCTAGGTGTGACTGAGGTAAAGTTTTTTTTTACACAGTGTCAGTTAATGGAGAAATTAGTTTTCAATAATACTTTATCATTATCTACAGTATCTGGGGGCACGGCAGTGCCCCCGCCAAGTCGAGCAAAAAAGCGGCACGGCCGTACCATCCTTTTCTCGAAGCAGTTCAGGCCATTTCCGAAATGCTATAACTTCGTTATGGATAAAACTAGAAACCTGAATTTTTACTAACCAAGTAGGGATCGTATAAACTGAGTATATTTAAAATTTTATTAAATTTGAACTAGTAGTTTAAGAATGATAACTAGTCAAAGTTTCTTAATTTTGTCACTCACTGACTGACCGATCATCAAAACTATAAGGCACTTCTAGCAGACATAGAAACTTCAAATTTCCAATACAATTATTGTTTAATATATGAATTAAGGAAAAATTAAAATATTTTACAATTTCGGTCCAGTTTTCGAGATACATCAACTGCATAAATAACTTTGTAATCCCATATAAATATATGGGATTACAAAGTTACATTTGCAGTGAATGAATCTGTACCTATATTTATGTATAATGGAATAATAGGTTTAAATAGCTACCTAGATATAACTATCTACAAAAAGAAATGAGATGCCATCAAAAACATAACTTGTAAAAAAGCCAAGTCTCGCAACTCAGTCCTTCTACCGTAAAAAGTTGTGAGATCCATGTAATAGCAAGTCGGTTAATTTATTCAGTCCATAGATTGATACATAGATTGACTTGACAATCGCACTAAACAATCTAATTTAATATAAAATGTATTACTTGTGAGATATATTGTGTTTTCATGCGATTGCCAAGTCAATCTATGTATCAATCTATGGACTGAATAAATTAACAGACTTGATATTACATGGATCTCACAACTTTTTACGGTAGAAGGACTGAGTTGCGAGACTTGGCTTTTTTACAAGTTATGTTTTTGATGGCATTATATTAATACACAACACAATGCGTCAGTGGTTTGATTTATAATTTTTTGCACATTATAACTCTTTTCTTTAAAAAGTCGTCTTTTATTTATATTTATAGTTTGGTTAATTCATTTCTTACGTAATTAATATAAAATATAACTAATAATACAGAAAGAAACCTTACATACTACATTTTCCTAAGAAATTATTGTCCCCGCTATGAAATATGTCAAATATTTTACCTCACTCTAAAGTGGCGACGCCCTGGTGGCAGAAAAAGTCGTAGATGCCCTCATTGGCAGGCAGAAAAATCCTCCCTACAATGAGACAAGCCCGTGGCCAGTAGTAATCTTTTGCGGTTCGATTAATATAGAAGTAGTGAAAAATACAACATGAAAACAAAAATATAATAACGTTGTGTTGTTAAGTCAAGTTTGTTTGTAATTAAGAATTACGAGAAGCTGTTTTGAATTTCGAAATTAAATTTAAAGTTTAATCCATGATTTCATCCTTCATAAATATACAATTTCAGAATGAAAGAAACTTGAATATTTATTTGCATAAACATTTGACGATATAATGATTTGATAAAAAGTCCCATATATTCTCGACTCGACAATATCTTGCCTCGCGGATACGTGAATATAGCATGACGACGTAGGAAAATATATGATAAATGTATTTCAGTTCCTTCAGTTCAGATCTAATAGAAGATTTTACACAATTATTTCATTCATTCAACACTCGCACGGAATACAGGAGTGAAATTATAAAGACAGCATTATACTGCTATGTTTCGTATAGTGACAACGAATGACGTGAATCGGGTATCGTTCTAAAGTAACAATTCCTTGCAATTGCATTTATATCATCAGCAGGACAATTTGAAGCGATTCGCATAAGAAAATTGAGGAGGTATAGTTTTCTTTACTCATGTCCCTATTCCTCTTAGACTAATCAGGAAAAATACTCTTTATTTCCCTTTTTCTGACTATAAAAATGACTGAATCGTGTAAAAGTCGCTGTCATTATGTGATATCCTCTTATTTGATTTTACCTAGTCAAGTAATTTCAAGGTAAATGTTAAATGATTTCTTTAGTTTTGGCTGTTTTAAGCTTTCAGAAACATTACGAAAGGCATTCTGAAATCTGTAGATTGAGACTGATAGAGAGTCTGAAGTTCCTTTTGTGTATAATTGATATTTTATTAACTTCACAGATGTAAACTGCTGATATTTATGATTTATATCAATAAAGATGTTGTAAGTTTAATATATTATTCGCGTGGGAGTAATTTATTAATTGACATCTTACCGTTTGACACTCTTGACTTTATTTTCCGGTCGCTCATAGATGCCATTTCATCCAATAAGAGTACTGCAATATCTATTGCCAGGTGTCCTTTCTACCGCCTTTTATGCCCAACATGTGCACTCGTGTGTTAAAACGGGTTTCGCACAAGTTCGCAAGTCACGCAACTGATCGCACCGCTATATCTTGTTTCATCGCCTCGCGCCATGGTGTAATTTAGATATTGAAGGATACAAGAAAACAGCAAGTAATTCTGCAATAACACTATATTTCGCGAAAACCTGTGAAATATATGTGTAAAGACAGCTGTCATCCAACCAACGTGCAACGTAGCCCCAGGTGAATGCACATGCCTTTTTTTTATGGAATAGGGGGCAAACGAGCATGCGGCTAACCTGATGGTAAGTGACTACCGCCGCCCAAGAACAACCGCAACACCAGGGGAATTGCAGATGCGTTGCCGGCCTTTTAGAAAGGTGTAAGCTCTTTTCTTGAAGGTCCCTAAGTCGTATCGGTCCGGAAAATTCGCTGGGGGTAATTGATTCCACAAGGAAGTCGTGCGAGGGAGAAAACTTCTTCTAAATCGCACAGTGGTGGACCGCCAATCATCCAGATGGTATGGATGGTAACGCGAGTTTTGTCGCGATGTGCGATGGTAAAATTGAGCGGCTGGAATTAGTCCGAACAATTCCTCAGAGCACTCCCCGTGATAGATGCGATAAAATACGCAAAGAGATGCAACATCTCTACGCAGTGCCAGTGTATCGAGCCGATCAGAAAGAACTCGGTCGTCTACGATTCGAACCGCTCTGCGCTGGATGCGGTCAAGTAGAAGAAGCTGGCACTGGGGTGCCCCGGCCCAGAGATGAGAACAATATTCCATGTGGGGCCGAACTTGCGCTTTGTAAAGTTGCAAGCGATGTGCCGGCATGAAATACTGTCTCGCTCTGCTGAGCACGCCAAGCTTTTTAGAGGCCAATTTGGCCTTCCCTTCCAAGTGACCACGAAACTGCACACTATTCGATATGTCGACGCCAAGGATTCCGATGCTGGCTAAGGCAGCAAGAGGAGTGCCTTGAAACTGAGGAGATACGACGAAGGGGTTCTTTTTAGCGGTAAACGCGCAAACTTGTGTCTTCTGGGGATTGAACTGGACTAGATTTAGTCGGCCCCAATCCAAAACTTTGTTAAGCAAAGACTCGACTTCAGACAAAAGTTTGTTCCGGTACTCGGCGACGTTTTCCCGAGAAATATTGGCACGGCCGGTATATAAGGCATCACCAGTGCTGTCGTCCGCATAGCAATGAATGCTACCAGTTAGCAACATATCATTGATATGCAGGAGAAACAGCGTTGGTGATAGAACGCAGCCTTGTGGAATACCAGCGTTGATAGGCTTGAGATAAGAGCATGCACCGTCTACTATGACCTTGATGCTCCGATCAGCAAGGAAACTGGTGATCCATTTGCACAATTTCTCGGGAAGCCCATAGGCAGGAAGCTTCGAAAGAAGCGCTTTGTGCCAGACCCGATCAAAGGCCTTCGCTACGTCCAAACTAACGGCTAACGCCTCCCCCTTGGACTCTACTGCCTCCGCCCATTAATGAGTTAAGTAGACTAGAAGATCACCAGCTGATCGACCCCGACGAAAACCGTACTGGCGGTCACTAATCAGCTGGTGATCCTCAAGGTACCTCATGAGCTGGCAGTTTATAACGGCTTCCATTATTTTGGAGAACAAGGAGGTGATGGCGATAGGCCTGTAGTTGGACGGGTCTGAGCGGTCGCCTTTTTTTAGGGATCGGGTGCACCAAAGCTGTCTTCCATGAGTTGGGGACTACGCCTTGGGAGTAAGAGTACCGGAAAAGACGCGTTAAAACCGGTGCCAACTCCGGAGCACACGTCTTCAGCACAATGGGAGGGACTCCATCGGGCCCACTCGACTTGCTGACGTCCAGGGAGAAGAGTGCTTTGCGGACCGAGCGCTGTGTAAATCGCACATCCAGCATGGAGCACTCACATCGCTGGATGGTCGGCGGTGTGTTCCCCCTGTCATCTAGAGTCGACTTGGATGCAAAGAGAGAGCTCAACAGATCGGCTTTCTCCTTTGCGGCATGGGCCAGTGAGTCGTCCTCTCTGTGCAGAGATGGAAGAGATGGCTGACAGAAGTTCCCTTGGACAGCCTTGGCGAGAGACCAGAATGCACGGGTTCCCGAAGGAAGGCGAACTAGCTTCTCACCAATTCTGCCGATGTGCTCAGACCATGCCTTGGCAATGACGCTTTTGAAGGACCTGGAGGCGGAATTATACTTCTTTTTAAGTGCGCTGGTGTTTACATCCCGAGACGTTGATACGTCAGCCCAGGCCTGGTAGCACTCCTGCTTATAGCGTGATGCTATTTTACAGGAGCGACCAAACCATAGCTGGGATCTGCCTTCGATGGGCACCATAGAGGATGGAATAAAAAGTTCCATACCCTGAAGTACCACATCAGCAACAGAATCGGCAACAACGCTGGGATCTTCCAGCGAGAAGCAAACCCAAGGGTAGGATGCAAAAAAAAACCGCATCCCGTCCCAATCAGCTGACCTATAGTACCAAACACGGTGACAAGCTGTAGATCGCAACTGCGATTGGAGCGTGAGTGGCACCGTACTCCGGATCAGACAATGGTCCGAAGAGCCCAAAGGGGCATCGACGGAGACCTGATATCCGTCCGGATGAGAGGTCAGCAGAAGGTCCAACAGGGAAGGTACATGGTCTTCCACATCTGGGATCCGCGTAGGCGAAGTAACCAGTTCTGTTAGACCATATGCCAAAGCAAAGTCATAGACAGATCTACCCGCATGATCGGTTAAACGAGAACCAAGCCATTCAGCGTAGTGGGCGTTGAAATCACCGAGTATCACGATCTCTGCGGATGGGACCTGTTGTAGCACGGAGTCTGCAGCCATTTGGACGTGGTCGATGAGTTGGTCTGTGTCGGCATTACCGCTATGGGACCTATAGAGGCACCCGTAGACGCGCGGATGGTCGTCGCTGTCTACGCGCAGCCATAGGATGGACAGGTCCGTACCTTCAAGACTGCCGAGGCGTCGAAAACAGATGTCCTCTCTGACATACACGCAAACTCCAGCCCGGGGCACAAACGAGTGTTCTAATTTGTACCCCGGGTAGGAGAGATACGAAGTATCAGCCGGAGAGGACACCTGTGTCTCGGTTAGAAAGAGCAGGGCCGGCTTAGCTATCTCCAGATGGTAGTGGACGGCGTTAAGGTTTGAGTCCCCTGATATTGCAGATATCCACGGTAAGCGTGGCAGGGGTTGCCTTTGTCTTCTTGCTCCTTTTGCACCGAGCAGGTTTCGTCTTGAGCGGAATCTCGCCCCCCCCCCCCCCCAGAATACGCAGGGCAGCCTGAGCACCCACGCCCAGGAGTGGAGTAGTTTGGTCGTGGATGCTCAGCGAGGGATTCTCCAGGGGTGCTGGTACCCTCCTGGGGTAGTCTTTTATTTAATTCCACTACCATCTTGATGGGGGGGGGGGGGGGGGGAATTGGGCCTCCGTCACCTGCACTCACCAAGCGCAACGCAGAGGTAAACCTCTACTTCACGCTGGTATATATATATATATATATATATATATATATATATATATATATATATATATATATACAGTATATTCTTACCGCCCTACAGGCTATAATCTATGTAAAATGATCCTTTTAATAACTTTATACCAGCAGTTGGTCAATTAAATCAACAAACCAATATTTACCGCATAATAACAAAATTCGCTCCGCCTCCTCCAGGCCGGGATAATTAATATTTATCCACCATTTCGGTCATTCCGGGCCGCGATTAAGTAATAATTTAACCTTTTGGCCTAGAGAAGTAATCCTTTATATATCGATTTCTTGTATATTACAAAAAGTTATATAAACGTATATAACTTTTTGTATATGTATAAATAAATTATATTAATTATGATTTATTAAAAACTAGCTGGCCAGGCAGACGTTGTTCTGCACTCTCTGACGACTCTGTCCTATAAAAATTCTTAAATTCTTATTAAAAAATATTGAGAGTCACTTATAGGGATAAAAACTATCCTATCTCTTATGTTGGACCAAACTGCACACAGTGTGCAAAATTTCATTGCAATCAGTTAAGTAGTTTAGTAGTTCATCGGGGACAAACAATGTGACACGTAATTTTTATATATAAAGATTATAAAAACATTATTTCGGAACTAGTCCATATCACACGTCATAAATACACATCGAAATTAGAATATTAAATCTAAGTTATAATGTCAATTTTAAATCAATTACATACATAAAAAAATTGTTTTATTTAAGTTAAATTATAACAATTGCTTAAATTCGTATAAAATACACAAAAACAACACAACAGATACACAGCTCTAACTTAATCTAAATTTAGGTTTAGATCCGGAGTGTTCAACATGCAGCCTGGTCCAGTGTCGCATTATAGGGCAATCCAGATTCATCCACTAGCGAACAGTTGCATGCAGCTATTTGAGCCGCCCCGCAAGCGACGCATCAAGGTCGCGACTCGCTTGTGAATGATTGCTGCTAATCCATCTATATTTGCATTCGCAAACATCCCCGATGCGCTACAGTAGCGTGGCAGTTTTACCAGTGCCCTGAAGGCGTTATTGTAAGGAATGCGTAGGGCGTCGTAAAATTTTTTGTGTATTTGACCCATAAGCTACACGTGTAGAATAATTGGCAGAATGCTATGAACAACGTAGCCTTTATTTCTGTAGTACAGTACGCGAAACTACGTGCCAACATGTTGGCCCGAACAGACAACGCCCTACGTTCTCTATCCATATTAATATCGTCTGAAAGCGTCTCAGTGACCCAGTGGCCTAGATATTTGAACTGCGATACTTTTTTTCAGGACACTGCCATTTAGCGTGACAGGTGGGACAGTGTAAGTTCAAGGGAAGGTATATGATCCTCCACATCTGGAATCCGCACAAGCGAAGTAACCAGTTGCGTTAGACCATATGCCAAGGCAAAGTCATAAACAGATCTCCCCACATGATCGATTAAACGTGAACCGAGCCATTCGGCGTGATGGGCGGTAAAATTGCCAAGTATCACGATATCTACGGATAGGATATATTGTAGTAAGAAATCTGTAGCCATTTGGACATTACCAATATGGGATCTATACAGGCACCCGTAGACGCGGGGATGGTCGTCGCTGTCTACGCGCAGCTAAAGGATGGACAGGTGCGTACCTTTAAGACTAGTATATGCAAACTCCAACCCAGTGCACAAAGAAGTATTCTAATTTGTATCTCAGGTAGGACAGGTACGAAGTATCAGCCGGAGGGGACACCTGCTCTAGATGGTAGTGGACGGCGTTAAGGTTCGAGTGAAGTTTCTTGATGTTGCGGAAGTCCACGGATAGCATGGCAGGGGTCAACATGATTTTATCGCCGTGTTTGCCCCGTGCAGTATTATTATACAGCGGGATTTTGCCCCCCCCCCCCCCCCCCCGAAACGCGGGGCAGCCTGACCACCCGCACTCAGTAAAAAGAGGATAGCTTGACTGTGGATGCTCAGTGAGAGATTCGCCATTACTTAGTAGTCTTTTCTTTTTGAATTCCGCTACCATGTTATGGAGGGCGGGGGTTGGGTCTCATGACACCTGCATTAACCAAGCGAAACGCAGAAACAAAGCTTCTACTTTAAGATGGTATTCTGTAAGGTCATGGTACTGCCCCGGTTCGAACCAGCCCATCCATGTCAGCGGAAGCTGCAGCGGGGCTCTACCACTTTTCTTTGCGTGACAGACTTCGTAATGACGATATCTGCAATAGGACTGGAGTAACAGATATAGCCCAAAGGTTCATTAAGCCAAAGTGGCGAGGGACCGGCCGGCCTTATAGCTCAAAGAACCGACAACCGATATTGCAGTAAGGTTCTCGAGTGGCAGCCTCGTACCGGTAAGTAAAGTGTGGGCTGGATCTCTACTAGATGGTGTGAAGAACAGGCAAGAGGTACAGGAATTCGATGAATTCAGGAACCTCAGAATCGTGATTTGGGGCATTCTTTGGGTGAGAACTATGATCAGCAGCGAACTTGTGATCCCTCCTACGATGGAAGAGGTACATGATTAGCAATGGGCTGTTACAGACCACTAAAGAAGAAGTAGAGTTTTTATTTTTATTTTTATAGAAGTAAGGTTTACAAACAAACACACAGTCAACCCCGTGTAGTGACGGGTAAAATACCCACTATCCCATGTCTTCCCGTGGATGTCGCAAGAGGCGACAGAGGAAAACTGAGATAGAAAAGGGGCAGCACTATCTTTCTGATAACAGTAAATTACAATAAAAAACAGCGGTTCACGGCTCGCCAAGCGCGGCAACTATGGCAAAAGTTACGAAAGGACGGCATCCCGTCCCCAGCGTCCCCGCTATTCCTACCTACGGTGATGACAATGGTTACGGCGGGGCTGGGGGTGCTAAGAATCTTAGAACATGGCAACATAAAATGCACGCACCCCGAGGACTGACGAGAAGATACTGGAGCTAGAAGAATAGATAGACAAGTTGCACTGGGAAGTTATAGGATTATCTGACGTTTGAAAAAAGGGGGAGGACACGGTAATCCTCGGATCCAGCAACTTGTTCTATCAACGGTAGGGCGACCATCTGTTCCAAGGAGGTGTCGCATTTATCCGTCCACAAGTCTCTCGTTAGCAACGTTGTAAAGATTGTGAGTGTGTCGACGGGCTTGCGTACCTTATACTCAGAATCACCAAACGGTTCGTACGCAGAGCAGAGAGGCTCGAATCGTCGACGACCGAGTCCTTTCCGATAGGCTTGATTCATTGGCACTGCGAAGAGATGTTGCATCCCTTTGCATTTTCTTTCGCATCTACCACGGGGAGTGCTCTGAGGAATTGTTCGGATTAATCCCAGCCACCAAATTTCACGAACATACGTCGCGGCAGAACTTCCGATACCAACCACACCATCTGGATAATTGGCGATCCACTACTGTGCGATTTTGAAGATGTTTTCTTCCTCGCACAACTTCCATGTGGAATCGATTACTATCAGCGATTTTTCCGGACCGATACGACTTAGGGACCTTCAAGA
Organism: Parnassius glacialis; assembly: GCA_033319125.1. Taxonomy (NCBI): domain Eukaryota; kingdom Metazoa; phylum Arthropoda; class Insecta; order Lepidoptera; family Papilionidae; genus Parnassius; species Parnassius glacialis. The sequence goes on along the minus strand of JAVANC010000011.1, from coordinate 11,434,636 downwards.
AAAGACCCTACTCCTTTTTAAAAGGCCGGCAACGCATCTGCCATTCCCATGGTTCTCCTGGTGTTGCAGTTGTTCATGGGTGGCGGTAGTTACTTACCATCTGGTGAGCCGCATGCTCGTTTGCCCCCACTCCTATATAAAAAGAGTGACCGACATATCCCGACTGATTAGTAACCTGAGGTGGCAATGGGCCGGCCATTAAGCTCAAAGAACCGACAAACGATGGAGAAAAGAGGTTCTCTTGTGGCAGCTTCGTACCGGTAGGAAAGTGTAGGGTGACTCCACACTAGATGGAGTGACGACCTGGGAAGACATGCATGGGTCGATGGTTGCAGGTGGCTCAGGACAGTGCTCTGTGGCATTCCTTGGGGAGGCCTATGTTCAGCAGTGGACTTGTGAAGAGCTGTAATAATGATGATGTCACAGTCAACCTGATCATAAGTGAATGCCCATGTCTGTAGACACCTACATCTACCCTTAATTAAGAATCAAAATACAGATGTGCTGTCAATTGTCACCCCTGAGGTCTAAGACGAATAGCCTCGTTAAAATTAAATTTTACTCCTTCTTTAAATTTGAAAACTTTATACGTTTGGTTTCTTTACTGGAAAATCTACAATTAAATATCCTGCTCTTCTTTGCCCATTTATTCTATTTATTTTAAAAGAAATAAAGAAATTTTACTTGAAATAAAACAAAAATTCTGTACGTGGAAGAGCCTCGCTGCAACTATATTATGGCAGCTGCAGCGTGGTTTTATTATCATTTTAGCGACGTATCATGCTTTACTAAATAATGAATGTAAATTCAGCTTTAAGTTATACGGATTTAAACGTCCCGTTTCATTTTGCAAAGTAATATTTAAATATGACCTTAATTAAGTTCATTAAATAATTATGACATTTACATGACTTTAATCCATTGTCATTGAATCCAGGGAAACTCTGGTAAGACATGCAGAAAGTCGATGGATGCACGTCGTAGTTCTTGGGAAAGGCATACTAGGTCTTTCAGCTGTGGGCTTGTAAATGGCTGTTGTGATGATGATAACGACGGTAATGATAATAATGTTATAACAAAATTAAAGTACCACGTTTTCACAGAGTTGTGTTTCAAATTCGTAAACCTATTTGCAAATAGATAGATAACGGCTCGGTAGCGCAGTAGCTATGCGTTACGGCAAAGGGCCACAGGTTCACGCCAGACAAGTGTTTATATTTCCTAAAAATTACTCTTCGGCGTGTGCATGGGGTTTATCGTTGTTCAATTTACTCGTATTTTTTATACGTCGCGTCGTAGAGCCATGCTGCACCTATATTAGGAGTATAGTTGTAATACGAATGGGCCGGATCGACCGGGGAAGGACCACGCACTTACAGAATACCAGCGTAAAATAGCAGCTTAACACTGCTGTGTTTCGTATGGTGAGTGAAGAGAACCGGAGACCCGTTTTGCTGGAAAAGAGGTATTCCATCTTAGTCCTCACGGGTGAAAACGCATCTGCATTTTGATTCGCAAACGATTTAAGCGTTCAAGAGGTGTGTATGTATCTACTGGCACACACAGCTGTGTTTTGATTTACTCTCAGTACGAGAGCCAGGAATTAAAATATCTCTAGGTTGTAAGGCATTTCAAGTATTTATGGATGGCAAGTCTTTTTTGTTTAAATTTGATTGCAGTGTTGCATCTCGCCCACTAATTGTACAATGGACTGTCTTAAGATTTCAGGAACTGGAAACTCTTCATCATCCATTGATAAACTCGCCGTTGCTAGACTTTTCTTCTACTTATTACATGTTTTTGAACTTTGAATAAATCTTACAGGGAAAATTCTGATCAGACAATAAAACATTCAAATAATTAACTGACTCCCGTCCCCGCGATTTCTCTCAGAGATGTGAATTTATGAATGTAATTTATATAGATATTGTATTGTATTTCTTCATTTATTACCCTAATAGTACTTTATAATTACTATCTAACGTTGCAGGAGTAGTTTGTGGTTTTTCATTTCATTTTTACATTTTATTATTGGAGTTTGAATCAGAAACTTCTATATTTAATTATATATATATATATATATATATATATATATATATATATATATATATATATATATATATATATATACTGTATGTATTATGTAGACATAAATGTTTTGCACCCACAATATTTTCTCTGCTTAGCCTGGAAGTAGACTGGTAGAGAATGCCCTGTTGCATTAAGTCCGCCTTTTTGTACTTGGTGTGTAAATAAAGCATAAATAAATAAATTAAAAAAGATCACTTACCTTGCTCAAACTTTTCTTCAATACTTCAATCTCTTTCTGTATTAGGTCTAATTTTTGGTCTGTGCTATCAAGTCTTTTATTTACGGAGTCCTCGTTCGTGGTTAAATTATTCTCCATGTCTGACGTTGTGCTGATAGCTTTTATATTTTTAGTTACTGTAGCTGTGAGTGTTTGAATAGATTTCTTTATTTCATCAAGCGTTTCCTCAGTCTTTTTTCGCTGTCCTTTCTCTCTTTCCTCTTTCTGATATAAAAATACCCATTTTATTACAATTAATTTTCATGAATATACTATTATCACGGTAATTATATTAAAATAATTATACCATTATTAAAATAGTTTGAAATCATACCTTAACGATAAACAAATTGTACTTATATTTTATAATTTTTATTATTTTACGTTCTATATTATTTTGTGACGGAATAGCTAGCTTGCTAAGAGTAGTAGATTACTGTAACCCAAATCCTGGTTCCGAATCTTAGCTGGAGTCTTTGTGCAGTTGAATCTCCATATTCGAGCCTCTCTCCAATCTTATTTCAATACCGCTACATCATGTACAGGTTCAACAGGTGGTGTACAACGAGTGCATTTAGTAAGATGCACTGGTTATACACACAATGGTGATTACCATTGGAATCGAGACGTCCTTCACTGCTGATCTTTCTTCACTGCGGATGTTTGTCCTTGTGTAATTTGTGTTTGTAAACTGCCTCCACGATACAGAAGAAAATCCTATTGTGGGGGTAACGTTTTTAAAAAAAACCTTGGGAAGAATCAGAGCGCTCGATGGGTACAGGTGGTTCAGTACCGTGTTTTGTGGGAGACAAGTCATCAGCACTGCACATTATTATGAGTATGCACAATAACGATATGATACTATAAATATTTACTTAAAAACATTGCTTCCTACATTATAAATCGAATGATCTTTAGCTTGTATAATTCTACCGTATTAATTTGTTTTAAAGTTTTTTTTATTGATGAATAGTATAATAATTACCTGTAACAGTATCGTCTCGACATTAGACAATCTCTCATCAAGTCTCGATACGGTGCCTTTCATGGGTTCGAGCGCCCGATGCCTCTTCTCCAACCCAGCGACCATCTTTTTTAGTTGCTCCCCGAAATTCCTTTCGCGGAACTCGTGCCGCTCCAACTTGTCTTCTGACACACGGAACATGTGGATAAGAGAAAGCATCGCGTCTCGGATGTCTTCCGTGCTGGAATAAAGTAAAACAAATATCAATCTTAGCCCTCGTAGCTCGCAGGCTGAGCATGTAAGTCCACCAATTTTAAATGGAGAGAGGCGGATACTTCCCTTTAGAACCCTTTCAGAAAGAAGTTTACTTTACTTTTAAATACTGCCCAAACATAAGATGTGATGCTTTGTCATTGATGTATACTCATTATTTATAATAAATTAAGGCCCTGAATCTTAGAAACTACTATTAGAATTTTTATTTCCTTTGTATAAATAGTCCGACTAATTTACGAAGAAAGAATTTATGAATATTTTTTTCCAATAAAGAATATCAACTAGAATAGAATAGAATAGAATAATTTTTTATTCAACATTGATTATTACATAATACTTATTGAAAGACATTTTTATTTACCACTGGTTCGGAAAATACCTCTGTCCTGGGAAGAACCAGCAAGAAACCCAGCGGGACTTTTTTTTTTCAAACATATTTCACTTAACAATAATTTCGTTTCTACAATTTTTAAATGATTTTTCGTAGAATCAGCATGGTGGCGATCACCTTATTCCCAGGATTCCCAGGTTATTTTCATTCATGTATTCCTTGATATTATAATAACCCTTTTTGTGGAGTTGTTCTTTAATAAAACTTTTTAACTTGTTTATTGACAAACTCTGAATATGTTCTGGGATTTTGTTGTAAAAGCGTATACATTGCCCCATAAATGAATTACTGATTCTGTGGAGTCTAGTAGCTATTCCATACTGTCCCGTGGGTGGCGTAAGAGGCAACATTGGGAAACGAAACGCGACATGAATAGTCTTACCAACAAAAATTAAAAAAAAACTGCAGTTGTCAACAGACGCCTGTAAAGCGCAGCAATCATGGCAAATATTCCCCATATGAGACAGTCTACGAAGAAAATCTAAATCTAAGTGTAGATGTCTATGGGCTACAGCAGCCACTTACCATCAGGTGAACTATGTGCTCGTTAGTCACCCTATCCTATAAAAAAAATATAAGCTACAAGAGAAATTCCCTCGGTAGCGCCTTTTTAAATTAAAAAATAAACAATAAAAAAAATTACTGTTAATTATGATTTCGATATGGAACTGGCCGATTACGAATATAACAGTAATAGTAAGGGAGATTAATGATCTTATGCTCCCAAATTCAAATATCTCTTCGGACCACAACAGTTATTGGGTTTTCTGTTAAGAAAAATTGGATTCTTCATGTAATTTGTAAGACCGTGACACAGAACGAATCATTTGAAATTTAGTGAAAAAAACATATTTTTTTTTATCGTCTGCTTCAAACGGACCCCTAGTTATATTGCAATATATTTTATTCAGAATGTTATGTTATGTCATGGAGACAGTCATAATTCTTTTTTTTTCATTCGTTAAACAGTTCACCGCTTAACATGAACTTCTGTTATCATAATTCTCCCTATTTTTATTAGGCCTTACTAGATATGGACTCCTCTATAGTTAATGCTACCTGCATTCACCCAGCTATGGTGATTATTCGCTTAAATTGTTCAATTTTGTCTTTGTTTTCGTAAGATAAAATAAAAAAGCGAATTTATAAAATATGTTTTCAACATGACCTGAAGATGATTTCAATCTCTGCAAGGTACACGTTTTGCTGTCATTTCTATTATTCATCGAGTCCATTGTTTGCAAAGTAATTACATTTCAGTAGAATAACACAAGTTGAATAAAGTAAAAAAGTACTGTAACGTCGCCTTAATGTTCACTTTCTACACAAATATTGGCCTTGGGTATTCGAAACAAGAACAATCAACACACAAAGTTTCCACTGATCATTGTAGTCAATCTTTCTCCTGAGATGTCAGGAGATAGAAGGAATAGATATAAATATATAACACTTAACGATATACACTGTGTACCCCAAGTGTATCTAATTAATTATCGATTATTAAAAATATAGTCAGTATTTTCTCAGCAGTCTTGGCTTTCATTTATCTCCCACGTCACCACTTTACATGGCGACCCTGCCAAAAGTAAATTCACGCTCGAGAGTACTTTGACACCGTCGTCGATGTGTCGCCGACCTATTTTACATATATGTGCCGTGAATTATAAACATTGTCTTCTCTGGAAAATGATATTATCGGATAATAAAATCAATCTTTTTGAAGGTTTTAGCACCGACGGTTATGTGCTGGTTAAAAATGGGAAAGCAACTATCTAAAGAAGAAAACATTGTGATTGTGCAAAATGCAGCTGGGGGCACAAATAGTACGCTAGTGAGTTCTCTGCTTGATTCTGAGGGTCTCATATGAAATATTCTGAGTATACGGGAAATGTCATTTACGTTGGACACGGCAAAATGTCGAGCTGAATGGCAGTAGGGTGCGTTGACTTTCCTTTCGATGGCGACAGATTTACCCCTATTTTAAGATAAGTAGTACGGTGTGAAAGTGTTTTATCAAAATAATATATAAAAAGGTGTCATGTGAAGTGTAGTGCGGTTAGGCGTTTTATATTATTCGGAATGTTGGGAAAGTTAACCGTCATTATTTACTGGACTGTAGCGTTATTTACCTAATATTTTGCAATTACCGGCCAAATTTGTAAAGAACGTTCAGTATAAGTAATATAGGCAAACGGTGAAGAAAAATTAATTAAAAACAATCTCAAACATTCTGTTATAATTATCACTTAAATTTAAAATACATGGTAATGCATTATTTTAACTGACTTTCATTCATAAATATCTAACGTTTACTATTTTATGTACGCACATATTCGTAAGGGTACCTTGTAACGCGTCTCCCCATCTCCGCATCGCTAAATACCTGCGTCCAATCACCCAGCCAAGCCAACAGCTGACAGTGTTGACCGTGACCTCATTACGTACGCTTTCTTACCAAAGACGTAACAAAAATATTTAAATCGCGGTTACTATGAAATATGCAATATTACAGTGTTTACCTTTTCTTTATATAATTAGGGTAACAAACGAGCACACAGTCCACCTGATGATTAGTGGTTGCTGTGGCCCGTAGACATTTACATCTATCTTCGTTTGCGAATTAAAATGCAGATACGTTGTCAGCCGTGACGACTAAGATAGAATGCCTTTTTTCCAGTAAAATTGGTATCCGGTTCTCTACATTCACCATACGAAACACAGCAGCATTAAGCTGCTATTTTACGCTGATATTCTGTAAGAGCGTGGTCCTTCCCCGGTCGAGCCGACCCATTCTTGCTACAACTATACTATTATTATAGCTGCAGCATGGCTCTACCCCGTAATGTGTTTTGTGACATGGCTCTACCAGGTTGTGTATTTGCAAAGAGAAAGAATCAACGCACATGTCCTTTTTACTGGAAATGAGGCATTCCATCTTAGTCCTCACGGGTGACAACGCATCTGCATTTTGATTCGCAAACGAGGATAGATGTAGATGTCTATGGGCCGCAGCAACCACTTACCATCAGATGGACTGTGTGCTCGTTTGTCACCTTTATCCTATAAAAAAAAAACATGTACCATCAATCGGATGACAATTTTTGCAGCTGACCAAGGGCTGTTAGTTGGACAGTTCACCTCTCCCTCACATGGTGCTCGAGATGGTCATTCATAATAAGCTCGCCTGTCGAAAACACAGTGATCGAGTCGAAGACTACAATATTATATAGGGAAGATCGAGTTTTTCTATAATATAAACATCAGAAAAAAAACGGCCAAATTTCTATAGGAGCTGGACTTGACTTTTACTTTTCATGTCCCAAAACAAACTATAGCTAGATTGGTTTGCTTTTATGTTGTAAACACTATCCCGTTTGAAAATCATATCTAAATAGCCATAATTTTTTATAATAATGTCAACAATACTTTTGTGGTGAGCATCACATATGTAATCTTTTTCAGTTGCTTCAGTGATCTAAAATAAGAATTAGATTTTTATTATGATGATTGACGATTGTGTGTGATGGTTTATACTAGTGTAATAAAATATGTAGGTACGTAAATACTATTGAAGAACTACTATTGAAGAATTCCACTCGCAGATCTTAGAAATTACTCTAGTATAAAGCTCAAAAACGAGATGGTGGCGAAGTGTATCAATGCATATGTTACAATTAACACATAGCAATCGCAGGGTTATTTGTCGTTATTGTGTAGTCTGCATGATGTCTCTCACAAATATCCGAGATACAAAATTGGTGTCCAGAAATCAAAAGCACAGAATAATGGTTACAAGTGATAGTTATCAGTCCGTAAAACAATGCCGAGGTCAAAACAGCAGAAGGAAATCTAAATTAGTACAGTGCATATCACAATCCACAACAATGAGTGAAACCACAAATTATAAAGTTGTATGAGAGAAAGTGAAACTAAGATGATGCGAAGTAGGGATATTCATTATTCACTTAACATCGATATATCGAATTAATTCGATGTTTTCTAAACGATATATCGGATTGATTCGATGTTTTGACAAATACTTATTATATTCGATACATCTATATATTTATTTACAGAAACATCGAATATTTGATTTTTTATTTTTTTGTCGAATGAATTAAAAAACTTAATAATTTTAACACTACTTGATGATTTCAATTTTAAGTAAGGTTCACTAAGATAGTGATATCTTTGAGTGACCAGCTTAATTACCAAATCTATGCCATTCACTCTCGATGTATGTAGTCTGTGAATTCTGTAGGTTCATTATATTTACTTTCGACGATATGAATGACAAGCTCGTGGAAACTGTCCATGCGGTTGGAGCTAAGTTCTGCAAGACCCGCCGCAGAAGAACACAAAAACTCTCCGATCACACTCTTAATCTCATGGCTGTTAGACGGGAGATGAGGCTACATTCTTCAACAGATTTGACAGCATACAGGCAACTGAACAGACAGATCTCTAAATGCATGCGGCAAGACTCACGCAACTTCAATACAGCTCGTATTGAAGAAGCGATCGAGCGGAACCAAGGCTCCAAAGTTTTTGCCAGAGATCTGTCTGCCAGAAAGAGCCAACTGTCAAAGCTGAAGAACGAATATGGCAGCATCGTTTCCGGGGCACCTGAGATTTTGAATAAGATTGAGAGGTTCTATGGGCAGCTGTACACGTCATCGTTGGAGCCACACGCAAGTGTGAGTAACGATCCAAGAGCGAGTCTTATTCGACACTATTCCGAAGATATCCCGGACGTCAGTCTGAGTGAGATTAGAATGGCTCTCCAGGACTTTTAAAACGGCAAGGCCCCAGGCGACGATGGAATTACAGCGGAGCTTCCGAAAGCGGGTGGAATACCGGTACTTGAAGTCCTTCAGAAGCTCTTTAATTCCGTCTTCCATGGTGGCATTACACCGGAGGCGTGGAGCAGAAGTGCGGTGGTCTTGTTCTTCAAGAAAGGTGACAACGCTCTCTTGAAGAACTACAGACCGATTTCCCTTCTGAGCCGCGTCTACGTGCTGTTTTCGAGAGTCATTACGAATCGTCTCGCGCGCAGACTTGACGACTTCCAGCCTCGCGAACATGCCGGTTTCCAAAAGGGCTTTAGCACCATAGACCACATACATACCTTACGGCAAATTGTACAGAAGTCCGAAGAGTACAATTTGCGTTATTTGAGTAAAAAAATGTCTGGCGTATGTGGACTAAGAGAAAGCCTTTGATTCCGTCGAAATTTGGGCGGTGCTGCAGTCCCTTCAGCGGTGCCAAGTTGACTGTCGGTATATCGAAGTGCTGAAGTGTTTGTACAGTAGAGCAACGATGGCTATCCGAGTACAGAACCAGAGTACGAAACCTATCCAATTGCAGAGAGGTGTAAGACAGGGTGACGTTATATCCCCGAAACTCTTCACCGCTGCATTGGAAGACGTTTTCAAGCTTCTGGACTGGAAAGGATGCGGAATTAACATCAATGGCGAGTACATCACTCACCTTCTATTTGCCGACGATATAGTCCTCATGGCAGAATCGCTGGAGGAACTAAGCACTATGCTCAATGACCTCAACAGTGTCTCCCAACGGATAGGTCTTAAGATGAACATGGACAAAACAAAGATTATGTTTAATGTCCATGTCACACCTATGCCGGTAGTTGTTGGGAGCACTAAGCTCGAAGTTGTTGACGAGTATGTTTACCTGGGACAAATAGTCCGACTAGGTAAGTCCAACTTCGACCGAGAGGTCAATCGACGGATTCAACTCGGCTGGGCAGCGTTCGGGAAGCTACGACACATCTTCTCGTCAGAAATACCTCAAAACCTTAAAACAAAATTGTACAACCAGTGCGTGTTGCCAGTGATGACTTACGGAACTGAGACGTGGTCCTTCACTGCTGGCCGTATGAGGAAGCTCAAGGTCGCTCAGCGAGCTATGGAGAGGGCTATGCTCGGAGTTTCACTGCGTGATAAACTTAGGAATGAGGATATCCGCAGTAGAACCAGAGTAACCGACATAGCCCAACGGATTAGTAAGCTGAAGTGGCAGTGGGCCGGCCATATAGCTCGAAGAACCGACAACCGATGGGGAAGAAAGGTTCTCGAGTGGCAGCCTCGTACCGGTAGGCGAAGTGTAGGGCGTCCCCTCACAAGATGGAGTGACGACCTGGTAAGACATGCAGGAAGTCGATGGATGCAGGTGGCTCAGGACCGTGCTTTGTGGCATTCTTAGGGGGAGGCCTGTGTTCAGCAGTGGACTTGTGAAAGGCTGTAATGATGATGATGATGCCCGATATAGGACAATTCAATTAAATATAAATTAATACAATATACTGCTTAAGGATTAAGTTTTTTACTGGAAAATGTGTACGGAAAGAACATTAAAACTACATATTTACACTTATTCGGCTTCAATTATTTACTATTAAACAAAATCTTACGTAAATACTTGACGTACTCGTATCGTCCATCTTTAGGGCACTTGATATGCGAATATTGAACTGACGTAAGATGCTTGAACAAGGTCGCTGTCTATTCTCTAATTAAATTATTCCCTAAATCCCCTCTAATAGTACTCGGGGGACGTTATCAACTAAGCATTTTCTTTAGATTAGGAATATTGGATGATAATTATGTACCTAATATGAAATATAGGATGATATATTATTAAACAAAAACTAGAGAAGTCTGACGATGTTAAAGTTTTCTTTTGTTTATGGGACGGCTCCGTGGCGCAGTGGCTTAGCAATGAGTTGCTGCGCTGGGGGCCGCGGGTTCGAATCCCGCACGGAACAAGTATTTGTATGGCCTACAAATAATTGCTCCGGGTCTGGATGTTTGTCCTTGTGCAATTTGTGTGTGTAAGCTGCCTCCGCGGTAGAGGGAAAATCGTAATGTGTGGGTAACGTGTTATAAATTATTTATAAAACTGAATTCAGAAACGGACTTATAGTCCATATGATGTTAAGCTATTGCAGTTTACAGTTAAAAGGTAAGATTTTGTGAACCTAGTGGGAATCGCGGCCGGGTGATTGGCCAACTACAATTCCCACGTTTCACATTCATTCCATGACATCATCATTTCGCTGTTTGACAATTGGTTTCATTAATAAATTTCTCAATATCGACTACAAATTGTCTTTTATATATTCATTTATTTATTTAGGCAACAACAAGATATAAGCTTTGCAAATTGTAATAAAACAATCTTAGAACGAGACATGCAAACGTTTTATGTTAATTATAGGTAACCATGGCTAGGTAAAAATAACAAAAAGTAGGCAACAAAAATACAATAAAGATTCAGAAAAAAAGAAAACATATCTTAATTTAGCTTACAAAATTATTTATTTATTTATTTATTTATTTCAGCTTTATTTGCACACTTACTTACTTACTTATCTTCACGCACAATCCCTGACGGGGTAGCCAGAGAGAACAGATCGCCAAGTGTCACGATCCTTACATACCTCTTTCGCTTCTTTCAGATTCATTATCTTCTTCATACATGCACGTCTAGGTACTCCGAGTACTCTTGACCCTCCCCTCTTCGAGCAGTTTGCTCACATGGTCTTCGAATGTTAGTCTCGGTCTACCTCGACACCTTTTAATATTAACTTTCGCGCTATATATTTTCTTCACCATTCGGTCTTCACTCATTCGCTCAACGTGCCCAAACCATCGAAGCACGCCCTTATCAATTTTTGTGATAAGGTCATCTTTAAAACTGCCATATATTTGCACACATTTTTTATATTTGCACACATAAAAAAATGTACAAAACGGCGGACTTTATGCCTAAAGGCATTCTCTACCAGTCTACCTTTGGTTTGTGCAGAGAATCTAGTGATGGGTGCAAAACTCATAATTAAAGAAAAAAAATTAAAGGTTTAAGGAAAAAATACAAAATTATAATATAATGATAATAAATATAATACACATACATATTCATTTACATTACTACTTACATGCATACAATAGTATTTTATACATATACACAAATACCCACAATAAATACATACACAATAAATAAATATGATATTTTTATATTATACATACTTGAGAACATAACAGTTTCCGAAGTTTTTTAAATTTTTTATTATTATCCGAAACTACTACTGCTTCGTTAAGTAATATTCCCAGAGTAAACGTTTAAAGAAAGCCAAGACTGCTAAAAAAAAAACTGACTATATTTTTAATAATCGATAATTAATTAGATACACTTAGGTTACACAGTGTATATAATTAAATGTGATTTAATAGTGGTCGCTTCTGAAGACCATGTCGTCGGCCACGGTCAACTCTCCGTACCTGGGTTTTCGCGGCATGATTTACTGTATATTTCTTATAGGATTAAATGTCCTAAGGTCAATCATGTGATGGTACATCTGCGTAATCTAGCGCGACTTAATGTTGAAGAACTTCAGAAAGGTGCTTGTAGTATAGATTGGAGTGATACTTTCAGCGTAGAGAGTGTTGACGAAAAAGTAGCTCTTTTTAATTCAAATATACAGAAGTTGTTTGATAAACACGCTCCTCCACACAAAGTCAGACTGAAACGATCTCCTGCGCCGTGGATTACTGAGGATATCCGCAGGGCTATGGCAAAGCGTGATCGAGAATTTAGTAAATATAAGAGTAATCAGTGTACTGTTAACTGGACTCGATTCAAAGCCGCTAGGAATCGGTGTAATCAGATGGTGCGGGCCGCTAAACGCCGTTATATTCATCGAAATATCCTTAACGCTTCTATGGCTGATTCGTGGAAATTTTTAAAATCAATCGGGATAGGTAAACCTGCTTCTAACTTTGATCCTTCAATCTTCTCTGTTAATCAATTTAATACATACTTTTCTACTGCATCACAGCTGCATTCGTCAATTAAATCTACTACTATTGCCCATGTTAATTCTCTTCCAAAATTTTACAAAAGCTCTTTCAATTTTTCTATTTTTTATAAAAAAGTCGATTTCTTCCATCAAGTCCGCCGCAGTAGGCTCTGATGATGTGAGCAGAATCATGATCAATCTCATCCTCGATTATGTCTTACCAGTACTTACCCACATAATAAAATTTTCATTAAATACTGGGGTTTTTCCTTCACTATGGCGAAATGATTTTGTTCTCCCACTTCCAAAAATAAATAATCCTAGTTCTGTTTCTCACTTTCGTCCTATCTCTATTCTTCCTTTTTTATCAAAAGTACTTGAAGCTGTCGCTCACAGACAAATTTCTGACTACGTTTTTAAAAATAACTTTTTAAGTAGCTATCAATTAGGTTTCAGGCCAGGACATAGTACAACAACAGCCCTGCTTAAAGTTACGGAAGATTTACGTATAGGTATGGAGGAGTCAAAATTAACTGTGTTAGTTTTAATAGATTTCTCAAACGCTTTTAATGCTGTTGATCATGACATCCTTCTTACAATACTTTCTCACATTGGTTTCTCCTCATCAGCGCGGGAATGGTTCGCATCCTATCTTCAGGGACGTCAGCAAGCTGTTCACGTGGGTCCAGTTATTTTCGACTGGTGCACGCTGGTTGCTGGCGTTCCTCAAGGCGGAATTCTCTCACCTCTTTTGTTTTCAATTTTTATAAATCTCATTACATCTCACATTCGCTGCACGTACCATCTCTATGCCGATGACTTACAAATATATCATCAGTCTGATGTTAACGATATCGAAGATGCGATCACTGAGCTAAACTCTGACCTCACTCGTATCTCTGATTGGTCTAGCAAATTCAGTATTACTGTTAACCCTACCAAGTGCCAGGCAATTATAGCTGGAAGTAGCCGTCGCTTATCAACATTGGATTTTAATTCACTGCCACCAGTAACTTTTAATAACGCTGTCATACCTTATTCAGCTACTGTGAAAAATCTAGGACTTATCATTGACAGCAGTCTAAGTTGGCGGCCGCAAGTCACGGAAGTCAGCAAAAAAGATATCAACACCTTGCGTTGTCTGTATCGACTCAAGAATTTTCTTCCAGTGAGAACAAAGGTAATGTTGGTTCAAACGCTCGTATTACCAATACTAGATTATGCAGATGTAAGCTATGCTGATGCCTCTCAAGAACTTGTTAACAAACTGGATCGTCTTTACAATAATTGTATTCGCTTTATCTTTGGCTTACGTAAATTCGATCACGTTTCTTCATTCCGTTCTCAGCTCAAATGGCTGTCTCTTCCACTTCGTAGATCTTTTAGAACCCTTTCTATGCTATTCTCTATTTTACACGATCCGATTGTCCCTGCGTATCTGAAATGCAAATTTCAGTATCAGGGCTATTCTCACAACCGATGTCTCCGTTCCGCGGAAAATCTAACTCTTCATGTTCCTTTCTGTCGCACGCCGCGGAAAATCTAACTCTTCATGTTCCTTTTTGTCGCACGGGCTTCTTTAAAGAGAGTTGACCGTGGCCGACGACATGGTCTTCACAAGCGACCACTATTAAATCTATTAATTATATACACTGTGTAACCTAAGTGTATCTAATTAATTATCGATTATTAAAAATATAGTCAGTATTTTCTTAGCAGTCTTGGCTTTCATTTCTCTCCCACGTCACCACTTTACATTGCGACCCTGCCAAAAGTAAATTCACGCTCGAGAGTACTTTGACACCGTCGTCGATGTGTCGCCGACCTATTTTACATATATGTGCCGTGAATTATAAACATTGTCTTCTCTGGAAAATGAGATTATCGGATAATAAAATGAATCTATTTGAAGGTTTTAGCAGCGACGGTTATGTGCTGGTTAAAAATGGGAAAGCAACTATCTAAAGAAGACAATCACAATGATTGTGCAAAATGCAGCTGGGGACACAAATAGTACGCTAGTGAGTTCTCTGCTTGATTCTGAGGGTCTCATATGAAATATTCTGAGTATACGGGAAATGTCATTTACGTTGGACACGGCAAAATGTCGAGCTGAATGGCAGTAGGGTGCGTTGACTTTCCTTTCGATGGCGACAGATTTACCCCTATTTTAAGATAAGTAGTACGGTGTGAAAGTGTTTTATCAAAATAATATATAAAAAGGTGTCATGTGAAGTGTAGTGCGGTTAGGCGTTTTATATTATTCGGAATGTTGGGAAAGTTAACCGTCATTATTTACTGGACTGTAGCGTTATTTACCTAATATTTTGCAATTACCGGCCAAAGGACAATGCCCAAAATCGCCCTGTGTAATAAAAGCATCGGACATACACGATAATTAATTTTCTATTTTATTATGTTAGTTGCAAATACTTTTATAACACGGACTAGCTGCATGCAAAAATTAACATTAAAAAGTATTCTACTCGACTAATAACATTAATCGCCGCCATCTTCGCCAAACATCATGTGGTGTCGAAAAATGATTAGGGATGCCCAATCGATTGTAATCGATTTTTGAATTTAATGAAATACATTTGGAATTTATTTCGAATAAAGTTTCAAAAAGAAGCTACAATAAAAATATAAAATCACCATTATTTTATATTCTTTTATATTATACCCTAAAAGTATAATTTAAAAAACCTACTATACCTAATGAATGAGGTCATACTCGATTTTGAATAGGTAGTTAGAATAATGCTGAAGAAAAATGTTCGTGAAGATAATTATTCAGGATTTTCTAACGATCATTTAGAAAGGATTGTATTCTACGTCTTACTAAACGATAACTTACGAGTTTACAACAATTAATATTTAAAAAAAACACTTATCGTTACTGCATTAGTTATAAATGTGTTCTTTAA
This sequence comes from Parnassius glacialis, assembly GCA_033319125.1. Classification (NCBI taxonomy): domain Eukaryota; kingdom Metazoa; phylum Arthropoda; class Insecta; order Lepidoptera; family Papilionidae; genus Parnassius; species Parnassius glacialis. Next base: position 11,418,949 of record JAVANC010000011.1, on the reverse strand, counting down.
AAAGAGCAATATTGTATACTAGATACAGACGTTATTATTAATATTGTTACAAGTATGGAAGAAGTAGAGACGTACGAGTGTTATAAGTAAAGTAGGATATTGTCATACTTGTTATGGTATTAATATTATCGTATGAAAAAGATGATGTATGATGTGATGTGTGTTTGTAACGTATGGCTATAATAAATCTTAGGAAATATTCATAAATCGTATCGTATTTGGCGCTCCTATTTTTGATGTCACTAAATGGTCACTTGTCAGTCTCTCATGAAAAAAATACGATCTCCAAATCGATCCAAATCGAACTTACTAGAAACGAATCTCGATTAAATTAAGCATTAACAGATCTATTTTTGATCAATCGCGACATTTTCAAACATGCCTAATATGAACAGAGAACAGTATTAACGATAGTTTACCGTAAATACAAATAATTGTATAGAAACATCATTAAATTAATAAACATAACATCACGCTTGTATTTCTCAGAAGGAGTAGGTGGATGTGTGTAGTACTGTTATGTTATACGTCCCATGTAATAGGGGGTGCGCGTATTGCCAAACACCGGACACAAATCCAGACTCCGTGCTACTACTAGGAACTTCAAGTTATAAGAACCCAATAATAAATTGTCGGACCCTGGGATTGAACCCAGAACAGAACAGTTTTTCTGTCTGTCACAAGGAACAGATGTTCCAACTATGCAAAATTATTTCTTGAATCGTTTGAAATATTCTTGAATAAGTCCAACTCGAGAGGTTTTTGGATTGATTCATTGAATCGATGGAGTGTTCTAAGTCGACATCAGGTCATCGGATAAGGATTCTTAATATGTATATCGATCTGGAAAATCGATTATTTTATTATAAACAATCGATTAAAAGATTTCAAATCGACATGCCTACTTTATACTGTCATCCTTCACTCTGTCAAAATTACATTGGTTGGCGTCTTTTGCTCTTTCTAATTGTATCGGTGTTTTGGTGAATTTCGGGACTATATATTGAAAATTACGACTTGGCTATTTTAAAGGACTCTGATTGCTTTCAAGAACGACTTACCTTGCTGTGATTTTCGGAACTGTGTACCACTCAACGATAACCTAGCATTCATAAACGGACTTACGCATGCGCAATGGAAAGTGTATTTTGTGTAAATTGCGGCTCTGCTGGTGGCTCAATATTGTTAAAAGATGAACGGAGAAGCAATCGTGCGATATTGCTGTAATTGCATCGTTGTACGCAGAACCATCGGTTGCTGTGCCCATGTTATGACCATCATTTGGTACTTGAGCTTTACGAAACATCAAAATAATATTGACATCCTTGCACAGTTTTTAGACAATATTCTAATTTCCAATTTAGAAGATGAACAATATACTTGAAATTAATCTGTGTTTTATTTCTAATTCAAACATAATAAATTAATGTATTTGTAAAAACAATGTGTTGATACGCTGTTCGACGGCATGTCTAGCGGCGTGACTGGAACCAGCCTAAATCCTATACATTTAGGTACTAGGTATCTTACCGTACCGTATATGCTAATGACAACATCTAAATGCTAACAGCCATTATACACATACATTTTTATTTTTACATCAATACACAAACATTATCTCTCATTTCGAAACTAATGCTAAGAAAGCAGGTTTGTTAACTAGATTCTATGCATTTATACGTTGCACTTACATACACTTAGGCTTTAGAACAAAAACTGAATACCTAATTATCTAGATAGGTACTAAAAATAGCTAAATGTTTTAGGACATCGTTTTTCAGTTTGTTAAAAATCACTCGGAGCTATGAAAAACCGTAATATTCGTGGTTCGATTATAACCTCAAAATCTGATACTTTTTTTGAAATATATCTTTTATGCAGCTAGTCCGCTATAAAAATAAGGTCATATAGCAATTTACTAATGATCGACAATAAAACACATAATTTTCCGATGCTCTTGGTTCCAGGGCGAACAATGTATGGGAGCAGAGCAATGTCCTTTGTAAAGAACGTTCAGTATAAGTAATATAGGCAAACGGTGAAGAAAAATTAATTAAAAACAATCTCAAACATTCTGTTATAATTATCACTTAAATTTAAAATACATGGTAATGCATTATTTTAACTGACTTTCATTCATAAATATCTAACGTTTACTATTTTATGTACGCACATATTCGTAAGGGTACCTTGTAACGCGTCTCCCCATCTCCGCATCGCTAAATACCTGCGTCCAATCACCCAGCCAAGCCAACAGCTGACAGTGTTGACCGTGACCTCATTACGTACGCTTTCTTACCAAAGACGTAACAAAAATATTTAAATCGCGGTTACTATGAAATATGCAATATTACAGTGTTTACCTTTTCTTTATATAATTAGGGTAACAAACGAGCACACAGTCCACCTGATGATTAGTGGTTGCTGTGGCCCGTAGACATTTACATCTATCTTCGTTTGCGAATTAAAATGCAGATACGTTGTCAGCCGTGACGACTAAGATAGAATGCCTTTTTTCCAGTAAAATTGGTATCCGGTTCTCTACATTCACCATACGAAACACAGCAGCATTAAGCTGCTATTTTACGCTGATATTCTGTAAGAGCGTGGTCCTTCCCCGGTCGAGCCGACCCATTCTTGCTACAACTATACTATTATTATAGCTGCAGCATGGCTCTACCCCGTAATGTGTTTTGTGACATGGCTCTACCAGGTTGTGTATTTGCAAAGAGAAAGAATCAACGCACATGTCCTTTTTACTGGAAATGAGGCATTCCATCTTAGTCCTCACGGGTGACAACGCATCTGCATTTTGATTCGCAAACGAGGATAGATGTAGATGTCTATGGGCCGCAGCAACCACTTACCATCAGGTGGACTGTGTGCTCGTTTGTCACCTTTATCCTATAAAAAAAAAAAACATGTACCATCAATCGGATGACAATATTTGCAGCTGACCAAGGGCTGTTAGTTGGACAGTTCACCTCTCCCTCACATGGTGCTCGAGATGGTCATTCATAATAAGCTCGCCTGTCGAAAACACAGTGATCGAGTCGAAGACTACAATATTATATAGGGAAGATCGAGTTTTTCTATAATATAAACATCAGAAAAAAAACGGCCAAATTTCTATAGGAGCTGGACTTGACTTTTACTTTTCATGTCCCAAAACAAACTATAGCTAGATTGGTTTGCTTTTATGTTGTAAACACTATCCCGTTTGAAAATCATATCTAAATAGCCATAATTTTTTATAATAATGTCAACAATACTTTTGTGGTGAGCATCACATATGTAATCTTTTTCAGTTGCTTCAGTGATCTAAAATAAGAATTAGATTTTTATTATGATGATTGACGATTGTGTGTGATGGTTTATACTAGTGTAATAAAATATGTAGGTACGTAAATACTATTGAAGAACTACTATTGAAGAATTCCACTCGCAGATCTTAGAAATTACTCTAGTATAAAGCTCAAAAACGAGATGGTGGCGAAGTGTATCAATGCATATGTTACAATTAACACATAGCAATCGCAGGGTTATTTGTCGTTATTGTGTAGTCTGCATGATGTCTCTCACAAATATCCGAGATACAAAATTGGTGTCCAGAAATCAAAAGCACAGAATAATGGTTACAAGTGATAGTTATCAGTCCGTAAAACAATGCCGAGGTCAAAACAGCAGAAGGAAATCTAAATTAGTACAGTGCATATCACAATCCACAACAATGAGTGAAACCACAAATTATAAAGTTGTATGAGAGAAAGTGAAACTAAGATGATGCGAAGTAGGGATATTCATTATTCACTTAACATCGATATATCGAATTAATTCGATGTTTTCTAAACGATATATCGGATTGATTCGATGTTTTGACAAATACTTATTATATTCGATATATCGATATATTTATTTACAGAAACATCGAATATTTGATTTTTTATTTTTTTGTCGAATGAATTAAAAAACTTAATAATTTTAACACTACTTGATGATTTCAATTTTAAGTAAGGTTCACTAAGATAGTGATATCTTTGAGTGACCAGCTTAATTACCAAATCTATGCCATTCACTCTCGATGTATGTAGTCTGTGAATTCTGTAGGTTCATTATATTTACTTTCGACGATATGAATGACAAGCTCGTGGAAACTGTCCATGCGGTTGGAGCTAAGTTCTGCAAGACCCGCCGCAGAAGAACACAAAAACTCTCCGATCACACTCTTAATCTCATGGCTGTTAGACGGGAGATGAGGCTACATTCTTCAACAGATTTGACAGCATACAGGCAACTGAACAGACAGATCTCTAAATGCATGCGGCAAGACTCACGCAACTTCAATACAGCTCGTATTGAATAAGCGATCGAGCGGAACCAAGGCTCCAAGGTCTTTGCCAGAGATCTGTCTGCCAGAAAGAGCCAACTGTCAAAGCTGAAGAACGAATATGGCAGCATCGTTTCCGGGGCACCTGAGATTTTGAATGAGATTGAGAGGTTCTATGGGCAGCTGTACACGTCATCGTTGGAGCCACACGCAAGTGTGAGTAACGATCCAAGAGCGAGTCTTATTCGACACTATTCCGAAGATATCCCGGACGTCAGTCCGAGCGAGATTAGAATGGCTCTCCAACACCTTAAAAACGGCAAGGCCCCAGGCGACGATGGAATTACAGCGGAGCTTCTGAAAGCGGGTGAAAGACCGGTACTTGAAGTCCTTCAGAAGCTCTTTAATTCCGTCCTCCATGGTGGCATTACACCGGAGGCGTGGAGCAGAAGTGCGGTGGTCTTGTTCTTCAAGAAAGGTGACAACGCTCTCTTGAAGAACTACAGACCGATTTCCCTTCTGAGCCGCGTCTACGTGATGTTTTCGAGAGTCATTACGAATCGTCTCGCGCGCAGACTTGACGACTTCCAGCCTCGCGAACAAGCCGGTTTCCGAAAGGGCTTTAGCACCATAGACCACATACATACCTTACGGCAAATTGTACAGAAGTCCGAAGAGTACAATTTGCCACTATGTCTGGCGTATGTGGACTAAGAGAAAGCCTTTGATTCCGTCGAAATTTGGGCGGTGCTGCAGTCCCTTCAGCGGTGCCAAGTTGACTGTCGGTATATCGAAGTGCTGAAGTGTTTGTACAGTAGAGCAACGATGGCTATCCGAGTACAGAACCAGAGTACGAAACCTATCCAATTGCAGACAGGTGTAATTTCATCAGTCGCAATTTTACTACCGGTTAGTGCAGTCGCTTCATAATGACGCGAGGGCTCTAATGCCGAACCTACAGTATTTTTGTAGCGTAAGCATACCTACTGCGCAAAAATAATTCGAAATGGTGTATCAAACTAAACGCTCCGAAACCGTCGTAATCCACGAGTTCCTGGCCTTTGTTCAACAAAAATTGGACGTCATGGACCAGGTGTCTCTGGAGCAAATACTGATGACAAGCTTCACTGAGGACGAGATCATCCAAGCGAAGAAGGTGTTAGCAGATTCAGCCGTGACCCAAATCCGTCTTATCACACGTCACAGGGATGGACGCGGTAAGAAAGACCTGCAAGACATCTTCAGGCTGTTCAATGAGACCGACCCTGATGACATTCCAACTTTCGTCGCGCGTGATCTCAACAAGCTGCCTCCCGTGACGTTCGATCACGTAGACGTCACCAGATTGTTGAAAGACATCACCACGTTGAGAGCCGATGTTACCGACATCCGTTCCAAATTTAAGGAATCGGAACGAGCCGCAACAGAGCTGAGGAACGAAGTCAATATGTTGCGCAACATAATTGCAACATCTGCAAAATCACCGCCGTCGCAGAATGTAAATACGATACGCGGTAACCGTAATAGTAGTCATATTTCACCGATGATTGCGACTCCGTCACGCGATACCGTCTGTCAGCAGGTTGATGACCGAGAAACTAGGGCAACCTCGGTCGTTATTGCATCACCACCTCAACCCTTGACTGAAGCCATTGGTACTCCTCCGCCGAAGCCAACCTCAAAACAAGGGAAGACGTTTGCGGATGTTGCCCGAAAATCTTTACAACCGGCACCCTCTTGTGGTCGAAAGCGGAAGAATGTGGAAATAAAATCAGTTCCAGTGGTGACCCAAGACAAGATTGATAAGGACGGGTTTACTCTTGTTGAGAAGAGACGTCGGTCGCGACCCGTCTGTAACCAGCGTGGGACCGCCAAGATAAACGCGAGTACAACTCTGCGTGCTGTGGAGCCAACCATACAACTCTACATCTCCCGTTTGGACAAAAGTACGTCGGGAGAAGATGTCCTGCGTTTCGTGGAAGAACGAAGCCAATGCCGCATTGAGGAACCGATCTCTTTACATTTGCAGCGTCTGGAGTCTAATAGGTCAACAAACTTCAAATCCTACGTACTCCAGGTTCCTGCAAAACATAAAGAGACATTCCTCGCTCCCGATTTCTGGCCCTCTGGGGTAGTGTTTCGCCGATACAGGGACGCGCCAAAGAAAAAAGTTCCCTAAATAGTGTTAAGTTATGTTTATATTTTATATATATTTTTAGGTTAAGGTATATATTGCTATGGGCCAATGTTCTTAATTTTTAAGTCCTTGATGCCTGAAATAAAGTTATTGTATTGTATTGTATTATATTGTAAGACAGGGTGACGTTATATCCCCGAAACTCTTCACCGCTGCATTGGAAGACGTTTTCAAGCTTCTGGACTGGAAAGGATGCGGAATTAACATCAATGGCGAGTACATCACTCACCTTCGATTTGCCGACGATATAGTCCTCATGGCAGAATCGCTGGAGGAACTAAGCACTATGCTCAATGACCTCAACAGTGTCTCCCAACGGATAGGTCTTAAGATGAACATGGACAAAACAAAGATTATGTTTAATGTCCATGTCACACCTATGCCGGTAGTTGTTGGGAGCACTAAGCTCGAAGTTGTTGACGAGTATGTTTACCTGGGACAAATAGTCCGACTAGGTAAGTCCAACTTCGACCGAGAGGTCAATCGACGGATTCAACTCGGCTGGGCAGCGTTCGGGAAGCTACGACACATCTTCTCGTCAGAAATACCTCAAAACCTTAAAACAAAATTGTATAACCAGTGCGTGTTGCCAGTGATGACTTACGGAACTGAGACGTGGTCCTTCACTGCTGGCCGTATGAGGAAGCTCAAGGTCGCTCAGCGAGCTATGGAGAGGGCTATGCTCGGAGTTTCACTGCGTGATAAACTTAGGAATGAGGATATCCGCAGTAGAACCAGAGTAACCGACATAGCCCAACGGATTAGTAAGCTGAAGTGGCAGTGGGCCGGCCATATAGCTCGAAGAACCGACAACCGATGGGGAAGAAAGGTTCTCGAGTGGCAGCCTCGTACCGGTAGGCGAAGTGTAGGGCGTCCCCTCACAAGATGGAGTGACGACCTGGTAAGACATGCAGGAAGTCGATGGATGCAGGTGGCTCAGGACCGTGCTTTGTGGCATTCTTTGGGGGAGGCCTATGTTCAGCAGTGGACTTGTGAAGGGCTGTAATAATGATGATGATGATGATTATATTTACTTTCAGTCACTCACTTTCACACTTCTTTCGTCGTCTTCTGCTGTTTGGCGGTAACGATTTAATTAATCATTCTTTTGATTGTTTATCTAAGACAAGTTTATATAAAACTTTTACTTTCTACTCTGGTCTCTGATTCTACATTCACACATATAAAATCAAGACCCACAAACTTGCGCGTTTCATTGGAGAAAGATAATATTTAACTTTTGTGGAAAGTATTCGACAGTGAAAAAATATCGATATTTTCTAGCGATATATCGATAAAAATCGATACTGGGATCTGATGTTTTACATCGAATGTAAATATCGATATATTTTTAAGTGGACACCCCTAATGCGAATGATTGCCAGGTGACAATCAATGGTGTCGATCAATGACCACAGATTATGTAACTTGTCGATGACAAATGATGTTCCGCTGTACGTTATTGAACAAAACGCTTAGCTTACTATATTAATAAATAATTACTAAGCTACATAATTGTTTTTATGACATGAATCCAGTACATAATGAATCAGTATAGTAGATGATTTGATGCGTACTTAATAATGAAATTGAATTACAATTAACAACTATTCAGAAAAACGTGAATAATAATAGTTTTTGAATACAAAGTCCTTTCATAAGCGAAATGAATCGTCATGAGGTGCGTTCTGAAACCATTATTCTAAATAATTATGGAACAGTTACAAAAACGAAAATAAAAGAATAACTTTTTTTTGTGGCTACTTTGAGAGGTATTTTTTGTGTTTTTTAGATCTTAAAAATTAAGGATATTTTTCATAAATATGGCTTATAGTGACGCCATCGTTTCGTCGTCTGGTATGATTTGACCAACCTTCTTTAAAAGTTAAATTAAACGCGATAAAATCCGTAAAAATTAGTTTCATTTAGTAAAATTATATTATATTAGCGTACGCCGTTCAGCTAAGAACGGCGTACGCTCGTAATTTAAAGTTTTCAAACGTTTTCAAATTGATCGTTTTCGATTTTTTAACCTATTTTTGTTTTGCCGCGTAAAAGGAGGTAAATATTAAAAAGATTTTTGTGTGAAAAAAATGTATGAAGGGTTTAATTTTTTAGTCTCTTTTTATAAAATGTTCTATTGTTATGTAAATAGAACAAATATCTTTTTATACAATGGTTTAATTATATAATCCTTACCCTTTATGTACAAGAAACCGGCAAAATTACGTCACACAGTTTTGAAATGAAATTGATAATATTATAAAAATAGAATTTAATGTTTATAAAAAAGAATTAAATAGCTTAATGCATAACAAATCCATGTTGTTTTTTCCCAATCCAAATTGTTTACTTTAGGGCCTACCGGTATCGGGCGACCTCCGGAACGGCCCCTGATACTTCAAGCGTTAAAAAACCAAACGGTCGGGCACATAAGGGATAGTTTTATTACAATATTTAATAATATTGCCAAATGATCGAGCAGATAGGGCTTTGACCCACTCTAAATGCATAGACGAATACGTTTTATTAAATTATTTTTTACTCTTATTACATTATTATTGCAGCAATAATTTTACTGTGGCGGTCTTCATATCTTTGGGGCTGTTTGGCGGTAAACACGACTCTTTATTTCACCTCACAGACAAAAGACTAACGATGAGAGTTCCGGTTAGTTTACAGATCATAGTATAGGGCCTCCGTGCGCAATCTACCTATCTTCATATCCACTATTTAAGTTATTGAACTTGATTAGCTGTTAATTATCTTCCATTTGTAGATACACATACGTTAATTTCTTGCCGCGGTAAAGATTCACTTTTGTATATTTATATTTGCGTACCACGTAAACTTTTATTACCTAAAATGTAATATAGCATCATTTCATAGATTCATAGTATCCTTCCTTCGAATATTTTCGTTCCGTTATTGGAAACGAAGCGTCCGTAATAAGGTCACGATCAACACTGTTAGCTGTCGACCGGACGAGCGGATGAAGGTACTTATTTTTTTTAAGATAATTAATAGAATCAAGCGTTACTTTGCGGATATCCATTATAATGAGATTTTTATAAACTAATTTGCTTAATTCCGCGTAAAGAAAGAAAATGATGTGTCCTGTCCAGTTTTAAGGGCAGAGTCTACTTCACCTGAGGATGCCTCGTGTAGAGGCTAAACACGTATCGTATTTTCGAGAGTGGTGTGTCGTACCTAGTGTGGTGGTGCTGGGGATGGTAGTACTGGCATTAACGGCGATGGGTATAGTGCGCGAATTAAGATAATGAACCAGACTTCAATAAAAAATATATTTATTTATTTTGACAGAGTTACAGTAAGAAGTTTATTACTACAATATTCAATATTAAATGATTACATTTCTCTATTTATACTTAAATGATATGCAACAAAACTATTTTCTAAGCTTATTTACTGCATACGCTTGACCCAGATGGGATTGCTGAAGATGTGCGAACGAATGAGACTTGGCAGGGGTGCTCAGCCTTAACTCCTCCCCCCTCAAGAGAAAAATTATCCGAAGGTGGCTCAAGCGACTTCGGAGAATTTCGAGAACATAATTTGAATTTAATTAAAATGCTACATACTATACAGATTACTATAATGAGATATAAACTTATGGTCCATACACTGATTTCACTTGTTACTAATAATTTTCTATTTATTTCGTTATTACTGAATTTAGTACTATTTATTAGTTGTTTTATATCACTGAAGTCCACGTTTCTTAAATCTAACTGTTTTGCTTCTTTCTTGATGTCATCCTCTCGTACGGTTGGCATCTCGATTGTGGGCAGCTGAAGTTTGATATTCGCAAAATACCTCGCAGCGTTGATGAATGTGTCTCCAACCTGTGTTCTGCATTCTTGATTAGGTATAATTATATACGTGCCTTGCACTTGGTATTTCTGTACATGTTCTGGACAGTGTACAGTTATTATCAAGTCCTTAGTGGTATATAGTAGCCAATAGTTCTTGAAGATCCTCTGAATTTTCAAATTCTCTAATCGTATATTATGTTGCTGGCAGCTACTGTGGTTGGTTTTCATCTGCATTATTTGTTCAATACATGTTTCGGCTGGGTACTCTGCGAGACTTTCCTCTGAGCATAAGAATTTTTCATCGTCGATTTCTTCACATGGGCTCACCGCTGATCTGTATTTCAATCTTTTCACCAATAGAAAAGGATATGATGGGATTATGATATGGGTAACCTCGGAATTGGATATTGGAATTGGTATTATTTTGTAGTAGGTGTATATGTCTGGTTCAATTAGCGGGATATCTAATACAAAAACTAAACTATTCCTTTTGACATACGATTTAACTACTATATTTCTTTCTAACTTAATTAAATTCTACTTATTTGCTGGGTAGATCAATTTGGCATATTTTTCTATATTTATTAACATATTTAATAGTTCTGTTGAATTTATGATTGACTGATGTAAAGTATGTAATTTACTAAAAGCAATAGCTGTTTCTATTTCTTTTATTACATCTAGAATTGTTCGAAAATTATTTAAAATTTGATATAAGGTATTTAATATTGTAACAACATTTTTTAGAGACCTTTCCTTATGAAGTATAGAATCTATTTCCTGATATTGTAAACGATTGACATTCGAATTTATGTCTTCTGACGCATTAACAAGCTTATTAAATGCTTGTTGTAGCAAAGTGACTCGGTGTTCGACCAAATGTTCTCTATTATTCACCTGACTTATTTGTGAGTTGAAGTGCCTAGAGTCTTCTTCGTCTAAGTTACCTGAAATAACTTTAACTAAGGAACCTAAAGGACTAAATATGGCTCGTTTACTAATTTTAGATATAGGTAAAATCTGATGTATTTTATTATTTGTTAAATCTATGGATGTTTCTATTTGCTTAATTAACCCCCTAAATTCATCTCCAACTTCACTATTATTACTAATAATCTTACATATGCAATTATATTTTTCAGTATTAATATCTATTTGTTCAACTACCAACTTTAAATCTAATGTTTTCAAAATGGTCCACGAGTTATTCCTGATCACTGCCATCCCAACTTTCAGAGGAGCTATCCCTGGATTGGTGTTCAGATTCTGTAGATCTAGGCCGTTGGACAGTTTTGCCAATGCCAGAAGTACTAGCCACGACCTGTGGAGGACGTTTAATATTTTTTATAGCTACTCTAGTTTGTCTTTTATTAAGTTTAACGGGTATTATATTATGATCCGGTTTCCCTATGACTTTGGCTTTTTCAAAACGTGGCTTGTCTTTTGCTTTTCTTGTCCTAGTAGTTTTCATAAAAATATCGTCCCCTTCTTTAATTTCTGGGACTTCCTCACCTCCTCTTTTTTCTCTAACCTTAATCTTATCTGCCTGTAATTTCTCGGCTACATATTCATAAAGGACTTTAAGGCGTTTTCTGTGGTCTTGTAAGAGCTTTTGCATCAAATTACGTTCTCTACTCGTATCTATATCGAAGACGTTACCTGAATCGGTGGTACCGAAAACAATTTCAAATGGTGTAAATGTTGTTGCGGAATGAATACTATTATTATAAGCCATTATCGCATATGTCATCACAGAGCAGGCATCAAGATCTGTTTTATCGTACTTAGCTAATCTATATATTTCGTTAATGGTGGAGTGGAATCTTTCAACTATTGCCATGGAACTAGTGTTATTTGGTGTTCCTATGTGGAGCTCTATTTTATAAAGATTTAGAAGTTCTTTTATTAATTCGTTATTAAATTCTGTACCCGAGTCGCTATTTATTTTCTGTGGTAGGCCATACATACTACAGTATTTAATTAAGGCTCTTACAACTTCAGGGGTACTGCGATTTGGGATGTTTATTGCTTGCCCTAACTTACTGAAAGCATCAACAATTGTCAAATAATATTTACTTTCTATGAATAGTAGATCTATGAAAACTTCTTGGAACGGTGTGCTTTGACTCTGTGTTAATTGAATATGAGGTTTTATAGGTTTTCTTTCATATTTCATCTTTTTGCATTGTTGGCAAGAATTTATTATAGCTGTTATTGTTTCTTTCATATTTTGCCACCAATAATGCCGCTTTAATTTATTAAATGTTTCTTGGATCCCCCTATGACAAGTTTTACCCTCGTGATATTTTATCACTATCTCTCGTTGGTCCTGCTCGGAATCGATTAAGTTATTAATTCTTTCAGTAAATTCAACAAGTTTGCAAGCTCCTTTTTTATATAATTGAATTAATACGTTTGAAAAATTTATCCTAAAAGCTGGGTCTTCGAAGTAGATTAAATATTTGTTTTTAAAGTCTACATATTCTTTCAGAAAGTCTTTAACTAATGTTTCATTATTTATTGGCATATGAACTTCTAAAATACGCTGCTTTTTGTTAGACATGTCCTTGACCGAAAATTTATCAGCGAACCATAAATGAACAAGTATTTGACGCGGTTTTGAGTCTATTGCTTCATTTAGAATCGGAATGCCTTCGTGTTCCCTATTAGATACGGAGTTCGCTGTAACACCATCATCTGAGATTTCCATCAATTCAGGTTGTTTTTCACTTTCCGTATCTGAGATTGACATAACTGAATCCTCCTTTTGTTTTCTTTTACGTATTGTTACGAATTCAGAATTTAATTCTTTAATTATTTCTCGAAGTCTTTCATCGTTATCGTCAGTATTTACGAAGATAGAATCTAAATCGTCATCTATGGCATTGATTCTAATTCTAGAAAGGGCATCAGCGTTTGTATTCTGTTGGCCTTTCTTGTACTTAATTTCGAAGTCATATTCCTCGAGTCTTAACCTCCAGCGGGTTAATTTACTATTTGGTTCCTTAAGCGAATATAACCATGCCAATGGCCTATGGTCCGTGAAAATGGTGAACTTTCGACCATATAAGTATGGTCTGAAATATTTGACTGCCCATACTACAGCTAGGAGTTCTTTTTCTATGGTTCTATAACGACATTCCGTATCACTTAACGTTCTGCTCGCATATGCCACAGGTTTATCGTTTCCTATTGTACCTTGTGACAATACGGCTCCTATTGCAAAATTTGATGCATCGGTGGTTAAAATGAATGGTTTGTCAAAGTCTGGATACTGTAATAGGGGTGCATTGGTTAACAATTTTTTACATGTTTCGAAGCTTTGTATGTATTCATCATTAATTATTATTTTACGGTTCTTTTTGCAACAAGCCGTAAGCGGTTTCGTGATTTTAGCGAAATCTTTTATAAACTTCCTATAGTACCTTCCTACAAGACCTAAGAAACTCCTTAATTTCGTTAGGGTTTGTGGTAGGGGATATTTTAATATTGCTTCGATTTTGTTATTGTTCGGTTTCAATCCTTCACTTGTTATAGTGTGCCCTAGATATAGTACTTCTCCTAAGAAAATGAGATTTATCAAGTTGGACTTTAAGGTTATTTTTTCTGAATCTTTCGAATACGGCTTTGAGCTTTTCTACATGTTCTGGTAGGCTTTTTGAGAAGATTATGACGTCATCTAAATATACTAGGCAATGTAAGCCTTGTAATCCTAGTAACACGTTATCCATTGCTCTCTGAAAAGTAGCAGGAGCTGTCTTTAAACCGAAGGGCATTCTATTGAATTCAAAATAACCAAAGGGTGTGCTGAAGGCTGTTTTTGGTTTGTCATCCTTTTCTACTTCTATTTGGTGGTAACCGGAAGCTAAATGTAAGGTAGTGAAATATAAGCTCTTTCCTAGCATGTCAAATAGATCGTTAATATTAGGGAGTGGGTATTTGTCATCTGTAGTTATGTCATTTAGTCGCCTATAATCAACTACCATTCTCCATTTTTGTACGCCCGATGCATCTAATTTTTTTGGTACTAAGTGCACCGGTGCACTCCACGGGGAATGAGACTCCTGGATAATATTATCTCGCAACATTTTCTCTACTTGTTGCTTTATTTCCTTAGTTTGTGCAGGTGGTAATCTATGGGCTTTGATATTAATAGGGTCCTCATTCTTCGTCCTAATCTTATGCTTAACCTCGTTTGTGAAAGATAGCAGTATGTTCTCACAATAGAATATATCCTTATATTCCCTACACAATCTACCTATCACCGATTTTTCCTCTTCGTTCATGTGATTTAGTCTTAATTTATTTAAGTTTTCCTCTAGTAATATATCTAATTTATTATTTTTACTTTCTGTAAAATTCAAGTTATTGTTATATGTGTCATGAAAAATCTCAACTTTAAATGGTGACGTGACCACTAATTTTTCTTCTCTGTCTGTGCAGTTTTGTATAACTGTGGTGGCAAAACCATCTTTGCAATTTACTATCGCGTCAGGCATTCGGATACCTTCTGTAAACTGTACGTAATTTAATATAGCTTCACCATTTAATAAGTTGACTGGTAATTTAACTCTTAATTCGCAGCGAGGAGGCAGATTATTTGTCTCTCTCATTGGCGGTGAATAAATAATTGAGATATTAGTATTATTTGTATATAAAGTGAGGTTTTTCATGTCAATGGTAACGTCAAGCGATTTTAAGAGATCACTACCTATTAACCCATCGTACCTTTCCTCTACACTATATACATAAAACTTGTGTTTTTGTGGACTATGAAAGATACTCGGTAACTTTGCGTAGACAACTTCTCCGTGTTTACTGGCAGCGTGAGTACTAATAACCTCAAACGGTTCTAAGTATACCGAATCACTATAATATTTTTTTGCTAGTTCTGGACTGATAAATGACCTAGTACTACCAGTGTCTATCATAAAGACAGCTTTTAGTTCAGGTGTACGGATATGTGGTAAATTTTAGTTTCGTGCAATTAATTTTTATTCTATTGGTCTCGTCGAGGCTAATATGTGAAAATTTTCAATTTCAGCCAAATCCGAATTATTATACTGATTTGATGTAATACATTGTTGCGAATTGCAAGGTTGATTTATTTCACTATTGGTATAGTTTATTCTCCTTGAGTTAGCAGTTCGCATTGTTACATCGGTGTTCGAATTCGACACCACAGGTGGCGATTGATATTGCGTTAAACGCTGAGTATGCGCAGGCGCATTGTCCGCGAAATACTGACTACGCTGTATCGGGCCCGGCGCCGGCGGTACTGGTGACCTAGTGGTCGATTGTTGTTGATAATTATTGCGGTGAATATTATGACGGTTGTTATTTTGCCTAAATTGAAATGAATTGTTTGATGAGTTAAAAGAGCGGTTATTATTAACGTAGGGTGACAAATTGTTCTGATTATGAAATGCATTTGCACTAGGTTGCTCCATATGGGGAATATTTCTAGGTGAATAAGTGTGAATATTGTTAGGACTCGGCCTAAAGTTTGTTCGATTAGACCGTGAATTTTTACTTTCATAAACTGACTGAAAGTTTTGTTCTTCTAAAACAATTTTCAAAGCGTCTTCTAGAGTAGTCACGTTCCGTAATCTCACAAGTCTAACTAAATATGCCGGTAAATTATAAAGAAACTACTATGGTTATAAATAGATTGTTTCGCTAGACGTAAGTTCAGATCGTCAATCGTTTCGCTAACCTTAGAAAATAAGACACTTCTCAAATGCTGTATCCTGTGACAAAATTCCTGGTAATTTTCATTACGGTTTAATTTTAAGGATTCGAGTTCCAAAGCCAAACATTCCTCGGCTCTCGGGTCACCAAAATGTTGGCTTAGTAATGTTTTTAATTCGTCCCAATTATTAATATGATCGCGTTCTCCAACTAGGTTCGCAGCTTGCCCAGATAACCTACTTGTAATAACGTGGAATAAATATTCGTTTTGTAACTGGCTTCCTCGGAATGAATGGAGTATGTACTCGCATTTTTTTTATAAAAAGTGGTAAAAGTCTAGTATCACCATCGAAATTAGGGATAATTTTAACCATTTCCATAGGAACTCCCACTAAATTTTCCATTTCTCTTTCTTTTTGTTACAGAATACACTACCAATAAAAATACTCTTCGGTTATTATTAAGTGAGTTTATAAAGAAATTAAATGAAATAATTTAAATTCCTCAATTACTTAAATAATTAGAATGATTAACTAAGTGTGAATTTATCTAGTAATTAGGCGTAATTAATCCCACGAAAACCAGAATATAAACACACACAAAATAGGAGAACAAGAAGGGTAGGAAAATACAGATTGGTGAAGAAGATCTACTCACAGTGCTGCAGTTTTCCCCATGCTCCTTCTGGAATATTGGTACTCCGTCCTTGAAGTTGGTCTGCTTCTTAATAAATTTGTTTGTTCGTTTTTTCCCGATTAAAACGTTGAGACGTACGACCGATTTTTCTGCGAAAACTTTTATTCGCTACGAAATAATACTTGGTCTTACGGGTCCCTACCGACTGCGCCAATTAAGATAATGAACCAGACTTCAATAAAAAATATATTTATTTATTTTGACAGAGTTACAGTAAGAAGTTTATTACTACAATATTCAATATTAAATGATTACAATTCTCTATTTATACTTAAATTATATGCAACAAAACTATTTGCTAAGCTTATTTACTGCATACGCTTGACCCAGATGGTGTGAGAGATTATTGTAATAGTTGAGGGTGGATATGAATAAATCAGTCTCAGCTCGATCTCGTGTTTGATTGCCGCGTTCCCATGTTGACATGGCGCAGCCGGAAAAGTAAATTACTTACTTACTTACTTACTTATCTTCACGCACATACCCTGACGGGGTAGCCAGAGAGAACAGATCGCCAAGTGTCACGATCCTTACATACCTCTTTCGCTTCTTTCAGATTCATAATCTTCTTCATACATGCACGTCTAGGTATCCGAGTACTCTTGACCCTCCCCTCTTCGAGCAGTTTGCTCACATGGTCTTCGAAAGTTAGTCTCGGTCTACCTCGACACCTTTTAATATTAACTTTCGCGCTATATATTTTCTTCACCATTCGGTCTTCACTCATTCGCTCAACGTGCCCAAACCATCGAAGCACGCCCTTATCAATTTTTGTGATAAGGTCATCTTTCAAACCTGCCATATTGCGAATCTCTTCGTTTCGCTTTCGGTCGGCCATGGTAACGCCGCACATTTTACGAAGAGATCGCATCTCCACTGCATTCAACTTGCTTTTATGCTTCTTCTGGCATACCCAGGTTTCGCTGCCATATAACAAAGTCGGTACCAACACTGCGTTATGTATTGCAAGGCGTGCACTCTTCGCTACGCCTTGCCTTTTGACTAACGCAGTCAGGGCACCATTGACTTTGTTCCCGGCAGCGACACGCCTGTCCACATCTAAATCACATCTTCCATCCCGGCTAAAAGCACTCCCCAAGTATACAATTTCATTTACCTGTTCTAGACATTCCTGATTTACCCATATTTCACACTTCGTTCTCTCTTCGTCCCTTTCAAATACCAGAACCTTAGTTTTATTGGCATTCAAACGGAGACCTTTAATTTCACATTCCTCTTTCATACACGTGACTAATGCCTGCAGTTCTGCCTCTGATGGTGCAATAAGCACTGCATCATCAGCATACAGCAGACAATTTACTTTTATGTCACCCAATTTCACACCCAAACAGCTATCTTTCAACTTCTGTAAACAGCTGTCGAGATACAGTATGAACAGCCAGGAAGACATGACACAACCCTGTTTTACGCCCGTTTGGACGCTAAACATGGGTGACAGGTCATGCCCTACCCGCACACAGGCTTTACAGTCACAGTAAAGTGACTGCACAGCCCTTAGCAATCGACCATCCACACCGTACCCCGGCAACAATTCCCACATTTTCTTCCTTACAACCTTATCAAATGCTTTCTCAAGATCCACAAAAGCACAGAAAATCCTCTGGTTAGCAGCCAGAAGCTTTTCCGTGATCATGCGGAGAGAAAACATTTGATCCGTGCATCCTCTTCCAGGTCTAAATCCGCATTGAGCCTCCCATAGAAATCTTTCCGATTTCTCTTGCATCCTACGTGTCAAAACCTTCGAGTAAACTTTACTTGCTAAACTGGTCAAGCTGATCGCCCGATAGCACCCGCAGTCAAAATGTGAACCTTTACCTTTATATAAAGGCACAATGACTGCGGATCGCCAATCATCCGGGACATCCCCCGTCCGCCAGCACAAATTGCACAGCAGATGAAAGCTGTCCCAGACGCGAGGCCCACCATACTTGACCATTTCAGCAGTAACTCTGTCTAGTCCCGCAGCCTTACCACATTTCAAACTTCGAATCGCACGTTCAATCTCTTTCATACTGATGACCTCAGTGTCATCGAGGTCCAGGTCTGGCGTACCAGTCACGGCGTCATCCCCGGATCCCTCACTAAGATCATCACACGCATACATTTCTCTATAAAATTCGCTCCATCGCTGCATGACGTCCGATTTTTCTGTGAGGACGTCATTAGTTCTCGAAAGCACTTTGTTCATTCTTAAGGCCGTCGCACCACTTCGGGTCCTTCCAACCTCTTTCCAGAAGAGTTTGGAGTTCTCCTTAAAGTTGTGCGACAACCTTTTGTCCGCTTCCATTCTACACCTTTCACGCATTTCCTCAATCAATGCTTTCGTGTGAACTTTCTGCAGCTTATATCTTTCTTTCATCTTCTCTCTCATATCCTTATCATTACTAGAGGCCAAGTAGTCTAACCATGCTTTCTTCTTCTTCTTTACAGCTTCTTTCACTTCATCATTCCACCATGCATCTCTTCTTTTACTACTGCCTCTTTTTATTGTTCCACACACTTCTTCCGCTGCACTTACCATTCCATCCCTAAGGTTCTGCCATGTTCTCTCCACACATTCATTTCTGCCATCGATGGTGTCAAGCTTTTCGGCTACCCTCGCATGATATTTGTCCCTAGTATCCGCTTCCTGAAGCTTCCAACTTCGGATGCGACAGACCGACTGTGGTTCTGTAACCGCCGTCCGGTAGCGCCAACCCGCGAACAGACCCCTAAATCTAGTAATCACTAGATAGTGATCCGTTCCCAGGTCAGCACCCCTGAACACTCGCGTATCCATCACCTGTTTCCGCAGTCGGTCATCCACCAGGAACAAATCGATCATACTTCTCTCATTCTTACTTTCTCTAGTATACATATGGATCTTCTTGTGATTAAACATAGTGTTTGTCACAAGAAGACCCTTTTCCTTGCATACCGCCAGTATAAGCTTGCCAGCATCATTAACCCTTTTATCGCCAAACTTTCCAAGCACCGACTCGTACCCTGGTCGAGCGGTACCAACCCATCCATTCAAATCACCACATACAACAATTCTTTCGTTTCCCCTAGCCAAATCTAGAACTTCTCTTACATTCTCCCAAAACTCCTCCAGCTCAGCCCTGGACGACGAAGCTACCGGCGCATAAACAGCCAAAAGGAATAACTTCGTCAGTCCCAATTTAAAGCGAACCCAGAGAAGTCTTGAGTTCACAATCTTATATTCAGTCATAACATCGACCAACCGAGACGACAGCAGCACCCCCACTCCCTGGCGGGCGCTCTCGCTCTCCGGGACTCCGGACCATAGAGCTAACGCCCCGTCAGGGAGCTCTTCAGTACCACTGCCCTTCCGTTTGGTCTCCGACATACACACGACATCTAATTCTCTTTCTTTCATTATTTCAATCAACTCATTCGTCTTATCTTTCATGCCTCCTCTAATATTCCACGTGCCAACTCTGCACTCTGTCCTCCACCTTCCGCCGTGTCGGGCTGTGCGTGACGGGTGGCGGTCCCCATCGCCGCTTTGCGCGCTGCATTCCACACCAACGGGGACTAGCTGGTGTGCGTCGCCTTGGGGGGACGCCCTAACCCTCGTTAGCATGGGTGCGCAGCTGTGTAGAATTGCAGCCCTGAAAAGGGCTGGCAGGGGTCGCGACGTGCACGCTTCTACAATGACCCCCAAAAAGTAAATAAGTTTATTAAGTATATTAGTATACCCCGGAAAAGTAAATAAGTTTATTAAGTATATTACATATAAGTTAATTCAAATAGGGTTTAGTTAATAATATTTAATAATTATGGAAGGTGTCTTAAGTCCACCAAAACCATTTCGTTTCGACGGGAGTTCAGACTACGCAAATTTAAGTGCCAGTTGGACAAAATGGAGGAATAGCTATGAAATTTATACAAAGGCATGTGAAATAACGAACAAAGCGGCGAGTGTGCAAATTAATATATTATTGCACGTACTTGGCGATCAATGCCGAGAAATCCTAGACCAAAACAAAGATTCACTTTTAAAATGCACTACCGCGGAAGCTGTCTTACAAATATTGGATGGACATTTTAATATAAAACCTAATGTTACAGTGGAACGACACCGATTTTTTACAAGGAACCAGAGAGAAAATGAGACCATAGAACAATATGTTTTCGATTTGCAGAAATTGGCTCAAACATGCGATTTTGGGGTCTTAAATTACGGTCTTATAAAAGATAGGCTGATATGTGGCGTATCCAATTCAGTTATTCGGGAACGGCTACTAAGGGAGTACGATCTAACTTTAAGTAAAGCATTAGAAATATGTCGAGTCGCGATAGTATCGAGGGTTTATGCGGATAACATTAAACAGGAGCAGTTATCAGCATGTTTAATCAACAACAATAATCAAGCGGTCGAAAATGATGAGAATATTTGGAGTGTACGGCACAGGAGGGATTCAAGGAGAGGATATCGCGGCGGCGCAGGTGGCGTGAGCGCGGATGCGCGCATTGGCGGACGCGGCGTACGCGGCGGCGCGACCCGCTCGGCCCAGCGCCCGCCGCCGCGCGCTCGAGGCGAGCGTGCCTTCACGGGTTCGACGCTTTGGGTGAAGCAATGTGGGCATTGTGGCAGTGTACATAAAAAGTTTGAGTGTCCCGCGTATGGCAAGCAGTGTCTAAGATGTGCGAAAATGAATCACTTTGCCAGAGCCTGTGGTGCTAGTGTATTCAATGTCGAGGAGTCTGATGAGCAGGTAATACATACTGTAAAATCTAGTAGTGAGTGGAATGTTAACCTAATGATTAATAATAAGTCTATTAATTTTAAATTAGATACTGGGGCAGATGTTAATATATTGCCGTTGTATTATTTGCCACAAATTGGGGTCTCGGATAAAGATTTGCTAAAAACAAATACCAAGTTGTCTGGATACTCGGGCACCGCTATAAAAGTAGTAGGAAAAATCACTTTAAAGGTTTATTACAAAAGTAAAATGTACATGCTAGAATTTAAAATAGCAGATGTTAAGTCTATGCCAGTGTTGGGCAGGTTTGCGTGCAGTGAGTTGGATATGGTGAGGCGCGTGATGTCAATACAGGACGATAGCGGAGTTCCCTCATTTTTAGGGCAGTATGACGACGTTTTTCAGGGTATAGGGTGCTTACCGGGGAAATACAGAATAAAATTACATGAAAATGTTGTACCGGTTGTTCATGCTCCTAGGAAACTACCGTTCGCGATCAGAGACAACGTTAAGATGAAATTGGAAGAGATGGAAAAACAAGGCATTATAGCCAAAGTAGAGGGCCCATCGGATTGGGTAAGTAGTTTAACTATTGTTAAAAAAGCTAACGGAGACATACGAGTTTGTCTTGATCCGAAAGAATTAAATAGCGCGATCAAAAGAGAATATTTTAGGTTACCGTCACTCGACGAGATTGTATCAAAACTTTCCGGTGCTAGGTATTTCAGTACTCTGGATGCGGTAGCAGGGTTCTGGCAGGTAGCTTTAGACGATACTAGTGAGTTGTGCACGTTCAACACTCCCTTTGGACGTTACAAATTCTTAAGGTTACCCTATGGCATATGCTCGACACCAGAGGTGTTTCATAAAAAAATATACGAAAATTTTGATGACTTAGATGGAGTTTGTATGTACATCGACGACTTATTAATATACGGTAGCAGCAAAAAAGAACATGATGAAAGATTAAAATTAGTATTGGACAGGTGTAGAAAAGTCAACCTCAAACTAAATAAAAATAAGTGCAAATTTGGGTTAGAAGAAATCAGGTATTTGGGACACAGGATTACAAAAAAGGGGCTTTATCCGGATAACTCACACATTACAGCAATTACGAACATGCCTAAACCTGAAAATAAAAAGGACGTAGAGCGATTACTAGGATTAATTACTTACGTGGGTGCTTTTATACCAAATTTATCTGATAAGACATTGTTGTTGAGAGAGTTGTTAAAAAAAGAAACGGAATGGCACTGGGATGAAAAACATGATGAGTGTTTAAAAGTTATAAAAGAGTGTTTATCAAAACCACCAGTGTTAAGATATTACGACTTAGACCTCCCTATTACTATTTCAGTAGATGCGAGCAAAAGCGGCTTAGGTGCCTGTCTAATGCAAAATGGAATGCCAGTTTGTTATGCGTCTAAGTCATTGTCAAAAGCAGAACAGCGATATGCTCAGATAGAGAAGGAGTTATACGCTTGCGTTTTCGCTTGTGAGAGGTTTCATGCGTACATTTCCGGAAGAACAGATGTAGTTATCGAAACTGATCACAAGCCACTCGTTAGCATTATAAAGAAACCAATAGTAGACTCACCATCGCGCCTACAACGGATGTTATTGAAATTACAACGCTATACATTCAAATTAGTCTACAAGGCCGGTAAACATCTATTTATTGCTGACGCGTTGTCACGGGCATACGAGCCGGAGCCAGCGTTGAGCGCGCAGCTTTCCAGCGCTGACTATACACAGCACGATGAAGTTTGCGCGATCACAAGAGATATGGCAATGAGCGCAGCGACTGAAGTTACGGACTTGCAGTTTATTAAATTGCAAAAGAGTTCAGAAAATGATGATGAACTCGCGTTGTTGAGAAAATACATAATAGAAGGGTGGCCTGCAAATAAACATGACGTCATAGATTTGGTAAAGCCATATTGGGGCTATAAAGAGCACTTATCGATCGCGTACGGTCTAGTCTAGAAGGATCAAAGGATAGTGGTGCCAAAACTCTTAAGAAAAGATTTGTTAAACAAGATACACGTCGGTCATGTAGGGTTGCAAAAATGTCAATTGCGGGCAAGGGAGACAATATTTTGGCCGGGAATAAATAACGATTTAAAAAATTTAATATCTAATTGTAGTATATGCCTGACGTACAGGAAACACAACCAAAAGGAAGAAATGCAACCTCACGAAATTCCCGACCGACCATGGGCAAAAGTAGGCACAGATCTATTTCAAATAAAAGGTGTGGATTACTTATTATTAGTCGATTACTATAGCAAATTTTTTGAAATAGAGAAATTACAATGTACAACTTCACCTAGTATAATTGAAACCCTAAAAAACATATTTAGCCGTCAAGGTATACCGAACGTTGTAATGTCTGATTGTGGTCCGCAGTTTTCATCAAGCCTGTTTAGACAGTTTTCGTTAGAATGGAATTTCAAACACATAACCTCATCGCCACGATATCCGCAATCTAACGGACAAATTGAGCGTATGGTACAAACTGTAAAAAACATAATACTTAAAAGTAAAGAAGATGGAGTTGATTATCGATTGGCGTTACTAGAGTATCTTAACACACCTTTAGAAAATAATATTTCATCACCAGCTGAGTTGTTGCAAAGTAGGAAATTCAGAAGTATGTTACCAAAGTTAGATCACACTTTAAAACCAAAATTACAAAAAAATGTACATAATAAATTAGTCATGAGGCAAAATAATCAAAAATACTACTACGACCAACATACGAGAAATCTAGACCAATTAAGTAACGGACAAAAAGTAAGGGTACTACTAGATGTAAACAAAAGAGAATGGTTATCAGGGACAATATTATGTTAGCTGCGATATCGTTCATATAAAATAAAATTAGCAAACGGGAGCATTATTATACGTAACAGACGCCATATTATTAAAGATTCTCCACATCGAAAGGACGCGTCGCGCTATACTTTAAACAATTACGATGATATCCAACCTCACTGCCCGCAAAACAATCAGGTTTCAAACTGTACTATACCTTCTGGAACCTCACCTAATACAGTAAACAACAATAATTACTATGTCACACGTTCCGGCAGGACAGTGAGGCCACCGGATAGATTGGGCTTCGAACACTGAACAGCGGTGATGAACAGCTGCGTCGCCCCAGTCACCGTGTTCAGTGAAAACAAAACTATAAACTGTAACGTACGCTCAAATAATGAAAATAAAGTATGTAAAAAAAAAATATGTAAACTATCAAAACCAGGCATGATTTTTTTTTGTTTTGTTGGTTCCAGGTTCGATTCCCGACTGGACTTTAATTTGTGTTAGTTAGTATATTAATTTAGATCTATTACTTCAGAAATGAAATGTAATTGGTTTATTACTTTAAAAATAAAATAAGTATTACTAAATAAAAAAAGGAATTGATCGGAAAAATAATAATTTAATTTAAGTAAATAAATGAACATTTCATACTCAAATTTTATTGTAATGCCAGTGATTTCATAATAGATTTTTCTTATTTGTAAGAGAGGGGAAGATGAGTAGTTAGAGAGATATACTCTCTATATAGATATTGATTATTATAGATTATCTCGATATAGATTCAGAATAATGTATTTATTTATTTATTTATTAATTATTTATTTTTAATCAATATATTAATCAGAATAATTTACGAATTTAAAATACATATATAATATTATATACATCTATTGTTAATCTACTTATAGTGAAAATACCTATCAATTGTCTTACTATTTTTGTGATAAAAATAGGCAAGAGTCAAATACCTTTTTAATTTTGTTCCTTATCATTAAGAAGGGAGATGTGAGAGATTATTGTAATAGTTGAGGGTGGATATGAATAAATCAGTCTCAGCTCGTGTTTGATTGCCGCGTTCCCATGTTGACAGATGGGATTGCTGATGATGTGCGAACGAATGAGACTTGGCAGGGGTGCTCAGCCTTAACTCGCGCGATTGAGGGAGTGTGAGAAGGCCCTTTAAAACTGGGCAGGACACATCTTCTTTCTTTACGCGGAATTAAGCGAATTGGTTTATAACAACCCTATTATTTTTTTTAATTTATTTAGGATAACAACAGCCTTAAAATATTATAAAAATCAAATTTCCCAAATAATTATAAAGTTCGGCCAATAACAGTTATCCACTAATTATATGTCCTTACAAATTAAATCAAATTATAATTGCATTAGAGCTGGCTCTTTTTGACTTGACATAAGACCACAAAAATTTTGGCGAACGTTTAATAGTACTTTCAGCATGTCTAGTAAATACCTCGAGATTAATTTAAAATGTATTTGTAAATATTTTACATTTGGACGTGTATATAGTACATAAATAATGTTATTAAAACACAATGATGATAATTAATGAAATGAATGATATTATTTTAGTATAATTTAATAATACATATCTCACACAAATAATATAACAAATACCGTGTTTATGATAAGTTACTAATGGTATAGAGAAAGAGCTCTTATTTATATCTTATTTTCGATTTTTAAACATAATTAAATGTACTTTATTATATACAATATTAAAAACTGTAATAAAAAATAAAACTAGTAAACTAACTTAATTATCATACGATCCTACTCCCCGCGGTATCGTGACAAGAACGCTGGCTGCATTTCCCTGCTGAATGGCTATACTTAGCCTTTGAGCGAGAAAAGAACCAGCCTTCTTATCACCAGCAGCAACGACCAGCCGCGGATGGAGTTCTTTTAGGAACTTTACCGCACGTGGACCCCATGGACCGATAGTCTCCACAGCAAATGGCACAAATATGTAGTCATCTATCAGAGACTCATATGAATGAATAAATTTAATTATATTTTACGTTATAATTAAATATACAGTAGGAAGTTTAAGGGAAACACCAAATTTTCGATCTCTTAATGCTTTGATGCTTTATTTAGGAGCAGGAGATTTCTGGACCGATTTGTAATAATATTTTGAGGTATGGTTTAAAAAAAGTTATATTTTTCATTTGAAATGGTGTTTGGATCACAGATAAAATGGACAGTTAATCGATAAAATTGTAATTATTAATGTGAAATTATTTTAAATAATACAAATAATAGTAAAACATAAACATCATAATTATTATCGTCATCATTACAACCCTTCACAAGTCCACTGCTGAACTCCTCCAAGGAATGCCACAAAACACGTTCCTGAGCCATCTGCTTCCATCGACTTCTTGCATGTCTTCTCAGGTCGTCACTTCATCTAGTGGGGGAGGCGCCCTACACTTCACCTCCCGGTATGGGTGTCGATTCTGTGCTCAAGAACCTGAACAATCACCGTAGTGCGGAAGGCCTATGCCCAGCGGTGAGTTAAAAAAGTCCTGTGCGTGACATAATGCGACGTGTCACCCTCAAAAACATTTTTCTTTGTATTAAATTTAGATTTGTTAGTAGTTTTTACATTTTGATAGACACTAGTATAAATTATTGACTCTATCAGAACTAGTAATACGTATATCTCTGGCATTTACCTTTTACGTTTCACATCGTGTGATGAGCCCTTTGTTTAAACGGCTCATGTACTCGTAATTGATTACGAAACCGTTTTGAAACATTCTTTTATTAAAATAATTTCTGCATCTTTATTATTTTGAAAATATTCGCTTTATGATTTCAATAATATAATACGAAGAACCCTCAACGTAAAAATAACCCGTTAGATTTTTATCTATAACAACTCTACTGGAAAATTGTATGTAATTCTAATAATTTTTGATAGAACCAGTCCAGACGACAATTGAAAGGATAAAGACAATTGAAAAGGTAAAGACAATTGAAAGGATAAAGACCATTGAAAGATATAGACGTAATTTTCATGATTTCGATTTGTACGATTTCTTTACTCATGTGGTTGAGGCTACTTTTTATCCGATTATGACATTTCAAGTAGGAGGGTTATGTTTCTCTTATCTTTAAAAGTTTAATCAAAATAGTAGTTGATAGTTCTGTTAGTCATAATGGGGGTAAATAAGAACTCTTAAAAATATATGTTTTATTCATTTAATTCATTAAATGACTAACATATTATTAGTTTGTGGTAACAGTGGTAGAGCCACGCGGCAACTTTTGCAGTCGCACGGATGGCCAGCTCGAACCGGGGTGGTACCACGACCTCACAGAATACCAGCGTGAAGTAGAGGTTTACCCCTGCGTTTCGCTTGGTGAGTGCAGATGGCCGGAGGCCCTTTTTACTGGTAATGAGGCATTCCATCTTAGTGCTCACGGGTGACAACGCATCTGCATTTTGATTTGTAATAGAGGATAGATGTAGATGTCTATGGGCCGCAGCAACCACTTACCATCAGGTGGACTCTGTGCTCGTTTGTCACCCTTATCCTATGAAAAAATTTTTATGTGCGTTGTACATTTTTTAAAACAGCGCCATCCATTAAAATGCAAAAACACCGATACGACTTAGGGACTTTCAAGAAAAGAGCGTACTTCTTTTTAAAAGGCCGGCAACGCATCTGCGATTCCCTCCCTGGTGTTGCAGTTGTTCATGGGCGGCGGTAGTCACTTACCATCAGGTTAGCCGCATGTTCCATTGCCCCCATGGATAAATAAAAAAAGACATATGTTTTTGTTTCAGTTACTAAAAGATAGCTTAATCAATAATTATAAATAGCTATGCTTTATAGCTAACATATAATAGCTATACATTTAGAGATGCTTTTATTAATTAAACTTTTGACAATAATGCCACTTAATATAAATTCAAAAATTTAAATTGGTCTGAGTTATTATACTGCTGCTATATTATGGTTGTAGCATGAATGGGTCGGCTTGACCGGGGTAGGATAATGCTCTCACAGAATATCAGCGTAAAATAGCAGCTCAATTCTGCTGTATTTCGTATAGTGAATGTAAAGAACCGGAGTCCCTTTCAACTGGAAACAAGGCATTCCGTCTAAGTCCTTAGGTGTGACAAAGCATTTGCATTTTGATTCTTAATCGTGGTTAAATGTAAATGTCTATGGGCCACAGCATCCACTTACCATCAGGTGGACTATGTGCTTGTTTGTCGCCCGTATTATATAAAAAAACCTAAAAATTGTTTGAATTACCGTAGAATTTCGACCACTAGGCGAAAACTAGTACACAATAAATAAAAATGGTATATTTAGAATGTTACCGATAGCAAAATTATCCTAACATCCATCCATCTATTCATAACACCCTATAAAATACCCACCTGAACATTATTTATAATATACAATTATTATATTATAATTTACATTTATTATAATTTACAGTTTGTTATAATTTTCAGTTGTTATCAGGAAGATACTGCTTCTTATCTGTTACATAAGTTTCACTCCGTCGTCTCTGACGAAACACACAGTAGGATATATTAAGAAATACCAATAAATATTCGTAAGTTATTTACAAAATACGAACTTCTGAGTACAATGTTTAGTCACAAAATTAAAAATAAAGAAAATCTTTATTATTACGTTAAGTTATAATTACTTTAAAATTTCTTCGCCACAGTTCTTGTCATATAAGTTTTTGTTGAATCAGTCGCAAAAGGTCTCATTTCAATTTGTGCTAACGATATTGATGGTTGGACGTCATTGCGCATTGCCTTATTTTATATACATTCAAACTTATATTAATTATTCTTTGTGGTATCGTAGTTGTAGCAAGTTTGATTAAATTTCTTAAGACCAATACGTTCATGTAATAAAAGATTTAGGAATTTTCAAGTTTTTACTTACACATGTGTGGCTATGGTTTTGAACAACGATAGTTTCAAACTAGTTTTAGGGATAGAGGCTAGCCCAACATACATTGAAAAACAATACAAATTTATTTTATGATTTTTCATTAAAAAAAATTGTGTTGTTTTAGCATGATGGTTAGTGATCACCGTCACACATGTACATCTGCAACACCAGGGGAATTGCACATTTATAACTGATCTTTTAGAAAAAAGTAAGCTCTTTTCTTGAAGGATTCTAAGTCGTATTGGTCCGGAAAATCCTGGCGACTCTAAGTATCTTAGTGTGGAGTTTGGCAGAAAATTCCACGTAAATCGGACAGTAGTGGACCGCCATACAACGAGATGAGAATGGAGTTTCGAGTTCTGTCGCAGTGTACGATGGTAAAATTCAGTGACTGTAATTAATCATAACAATTCCTCTAAGCACTCCACGTGGTACATGCATAGAAGATGCATATACTCGTAGATGCAACATCTCTTCGCAAGATCAGTGGATCAAGCCGATTGTAAATAACTTGGTCGTCAAAGATTCAATTAAATAAAAGTTACTTGAAATCCTTCCTCGGAATAAAGTTTATTTATCGAGAGGGTTAGGAGTTTAGCAAGTACATTAACTTCCCCATGTACTTTATTGAAAGGTGATAGGTACTTAAAAGTGACATGTGCTCTGATAGGTGCACTAAAAGAACGCTTTGTAAAACTTTTTATCCTGTACCAGCACAGATGTGAAGAGACTTTTATAAAAATAAAAATAAAATAACTTTTTATAAAAAAAAAATATTTTTATAAAAATGAAAATACAAGAATTAATTTCGTATCTGTAGCATTTTGTGTGTGAAGTTGACAAGTGTAAAAGTTAAGTAAAAAATACTAGATTACTGGTAGTCTGTGTTGCAAAGGTTGTATTTATTCTTTATTGGTAGATAAGCGACGACTTTTAGATATCAGTTAAGAATGTATGCTCTAAAATGATGAATCAGTATACGTTTTTGCTAGAAGGAAACAGCAAGTTCACTACAAAAGCATGTTTCCTACCAAATATAACGTTTATCATTACAGCCTATTAAGGTCCCCTGCTGTAAATAGGCCTCCTTTATAGACTGCCTCATATAAGGAATATGCCGTAGTAGTTATGCTTGGCAGCCGGGTTGGCGACTGCGGTTTTTTATTATTTTGAGTTTTTATTAGAAATACGCTGCTGCCCGTCTCCTATTTTAGTATCCCTCCTACTAAGTGTATTCCTACTAGTCACTAAGGTAGTGGATTCCCCCACGCCGCCACTACATCATGGCGACTGCCACGGAACATAATGTTTACCTATCAGGTAATGTCCATATTATGTCTTCGTCACCATCATTACAGCCCATCAGAAATCTATGAGAATGTAGGCCTCCCCTAAGTAATGCCACAAAACACGAGTAGAATAGAATTATACAGAATAAAATATAATAGTATCTATATATATATATATATATATATATATATATATATATCTATATATAATAGAATAGAATAGCTATAGAATAGAGTGCAATAGGAAAGAATCGTATAGAATAGGAATTCGAACAGAAAATATAATATAAGAAACGGAATTGAATGAAATGGAATGGAACGGAATATGACAGAACAGAATAGAACAATTCTTATTTAACGTTATTTTCCACTTTTACCGTCAAGAACCATCAGGAAACCCAGCCGGACTTTTTTGTTAAAGTAAAATTAGAGTTGTTGCATCTCTTTGCATTTTCTTTCGCATCTACCATGGGGAGTGCTCTGAGGAATTGTTCGGATTAATCCCAGCCGCCAAATTTCACGAACGCACATCGCGGCAGAACTCCCGATACCATCCACACCATCTGGATGATTCACCACTGTGCGATTTAGAAGATGATTTCTTCCTCGCACGACTTCCTTGTGGAATCGATTACCATCAGCGATTTTTCCGGACCGATACGACTTAGGGACCTACAAGAAAAGAGCGTACTCCTTTTTAAAAGGCCGGCAACGCATCTGCAATTCCCTCCCTGGTGTTGCAGTTGTTCATGGGCGGCGGTAGTCACTTACCATCAGGTGAGCTGCATGCTCGTTTGCCCCCTCTCCTATAAAAAAAAATCCACGTATTCGTTTTTATTATAATATATAGAAAATAGAACTACGAGGTTTAATGTAAGTAAATATCATTAAAATATGTATAAGCATAAACTGGATAAAAATTCTCGACAAATAAGAGTATATTATACAAAAATATTGTAAATTCCACATGAGTCAGTCTTTTGGCTGGAAGTCGGACTGCGTACGTCGGGAGCTAGCTTAAGGCACACCGTGTCAATCCATGCTTTCAGTCGAAAATATGCTTTTCAGGATAATACGGTAAGAATGATTAACAGCTTTAACCGCGTTTCCATGTGTAAATACGAATTTCCTTTCCTTCCTTTTCTTTTCGAGTAGGGTGACGTAAGAGAATCCAGTAACCCATATGATCCAGAAACCAGTAACCTATATTGTGATCCGATAGATGTCGTAAGACGTGAGAGAATGAAACTGAAAGAGGATATAGGCTGCAGCATAGTATGATAGATACTCAATGATAATAATAAAACTGCGGCCACCAGTCTACTAAGCATGCCGAAGAATTGGCGGAATTTATTCTCCGCTTTCGTGTGTAAAAAGTAATTTCATATAAAAACAAGCTTATTATTTAATTCATAATTTTTTAACAATTAATAATTATATAATTCATAATTAATAATATTGCTTATATCACAAACTATAAAGTCGATATAATATATTCACAGAGCATGTAACACCCTATAAGAGCGTAGCATTTTAAGACAGTTTAAATATTAATTAACATAGAAATAAATTAAATTACAATATTTATAGTACACAATATATAGATTATTATTAATTAATTTAAAATAAGTCAACTTAAAAAATACACACACATTTATTCTTAAATTATATGTCAATAAATATTTTATTTTAACATTCGTAATTTTTATATCAGATTTATAATGTTGATGAAAATATTAATAATGTTAATTGTTAAATGTCAATTATATAATTAAAATTAAAAAAAAACCGAAACAAAACACCTGATGACCTTGAATGGGTTGAACGGATTTTAGTAAAACATGTCGCAGAACAACTGCTAGAGAACCTGCCTTTAAATAAAAAAGTGCACCCAAATCGGTTCTCCGGTTTAAGATCTACAGTTCCATAAACAGACACATAGACAGACAAACACACACATATAGCGGTATGGTATGAATAAAGATGAATAAATGGTATGAATAAAGGATGGTATGAATCCTTTGTGTATGTTCTGGTGTGTCCTCTTAGTGGTGATAGTATTTTTGCCAAGTGTTGAGCCAACTTATTAGTTGGTGAATCGATCTGGCTTATTATAGGACGTAGATTCACAATTTTACCATCTGACAAAATAACTGCATTTTTAAACCACCTTAATTCCATAAACCCTAAAATACAATTCACAATGGAGTTAGTGGCAAACAATACTTTAGCTTTCCTAGATTTTTTTGTCATCCAAAATCCTGATAACACTATTGGTCATACTGTGTACAGGAAAAAGACCCATACCAACCGATATTTAAATGCTGAATCGTACCATCATCCTTCACAGTTAGCTACCGTGGAAAAATTTCAGAGAGCACGAAGGATCTGTGACGGAAAACATCAGAAATC
The DNA here is from genome assembly GCA_033319125.1 of Parnassius glacialis. Taxonomy (NCBI): domain Eukaryota; kingdom Metazoa; phylum Arthropoda; class Insecta; order Lepidoptera; family Papilionidae; genus Parnassius; species Parnassius glacialis. The sequence continues at coordinate 11,385,984 of JAVANC010000011.1, read as the reverse complement.
ATCCGCCGAGCTTCAGCACGTCGAGCAAGTACTGCAAAACAACAAGCTTCGGGTCCCGCGCCTACGTCACAGTGACCGAGTGAAGCCGGCCACAGTCGAGCGTGTGCCTGCTGTACTACCCTATGTCAGAGGAGTCACAGACAAGGTTGGCTACATTTTGTAGCGAGCTTCCATTAAAACATACTTCAAGCCGCTGAAGAAGATTGGTCAATTTTTACTATCCGTCAAGTGTCATATTCCTCTACAAGATGCAGGAGTGTACAAGCTGGATTATGAATGCGGTCTCTCATACATAGGACAAACAAAACGATTCATAAAAACTCGCGTTAAAGAACATATAGCTGACGTGAAGCACCGACGTATCGGGAAGTCTGCAGTTTGTGAACATGTTCAAGATCGTCCCCGCCATTGCATTAGATTTGATAGACCACAAATTCTCACAAAAGAACACCGATTTCTACCAAGGATGATTCGTGAGGCTATTGAAATTAATAAACATCCTAATTTCAATATAGAAGATGGATGGGTGCTGCCATCTGCTTGGGATCCCATCTATACTTATAATAAATCTGTAGAGAGGTCAATTCTGTATATGAAATATATTTCCAAAATAACTATCAGGGGGTGATCAGTAAAATTTTTGTCTGTCTGTATGTTCGTTATAGAAACAAAAACTACTCGACGGACGGATTTTAACGAAATTTGGTACAATAATTCTTCATATTCCTGGGCAGGTTATAGTATACTTTTCATCACGCTACGATCAATAAGAGCAGAGAAGTGAAGGTAAATGTCGGGGAAACGGGAGAAATCACTCCATTTTTTAAGCTTTCGTCGCGTGTGCAGCCTTAATGTTTTAACCATAAGCTACACAGAAATCATGTATAACGGAAATGTTATGCTTCAAATTATATAAAAAATATCCCAGCATATGTCTATCTTTTATGGTTGACTCATAATAACACGTGTAACTCCCGATAGCTTAGCAGTTCGGAGCTTTCTGATTATATTTGTCTACTCTTACGTTTATAACACTCTACCTCATCCCTAATTAAAAAAAGTTAACATTATTATCTATTCAATAAAAAAGAATCATAGAAATCGGTATAGAAACACCAAAGTTATACATGAAATACGCTAATATGCCATCGCGCGTGAATACTGAATCATGCTATAAGGATTATTTTTGTGTAATAATCGCCGCGCTCGACGAGGCGACCGTTACACAAAAATATGCGGCGACGCGGGAGGTATAAAAAGGCGGGGGGGGGGGGGGTCCGAGTCCGAGTGCGGTGTATGCGCCCTCTTTTCCCAAAAGAGGGTTGCTTGCGATACGGCATAAGAAGCTTTAAACAGCTAGTTGCCAGTCCCTAAAGACGGTTTTTAGCGGGTATCACTTAGGTCCCCCGGTAGGCAGTGAGTTCCGCATAACCAGGACAGACCGGCTGTCGTGGTATGCATAATGCATTTTCCGCCTCCCTCTGTGGTAGCCCTTTTCTAATTGCTTCGGGCGCAAAAAAAAAAGTGCGAGCTTCAACGGCATAAGAAGCTTTAAACAGCTAGTTGCCAGTCCCTAAAGGCGGTTTTTAGAGGGTATCACTTAGGTGCCCCCGGTAGGCAGTGAGTCCCCCATAACCACGATAGACCGGCTGTCGTGGTATGCGTAATGCATTTTCCGCCTCCCTCTGTGGTAGCCCTTTTCTAATTGCTTCGGGCACAAAAAAAGTGCGAGCTTCATACAATATTTGGCTGTTGATGCGAATAGACGTTCAGAGTGTTCGACCTTATTGACAGACAACAATTGATTTTAACAAACCGTGCTTATCAGCGCGACTTTTAGTCTACTCATAGGTTTAATAATTTATTTTTAGATTTCTTTGGTTGTTATTTTATAAAATAAATATTAGTTGTTTTGGTAGTGTTTAAATATTTCTTAGTATTAGCTTAATTATAAATTAAACTTTTTTTTTAGCTGTAGTTTTAAATAGGCACCTAGGTATCAAATAGGTTATTTCATTCTATTAGACGTAGTTTAGATACCTACTTATATAATTTTAAGAATTTATTTTGGATTTAAGGATTTACTTAGGATCCGTTTTATTATTTAAGTAGGCAATTAGATTTTTTTAAGTGTATGGTAGCTATAGTTAGGACCTCTAACGTAGATTATTTTGTTAGGTAACTGAATGCCGTCGATTAAAAATAAAATACACAATGCCACCTAAAAACGATTATCTTTATCTCGAAATTCGAGAGAAGCTAAGAGAATGAGAAATGTGAGTACTCAAGAATCGACAGAGGAAAGAGCACATCGGTTAAACTCTATGAGAGTTAGTGCCTCAACTTCTCGAATCAATGAAAGCTCTCCAGAAAGAGAGATGCGATTATCAGCTGACAGAGCGAGACGAGCTACATCACGGCCTCTCAAAGTTCTTCTCAAAGAGAGCTAAGGCTTACCATTGACCGAGAACAATATGTGTTATCCCGAGAAGCTGAAACTGCTTCACAACAAGACTTGCGGCTCACAGCTGACCGCGAACGGCATACATTATCTCGCGAGTCCGAAACCTACACTGAGAGGGAATTACGTCCCACAGCTGACCGCGAACGGCATATATTATCTCGCGAGTCCAAAACCTACACTGAGAGGAAATTACGTCTCACAGCTGATCGCGAACGGCATGTACTATTCCGTGAGTCCGAAACCTTCACTGAGAGGGAATTACGTCTCACAGCAGATCGCGAACGGCATGTAATATTCCGTGAGTCTGAAACCTACACTGAGAGGGAATTACGTCTCACAGCTGACCGCGAACGGCAAACATTATCTCGCGAGTCCGAAACCTACACTGAGAGGGAATTACGTCTCACAGCTGATCGCGAACGTCATATTTTATCTCGAGAATCTAAAACTTTTACTCAATATGAAGACCGTTTGACAAATGGATAGGGTGCACCATAATATTATTCGATCTCTTGAAGATGAACATGAGCATGAACAACGACTAGAGTCGGGACGCGAATATTACAATTCTTTGAGACAAGAACGATTAATAAGTTTGTCTAATGAAAGATTAAGAATTGAAAATATTCGGTCTCTTGAAACGGACGAACAGCGAGAGGCCCGTCTTACGGCAGACAGATTTCGACATTGTCTTAATGACTTAGATGTACACAAAGAAGATCAATCTAAAAATTCGGCGGCGTGGTCTGGAAAATATAAAAGTGGGTTTGCTTATAACCTCACAATTGATTACAGATCATTTTCTGTAATAGGCGATATGAACGTAGTATGTTCTTTTTCTAATACTTCAAAGTGGAGTAAGGAGTCGGCTGGTTTCTGTTGTTCTGGAGGTAAAATAAATTTGCCTTCGTTCGAAGATCCACCGCAACCTTTGAAGTCACTACTTTTAGGGGAACATGTGCAATCTAAACAGTTCTTAGACAATATTCGCACTTATAATAGTGCGTTTCAAATGACATCCTTTGGTGCTCAACAAATCTCAGAAGGTCCTTTCATGCCTACTTTTAAGATACAAGGTCAGGTTTACCATTTGATAGGATCCCTTTTGCCTGAAGACCAACCTAAGTTTCTTCAAATATATTTTGTATCCGACTACAACGAACAGTCGAATATAAGAAATCAATATTTCCCGAATTTGAATACTGAACTTATTTCACAACTTCAGAACATGTTGCATCAGGTTGATTCGTATGTATGCAGTTTTAAATCGGCATTAGAAGCTGATAACAATTATAAAATTGTTTTAAATGCCGATAGGCGTCCAACTCAGGAAAACCCTGGGCGTTATAACGTTCCCTCCACGAATGAAGTTGCTGTAGTATTGGTCGAGAGACCGTTCCAGAGACAATCGTTTGCAACGTATTAACGAAACCCACAGGGCTTACGACAGTTTGCAATATACTTTGATATACTCTCGAGGGGAAGATGGTTATAATTTCGCTTTATGCCAAACTGATCCGCGTACAGGCGCACCTAATTATAATAAAAAGATGTCATGCCTTCAATTTTATTGTTACCACTTGCAAGTGAGACGAAATAGATTTGGATACTTTCAACGTTTTCGTGGCTTATTCAATCAGTTTATTGTTGACATGTACGCAAAACTTGAAACCGAAAGATTAGTTTATATACGATCTAATCAAAGGCAGCTGCGCGCTGAAGAATACGTGCACCTTCGCGACGCCATGCAGCAAGATAATGACACGGTGAATATGGGCCGTTTAGTTATTTTACCCTCTTCTTTTACTGGTGGTCCACGCTACATGCACGAACGTATTCAAGATGCTTTTTGTTACGTAAGAAAATATGGACGTCCCGACTTATTTATTACTGTAACTAGCAATCCCAAGTGGGATGAAATCACTCGGGAGCTTATTGAGGGTCAAGCACCGCATGACCGCCATGATATTATCGCAAGAGTTTTTCATTTAAAATTAAAATCAATGATAGATCTACTTACCAAAGATAACATTTTTGGAGATGTATTGCGTTATATGTATAGTGTTGAGTTGCAAAAACGCGTCTTACCTCACGCACATATACTGTTTTGGTTAAAAGATAAGGTTCGACCTAATGATGTAGACAGTTCAATCAGTGCTGAAATTGCAGATCCGATTGCAAATCCCGTGTTATACGACATTGTTAAAACTCATATGATACATGGTCCATGTGGTGCATTTAACGGGAATGCTCCTTGCATGCAAGACATCCAAAAGCATTAGTGAATGAAACTATACATTATATCGTCACCGTTCAAGAGACAATGGTGGTTTTATTGTTGAAAAGCGAGTGTCTGGACAACAGGTTACTTTAGATAATAGGTGGGTCGTTCCGTATTCGCCTGTGATGTCTAGAGCATTTCAAGCTCACATAAATGTTGAAATGTGTAATAGTGTAGAGTCAATAAAATATATTTGTAAGTATATTAACAAGGGCAGTGACCAAGCTACATTTGCGTTGAGAAATGAGCATGATGAAGTTACTAGATTTCAGTCAGGCAGATGTATCAGCTCTTCAGAAGCTGTGTGGCGGATCTTAAGTTTCAACATTCACGAAAGATATCCACCTGTGACTCATCTGGATGTTCATCTTGAAGGCGGTCGACGTATATATTTCAACGCCGAAAATGTCACAGAACGATTAGAGAACCCTAGACAAACAACTTTATTAGCATTTTTTTAACTTTGCCAAACTGGTGATTTTGCAAAATCTCTTTTGTATGAGGAAGTTCCATCGTATTATACCTACGATAAGCAACAAGGTGTCTTTAATCGTAGACGCCGTGATAGGCCTGTAGATGGCGAGTCAGGTATTTTCAAAGAACATGTTCTTTGTAGAATGTATACCGTTCATCCTAACAACGCTGAGTGTTTCTATTTGCGATTATTATTACATACAGTGCGAGGACCAACATTATTTATAGATTTGAGAAAAGTAGACGATGTTGTTTATTCAACTTATCATGCAGCTTGCCAAGCGCGTTGTTTGCTTGAAAATGATCAGCATTGGGGTGACGCTTTAGCAGAATCCTGTGTTAGTGATAATCCACGACGGTTACGCCATTTATTTGTTATATTACTCACATTTTGTAATTTGATAGATGCTCTACAATTATGGGAAAAATATAAAGAAAAATTTGCAGAAGACTCTCTTCGGAATATATCTGACAATAATGAAGGCGCAACTAATGATAAGTTTCGTGATCTTGCTATAAATCTGTGCTTAATAGCTCTTCAGGAAGACGTAACAGTAGTAGGCGGTAAATCACTCTCTGAATATGGTTTGCCAACACCAACCTCAGTCGGAGAGGTTACCAATAGGGAATATTCTGCAGAGATTGGTTACAACTCAATGGAACTGCTGGCAACATTAGAAAACGGTGTCCCAATGATGACTGCAGAACAACGTTCAGTCTATGATTGCGTGTGCGAGAGTGTTCAGAATAATTTGGGAAAAATATTGTTTTTAGATGCACCTGGAGGAACTGGGAAAACCTTTTTGACTAAATTAATATTAGCTTACGTTCGAAATCAGCGTAAAATTGCTCTTGCCGCGGCTTCATCAGGTATAGTTGCAACATTGCTACCAGGAGGTAAAACTGCTCACACTATGTTTAAAATACTAATTGATTTAGATCGCACGGAAAGTCCAACCAGTAGTATTTCAAGAAATAGCGACAAAGCTAAGGTATTACGTGAGTGTAATTTAATCATATGGGATGAATGTACGATGGCCCACCGAAAAGGCGTAGAAGCGGTAGACAGAACTTTAAGGGATATAAGACAAAATGATCGACCAATGGGCGGTATCACGGTTTTATTTTGTGGTGATTTCCGACAAACCTTACCAATAATACCACGAATATGCAGGGATAAAGCAAAGTTTATAGTTCAATAAATAGAATGGTCGATGAACAAGAAGCCACTAATTAACCGATAGAATTTTTAAATTCTTTAAATATGCCCGGACTTCCTTCTCATGAAATTTGTTTAAAAATTGGCATTCCGATTATTCTGCTCCGAAATTTAAGACCATCACAACTTTGCAATGGAACTCGGCTAAAAGTAACCCAGTTGCAACAAAATATAATCGAGGCTCAAATTTTAACAGGTTGCGGTGCAGGAGAAACCGTCTTTATTCTCAAAATTTCCATAATACCAAATAATTTTCCATTCCAATTTAAAAGAACGCAATTCCCAGTATCATTGTGTTATACAATGACAATTAATAAGGCTCAATGGCAGACTTTTCGTGTTGCTGGAGTAGATCTCGGTGTCAGTTGTTTCTCGCATGGTCATTTGTACGTCGCTCTTTCCCGGGTTAGCAGTTCTAGAAATTTTTATGTTCACGTGCCGGACGGGTCAACTTTTAATATAGTTTACCCGGAAAATTTGCGCTGAAGTATTTTTGTTCTATAAGTAGTTAAGCCTCATGTGAACGTGATCTAAACAATATTACCAATATATTAACTTAATAACACACAAGGAATTAAACTCCATCCAAAGACCAGCGACACTATAACATATATAGGAATGACGTCTTAGCAAAAGTTGTTTAGTCTGATGAGCATTTCCTGTTGACTTACAAAAATGAAAGATCTAGAACGTCTCGAATCGTCTCGCAAATCACGTTGTTTTCCCGTCCCCGGGCTCTTAGAATTCAACATCAGACGTTTCAGATCTTCGATTTTGACGACCCCGTTGTCGCTGGCATAGCAATGTGATGTGATGATCCGTGTACGAAGTCGCGGGCAGAAGCTAGTAATTAATAAAATTAAATCCAAACTCAAGTATACTCAAGTAGACTTCAAGATACTGTAAGCTCATTCTGCGTAAATCGAACCAAAAATTAATATTAAAAAACTGAAGGTAGCCGGGCTAACTAGGAAATCAAACACCTCAGTCCCCCCCCCCCCGTGACCACGGGTGCTGGAAAGCACCCGAAACGTCGGTAATTAAAAAAGTTAAAATTAAACGCGATATAATCCATAAAATAAATAGTTTCATTTAATGTGTAGTCTGCGCGTAAATATAAGAAAACATTATGAAAGTCATTTTTCACTTTTACCACTGGTTTGCAAAAAAACCTCTGTCCTAGGAAGAACCAGCAAGAAACCCATCGGGATTTTTTTTTAAAAAGCACAATTTACATTATAATATTTTATACAATTGTTTTGAAAACATTTAGAAACAGCATGGTAGCGATCACCTTATTCCCAGGGATTATAATCAGTCACGTACTCTTTAATAGTTTAATAACCCCTACTAGACAATTTTTGCTTTAAATCTTGCGACAAAAAATGTCTGCTTATTTTCTGGGACTTTGTCCTAAGAAGAAGTTATTGACTCTTTAGAGTCGAGTAACTGGTATAACTAACTTGTGCTTGTTCCTAGTATTTACATAAAGTTCATCACTATTTTTAATAAAACTGTATTTGTTTTTGTGTACATATATTGAGTAAAGAGTATCTCGTAAATATATTGAGAGGCCATAAATAATATATTTATTTCTTTAAAAAAAATTCTAAGGGTTTCCTTCGGACTTAGTTTAGAAATTGCTCTTATGACTCTCTTTTACAAAACAAAGATAGTTTCAATGTAAGTCGCATTACCCTATAGCAAGATTCCATATGATATTACGCCATGGAAATAACTAAAATAAACTAATCTCGCTGTTTCAATACATGTAAGGCATCTAATCTTTTTAACAGCATATGCTGCAGAACTAAGTTTACTAGCTAGTTTAGATATATGAGGGCCCCATTGAAAGAGGCGCTCTAAGGGGAAAACTACAACAAATCCAACCATAAACACATAATAATAAAATTACTAATTAATACTTTTTTTTAATATTTGAATTAAGTATGTAGCAAAATTGCAAAATATCTTTTAGAAGAGTTTACAACATTTTCAAAATAAATTAATTTTACTTTGAAGGAAAACAAATCTAACAAATTTTGTTTGTACTTTCCTTTTAATTCCTGAAAACATTATGAAATGTACAAAATTTAACACCAATTATATTTCAACAAATCTTAGTAACAACATATGATTACGGCTACATACAAACTCATTTTAATTTTAATTATAAATTATAGTAATAAGTAAGTATAAGTAAGTGTGTATGTATGAACTAGTAAGTGATAGAGCTGCATTTCTGCCTGCGAGTTCGTCTGGATAGGTAATCATTATTTTACCTAGTAATGGTATCAATACAGGCTATGAGACGTTCCATCTCAGTCTTTAGAGGTGACATCGATGTAGTCTTCTTTGCTTGATGTTGGCTGCAAATGTCCATGTGCTGTAACAGTCACTTACCATCATCAATAACTGAAGGGCACAAGGAAAAAAGGAGCTCATTGACAATTTTACGTGGTTGGAATGAACTATACCATTTTACTTTGTTTTCTATGGCCAATCAGAGCACGTTATCTTAAACACGAGAAAAGGTGCCGATTTTGTGTAAAGTTAATTGAAAAAAATTCTACTTTAGGATAAAACGCGCTCATTGCATTGCATACCGAGTAAAAAGGTGCCCATTGTCTATGAAACCGCGCTAGAACGGGATGATCGCAGCGATTGCAACAGAAAATGTGCTCATTGTCGGCCATCTTTATTATTTTGTCATACAAGTGACAGCTGTGAGATAAGCTTCCTTGTATAAATTTTAGGACTCCTTTAGTGTATATTAGGTTTTTAAAAGTTTTTACTTATTTATCTCAAAATGAACAATAATACGTAGGACACTCAATAAGTTTTAAGATATACGAAAAGTATTCTAAATACTATTAATATTTATTTGACATCTTTTCAAAATATTCTCCATCATGCTTTATACAAAGTTCCATTCGCCTAAGCCAACTCTAAAAACACTTTTGTCAGTCTTGATCTGACAGGTCGGAAATCGCTTCTTCGTAGGCAGCCACGGCTTCTTCGGCGCTTGAAAAAATCTTGCCTTTTATTTTTTCTTTGACTCTTGAGAACAAAAAGAAATCACAAGGAGCTAAGTCAGGGCTGTAGGGTGGGTGACTTAGAGTTTCAACACCAGGTTCCTCAATAAATGCTTTTGTTCTAAGGGAGGTATGTGAAGAGACGTTATCGTGATTCAGCATGATTTCCCGAAGCCCGGTCGTTGGTCTTCTCTCCCGCACAGCTTGAAAAGCTTTGGCAAATGCAACTGTAGTATACCATTTAGAGTTGACTGACCTACAATTTTTCAGCACTGACATCGACAAATGTCCGCTCCGCGAAGAAAACTAGCCACAATTTTTTTACCGACGTTGAGAGGTCATTGCAGTTTTGTTAGAAACTGTCCTTCTGAGTAGACCCATACCGATGATTGCCTTTTATTTTCCGAATCATATTGATAGATCCATGTCTCGTCACCAGTAATGATTTCTGAAACACGCCTAAATGCCCCGTTTTCAAAACGTAGACGCATTTCATAGCACCAATCGACAGGAGTCTGTTTTTCGCTTTCGGAGAGCAAACGAGGGATCCATCGACAACAAAGCTTCCTCACTCCAAGACGTTGATGTAGGATGGTATGAATGCTCTCCGAACTAATACCTACAATCTTTTCGATGTCCGTATATGTGATTCGTGGATCTTCTTGCACCAACATATCAGTAGTCCATACATATTCTGCCGTTACTGCTGTTTGCAATTTTAAAGGTGACCAAAAAAAACGGGACCCCGGTTTTTTTGTTCATCTTTAAAATTTATTTACCCGAATATTTTAGTAGTTTTAATAGTTTTAGTTAAGTAGGAGAGGTCTCGTCTGATGAAGTCAACACTCCGTCTCCCTCGTGCTCTAATACAAAGTCCCGAAACCTTTCAGCTCGAGCTACGAAACCGTTTTCAATGCCTAGAAGACTGCAATGAAGTAGACGATATGAACGACTAGCTCGTGGAAACTGTCCATGCGGTCGGAGCTAAGTTTTGCTAGACCCGCCGCAGATAAACACAAAAACTCTCCGATCACAGTCTTAATCTCATGGCTGTTAGACGGGAGATGAAGCTACATTCTTCAACAGATTTGACAGCATACAGGCAACTGAACATACAGATCTCTAAATGCATGCGGCGGGACTTACGCAACTTCAATACATTTTGTATTGAAGAAGCGATCGAGCGGAACCAAGGCTCCAAAATCCTTGCCAGGGATCTGTCTACCAGAAAAAACCAACTGTCATAGCTGAAGGCTGAATGTGGCTGCATCGTTTCCGAGACACCTGAGATTTTGAGTGAGATTAAGAGGTTTTATGGGCAGCTGTACACGTCATTGTTGGAGCCACATGCAAGTGTGAGTAACGATCCAAGAGCGAGTCTTATCCGACACTATTCCGAAGATAACCCGGACGTCAGTCTGAGCGAGCGAGAGTCGCACGGATGGGCCGGCTCGAACCGGGGTGGTACCACGACCTCACAGAATACCAGCGTGAAGTAGAGGTTTACCTCTGCGTTTCGCTGGGGGAGTGCAGGTGGCCGGAGGCCCTTTTTACTGGAAATGAGGCATTCCATCTTAGTCCTCACGGGTGACAACGCATCTGCATTTTGATTCGCAAACGAGGATAGATGTAGATGTCTATGGGCCGCAGCATCCACTTACCATCAGGTGGACTGTGTGCTCGTTTGTCACCCTTATACTATATAAAAAAAAAACTTAAAACGGCAAGGCCCCGGGCGAAGATGGAATTACAGCGGAGCTTTTGAAAGCGGGTGGAAAACCGGTACTTGAAGTCTTTCAGAAGCTCTTTAATTCCGTCCTCCATGGTGGCACTACTCCGGAGGCGTGGAGCAGAAGTGCGGTGGTCTTGTTCTTCAAAAAAGGCGACAACGCTCTCTTAAAGTACTACAGACCGATTTCCCTTCTGAGCCGCGTCTACGTGCTGATTTTGCGAGTCATTACGAATCGTCTCGCACACAGACTTGATGACTTCCAGCCTCCCGAACAAGCCGGTTTCCGAAAAGGCTTTAGTACCATGGACCACATACACACATTTCGGCAAACTGTACAGAAGTCCGAGGAGTACAATTTGCCACTATGTCTGGCGTATGTGGACTATGAGAAAGCCTTTGATTCCGTCGAAATTTGGGCGGTGCTGCAGTCCCTTCAGCGGTGCCAAGTTGACTGACAGTATATCGAAGTGCTGAAGTGTTTGTACAGTAGAGCTACGATGGCTATCCGATTACAGAATCAGAGTACGAAACCTATCCAACTGCAGAGAGGTGTAAGACAGGGTGACGTTATATCCCCAAAACTCTTCACCGCTGCATTGGAAGACGTTTTCAAGCTACTGGACTGGAAAGTATGCGGTATTAACATCAATGGCGAATACATCACTCACCTTCGATTTGCCGACGATATAGTCCTTATGGCAGAATCGCTGGAGGACCTAAGCACTATGCTCAATGACCTCAATAGTGTCTCCCAACGGATAGGTCTTAAGATGAACATGGACAAAACAAAAATCATGTTTAACGTCCATGTCACACCTATGCCGGTAGTTGTTGGGAACACTAAGCTCGAAGTTGTTGACGAGTATGTTTACCTGGGACAAATAGTCCGATTAGGTTAGTCCAACTTCGACCGAGAGGTCAATCGACGGATTCAAATCGGCTGGGCAGCGTTCGAGAAACTTTCAAGTTTTGAGGTACGCCTAACGAGAAGATGTGTCGTATCTTCTCGTTAGGCATACCTCAAAACTTGAAAACGAAACTGTACAACCAGTGAGTGTTGCCAGTGGTGATTTACGGATCTGAGACGTGGTCTTTCACTGCTGGCCGTATGAGGAAGCTCAAGGTCGCCCAGCGAGCTATGGAGAGGGCTATGCTCGGGGTTTCTATGCGTGATATACTTAGAAATGAGCATATACGCAGTAGAACCAGAGTAACCGACATAGCCCAACGGATTAGTAAGCTGAAGTGGCAGTGGGCCGACCATATAGCTCGACGAACCGACAACCGATGGAGAAGAAAGGTTCTTGAGTGGCAGCCTCGTACCGGTAGGTGAAGTGTAGGGCGGCCTCCCACTAGATGGAGTGACGACCTGGTAAGACATGCAGGAAGTCGATGGATGCAGGTGGCTCAGGACCGTGCTTTGTGGCATTCCTTTGGGGAGGCCTATGATCAGCAGTGGACTTGTGAAAGGCTGTAATGATGATGATGATGCCTGATTCAGGACAATCCAATTAAATATAAATTAATACAATATACTGCTTAAGGATAAAGTTTTTTAGTGGAAAAGGTGTGCGGAAAGAACTTTAAAACCACATATTTACACTTATTCGGCTTCAATTATTTACTATTAAATAAAATCCTACATAAATATTTATATGCGAATATTGAACTGACGTAAGATGCTTAAACAAGGTCGCTGTCTATTCTCTAATTAAATTATTCCCTAAATCCCCTCTAATAGTACTCGCGGGACGTTATCCACTAAGCATTTTCTTTAGATTAGGTATATTGGATGATAATTATGTACCTAATATGAAATATAGAATGATATATTATTAAACAAAAACTAGAGAAGTCTGAGGATGTTAAAGTTTTCTTTTGTTTATGGGACGGCTCCGTGGCGCAGTGGCTTAGCAATGAGTTGCTGCGCTGGGAGCCGCGCGTTCGAATCCCGCACGGAACAAGTATTTGTATGGCCTACAAATAATTGCTCCGGGTCTGGATCTTTGTCCTTGTGCAATTTGTGTTTGTAAGCTGCCTCCGCGGTACAGGAAAAATTGTAATGTGTGGGTAACGTGTTATAAATTATTTATAAAACTGAATTGAGAAACGGACTTATAGTCCATATGATGTTAAGCTATTGCAGTTTACAGTTAAAAGGTAAGATTTTGTGAACCTAGTGGTAATCGCGGTCGGGTGATTGGGCAACTACAATTCCCACGTTTCACATTCATTCCATGACATCATCATTTCGCTGTTTGACAATTGGTTTCATTAATAAATTTCTCAATATCTACTACAAACTGTCTTTTATATATTCATTTATTTATTTAGGCAACAACAAGATATAAGCTTTGCAAATTATAATAAAACACTTAATCTTAGAACGAGACATGCAAACAAGTTTTATGTTAATTATAGGTAAGCATGGCTATATAAAAATAACAAAAAGTAGGCAACAAAAATACAATAAAGGTTTAGAAAAAAAAGAAATAATATCTTAATTTAGCTTACAAAATAATATCATAATGAAATAAAAACAACGGAATTGTGGGTTGATTTCAAATGACATTAGCGTTTTAAAACATATATTTTTATTAACAGAATGGTTTATTATGACTATTACTAATATTCGCATTATCCACTCCAATTAAGCTTAAAATACTTGTGTAAAGCTTGAATTTCTGAGTTTGTTGCAACCTGAACCTTTTAGGCTACCGTCTTTCAGGATCGCACTACTGGATATTGTGTTGTAACACTCCACCCGACCCCGTACTCTTACATATATGTATAAGAGCCGTCTTAGCGTTAACCGCAGCCTGCGCCCCCTTTTCATAATAAAAGACAAAATATAATGTAATGGCGATAAGTCTTTCATTTCATCTTACATATATATATATATATATATACATATATACACACACACACACACATATATATATATATATATATATATATATATATATATATTGTGCTTTTTTGCACCCCAAAATACAGACAAATGAAAAGTATTTAACACAAAGAAAGTTAAATATTTCAACTACCATTTACAATTTACGTTTTTTTTCTAACCAAATCGTCCCGTTAATGTTGTACGAGGCGGCGGAGAGAAACACTAGGAGATGAACAGCAGCGTTTTTCTAATAACAACGACAGAAACAAATCCCTCTTTGTGGAGCAAATTTGGGGAGGTTTATGTTCAGCCATGGAATTTGACAGGCTGTAAATAATGGAATAACGTGAATAAAAAGCGAGACTACGGTTGAGTTTGCACTTACGGCACCAACAAAACAATTTTTTGTGCTAATTTACCACGTGCTCGGCTGTGAAGAAAAATATCTTATGAAAATCTGCATGTTCGAGACATAAAATCCTTCAAAGTCCTGTGAAGTCCCACAACTTGCATCGCAGCAGACCATAACACAAATATAGTACGCAACTTTACCACATACAGCATGTCATATTTGGTCATCGTTGTCATCAAAGTTCACATTATTTGTCTAGAACTTAATGAAACAAACTGATTTTAACTATCTCGGTGTGATCTCTGTAACTAAGTATATTTATTGGATGGAGCTATTCGAGTATTTGACGAGAGTGACTTCGTTAATTTGATTTTGCTACACTGAATTCTCAGGTTGCTTTGAATGAAATATTAATAAGGGTATTCAAATAATTGAACATGCAAAATAGATCGCACTTTGATGTTTGACCAAAATACAGAACGTAATATATTTATAATAGTCTGAATATATTAATCATAACCCTAAAAATATTCTTTTTTTTATTAAAAAGAAAACTTTACCAATACAGTAGAATTTTCCATTGTATCGTAGGGATTTACATAAATCACACAAGAATAGATATCCAGACCCGGAACAATTATTTGTAAGCAATACAAACTCTTGTTCCGTACGGCACACCAAATCCGCGACCCTATAGCGCCGCTCCTAAATGATCAACGAATCCGTTGCAAAGCAATCTATAGTAATTAGAAAGAAGTAGTTTGTTCGTTAAATTATCAATTTGCTATTGTTTGCATTCCTCTGAAAAATAATTATTAATTAATAGATATTTGAAAAATAGGTTTTGTATTACCTATCGCTGTGCGCGAACGGGCAATTGCCACTCGCTGGACAATCGCTGCTCGGACTGATTTATATTATTATAATAAACGTTAATTGACGAAAACAAATTCCTACAAAACTGGACCGATTTCATTTATTTTTCAAGAACAATATAAGAATGATTGTCTGTGTTTTTTTTTATTTTTTTTTTGTTTTGCTGGATGCCTGATTACGCCGGTATAACTGGTCAGTTTTTCACAAACATATTTTTCTTATTATAAATTTATAAAAAAAAAAACAAAACGTAGGAACATGGCACTGGTAGATGAAGATTGTATGTGGTTGCTGAGGGAAGGGTTTCCTATCTACCACCTTTATTTTTCTTTTTATTTTTAAACCGTTACCACCACACTAGGATTTTCTCCTGTATCGTGGAGGCAGTTTACAAACATAAATTGCACGAGGACAAACATCCATACCTGGAACAATTATTTGTAGGCCATACAAATACTTATTCCGTGCGGGATTCAAACCCGCGGCCCCAAGCACAACAACTTATTGCTAAGCCACTGCGCCACATAGCCGTTTTATGCTCTCCCTCACTAGCTCTTAAGCGCTCTCGCCCTTGTGTGGTTTAGATATTGAACAATACAAACAAACAGCAAAGCGTATAGACAACATTTTCAATAACGTTATATTTCACTATAATCTGTGAAATGCATGTGTGAAGTGCCGATATCCAACCGTCGTGGACGCAGCCTTCAAGACACGAGGCAGATCAGCGGAAGTTCAGGTGAGTGCACATGCATTCCTAACATCCTTCCTGTAGCCCGAATTTAGGGACCTTTGCAGTATCGCGAAGTAGTATATTCTCGCCACCTCATACAGTCCTTATTCTACGTAAAATCACTCTTTTAATAACTCTGCACCAGCTGTTGGTTATCAAAACCAACAAATAATTCTACCATCGTTCTGGTAATCCGTATCGCACCAGAAATTAGATTAATTAATTAATTTTATCCATAGTTGGTCACTCCGGCCGAAATAATTTCATCCAACTAATGTACTTGTAAATAGTCAGTGGGAATGGGACGTTTTAAGCTGTAGCTTCACTTATATTTGCGATGTAGTTATACCAGCATTTATGGAAGGCCAAAAGATCTTACTGGAATTTCTCATACATACATATTTCTCATACATTTCTCATACGACATCTACGGAACATTTATTCACTCATTACAGCCCATCAATAATCCACTGTTGAACATAGGCCTCCGCACAGATTGCGTCTTATTGGGAAGTTTGCCATGGTTTCCAAGTGTGAAACGTGGGTTTGGTAACTGCATTTTTTATTATTATGAGTTGGTGTCAGACAAACTGCTGTCCATCTTTTGTTTCTTGTCTCTCTGTTGCTTCTTACGACACCCCAGGGGTGATAATAATATGGGGTAGTGGGTTCTGTTTCGCCGCGTTATCTGTAATATATTTTATTTTTATTTGAAACCATGACAAAAATTTACTGATGGTAATGAATAGTATAATAATTGTTTATTAGTAAACTGTTAATCGTGTTAGTTCTATATTTAAGATTTATCTCAAAACAAAAAGTCCATTCAATAAGGAAAAACGAGCAACAAGTCTTCCTGCATAAATAAATGATATAAGGTAGAAATTTAAATCACCGTATCATACGTCATTCGAATACACGAAACCACATCTTGTCGTCTTGTTGCTTTGCTCGAGGAATAACTAATTTAGTTTCAGTTTCAAAGGTTATAAATAGCAGCAATGTAAGTAATGGAGTATTCCCTCTTCTATTCGTTGTACGTATTTTGCCTTCTATTTTACCCGCAAATGATTTGACAAAGGAGTGAAATAACAATCTAAATGACAAGCTTGGCGATGGAATATCTTTCCACGTGTAATACACCAACAGAAATGGTCTGCCTTAAAGGACAGCATTGTTTTTTTTTAAATAAAATTGTAGTGAAAAACGAACCTACAGTCTATCTGATAGTATGTGGACTACTACAGACCATGGATACATGCACCAAACTTAAAACAAAGAATGCATCTGCCTGACAGCATTTAATTATACCGGCTCTACATACCCTTTAGACAGGAACACAACATTGCATACTCTACTGCTTGACAGCATAATTAGGCAAGAGGGGGGTAACTACGCAGACGGACTCTATGGCCAATACGAAGACCTACTACCACCAAGTCTTAGTAGTAACCAAATTCATAAGTTACAAGTATTTTCACTGATATTTATATACATTGTATGTAAAATGGCCTTGTAAGAAATAAAATTTCATTCAGACCATCACAGATACCTATTAATTCTCATTGATAGTCACCCTTATGTTTAATTTACCACTGGTTTGAAAAATAACTCTGTACTGGAAAGAACCAGCAAAGCACCCAGCGGGACATTATGATTAGAGACTTTTTGTAGTATATAGAGTGGAAACTTGACTGACGATTAATTGGGATTTACAAATTTAAGCGATAGACATGGATGGATGAACATATAAATTGTTATCGTATATCTTTGCTTGGGTTTAATAATTCTGTCACTCTGAGCGTGGAGAACAATTAATCTTTATAAATATAATCGTTGGTGCCTCTGTTAATGACCGTTTAATTTCTGAATGTCATATTCACACAATACATTTATTTCTAGACGATGTTTTATAGCTATGCTAGAATTCGATAGGTAGCGCTGTAGTCAAGTTATTACTCCATCTTGTGGGAGGCCGACCTACACTTCGTCGACCTTTTTATCGATTGTCGATATCCACCTTCTTGTATCGGTCGCAGAGAGACAATTCTTCAATTTGGTGGATGTCATGTTTTGGCGTAACATATCCTATTCACTATTACATTGAAAGTATATTCAAGGCAATAGTGAATAGACTTTGTTCAGACAATTAGAAAAAAATTAGAATATTTATTCAAACGGAAAAGCAGACGCCAAGAAATTATTTCACTCATTTGCTGTACGCATTACCAGAGACAAAAGGAACAATTTAGTTTGAACGTAAAGAAAAGAGTATTGACACAAGGAGACGGAGATGGAGACTAGCGTACCAACGAGCTAGGTGTATAGGTGTTTGTTTTAGGCACATGCTTTGGAGCTTGGTATATATCGGTGCTTGTATTAGCATAGTAAACAAGATGACGTCGCTTACAACCAACGAACTAGCTGACTTTTTTAACCAAGTCTGTCCTAGCATGTGGGCTGTGTTTATTGCACAGCGCAACGCGCGTCCGAGCCCGCATTTGCGCCTGAACCTGCGCCCCTAGCCGGCTCCTCTACCCAGCATGTCTGGCCGCCTGCTGACCTTCCGATTGTGCGAATTGACTACCCTACATTTCCATGCACTAGCCCTACGACCCCCGTGTACATTGACACTCTCCACACCGCCGCGTTCCCGCGCCTTCCGTGATGTCCACCTGCGGCCCGTCTCCGGTCTTCTCGGATGCCGAATCAGGCTCCGACATGGATACCGACAAGCGCATCCCGCTTAAGCCCGAAGACGAAGGCTTCACCCTCGTTCAGGGCAAAAAGCGCAAACGCGCAGGCCCTAGAAAAGCAGCCGAAATTAACTGAGCCCCCTCGTCCTCCACCGCCACTCCGACTGAAAATCCAGCCCCCGCGGAGCGCACTCAACGCCCTTAAGCTGCAGCTAAGCCCGCAGCAAAAGGATCTCGTGCTGAACTTATGAAAAAGCCGCCGCCGCATATCATAATGCAAGACAAAACCAAGTGGAACAACTTTTCCAAATGGTTAAACTCAAAGAAAATATACTGCCCGAAAGTGCAAAACGCTGGTCAGGTCATCCGTATGTTCGTAGCGAAGACTGAAGACTTCCGCAATGTGACAAATCAATTTCGCGCCCAACAGGTCACACATACACCCTCCCTGAGGAACGTAACGTGGGCGTCCGAGAACTGCCCAGGGAGCTCGAGCTACATCCTTGAGGACCTCCAAGCCCAAAATCTCCCGGTCGGGGAGGTGTATAGAATGCATCACCAGACTGACAAGAAACGATTCTTAGATCTATGCCTTGTTATTCTAGACTTGTTTTCGTAACGCAATGAGATTTTTAACAGCTGCAACCTAACGAGAATCACAGTAGAAGCCCCCCGAAATAAGGACATCGTTGGCCAGTGCCACCGATACCAACTGTACGGTCACTCGGCCAGAAACTGCTACGCCAGGCCTAGGTGCGTCAAGATTTTAAGTCATAAATCTTAAATATCTATTACAAACATTCAAAATAATGATCTTTATTAATAAACCTGAATATCTTAAACAATACAATCGTCAATCGTCGTAAACAAGTCTAGTTGTATGGACCTAAAGGAAATGTTAAGATCACAGCTCTTTTTGATGAAGGTTCAACCAAGACGCTCATAGAGGAGCAGGTGGCTCAGAAGTTAGGACCCCGTGGGCCCAAAGAAGAATTACGTATCGAGGGCATGGGGGGAAGTGAATTAACGACAGTAGTTCGTATCCCTTGAACATCAAGAGTAAAGGAATTTTCACAAGTGACTTAGAGAAATGTAAGTGTACAAACGATTAAGACACTTAATCTCTCTCCGAAATCGGTGAGCCGAAAATTATTTTTATTTATTTATTACGGTGTCCTCATTTGACACCCATAAAAGAAGAGTTAATTTATGAAACGTCCAGACCTACCATATTAATTAGTCAGGATAATTGGCACCTAATAGTTGCTCGTGAGTTAATTTCAGGAGGTAACCTACCTGTGGCATCGTTCACCAAGCTTGGATGGGTTTTACATGGTCACATTACAGGTGGAATTAAACCGATTAAAAGTGTTAACCACATTTCCACCAAGCAAGAAGAGGATATGGATAGATTAATTAAGTATTACTTAAGCTTGGAGCCTTTGAGTGTAACTGCGCGTAAGCCAGTGAATGACACCTAAGAACGAGCGTTTCCTGTTTTGAATAAAACTGTACGTCGTATACCTGACATCAGATATGAAGCTGGATTGTTATAGGGGCTACACACGATCACTTTTAACTGTCAGTTTTGACTGATCAGTTTTAACTGACAGTGAAAACTGACGTCCTTTGCACCCACACACGTTCAGTTTTAACTGTTCTCTTTGACCACAAACAACATTACCATCTCAAGATGTCATCAGCCGACGACGACGCTTTAGCCGTGCTTGGTTTATTAATAATTTTAAAAAATAGAAATAAAAAAATATACGCAAAGAGTGGTGTTAAGAGTGGTTAAAAAAAAGGAAAATTTATTCCCATGTTAATTTATTAACGGAACTAAAAATTGTTTCGAAGGATTGGCACAACTATCTCAGAATGAGTGAAGAATTATACCTCAATCTACTCTCTCTAGTGTCTCCACTTTCTCGTTCATAGTACTCCTTACTTTTATTCTGCTATTAGCAAGGTTCACTTCTATTTTTTTTAAATACTAGTAATGTTATTATACACTACTAATATTCCCTTTAACCACTTCTGGTAAGCTTAAAATGCTTGTGTTAGAAGTGGTTCACGACAGTAGTTGAATGGCGAATTCGAACCCACGACCTTTGGAGTTCACGGTCCGCGCCCTGCCATTAGGCTACTGACGCTTCCTTCTATAAACTCGGCCAACCACAGTCTTTGCGTCATTTTTCTGCGTATGCGAAGAGGACAAACATGTACAGACCAGTTTCTTTTTCGTGATTGCAGCACGACTGAAGAAACACCGCCTACACACGCACAGTTTTAACTGATCAGTTCCGTCATTTCAGTTAACAAATATGTATCAACAATATATCATCAGTTTTAACTGATAATAAAAAAACTGACAGTTTTCATCGTACACACGCTCAGTTTTCACTGTCAGTTAAAACTGATCAGTCAAAACTGACAGTTAAAAGTGATCGTGTGTAGCCCCTATTATGGCGTACGGGTGACGAATGCATGCTGTCGAATAAAGCGCAGGATGAAAACCGCCTGATCAATATCGGAAAGAAGCTCGATAAGAATATCGAATTAAAAAGGAATATGAGAAGTAAGTTTTCAACAGTGGTAGGCCACGCGGCAGCTTTTGCTGTCGCACGGATGGGCCGGCTCGAACCGGGGTGGTACCACGTCCTCACAGAATACCAGCGTGAAGTAGAGGTTTACCTCTGCGTTTCGCTTGGTGAGTGCAGGTGGCCGGAGGCACTTTTTACTGGAAATGAGGCATTCCATCTTAGTCCTCACGGGTGACAACGCATCTGCATTTTGATTTGTATATGATAGGATAGATGTAGATGTCTATGGGCCGCAGCAATTACTTACCATCAGGTGGACTGTGTGCTCGTTTGTCACCTTTATCCTATAAAAAAAAGTCGAGAATTTTATTGTTAACGGTTACGGAGAGAAAGCGAACCATATTTCCATTTCCCCACGCACGTAGTATCTTCCTCATTTCGCAGTGACGCATCCGCAAAAGAAGAATATAATAGTTTTCTACGCAGACGCGAGGACGGGCGGACGCTTTCTTAATGATGCATTGTTGACCGGACCTGACTTGTAAAAGTCATAATTCGGCGTACTGCTATGATTTTGAGAAGGAAACGTGGCAGTAGTGGCAGATATTAAAGAGATGTTCCTGCAAGTGAAAATTTGCGAGGAAAACAGAGACAGTCTTCAATTTTTGTGTCGGCACAATCGTGACGCGCCACCAGAAGAGTATAAAATACAAAAACTACATTTATATTCGAAGCGGCGTCATCTCCGTGTATTGCTATTAATGTGAAAAATAGAAATGCGCAAGATAACGCACATTTCTATCCAGGAGCAACTTCCCCGACGGAAAGAAATTTTTATATGGATGACTATCAACAGGCATTTTCCAACATGACGACGGCCGAAAAGATAGTAAATTACACGTATGAATTACATAAACATGCTTCTTTAGGATGGGTCAGTAACCGACCCAAAGTTTTATGTAAAATGGAAAATAAATATAAGAACGATAGAGCTTCGCTAGGCGATAGGGAGCACGATGAGCGCACATTAGGTCTGATTTGGTATATAAAACGAGATACGTTGAGTTTCTCCATAATTCTTCGTAATACACCTACGGAAGTAATCGAAGGTTTGTGACCGCCTACGAAGAGGAAGATAACAATCACTGTAATGTCAGTTTTTGACCCATTAGGACTTGCATCACCCATATCGGTGCAAGGAAAGTTGCTGAATCAGCAAGCATGGAGATTAGGCATCTCTTGGAATGATCAAGTTCCACAAGAATTGGCCGTGTTATGGTGCACATGGTTAACGGAAGTTAAGAAGTTAGGTCACCTAGAGGTACCTAGATCCGTTGCTGAAGGCATCAGCAGGGGGAATCTACATACGTTTAGTTTTCAAATACGTTTAGTTTTTCTGTTTTTAGTACTTAATGATCCTTCCTCACCCCTTTATCTAAAAGAAAGATTTAAATTCCGTAGTGACCACTCATTCTCTCAATCTCCGTTCTTCTCACAGTTTATTCCTGTCTACTTCTCTCTACAATTCTGGGTCTATGTCAAATTCTTTCACAGTTACTTCCATTACCCTCTGGAACAAACTGCCTGTTGACCTGCGAACAATACCTGCCAAAAATGTTTTAAAAGAAAACTATATGAACATATCCGTAGCCTATAAAGTTGAGTCAACTTACTTTATATGTTTATAGTTATTTATATGTACATTTATTGAGATATATATGTATAAATGTGTAAATTTATTTATATATGTATATAAAGGTTAGCTGGTAGAGAATGCCATATAGCATTAAGCTCGCCTTTTGTACAAATATTTGGTGCAATAAAGAATATATAAATAAAATAAATGAATACGTTTACGGACGCTAGTGAGAGAGCATACGCTGCTGCGGTGTATTATGTCACCACGTACAAGAAAGAAGAAAGGCGAACCACATTACTCGCCGCTAAAGCACGAGTAGCACATTTAAAGCCGGTTTTCATTCCAAGGCTTAAATTACAAGCAGCTCTTATATGGGCAGCCGACTAGTTGCATCTGTTAAAGAAGAAAGTAGATATGAAATTTCCGAACGAGTATTTTGGACGGACTCACGTACAGTGTTGGCTTGAATTAAGTCAGATCCTCGTACTTTCAAACCATTCGTTGCTCATCGACTGGCTGAGATCGAAGATCACAGTAGGCCATGTGAACGGCGATGGGTACCAACATCACAAAACGTGGCAGACAAAGCCTCTAGAAGTTTTCCTTCAACCTTCGATGAGAATCATCGCTGGCTTCAAGGTCCTGATTTCTTCAGGCTAAGTCCTGATTTATGGCCCACGCAAGTGGACATAAAAGAAACTTTAGAAACGGGTGAAGAAAATTCACCTAAAATTGTAAATACGCTAAAAAGAGAAGAATAGTTAAATCTACCCAGCTACGGACGATTTAACAGATTTAGAAGATTATTTGGGGCTACTGCGCGTACCTTACAAGCGATAGAGAAATTTAGAAGATTAGAAAAGTCAATTAAAGAACCCGGAAATCCGCCGGAAAGTCGGTTATGTGTTCCAACAATTTATTAGTAAAGTCGGTTAAGGGACCTGGCAATGCATTGGAAATAGCAGTTTTAAAAAAGACTAAATTGTTAATTTGGAAGAACCTCCTCCTTTTTTGGAGACATTTGAAAATTGTTTAACATTTTTCTCTCTCAACTCACAAAGAATGTATCTTTTGCAACATTATATTTGTGAAAGGAAAAATATTTTTATCTAAGGTTTTTTTTATTTTACGCTAAACTGGTTAGTTATTTTACGAAACGGAGATAGAAAATCAAGAAATATTGAATCTTCATAATTTTACACGTACCTACATTTTTATACCCATGCTAAATTAATAAACATCAACTGGAAACAAAAAAAAATAATTGTCAAGATGGCGTCCACGCGACGTGTGCTACCACAAACAACATCGCCTTAGAAAGAGATAACAATAATTTTAGGATAATACACATAAACACGTTTGTCTGTGGTAGTAGATAAATTATCAACTAGTAACTATATCATAACCGCTTGCGGAGACACATCGTCAATAAGTTATAGGTCGCCATTGCTCTGTATCGGCAAGATTTGCCACAATCACCACGCTCGGTAAGCGAATTACTTTTTCCCCTCAAACCTACGAGTATCTAAAATTAAATATTCTATTTCGCAGAAGAGTGTACATTTTACTATAAAATCCAAAAAGACACTAACCATCGACTATCGAAAACCTTCACGACGTCAAAAAACTTTAAGGCTAATGACTAATCGAATCATTCCCAACCGCTCGGTGTAAAGTTAATTAATCTTTTGCCATTTTATTGTAAGAAAGACTTTTAATAAAAAGTAAAAACCGACTTCAAAAAGTAAAAAGAACAAATTCATTTCCACATAACCGCATTTGAAGTCGATATAAGGACAGTGTATAGTCTATTATTTTTTATTAAAACATTAAAATAGAAAGCCGTACAGTGGTGGTATAAAAATATCCACTACCCCCCATATTGCACCGTGGGTGTCATAAGAGACGATAGATGGAAACTAAAAGAGGTGATGGGCAGCAGCATCTTTCTGACAAAAATTTAAAAAAAACTATAAAATTGGTGTTGCCAACCCATTTGCCAAGCGTGGCGACTATGACAAAAACGCCCTGTGAATTGTATCATAATTATATCATATGGGGTAGGCTTATGTTAAAAAGTGAACTTTTATAGGTTGTAATGCATAGATGGAAAATAGGTTTATACTCACTAGTATTATATATATGTCAGAGCATCTATAAAATACCCCGTTGGATCGAGGTGGAATTGAGGGTATATCGAAAAAGTATAGAGTATAGAGGTGTACTCTACACTTTAAAAGTATAAAGTGAAATATTTTAAGCCAAAATTGAAATCTTTTTGTTCGATTTAAATAAAAAGTACCCTAACCTGATAACAAGTGTCGAAAGATATGTTGCAGGTATTCTAAATGAGTTATAGTTTGCATTCAGTGGAAATTTAACTTGCTCGAGTTATGTTATACTTTAATATTTCATACGAGGTATGATTTTAAACGATAAACCAAAAAAATTTTTAACTTTAACATGCTATGAATTAAAACACGAAGTATTATTTTTTTTTATTCTAATGTGTTGACAAGTGTTACAGTTTAACACTCGGAGTGTTATGTGGTCCACAAAATTGAGATTTAATATTGAGGGTTTAGTGGAAGGCGTGGCGCTGTGGCGCTCGCTCTTGAGTGGAAGTATGCTGTCGCCTTATGACGCCGCGGACACATTATTTGCCGCTGCTAGCGATCACCATTTGATACATGAGGAAAGTAAATTTATCCTAAACATTGCTTTAAAAAATATTTTGTAAAAATAAGTGTTAAACTTTTTAATTGGTTACGAAAAGTGCCGGAAAGCCAAAGCATAACTGACGAAGAGGATCACACCACACCACAGGTTATCGTGTAGCCGTAGCTCAATATATGGTGCCCTAGAACAGCGAATGGTGTCCCAAGTAGTGCTGCATTTCTTCAAATCTAGTTCCGACTGATCTTTTTAATATGTTTTCTTTTATTTGTTACAGTAGCACGTGTGATGTGGATTATAAGTGCGCGAGTGTGAGGCGAGTGTGTGGCTTGCTAGTCAGAACGGACTGCTAGGTCCAGCTATAGCATGGCCTGGTTTCGACAGACGCGTATGCTGCACGCGTGGTGTCTCGGAAGTCGTACACTATGTGCGCGCTGAAATCGTGTACACTGTGTTCGTGGAAGTCGTATACTCTGTATCATGATGACGACAACCCCGATGATGCCTGTGAACCCTCAGGTGCTCCTGTTGCTCCCGTTGACGCTTCGAGTGCGTGGTGCGGTGCAGCGCCTCGCTGGCACTGGTGCGGCGCGACGACTCGCTGTGCGAGTGCGGCACGCCCTGTGTTGTTGTTTGTGCCACGTGCGCTTGCCTCATGACGGCTACCTATGGCGTGTGCTGTATACTTTTATTCACTTGCGCTTCCCTCATGGCAGCTAACTATGGTGTGTGCTGTGTTGTTTTAATAGCCACGTGCGCTAGCCTTACGCCTGCCGCAGAGGTGAGCAGTGAGGTACGTGTTGACGTTTGCTATGTCTGCAATCCCAACGGTGTGCTGTTGAATACTGGTGAGTTACACCCATTTTATTATGATCCTGGGCCGAATTCTCTCTCATCAAAGATTGTGTTATCGCAAAAGAGTAAATAATATTGTAAATTAAACCGGAAACGGTCATGTTAGTATGCAAAGTACCCCACAAATACCCCCATGATCATTTGAGGACGATCCCCGAACACCAAGTTATTTCTGATAATGATTAATTGCGTAAGCAAGAGAGCAAGTTGAACATCCGCTCTCACACTTTTATTATTTTTAACTATTAATGCTATCCAAATTGGGATCCTCTGTTGAATTCTCCGACATATTATATATTTTAATAACTGAAATCGGAAATATTTAGGAAAAAGTTATGGAACGTAATTCGGAATAAAATCCATTTTTGGTTGGAAATGACATGTCACTCGTTTCACCATGAATTTATTTACATCATCATCATTACAATGTACATCTCCAAAAAAATTTCGATCGATCTCCAAAAAATTACATCGAAGTACAGCACAATGAATGTATGCTGTGTTTGAACAAAACAAAAGCCTCGTGAATCGCTGTAATCTTGCTTTGGACTTTAAGAGACTAACGGAAAGTCTTGATATTCCCAGTAAGTGAAATAAGAGGCATATAAGCTCTGTACAACTGCAGACCGGCGATAAACCAGTGCTGATTTATCCATGTGCTCGATGGTCATAGAAAATATATGCGGAAGCTTGCATGGAATATCTTGAGAATATGAGAAGTTTGCCAACACGCATTACAACAACACAATGGGCATTTTACAAGTATGTGAGCGAATGCTGTGACCTATAAAAGCCTATACTTGTCCACGATTAAGTATTAAAATGCAAAAACATAATATTGTGTTGTTACTCCTGAGAATTAAAATAAAATGCCACGTTACCAATAAAATGGGTCTTCGCTTTTAGTCACTAACAATACAAACATAACACATGGTTTTATTTCACGATGGTGACTGTGCTCCGAACCCCTCTCATTAAAAAGACTAATTATCCTTTACTTTACCTTTTTACTTACAACAAAGGTTGTCACCCCTTTGTTGTCGAAATTCCACTCATCCGAACCAAAAGATTTGCTTCGTCTTCCGTAATGTGTACACTAAAAGTGTGAAATAAACATCCGTCTTTCCGTACTATTAAAATATTCGTGTCTTCAAGGCAAGAGTGAATAAGCTTTTGTAACGCTCAGACAGTGTGATTTACCATCACCAGGT
This sequence comes from Parnassius glacialis, assembly GCA_033319125.1. Lineage (NCBI taxonomy): Eukaryota > Metazoa > Arthropoda > Insecta > Lepidoptera > Papilionidae > Parnassius > Parnassius glacialis. Next base: position 11,358,305 of record JAVANC010000011.1, on the reverse strand, counting down.
GGAACTGCAGTCAAGCACTGGCTTATATGTATAAAAATTCCAGGTGCAAAATAAATACACTGTCCGGCGATGGGCAGCGGAATTAAAGGTGTGAGTCGTCTGGTACTGCAATCTTCGATCTGCCTGACCAACATGACTATTAAGGTAAATCCTCCCTAGATTTCAATAAGAGAGGCCCGTATTCAGGAGTGGACTTTTGCGGTTTGATTAAAAATCCAATTGTGCATGCCCTAAGCGCATTAAAAAAATTACGTATAACTTGATTATATATAAATATTTTAAACTAGTTTAATTACATACAATTTTTCACTAATAACCTTATTATTAAACTTCCAATTTTCCAATAATTTTATGACAAACTTCAAATTTAAAAAAAATAGAAAATCCAAAAGTGCACGACTCGTAATGCTCATATCATCATCATATCATCATTCAGGTCACTCCACAAAGTCCAAGACGTATTTAAGTATACTTACCGTTAGTACGTAGTATTATTATTTCTTCTGTGCTTTTAAAATATTGTAGTAAAAATCTCTGATTATTATTATAATCAAGTGTGTATGAAATTTTATTTTTCAAATATTTTTTGAATTTGTACAGCGATTTTTTGAGGCACTGCTAACAACTAATACAGTATCCACTCACGATAGCGGTTGACGCCGAAGTGAGTGAGGTAGGCCGTCTATTTAGTAAAATGAATTATTACAAGGCTGATAAAACACTGAAAATTTCCGGATTTCTACGCCGAAAAAATTAATTATAACTAAACAAAAGAAAATTAAACTGTCATTTATAGGCAATGGCTTTCCACGTGATAGATGAAGAGATTAAAAAATAGACCGAGATAAACAATTGATATTTTCAATCGTCATCGTACTCATCACTCCATCCGGTTGCCGTAAACCACGAAAACCACTTTTTTATGTAGTAAACATAGCAATGAATCGATTTAAAAAAGTATTAATAAGTTCAAGAATCATTTATCTTTCTGACAATGTGTTTTATATCATTTATACGAGGGTGGATTGAAAAGTACTCGGCCTAACCAAGAAAATAAACACATACTAAATCAGTTATATTTTTATTTTTCTACATAATCACCATCAAGTTCAATACACTTTTGCCACCTCCCCTTCCAAGCATTTAGACCGTTGAAAAAAAATGATTCTTCCTTAGAGTCAAAATATGCGTCTACAGCTGCTTTGACCTCGTCGTTTGTCGAAAATCTTTGACCTCCCAAGTGCTTTTTTAGGTTAGGGAACAGAAAGAAGTCTGATGGTGCCAGATCAGGTGAATACGGCGGATGCGGTAACAGTTCAAAGCCACAGTTGTGAATTTCAGCCATTGACTGTACTGACGTGTGAACACGGGCGTTATCTTGATGAAACAGGACTTTTCTTCTGAGCATTCCTCGACGTTTTTCTTTTATTTCCTCTCGTAAACGACGTAGTAAGGTGCAGTAGTAATCAGAGTTTATAGTCTGACCCCTTTCAAGATAATCAATCATAATGACACCTTTCGAGTCCCAGAATACTGAAGCCATCACCTTATTTGCCGACAAAATCGACTTAGCCTTTTTAGGGGGTGGTGAACCAGGTCTTCTCCACTGCTTTGATTGTTGTTTTGTTTCCGGTGTACAGTAATGAACCCATGTTTCTTCTATAGTAACAAAACGATTCAAAAAATCATCTGCATCGGCTTCAAATAACTCCAAACAGTCGCGTGAAATAGTCAATCGCGTCCTTTTTTGTTCAACTGAAAGCAGTCGCGGAATCCACCTCGCAGACACCTTGTGGAAACCCAACTCGTTGACAATGATGTTTTGAGTTCGTTCATAAGAGATGCCTATAATCTCGGCTATCTCTCTAATTTTTAATCTGCGGTCTCCCATTATTAAATCAAGTACTTTTTTAATATTTTCGTCAGTAGTTGACGTCGAAGGCCTTCCAGAGCGGGGTTCATCTTTCACACTCTCTCTACCACGCTTAAATTCTGCTATCCATTTTTTGACGGATGAATATGACAGAGCACAATCGCCTAATGTACTAACCATGTCATCATGGATGGCTTTTGATGATAGCCCCTTCTTATGGAGTTACTTAATGACGGCACGCTGCTCGATTTGCTCCATTCGCGGAAATTATGTCCGATTACTTTGTTAATAAATTTATAAAATCACTACTAATTATCGCACACGTTTCGAACTTCACACAATGAACTAGTCTGAACTGAACTAAATAATGTGGGTAGATTTGATTTTTAGAATTGAATGGATCTGTGTTAGGCCGAGTACTTTTCAATCCACCCTCGTATGTTCAATATGATTGTTAGATTCGATTTTATGTGACAAAACGTTGGAATCTTGATTTTTAGGCGCTATTTGAACATGCCTACGCGCTTTGTGCTTAAGGAAAGCAATTAAAATAGTGAAATATACGACGTATGAAAACAAAAATTTCAAACCATTGTGTTGATAAAACAAGTTAGTTTGCAATTAAGAATTACGGAATGCTGTTGGTTTTAATTTCGAAATAAAATTTATAGTTCAATCGATGGTTTCATTCACCTGTGCAAATATGATTATAATTTCCGTTTTCTCTATGTAACACTTACTTGAAAAATTTATTGTTACACTATTTAGTCGTGATCACAGTGACGTGGTTGCTTAGACTTCCCCGCCCTAAAACCCTGCTTTAACACTGTCAGAAGTGGCTTGGCTGTAGAATTTGGCGACTGCATAGTTTCTATTAAAATAACAAAACAGTAATTAAAAACAGTACCACCGTTGCAAAATTTATGTGTGGATGTACTTTCTCAAAAATTAAAAACAAAAGTGTACGGCACATCGCGTCAAAATTCACGATACCATCGTCACCATCTGGATGCTTGGCGGTCCACGACTGTACGTTTTACTAGGAGTTTTCTTTCTCGTACAACTTCTCTGTGTAATTGTTTACCACCGGCGATTTTTCCGGACCGACTTGAGACCTTCAAGAAAAGAGCTTACATCTTTCTAAAAGGCCGGTAACGCATCTGAAATTCCCCTGGTGTTGCGGCTGTTCATGGGCGGCGGTAGTCACTTACCATTAGGCGAGCCGCATGCTCGTTTGCCCCCTCTTCTATTAAAAAAAGGCCAGTCCGTGTTGCCAGTGATGACTAAGCGTCTGAGATGTGGTTTTTAACGACGACTGAAGAACCGTAAACCGATGAGGAAAAAACTTATCAAGTGGCAGTCTCGTACAGGGAAGCGAAATATAGTGCAGCCCCTTCTATATATGAAGAAGTGACAGCACGGTAATACATGCAGAAAATCGATGATTACAGCACTGGACCGTGTTTTGCGGAACTTCTTGTGAGAGACCTGTGTTCAGCAGTTGAATTATGAAATGATGAATAGATAGATTTTGCATGTGTATCCATCGTGTAATGGCAAAAATAATTTAATTTCTTAATTTTTTGAACATACTAAGTAATACTTTTATTTATTCTTATCTTTACTTATAAAAAGGAGTCTTAATCTTTACTTATAAATCTGAGTGACAATCCGAATTACTTTATGAATAGAGGGAATAATTTGTCTGCGTTTCGTAGACTTAAAAGCAAGTGTTAAGCTCAAAATTAATTTGAATAAGTTACTGAGATTGTGTACGATTACTTCGATTGTACATAATTAAGGAGAATAAAACAGAAGTACAGTAAATTCATCGCCCTTTGATCTGAACTAAAAACAAATAGAGACAAGATGTATTATACTTTTGTAATTGGTGTCAAAGGGCTTTGTATAATAGTAATTACAATATTTGTTTTTAAAAATATATATACTCGTATTTCTTTAAATTTAAAACAAAGAATATTTTGTTTATAATAGACGTGAGCTTCGTTAGCCTAGTTATATGTTAATTTAGGGTACTAATCCATTGGCTACACCTGTGTCAAATTTAGGCAAATTACCAACAGATCATTCAATGTAACGCACATAATGAATGAGTTGTAAATATATAAATGGATCAGTCATTCGGTTAATTTAGTACACCAATTACATAATTACTTTATTCCGGTCACCGTAAATTATTTAAACGAAATGAAGTTTTTACTAAAACAAATTTTCTCCGATTACGCGCATTCTATTTTACTGTGTAGTGGCGGTGTAAGAATATCCACTACTCCATATCATAGGGAAACAAATCAGGAGACAGTAGCGTCTTCCTAATAAAGACTAAAAATAAAATAAAATGCGGTTGTCAACCCACTTCCAAAGCGTGACAACTATGGCAAATATCCCCTCTAAGAAGCAATCTATATGGGCTGCCTATGTTGAGCAGTGAACCTTAATATGCTGATACGGTTACATTATACGCAGTCTAAATTTTTTAAACACCATAAAAACTTGCACAGAGAAACCGTGTACTTAGACAACAAATTCATCCAGAGAACCGATATAAATTTTTGATTTATTAATATCGTCAATTAAAATTCAAAGTACTCTTACAAATAAAAGTAAAATGTGATTTTTTGTAGGATATTATTTAGGCCTACATATTAACTTATATAAACATATTAACTAGAATATAAACAAATGGGATGAAATTTTCTTTCCTTTAGAAATAAACATGTGTGATACGTTATCAATCAACACGTAAACAACTCAAGAACGTAAGTTATGACACATTTACACTCAGCCACTGTCGCTGCCGGAAATATTTTCCTAAATACTTCTGCAGCAATAAAGAAGAGAGTGTGTGCTCACACTCGGACTTCATACTTATTTATTGATCAACTAGCAACAATGACTTATGTCGAGGTAGATGGTGCAACAGCATTATGTCTGTATTAAAAATAAATAAGAGATACCGTTGTCAAAGAAGGTGGTGGATGAGGGAAATTCATCGCAATAGAATGACGTAAGTACTACTACAAATTATTTATATGCATAAATATTTGAATAGTATGAATGAGTGAACTAATGAACATATTTATTGTTACAGAAGCAGTATAGACTTATTTTTTATGGAGTGGCTTGCCGAAGATGCAGGCGAGTTTTTTAACTTTTGCAGAATGTCACCTACAGATTTCAAATTTTTCCTAAATCAAATTGAACCTATAATAAAGAAAATTAAGAATGCCACCAAAAATACGTTTGGCCATAACGTTACGCTATTTAACAACGGGGGTTAATTATCGCAGTCTCCACTACTTCTTCCAGGTTTCTACACCAGCGATTTCGTTAAATATTCCTGAAGTATACAAAGCTATCAACTTTGTTCTCAAGGACCAAATAAAAGTAAGTAAATAACACAAATGGTTTAAAATTGTTTAATCAAATTAATGAAATAATAAGTAATCTCAAACTCTGTGCACCATCTCTATTAGACGTAATGAAAAATAAGAAAATAAAAAAAATTGGTTTTGGGTAGCATTCCTGTAGTCCATTTCCAGTTTCATACTCATTTGGTTTTGAGATGTAATATTCGATCCCGGGATACTGAGGTGTACCGATGACTCTGGCGTTGTTGGTTGCATGACATAAACATGTTGTTGAGATTACCGAGACATACTTCTTTGGTTTAGAGTTTGGTTTTGAGATGTAATATTAGACTCCGGGATACCGATCTGTACTGATGAGTCCGACTCTGTTGGTTGCATGACATAGATATGTGGTTGAGATTGCTGTGTCTGTGGAAGGACATGCACTGGAGAGGGTGTTGAAATAATTTGGTAACCTGAATATTGTGATTGCGGTGACGATGAATAATAATAGTGAGTCGGCACTTGATGGTCGATCATTCGGATAAGGATTTTCTAATAGAAATCTATTCGGTACATAATTCTTGCTCACATTGACTCGGGATATTTTCGTAATCTTTTAACTAAAATTTTCCCATACATCTCGCACTCGTCTTCATCATTTGTATGCTCATTTTTGTCCTTTAACACTTGGTTCAAGTTGTCTAAAGTCAGAGATATTTTATTTTCTGCTTCATCTATGTTGAGGCTCGCTTTTCTTTTGGCTTTCTTTGACCTAGTGTGTGCTGGTATGGGCGACGGAACAAACTGTGATGGCGAAGGGACTGGTTGTAATGGTGATGGTAGCGCCGATTCGACTTCTTGTTAAGATTGTATTACAACATCTTGTTGAGATTGTATTGACGCATCCTGTAAATTCTGTAAATTCTGAAAAAAAATTAATAGAATCAGGGGTTACTTTGTGGAAATCCATTATAATGTGGTTTTTATAAACCTTCACCTTCTTTACCTGAGGATGCCTCGTGTAGAGGCGAAACACGTGTCGCATTTTTGAGAGTGGTGTGTCGTGCCTAGTGTGGTGGTGCTGTGGATGGTAGTGCTGGGGTTGACGGCGACGGGTGTAGTGCGCGCGATTGAGGGAGTGTGGGAGTGAGGGAGGGTGAGAGGTTTGCTGATATTAGTGGCCAGGGATTTTTTGAAACCTGGTAAAATTATTTTTTTTCCATACCAATTGATAGACCTGAGTATAATGCCAGTTGTGCTCTTTGACTGAAGTTATTTTTAATTTTATGCACAATTGCAGACAAAACAATATTGTTTGCGCATTTCTAAAACAAAAGGACACTGCATATATTTAAGTTTTCAGAAGTGTCCGTCAGGAGCTATTGTTCTTGCATAAAATTATGTGTGATTTCGGACTTAAAAGGGAATTTTTTTCACTGTTGGTTCTTAGACGAACATTGTATGGACGCAAAGTCCATACAATGTTCAAGAACAATAACTCCTGACGGACACTTCTGAAAACTTAGATATTTGCAGCTATCATAGAGATTTTGAGGTTATGTTTTATGTTTATGAAACATTACTATGTTATTGCCAATGTAAGCAGTTCAGTCTTAGCTTAGCATTTTATTATACTCATACCAAATAAATACAACATATACAGTCTCATTTGGTTAAAGTCCCTGATTCAAGCCAGGTAGGTCGCTAAAGAAGAGTATCGATATCCGTTGTTCAAGCCGTTGTTCGTAATTTATATAAACTTATCGCATAACAAACCAACTACAGAGTACACTTAAGATTCCTAAAACATTTACAGAAATGTTTTTTTTTCAAACGAAACCAAAATAATAGCACGTCTGACGTCTATTTATTTTGACTTGTCATCTGTCAACGATATTGACTTTTTTTGCGTGGCACAATGCTGATTTGCCAAGAGATGACAATAGTATTGTTATTTTAAATGAAAATAGATGATTTCAATGTACCCCAGTTCCTTGTGGTATATATTAATCTGAGAGATATTTTAAAATATAAACGTTTTCATAATATATTTGAGTTTATGACAACTTTTGAAATATGTTAGTGAAGGTATTGTGCGATTGGTCAAATCACAGGAGGCCGTAAACGCAGCACAATAGTATTAAAAAATAGGTACAAAGTTCGAAATCGAAAAAGTCCTTTTTATTTTGATTTCACAAGTCAGAAGTGTCCGTTACTATCTAATGAATGTTATCTTATGCATAATTAAGGATAAGAATTTTGGTAATTGTCAAATATATGTTGGTTCTTAGGCGAGTTTTAACATTGTCCTTTCCCTCTTCTCCTTCTTATAATAGCTCCTGCACCTGACACGGCTGAATAATTATTATCTATACGACCATTTGCAGTAACAGTTTTTGTTAACAGTTATAAGGGTAACATTTTTATCAGCTGCTTTGTTTATAGTGATATGAGCAACACTTTACCGGTTTCTGTACAGAAAATGGTGCTGGCTTTGCTATTTCTTATTTGAAATAATTCGTAGGCGTAGTGCTGTAGAAAACTGTTCTAAATATGGATGGGCGCTACCATTGAATATAATACCTGCTATGTTACACTTACTTTTTTTTACGGCTCCGTGGCGTAGTGGCTTAGCAATGAGTTGCAACGCTTGGGGCCGCGGGTTCGAATCTCGCACGGAATAAGTATTTGTACGGCCTACAAATAATTGTTCCGGGTCTGGATGTTTGTCCTTGTGCAATATATGTTTGTAAACTGCCTCCACAATACAGGAGAAAATCCCAGTGTGGGGGTAACGTTTTTAAAAAAACAGATTAATAAAAGATTAATTTACAAAGAAGCCTTAATTATCATTTGCATAAAATTCTAAATAACACTTTTTAAATAAGAAAGTAAACTTTTAGATCAGTCTCTCTTGTTTTTCACTAATTAAGTAAATAGTAAAACAAATCAATAGGTCCGTGATTTAAAATTTCTTGCAGCGTTTTATAGAAAAGCATAATTTTATCATAATATAATAGTCAATCATTTAGCCATCTGATTAAACTTTTAAGTGTACAAGTCAAACATTAATGATGATATTTGGATCATTATACTGGAAATAGTCTTTTAAATATTTTGTAGTACAATTGATAATCTTCAGTATTATTGACCGTGTGTATGATTTTTATAAGTCTATGTTATGTTTGTTGAAAATTATTATTACAAATAAAAGCCCTTTCACATTTATTTTAGTCTCGAATTAAATAAATCAAAATGAATATTTAAACTTTTTAATAAGTCTCATCGGTAGCCATTGTTTTACATTGGAATCTTATAATGACGTTCATTTCTTTCAATATGAACAAAGTCGTATTTCTCTGAACTAGAAAAGGTTTGTTTTATCCAAAACTAAGAATGTTGCTGATGAAACGTCGTAAAAATTTGCTGGGATATGTTTAGCTATTGCAAAATATCCCATTAATGGCTCTTCATAACTGATCTTCAAATGTAAAACACCAACTTGAGATTATATAATTATCGGCATTTTTTTAATTCATTGAACATTTTCAAGATTGTGTTGAAACTCCACTGGTAAAAAAACCAAATATATGTATTATAGTTCTTGACGAAAATAACGTATCCGCGTTACATCGCATCCCATTAAGAATTTCTAATATAAGCTAAGACGTGATAATAACAGTAAACAATAGAATAACAAAGTAATTAAAACATTTGTAAACACTTGCTTTACAGCCTAATAAATATTATTTGACCGTAATAAAATAAAACAAGATAAGTCTTCGGCGTGAAAGTAAAAATAAATATTTGCGATTATTTTTGCAATATCTAACAGCCGGGTCAGCGCGCGATTCAGATCCATTTAAAGACGCTAGATTTCAGCAAGCACTGTCATATTCAATAGGAGTGACAGAAAAAACGCTTCTTGATATAGAAGGGCAAATAAGTTATTTAACATATAAAGTAAAATCACTTTAGAAATTAAAATAGCCCAATAGCTTTATTAACACGTGACACATAATTGTAGGAGTACTTACAATACTCAACATTATTTTACTGAGATCTCAGAAAATTATTTTTGAGTGACAAAAAGCACACAGTCCACCTGATAGTAAGTGGTTGCTACGCCTCATAGATATCTACATCTATTCTCGATTACGAATCAAAATGTAGATGCGTTTCAACTATACTGGGCAGCGTTCGGGAAATTGCGGCACATTTTTTTGGATAAGGGTAATGCCTCGTTTCCAGTAAAAAGGTTCTCCGGTTCTCTACACTCACCATACGAAACACAGCAGGGTTAAACTGCTATTTTACAATGGTATTCTGTGAGAGCGTGGTCCTTCCTCGGTCGAGCAGACCCATTCGTGCTACAACTATACCTACTACTAATATAGCTGCAGCATGGCTCTACCACGTAAGAAAAAAATGACGTTGAACATTTAAATATTTTCAAAAGCAACTTTGCAATTATTTTCTATTGAGTGAGTGAATTTTTGTGGAATCATGTTTTGCAAATAGCCACCTGAAATACGTACAATACTTTTTCGATAACGATGTGAAATCACAAAACGATCCCCATGAAAGTTTTCATGCGCTGATAATGGAAGATATAATATTATATTATTACTGTCTCGTGTGAGGTAACCTTTATACTTATATACATATTCTCATCATACGTAATACATTTTTATGGTTGGTTAGAAAAATTATATCTACATGCAAACTTTCACAGGGTAAATATCTTTTTTTACTATTCTTACCCAGCAAGTAGTAAAGCAAATACAATCACATCGGTAAGTGGTTATGTAGCCTAAGATGGTGAAGTGCACTGACTTTTTTTATAGGATAGGGTGACACACGAGCACACAGTCCACCTGAAGATATAATATTATATTATTACTGTCTCGTGTGAGGTAACCTTTATACTTATATACATATTCTCATCATACGTAATACATTTTTATGGTTGGTTAGAAAAATTATATCTACATGCAAACTTTCACAGGGTAAATATCTTTTTTTTACTATTCTTACTCAGCAAGTAGTAAAGCAAATACAATCCCATCGGTAAGTGGTTATGTAGCCTAAGATGGTAAAGTGCACTGACTTTTTTTTATAGGATAGGGTGACACACGAGCACTCAGTCCACCTGATGGTAAGCGGTTGCTGTATACATCTTTTAGACAGTGGTAGAGCCACGCGGCAGCTTTTGCTGTCGCACGGATGGGCCGGCTCGAGCCAGGGTGGTACCACGACCTCACAGAAAACCAGCGTGAAGTAGAGGTTTACCTCTGCGTTTCGCTTGGTGAGTGCAGGTGGCCGGAGGCCCTTTTTACTGGAAATAAGGCATTCCATCTTAGTTGTCACGGGTGACAACGCATCTACATTTTGATTTGTACTAGAGGATAGATGTAGATGTCTATGGGCCGCAGCAACCACTTACCATCAGGTGGACTGTGTGCTCGTTTGTCACCCTTATCCTATAAAAAAAAGAAAATCTACATCTATACATACATCTTTATCTATCCTCAATAAAGAATCAAAATGCAGATGTGTTGTCACCCGTGAGGACTAAGATGGAATGCCTCTTTTCCTGTAAAAAGGGTCTCCGGTTTTCTACACTCACCATACGAAACACAGCAACATTAAGCTCCTATATTACGTTGGTATTCTGTGAGAGCGTGGTCCTTCCGTGGTCGAGCCGACCCATTCGTGCTACAATTATACTACTGCAGCTGCAGCATGGCTCTACCACGTAAAAAAGCTATTCACTCTTGCCCAATAGTAGTAGGTAAGTATTATTTACGACCTACTTGGGTACTACTTAGCTGACCGGTACGAGTTTGCCACTCGAGAACCATTCTTCCTAGTTTTGATCAGTTTTCCAAGTTATATAGCCAGCCCATTGCCATTTCACTTTAATATTCCGTTGAGCTATGTCAGTCACTCTGGTTCTACTGCGAATATCTTCATTTCAAATTTTATGACGTAAAGAAACCCCTCACCAATTTAACATTTTTCTATTTTATGGATGATGGTTTGTCTAACATTAAAAAAACCATAAATCCAAGAATGTCTTTATATTGCACTTAGAGAAGCACCATTTTTTTTTATTTATTTAAATTGTTTGATTTAATTTGAAAACAGTGTACATAAATTTAAATATCTGTATCTATATTTCCCTCCCCAATAATAGTTTATTAAAGTCATACTCATAAAAACAGCGTTTTATTGTAATACATAAATAAAAAATTCAGTATCAAATAATTAATAAAAATATACAACAATAAAATTACATAGGTATTAAAAATGATCGAAATCTAAGTAACGAGAGTATGTTGGTCGTTCTACATCTAAATTATATAAAAATGCATTTTTCAATTTCACTAATCAACGTCGCCGCGAAATTTCTTTTTCTTTAGGCACTTTAAAAATTAATTTATTTAGAAAACAATGTTTACAGTTACCAGTGTACAGATATTAACTAAATTAAGTATTTCTAGTCATAAAAATATTTACGATTGAGTATAAACTTTTAAAAAACTAAAACATATTTGAACGAAGTCGCTTCAACACCGACGCGCAGTCCACCCTCGACGATGTCCAAAAACGGACTGCCACAGAGCATAGCTCGCGGGTGATTACAGTGTTTCGGAGCATGCACGCTCGCGCGAATATATTCAATTTCGTGGAAAAATAATATTTTCTTTTATAAAAAGGGGAATAAAAATGAAACTCTCTATTAAAAATATTAATATTTTTAAGACCTTTTTTTAGTGTACGTACTATTTAAAAAGTTTTGTGCCGTTTTGGAGAAATTTTGCAAAATATGACAACGTTTGGTGATTTTTTTTCTAATAAGGGATTGACAAAAATTCAATTTTGTTCAATTAAAAACATTCATTAAATCCTCTTCTGTTACCCTGTATTTTTTCTTTGTGGATTAAATGAACAGTTATTGTGATTTTTTTACTTAAATATCCAAATATTTAGGCATTCCAACCGCAGTTAAGGCCTTAATAAGATGAAAGACAGATTTTAAAGAACCTATAATATCAAAACGGTTTTAATTTTTTAATATTAAACTAAAACACTTCCCTTCTGATAACAATTTTTACATTATTCTTGTTACTAAAATACTTTTTATTATATTACTAACATGAGACATAACCGAACAAATCAGCACACTCTTTTTCTCGTTTAAAACTTTAAAATACTCTTAGACGTTTTGAGCAAAACAACAGCCATTTGCGAGCCATGTCAAATTCAGTTCCCGGTACACTCAATGGCGGCGCTTCAAATCAACACAAATGTTTTGTAGGGTACAGCCAGTCCAGCGTACTATAATTCGGCCGTTCTGAGAATGCGTTCCTGACACCTATCAGTTAGTCACGACTAGTGATGGGCACAACATAACACTGAGTTCGTTACCGTTCCTCCAAAATGAACCGCCGCGTTATTTTTAAGATTATTTTCGTTTTAAATTGGCGGAATCATTTAAAATTTATATTTTAGTAATTTAAGTGGAAACCAAAAAAAGGTAATATTAATATAATATTTATACAATATTACCTTATAATATAATATTAATATATATTATGTACAGCGTGATGCGCGGCATTGTTAATTTGATTTGGTTATTTCTTTAAATTTAAGGTAATTTACTGGCCGTGTAGTGGCGGTTAAGAATATCCACTACCCCATATCTTCCCGTGGGTGTCGTAAAAGGCGACAAAGGGACACAGGCAGGAGATGGGCAGCAGCATCTTCCTGGTAACGGCAAAATACAATAAAAAACTGCGGTTGCCAACCCGCTCGCCAAGCGTGGCAACTATGGCAATATACCCCCCATAATGAAAGTTACGAAGAGACGGCCCCCAGTCCCCGGCGGCCCCGCTATTCCTGGCTACGGTGGCGACCATGGTAACGGCGGGGCAGGGGGTGCTAAGAATCTCCGGTGGAGGTTCGGTTGCCACCTACAACGACTTGACCTGGCAACATACAACGCACGGACCCTGAGGACTGACGAGAAGATTGTGGAGCTGGAAGAAGAGATAGACAAGTTACGCTGGCATATTATAGGATTATCCGAAGTCCGAAGAGAGGGGGAGGACACGGTAATCCTCGAATCCGGCAACTTGTTCTATCACCGGGAGGGCGACCATCTGTCCCAAGGAGGTGTCGGATTTATCGTCCACAAGTCTCTCGTTAACAACGTTGTAAAGATTGAGAGTGTGTCGAGGAGGGTTGCGTACCTTATACTCAGAATCACCAAACGGTATTCGCTGAAGGTCATACAGGTTTACGCACCAACCTCGGCACACCCCGATGAGGAGGTGGAGGAAATGTATGAGGATATCTCTAGAGCCATGCATTCCTCCAAAACCCAATATACGGTGTTAATGGGAGACTTCAATGCAAAACTAGGCACAAGAGAGAACGGTGAGCTAAAAGTGGGGAAATTTGGAATAGGGCAACGGAACCCAAGGGGCCAGCAGCTGGCCGACTTCATGGAGAAAGAGGGACTCTTTATGATGAACTCTTTCTTCCAGAAGCGGCCCCACAGGAAGTGGACCTGGTCGAGCCCCGACGGTTCGACAAAAAATGAGATTGACTTCATTATGACGACCAAACGACAACTGTTCAGTGATGTCTCAGTGATCGCGAGGGTGAAAACCGGCAGCGATCACCGAATGGTTAGAGGCACACTGAACCTAAACGTTAAGTTGGAGAGGTCTCGTCTAATGAAGTCAACGCTCCGTCCCCCTCGTGCTCTAATCCAAAGTCCCGAAACCTTTCAGCTCGAGTTACAAAACCGTTTTCAGTGCCTAGAAGACTGCAATGAAGTGGACGATTTGAATGACAAGCTCGTGGAAACTGTCCATGCGGTCGGAGCTAAGTTCTGCAAGACCCGCCGCAGAAGAACACAAAAACTCTCCGATCACACTCTTAATCTCATGGCTGTTAGACGGGAGATGAAGCTACATTCTTCAACAGATTTGACAGCATACAGGCAACTGAACAGACAGATCTCCAAATGCATGCGGCGGGACTTACGCAATTTCAATACAGCTCGTATTGAAGAAGCGATCGAGCGGAACCAAGGCTCCAAAGTCTTTGCCAGAGATCTGTCTGCCAGAAAGAGCCAACTGTCAAAGCTGAAGACCGAATGTGGCAGCATCGTTTCCGGGGCACCTGAGATTTTGAGTGAGATTGAGAGGTTCTATGGGCAGCTGTACACGTCATCGTTGGAGCCACACGCAAGTGTGAGTAACGATCCAAGAGCGAGTCTTATCCGACATTATTCCGATGATATCCCGGACGTCAGTCTGAGCGAGATTAGAATGGCTCTCCAGCACCTTAAAAACGGCAAGGCCCCGGGCGAGGATGGAATTACAGCGGAGCTTCTGAAAGCGGGTGGAAAACCGGTACTTGAAGTCCTTCAGAAGCTCTTTAATTCCGTCCTCCATGGTGGCATTACACCGGAGGCGTGGAGCAGAAGTGCGGTGGTCTTGTTCTTCAAGAAAGGCGACAACGCTCTCTTGAAGAACTACAGACCGATTTCCCTTCTGAGCCGCGTCTACGTGCTGTTTTCGAGAGTCATTACGAATCGTCTCGCGCGCAGACTTGATGACTTCCAGCCTCCCGAACAAGCCGGTTTCCGAAAGGGCTTTAGCACCATAGACCACATACATACCCTACGGCAAATTGTACAGAAGTCCGAGGAGTACAATTTGCCACTATGTCTGGCGTATGTGGACTATGAGAAAGCCTTTGATTCCGTCGAAATTTGGGCGGTGCTGCAGTCCCTTCAGCGGTGCTAAGTTGACTCTCGGTATATCGAAGTGTTGAAGTGCTTGTACAGTAGGGCTACGATGGCTATCCGAGTACAGAACCAGAGTACGAAACCTATCCAATTGCAGAGATGTGTAAGACAGGGTGACGTCATATCCCCGAAACTCTTCACCGCTGCATTGGAAGACGTTTTCAAGCTTCTGGACTGGAAAGGATACGGTATCAACATCAATGGCGAGTACATCACTCACCTTCGATTTGCCGACGATATAGTCCTTATGGCAGAATCGCTGGAGGACCTAAGCACTATGCTCAATGACCTCAATAGTGTTTCCTAACGGATAGGTCTTAAGATGAACATGGACAAAACAAAGATCATGTTTAATGTCCATGTCACACCTATGCCGGTAGTTGTTGGGAACACTAAGCTCGAAGTTGTTGACGAGTATGTTTACCTGGGACAAATAGTCCGACTAGGTAAGTCCAACTTCGACCGAGAGGTCAATCGACGGATTCAACTCGGCTGGGCAGCGTTCGGGAATCTACGACACATCTTCTCGTCAGACATACCTCAAAACCTTAAAACGAAATTGTACAACCAGTGCGTGTTGCCAGTGATGACTTACGGAACTGAGACGTGGTCCTTCACTGCTGGCCGTATGAGGAAGCTCAAGGTCGCTCAGCGAGCTATGGAGAGGGCTATGCTCGGAGTTTCTCTGCGTGATAAACTCAGAAATGAGGATATCCGCAGTAGAACCAGAGTGACCGACATAGCCCAACGGATTAGTAAGCTGAAGTGGCAATGGGCCGGCCATATAGCTCGAAGAACCGACAACCGATGGGGAAGAAAGGTTCTCGAGTGGCAGCCTCGTACCGGCAAACGAAGTGTAGGGCGTCCCCCCACTAGATGGAGTGACGACCTGGTAAGATATGCAGGAAGTCGATGGATGCAGGTCGCTCAGGACCGTGCTTTGTGGCATTCTTTGGGGGAGGCCTATGTTCAGCAGTGGACTTGTGAAGGGCTGTAATGAATGAATGAAATGAAACTGGTCTTTGTTCATTGATTGGTTAGCGCCGACTCGAAATTACTTAGGTATACTTTCATTAGTTTTAAAACTTAGTTATTAAGGTTAATTAAAAACTCAAAATAATTACAAAAATATATACTTAGGTATACTTAAATTAGTTTAAGAACTTAGTTATTAAGGTTAAATAAAAAAGTTTATTATTTTTTGCTTTTTAGTTTTTTCGGCGGTTTAATTTTTTTGTTAAAAAGTTTTTATTTTATAATTTTTCGTGGCTATAGTCTACTAATTACTACATGTTTAATTTTTGAATACTTTCAAATTAGTTACCTACCTTATTATAGCTATTAACTGTTATATAATCCTACTTTTACTATTATTTGTTGTAGAATATAAATACTTTAAAAAAAACAGGCTTTATATATACTTTTTTTTTTACTTTTTATATATTATATACCACCATGGGTAGGCCTCCAAAAATGCTGCTCGAATGAGAAAGAGATATTTAGAAGAATGTAATAATGAGAAAAAGAAAAGGTGGGAAGCAAATAGAAAGAGAATTAGATTAACACGTTAACAGGAGAGTTTAGATCATCGCGAGGAAAGACTGTAAGCATAAGAAGCAGACTAAAATATAGCTATGGTTGTGTGAAGTGGTAGCAACTTTTCAAAGTACGAAGGGTTATGGCGACTCTGAGCGCAGGATGTTGCCGATAATTTTATGCTGAGCCGTCACGGTTCACAAATTACAAGGTACGACCCTTGATAAAGCTGTAATCGACCTCGGAAAGAAAGTGTTTGCCAAAGGGCAAACACTGTATATGTGGCACAGGTATATGTGGCATTGAGTAGAGTACAAGAACTTGAGGGTATTGCTTTATCTAATCTAGAGCCAAATAAGGTATTACACAAACCTCAGGATGAACGAGCTTTAGCAGAAATGCAGAGACTGAGATGACCTGACTGAGTGTAGACCACACACAAGAAACTGACAGGTCTAAAGCTCATTCATCGTGAGGTTTTTTGTAATGTAATGTAATGTAATTATTATGTAATGTAGTAATACACAACTCAGCATTAGAATATGTGAGTAAACAATAAATCACCCCTATTTTACCACCCTTAGGGTAGACGTTTTGTTTTCAAAGTTATATGGGGCCAATTTCGGGGTATACCCTATCTAATAAAAAAAATTATCAAAATCGGTCCACTATGTAAAAAGTTATGCGTGGTCTAACATAAAAAAAATATACACGTCGACTTGAGAACCTCCGTTTTTTCGTCGGTTAATAAAATTGTTTTATTTATTCTTTGTTACAAAGTTACAATCTGTATTTCTGTGCAATAAAGTACATTGAATTGAATGTGCGTACAGAATATTAATCAGACTCCGATTCGCTTGAGGAGGTGGTGTCTTCATCATCATCTTCGCCTACATGTATAATTATATTATTATCAATAACAGAATCAATCCTGATATCTCGGTAAAAATGTTCCACAATCAGGTTTTTAATCTTCTCAAAAACCTTTGCCCAGTCATCTCTTGTGACTTCCCCGCAGGCTTCTTTTAATAGGGTCATCATCTGTTTCGTGCTGAATGGCGGGGAAGTATTGTGGCGGACGGCGTAACCTTTTATTTGAGCCCAGATAAGCACAATCGCGTTATATTGGCAATGATACGGTGGAATTCTTAGAACGCGATGACCGTACTCCAGAGCCAGTTCATCGATTTCGTATCGCACATTTGCCGCTTTATTTTCTTTAATTAATTTAATTGGCTCTGGTTTTAGCATCTGCATATTTGCGTCAATGCCTTTTGCTGAATGGATGGAATTTGCTGATGGAAATAAATGGTGGCTTGGTTACAAGCCACCATTTCTTCTTTTTTATTAGCTTGTGTAGGTGGTTTCTGTATTTGAACCGAGTGATAGGAGGCATTATCCATGAATATTACAGAAGGCTCTGGTAGGCTGGGCAAAAGCACGTTCTGGGACCACTCTTTAAATCTAGTGGCATTCATTTCCTCGTGGTACTCATTTGTGGTTTTTGATTGAAATGCCAGTAACGCGTTCTCCACAAAGCCGTATTTTGCAGAACCTGCGTGGCATATTATCAGACGGGCCCCTTACCCATTGGTACTTTCGACGTCGACGCTTGTGTATCATCCGTCCAAGAACGGGAAACCGTGTGATTGGCGTTTAGCCATGTCTCGTCAATGAACACGACATTATCCCAGTTATCAATATTTTTTGCTTCTCTCAAAAAACTTATCCGTTATAAAATTATGTCGTATCGTTCTAATAAAATTTTTCTTTTGTCTGTTTTTTTTATACGAAAAACCAATATCTTTTAAGATTTTGGTTAAAGCAGTTTTAACCCCGCTAAACAGTCCAGCTTCTCTTAACGATGCCAAAAGCTTCTTCCTGTTGAGATATTCATTTCGGGAATAGTAACCATATATATGATTTTTGATTGCATCGGCATCAAAGGTAAAATATTATCTTCCGTGCCAGTAGAGCCGAACTTTTCTTTATTAATATTTGTTATCGTTCGTTTGCTAACTCCAAGCGCCTGAGAGACGCGTTCTTGTACTTGTTCGACAGGTAACAGGGGTCCGCCATTTTGCCGCTCCCGCTCAAAGTAATCTTGCAGCTTGATGATTAACTCACGGGCTCCACTTTTCAATGTTTGTCCACGTTTAGGCATTATTATGCACCAAAAGTAAAAAGAACGCAATACAAAACACAATCGAAGTCCGATTTAGCGCCGATGTCAGTTTGAAAAGCAGAAACAGTCCATTAAACGAAAGCCGGGTAATCAAATAAAAACAGATCGAAAACACTTGAAGACCGTGATTTATGCGCACGAAACGACAACAGACGACTATTTTAGCGTCACAAAATGGCGGCCCATAACGCCATTTGGGGTTACCATTGTCAACCTAAATATAAAAATGCTACTTTCTTTCGCACGTTCGGTTTGCTCGTAGTTTTATTTTTATATTTAATAAAAGTTATCTTATAGTCCATTATTTTCAAATTCTTAAAAAGAAAAACAAAATGTATTATTTTATAAAGTATAACTGTATAAGAACAGATTACGATACTGTTATTGCCTGTTATTGTTAGCACAGCACTACAAATATAAAGCGCTGACATAACCTTGTAATAGCGCAGTATAGATTTAGAAAAATATTGTTTACCAAGTTATTTGACACTCAGTTTGGCACAAAATTATAACATTTGTTGATTATTGATACAATATTGATATAAATGTTGTTTTAATGCTCATCAATTGTTAAAACGGTAAACAACCAGCAAAAATATTTTTATCGTAACTACAACGCCATTACAAAGTTACGTCGTCAGTGCAATCGCGACGTGTCAGGAACGCATTCTCTGAACGGGCGAACTATAGTATATATGGTGGTCAGTGGATGTTATCTAACATATGGTCCTAATAATTGGAACACAAATGCACTACTGGAAAAGAATAAAAAAATTATACAAAGGCACATTACACACCGTCATCCATCGGAATCAATGAGATCTTTCTGGAATTTCTCATGGTTGCCTCTTACGATACCCAAGGGACAAATGAAGGAGATGGATTTTCTTACAAAGCCAGCAGACGGCAACTTATATAATATTATAAACAGTCATGTGAAATTTTGTGAAGATGTTTGAATGTCTGTTACTCAATCATGTATAAACCTCAGACAAAATTTGTCTGAGGTTTTGGATTAACATATAGTATATTTCTTTTGCCACAGTAAATGAACATAAATTAATTTTATTTTCCCGCAAGTGGAGTCAAGAGTTGAATCTGGTAAATAATATCTGAAAAAGCTTTAATAATACCCGCTAAATTGCACATAGCGAACATTTGCAAGGACTCATATTGCAATCAAGCGATCGCAATCTATAAATTTAATTGATTTGGATTTTGATACCGTGCTAGTGATATTGCGTTTGCAGCACACACGGCTATAAAAGCAATTCTGAAAAATACATTCTTTGGTTAGTTTTTTAAATATTTTTAAAGGTATATTTTTGAAACTATCTGGTAAATGGTTATATATACGAGTATATAAGTAATTTTTTTCCTTCTATATTTTTTTATTTCCATTGATAAAAGTAATCAACTATGCAATCAAGCTGCCCCGCGTATTCTGGGGAGGGGGCAAAATTCCGCTCAAAAACATAATTGCTCGGGGCAAACTGAGCAACAATACCAAGGCTACCCCTGCCACGCTATCCGTCAATTTCTGCAACATCAGGGGACTTCACTCTAACCTAAACGCCGTCCACTACCATCTGGAGACGGCGAAGCCGGCTTTGCTCTTTCTGACCGAGACACAGGTTTCCTCTCCGGCTGATATTTCGTATCTCCCCTACCCGGGGTACAAATTGGAGCACTCCTTTATGCCTCGGGCTGGAGTTTGCGTGTATGTGGGAAAGACATCTGTTCTCGACGCCTCGGCAGTCTTGAAGGTTCGGACCTGTCTATCCTTTGGCTACGCGTAGACAGTGACGACCATCTGCGCGTCTACGAGTGCCTCTATAGGTCAAAAAAAAATAAAAAAAATTCAAACTGACTTTCTCAATGATAAATTTTGACTTTATATAATTGCCTTATACATATATATCTATTTTTAATTATAATTATTGTAAGTAATAATTTCACTGACTTTTTATATAAATAGACTGCTAGTGTTAAATGAACTGTGTCACCTGCGAAATCCGATAAGTAACAACACGTGTTTAATCTGCTCCTCAATTTTTTATTCAAAATCAGTGTAAGGATTAAAGTTTTACCCTGATGCTATATATGTTTCGATAGCATAAAGTGCACGCTTTGTAATAACACAATTGGACAAGTGAAATCCCACCTAGATTGTGAGTAATAGCGATAAACATTGTTACGGCCAACAGCTGCTTATCTAACAGTAGAGTCTCCCGGGCCCATAGAGGAAGAACCTACAAGCAGATGTTGGTCGGGCCTCCTACAGGGCAAAGTGGAAAGTTTCTAATTACAATAAACAATCAGGGGGTAGCGTTCTATTCTATTACACCGAGCTTACTTACCTCTATCCAAGGCGACTGGTCCCTCAGGATTCGGTCAGGTCGCATGTGGTTGTATAGTGCTAGGAAAGTAAGGGTCAGTGATGTGTATCTGGGTGTGGCTGGTAGTGTTATTGACCTTATTAGACCGTTACCCTCTGCAGCAGTTCGGCAGCACCTCAGCACCTCTCCAAACTGTGATATCCTTCCGAGGCGCCGACCACAGTCACTTCTTCGTTCGTCCGATGACAGTCCATTAACTCTATCGTACGATTAACTACCTTACAGAAGCCACTAACTCTCGTTTGTTATAATGCTTAACACGCGACACCGGATCAAAGGTCACTACCGTTTCGCGTAGCAACAGTTATTTCTAGAATATCAAATACCGCACTAGTAGCTAATACAGTCGAATCCACTTATACGGACTCAGCGTTAAACCCAAAAGTCCCGGGTGAAGCTCTCAGCAAGGAATACGCGCTACAATTCCTAGACAGTATATTTACTAGACGCGCCTACTATTCCGAGTTCCCGACAAAATGACAGCGGGCCATCTAAAGCATCGCTAAATTTGGACTGATATTTGCCCTTGCGCGTCCTCGACACGACGGGACGTCAAACCGGTATCACCGAGGCGCGCGCGCCCTCTGACTTCAATTCTTGACATTAGCGCTTGGCGCGAACAAACATTTTCAAAATAATCGTTTTTTAATTGCCGTCCCTGACCTAGAGCAACTCGCGGCCGGCTCGCATCTACGCACACATACGCATCGCACAGTGTACGTGACGTACGGCGTAGCGTTTTTATCGCTGACGCTTTATTCATCCGCAACTTTTAAGCGCATCTTAAAGCCTTGCTTATAATGGTTGGAAATAAATTCTCTGGATGCCGCCACAACATTACTACTAGGGAATTTCTGGTGTGCTCCACTTGCTCATCTAAATACGACCTTTTATGCGCTAATGTTGGTTTAAAAAGATTTAATCTAATGAACCAAGAAACAAGACACTGCTGGAAACGTCCTGAATGTCATAGTAAGCAACCAAAATCTGATAACACGAACTCACTGTTGCGCCAACTACTCCAATCCTCTCAGCCGGGCCCCAGTAACATCAGCGTACTTGAAGAAACATCATGTGAAACTAGCAACGTTACCATCAGAGCTCGCCAGCAATCACAGGCTGTTCCAGTTGATGACCGTTATGTGGCGGAGGATTCACTGCGGCGAATACTTAGTGAGGAATTGTCATGCGTGATCGAAGAAAAGATAAAAAAAATGGGTACTGTACAACTTCGAACGATAAATGAGCGCATAACAGAATTCAGTGCGTCAATTGCTTACTTTAGCAGTCAATATGAGGAAATGAAGGCTGTACTGCAGGAAAAGTCGGCTATCATAACAGGGTTGCAAAAAGACAACGAAACCTTGCAATCAAGTGTCAAAGCTCTGTCCCAAAGACTCAATCTGGCAGAGCAGAATATGAGAGAGTCTAATTTGGAAATAAATGGTGTACCAGAACATTAAACGGAAAATCTGTCAACTCTTCTAACCCAAATAGCAAAAACCGTTGACTGCCATATTGGAGATGAAGATATTCATCATATAACACGAGTCGCTAAGCTAAACAAGGACAGTGACCGGCCTCGCATGGTTATTGCTAAGCTCCGCAGCCCCAGACATCGAGACGCCATGTTGGCTGCTGTTGCCAAATTCAACAAAAATAACCCAAAAGAAAAGCTGTCAACCCAACATCTTGGTATGGCGGGTTCGCCAAAGCCTGTGTTTGTCTCTGAACACTTACCACCAGCAATCAAGTCCCTGCACGCAGCAGCTCGCCTCAAGGCCAAGAAGGAGGATTTCAAATTCGTATGGGTTCGTAATGGACGCATCTTCTTACGCAGAAATGAGTACAGCCCAGCCATCCTCATTCGAAGTATTGAGAGTCTTGATTCGATAACCTCTACTCAACAAGGATCCTGATAACACAATGTATGAGGCTCCTTTGGAATATCCTATCAAAACGTGCGTGGTCTGAGAACGAAAACAACTGACGTGTTAAAAAAACATCTTGGCAAATACATACGACGTTATAGTGTTTACGGAGACTTGGTTGAATCCGGATGTGGCTAGCAGTGAAATTTTCGATTCTAGATATAAGGTTTATCGTAGGGATCGTGTATGTTCCAAATCCACTAAAATGGATGGCGGAGGAGTATTAATAGCTGTATTGCGAAACATTCCATCCGCTCGTGTTGAGCGATGGGAAAGTAGTTGTGAAGATTTATGGGTATTGGTTATAAAAATTGGCAATATTACCTCGAATATTGCTATTTGCGCGGTATATTTACCTCCACCAGTTAAATCAGATACCTTGACGTATTTCCTTGGCAAGGTTGATAACGAACGAACCCACCCAATTATGTCCTTATTATGGGCGATTTTAATCTAGGATTCATTAACTGGAGTAGAAAACATGATCATATTGCACAAATGGTTCCATCTAATTATAATAGTACTCTCGGATGCGGTCTTGTTGATTTCATGTCTCTTAATAACTTTAGTCAATTTAACAACATACCAAACAGTAACGGTAGATACTTAGATCTCATTATGAGCAACTTTCCCGGTGTTGATGTGTCGGAGCCTCTACACAGTCAGGTCATAAGTATTGTCACACAGTAAAAACTTTTCTTTTAGAATGCTGGCCACAAAAAAGTTTATTGAATTCGAATTTCGAATACTTCATGAAAATAAAACTGTATACTTTTTAGAATTTTACTCATTTTTAAATATGGAGTGGACGCTTAAAGAAGACCGTGTTGCAGTTATTGCGTTGCACCGTTGCGGTTACGCGCCAATTCAAATTTTTGACATACTCAAAAATTTGAATATAACCAAAAGATTTGTTTATCGTACCATCAAACGATACAATGAAGACTCTAGTGTAGATGACAGGTCAAGAAGTGGTCGCCCTCGGTCTGTTAGGACTCCAGCAGTGATAAAAGCTGTGAAGGCGCGAATTCAAAGAAATCCCAAACGTAAGCAGAAACTGTTGGCCCTTCAGATGTGGTTAAGCAGAACCACGGTGAAAAGGGTGTTAAATGAAGTCTTAGGGTTTCGGGCATATCGAAGAAAAACAGGAGATCGTTTTAATGCTCGTTTAATGGACCTGAGACTGAAGAGATGCCGCGCTTTGTTGAAGCGGTACGCGGGAAAAAAATATCGGGAAATTCTTTTTTCGGATGAAAAAATTTTTACCGTAGAAGAGAGCTACAACAAACAAAATGATAAGGTGTACGCACACAGTAGCGAAGAAGCGAGCAAGCATATTCCGCGTGTCCAAAATGGTAATTTTCCATCCTCGCTCATGGTATGGTTGGGAGTTTCTTACTGGGGCTTAACAGAGGTCCATTTTTGTGAGAAAGGTGTAAAAACGAATGCAGTTGTATATCAAAATACAGTCCTGACGAACCTTACGGAACCTGTTTCTCATACCATGTTCAGTAACAGGCACTGGGTATTCCAACAAGATTCGGCGCCAGCTCATAGAGCGAAGAGCACACAACACTGGCTGGCGGCGCGTGAAATCGACTTCATCCGGCATGAAGACTGGCCCTCCTCCAGTCCAGATTTGAATCCGTTAGATTACAAGATATGGCAACACTTGGAGGAAAAGGCGTGCTCAAAGCCTCATCCCAATTTGGAGTCACTCAAGACATCCTTGATTAAGGAAGCCGCCGATATTGACATGGACCTCGTTCGTGCTGCGATAGACGACTGGCCGCGCAGATTGAAGGCCTGTATTCAAAATCACGGAGGTCATTTTAAATAAACTTTAGTGTCATAAGAATCTATGCATTTGTTTAGTTCATTTTGGTATATAAATGGTTACATAATGAATAAACTTGTTTCAATTATTTTATATTAAACATGTGACAGAATTTATGACCTGACTAGGTAGAACTCTTGAGTAGGCTGGACTGTAAACATCTTAATCTTTTAGTAACGTCACAAAAAACTAATTTTGCTTATCTTCAGCCTAAGAAACAAACTTACCACAATTTCTATAAGGCAAATTACGAGGAAATTGCCTTGGACCTGGAGTGTATAAATTGGGTGGAGAGGTTTGTGAGCTATAGCAACTTCAATGAAATGGTTACAAAATTTTATGATGAACTAAGTTTAATTATTGATAGGTCTATCCCCAAGCACCGTCTTTCCAAGAGTAAATACCCCAAGTGGTTTAGTCGCACATTAATTAAACTTCTATCTGAGGAAAATAAGCTACGCAAGAGATATCGGAAATAAAGTAATCCACGTGATAAATTAGAATATGACCTTTTACGGAGCCGCTGTCACAAGCTTATTGACAAGTGCTATAGTGACTATAAGACAAATATTGAGAATGGAATATCGCGTAACTTCAAATATTTTTGGCAATACATTAAAGACAAACGTAGCAACCAGTCAACTCTTCCCTCAAAATGCAATTAAATGATTCTATTGCAGAATCTGGTTCTGAGATGGCCACTCTTTTCGCTAAACATTTTGCTTCCACGTTCACATCAAATTTTCAAAAATCATATCCCAACCTTGAGGATTTATCACCACTTACTTTATCGCATATTCAATTTTCTGTAAATGATACCTTAAGAGCAATTAAACGATTAGACATACAGAAAGGAGCCGGTCCTGATAAAATACCTCCTCTATTTATAAAGATCTGTGGATCTCTTTTGTCTAAACCGTTAACTATGATCTTTAATTGTTCGCTCAGAGATGGTGTGTTCCCCGAGGAATAGAAAAAAGCAAAAATAGTACCTGTATACAAAAAGGGGAAACAAGCAACGTCAAAATCTACCGGCCGATTTCCATTTTGTCTACTTTTTCTAAATTGTTTGAGTCTCTGATTAATCCACTAATTATTAGACACATAGATACTTCACTATCCGAGTACCATAGGTTCCGCAGGGGCCGCTCAACGCAGACTAATTTGATCTCATTTATTTCTGAAATTGCACTGGGGGTGGATAGTGGAAGTCAAATTGCTTCTGTATACACGCATTTTACCAGTGCTTTTGATAAAGTAAATCACGCACTACTTTTAACAAAATTGCAAATGAAAGGGATACATGGTAGCTTGCTTCAGGTTAGTTGCTGTTGGGGGTTATGAGTCAGATATATATTTTGCATCATCAGGAGTCCCAAAGAGCTCTCACTTAGGCCCAATATTATTTCTTATATTTATTGACGATATAACGATGCACATTAAAAATTGTAAATTCAGCCTATTTGCGGATGATTTGAAAATTTACAGGGCAGTCAATTCTTCTCATGACATGAAACTTATCCAGGAGGACTTAAACAGTATTCAGACATGGTGTGAATCAAAAGTTATGACCCCGAATGTTGATAAATGCTACCATATTAAATTTACAAAGAAGAAAAATTATTTCCCATCCACTTATGTAATTAACGGCTCAACATTAACTGAAGTAGAAGAAATAAAAGACTTAGGTGTAACAGTAGACAAGCACCTTAAATTCATTTCCGTTTAAATTGCACCCATAAAATATTATACAGTGCTTTGGTCCGAAGTAACTTGGAGTACGCTAGCGTGGCATGGAACTCTATATATGCTGTTCACTCTCAACGCTTGGAGAGTATTCAGTGTGCGTTCACTAGGCATCTGGCATTTATTTCGCAGGGCGTGTCAAACCGGTCACCGTATGAGCATCGTCTTCCCTTTTTTAAAATGAACTCGTTGCGTATCCGTCGAAGAGACCAGGATTTGATGTTTTTGCACGGACTTGTCAACGGTAAAATAAAATGGAGTGAACTCCTGGAACGTGTTAAATTGACGGTGCCAGCTCGCATGCCCCGACATCCTATCAAAAAACTTTTGCCTTGCCTTCTGTAAGGACTAACCTTGGACGCCATCCCAGAGTACTTTGAATAATTAGAAAGACGCCATTCTCCTCTTGCTAGATGTTGCGCACAGTACAACGAGATAAATATTGAAACATTAGACATTTTCCGCGACTTGTTGTTTAAATTTAAACGAAAATTGGCCGGCCATTTGTGAACACGCATTTGTTTTCAGTTAAGTTTTGCTTTGGTGAATTTTATTATTTTATTGTTTTAAAATTTTCAGATATATATTGCGTTGTTATTTAATATCTTCTGTCGATCTTGTGTACGCCTATAATAGGTATATGTATAAGTAATTGTGCTTTAAAAATGTAACTTTCATAATATGTATACATGTACTGTTGGTGTACCTTTTTAAATAAATAAAATAAATAAAAAAATAAAAAAATGAAAACTGACAAACTAACACTTTAAATTTTACACACCAAACATCGGTAAGACATGTTGATACTAATAACACTAACACCAAGAATATATATCTGCCCATGCAATTTATATCTCACACATGTTTTAGTAAAAAAAATATTGTAAGAAAATTTAATGTTAAGCTACAGGAAAAGGCTTTAATCCCACTTTTGATTTTAGAAACTATTCCACTTCTGATATTAGAAATTATGCTGAAGGTTAATTGTTAAAAATAATAAGTGTGAGAGCGGATGTTCAACTTGCTCTCTCGCTTACGCAATTGATTATTATCAGGAATAAGACAGCGTACAGCACTACACATTCAGTATAGAGCAAATACAGTTCGACCAACCGTAATATGTACCAGACACAATCACACATTTGTGTAACGTGGAGGACATAAATACATGATAACACCAAAGTATGCAAAGCAACAGCTACACTACTCCTCTAGATGTAACACAGGGCAGCCTCTCAGCAACACGATCTTCCTCGCTTACACTAGAAGAACTATTACAAGAATAGAAACACATCACTTGTCTTATTTGGGCAGAATCTCAGTGTGGAAATAATGTTTTAGCCCAACGAGCATAATAACGATATGAGAGTCGTAGAATTACAAACTATTCCTCTTAGTCGGGTGCGTCATACTTTATACTGCTAAAATAAGTGGGAGATTACCATTCTACCTTTAATTGGTCATATTTTCTTTCATTTTTTACCCTCATTCCCTACAATATCTTTTCTTATCTTAACGAGCCGCATACAACTCATGGCTGCCGCCGCTTATGAACAGCAGCAGCAATGACAATTTTTTAAAGTTATACTTCTTTGGGGTGTTTGAGAAAAACTATGTGAGTGAATTTTTACGATGCGCGTGCACACCGGCAGCTAAAAACGACACCATGAAGTTGTTACGATGCGCGCGCACACTAACACCTAAAAGCGACAAGTTCAGTGGGTAATTGTCTCACAATTTTTTTTATTTTGTTACGCTAAAGAAGTATAACTTCCTACATGCGTACATAAGTACACTTTTTATACTAAATACGAGTACATACTATCGTAATCACAAGCGTAAACTTTTTAACGCCAACTAGCCTGTCCCTCGTGTCCTTACCGCACTTAACGCCTGGATGTTTCCAGTTTCCACAATTTGTTAATTGTGAATGCAATTTGTTTGCGAATGAACGGACGGTAATATTGTTGGAACGCTATAAGTTTTTTAAACGAGAAGAATGAATATGTTGCCTTTAATAAATGTTGATTTTTTTTATCGTTTTGATTGATGTAAAAATAAATTTTATATATATATCAAGTGGCAGGCGGAAAGTAAAGAATGTGTAAGAACCTCCGAAGGAGGCGGAGTTATGGCCGAAATAAGAATGTTATTTTTTTTTAGTTTTTGGCCAATTTGACCCCCTAGGAGTGTGATGAAAACTTTTTGCCCTTATTCAACCATAACCGCCATGACATTCTCTACATAATAGGCTATTCAAACTGACTATGCTGAAAGTTCGAGCCACCTCCAATTTTAGTGGTTTTTGGCCATTTTGACCCCCTAGGAGTGTAATGAGAAATTTTTGCCCATATTAAACTATGACCCCCATGCCATCCTCTACATAACAGGCCATTCAGACTGACTAAGCCTAAATTTTGACCACCTAACTCATTTCTAGTCTTTACTTTCAACTAGGTACTTCCAATTACTTCCAAATATACTCGTATATCATCAGTTTTAAAATATACCAGTATTCTCTTACAGGATTCTTACTTCAATTATGGAAACAATTGAATGGGAGCACATCGTAACAAAGTATCTCAACAATAGCGCTCACATATCTCATTAGTATCATTTTTATTCAAATTTTATGTACATAACGTTTAAAATAAGCAAAATAAGCTCCTGTGCTTCGAAAATCCAACAAGATACCCTGCGGGACTTTTTCCAAAGTTTTTTTCCAAACCATTAAGCTTTACAAACCAAAAAATATAACTAACTTATATTGGCATTAAAATAAATATACATACAAATAGTTACAAACTATAAGCTTCATATCACTTAAGATCCTTGCGACCTGGGAAAAGAAACGTTTTTACATGGGAAGTAGCTAAAGGGGGAAAAGCCCCAACCCTACAATAAAATAGCCTAGGGCTAAATCCATCTCTGGTTACGATACATAATATACATACATTGTAGCAAAAACCAATTTAAAGAGAAAGTTATATTGTAAGAAAATCAAGGTATAAGAGTATTCTTGAGAGAATTGTATTTTTTTCTATCGCCGTACAAGCCTTGGCCGACAAGGACAACAATACTTTGTATAAAATGGGATAAATTTCATTTTAATTATCTCAAAGGAGCTCAGATTAACAGCTTTGCTCTCGCTCTGTCACTGTCATAAAATGTAAACAAGATTTCCGTATTTCTATATGCATAAAAATAAAATTGAAGTGTCTGTCTGTAAAATTAAAACAACTGCTCTCTATTAAGCTCAGTCTGTAGTTATTAGCATGCTACAAAATTCATTAAAAACTATTTTTAAAAATTTTGACAGTCATATTTCTATCCGTCTTCGGCATAGCTAAACGGATAAAACTTCTCCCAGAGTGATCAAAGCTATTTTTAAACGTGAAATATGGAAGATTTGTTTTTGAAATCGAAAATCTGATAAAATAAGTGGTGTTTGATGACTGTCCAATAAACCATAGGAGGTATGAAACAATTTTTTTTATAAAACTTTATGGTATACAAATACGCAATACGCAAATAAATCCTCACACTTTATTTTCTGTCTCTTAAAGTTTCAATTCAAAATTGATATTAATTCTTTCTTTAATTTCATTTTACAACAAAACTATGAGTGTACTATTATATTGTGATAATACCTGCCAATAATCTCCGGTGGAGGTTCGGTTGCCACCTAAGACGTCTCGGCCTGGCAACATATAACGCACGCACCCTGTGGACTGACGAGAAGATTCTCGAGCTGGAAGAAGAGATAGACAAGTTGCGCTGGGATATTATAGGATTACCTGAGGTTCGAAGAGAGGGGGAGGACACGGTAAAACTCGAATCCAGCAATTTGTTCTATCACTAGGAGGGCGAACATCTGTCCCAAGTAGTTGTCGGATTTATCGTTCACAAGTCTCTCGTTAACAACGTTGTAAAGATTGCGAGTGTGTCGACGAGGGTTGCGTATCTTGTACTCACAATCAACAAACGGTATTTGCTGAAGGTTATACAGGTTTATGCAGCAACCTCGGCGCATATCGATGAGGAGGTGGAGGAAATGCATGAGATTATCTCTATAGTCATGCATTCCTCCAAAACCCATTATACGGTGTAAGTGGGAGACTCATACGCAAAACTAGGCACAAGAGAAAACGGTGAGATGCAAGTAGGGAAATTCGGAATAAGGCAACGGCACCAAAGGGGCCAGCAGCTGGCCGACTTCATGGACATATAGGGACTCTTTGTGATGAACTCCTTCTTCAAGAAGTGGCTCTACAGAAAGTGGAACTGGTCGAGCCCCGATGGTTCGACAAAAATGAGAGTTACATCGTTATGACGACCAGAAGACAACTTTTCAGTGGGGTCATAGTAATCGCGAGGGTGAAAACTGGCAGCGATCACCGAATGGAGATGAGTTGTACATCTCCAATGAAGAATTGAGAGGCAGACTGAACCTAAACGTTAGGTTGGAGAGGTCAGGTCTAATGAAGTCAACGCTCCGTCTCTCTCGTTCTCTAATGCAAAGTCCCGAAAACTTTCAGATCGAGTTGCAGAATCGTTTTCAGTGTCTATAAGACTGCAATGAAGTGGACGATATGAATGACAAGCTTGTGAAAACTGTCAATGCGGTCGTAGCTAAGTTCTGCAAGACTCGTTGCAGAAGAACGCAAAAACTCTCCCGATCACACTCTTAATCTCATGATTGTTAGACGGGAAATGAAGCTGCAATCTTCAGCAGGTTTGACAGCCTACATGTAACTCAACAGACAGATCTCCAAATGCATGCGTTGGGACTTACGAAGCTTTAATACCGCTTGTAGTGTAATGCTACTTACATATCATTTTACATCTATTTTTCCATTCTGTTTTTTTATTTTCTGCATTCATGTTTTGCATCGCCTTTATTTCCATAGGATCCTGTAACGTTTTTAGACTATAAAAACACAATAACAAATCATTTTCACTTCGTAATTTTCACGCTGTCAATGGAGTCTTACCTTTTTCTATCTTTTATTGAGTTCTCCGTAACTCTGCAATTTCAGGTTTCGTGCGCGCTGCCGCGCTATAGTTTTTCCTATATGAATAATATCTCATTTCTTACTTAAATGTAACTGTTTTTCAATTATATACCTAAAACCAAAAATTTATATTTTTGACAACCATTATTTATATGGTTTTCATGGCAATTTTTATTCAAATTCGTTACCGATATGATGTTTTATCTCGATATTTTCACATAAATACTCTTTTGCTCTAGGTCATTTACAATAAATTTCCTTTTAATTTAAATAATTTCTCGTTCTCTCTAAAAAGGTATAAAAGCCGAACAATCGGAGAATACTGGGAGTCTCGCTTCAGTTCTCAAATGAGAAGCATCTACTAAAGGCCTTATCCCGGGGCCGCATTGCCCCGGGATCCTGCAAGCCTCCATCTACATTGGAAGTCGTCGGCGCATCCTGCAGGCCAGGCGCATCCTGCAGGCCAGGCGCATCCTGCAAGCCAGACGCTGCTGACGTTGAGAAGATCCTCAGCTCTGTGGGTATTGAGGCAAACTTCGAAAAACTGAAGAAGGTCATCTCGGAACTTAATGGCAAGCATGTTGAAGAACTGATCGCGCAGGGTCGTGAGACGTTGTCGTCCATGCCCGTCGGTGGAGCAGCGC
Source organism: Parnassius glacialis (assembly GCA_033319125.1). Taxonomy (NCBI): domain Eukaryota; kingdom Metazoa; phylum Arthropoda; class Insecta; order Lepidoptera; family Papilionidae; genus Parnassius; species Parnassius glacialis. The sequence goes on along the minus strand of JAVANC010000011.1, from coordinate 11,325,936 downwards.
CCGTGGCCGCGGTCGCCGCTGCTGCAGCGCCGGCAGCTGAGGAGAAGAAGGAAGAGAAAGAGACCAAGTAGGAAGAATCTAGTATGACGATGAAGATATGGGCTTCGGTCTCTTCGACTAAAGCTTGCTTTAATTAATTTTTTTTTCTCTTTTCTTCACCTTTACTGCGCCTTGTCCATTCCCTTTTGATTTAATTGCTTTCTCTTTCGTTCTTAACTCATTCATCATTAATTTTTTTTATATGTACAATTGTTTTGAAAGCTGAAACGAGACGAATCATAAATTTTCTAAACATTTATTAACTGTTAATTTGTATATATGTATAAATATCACCATTTTCACCTTATCATTTTTATTTATTTTAATTTGTTTGTTTGTCTAGTGATCCAGTGTTCTTCAACACATCTTGCTTTAAGACCTCGAATTTTGGGAGCGGCTAACTACTCCCTTAATTTTCTTTATCTTTATCTTCACTTGGGAGCGGTTGACTACTCCCTTAATCTTCTTTATCTTTATCTTCACTTGGGAGCGGCTGACTACTCCCTTAATTTTCTTTATCTTTATCTTCACTTGGGAGCAGCTGACTACTCCCTTAATTTTTTATCTTCACACAGGAGCGGATGACAACTCCTTAAATAAGCCTGCATGTCCTTTCGAAAACACACTTTTAGAGTGGTGTTTCTTCGACTAATTTATTTTTTTTCCACGCAGGAGCGGTTGACTACTCCTTAAATAAGCCTGAATGTCTTTTCGAAAACACACTTTTAGAGTGATAGTCATTGAATGTGAACTCCACCCTTAACTGAATGCAGATGATGAATGTAAGAGATAGTATATCTGATTTTGCCTGTTGATGTCTGTTTCTGCAAAGTTGTGTTTTTATGGTTTATTTTAGAATGTACATGTCAAAATTTTTGCTGAGTCAAAAATTTTCCAGGGTCGGGGGGAAAATGTAGTGTTATGCTACTTACATATCATTTTACATCTATTTTTCCATTCTGTTTTTTTATTTTCTGCATTCATGTTTTGCATCGCCTTTATTTCCATAGGATCCTGTAACGTTTTTAGACTATAAAAACACAATAACAAATCGTTTTCACTTCGTAATTTTCACGCTGTCAATGGAGTCTTACCTTTTTCTATCTTTTATTGAGTTCTCCGTAACTCTGCAATTTCAGGTTTCGTGCGCACTGCCGCGCTATAGTTTTTCCTATATGAATAATATCTCATTTCTTACTTAAATGTAACTGTTTTTCAATTATATACCTAAAACCAAAAATTTATATTTTTGACAACCATTATTTATATGGTTGTCATGGCAATTTTTATTCAAATTCGTTACCGATATGATGTTTTATCTCGATATTTTCACATAAATACTCTTTTGCTCTAGGTCATTTACAATAAATTTCCTTTTAATTTAAATAATTTCTCGTTCTCTCTAAAATGGTATAAAAGCCGAACAATCGGAGAATACTGGGAGTCTCGCTTCAGTTCTCAAACGAGAAGCATCTACTAAAGGCCTTATCCCGGGGCCGCATTGCCCCGAGATCCTGCAAGCCTCCATCTACATCCGAAGTCGTCGGCAGTCTACTTCAAGCGCGGTGCCACACTACTCCGGGCGCTACGACTGCTTGCTCCAGGCGCTGAGTGCACCTACTGCCTGCGCTACCTTTGGGCGCTACGACTGCTTGCTCCAGGCGCCGAGTGCACCTACTGTCCGCGCTACCTTTGGGCACTGCGACTGCTTGCTCCAAGCGCTGAGCGCACCTACTCCAGGCGCTACGTGCGTCGGCTCCGGACGCTGCGTGTGCCCAGTCCAGGCGCTGCGTGCCGTCGCCGCCAAGAAACCTCAAGCTCCGCGTGTGCCTACTTCTACAAGCGCAGCGTGTGTCCTTCGACCTTTAGGCTCCACTATAATACTATATTCTCCTATTCTCCTATCTTAATTTTTTTTTAATCTAATTGTAATCTCACTTCATCCATCATCATCATATTTCATTTTTTTATAAAATTGTAAATACCTTTTTAAAAAATTTAAATATATTATTTTCTTGTTCTACTTTTGTTGTTTTGTTGTTCTTAGGTTAGGTTCTATATATTTTTTTTAATTGTCGCTTTACGACACGCTTCTATTGAAGAAGCGACCGAACGGAACCAAGACTACTTTTCTTTTCAGCCTTTGCCAGACATCTGTCTGCTAGAAAGATACAACTGCCAAAGCTGAATACCGAGTGTGGCAGCATTGTTTCCGGGACATCTGAGATTTTAACTGAGATAGAGAGGTTCTTTGGGCAGCTGCACACGTCATCGTTGGAGTAGGATACACTATTAGTAGGTAGGATACGCTATTAACATCAATGGCAAGTACATCACTCACCTTCGATTTGCCGACGATATAGTTCTTATGGCAGAATCGCTGGAGGACCTAAGCACTGTGCTCAATGACCTCAATAGTATTTCCCAACGGATAGGTCTTAAGATAAACATGGACAAAACAAAAATCATGTTTAACGTCCATGTCACACCTATGCCGGTAATTGTTGGGTGCACTAAGTTCGAAGTTATTGACGAATATGTTTACCTGGTGTGCCCTCGATAATAAGGTGCACTTTTGCTTGCAGGTGAAATAATGAAAGAAATCTGTCTTCACTCAATGATTACTTTATTCGTACTACTAACTTGACACAACATTATGACATCTGTTGCCGCGCAAACAACTACAGCGAGATACATTGTATTATATAGATAATATATATGGCTAACCGGCAGCTAGCAAAAATATCAAATATGTAATAAACATACCGCTCTCCAAAAACTACAGTTTTTAACGTAGTGCTCAAAAAAGACAAACATTCAAAACAAAATGTAATGTAAATAGTAATAAAGTTACAACTTATACCTTAACCTTTTAAAGTTATATATAAACAGTTCATTAAAATTGAAATCTCGACAGTAAAATCAACTTTTCGCTCAAGTTTAAAAATATTATATTATAACATGCAATACATGTATGGAAAAATGGCACTTGTACAAAATTCCTACTATTTGCAAAATATCGTAGGACTAGGCACCATAAAGTATTTATTCTAACAATCTTATGATTAAGTAGATACATTGTGAAGGGGGTGCTAAAAATCTCCGGTGGAGGTTCGGTTGCCACCTACGACGACTCGACCTGGCAACGTACAACGTACGCACCCTGAGGACTGACGAGAAGATCGTGGAGCTGGAAGAAGAGATAGACAAGTTGCGCTGGCATATTATAGGATTATCCGAAGTCCGAAGAGAGGGGGAGGACACGGTAATCCTCGAATCCGGCAACTTGCTCTATCACCGGGAGGGCGACCATCTATCCCAAGGAGGTGTCGGATTTATCGTCCACTAGTCTCTCGTTAACAACGTTGTAAAGATCGGGAGTGTGTCGACGAGGGTTGCGTACCTTATACTCAGTATCACCAAACGGTATTCGCTGAAGGTCATACAGGTTTACGCACTAACCTCGGCACACCCCGATGAGGAGGTGGAGGAAATGTATGAGGATATCTCTAGAGCCATGCATTCCTCCAAAACCCAATATACGGTGTTAATGGGGGACTTCAATGCAAAACTAGGCACAAGAGAGAACGGTGAGCTGAAAGTAGGGAAAATATGGAATAGGGCAACGGAACCCAAGGGGCCAGCAGCTGGCCGACTTCATGGAGAAAGAGGGACTCTTTATGATGAACTCTTTCTTTAAGAAGCGGCCCCACAGGAAGTGGACCTGGTCGAGCCCCGACGGTTCGACAAAAAATGAGATTGACTTCATTATGACGACCAGACGACAACTGTTCAGTGATGTCTCAGTGATCGCGAGGGTGAAAACCAGCAGCGATCACCGAATGGTTAGAGGCACACTGAACCTAAATGTTAAGTTGGAGAGGTCTCGTCTGATGAAGTCAACGCTCCGTCCCCCTCGTGCTCTAATCCAAAGTCCCGAAACCTTTCAGCTCGAGTTGCAAAACCGGTTTCAGTGCCTAGAAGACTGCAATGAAGTGGACAATATGAATGACAAGCTCGTGGAAACTGTCCATGCGGTCCGAGCTAAGTTCTGCAAGACCCGCCGCAGAAGAACACAAAAACTCTCCGATCACGCTCTTAATCTAATGGCTGTTAGACGGGAGATGAGGCTACATTCTTCAACAGATTTGACAGCATACAGGCAACTGAACAGACGGATCTCTAAATGCATGCGGCAAGACTTACGCAACTTTAATACAGCTCGTATTGAAGAAGCGATCGAGCGGAACCAAGGCTCCAAAGTCTTTGCCAGAGATCTGTCTGCCAGAAAGAGCCAACTGTCAAAGCTGAAGACCGAATGTGGCAGCATCGTTTCCGGGGCACCTGAGATTTTGAGTGAGATTGAGAGGTTCTATGGGCAGCTGTACACATCATCGTTGGAGCCACACGCAAGTTTGAGTCGTTATCCAAGAGTGAGTCTTATCCGACACTATACCGAAGATATCCCGGACGTCAGTCTGAGTGAGATTAAAATGGCTCTCCAGCACCTTAAAAACGGTGAGACCCCAGGCGAGGATGGAATTACAGCGGAGCTTCTGAAAGCGGGTGGAAGACCGGTACTTGAAGTCCTTCAGAAGCTCTTTAATTCCGTTCTCCATTGTGGCATTACACCAGAGGCGTGGAGCAGAAGTGCGGTGGTCTTGTTCTTCAAGAAAGGTGACAACGCTCTCTTGAAGAACTACAGACCGATTTCCCTTCTGAGCCGCGTCTACGTGCTGTTTTCGAGAGTCATTACGAATCGTCTCGCGCGCAGACTTGACGACTTCCAGCCTCCCGAACAAGCCGGTTTCCGAAAGGGCTTTAGCACCATAGACCACATACATACCCTACGGCAAACTGTACAGAAGTCCGAAGAGTATTCTTTAAGAGTACAATTTGCCACTATGTCTGGCGTATGTGGACTATGAGAAAGCCTTTGATTCCGTGGAAATTTGGGCGGCGCTGCAGTCCCTTCAGCGGTGCCAAGTTGACTGTCGGTATATCGAAGTGCTGAAGTGTTTGTACAGTAGAGCTACGATGACTATCCGAGTACAGAACCAGAGTACGAAACCTATCCAATTGCAGAGAGGTGTAAGACAGGGTGACGTTATATCCCCGAAACTCTTCACCGCTGCATTGGAAGACGTTTTCAAGCTTCTGGACTGGAAAGGATACGGTATTAACATCAATGGCGAGTACATCAGTCACCTTCGATTTGCCGACGATATAGTCCTCATGGCAGAATCGCTGGAGGAACTAAGCACTATGCTCAATGACCTCAATAGTGTCTCCCAGCGGATAGGTCTTAAGATGAACATGGACAAAATAAAGATTATGTTTAATGTCCATGTCACACCTATGCCGGTAGTTGTTGGGAGCACTATGCTCGAAGTTGTTGACGAGTATGTTTACCTGGGACAAATAGTCCGACTAGGTAAGTCCAACTTCGACCGAGAGGTCAATCGACGGATTCAACTCGGCTGGGCAGCGTTCGGGAAGCTACGACGCATCTTCTCGTCAGAAATACCTCAAAACCTTAAAACAAAATTGTACAACCAGTGCGTGTTGCCAGTGATGACTTACGGAACTGAGACGTGGTCCTTCACTGCTGGCCGTATGAGGAAGCTCAAGGTCGCTCAGCGAGCTATGGAGAGGGCTATGCTCGGAGTTTCTCTGCGTGATAAACTCAGAAATGAGGATATTCGCAGTAGAACCAGAGTGACCAACATAGCCCAACAGATTAGTAAGCTGAAGTGGCAGTGGGCCGGCCATATAGCTCGAAGAACCGACAACCGATGGGGAAGAAAGGTTCTCGAGTGGCAGCCTCGTACCGGTAGGCGAAGTGTAGGGCGTCCCCCCACAAGATGGAGTGACGACCTGGTAAGACATGCAGGAAGTCGATGGATGCAGGTGGCTCACGACCGTGCTTTGTGGCATTCTTTGGGGGAGGCCTATGTTCAGCAGTGGACTTGTGAAGGGCTGTAATGATGATGATGATGATGATGATATTACTAACATGAAACATAACCGAACAAATCAACACACTCTTTTTCTCGTTTAAAACTTCAAAATACTCTTAGACGTTTTGAGCAAAACAACAGCCATTTGCGAGCCATGTCAAATTCAGTTCCCGGTACACTCAATGGCGGCGCTTCAAATCAACACAAATGTTTTGTAGGGTACAGCCAGTCCAGCGTACTAGTATATATGGTGGTCAGTGGATGTTATCTATGTTCTATCTATGTTCAGCAGTGGACTTGTGAAGGGCTGTAATGATGATGATGATGATTGTGAAGGAGAAAAGAACAAGCAATAAATCTTAAATATAATTTTTAATGCTAATTTATATTACTTCTCTATTTTTTTTTTCATAATTCTAAACGTGGACTCTATCTGTATGTAACAATACCTTTATAAATTAATTTAACATTTCAGCACTTATACCACAACTAATAGGCGTGAACAAAGTAATATTAGTAAATCTTAAATCGAAAAATAGGTTTACATTTTTTTTATGCAATAAAATAATTAATATGTTATTATAAAAATACATAAACTTAAGGCTAAAAGGTTACAGATTTAAACTTAAAATAAGCTACAACAAAAATTGTTCCCATTACCATTACAACATTGTTTAGGCGCGAAGTCCTCTAGGGCTTATTGTTATTAGCATGATACATTGAAAGACGCAAGTTCGTATTTTATCTTTCCATTTTTTAATGACTTTGTTGTTTTATATAGAGATTTTAGTGATGATGATTATGATGTAATGAAATATCATTAAAATAATCGTAATTTTAGTTTACTTATAAATTTTGTAATATAGAAAATGTGAAATTAGCTGATCACTTTTAGGTATAACCCTTAACAGTGACATTGTACCTCATCATTCGGTTTCAATGAAAGTAATATTAACTTAGACAATGGTCTCTTAAGAATGGTATTTCCCTTGCATTGCACTGTTGCTACGCGGACGAGTTGATCAGCACCAGGGTGTAGTGTTATAATTTTTCCTAATAGCCATTTCGCTGGTGGGAGATCATCTTCCTTAATGATTACGATATCTCCAACACATGGTGACGGCACTGTCTCTTGCCATTTTTGCCGTTGCTGTAATGAGTGGAGATATTCAGATTTCCATCTCCGCCAAAAATCTTGCATCCTGTTTTGTAAAAATTGCCATCTAGATAATATACCTACGTTTTTGTGTTCATAATTTATGTCTGGTATATTAATTATTGGCTCACCAATAAGAAAATGACGTGGGGTGAGTAGATCCAGTGTTTCTCTGGTGTTATCAGAGTGACAGATAGATCTCGAATTTAGGCAGGCTTCTATCTGCGCCAATAGTGTTGCCATTTCCTCATAGGTTAGCTTTGTAGTTCCGTTTATTCTCGATAAATGTTTCTTAACCGACCGAACGCCTGCCTCCCATAGGCCACCAAAGTTGGGTGCCTTCGGCGGAATGAAGTGCCATGTTGTGCCATCATTTGATAGGAGCTCAGCTACCTCCCTCGCCAGATTAGCCTTGCCCTGTTCAAACATTCACTTTAATTCTTTTGCGGCTCCCACAGAGTTGGTGCCGTTGTCACTCCACAAGTTCCTGCAGTGACCTCTTCTTGCAACGAATCTTCTGAATGCTGAAATAAAGGCTTGTGACGTTAAATCCGTAACAGCTTCGAGATGTATAGCTCGCGTAGACATGCAAACGAAGACACAGATATAGCCCTGTGTTGATTTATAACCACGGCCCTTGGACGTTCGCAATTGCACAGGTCCCGAAAAATCAACTCCACTGTTGAAGACATCACTATTTGGATTCACTCTTGCAGGTGGTAACTGGCCCATCAGCTGCTGCTTAATTTTTGCCTTGTCAATTATGCACACCTTACAATTACGAATAATTGCTCTGAGAGCAGACTTCAAATTAACTACCCAGTACTTGCTGCGGATGTATGTAATCATCTGAGGAAAACCTCCATGAAGAGTTCTTATGTGGGCTTCGTTAATTATAAGCTTAGTAATATGCTGCCTTTTTGGTATTATAATTGGATGTTTAGCATTCTCATTTATATTAGCATTAGTTAGTCGCCCTCCTACTCTAAGAAGCCCCCCTTTGTCTAAGAAAGGTGTAAGACTTATCAAAGAACTTTTACTTTTTATCTTTCCTTTCTTATTTAGATCTTTAATTTCATCTTCGTACACTAAGTACTGGTAGTATTTTATAAATTTTTCTTCAATTTCATTCATTTCTTCCGTAGTTAAATACGTTTCATTTTTCTTTTTACTATGTAGATATCGTAAACACCATGCAAGAACTCTTTTCATTCGCAACATAGATGAAAATCTTTCCCAAACGGGTTTTTCCTTTAAAACTACATTAAACGATCTTTTTATCTCTAAATATGTTTGAGAAATATAATCCTTTGTTAAATCTATTCCTTTATTTTTTAACCACTCTGGTCCAGTCCACCACATGTCATTGTTTGCCATTTCAATTGGTGCCACCCCTCTAGACGCGATGTCAGCGGGATTGTCGGTTGATTGAACATGATATCACGATATCAACTGAATTATGTCCGACACTCTATTGCCAACAAACACTTGCCATCGACTTGGTTGAGACTGTAACCAAGACAGAACCACCATTGAATCAGTCCAGGCATATATTTGATCCATATGTTGTCGTGAAGCGACAATTAAAAGAGAAGGAAAACCTAACCTACGATCAGCAAAACAACCAAATAGACCAAGACAATAATATATTTAAGTTTTTAAAAGAGTATTTACAATTTTATATATCAAAAATGGAGTATGAATGTGAGGATGGATGATGTGATTTACAAATTATTTTTAAAAAAAAAGGTAATAAAAAAAAGATTTATGTCGTAGCTGAGTCCGAAGATCCCAAGCGTGCTCTCAGCGCCTGGAACGAGCACGCACGGCGTAGGTGGGTAGGCGTGGGTGTCTCTAGGGGACGACCTCAGGTGAATGCGGCGATTGCAGGATCGGCGACTTCAGCCCAGACAGGAGCTTGCAGGATCCTCAGCGACTTCAGACAGCGCAGTGGCCTGCAGGATCCGGTGACTGCAGGCGGGACAGAGGTTTGTAGGTTCCGGTGATTTCGGGCGGAACAGAGGTCTGTAGGTTCCGGCGACTCCAGGTAGAGTAGAGACTTGTGGGATCTCGGCGACTTCAGGCAGAGCAACGTTTTGTAGGATCCGGCGACTTCAGGCAGAGCAACGGATCGTAGAGTCCAGTGGCTTCAGGCAGGATAGAGGCTTGCAGGATCCCGGGGCTGAGCGGCCCCGGGATAAGGCCTTTAGAAGATGCTTCCGATACGAGAACTGAAGCAAGACTGTATTTCTTCACCGATTGTTCGGCTTTTATATCTTTCTAGAGAGAACGGAAAAATTATTTAAATTAAAAGGAAATTTATTGTAAATGACCTAGAGCAAAAGAGTATTTATGTGAAAATATCGAGATAAAACATCATATCGGTAACGAATTTGAATAAAAATTGCCATGACAACGGTATAAATAGTAGTTGTCATAAAAACCAATTTTTGGTTTTTGGACTTTTATTAAGAAATTATTACATTTAAGTATGAATTGAGATATGATTCACATAGGAAAAACTTATGCACGGCTGTGTGCATGAAGCCTGAAATTGTAGAGTTACAGAGAATTCAATAAAAGACCATAAAAGGTAAGACTTCATTGACAGCTATTTTAAAAGTGATAAATAGTGTGAAAATACGAAGTAAAATGATATGTTATTGTGTAAAAACGTTACAGGATCCTATAGAAATAAAGGTGATGCAAAATATAAATGCAAAAAATCAAAAACAGAATGAAAAAAATAGTATAAAGTGATGCAAAACATGAATGCAGAATATCAAAACAGAATGAAGAATTAGTGTACAATGAAATGTAAGTAGTATAACACTACATTTTCCCCCCGACCCTGGAAAATTTTTGACTCAGCAAAAATTTTGATATATGCATTCTAAAATAAACCATAAAAACACAGGTTTGCAGAAACAGACATCACCAGTCAAAATCAGATATACTATCTCTTACATTCATCATCTGCATTCATGTAAGGGTGGAGTTCACATTCAATGACTACCACTCTAAAAGTGTGTTTTCGAAACGACATTAAGGCTTATTTAAGGAGTAGTCATCCGCTCCTGTGTGGGAAAAAAAAATTAGTCGAAGAAACACCACTCTTAGAAGTGTGTTTTCAAAAGGACATTCAGGCTTATTTAAGGAGTTGTCAACCGCTCCTAAGTGAAGATAAAAATTAAGGGAGTAGTCAGCTGCTCCCAAGTGAAGATAAAGGTAAAGAGAATTAAGGGAGTAGACAGCCGCTCCCAAGTGAAGATAAAGATAAAGAAATACCTCAAGTAAGCTTTAGTCGCTATGACTTAAGTAAAGATTAAGAACGGCCAGAGCGGTAGGGCTCAAAGCCAGAGATCAGCAACATCACCAACGAGATGTGTCTGAAATAAAAATAAAAAGTGACGATTAACCAACGAAAGTTCGAGGTCCTAAAGCAAGATGTGTTGAAGAACACTGGATCATCAAACAAACAAACAAATTAAAATAAATTAAAATAATAAGGTGAAAATGGTGATATTTATACATATATACAAATTAACAGTTATATTTATACATATATACAAATTAACAGTTAATAAATGTTTAGAAAAGTATTTAACAGTTAATAAATGTTTAGAAAAGTTATGGTTTGTTTTGCTTCAGCTTTCAAAAACAATTTTGCAAAGTGTAAAGTTAAGTTTAAGAAATAAAGATTTTATTAAAAATTGTACCTCTTTAAGTTATCTAGAATAAAATTATTAGAGTGATGAATGTAACTTAGAGTGATGAATGTAAATGAAGTGTTATATGTAGGCCTAAATACAATCCAGATAAGTTGAAAAACTAGAAGAAGTTTTGTTTTAGAATTTTGAAGAAAAATTGTACCTCTTTAAGTTATCTGGAATAAAAGGTAGGTTAAGGTGATGAATGTAAGTGAAGTGTTATATGTAGGCCTAAATATAATCCAGATAAGTTGAAAAACTAGAAGAAGTTTTGTTTTAGAATTTTGAAGGTATAAAAAGGATGTGTAAATGAATGATGAATAGTAAGTTAAGAACAAAAGGGAAAGCAATTAAATCAAAAGGAACTAGACAAGGCGCAGTAAAGGTGAAGAATTAAGAGAGAAAGAGGACTTTTACGTTGGGCGCCAAACTGTCGTGAAGCGACAATTAAAAGAGAAAGAAAACCTAACCTACGATCAGCAAAACAACCAAATAGACCAAGACAATAATATATTTAAGTTTTTAAAAGAGTATTTACAATTTTATATATCAAAAATGGAGTATGAATGTGAGGATGGATGATGTGATTTACAAATTATTTTTAAAAAAAAAGGTAATAAAAAAAAGATTTATGTCGTAGCTGAGTCCGAAGATCCCAAGCGTGCTCTCAGCGCCTGGAACGAGCACGCACGGCGTAGGTGGGTAGGCGTGGGCGTCTCTAGGGGACGACCTCAGGTGAATGCGGCGATTGCAGGATCGGCGACTTCAGCCCAGACAGGAGCTTGCAGGATCCTCAGCGACTTCAGACAGCGCAGTGGCCTGCAGGATCCGGTGACTGCAGGCGGGACAGAGGTTTGTAGGTTCCGGTGATTTCGGGCGGAACAGAGGTCTGTAGGTTCCGGCGACTCCAGGTAGAGTAGAGACTTGTGGGATCTCGGCGACTTCAGGCAGAGCAACGTTTTGTAGGATCCGGCGACTTCAGGCAGAGCAACGGATCGTAGAGTCCAGTGGCTTCAGGCAGGATAGAGGCTTGCAGGATCCCGGGGCTGAGCGGCCCCGGGATAAGGCCTTTAGAAGATGCTTCCGATACGAGAACTGAAGCAAGACTGTATTTCTTCACCGATTGTTCGGCTTTTATATCTTTCTAGAGAGAACGGAAAAATTATTTAAATTAAAAGGAAATTTATTGTAAATGACCTAGAGCAAAAGAGTATTTATGTGAAAATATCGAGATAAAACATCATATCGGTAACGAATTTGAATAAAAATTGCCATGACAACGGTATAAATAGTAGTTGTCATAAAAACCAATTTTTGGTTTTTGGACTTTTATTAAGAAAATATTACATTTAAGTATGAATTGAGATATGATTCACATAGGAAAAACTTATGCACGGCTGCGTGCATGAAGCCTGAAATTGTAGAGTTACAGAGAATTCAATAAAAGACCATAAAAGGTAAGACTTCATTGACAGCTATTTTAAAAGTGATAAATAGTGTGAAAATACGAAGTAAAATGATATGTTATTGTGTAAAAACGTTACAGGATCCTATAGAAATAAAGGTGATGCAAAATATAAATGCAAAAAATCAAAAAGAGAATGAAAAAAATAGTATAAAGTGATGCAAAACATGAATGCAGAATATCAAAACAGAATGAAGAATTAGTGTACAATGAAATGTAAGTAGTATAACACTACAATGTATATCACATAGGCCTGATAACTCCTGCAATAGCATAGCCAATAACACCGCAGCGCAAAGTTCTAATTTCGGAATCGTCAATTGTTTCAATGGTGCCACCTTGGTTTTGGATGCCACCATTGTGACGTGGACCCTGTCATCTTCATCTAAAACCCTGATATAGACCACTGCTGCGTACGCAACAGAAGAAGCATCTGCAAATCCATGCAATTGCACTTCTTTACAACGTGACGTCGTTTTAATCCAGCGCGGGATTTCAATACCTTGCAACTCTTGAAGTGCCTCTCTGTAACTAAGCCATTCCTCTACTAGATCAGAAGGTAGTTCATCATCCCAGCCAAGATTACATTACCACAGTCTCTGTATCATAATCTTAGCAGTGATAATCACTGGAGAGAGCCAGCCAAATGGATCGAAAAGCCTGGCCACATCTGATAATATTAACCGTTTTGTAACAGGTTTCCTGGTTTCCGGTATGTTGACTGTAACCTTGAACGTATCCCTTTTTCTGTCCCATGTAAGACTAAGTATTTTTATCATCGTATCTAATTTTATTTCTATGCTGTCTGTAGTTTCCGGAATGTCTTTGTCATATTGCAGAAACCTCAGCAACTCATCAGAATTCCTAGAACACTTCTGCATTTGAAAACCACCTTTTTTTAACAGATTCTTAACTTCATCGCAAATTTGTTTGATTTCCGATAGATCTTTATGCCCGGTCATTAAATCATCCATGTAGAACGAATTCTTAACGACAGCTGATCCTCGAGGGTACCTGTCACCTTCATCATCCGCCAGCTGATGCATAGACCGTACAGCAAGGTATGGTGCTGCAGCGGTTCCAAACGTTACGGTAAGTAACGTATAACTTTCTATGTTTCCAGCAATATCATCGCGCCAAACAATACGTTGTAAATTTGTGTGTTTGCTAGTCATCCTTACTTGACGATACATTTTGATTATATCGCCGACAACACAGATTTTGTGAGACCTCCAGCTAGTGATAAGAGCACGAAGATCAGGTTGTAAAGTGGGGCCAATCATCATGGCGTCGTTTAAGGAGAGGCCATTGGAACCCTTGGCTGAAGCTTGGTCGAAGATCCCCTTACCCTTTTAGTGTCTTTATCCTTTCTTACGACAGCATGATGAGGTAAGTAAATTGTTTCATATTCCTCTTCTTTTTCAGCTTTCTCCATATGACCCATATTTAAGTACTCATGTATCACATTCTTATACTCTGTCCTCAAATCTTCATGTTTGGTAAACATCCTATCCAACTGTTTAAATCGTTTGATGGCCTGATATTTAGTCTCGCCGCATGCCTTCACTGTTTCCTTAATACTATGCTTTAAAGGTAAATGGACTACATACCTTCCCGATGTATCCCTTGCCGTTGTATCTATGTAGTGTCTTTCACATCTTTCTTCTTCCTTTGTCCATATTTTCTTGCTCGTATATTTTTCCGATTCTATTTCCCAGAATTTTTTCAATAGGTTGTTGTCTTCATCTACGAGCCTGTTGACATGTAAGCTAATATTTTTTTGTGCTTTAGTAGGAGTTGTGTATATATCACCTGTCAATATCCAGCCTAGGTGTATGCGTTGAGCGATTACATCGCCCGGTCCCTTTAGCAGACCTAAATCTATAATTTTGCCAAAAACGTCAGCTCCGAGTAGGATATCAATCCGACCCGGGACGTTAAAGCTGGGATCAGCTAACTTCACATTTTTAAGTTGCGGCCAATCGTACCCTCTTATTTCCCTAGCAGGTAATCTACGAAACAACGATTTCATTACATAAGCATTAACATCAATAGAAAAATCACTTTCATGCCTCGACTTAATATGTAATCCTACTAAATGATTAATATAAACTTTATTACCTTCACCAATTCCTGACACCACGCCGCTGATTTGAGTCCTCTTCAGACCTAATAACTCGACCACTCGCGCTGTCACGAATGAGGCTTCCGAGCCCTGATCAATCAGAGCCCGAAAGACGTGTAATTGTCCCGTTCGCGAAGGCACCTCTACCAATGCTGTTGCCAACAAAACTTGTTGAGCGAGTTTTTCTCCACTTGACATATGTGCTGTAATCTTGCTAACTTCTTGTGTATTTGTTGTAGTTTCTTCTGTATTTTCCCTTACTTCACCTGCTTGTTTTTATAAAATCTCGATGTAATAAAGAGTGATGTCGTCTGTTGCATATTTTACACGTATTTGACTGCCTGCATTTAAATACGGAATGATTTGGAATTAAACAATTGAAACACAAGTTGTTTTTCTGGACGAAACTGTATCTCTCTTCTATTGGTTACTTAGCGAATTCCTTACAATTAAATATAAAATGAGTTTCTTTGAAGAAGGGACAATATTTATTTTCGCTAGTGGAAGTCGTATGAAATGTCTTAGGTGTAACTAGTTTGTAAGCTTTATTTTCAGGTTCCACCATCTCCAACATGCGAAACCGTGTTTCCAGGAAGGCCTTCAGTACTTCAAAACCAGGTAATTCATCAGTACTATCTCTACTTATTGTAACTTCCCACTGTTTATGTGTTTCCGGATCCAGCTTTGACACGATGACATAGTTTATTATTGCATCCCATTGCGCTATTGGTAAGCCAAGATTTTTTTATGAATTCATACATTCAATTGACGTATCGAGCAGTTGCTTTAAGGACGATGCTGACTCCTGAGATAGTATTTTCTGGCTAAAAAACTTTTTAAATACGCAATTAGCATTGTACCTTTTTCAAAATGGACCAAGCCTCAGCATAATTTGCATCCGTAATAGAAAACTGGCGCAACAAAATTTTTGCATCTCCTTTCAAGCTGCTCTTAAGATAATGTAGTTTCTGAACATCTTCTAATGCCTCATTCTTGTGTATTAATGCCATAAAGAGATCGTGAAACGATTGCCACTCCATGTAGTTGCCTTCCAAAATTGGAATCGAAATACTGGGTAATTTTATATCACTCCCGGAACCACATGGTCTCATCTCATCTATTTTGTGCAGTTCGTCTGGTTTTCCCATATCGGCCATTAATTTATTTAACGAAGTTTTCATTTCGCCCTAGTACGTAAAATATAATTCTTCAAATTTATCGAACATATCTTCTGCAAAATACGGTAACATGTGTCTATCCTTTTTAGAAACAACCATAACGAATTTCTTATGACCGGACTTAAATTCCTTCCAATATGTTTCTAAAGTTTCCATTCTGCTCTATATATAACCCACGGTTATCCTGTCTTTAGGCGATTTTTTGTAATTAGCGTACGTCTTTTGTACTTTTTCAAATGTATCAACTTGTAGCAACATTCGATTTTCAACGCTCTCCATATTTAATATATTTTATTTACAACAATACAAATAAAATACTTTAGTAGTAATTCAAAGTTTTCTAATAGATTTCTTCAATTTCAACGTGTATGTAGGTAGGTAATTATTCTTATCAATAGGTCCAAAGTTCACCTTAAAACATTCACAGTTGTTAATAAACACTAATAATTGTTCGCCGACTCACTATATATTAGTTTAATTTACTTCGTTTAAGGTTACCGTTGCACAAAAGTAACGTTTTTATAATTCAATTGTCCGTGTAATGTAATTTTGTTCACTACTAACTGATTTATGACGTTCTTTCACTATTATTCACTTTTCCTTCAGAACTTTTCTTCGATAATGTTCATTTATTTTTACTAATAAGTCCGTATTCCGTATTTTTCAAAATAACTCCAATTACATCCACTTGCAAATTTACGTAATTAAAATAGGGCAAGTTGAATGATCCGTGCTCGAAGAACCATGTGCCCTCGATAATAAGGTACACTTTTGCTTCCAGGTAAAATAATGAAAGAAACCTGTCTTCACTCAATGATTACTTTATTCGTACTGACTTGACACATTATGACACCTGTTGCCGCGCAAACAACTACAACGAGATACATTGTATTATATAGATAATATATATGGCTAACCGGCAGCTAGCAAAAATGTCAAATATGTAATAAACACCTGGGACAAATAGTCCGACTAGGTAAGTCCATCCTCGACCGAGACGTCAATCGACGGATTCATTTCGGCTGGGCATCGTTCGGGAGATTACGACACATCTTCTCATTAGACATACCTCAAAACTAGATTGTTCGTTTGTCGAGTGCGTTTGTAATGTTAAAGTCTCAAACTCTAAACTAAAAACTCAAAGTCGCTTAGCGAGCTATGAAGAGGGTTATGCTCGGCATTTATATGCGTGATAGACTTAAAAATGAGGATATCCGCAGTAGAACCAGTGTAACTGACATAGCCCAAAGAATTAGTATGCTGAAGTGGCAATGGAACGGCCGTATAGTTTGAAGAACCGACAACCGATGGGGAGAAATGGTTCTCGAGTGGCAGCCTCATACCGGTAGGCGAAGTGTAGGTCGTCCCTCCGCTAGATGGAGTGACGACCTGGTAAGGCATGCTGACCTAGTAAGGAAGTCAATGGATGCAGGTGGCTCAGATCGTGCTTTGTGGCATTCTTTTGGGGAAGTCTATGTTCAGCAGTGTACTTGTGAATGGTTGTAATGATGATGAAAAGCGGTTTTACGTAAAATTAATAGATCTTTAATTTTCATTTTAAACATTTCCCCATATCGTATACTACATAATGATAAAAAACTGAGCTGAAAGTGTTTTTTGTTAATGGAACTACTGGCCATAGACCATAGTTATAGATCCAAATGCTTTTTTTAAATTCAATGCGGTCGAAGTCGTGGGTAAAATCTAGTTTTTATTAATTCTCTATACATTTAGATAGGCACATTCATAGCTTTATAACTATATTTTATTTCATTTGAGGCCTTAATTCAACTTGTATTTTCATTTTGCGAATTTGACAAGCACCAATTAATTCTGCCAGTTTCAAGCTTCAAGTATATCATGAACCATTATCTGGTAGGGAAAGCTTACTCACTCCGCAACTTCGTTATTTAAGTTCATTATGATAATATTTTGATGATATACGTTTTTATTATTGATTGATACCTTTGTACGGATACGTATAAGTATATTTGTCACAGCTGAGGAATAAGTCAGTGTGTTACTTGCAAGCAGTAGTTTCACTCATGTCTCTCTTACGCATACTTACCAGAGGCCACGAATACCCACATATTTATTTTAATTGGCCACAACACAATTCGGAATTTTATCAATTTCCGACCAAAATGTGCAGTCATGGAATACTTACAATGGCCGCCTCACGCAGTGGTTCATTTCTAATAATATTAATTCTGCAAGCACACTCTGTGATGGTATATATCAACTAGCATCAGATCCTGAACTGCCTAAGAAAGTCAAAAAGGTACCATTTGAGGATATCTTGAACCTAAAAAGTACGTTTTACTCGGCAACGTAACATTCAGGTGAATCAATCGTTCTGTGGGCCGCAAGGCTTCGTTGGTCGACAAGCTCATTCAGCAATGTAAATGAAGCATTACGGGACAGATTTGTAATGGGGATGTTCCGTTAGATTTGTGATGGGGGTGGACCCGAACGCGAGAAGTTGTTCGCTCAGGATACTTCAGAAAGACAGTCGAACTGGCAGAAACGGTACGGTGCGCGTGCATCCTCGCAACCACCTCCGCTACAATATATGCAGCAGCGGTGCTCCCTGATGTCAAGGAAGATCAGCTTTTCAAGATCACTAAAGGTTCACCCAATTCCAGACTAGTGAAGAAGTGTTCCATGTGTCTACGCTCTAAACACAGTTCAACAGAGTGTCAGTTTGCACAGTATAAGTGTAAAAAATTTAATAAAAAGGTAGTGTGATAAAAAATCACTTACTACTACTTAAAAAATTGTAAATACAATCGCATTGAAGTCAAGGAGGTGTATGAGAGCGGGGACGACGTTAAGTTGCTTAACGTACATTCTAGGAATGGAGAATCCATAGTTGAGCTGGTGACAATTACACCCGTATTCAAGAACGATACTATGCGTGCGCACAGTAGGCTGTAACGCACAGTGGACGAAATTTCGTTTCATAAACATCACTTGAGTGTTAGACGACACTATGCGCTCATCAAAATGAATGCACAGATAAAGTAGCTCGCTAGCTACTTTACGCTACGCATAGTGCGACAAATCAACGCAAATGTCAGACTGGTATGGGGTATATAGCTTGTTTGTTGATTTGTGATACGCTGATTGGTTTTGTTTGAATAACTGCAATGGATTACAGCAGCGAAGATGATTTTGATAATTATATCCTGGAGAGAATAAACGTGCAAAGAACAGAAACAACAAGAAAAGTGATACGTGACTTTCAAAATCCTTTTGATTATTAAAGTGCCAATGAATTTTAAAGTCACTTAGGTTTTTAAAAGATATCGTAATAAATATACTTCTGCCTCTAATAAATGCAGATCTTTTGAAAGTTACTATTGGCCTTATAATTTTATTCATCTGGGAGTTTCCAGATTTGGAATAACAATTCAGTTAATCTACCTATCAACAGTTTCAAAGCCACATTATTTTAATAATACTTATGCATAAGTACCCTATAATAACAGTACCAGTAACGTCTTTTACCTGAAAGAAAACAAAACGTGTTATTATTTTTTATCTGTCATTCAACTCGAGTGAAGTCGCGTCACAAATTTAACCAATCACAGCGCCTCATTCACTGCTATGTGTCCGCACAACAAAGAGTCCACTAAGAGGGCGGCACTGAAAATTTCGGGAATCAAGGAAGTGACACAACATTACTATTTAAAAATGTATTTATTGCTTTTCGAAGTATTCTCCGCGAAATTTGACACATTTTTCCATACGATGGAACCAATCATTGAAGCAACCATTCCATTCGAAAGTTGGGATCTCCAAAATGGCAGCTTTGTAGGCGTCCACAGCTTCTTCAGGTGATGAAAATCTCTGTCCACGCAATTTATTCTTTATTTTAGGGAAAGTGTAGAAATCATTAGGGCTTAGGTCGGGGCTGTACGGCGGATGGTCTAATAATTCTATGTTTTCTTGCTCTAAAAACTTTTTTGTTCTGTGTGCGGTGTGAGAACTCGCATTGTCGTGATGGAGGATGATGCGGCGGTTGCAGTTCTCTTTACGGAGTTCAGAAACGACCTGTGCAAACAAATGCTAGCATACTATTCTGCATTAACCGTTCTTTGTCCCTCAAGAGGAATAGTCGTAACATGACCGGTTTTGGAGACAAACGTGGCCACCATTTTTTTGCAACACTCCGTGAACGAACAATTTTTGTTGGCTTTAACTCATTTTCGAACACCCAAACTTGTGACTGGTTTTTTGTTTCGGGCTCGTACGCGTATATCCAGGATTCGTCACCTGATACGATGTTGTATACAGCATTTGAGGATCCTGCGTGGAATCTTTCGAGAGTTCTAACGCACCAAGTAACGCGAGCCGCTTTTTGCTCTTCACAGAGCGAATGCGGTATCCATCGGGAAAACAACTTTTTTACACCTAATTGTTCATGTAAGATTATTTGTATTTGACTCATGCCAATGTCTAAAGTTGCCTGAATTTCGCGGTATGTCACATGTCGATCTTCCTCAATCAGCTTACGCACAGCAACGTTTTTTTGGGTGACTGCAGTTTTTGGACGACCTTGACGGGGATCATCACTGACCTTGACACGTCCACGTTGAAATTCAGCAAACCAGCGATAAATTGTGGTTTTGTATGGGGCTTCATCACCAAATGCAGAAATCATCCGGTCAACACACTGTTTTTGTGTTAAACCACTTCGAAAGTCATAATAAATCATCGCTCTTGAATTTCTCGAGTCAATTCCATTTTCTCAACGACTACAAAAGTTTGATAAAACCTTGTGACAAGACCGAGAATCTTTTTTTAAATAAATAAATGGTATTAGATTTTTAAAACCAAAGAGTTTTCAATCAAAAAGATTTTAATATGACAGGAACAGTGGAAATATTCCATTCCCGATAAGTTTAGTGCAGCCTATTTTTCATGAAATGAACGGCCTGCCATGACGAACGCAGTGAGAAATACCTTACTTAGCATAGTGTTGCTACCATACTTATGTATGTGTCGTTTGTGAATACGGGCCTTAATGGCATTCCGTTAAAATTTGAGCATGAGCAGCAAAACGCTAAAAAAATGACATCTTATACCGGTAACAATATTAATTCCGCAGGACTAATAAGGGTGCCGGTAATATTACTCAGGACAGATGGCCGAACTTAATGTTTACGTAGTGCCTGGCGGAGGACCGCCGTTATTGGGTCGTGAATTTGTCGCTTTTTAATATAAAAATATTTAAATGTGTAATTTTGTATAGAATACTGAAAACAATATGCTAAAATTTCAGAAACAATATCCTGAAATATTTTCCGATAATCTTGGTGCATTTAATAAATATAAAGTAAAGTAGCAATTAAACCCAAATTCACAGCCTATTTTATTAAATCATGGCCAGTAGCTTTTTCACTAAAAATAAAATAGACGAAGATATCGACAGATTAGTAGATTTAGGGATTTTAAAACCCGTGAAATATTCCGAATACGCCTCTCACATAGTGCCAGTAATTCGAAACGGTACTGTAAGTCTTTGTGCCGATTATCAGTAAGTATTACAAGCAGTTAACAGTTTAACTATATCCATTGCCGTCAACACACGAGTTATTTGCCAAATTACACGGCGGATAGCAATTTTCCAAAATAGACTTATCGATGGCGTATAACCAATTTATTTTTGGATGACGATTCAGAAAAAATCACATTTATCAACACTCATCGCGGGTTATATAAATATTCGCGCATGGTGTTCGGACCTTCCAGTGCGCCTTCGATATTCCTACGTGCGATGAATTGTGTACTGTCGGAGTTAGATGGAGTTCTATAGCTTTTAGACGATATTTTAATTACGGGTAAAAATGATACCAAGCATCACGAAAGGTTACATGCGGTGTTTGATGCAGGCTTAGTAGAACAAAAAGAAAAATGTGAATTCTATCAGGAAGAACTATTGATAAGCACAGGTCAAAATAGTCACATGAGAAGGTAATAGCAATTGTAAAAGCACCGGTTCCAACTATCAATAATAAAATGCAGTTGTTTTTAGAGTTGGTTAACTATTACAGAAATCTCGTAAAAAAATGCATCTAGCATTTAAGTCCGCTATACGATCTTTTGAAAAAAGATACTCAGTGGTGTTGGTCGTGTATACACAGTGACGCTTTTAATAAAATAAGAAATTGTTTAGCGTCCAAACACGTCCTAGTGCATTTCAACCCTAATAATAAAATTATTTTACCTGTCGACGCTTCCTCGACTGGTTCAGGAGCGGTGTTATCACATGTAGACATTGACGGAGTTGAGAGAGTTATTTCTTTTGCATCGCTCACTTTAAATCTGTCAGAAAAAGGTATAATTAAAACCAGAAGGCGTCAACTGCAATTATTTATGGTGTGATAGAAACCATTTATTTTATGTATCGACTATAAACCAGTCATAACTACGAGTATATTCGGTCCGTACAAAGGTATTCCGAAAGTGCCTTCGAACAGGCTACAAAGGTGTGCGTTATATCTTAGTGGCTACAATTATCGCTATCGCATAGGATACATCCGTAACGCAAACAATTGTGCGGATGATTTATCGTGAGCGAGCTTGCCCGATATCACGGGGGACGCGGGGAACAGTGTCAACAGTAACGGCTCAAGCATACACGTAGGCACTGACACACTCGACCGCGCATCTTACATTATCTTTGTCACAGATGGTAGCTTTCCTGTGACGCGTAACATATTACGTGACGTGACGAGTAAGGAGTAATAACGTTCTAAATAAAGTAAAAAAATATGTGATGGACGGATGGCCTAGAAAGATGTATGATATTAATGTAAAACCTTATGTATTATGTAAAACAAGTTATCTTTGGAAAATGGATGCGAGGGCTCAAAATAGTTTTGTCTAAGCGGTTGCGATTAAAGTTTCTGTCCGAGTTACACAATTCCCATCTTGGTGTGGTAAAAACAAAAGTGGAAGCTTGGTCTAGGTTTTGGTTCCCGAGTATTGATGCTGCTATAGAAAAGATGATTGGATCATGCAAAATATGCACTCAGCTGCGTCATTCCCCACCACGAACGCCTATATCACCATGGAAATATCTTCCATTGCCATTTTATATCATCCACGTGGATTTCTTACGAGCATTACATGGAGCATTACATATGTACTTAGTAATTGTGGATGCTTAAACAAAATGGGTTGAAGTATACGAAGTACCGTTTACTTCATCGTCTGCGATCAAGAAACTCTACGATTATATATCGAGATTCGGATTACTTCAAACTGTTATGAACGACAACGCAGCTACATTTACTTCATACGAGTTTAAAAATTTCTGTATGGTTAACGACATAACTCATGTAACGTCACCGCCGTATCACCCCGTTAGTAACGGTCAGGCGGAAGCGTACATTAAAATAGTGAAATAGGTGATAAAATCATGTTTACTTTTAATAAATAATAATCATCATTACAGCCTTTCATAAGTCCACTGCTAAACATAGCCTCCCCCAAGGAATGCTTCAAAGCACGGTCCTGAGCCACCTGTATCCATCGACTTCCTACATGTCTTACCAGGTCGTCACTCCATCTCGTGGTGGGTCGCCCTACATTTCGCCTACCGGTACGAAGCTGCCACTCAAGAACCTTTCTTCCCCATCGGTTGTCGGTTCTTCGAGCTATATGGCCGGCCCACTGCCACTTCAGCTTACTCATCCGTTGGGCTATGTCGGTTACTCTGGTTCTACTGCGGATATCCTCATTTCTAAGTTTATCACGCAGAGAAATCCCGAGTATAGCCCTCTCCATAGGCAGCCAACAGTGAAAGACCACGTCTCAGATCCGTTAGTCATCACTGAACACGAACTGGTTGTACAATTTCGTTTTAAGGTTTTGAGGTAAGTCTAACGAGAAGATGTGTCGTAGTTTCCCGAACGCTGCCCAGTCGAGTTGAATCCGTCGATTGACCTCTCGGTCGAAGTTGGACTTACCTAGTCGGACTATTTGTCTCAGGTAAACATACTCATCAACAACTTCGAGCTTAGTGCTCCCAACAACATAGGTGTGACATGGACTTTAAACATGATCTTTGTGTTGTCCATGTTCATCCTAAGAACTATTCGTTAGCAGACACTAGACACTAGAGACACATTGAGGTCATTGAGCATGGTGCTTAGGTCCTCCAGCAATTCTGCCATAAGGTAGAGCCAGGCGGCGGCTTTTGCTGTCGCATGGAGGGGCCGGCTTGAACCGGGGTTGTACCACGAACTCACAGAATACCAGCGTGAAGTAGAGGTTTACCTCTGCGTTTCACTTGGTGAGTGCAGGTGGCCGGAGGCCCTTTTTACTGGAAATGAGGCATTCCATTCTAGTCCTCACGGGTGAAAACGCATCTGCATTTTGATCTGTAACAGAGGAAAGATGTAGATGTCTATGGGCCGCAGCAGCCACTTACCATCAGGTGGACTGTGTGCTCGTTTTTCACCCTTATTCTATAAAAAAAAGACTATATCGTCGGCAATTCGAAGGTGAGTGATGTACTCGCCATTGATGTTAATATCGTATCCTTACCAGTCCAGAAGCTTGAAAACGTCTTCCAATGCAGCGGTGAAGAGTTTCGGGGATATAACATCACTCTGTCTTACAACTCTCTGCAAGTGGATAGGTTTCATACTCTGGTTCTATACTCGGATAGCCATCGTAGCCCTACTGTACAAGCACTTCAGCACTTCGATATACCGACAGTCAACTTGGCACCGCTGAAGGGACTGCAGCATCGCCCAAATTTCGACGGAATCAAAGGCTTTCTCATAGTCCACATACGCCAGACATAGTGGCAAATTGTACTCCTCGGACTTCTGTACAATTTGCCGAAGGGTATGTATGTGGTCTATTGTGCTAAAGCCCTTCTGGAATCCTGCTTGTTCGGGAGACTGGAAGTCGTCAAGTCTGTGCGCGAGACGATTCGTAATGACTCTCGAAAACAGCAAGTAGACGCGGCTCAGAAGGGAAATCGGTCTGTAGTTCTTCAAGAGCGCGTTGTCACCGTTCTAAAAGAATAACACCACCGCACTTCTGCTCCACGCCTCCGGTGTAATGCCAACATGGAGGACGGAATTGAAGAGCTTCTGAAGGACTTCAAGTACCGATTTTCCACCCACTTTTAGAAGCTCCGCTGTAATTCCATCCTTGCCGTTTTTAAGGTGCTGGAAAGCCATTCTAATCTCGCTCAGACTGACGTCCGGGATATCTTCGGAATAGTGTCGAATAAGACTCGCTCTTGGATCGTTACCCACACTTGCGTGTGGCTCCAACGATGACGTGTACAGCTGCCCATAGAACCTGTCAATCTCACTCAAAATCTCAGGTTCCCCGGAAACGATGCTGCGACACTCGGTCTTCAGCTTTGACAGTAGGCTCTTTCTGGCAGACAGATCTCTGGCAAAGACTTTGGAGCCTTGGTTCCGCTCGATCGCTTCTTCAATACAAGCTGTATTGAAGTTGCGTAAGTCCCGCCGCTTGCATTTGGAGAGCTGTCTGTTCAGTTGACTGTATGCTGTCAAATTTGTTGAAGAATGTAGCCTCATCTCCCGTCTAACAGCCATGAGATTGAGAGTGTGATCGGAGCGTTTTTGTGTTCTTCTGCGGCGGGTCTTGCAGAACTTAGCTCTGACCACATGGACAGTTTCCACGAGCTTGTCATTCATATCGTCCACTTCATTGCAGCCTTCTAGGCACTGAAAACGGTTTTGTAACTCCAGCTGAAAGGTTTCGGGACTTTGGAACAGAGCATGAGGGGGACGGAGCGTTCACTTCATTAGACGAGACCTCTCCAACTTAACTTTTAGGTTCAGTGTGCCCCTAACCATTCGGTGATCGCTACAAGTTTTCACTCTCGCGATCGCAGAGACATCACTGAACAGTTATCGTCAGGTCGTCATAATGAAGTCAATCTCATTTTTGTGGAACCGTCGGGGCTCGACCAGGTCCACTTCCTGTGGGGCCGCTTCTGGAAGAAAGATTTCATCATAAAGAGTCCCTCTATCTCCATGAAGTCGGCCTAACCTTGTGTTCCGTTGCCCTATTCCAAATTTCCCTACTTTCAGCTCACCGTTCTCTCTTGTGACTAGTTTTGCATTGAAATCTCCCATTAACACCTTATGTAGGGTTTTGTAGAGATATCCTCATACATTTCCTCAACCTCCTCATCGGGGTGTGCCGAGGTTGGTGCGTAAACCTGTATGACCTTTAGCGAATACCGTATGGTGATTCTGAGTATAAGGTACGCAACCCTCGTCGACACACTCTCAATCTTTACAACGTTGTTAACGAGAGACTTGTGAACGATAAATCCAACACCTCCTTGGGACAGATGGTCGCCCTCCCGGTGATAGAACAAGTTGCCGGATTCGAGGATTACCGTGTCCTCCCCCTCTCTTCGGATAATACTATAACATGCCAGCGTAATTTGTCTATCTCTTCTTCCAGCTCCACGATCTTCTCGTCAGTCCTCAGGGTGCGTGAATTAAGATAATGAACCGGACTTCAATAAAAAATATATTTATTTATTTTGACAGAGTAACAGTAAGAAGTTTATTACTACAATATTCGATATTAAATGATTACAATTGTCTATTTATACTTAAATTATATGCAACAAAACTATTTACTAAGCTTATTTACTACATACGCTTGATCCAGGTGGGATTGCTGATGATGTGCGAACGAATGAGATTTGGCAAGGGTGCTCAGCCTTAACTCCTTCCCCCTCAAGAGAGAAATTATCCAAAGGTGGCTCAAGCGACTTCGGAGAATTTCGAGAACATAATTTGAATTTAATTAAAATGGTAAATACTATACAGATTACTATAATGAGATATAAACTTATGGTCCATACACTGATTTCACTTGTTACTGAGAATTTTGTATCTATTCCGTTATCACTGAATTTAGCACTATTTATTAGTTCTTTTATATCGCTGAAGTCCACGTTTCTTAAATCCAACTTTTTTGCTTCTTTCTTGATGTCATCCTCTCGTACGGTTGGCATCTCGACTGTGGGCAGCTGAAGTTTGATATTCGCAAAATACCTCGGAGCGTTGATGAATGTGTCTCCAACCTGTGTTCTGCATTCTTGATTAGGTATCATTATATACGTGCCTTGCACTTAGTATTTTTGTACATGTTTTGGACAGTGTTCAGTTATTATCAAGTCCTTAGTGGTATACAGTAGCCAATAGTTCTTGAAGATCCTCTGAATTTTCAAATTCTCTAATCGTATATTATGTTGCTGGCAGCTACTATGGTTGGTTTTCATCTGCATTATTTGTTCAATACATGTTTTGGCTGGATACTCTGCGAGAATTTCCTTTGGGCATAAGAATTTTTTATCATCGATTTCTTCACAGGGACTCACCGCTTATCTGTATTTCAATCGTTTCACCAATAGAAAAGGATATGATGGGATTATGATATGGGTAACTTCGGAATTGGATATTGGAATTGGTATTATTTTGTAGTATGTGTATATGTCAATGTAAAAACTAAACTATTCCTATTGACATACGATTTAACTACTATATTTCTTTCTAACTTAATTAAATTTTCCTTATTTGCTGGGTAAATCAATTTGGCATATTTTTCTATATTTATTAACATATTTAATAGTTCTGTTGAATTTATGATTGATTGATGTAAAGTATGTAATTTACTAAAAGCAATAGCTGTTTCTATTTCTTGTATTACATCTAAAATTGTTCGAAAATTGTTCAAAATTTGACATAAGTTATTGTTCCGTACTGGAACAGATTATTAATATATTGTGTTTTTGGTTTCTTTTTTTTCGTATATAATAACAAGTACAAGGCAACACAATTTCGAAGATATTATTTTTTCTATATTTCTATTAAATTCATTGGGTTAGCGATCAACTGTTTTCATTCTGAATGCATCCATAATCTTGCGGGTTATGGTTCTCTGTGCGACACAGGCGCCACATCGATTGGCGGTAATTATGAACAGTCTAATCAAAACCACCGACGCGCGCACATACAAATAATTTCGTGTTACTCAAGCTCGTCTCTCAAGATCTCTTTCACCTGGAAGTGTTGCACGTGCAACCTATGGACTCTTGTGCGATACACTCTGCTGAACTTTTATACTACTATCATTTCAGCGACTGCCCCGAGCTTCTTTAGCCAGCCCCTGGATTTGTGGTTGCAGGGAGATTGTAGCGGTAAGTCGCTAAACCCAATAGAATATCGTACATAATATTTTCGGTCATTCGATCCGGATTAAACATTTTTTATCATTCAATCCGAATTAATATCTTCCAGTTTGTGTTGTCTTGTAAACAAAAGTATTGCAGTATTACGTACTCATTTCTTTTACGTGTAAAATTCTAATCTGCCATTTTGTAACGCAAAATGTCGGACGACGAATCGCCGTGTGAACAAGATATTTTCGAAAGAGATTTAATTCTTTTTTTTTTTTTTTAATTTATTTGCTTCCAATTCTAAGTACATAATACATACATACAATCTGCCAAACTGTGAACACAGTTTGTCGGCAGCAGTTCTCATGGATACACATATTTATGTACTACTTTTATAAGGAGCACAAAATAAGGAAGAATAAAATACAATAAACAAAACTTATCAACTACCTAAAAAGTAAAAAAAAAATGTTACAAGAAATTAAACAAAGCATATTGAAGTTCTTAACCGGTATACGACTATGGACATAGAGACAAGTAATGCTTTCTCAGAGTATTTTTTAAGTTATTTTTACTTTCTATAGTCTTTATTAAATCATGAGGTAGCTGATTAATAAATACGGGCGTTATCCATCGTCTTTCACGTTTTCCATAAAAATTTTTGACATTTGGAACACACAGCTTGGGTGTTCTAGATAGTCGTGTTGGGTACGTATACTCTCTTTCCTGTTTATATTCAATATTGTTATATTGTTCAATTAAGATAGACATTTTGACTTTTAATTCTATAGGCAGTATACCACATATTTTAAAGAGTTTATTATAATCTTTATTAGTTGAGTTTATGGTTTTTTTATCTACTAACAGTTTTAGAATTCTCATTTGCAAATATTTCATTTTATTTAGGTGAACAGGAAAAGTAAGACCATACGCGCCCAACCCGTAAGATATTACTGCATCAACTAATGCGTAATAAAGTACGTACATAATACTTCTGGGTATTATAAACTTTAAATTTTGTAATTTACAGTAAATTGATCTTAATTTGTTACATACTGAATCTACATGAATGTTCCATCCAAAATGACTATCTACATTTACTCCTAAGTATTTATAGGAAGACACAGTTTGGAGATTAGGACATTTACAATTAATTTTATTTTGATGCAGGCATTCGTATGTGTGTCCTATTATTTTTATGACAATGAATTTATTTTTAATGTAGGGAGATAGAATAGACATACATTTTGTTTTATCAATATTGATTATTATCCCATTGTCATGGGCCCAACAAACTACATTGTCGAAGTCGTTTTGCATTACTTCCTGTATTGTGTTCTGGTTCGTATCGCTATATAATATGCATGTATCGTCGGCATACATATACGATCTACATTTTTTTATAACATTAGGCATACTATTTACATGCATTATGTATCCAACCGGACCATAAACCGAGCCAGTCGGAACACCAAATTTAATATATTCAGTCTTGCTCTCAGTTCCACATATACGTACTTTCAGCTGTCTATTATTTAAATATTCCCTAAACCATGCGTTCATTGGCCCTCTTATGCCGCACTCCTGCATGGACTGCAGTAAGCCATCGTGATCAAGAGTATCGAAAGCTTTTTTAAAGTCGATGAATAAAGCAAATACTATTTTTTGTTTATTTAACGAGCTATTTATATCATCAGTAAATTTAGACAAAACTGTAGCTGTACTTCTATTTGGGCGAAAACCGTGCTGAGCATCATTGATAATTTTGTTATTTTCAAGAAAAGCTGTAATTTGACCTACTATTATTTTTTCTACTATTTTATTTAATATATTTAAAATGGCTATCGGCCTATAATTTGTAAATTCCGTATGAAGACCTTGTTTATATATTGGCCTAATTATAGCTAACTTCAACTCCTCAGGATAAATAACCTTTTTTATGCTTAGATTTATAAGATGTGCAATTACTGGGGCAATTTTATTCTTAATTTCTTTTAGATCCTTTATTCGAATACCATCCGATCCCGGCGCCTTATTGCAGTCCATGTTGTCAATCACTTTTACTACATGCTCAGGTAGTACTTTTATAAATCTAAAACTAACATCACTTTCAGAAACATACGATTTCCGTTCAAGTAATAAATTGTTACAAATGTGCTTTATTTTAATGTCCTCTATCTCCCGGGTAAAAGTATTACAAAAGCCATCACATACATTTGACTTATTTTTTGTTTTTAACATGTACTTTTCGATGACACTATCCACAGATAATTTATTTCGCCCTAACCAAGAATTTACAGTACTCCATATTTTTTTCATATCCCCTTTAAAGTCTATTAGGCATCTTTTTCTGTAATTATTCCTAGCACTATTAATAAGTTTATTTGTATAATTTCTCTGCCTAGTGTACTCAAGTCTATAATTATTATTTTTTGGATGGGATTTCCATTTCCTAAAAAGAGAGTCCTTTTTATTTATTTCATGTTGCAGTTGTTTGTCTATCCATATATGCGTTTCTCGTTTATTATTATGTGTGCGTTGAAAAGTACATGTTTTGTATATGCCCTGAAATATATTTACAATGTTAGAATAAAGTTCAACAGGATCTTCTGTACATAATAAATCTAACCATTCTATGTCATGTAACATTTTCAAAATCATGTTGTTATTATAACATATACATGGTAAAGAATTCATTACCTGTTTATCTAAATCAGCTACGAGACCGATAATATAATGGTCAGCGATCCTACTAATAACTGTATACGCATAAAGTGCGCTTGCCCTATCAGTTCTCACAAACACATGGTCGATGCAAGACGATGCGCGTCGTGTCGCAGTTACACCCTCGCGCGTGACGTCTCGTATTCCGCACTGTAATCCCAGTTCACACAACGTATTTAGATAAACATTTGCCGCTGCCCCAGTATCCTGTTTTAAAATGTTAATATTTATGTCACCAATCAAAATTAAGTTATTTCTATTGGTCACACAGCGTACTATATATTCTAACTCAGAAACAAAACTTGTCTTACTCGTATCGGGAGGTCGGTATATAACAAAAATGGTTGTACTGTAGTTCTTTGTTTGCAGTTCACCAGTTAACATCTCACACTGTTTAACGCACACTTCTTTCGTTACAAACGTGAATTCGCTTCTTACGTATAATAGTATTCCCCCACCTCTTCTGTCTTCTCTAGTCCGGCTAAACATTTCAAATCCATTTATTTGGTATCTATACGTCTCATGCTTCTTTATATTAATTTCTGTTAAACATATTATGTCTAAATTATTAATACAATTTTTTAATGTAACTAATAATTCATTGAAATGTTTTCTCAGGGAGCATATGTTTACATGTATTATTTGTAGTTGAGTTATGTTTGCATTTACTGAATCATGCCACGTTTGTACATCTGAAAATCTAAAGTATTCAATATCTTGCACATCTTGTTGCGGAATAAAATTATGAGACATGTTATTTACTTATTATTACTCTCGTATGTAATACGGTATTTATTACTCTTCTTTCTTTTGAATGAGGGTATCTATATCACTTTGAAAATTAATTTGATAAACTTTTTTTTCACTTTCATTCTTCTTAACAAGTATTTTGCCGTTCTGTACCCATATGTATTTGTATGTTTCCTTTAACTTAGTTTTCGCTGTCCAGAACAGGTCACGCATTTGACGGGTTAAATACTCGTTTATATAAATTCGAGAGTTGTTATCGTTTTTAAAAATAATAGCATTTGTAATTACCGTTTTTCTGCACTTCAGCCATGATAAGCGAGCCTCTCGTGAGCGCAATGCCACTACCAAGGGCCTTACTGCTCTGTTATTATCACCCGGCATTCTCCAGACTTTTTCAATATCCTCCACTTTTAATTGTAAGTGTTGGCAAATTTTGCTTACAGTTGCCACTAAGTTTTCACCTTCCTGCTTTTGCACATTTGTAAGCACAATTTGCATCTCCAACTCCTTCTGCTCAAGTTTCATTATACGCTCTTCCAATGCCCTGTTGCACTTTTCAAGATAGATATTTTTTTGTAGGATATCTTTCACTCTGTTTTCTTGTTTTTTAGAATCCTCTATCATTTCTTTCCTAAATTTCTCCAGTTGCACGTACTTTTCTCCAAGATAATCAACTGATTTTTCAATCTCCGTGTTGGCTTGTTTAATATCATTAATTTGGTTTTTTATCTGAGACATATCGCTGAGAATCCGTGAAAAGCGCGCATTTTGGTCTTCTTTCATCGAGTTAAGAAGCAGATTCATTGTTTCCATTTGTTCCCGGAAGGTTACTAAATTATTGTTAAATATGTCTGCACTGCAACAAGATGTTTTTTGTTTTCTGGGTTCACGAGCCGAGCAAGAATCACTGTCGGTGTCGTCATCAATACGTTTTTTCTTCTGACGAATATTAATCCAATTATCGATAGTCAAACCCTTGTTCTTTATCATTGCAACATTTGGGTCGGATCCATAGGAGTACATTTTTTTATCTGGTGTGTGCTGCATTTTATAATGTTTTCAAATAGGCCTAGGCACATATGCCGTGGACAATGCTAATTGATACACTCGATAATGGGCGGTAACAAAGTTGTCATAGGGTTCAAAAGCGGAGCATTCGTACGCTTACGATTTAGTTTAAAACCCAGCGCACTATATCTATCCTTCTTCAACGTATGATTTTGTCTTTATCACTAATATAATTACTTAGCGCAGTCCAAAGACGCGTCCAGCGCGTGCACGCAATCCACGAGAACTTGTGAGCTCTTGATGAGCTTAATCGTATTATTCAGCTCGCAACAACAAATGAACAGCATTTTCGTTTTACCTAATGTTTAAAACCTAATGGATAACGGTATTATATTTTTGATTGATAATTACTCTACGATGTTCTGTGAAGCGACTGCTAGCATGACGTAATGATTTAAACATCGGCTGACTGACGCGAACCCATCGCCAAGTTACTCTCTTCACTCACTCAATCCGTTGTCACTTTAAGCAATTAACTTGTCACTATACTGCATAGCTGAACATACATTTGCGTTGACTAATGTTCTTCTTTCTTTCGGCTCACCAAAGAAAATTCAATAAAGTTCAAACAAAGATTGAGAAAACGCTCATTAAAATAAAATCATTTAACAAAGAGGAGCAGATTAAAGTTCGCAATGATTTAAACGATTTATATTATACCATTGTTACTCATTTAAACAATTTAAAAAAGGAGGAGCAGCTGCGCCGCACGAGTCGGTCATTTCAAGCATCCCAGGTCATAGTGCAAGCAAACAGAAAAAACCTACCTATATTGCCATTGCCAGAATTTCACGGCGATCCAACCGATTGGCCGTCGTTTTATGACTTATTTCGTTCGCTAGTACATAACAACAGCGCTTACTGTAATGCGGAAAAGTTTAGATATTTGCTACTTGCAGTTAAAAACGAGCCACATAATCTTAATAAATCTATTCCAATCACCGACGAAAATTACCTTGTAGCCTTAGATATTTTAGTGTCGCGTTATGATAATAAAAGAATTATTGCATCAAAACACCTTGACAAAATTCTAGATATTGAACCTTGTTCCGATAGGTTAAGTCATAGTCTACGAAATTTACTAAATATTCTCGTGATATATCACGAGAATATAAAGGCGCTTGAAGTTATGAATTTTCCAATAACTCAATGGAGTTTTATACTATTAAATATTTTGTTGCGTAAGATTCCGCTCACAATTAGAAGAACATTTGAACGTTCATTGAATAAGCCATCCGAAATTCCAGACGTATGCGCGTTAATTTCTTTCCTCGAACGGGAAATTTCCGCTGACGAAATAACTATTTCTACTATTGCAAACGTACATTCCGCTAAGAAACCATCGGTGAATGTGGGTAGTTCAGTAAAATTCTCGGGCCGGAGCAACAACGCAAGCGACGGAACGGTGCCTACGCCGCGACGCTCTTTCATAACTAACCTTAATGTACCCATAGAGCAGTCTCGATCTAAAAATAATGGTAATAAGGTTAAAACTTGTTTAAAATGCAACGGTCAACATATATTAACTAAATGTTCACAGTTTCTAAATCTTTCTCCACAAGATAGATATTCTTGGCATGTCATTTTGACAAAAATCCCAAAAAAATTTAAGAAAAACCTTACCTGCCGACAGCAGCGCGGTACATAATAATTGCGAGTCCAATGCACCTTTAGTTCGTACTAATACAGTCCTATTATCTACAGCGCTCGTTGATATTTGCGTAGGTGAATCAAAGGTATCAACCGTTCGATGTATTGTAGACACGGGTAGCCAGGCGTCCTTTATCACAGAGTCTTGCGTACAACGTTTAGGTTTAGCGCGTAAACATATAAATATTCCGGTTTTTGGCATAGGCGATAGCGATCCTGTGCAACCTAAAGGTATAGTATCATGTGTAATTGTTCCAAAGGGTAAACAGCAGCCCATTGTACCCGTGGATGCATTAATTTTGCCAAAGTTAGTTACAAAAATGCCCAGTGTACTTCTGCTCTTTACAGGGTGGTCACATTAAAAAAAATAAACTTAGCTGACCCTGACTTTCACACACCCCAACCGGTAGAAATGTTACTAGGAGCGGATATACTATCCCACATTTTATTAGGCAACATGCTTACTGGACCTCCGGGATCACCAATTGCGATGAATAGCGTGTTAGGTTATTTATTATTAGGTAAAATAACGATCGATACAATCGTTTCGACTCCACTCCAAGTATGTTTTAGCTCGTTTGACAACGACAATCTTCAAAGGTTTTGGGAGCTTGAATCATTTTCTGAGAAACGTACTTACACTCCAGACGAGGAGCTATGCGAATCCTTTTTCCAAAAGACGCATACACGGGACGAGACAGGACGGTACGTCGTCGCCCTGCCATTCAAGCCCAATGCACCGCGCCTCGGCGAATCACGGCAAATTGCATTGGCTCGTTTTCGAAAATTAGAGTATAGATTGGAACGCAATGTGCAGCTGAAAACTGATTATCACACGTGCCTCCAGGAGTATAAGGACCTGAATCATATGGAGCTCGTTGATAGCGAGCCTTTGCAAGGTGCCAGCTATTATATTCCACACCACTGTGTAGTTAAAGAATCGAGCGAAACAACTCGCACACGCGTAGTGTTCGATGCGTTCTACAACGACGAGTGGTTTGTCGCTTAATGACGTTCTTCGAACGGGTCCCAAGCTTCACCTTGATATAGTAGACGTACTTTTAAAGTTTCGTGTGCATTCCGTAGCGTTCACTGCGGATATTAAACAAATGTATCGAAATATACTGATTCGTGAAACTGATAGGGATTTCCAGCGCATCTTATGGCGTAAATCGCCAGAGGAACCTATACGGGATTACCGTCTCCGCACGGTCACATTCGGTGTGAATTCTTCACCATATCTCGCTTTGCGTACAATTCAGCAGCTCGCTCACGATGAGGCCGAGCATTTTAGGCTCGCGTCTCCCGTATTATTGAATGACGTATTTGTCGATGATGTTGTTTCTGGTGAGGATATGGAGACTAAAACTCTCGTTCTGCAGCGAGAGCTTATCGACATTTGTAAAACGGCTAGATTCGAACTACGCAAGTGGCACAGCAACTCGTCAGCGATACTCGCTACAATACAGCCACCAGCTTGTCATGGTGAGCGGCCCGAATACGTCCCATTTTCTGAAATGGAGAACGACAAAAGAGTTAAGGTCCTCGGACTCCAATGGAATCCGGGATCTGATACATTTAATTTTAAAGTTCAAGTTACCACTCATAAATGCACCAAGAGGTCTATTCTTTCTGAGATCGGAAAAATATATGACCCTCTCGGGTTGCTATCACCGGTAACCTTATATGCCAAGCATTTGATTCAGCTATTGTGGATGGCAAATGTAGATTGGGATGATAATTCGCCCATTGATATCATTAATTCGTGGACACTATTCATAAACGAGCTGCCGCTGCTATCACAGATATCGTTTCCGCGATACATTTTCAGTAACAATATCGATTCGATAGAAATTCATGGATTTGCTGACGCGTCCCAGATCGCATATGCCGGCTGTGTTTATATTCGACTTACAGGCAAGGACGGCAATATTTATACTTACCTAATTATGGCGAAGACTAGGGTAGCTCCGCTCCGCGTACCCCTTACCATCCCACGTCTCGAGCTGGTGGCAGCTCTATTGCTTTCAAAGCTATTAGATAAGGTAGCAAATTTATACAGAGATCGCATCTGCCGCGAACGGATTTACGCATGGTCCGACGCCTCCATCGTGCTGGCCTGGCTCCGTTCATCACCGAATGAATGGAAGACGTTTGTTTCCAATCGCACTAGCGATATTCTATCCCGCGTTCCCGCCAGCTGCTGGCACCATGTTCCGTCAGTCGATAACCCTGCTGACGCTGCATCACCTGTTTTACTACCTACCGCGATAGTACAAAACGACTTGTGGTACCATGGTCCCGCATGGCTCCGACGAAGTTCCGACAACTGGCCGGTTGAGATTCAAACTATGAGCACCTGTGAAGAAAAACGTAACTTAACGCTATCTTCTGCTATGTCTACGGCACTGCCGGTACAAAATGCCGAAATTATAAGGCAATTTTCGTCGCTAGGCAAACTCGTTCGGATTGCCGCGCTAATATTTCGTTTTTATAATACATGCAAAAAGGTTAAAATTCCGTTCCCGGGTTACGTTACAGTACCTGACTATAATTTCTCATTAAATAGACTAATTTACCTTACTCAACAATCGGTCTTTCAAGACGATATTTTAAAGATATCTCAAGGAAAATTACCTTCTAATCAATTGCGACGTCATAAATCATTGTTACCATTTGAATCTAAACATCAAATAATTTTACCGAAAAAACATGCTTTAACTAACTTAATTATCGACGACGCTCACATAAGCTATCTGCACGCAGGACCTCAGTCCGTGCAATACTTGCTGTTGCAGCGCTATTGGATATTGTCTTGCCGCGACATCGTGCGTCAACGCATACATCGCTGTGTCCATTGCTTTCGTGCTCGTCCAACGCGTGATCAACCGATTATGGGACCACTACCAACTTCGAGAATACGTCCGGCGCGTCCTTTCCTTAAAACGGCCGTAGATTATGCCAGTCCATTCTTTGAAACTTACGACGAGATGCATACTCTTCTCTGTCAAATCGAAGCCGTGTTAAACTCACGTCCCCTTTGCGCCATGAGTTCGGCTTCTACCGATCCCCTCCCTTTAACACCGTCTCATTTTTTAATAGGAGAACGGCTCTACCTGATGTATCTTTGCTGGAAGAAACTCCTTACCGTCTCACACGCTGGCGCAGGATACAACAGTCATTCCAGCACTTTTGGAAAAGATGGATTAGAGAATATCTCCATCATTTACAACAGAGTAGTAAGTGGCTTCATGACCGCGGCTCCGCCATTCGTGAACGTACTGTTGTTGTGGTATGCGACGAGCACCTTCCGCCATTACAATGGAAGCTCGCGCGTGTGCATGCTGTTCATCCTGGCTCTGATCAAGTCACTCGTGTAGTGACCTTAAAGGCTGGGAATACTATTTTTAAACGACCTGTAGTAAAGGTTTGCCCACTTCCGTTAGAGTAACGTGTTATGCTTACAATCTTAATCTTAGTACTTAAGTTATTTTGTTTTTCTTTCAATTTATACTATAAGTTAGCGATTTTTAAAAGAAATTACTTCTTTTAAGGTGAGCGGCATGTTCCGTACTGGAACAGATTATTAATATATTGTGTTTTTGGTTTCTTTTTTTTTCGTATATAATAACAAATACAAGGCAACACAATTTCGAAGATATTAGTTTTTCTATATTTCTGTTAAATTCATTGGGTTAGCGATCAACTGTTTTCATTCTGAGTGCATCCATAATCTTGCGGATTATGGTTCTCTGTGCGACACAAGCGCCACATCGATTGGCGGTAATTGTGAACAGTCTAATCAAAACCACCGACGCGCTCGCATACAAATAATTTCGTGTTACTCAAGCTCGTCTCTCAAGATCTCTTTCACCTGGAAGTGTTGCACGTGCAACCTATGGACTCTTGTGCGATACACTCTGCTGAACTTTTATACTACTATCATTGCAACGACTGCCCCGAGCTCCTTTAGCCAGCCCCTGGATTTGTGGTTGCAGGGAGATTGTAGCGGTAAGTCGCTAAACCCAGTAGAATATCGTACAGGTATTTAATATTGTAACAACATTTTTAGAGACCTTTCCTTATAAAGTATAGAATCTATTTCCTGATATTGTAAACGATTGACATTAGAATTTATGTCTTCCGACGCATTAACAAGCTTGTTAAATGCTTGTTGTAGCAAAGTGACTCGGTTTTCGACCAAATGTTCTCTATTATTCACCTGACTTATTTGTGAGTCGAAGTGCCTAGCGTCTTCTTCGCCTATGTTACCTGAAATAATTAACTAAGGAACCTAAAGGACTAAATATGGCTCGTTTACTTATTTTAGATATAGTTAAAATCTGATGTATTTTATTATTTGTTAAATCTATGGATGTTTCTATTTGCCTAATTAACCCCCTTAATTCATCTCCAACTTCACTTTTATTACTAATAATCTTACTTACGCAATTATATTGCTCAGTATTAATATCTATTTGTTCAACTAACAACTTTAAATCTAATGTTTTCAAAATAGTCCACGTGTTATTCCTGATCAGTGCCATCCCAAATTTTAGAGGAGCTATCCCCTGATTGGTGTTCAGGTTCTGTAGATCTAGGCCTTTGGACAGTTTTGCCAATGTCAGAAATACTTCCAACGACCTGTGGAGGACGTTTAATATTTTTTATAGCTACTCTAGTTTGTCTCTTATTAAGTTTAACGGGTAATATATTATGATCCGGTTTCCCTATGACTTTGGCTTTTTCAAAACGTGGCTTATCTTTTGCTTTTCTTGTCCTAGTAGTTATCATTAAAATATCGTCCTCTTCTTTAATTTCTGGGACTTCCTTACCTCCTCTTTTTTCTCTAACCTTAATCTTATCTGTCTGTAATTTCTCGGCTACATATTCATAAAGAACTTTAAAGCGTTTTCTTTGGTCTTGATATAGAAGACGTTACCTGAATCAGTGTTACCGAAACAATTTCAAATGGTGTAAATGTTGTTGCGGAATGAATACTATTATTATAAGCCATTATCGCATATGTAATCACAGAGCAGGCATCAAGATCTGTTTTATCGTATTTAGCTAATCTATATATTTCGTTAATGGTGGAGTGGAATCTTTCAACTATCGCCATGGAACGAGGGTTATTTGGTGTTCCTACGTGGAGCTCTATTTTATAAAGATTTAAAAGTTCTTTTATTAATTCGTTATTAAATTCTGTACCCGAGTCGC
The DNA here is from genome assembly GCA_033319125.1 of Parnassius glacialis. Lineage (NCBI taxonomy): Eukaryota > Metazoa > Arthropoda > Insecta > Lepidoptera > Papilionidae > Parnassius > Parnassius glacialis. The sequence goes on along the minus strand of JAVANC010000011.1, from coordinate 11,286,689 downwards.
TATTTATTTTCTGTGGTAAGCCACACATACTAAAGTATTTAATTAAGGCTCTTACAACTTCAGGGATACTGCAATTTGGGATGTTTATTGCTTGCCCTAACTCTATGAATAGTAGATCTATGAAAACTTCTTGGAACGGCGTGCTTTGACTCTGTGTTAATTGAATATAAGGTTTTATAGGTTTTCTTTCATATTTCATCTTTTTGCATTGTTGGCAAGAATTTGTTATAGCTGTTATTGTTTCTTTCATATTTTGCCACCAATAATGCCGTTTTAATTTATTAAATGTTTCTTGGATCCCCCATGACAAGTTTTATCCTCGTGATATTTTATCACTACCTCGCGTTAGTCCTGCTCGGAATCGGTTAACTTAATAATTCTTTCAGTACATTCAATAAGTTTGCAAGCTCCTTTCTTATATTATTGAATTTATACGTTTGAAAAAATTTATCCTGAAAGCTGGGTCTTCGAAATAGATGAAATATTTGTTTTTAAAGTCTACATATTCTTTCAGAAAGTCTTTAACTAATGTTTCATTATTTATTAACTTCTAAAATACGCTGCTTTTTGTTAGACATGTCCTTGTCCGAAAATTTATCAGAGAACCACGAATGAACAAGTATTTGACGCGGTTTTGAGTCTATTGCTTCGTTTAAAATCGGAATGTTTTCGTGTTCCCTATCAAATACGGAGTTCGCTGTAGCACCATCATCTGAAATTTCCATCAATTCAGGTTGTTTTTCACTTTCCGTATCTGAGATTGACATAACTGTATCCTCCTTTTGTTTTCTTTTACGTATTGTTACGAATTCAGAATATAATTTTTTAATTATGTCTCGAAGTCTTCCATCCTCAGCCCACCCTTTGGTCATTTTGAATTCAATAGAATGCCCTTCGGTTTAAAGACAGCTCCTGCTACTTTTCAGCGAGCAATGGATAACGTGTTACGAGAATTACAAGGCTAACATTGCCTAGTATATTTAGATGACGTCATAATCTTCTCAAAAAGCCTACCAGAATATGTAGAAAAGCTCAAATCCGTATTCGAAAGATTCAGAAAAAACTAACCTTAAAGTCCAACTTGATAAGTCTTATTTTCTTAGGAAAGAAATACTATATCTAGGGCACACTAACTAACTCAACAATAACAAAATCGAAGAAATATTAAAATACCCTACCACAAACTCTATCAGAATTAAGGAGTTTCTTAGGTCATGTAGGCTACTATAGGAAGTTTATAAAAGATTTCACACAACCCTACGTCAATCACGTAACCTAATAAAATCACGAAACCGCTTACGGTTTGTTGCAAAAAGAACCGTAAAATAATAATTAATGATAAATACATACAAAGCTTCGAAACATGAAAAAATTGTTAACCAATGCACCCCTATTACAGTATCCAGACTTTGACAAACCATTCATTTTAACCACCGATGCATCAAATTTTGCAATAGGAGCCGTATTGTCACAAGGTACAATAGGAAACGATAAACCTGTGGCATATGCGAGCAGAACGTTAAGTGATACGGAATGTCGTTATAGCACCATAGAAAAAGAACTCCTAGCTGTAGTATGGGCAGTCAAATATTTTAGATCATACTTATATGGTCGAAAGTTCACCATTTTCACGGACCATAGGCCATTGGCATGGTTATATTCGCTTAAGGAACCAAACAGTAAATTAACCCGCTGGAAGTTAAGACTTGAGGAATATGACTTCGAAATTAAGTACAAGAAAGGCCAACAGAATACAAACGCTGATGCCCTTTCTAGAATTAGAATCAATGCCATAGATGACGATTTAGATTCTATTTTCGTAAATACTGACGATGCATCTAATTTTTTTGGTACTAAGTGCACCGGTGCACTCCACGGGGAATGCGACTCCTGGATAATATTATCTCGCAACATTTTCTCTACTTCTTGCTTTATTTCCTTAGTTTGTGCAGGTGGTCATCTATGGGCTTTCATATTAATAGGGTCCTCATTCTTCGTCCTAATCTTATGCTTAACCTCGTTTGTAAAAGATAGCGGTATGTTCTTACAATAGAATATATCCTTATATTCCCTACACAATTTACTTATCACCGATTTTTCCTCTTCGTTCATGTGATCTAGTCTTAATTTATTTAAGTTTTCCTCCAGTAATATATCTAAATTATTATTTTTACTTTCTGTAAAATTCAAGTTATTGTTATATGTGTCACGAAAAATCTCAACTTTAAATGGTGACGTGACCACTAATTTTTGTTCACTATATGTGCAGTTTTGTATAACTGTGGTGGCAAAACCATCTTTGCAATTTACTATCGCGTCAGGCATTCGGATACCTTCTGTAAACTGTACGTAATTTAATATAGCTTCACCATTTAATTAGTTGACTGGTAATTTAACTCTTAATTCGCAGTGAGGAGGCAGATTATTTGTCTCTCTCATTGGCGGTGAGTAAATAATTGGGATATTAGTGTTATTTGTATATATAGTGAGGTTTTTCATGTCAATGGTAGCGTCAAGCGATTTTAAAAGATCCTAGATAAGAAAATAAGACACACCTATTAACCCATCGTACCTTTCGTCTACACTTTATACATAAAACTTGTGTTTTTGTCGACTATGAAAGATACTCGGTAACTTTGCGTAGACAACTTCTCCGTGTTTACTGGCAGCGTGAGTACTAATAACCTCAAACGGTTCTAAGTATACCGAATCACTATAATATTTTTTTGCTAGTTCTGGACTAATAAATGACCTAGTACTACCAGTGTCTATCATAAAGACAGCTTTTAGTTCAGGTATACGGATATGTGGTAAGTTTAAAAGTTTCGTGCAATTAATTTTTATTTTATTGGTCTCGTCGAGGCTAATATGTGAAAATTTTCAATTTCAGCCAAATCCGAATTATTATACTGATTTGATGCAATACATTGTTGCGAAATGCAAGGTTGATTTATTTCGCTATTGGTATAGTTTATTCTCCTTGAGTTAGCAGTTTGCATTGTTACATCAGTGTTCGAACTCGACGCCACAGGTGGCGATTGATATTGCGTTAGACGCTGAGTATGCGCAGGGGCATTGTCCGCAAAATACTGACTACGCTGTATCGGGCCCGGCGCCGGCGGTACTGGTGACCTAGTGGTCGATTGTTGTTGATATTTATTGCGATGGATGTTATGACGATTGTTATTTTGCCTAAATTGAAATGAATTGTTTGACGAGTTAAAAGAGCGGTTATTTTTAACGTAGGGTGACAAATTGTTTTGATTATTAAATGCATTTGCACTAGATTGCTCTATATGGGGAATATTTCTAGGTGAATAAGTGTGAGTATTGTTAGAACTCGGCCTAAAGTTTGCTCAATTAGACCGTGAATTTTTACTTTCATAAACTGACTGAAAGTTTTGTTCTTCTAAGAAAATTTTCAAAGCGTCTTCTAGAGTAGTCACGTTCCGTAATCTCACAAGTTTAACTAAATATGCCAGTAAATTATAAAGAAATGCATTTAGTGAACTATGGTTATAAATAGATTGTTTCGCTAGACGTAAGTTCGGATCGTCTATCGTTTCGCTAACCTTAGAAAATAAAACACTTCTCAAATGTTATATCCTGTGACAAAATTCCTGGTAATTTTCATTACGGTTTAATTTTAAGGATTCGAGTTCCAAAGTCAAACATTCCTCGGATCTCGGGTCACCAAAATGTTGGCTTAGTAATGTTTTTAATTCGTCCCAATTATTAATATGATCCCGTTCTCCAAGAAGGTTCGCAGCTTCCCCGGATAGTCTACTTGTAATAACGTGGAATAAATATTCGTTTTCGAATTTTTTACAAAGAGTGGTAAAAGTCTATAGTATGTGCCAAATCGATTGAGAAAAACGGACAATGACCTTTCGGTCGTTTAACCAGGGGTTACAAACCTTCAATATATAGGCACATTTTATATGTAGTACTTTCTTTATTTATAATGATTTTTTTATAATGATTGATATAATATATATTTATTAACTATTATTAAAAAGTTATGTGAAAGATCGCTGTAGAAGAAAAATCATCTATTGTTATAAAGTACTTTATTCATTTAACAACAAAAAACATTAATTTATAACACATATAAAGATTCGAGTGATAACGACACCGAATAAGTACGTACTTATGCAAAAGATAAAACTTTATTTTTAATATTATATAAGAACTTTATTTTTATTCGGTGCAATCATCACTCGTATCTTCACTTGATGAACTATCTGTAACATTAATTATAAAGCGATCTGCAGTTTGGTCAATTCTATCATCCATGCCACGCATTTTTTGTTCAACCTTAAGGACATGCTGAACACAGTTTTTCCATTTATCTGGCGTGATTTGAGTTAAACCATCTTTAAGTAAATTTTTAACATCTTTTAACTTGAAAGTTGTATTTTTTCGTGCAACGTACCCTTTCACATCTGCCCACACAAGTTCAATGGGGTTAAGCTCACAGTGATAAGGAGGTAACCTTACCACTGTGATGCTTTTTTCTTTTGCCATCTCGTCGGTGACGTAACTTCGATAGTTATCTTTAACTGCCTTTATTTTTTCCATTAAGTGGGTCTTTGTGTCCGAGGGCACGTATGCGATCTGTTTAGATTCTAGCCATTCCTGCATATTTTGTTTCCGCCAAGACATTGTTGGGGTTTTTTCTAAACGTCTGGAGTGGTAACTAGCGTTATCCATAACTATGACATCGCCGCTTTGCAGTTTTTCTATTACTTTTCTAAACCAGTCCTCGAAATGGAGAGCGTCCATACTCTCATGGTAGTCACCAGTAGATGATGATTCAAATACCCAATCACATCCCTCCAAAAAGCCATTTTCATTGCCAACGTGTACAACTATTAATCGCTTTCCTTTACCCGAAGGGGCTTTCGCGCCAGTAGAGTAGCCTTCTAACCGTGATTGACGAGAAGATTCAATTGTGGTGTCTTCCCATACCTTTCCCATAGTATGACCTGCGTTAATCCATGTTTCGTCAAGGTAAAAAATGTTACGTCCCTCGTTTCTTAATATTTGTATTTCTCTCAAATATCTGGTACGCCACAGAACTATCTCTGGGCGATCTATTAGACCACTTTTTCTGTTTCTCTTTATATATTTGAATTTTAAATGGCGCAACACACGTCGCAGGGAAGTTTTGCTCAAGTTTGGCAACTGGTCATCTTGATTTATACTGAGCAAAATTTTGTCTAAAGTCGGTAATTCTCCTGCAAGAAAGAACTGATGCACTTTCGCTCTTATAGCCGATTTATCAAAATCGTCCAATTTGTCAATTACAGACTTTTTTCTTTTATTAATTATTCCCTTTTCTGGTATTTTATGGGAATCTCTATACACGCTTAATACGCGATATATAGTGCTCTTGCTGACTCCTGAGATCTCCGAAACCTTTTCTACCATATTAACGTTTGAAGGATACACGTCTTCGGGCCAGGTGTTTTTGACATATTTGTATACATTAATGATAATCTCTTGTTCCCCGACCGACAAAGTGGTAGGTTTTCTCTTTTTTACTGGTGACGTTAAAGGTGCTCCAGAAGATGGGCCTGTAAATAAATGACAAAAATATACTACCATAGTACTACATCACATAAATACATATTGTTTTAGAAAATAAATACCACATGGTCACATAAAAAGAGCGCTTTAAGAAATAGAAAGGCTACGTCGTCGCATTTGTACCTATTTGTACGTACCTGCTACGTTTATTATGGGTCGGCGACGTCTCTTTCCACTTGATGTTGAAGGACCGGGTCCTTCACCAAATTCTCCTGAACTCATGTCGATTTAGTAACGACCGTCACAGTAAAACTAATATAACAGATTCAAAAAACAAAAAACTTAACGATATAACAAATTTAACAGTAAAAACTCAACTAAAACAATGCAATGAATGCTATGAATTACCCGAGACGTACACACGCAAGCGCTATCCGAACACGAATGAAAACAAAATGGCGGACCGGCCCAAAAAAGGTGACGCATCTCTGGCTGCCATTGTCACGTTTCTTTTAGAACGAACTGACGTAACGCGCGTTTTGTTTATTTTAAAGGGATGAATTTGCAAAAGCTCAATATGGTGATTATATTGCTTCAAATATTTTTTTAATATGAAACTGTTATTAAATGAATTGCTGCGTTACTTACCATAAATTGAAATATAAAATATAACACATTTTTCGCGATGTACCGTAAGATTTTACTATGTTTATAGGAACCACAGACAATATTATTTAAGAAACAAAAAAACAAAACATATGTGCTGACCTAGAAGTGGGAATAATATCAATATTTAAATATTGTTATCACATCTAAATTGAGATTTTGTAAGTTACGCCTTTTGACACTCGGCTCATATCTGAGGTCATTGTCCGTTTTTCTCAATCGATATGGCACATACTATAGTATCACCATCGAAATTAGGGATAATTTTAACCATTTCCATAGGAACTCTCACTAAATTTTCCATTTTTCTTTCTTTTTGTTACAGAATACACTACCAATAAAAAAATAAAAAAATACTCTTCGGTTATTATTAAGTCAATTTATAAGGAAATTAAATGAAATAATTTAAATTCCTCAATTACTTAACTAATTAGAATAATTAACTCAGTGTGAATTTGTCTAGTAATTAGGCGTAATTAATCCCACAAAAACCAGAATATAAACACACACAAAAGAGGAGAATAAGAAGGGTAGGAAAATACAGATTGGTGAAGAAGATCTACTCACAGTGCTGCAGTTTTCCCCATGCTCCTTCTGGAATATTGGTACTCCGTCCTTGAAGTTGGTCTGCTTCTTAATAAATTTGTTTGTTCGTTTGTTCCTGATTAAAACGTTGAGACGTACGACCGATTTTTCTGCGAAAACTTTTATTCGCCACGAAATAATACTTGGTCTTACGGATCCCTACCGACTGCGCCAATGAAGGTAATGAACCGGACTTCAATAAAAAATATATTTACTTATTTTGACAGAGTTACAATAAGAAGTTTATTACTACAATATTCGATATTAAATGATTACAATTGTCTATTTATACTTAAATTATATGCAACAAAACTATTTACTAAGCTTATTTACTGCATACGCTTGACCCAGATGGGATTGCTGATGATGTGCGAACGAATGCGATTTGGCAGGGGTGCTCAGCCTTAACTCGTGCGTTGTATTTTGCCAGGTCGAGTCGTCTTAGGTGGCAACCGAACCTCCACCGGAGATTCTTAGCACCCCCTGCCCCGCCGTAACCATGGTCGCTACCGTAGCGAGGAATAGCGGGGCCGCCGGGGACTGGGGGCCGTCTCTTTGTTACTCTCATCATAGGGGGGTATTTGCCATAGTTGCCACGCTTGGCTAGCGGGTTGGCAACCGCAGTTTTTTTATTGTAAGTTCGTTGTTATCAGGAAAATGCTGCTGCCCATCTCCTGCCTGTTTCCCTTTGTTGCCTTTTACGACACCCACGGGAAAATATGGGGTAGTGGATATTCTTTACCGCCACTACACGGCTATAATTTATTAATAATAATAATAAAAAATAATATATAATGATATATTATCATTGAATAAAACTACTTTTACGGATTTTATCGCGTTTAATTAACTTATTTTGCTAATTATATTTATTTTGCTTATTATAATCTGCAGTTTGTGATCATATCCTAGACGGCCCCCGCCATTACATTAGATTTGATAAATCACAAATTCTCGCGAAAAAACATCGATTCCTGCCAAGGATGATACGTGAGGCCAGGGCTCGGAACTGGTTTAAAAAGAGCGTTTAATTTCGAATAATTACCGGTAAATATATCGCTCTTTCAATTAGCGGTTAAAAAATTAACCAGTTTTTATTAAATCTAAACGATAAAGGTTACCGGTTACTTAATGGTTTTGACACCCAAATTAACCGGTTAATTCCGTAAAACCTAAAGGCAGTTATGAATAAGACAGGTAGATTCACGTTGCGAGGTGCTTATGCGGCATCGCCGCATGCGGGCATACTTATCATCAATTATTATCGGCCTTTAAGCAGTACGTTTTTTCAGTCGCGATCAGGGTGTGTAGTGAGAGATTGGCGTTTACGAAAAACATGAAAGTATTAGAGAAGTTTTGAAGAAAGAAAGGCAGTTATTGTGTTTGGTTTATTCGTTAAGACTGGACTTTACTGGAAATAATTTATTCTTGTGTATCGGTTGTTTATTTATGATGGGCAGAAAAAAAGTAATTAGAATTTATTCCATGTTTACGTTTTAACAGTGGTAGAGTCACACGGCAGCTTTTGCTATCGCATGGATGGACCAGCTCGAACCAGGGTAGTACCACGACCTCACAGAATACCAGCGTTAAGTAGAAGTTTACTTCTGCATTTTGCTTGGTAGGTGTAGGTGGTTGGAGGCCCAATCCCGCCCCGCCCCCCCCTTAAAGGATGGTGGCGGAATCAATTAATAAACTACCCCAGGAGGGTACCAGCATCCTGATGACGGAGAATCCTTCGCTGAGCACCCACACCCAAGCTACGCGTATTCTGGTATACTGGGATGGGGGGAGGTATCCGCAGAAATCATGATCCTTGGCGATTTTATCCATATCCATCACGCCGAATGGCTCGGTTCACATTTACCCGATCATGTGGGGAAATTTGTTTATGACTTTGCCTTGGCATATGGTTGCACAGCTGGTTGCTTTGCCTACGCAGATTCCAGATGTGGAGAATCATGCACCTGCCCTGTTGGAACTTCTGCTAACCTCTTATCCGGACGGATATCAGGTTTCCGTCGACAGCCCTCACAGCTCCTAGAGCCATTGTCTTGTCCAGAGGGTGGTGTCACTCACACTATCTTCGCGGTTGCATTCTGCAGGCTGCCGCCGTGTTTAGCACTATAAGTCGGCCGATTGGGAAAGGATGCGGTTTTTTTTGCATTATACCCTTAAGGACGGATTTGCTTCTCGCTGGACAATCCCAGCAACGTTGCTGATACTGTCGCTGATATGATATTTCAGGATATGGAACTTTATTCCATCTTCTGTGGTGCCAATCGGAGACAGATTCCAGCCATGGTTTAGTCGCTCATGTAAAATAGCATCACACTATAAGCAAGAGTGCTACCAGGCCTGAACTGACGACTTCTTTACATCCCGAGACGTTGATATCTCGGGATGTAAACACAAGCGCTCTTCAAAAGAAGTATAATTTCGTCTCCAAGTTCTTTAAAATTCATTGCCAGGCAAGGTCATAGCACATCGGCGGAGTTGGGGAGAGGCTAGTTCGCCTTCCTTCGGTAACCCGTGCATTCTGTCTCTTGCTAAGGCTGTTCAAGGGAACTTCTGTCAGCTATATCTGTAAAGAGAGGACGACTCACTGAGTCTATGCTGCAAAGGAGAAAGCCGACCTGTCAACCCTCTTTTTGCGTCCAACTCGACTCTCAATGACGGACGAACACACCGCCGACCATGCCGCGGTTTGAGTGCTCCATGCCATGTATGCGGCTTACACAGCGCTCGGTTCACAAAGCACTCCTCTCCCTGGTTGTCATCAAGTCGAAGGGCCTGATAGAGTCCCTTCCATTGTGCTGAAGACGTGTGATCCGAAGTTGGCACCGATTTTAATGAGTCTTTTCCGGTACTTCTACTCCGAAGGCGTTATCCCAAATTCATGGAAGACAGCTTCGGTTCACGCGATCTCTAAAAAAGGCGACCGTTTAGACCTGTCAAACTACTGGCCTATCGCCATCACCTCCTTGTTCTTCAGAATAATGGAATCCATTATAAACAGTTTTCATCGGGGTTGATCACCTGGTGATTTTCTGGTCTATCTAGCTCATAGATGGGCGGAGGCAGTAGAATCCGAGGGTTAGGCATTGGCCGTTAGTTTGGTCATAGCGAAAGTCTTCGATCGGGTCTGGCACAAAGCGCTTCTTTTGAAGCTCCCTTCCTACAGGCTTCCCGAGAAATTGTGCAATTGGATCACCAATTTCCTAGCTGATCGGAGCATCAAGGTCGTAGTAGACGGTGCATTCTCTGATTACAAGCCTATTAACGCTGGTGTTCCACAAGACTGCGTGCTATCACTAACGCCGTGCTATCACCAACGCTGTTTCTACTGCATATCAATGATATATCGCAACTAGTAACAACGACAGCACTGGTTATGCAATATACACTGGCCGTGCCTATATTTCTCGGAAAAACATCTCCGAGTACCGGCACAAACTTGTGTCTGATGTCGATTATTTGCTAAACAAAGTCTCATATTGAGGGCGGCTAAATCTAGTCCAGTTTGATCCCCAGAAGACACAAGTTTGCACGTATACCGCTAATAAGAACCCCTTTGTCGTATCTCCTCAGTTTTAAGGCATTCCCCTTACTGCCTCCGCTAGCATCGAAATCCTCAGCGTCGACATATCGAATAGTGTGCAGTTTTATGGTCTCTTGGAAGGAAATGCCAAATTGGCCTCTAGAAAGCTTGGCGTGCTCAGCAGAGCGGGGCAGTATTTCATGTCAACACATCGCTTGCAGCTTTACAAAGCGCAAATTCGGCCTCTCATCTCTGGGCCGGGGCACACCAGTGTCAGCTCCTTCCACTTGACTGCATACAGCGCGGAGCCTTTTGAGTCGTCGACATCCGAATACTTTCTGATCGGCTCGATTGACTGGTACTGCGTAGGGATGTTGCATCCCTTTGTATTTTTTATGGCATCTACCTCGGGGAGTGCCCTGAGGTTCGGATTAATCTCAGCCGTCATATTTCATGAACCCACATCGCGTCTAAATTCACAATACCATCCTCACCATCTGGATGTTTGACGGGCCACCACTGTGCGTTGTACTGGGAGTTTTCCTCCTCGTACAACTTCTCTGTGGAATTGTTTACCACCGGCGATTTTTCCGGACCAATAAGACTTAGGGACCTTCAAGAAAAGAGCTTACTCCTTTCTAAAAGGCCGGCAACGCACCTGCAATTCCCCTGCTGTTGCGGTTGTTCATGGGCGGCAGTAGTCACTTACCATCACGTGACCCGCATGCTCGTTTGCTCCCTTTTCTCTAAGAAAATATACGACGAGAAAATCCAAACATCTAAGTGCTTCATTGGGGACTGTAATACGACTATCAGGGTGGTTTCTAGAATACTCATTATACCCAAATTAATCCAATAACGGTACCTGGCACGACCCTGGATTCAAACCCAGGAAAAAAATCATGTTCATGTTCATAAATCATGATCCACAGTCGCGCTAGTAACCACATACAGACAGATAATTTTTTTTTATATTATATACTTTCTTTTATATATATATTTAATAAAAATCTGTTATTTTGACGTTACGCTCAGACACCTCAATGTTATTTATTTGAAGTATGAAAATTTGTAAAAAAATTCGAAAGTGATTACTATATTATTTTGATCTTGAGGCGTCAGAAAACTTGGCTGCACTTTTAATAATTCTCTTTTATAATTCAATACAAGAACGTTGGTATCAGTGTGATTTATACTGATAATCTAGTTATTTCGGAGTTATTAATAATTACTTTAAATAAAATACAGGATTTTTAGTGTATTTGGTTACAGTCGACAGCAAAGTATATCCCAATTTGATCATAATGACTTGTTACATTTAAATTATTTTTCTTTATTGATTTCAATATCAGTAAATTTAATTTCGTCTATGTGATTACCTTGCACTCTATTAATAAAAGCTAATGTTTTTAGTAGCATCTTGTACGTATAATGACTTAAAACATGATATGACTTACAGAATGAATAACAACATGATAAGATTTGCTCCAATTCCTCATTAATGAGATGTGAAATATGGTAATTTCTGTTGTCTGGGGGCACGGCAGTGCCCCCGCCATGTCGATCAAAAAAGCGGCACGGCCGTACCATCCTTTTCTCGAAGCAGTTCAGGCCATTTCCGAAACCCTTATAACTTCGTTATGGATAAAACTAGAGGCCTAAATTTTTACTAACCAAGTAGGCATTGTATAATCTCAGTATATTTCAAATTTCATTAAATTTGAACAAGTAGTTTAAGAATTATAACTAGTCAAAATTTCTTAATTTTGTCACTCACTGACTAACAGATCATCAAAACTCTGAGGCACTTCTAGTAGACATAGAAACTTCAAATTTGGAATTTAATCATTGTTTAGTATATAAATTAAGGAAAAATTAAAATATTTTAAAATTTCGGTCCAGTTTTCAAGATACACCAACTGCATAAATAACTTTGTAATCCCATATAAACATATAGTATTACAAAGTTACATTTGCAGTGAATGAATCAGTGCACCTATATATGTATAATGGAATAAAAGGTGTAAATAGCTACCTAGATATAACTATCTACAAAAAGAAATGAGATGCCATCAAAAACATAACTTATAAAAAAAGCCAAGTCTCGCAACTCAGTTCTTCTACCGTAAAAAGTTGTGATATCTATGTAATACCAAGTCGGTTAATTTATTCAGTCTATAGATTGATACATAGATTGACTTGGCAATCGCACTAAACAATCTAATTTAATATAATATGTATTACTTGTGAGATATATTGTGGTTTCATGCGATTGCCAAGTCAATCTACGTATCAATCAATGGACTGAATAAATTAACCGACTTGGTATTACATAGATATCACAACTTTTTACGGTAGAAGAACTGAGTTGCGAGACTTGGCTTTTTTTAAAGGTTATGTTTTTGATGGCATTAGAATTCTCTGAACATAACAAACAATTTTTTATCGTGTTTAGACATGACTTCTAGCTTAACTTTACACCTCAGAAGGGGTCATTATTGATTTTTGCAAAGACGGAGATAGAGGTTGGTTCTAATCACGAGCTTCAGAATTTTAAAAAATCTGGTAATCTGCCTCACTTTAGTTCTAAATAGAACAAAAATATTATAACATATAATTTCATAAACTTTTAAAAATATCGTGTTCTGTTAAGAAAGTTCAACATTTATTGCGATATATTATTAAAACTAATGACATTGAAATAAAAATGCATAGCGTAGTTTTAATAGAAAACGTTAAATATAATTAAAGTCAATTTAAATATATAACGTCAAATTAAACTTTATATCGAAACTTAATTTTAAAGTGAATATAACGCATAATTAATTGAAACAGAACTTACATCTGTTATTTATAATTCGATCGTTGCTGAAAGATGAAAAAATATGAGGGAGTAACGTTACAAGGCAGTCGCGTTGATGCAATGAATTCGTTCATGTGTCTATAAACCTCGTGAATTAAACAGTGGGCAGCCGTACAAAGTTGGGTGCAAGCGGGGTAAGGGAGAGGGGGGACATTACAAAACTTGGTTTTAACCGGTTAATTCTTACTACCTAAACCTAAATTTGTGAAAAACCGGTATCCCGCAAAAACCAGTTCTGAGATCATTGACCGAAAGCGGTTTAGAATTTGAACCGGTTTCCGAGCCCTGCATGAGGCTATTGAAATTAAAAAAACATCCTAATTTCAATAGAGAGGGAGGCTGGGTACTACCACTGTGTGTGCTTGGGATCCTGTGATTAATTAAATTAAAACTAAACCCAAGCATACCACTGCAAGACTTCAAGATACAGTAAGTGCATTCTGCGTAGATCGGAATAAAATTAATAATTAAAAAAGCTGAAGGTACTCGGGATTAACTATGACATTGGGACGTCAATCACCTCAGTTCCCCGTGACAATGGGTGCTGGAAAGCACCCGAAACGTCGGGAATTAATAAAAATAAACAAAATAAGTTAATTAAACGCGATAAAATCCGTAAAAGTAGTTTTATTCAAAAGTTATATAAATTAAAATTACTTAAATTCTTATTCGATTATCAGAACTCCTTACATAGCACAACTTCTTTGTTACTAGCTCAATTAGTTTTCGGTCATAAGTTAAGATCACGTTTGGACTTAATGAGCTATGTTATACCGCCTTCATCCACATCCATGATAAATAAAGTCGAAAGTAAACTGTATTTGCAGATTAAGGCAAATGGGGGAAAAAATGCAAACTCTTTTGAAACCGCGGCAAAGGTTTTGTATAAAAAATTTAAAATTAGTAATACAAATAATTGGTGTCGCGCACTGACCTCTATACAAACAAGTACGCTGGACAGGCTATGCCATACAAAATGCTTATGCCGATTTAAAGCACCCTCATTGTCTGAACCGGGAACTAAAATTGACATAATATGCCAAAGTCTGTTGTATTATTTAAATCGTATCTCTATATTTTGAACTTTTGAACAAAATAATGAAAGTATTTTATGTGGTTTGATTATGTTTGATTTTAGTTACATAATAAAAAATATTTTTAGTAATAATGAGAGTGTTAGTGAGTTACGCACTTTCTTTTTGGTAACGAGTTTTAAATATTAATGTAAAACTCGCTACCAAAAGGAAAGTGGGTTAACAATCCACAAGTAAGTGAATTTGCAGCTAATATTAAGCAAATGAAAACTATTTAAAAATTTGTTACTAATCTTAATATCGTAATTACTAACATGTTTGGCTTTAGATAACTGAGTTTTGATAAACAATAAAATTCAATGGGGTTGTCGAATTACTTGTCTATAAAACTTATCGATGTTCTTTTCTACCCATATCTGTTCACAACCAAAGTCGCTGACAACAGATAATTATCAAATGTTTATTAATTAACAGGTTTCCAATTGAACATAGACTAAAATTTAGGCTAAAAAGCACAAAAATTGTGAATTGGCGTCCGAAACAAAATGATTATCTTTGTTCTAAACACTTCACAGATGACTGTCTTATTGAACATGAGAATAGCACTACTTTGAAAAAGTGCAGTATACCCACAATATTTTCCGGTAGTACCAGTACCTGTAAGTATAAAAGTATTAGATTATAATTTGGAATGGTTTTTTTTTATTTCTTCTCTCCTTATTTTCCTCCAGACTCAAGGGCCATAGCTAAGTAGAAAGATCGCCTGATGATGACCTTGTGTTTACAAGACGTAAGTTTGTTAAAAACTGTATAATTATTATGATCAATTTATTGTACCAAGGGAATAAATTTATATTGGAACTGCAAAATTATTAAGGTCCTTATTGAGTTTGCATGAGTTTAAGGTGAAAAATAACTCCTCCCTGAACGGGTTCCCACCTTGTCATGGCGGGGGAAGGGGGGGAGTAGTAGCCGTCGCTTGGTAACCCATAGTAAACGTAGGGCGACTCACATGGCTGGCCCGAAGTGAAGGGGTTGCCCAAGGTGGCTACTCTGTAGAGCCCTTAGATGTGTGTTAGTGAACTGCGGCTAGAGGAGAGTCCTCTCTCTATATCGCTGTAGTCGAGGTGGAGTCGTAAGGGAAGAGAATTGTTAGTACGGTAATGCACCACTCAACTAGCCTTCGCGACATTGGCAGGACTGTACCACTTAGTGCTTCCGAGTGCTATATTTTTCTTAGCTTCATGGCATCCACATAACGGGCTTGGAAATTCGGGGACGGAAGTCCTCAACTAAGGAGTCCTAGCTGGTGAGGCCGCGGATGTGCTTGAAAGCGTTTTCGTGGCCCTATCAATGTGTGGTGAAGGTGGAACGTCATGGGGTTTTAGTTGCAAGTCCGACATAATCCGATCTTGCCTCCACAATGCAGGTATGCGTAGGCATTTTTTCATTTGAAACCCGAAACTAAATCTGTTCTGTAGTTACGAATAAAATCGTAAACAGATCAACGCAGCGTCGATTCTAGTTTTATAAAATATGAAGTATAAAGCTTTAGTCTAAGACCTAGGTATTAATTGATGAATTTATTTATTGTATGGCATTATATTAATGTGATACATAAATAGAATGAACGTTACGGGTAGTCCTGGGTATAGAATTCTTATCGATATATTTTTTCACACTGTCTTATCTCTATTATTAGTTCCATGGACGTTCACTTCTGCTGTCAGTGCCAAAATGGCGAAAATCAAATCACCTCATTATGTCACGGTGTATAGTCAGTCCACACATAGAGGTCAGTGGTGTCGCGGCATTGTTATAAAAAGAATAGGCAAAGTCACGTATATGATAAAGGACATATACACGTTAGCAAGTATAAAAAAACACAAAAATCAAATCATGCGCGACCAAGGACCATGTCACGTTGAACAACAAAATTTGTACATTTATTTTGACTGTCGAAATGTAACTGATAGCACCAGGGAAGAAAATATCAGTATGTCGGTCTCAGACGAGTCGCAAACTACCTGCGGGGAAGAGGAAATGGTGCAACATGACGTAAACTCCACTAACGATAACAATGAGTCTAACATATCGTTATTGCACGTGACAACCCCACGTCTAGGCTTTGTTTACGCCCATTACCTAAAGTGGACTATCGTCGTTTCCTTTAGTTAAGTTACGTAGTTGTTAACTAGGAGGAGGAAATAGTGGGTACCTGTTTACGGCTACGTGTAAGTTATTTGTCACAGCTAAGGAATAAATCAGTGTGGTACTTGTAGTTTCACTCGTGCCCCTATAACGCATACTTATCAATTATAATCTAATAGATATTTACTGACTGAAGATGATGTCAATGATTTAGTTTTATCAAATCTATACAGACGTATAAATAGAATTGAAGTGTATGTCTATTATATCGAAATAACTGGTTTCTATTAAGTTGGGGGTTATTAAGACATCAGAAATAATCCTTAAAGTTTTGTCTGTTTTCCATCTGTACATGCTAATCTTCAGGAAGGCTGCAGTGATTGTGATGAAACTCCAAGAGCAGATAAAGAGCAACGCCAGAATAGTAATCTAAGCTATATTTTATGCGAAAATCATTCAATATTATTTTGCGAAAATGATAAAGAGATCAAATAAATGGTTTGTGATTTGACCCTTATGACGTTTTACATTTTTTTATTATATTATTTAAAACCTTTTTCACTGAATAAACGCATATTATCTTATTTATTTTTTTATTATCAATATCATTTTACAAGAAAACGACGAGTGTTAAAGGAATAAGCTAATATGATCTTATTTCGTGAATATAATATTAATAGTTCTACAAATATTGTTTTAACCATTTTCCAAAACAACAGGCTCGTGCTGCAAAATGCCACCTGGCATCGTTGTACTTTGCGGAGAGACGTGCTAAGAGGCTCATTGCTGACCTTGATTTGGTTGAAACCAATATTGTCAACGTCGAACACAGGCGCAGAGTAGATAGACTCTCGGATATCTATAGGATGCATTTCAGTAAGTGTGCGCAAAAATTACACACTTTTATTCCTCCCTCTCCTTTCCACCATCGTACAAACAGGAGATCGGCGGGTCTTCACCCCTAAGTTGTCGATATTTTACGCATTAGAAACAAACGGTTTGTTTCGTCTTTTATAATGCGTACAACAAAGGATTGGAATAATTTTCCGGAATTTGCCGGCGTCTATCTTTTCATCCGAATACAATCTGGGCGTCTTCAAAGCAAGAATGAATAGGCTTTTGTTATGCTAAGACAGTACGATTTATTATCTAAAGCTACGTCACCACTTACCACCAGGTGGAAATATGTTCAAGCACTGGTTTATAAGCCATTTTTACCTTATTTTTTTAAATTTATACGTAGACAAAATCTTTTGAACAAACATTTTTGTTAAATTGGTGGCAAAAGATCTCATTTCAATTTGTGCTAACGACATTGTTGGTTGGACGTCTTTGCGCGCGGTCTTTTCATACTTATATTTAGATCCAATATTTCAATAGATTACTTGTAATTTCGTAGTTGTAGCACGTTTGATTGAATTTCGTAAGGCCAATACGTTCATTTAATATAGAATTTAGGATAATTTTCAAGTTTTGTTCCATAAGTGTGTCGTTGTTATTGACAGACGGTAGTTTTGAACTAGTTTTAAGAGTCCCTGAATACATCAAAAACAATACAACGTTTTAATGAAAGAAGAGGCAAACGAGCATACGGCTGTTGGTAACTGATGGCCGTCGCTTGTAAACATCTGATACACCAGGAGAATGACAAGTTCATAACCGGCCTTTTAGAAAGAAAGTCATAGGCTCATTTCTTAAAGGTTTCTAAGTTGTGCCGGTCCGGAAAAACCTGGCGACTGGAAATTCTACATTGTGAAGCTTGGCAGTAAAATTCCGCGTAAATCGCACGCAAGTGAAGCTGATGGAATTTCGAGTTCTGTCGCATTGTACGATAATTCGAACAATTCCTCTAAGCAATGCCTATGGTAAATGCGATAGAAGATATCAGTCGCCGTGTGGTGTCAATCTTACGCAGACGTGTTAAAATACGAACAGTTTAGCTTCGTGAATATGTGCACACTAATTTCGATTTTAACTAGTTAGTTACTGAGTTCGCCTTTGTGTGTCTTAATTATGTAGTAATAAATAACCTGCAGTAGCGCATCTCTTTCATGCGTCGCTTGCAATGCTGTGCTTGAAAAGGCAAGCTATATTACATCATCTTGCGGCCGTAATGCAACGTACACCGCCATCGGCAACTTTTTAAATGTGCATCCAACCCCGATATGCCTAACTCAGCGCTTAATATCTGTAATACTGATTGCTTTGTTAACCTACGTAAGCGTAAACAACCCGAATCAGATACGGCGAGCTCCGTAGTGGAGGTTGTCGTGCAAAAAATAAATGAACAGCTTGCAGTTTGGAAGAATCCCCTGGACACAAACATCGCCGAAACCATAAGAAACACTATTAACGCTACAATTGATTACGAAATGAGTAAATTAACCTGGTCTTTTAACATCTCACTGTAAGATATAACTACTAGACTGGACGACATAGAAAAATGTATAATCTACTCAGGTGAAAGACAAAATATTTTTTACAGCCGATTGAAGTTAATTGAAGAAAACTTTGTCGCGGGTAGTACTGTGAATTCCCAAATTTCCCCTTTAGAGAATAAAATTGAATGAATGGAGCAACAGGCAAGGATGTAATATCGAGATTGCTAATCTTCCAGAACGCCACAACAAAAATCTAAAACCTTATTGGAGAATTAAGGTGCAATAATAAAACATTTTTATACGTGGTAGAGCCATGCTACAGCTGTATTAGTAGTATAGTTAGAGTTAGAGAACCGGAGACCCTTTTTACTGGAAAAGAGGCATTCTGTCTTAGTCCTCACGGGTGACAACGCATCTGCATTTTGATTCGCAAACGAGATTGATGTAGATGTCTATGGGCCACAGCAACCACTTACCATCAGGTGGACTGTGTGCTCGTTTGTCACCGTATCCTATAAAAAATAACTAGAACCAACAAAGAAACTAAAAAAGTATGACCATTATTGTAGCCGAAAATGTATTTCTAAGAAGGTTTTGTAACAGTATAAGCGTACAGTATGATGATGATAAGTTATTTTAGTAAGTCTATGTAAACAAATAAAACAGATTTTATTGAGTATAAAAAATGCACAGAAGAACAGTAAGTACCCAACGGGCATTAGTTTAGCATAATGAAATTGATTTTATATCCACGCAAGTCATAGCCATTGAAGTATAATGTACTTACGTACTAGAACAGCTATTTCAAACAAAAACTGTGCGCTACTCTATGTCGTTGTGCATGCGCTATAAACAGTCTTACCGCGCATGCGCGGTTTTTTATCATAATAGATTATACGTAGGTAGAATGATCAGTAGGTATTTAATCATTGTTTATTTAGAGTACTTATATTATTAATTAATTTATTAAAACGAGTTCAATTTTTATTAATTTGTCATTTATTTTGCATGATATGAGGTAAATTAATATGATAATATATAATATTATCACAATAGCATTTTAATTACATTTTATATAAATATTTTATAAGATAACTACATACATTGGAAGGAATCGAAGCTAATAAAATATATTTATTTAAATCTAGAACTAGGTCCCCAAAAGCCCTAACCTAGGTTCGCGTGGGATATGGACAGAGCTGATACTTTTTATATTATGCCTTATGAATTACTGTGAGAAAACAAAGTCAAACTTTAAAATTTCTACTATTTCTGTTTACACATGAATTATACGTATATACACTTATTTGTTGGTGTTTGCTGAAAATTAATTTCAATTAATAAAATTTATAAATGTAATCGTAAAAATATATATTAGGAATTTAATTAAGTGCCTTTAAACAATATAAGTTTTGTTAATTTAAGTCTTCTTCGTGCTATATTTATCCTTTTCCTTAAAATACATGGAACAAATGTATGTAGGATTTGTGGGTAACCAACTCTCATCTCTACGATTATTTTGGACGAATTTAATCCACTTTTCGTGGTTTTCGTGGCTTGAACGTGGAAACATAAAAAAAATAAAAGATAATCAGCAAATATAAACGTAAGAAATTTAGCCTAATTACAAACTTCTATTTATTTCTAGAAAAAAAATTGTGCATAATATAATTGTCCTACTTGCTCACAGAAACGTCGTATCTGAACAAATTAATTTCATAATCTACATTCCGTGACACAAGTTGGCACCGAAGAGATAACTTTTTAATTATTAATCTATAATCTTTTTTTTATTATATAAGTATCTTACTTACCAATGAAAAGTCTAGGTTTTTACTAACATTTCGTGATTTTTTGTGCAATATCTAAGAACACACCCCGGCATATTTTATCAAGAGATTTTTTTTAAATTAACACAACACATGACAACTCTACAAGTGCCTAGCGAGCGACTGATTACAGTGCGGTGACATTGCCGCAGTTGAATGGAACAGCGTAACTTAGTGCAGTGTCGTCTCTAGTACGTAGTGCATAATAACTCTATGGTCATAGCAAGGCATACAGACTTTGTTTAACTAATGTCGATTATTTTGTCAGTTGACAAAGTTGTAAAATATCAGTTTGACTTTGTGATTTCTTTTCCAGAGATGTGGAACAAATTCAATAAAACTTTGAAGCTGATGTACTTGAAAACTCCTTTCTAAATCTAGATCCTCTAGCATTAAAAGCCGACCTACCGATTTCCGATATTCAATTCTATACCACACTGTTTCGTTTCTGATCATTCATGCTTTGTGGCATTACTTGGATGAGGCCCATGTCCAATAGATTTCTTACGAGCTGTAATGATGGTAACGAAGACATAATATGGACAATATCTAGTAAATGTTATATTCCGTTGCAGTCGCCATGATGCAGTGGCGGCGTAAGTAAATCCAATACACCATAACCTCCCATGGGCTTAGGAAGAGAGAAAGATAGATACTGAAACGAGATGGGTAGGAGCATCTTCCTAATAGCACCTCAATAAAAACTACAGTTACCAACCCTGCTGCCAAGCGTAGCTACTATGGCAAAACCCCCTATGAGGCAATCTATGAAGGAAGTCAATGTTTAGTAGGGACTTTGATAGTTTATAATGATTAATAATAATAATTAAACGCTACATTATATCTTCGTCCGGATGTCCGCTTAATAATGTCGAAATTAAGAACCAATTACGGAAAATCTAAATAATTTTTTTTTTTTGCCTTTTCATTATTGAAAGGGTCAAAGAGACAAAGGATCAAAGGAAAAATAGCTACGTTGTTAACTTAAACAGAAAAAAACTGCGATGTCGAATTGAAATTAAATTTATTAGCTACTGGATAATAAAGAAATTATCTGTTTCCTTAAATTGTTTTCCTTTGGTAAAAAGTTGCGTTTTCTATAACAAAGGCACTCACGCTGTTAATATATTATATCCTGTGAAAAATATGTATACATATTTTTGAAAACTTTGTAGGTACTGCTCCAAAATTATTTCGTTAATTAAAAATTTGACGCACCTACATAATCACCAGTCATCGTATTAATTAAAAAAAAAACATTGGAACTTTTCGCTCGAAGTTGTTGACGAGTGTGTGTACGGGGGACAAAATGGTTAGGTAAGAGGTCAACCGATGAATCCAACTCAGCTAGACCAGACAAATACTTATTCCGTATGAGATTTGAACCCATAGCACGTAGCGCAACAATCAAACGCTCAGATACTATATATAGGTATATTCAGACACGGTAAACAAAGCAGTTCGCGGACTCCTTAAAATCAAAACTAAAGATTTATTTCCCCAGTTATTGAACGAAGTTACCAAAGTCTACACTATAATACTAGTATGTAGGTTTCTGAAGCCATTATTTCAAGAGGCCTCTAAAAGATTTGAGTGACTAACTTTATCGTAGTTTAAATTGTATTGTATGTTCAGCGTTGGATATATTCGAAATGTGATAATAATTTATTGTAAGATATTATTTATCTTGTGATGTAAGAAATTATTTTCAAAATTATTTAAATAAAATAACATTACTCGGTTTATTAACCGTACTTACTATCAGAAACCAAACTGGATGCCAATTGTCAAAAATAAGAAGGGTGTGAGAGCGTATGCTCAACTTCCTCTCTTGCTAGAGTTACCAACTCTCGAAAGGACCAGGAGAATATTATAAAATCCAATTGGGGGAGATTGAAAGAAAATCTCAATCATTTATTAATTTTTAAATTTATATTGCATGCCGTAAGCGCTAGGCGCGTCGGTATGTTCTACTAGGGCCTAAAAATTAAGATTCCAACGTTTTGTTGCATGAAATCGTATCTAGCAAGTGATATAAAAAGCACATTGTTAAACAAATGATTGTTGAACTTACTTATATATTTTTTTAATCGATTAATTGCTATTTTTACACAAAAAAGGGTTTTAGTGGCGTATGGTGTGGATTTATCAAGGCCACATGGTATCTTAAACACGATAACTTTTGGAAATATCGATTGTTCAACTCAATCTATTTTTTTAACGAAATATGAAATATTCCAAAAACCAAATTTGATGCATACTTGACAAAGGTGAGATATTATTATTATTATTATAATCACAGATTTTTATAACAATATTTTAATTCGCTAAAAGCACGCAGATTTTATATATAAATATATGTACTTATACGTCTTGGACTTTATAGACCTGAAAGTGTACTTCGGTATCTGCTAATGGAAGTCCCCGATGAGAAGAACTAGATGTGCCGAGTTTGGGCTCGTTTTGTTAGTTATGATAAAACCTTACCTCCGGACTTGATAGAGTGACTTGAAAGTGTACTTTGATGACTGCTACTGGAACTCCTCGACGAGGAGAACTAGATATGCCGAGTTTGGGCTTGCTTTGTTAGTTATGATGAGAATTTACCTCCGAACTAGATAGAGTGATTTGAGAGTACACTTTGATCACTGCTGCACAAATTACAATTATTTTTTAATTTTCACTCTCATGTGAGCATTATGTGTCATGCACTTTTGGTTTTCCAAACATTTTAAATTGAAGTTTGACATAAAATTATCGGAAAATTGGAAGTACACAGTCAGGTCATAAGTATTGTCACACAGTAAAAACTTTTCTTTTAGAATGCTGGCCACAAAAAAGTTAATCGAATTCGAATTTCCAATTGTTCAGGAAAATAAAACTGTATACTTTTTAGAATTTTACTCATTTTTAAATATGGAATGGACGCTTAAAAAAGACCGTGTTGCAGTTATTGAGTTGCATCGTTGCGGTTACGCGCCAATTCAAATTTATGACATACTGAAAAATTTGAATTTAACCAAATGATTCGTTTATCGTATCATCAAACGATACAATGAAGACTCTAGTGTAGATAACAGGTCAAGAAGTGGTCGCCCTCGGTCTGTTAGGACTCCAGCAGTGATAAAAGCTGTGAAGGCGCGAATTCAAAGAAATCCCAAACGTAAGCAGAAACTGTTGGCCCTTCAGATGGGGTTAAGCAGAACCACGGTGAAAAGGGTGTTAAATGAAGACTTAGGGCTTAGGGCATATCGAAAAAAAACAGGAAATCGTTTGAATGCTCGTCTAATGGACCGGAGACTGAAGAGATTCCGCGCTTTGTTGAAGCGGTACGCGGGAAAAAATTATCGGGAAATTCTTTTTTCGGATGAAAAAAATTTTACCGTAGAAGAGAGCTACAACAAACAAAATGATAAGGTGTACGCACACAGTAGTGAAGAAGCGAGCAACCGTATTCCGCGTGTCCAACGAGGTCATTTTCCATCCTCACTCATGGTATGGTTGGGAGTTTCTTATTGGGGCTTAACAGAGGTATATTTTTGTGAGAAAGGTGTAAAAACGAATGCAGTTGTGTATCAAAACACAGTCCTGACGAACCTTGTGAAACCTGTTTCTCATACCATGTTCAATAATAGGCACTGGATATTCCAACAAGATTCGGCGCCAGCTCATAGAGCGAAGAGCACACAAGACTGGCTGGCAGCGCGTGAAATCGACTTCATCCGGCACGAAGACTGGCCCTCCTCCAGTCCAGATTTGAGTCCATTAGATTACAAAATATGGCAACACTTGGAGGAAAAGGCGTGCTCAAAGCCTCATCCCAATTTGGAGTCACTCAAGATATCCTTGATTAAGGCAGCCGCCGATATTGACATGGACCTCGTTCGTGCTGCGATAGACGACTGGCCGCGCAGATTAAAGGCCTGTATTCAAAATCACGGAGTTCATTTTAAATAAACTTTAGTGTCATAAGAATCTATGCATTTGTTTAGTTCATTTTGGTATATAAATGATTACATAATGAATAAACTTGTTTCAATTATTTTATATTAAACATGTGACAGAATTTATGACCTGACTTGGTATAATAAGGTTATTAGTGAAAACATGTGTGTATTTAGGCTACTTTAAAAGTCCCGTATAATCAATCATGTTATACGTATTTTTTTTATGTGCTTAGGGCATGCCCAATTGAATTTACCAATTTTTTTTTAATTTATTTACTTTGCTTTCGAGCAACATCTAATATTTGTGAAATTGGGGAAGTACCGTATTCAGCCGTGTCTGTCTCTGTCATGCACGAGGCGGACGTGGCGTACGTGACAAAGATACACACCGCCGTGTCGACAACGTCGACATCAAGACGAACAGATTTACACCGGCAGCGGCGTACGGTGTAAATACCTGTTCGTCACAAGTAGTGACACGTGCAAGCGACGGATGCGTATATTTTTAGAAAAACCGGAGAAATTATTGCACCCCGGGATGTTGGGAGATTAACCATTATTACCGGAGTCTCCCAGGCAATCCGGGAGGGTTGAAGACCCTATCTCTTGCTTACGCAACCAATCATTATCAACAATACAGCACACTGCATCATACATTCAGTAAAGAACAATACAGTTGGACCAACCGTAACGTGTTCCCGTTACAAACACACAGCGGTATAATATGAAGGACCTAATTACATGATAATACCAAAGTATGCAAACCAACAGTAATAGACCAATCAACAGCGGTAGAGCCAAGCGGTAGCTTTTGCTGACGCACGGATGGGCCAGCTCGAACCGGGGTGGTACCACGACCTCACAGAATACCAGTGTGAGTAGAGGTTTACCTCTGCGTTGAGCTTGGTGAGTGCAGGTGGCCGAAGGCTCTATTCCCCCCCCCCCCCCCATCAACATGGTAGTGAAATTATATAAGAGACTACTCCAGGAGGGTACCAGCACCCCTGGAGAATCCCTCGCTGAGCATCCACGACCAAACTACTTCACTCCTGAACGTGGGTGCTCAGGCTGACCCGCGTATTCTAGGGGGGGGGGGGGGCAAAATTCCGCTCGCGAATAATGCTGCTCGGGGCAATACAACCAAGGCGACCCCCGTGAATTTCATTCCAACCTTAACGCTGTCCATTACCACTAGAGACGGCGAAGCCGGCCTTGCTCTTTTTAAACCTGTTTTTTTTTGCTGTGGCAACCCTGGTGATAAGTTGTAAAAGTAAATGGTCCCGATAAATTTTAATAATTTAAATATTGTAAATTCATTATATCCACCTCAATTTTATGTTATAGTTAATAATTACTTCCGCTTTGTATTTAATATTTAAGAAAGTCGGTACATAAATGTTATAACAACATTTTGGTGTTGGAACAAAAAGTGACAGGTAACGAACATTGTTTCAAAATTATTGTAATTCTTATTTAATATCATTCCTTTTATAATTTAAAGATTTATTCTATTACTCGAATTTTTATGTTCTTTGCGGGTTTCTTTTCGAATTGTTTTAACGATAATTTGATTTGAGACTTGTAAATCAAATTAAAAAAAAAACAACCAACTTGATATTAGCTTACTCTGCTCCTTCTTCTTTCGATCTTTGTTTTCTTTTATTATTTATAATAAATAGTAAAATGAATACTCGCAACGCCAAGACGCGCCAGATGGAGAACCAACTCCAGCTTGCGCTCCAAGAACTTAAGGCGTCCAGGGAGCAGTGTGAACTGTTGCTTAAGGAAAGGGATGATAATGAAAAAGAAATAGTTAGCATAATTGCCAAAAACACACAATTGAAATGTGATATGGTTAAGTTAGATACAGAATACACAAGTGTTATAAAAGAAAGAGATCAGCTACAGGGAATGGTTAATGAGTTTGACCGACGCAGCAAGGAATATGAGGAAGCTCTCAGGTTCATTGCTTCATTGAAGTTACAGTTGAATGAGGCTAATGAGCAAATAATACAATTTAACATATATAGATAATCTTAACGCCTCCCAGACTCAAAGCCTGTTCTCTGAGCTTGTGCAATGTAATACTTCAAGAATTTTACAGCAATCTGCAACTATAGACTTGACTGGTGACGACTCTTCCACTTCAGGAAACTCAGTGAGGATTAATTGCAGTAAAACCAAATTGAAGAAGTATATAAAAGTTAATAAATACATAAGGAAAGTACAAAAATTAATAAAAAATAAGATTAATACCAAAATTTATGTTAATTTATGTAAACAAAAGCAAGCATTGATATATGAACTTAATTTGTATTCAATTGAGGTGGATAACATAAGAAAATGTTATGAGACTGACGTAGAGTGCCTTAAATCAGAAATATTATCTCTTACAAATTTCCTTCAAACTGTATCCAATAAATATAAATCAGCCCAAAACGAAATAAAAGAACACATACTGGCTATGGATAATCTGGTAAAGACATGTAAATACAATGAGGAGCGTTTTGACTCCTTAGTTAAACATCAATGTGAGTGTCAGCATTCAATACCAGCTTCTTCAGAGTCGGTGTGTGCTGATAATATTATACCACCACCAAAACTCTATGACAGTGCCATAGCAGAGGAGCTTAAAATAAAAAATAACTTAAATATTAACAAAAATAATATAATTGTGTATAGCGATGACATAGGAAAAAATCTAGGCATAACTTTAAATTACTCTTTAAAGGGACAAAAAATTACAAATTGCTGCATACCTGGAGCATCTTTTAGTGATATCCTAAATAAAATAATAGTTACTAAATTTTGCCCAAATAGTACAATAATAATTTTTGTTGGTAGAAGAGGCAGTGTAAACAACAAACAGTTATTAAGATATATTGAACAACTTAATAACTTAAATGTACTCAAAATTGTCTTGTTCACACTGCCTTATATACAGGGATTGCCGCAGGAAAATAATTTAAGACATGATTTAAATATACAAATGCAAAATTTAATATGTAATAATAATTTAAATTTAACATATAATTGTAATGACAATAATGACAAATTTCATGTAATTGACATAAATAATTTAATAAAAAAGTTTTGGACAAAAGATAGGTATTACCTATCCAAATATAATTTAAGACTGATAGCAAATGTGCTATCTTATTATTTACTTTTTAACTCAGCCAAGTTTTTGGCTACCAGGACTGCTTTTATTGGGCAGGATAATTATTTGACAATTAATTTGGAATCAGTTCCAACTAATTTAAATTAGTAAATGCGACAATAGAGGCAATCTCTAGCAATAATAAGAGTTTAATTAACTTTGAATGTAGCCCACAAATAAGTAATAAAAATTGTTTACACCTGGTGTATTAAAATATACAAGGCATGATGGGCAAAGAATTAGAAGTTGAATTGTTTTTAAATAGTAACAACATCCATATCCTTTGTATTACTGAACATTGGCTAAAAGATTATAATTTCATGTTTAATTTCAGAAATCACCAGGTGGTCAGTTCCTTCAATAGAGAAAAAAGTTTACGTGGTGGCTCCTTAATACTAGCAGATAAATCATTATTATATAAAGAACGTAAGGATATAGTGAGCCTCTCTGTTGAGCGAACTGTAGAAATGGCTTGTGTCGAGCTCGAGCACCTCATTGTTGTAAGTGTTTACAGACCCCCATGTGCTACTTATGACTATTTTGAAAGGATTGTGGAAGAAGTTTTGCTCAAACTTAGTAAACAGAACAAGTCTGTTGTAATATGTGGAGACTTTAACATCAATCTCCTTGAAACTTCTTCCATTAGTATTAAGTTTAGCTCATTGTTTAAATCATATAATCTTGTTAATTTATTCTTAGAACCAACACGTATTGCTGGGCCTAGTGCGACCTGTATAGATAGTATTTTTACAGATGTTAAGCCCTTGCATAAATCAATTATTCAAAATTTAAGTTCAGATCACTGTGGACAGTTGGTATCATTGCCTTACATACACAAGAAACAGAAAAATAAGAAACTTGTGTTTGTTCCAATAAATGAACATCGCTTGGAGAGGTTTAGAAGTAATATAATAAAAAGACTTCCATTACTTTCATTTAAAAACAGTGCTAATTATTTGTATGGTACATTATTTAAAATTATAACTTGTGAATTTAGTAGGATATTTACTTCTAAAACTTCCTCTTTTAACAGTCGCAAATCATTTAATGAATAGGTGACAGTAGGAATTTATAAGAGTAGGCGAAAGTTATACGAGCTTTATAATGAAAGATCATATAATAGTAGTGTTATATTTAGAGATTATGTAAAAACATATTCTTAAATATTTAAAAAAATGTGCGCCACAGCTAAGGCTTTACATTTAAGTAACAAAATTAAAACTGCATCTAACAAAATTAAAATGACCTGGAGAATAATAAATAGTGAAACGGGCAAGGTCAAACCGCGCAACTCGGATTTTCAATTGAATATTAACAATAATTTAACCCGATCTGATCAAGAAGTTGCTATGGCTTTTGAGAAACGTTTTACTGATGTTCCTTTTTTGACAACTAAATCATTAAACTCTTCTCCTACTGTCGCTGAATCATTGCTCAAACAAAATGTAAAGGCTTGTTCAAATACTTTTAAATTCCATAGAGTACTGCCAAAAGATATTGTTAAATATTTTAAAACTATTGATGTTAAGAAAACGGCAGATTTATGGGGGATTTCCGTTAAAGTTATTTTATGTTAAGTTATAATAGATATAATAGCACCTTATCTAGCCACTATATTTAATACAAGCGTCGAATCTGGTGTGTTTCCTGATTTAATGAAACTCAGTAAAGTCATACCTTTATTTAAATCTGGTAGTACATTAGACCCCGCCAATTTTAGATCAATTTCTGTACTACCAACATTTAGTAAAATTTTTGAAAAAATAACTTTAGATCAGATGTTAAGTTTCTTTAATATTAACAAATTGCTACATAGAAATCAATTCGGTTTTACAAAGGGTCGCTCAACAACTGACGCTGGAGTTGAGCTTATTAAACATATTTTTTGTGCATGGGAGAATTCAGAGGATGCTTTGGGTATATTTTGTGACCTTTCCAAGGCCTTCGACTGCGTTCACCATGAGACATTAATCAGGAAGCTACAGTACTATGGTGTCAAGAACACAGCGCTTAAAATTATAATTTCATATTTAAGTAATAGAATGCAGAAAGTTATTATCAATGGTAAAAGTTCTTCCGGCTCACCTGTACTAATGGGTGTCCCTCAGGGCTCAATTCTCGGCCCATTTCTATTTCTAGTGTATATTAATGACTTACCTTCTATTGTAGAGGATAACCATGATACTTCTTTGATTTTTAAACTTAAACGTCAATCATTTAAATGTGACGAAGTGAATAATGCTATATCAAAATTAGTGCATTGGTTTAACGTTAATAATTTACATTTAAACGGAAATAAAACTAAATGTATTAAATTTACAACAACGAATGTTAAAAATCTGAGAACCAATGTGTTTTTAAATGGGGAAGAACTGAGCCCTGTTGAATCCACTGTTTTTCTTGGCATCACTCTCGACGCAAAGCTTCAGTGGGGCCCCCATATATCAAAACTAGCAAGCAGACTAAGTTCTGCAGCCTATGCTGTAAAAAAGATAACAGGTCTCACTAGTGTCGAGACAGCTAGATTAGTTTATTTCAGTTATTTCCATAGCATAATGTCTTATGGGATTTTGCTATGGGGAAATGCGGCTGATTCAGAAACTATTTTTGTTTTACAGAAGAGGGCCATTAGAGCTATTTACAACCTAAAACTGAGAGAGTCTCTTAGAGATAAATTTAAAGAAATAAATATATTAACTTTGGCCTCTCAATATATTTACGAAAATTTAATGTATGTTCACAAAAACAAAGGTAGTTTTAGTAAAAAAAGTGATGTGCATTCTGTAAACACTAGGAACAAACACAAGCTAGTGATACCAGTTTCTCGACTCCACAGAGTCAGTAATTCATTCTTGGGGCAATGTATACGCTATTACAACAAGGTCCCGGAAAGTGTACAGGCTCTCTCTATTAGCAAGTTTAAATGTTTTGTTAAGTTGAAACTGTATAAAAAGGGTTATTATAGTATAAATGAATACATGGTTGATAATAACCCCTGGGAATGAGGTGATCGCTTCCAAGCTGTTTCTAAAATAAATTTTGTACTTATATAGTTGTATAACCATTATTGTAAAATTTGCTTTAAAAAAAAGTCCCGCTGGGTTTCTTGCTGGTTCTTCCCAGGACGGAGGTTTTTTTTTTCGAACCAGTGGTAAAGTAAAAAATGACTTTCAATAAGAATTACACATGTGATCTATATTGAATAAAAAATTATTCTATTCTAACCAAGACTCAGGTGTCCTCTCCGGCTGATACTTCATATCTCTCCTACCTGGGGTACAAATTGGAACACTCCTTTGTGCCCCGGGCTGGGATTTGCGTATACGTCAGAGAGGACATCTGTTTTCGACGCCTTGGCAGTTTTGAAGGGACCTGTCCATCCTATGGCTGCGCGTAGATAGCGACGACCATCCCCGCATCTACGTGTGCGTCTATAGGTCCCATAGCGGTAATGCCGACACAGACCGAGTCATCGACCACGTCTAAATGGCTGCAGACTCCGTGCTACAACAGGTCCCATCCGCAGATATCGTGATACTCGGTGATTTCAACGCCCACCGCGCTGTATGGTTTGGTTCTCGTTTAACCGATAATGCGGGTAGATCTGTCTATGACTTTGCTTTGGCATATGGTCTAACACAACTGGTTACTTCGCCTATGTGGATCCCAGATGTGGAAGACAATATACCTTCCCTGTTGGGCCTTCTGCTGACCTCTCATCCGGACGGATATCAGGTCTCCGTCGATGCCCCTCTGGGCACTTCGGACCATTGTCTAATCTGGAGTACGGTGCCACTCACGCTCCAATCGCAGTTGCGATATGCAGCTTGCCGCCGTGTTTGGCACTATAGATTAGCTGATTGGGACGGAATGCGGTCTTTTTTTGCATCCTACCCTTGGGGGCTGGTTTGCTTCTCGCCGGAAGATCCCAGCGTTGTTGCCGATTCTGTTGCTGATGTGGTACTTCAGGGTATGGAACTTTTTATTCCAGCCTCTGTGGTGCCCATCGGAGGCAGATCCCAGCCATGGTTTGGTCGCTCCTGTAAAATAGCATCACGCTATAAGCAGGAGTGCTACCGGGCCTGGGCTGACGCATCAACGTCTCGGCATGTAAACACCAGCGCACATAAAAAGAAGTATAATTTTGCCTCCAAGTCCATCAAAAGCGTCATTGCCAAGGCAAGGTCTGAGCACATCGGCAGAATTGGCGAGGAGCTAGTTCGCCTTCCTTCGGGAACCCGTGCATTCTGGTCTCTCGCCAAGGCTGTTCAAGGGAACTTCTGTCAGCCATCTCTTCCATCTCTGCACAGAGAGGACTACTCACTGGCCCATGTCGCAAAGGAGAAAGCCGATCTGTTGAGCTCTCTTTTTGCGTCCAACTATACTCTAGATGACGGGGGGAACACACCGCCGACCATCTCGCGATGTGAGTGCTCCATGCCAGATGTGCGATTTACACAGCGCTCGGTTCGCAAAGCACTCTTCTCCCTGAACGTCAGCAAGTCGAGTGGGCCCGACGGAGTTCTTCAAAGTATTTAATAGTCTTTAAAAGTATTTAATATAATGCAACCTTTTTTCTATATAGTGAACGCCTCCACAGGAGCATGGACAGATTATGTCGGACTCGCACCGACCGAAACTCTAAGGTATTACACCTTCGCCGCATATTGGCAGGTCCATAGGAATGCTTACGTACACGTCAGCGGCCCCACCAACGCCGGCCTTTCCATAACAGGCCCTCCACGGAGAAGTACTTCTCTCTCCCATTTCTATTTATTTTAACAATTGCAATACCATCTCTCACTCTCTCATAAATAATTAAAGTTAATAGTAACTGTTACAAGAGCTTTGCCTTTTATTAGACTCCGACAAATTAATGGTGCCGAAAGCCGGGACAAATAAATCGTTAGAATTTAACTGAGTATTGTTACCACTGTTTCCCTTACTCACTCCCGTACTTCCTTATTATTTATAGGAGAAGGGGCAAACGAGCATATGGCTCACCTAATGGTAAGTGATTATCGCCGCCCATGAACAACTGCAACACCAGGGTAATAGCAGATGCATTGCCGGCCTTTTAAAAGGGCGTACGCTCTTTTCTTGAAGGTCCCTAAGTTGTATATGGTGAAATTGTGCGTCTAGAATTAGTCCGGAGAATTCCTCAGAGCACTCCACCATACATATCATACAACGTGGTAAACGCGATAAAATACGCAGAGAGTTGCAACATCCCTTCGCAGTGCCAGTGAGTCAAGCCGATTGGAAAGAGTTCGGTCGCCGATGTTTCGAATAGCTCTGCGCTGGATGCGATCAAATGGAAGGAGCTGGTACTGGGGAGACCCAGCCTAGAGATGAGAACAGTATTCAATGTGCGGCCGAACCTGCGCCTTGTAAAGTTGCAGGCGGTGTGCTGGCATGAAATACTGTCCCGCTCTGCTGAGCACGCCAAGCTTTTTATAGTCCATTTTGACCTTCTCTTCCAAGTGACCACGAAACTGCACGTCACTCGATATTTCGACGCCGAGGATTCCGATACTGGCTGAGGCAACAAGGCCTTGAAACTGAGGAGACACGACGAAGGGGTTCTTTTTAGCGGTAAACGCGCAAACTTGTGTCTTCTGAGGATTATGTTTATATTACGTGGTAGAGCCATGCTGCAGGTATTTAATAGTATAGTTGTAGCACGAATGGGTCAGCTCGACCGGGGAAGGACCACGCTCTCACAGAATACCAGCTTAAAATAGCAGCTTAATACAGCTGTGTTTCGTATGGTGTATGTAGAGAACCAGAGATCCTTTTTATTGAACAAAAGGCATTCCATGTTGGACCTAACGTCTGACAACGTATCCCCATTTTGATTCGCAAACGACAACATAAGTCTATGGTGTCAGGTGGACTGTGTGCTCGCTTCTCACCCTTATCCTATAAAAAAGGCATTCCTCAAAACCACAAAATTAGATTGTACAACCAGTGCATGTTGCCAATGATGACCTATGGATCTGAGACGTGGTCCTTCACTGCTGGCCGTATGAGAAAGCTCAAGGTCGTTTAGCGAACTATAGAGAGGGCTACACTCGGGGTTTCTCTGCGTTATACACTTAAAACAGAGATATACGCAGTAGAACGAGAGAAACCGACATAGCCCAACGGATTAGTAAGTTGAAGTGCCATAGTAGTAAGTAGTAAATGGCCATATAGCTCGAATAACAGACAACTGATGGGCAAGAAAGGTTCTCGAGTGGCAGCCTCGTACCGGCAGGCGAAGTGAAGACCGTGTCCCCACTAGATGTAGAACGACTTGGTAAGACATGCAGGAAATCAATGGATGCAGGTGGCTCTGTGCCACCTTTGTAGCATTCCTTGGGGAGGTCTATGTTTAGCAGTGCACTTGTTATGGGCTGTAAACGCGATAATGGTGATCTTGTGACTTCCACCAATTTTTGTTTTGGTACTTCGAGCCTTTTTTATTTCTGATATTCATGTATAACCATGCAAAATTACAGCGAATCCTTAAATGACTTGTTGCGGTGACCAAACAACAAGATGATTTTCATTGTTCGACAAGTAAGAAGAGGTTTTATTACTATAAAATTGAAATACTATTTACTTCATTCAATTAAATTAAAACAACTCGATAAAGTTTAACTTGTAGGAATATTAACATAGAAATTTAAATAAATAGGATTTTTTTGGATGTTACTTACTTACTACTTACTTAAATTAATTTAATTTTTTTTCATTTATAAATGTAAATGTTTATTAAAAAGATTGTATCATACATTTTATTGTTTCCATAAATAAACTAAATTCATATAACATTAATAAGCAGTGAAATTATTCAATAGCGAATATTATCTGTAACGATAAAATTGCTAGTTTTATTATATAATTATTGATGTATTACTGTGTTCATTTACTTACATACAAATTGCAGATTAAATACAGATTAGATTATGTTTGGCTGTAACAAAAAGTGAAAATAAACAGGCGAATGCATGCGGTCGTATTGTTTCATCTCTCTAAAACACAAATATTAGATACATAAAATTGATGAAATTGATGTTGAAAATCCAATTGATTACATTTTATAAAATTGATACGTACTTTTAAATTTGTTTGTATTACCTATATAGATAGTAATCATTCTTCTTCATGTAAAACACAAAACAAAATAAATGATAATTTAATTACTATAATTAATATTTCGATAAAAATAATTTCTAATAAAAAAATACTTCCTAAAAATATTCTTAACAACTTAAAAAATAATGTTTACAAGTTTGTGAAGCTAAGAAGTTTTAATTTCTGACGTGCAATCCTAGGACTGGCAGTTTATTATTCTTTATCCATCCTTAAAAGTCCACGTTTTTTTTGCTGTGGCAATCCTGGTGATAAGTTGTAAAACTAATTCTCGTATAAACTAAGTCCTGAAAAATTTTAATAATTTAAATATTGTAAATTCATAATATCCACCTCAATTTCACGTTACAGTTAATAATTTACTGCCGCTTTGTATGAAATGGTATTAAGAAATAAGAAAATCAAAAATTTGGAGCTTATCAGCATATAGCGAACCCGAGTAGTCCAGCCACCACAAGCAACATCTGTTCACAAGTATGAAGCATATAGCAGCGATTGACATTCTCGGCCATATTAAAGACAACTGAACGATCCGCCATACGACGCCGCCGCAAGCAGAGACCTTATCATACCTCTGGTATGATAAGGTCTTTCCTACAGTGACAAACGAGCACACAGTCCACCTGATGGTAGGTGGTTACTGAGGCCCATAGACATCTACTTCTCTCCTCGTTTGCGAATCAAATCAAAAAAGGTCTCCGGTTCTCTACACTCACCATACGAAACACAGCAGCATTAAGTTGCTATTTTACGTTGGTATTCTGTGAGAGGGTGGTCCTTCCCTGGTTGAGCCGACCCATTCGTGTTCCAACTATACTATAAATATAGCTGCAGCTTGACTCTACCACGTAAAGATATACCAAATCCTTGTCGCTTGTATTACTAATGACTATAGTGTTGAGTAAAGATACTGAAATACCGTGTAGTTGGGATGTAAGAATATCCATTACGCTATATCGTCACGGGGGTGTCGTAAGAGGCGACAAAGGGAAACTCAAACAGGAGATGGGCAAAAGTATTCTCCTGGTACAACCTCAAAATTAGAAAAAAAACTGCGGTGACCAACCCGCCTGGCAAGCATGGTAACTACGAAAGAATCTCCCATATAACGCAATCTATGGGGAGGCTTATGTTCAGCAGTTTACTTTAATAGTTTGTAATGGATAGATTGATGGATGAAGAACGTTGGTTACCTCAATTCAAATCCCAGCTTACAACTATCATTGCTGGATAAACACAATTTGTTTGGTATTTTTGGTATTTTGGTGATCAGTTCTTTACTATAAACTAAGTAACAACAAGTGTTGGTTTTCAGTGGCTGCAGTCTCGACATACATAGATAGCGAACCGTCGCTAACTACCGATCGCTAAATAATAACGAAAACAATCGCTTGTTGCGTCGCAAACAAGTCTCTACAGCCGAGATACCGAGCAAAATCGTGAATTATTAAAAATATTTCGTCAATAATAAAATTTGCTTTTAAAAAAATCTCCTTGAATCACAGGGAAAATTGGTAGACATAATTTTATAAAAATAATTGTTTTTCTTTAAAAATTGTACGGAAACTGTAGAGACCTTATCTTATAAAAACATTTTTCATAGTATTTTACAAGCAGTTTTACATTACATATTTAATGTTTATATATAAAAAAATTAATAAATAACTGGCGTACGCCGAGCATTATAATAGGACGCTTCGTGTAACTTCGGGGCACCTCGCGAAGTCTTTTGACTCGTGCGCAAACAACCGACCACGATTGGAAGTCGCTCGAGGCGAGGCAAGGTTGCATGAAGCGAATCGAAGTACCTTTCTACACTATTCTATTAGCCCCACTTCGATCAACTTCGAGAGTAGTGTAGAGGGGCTATAAGAATCGAACTAACTTGTTAAATATCAAAGGACACAAAACTTTGTCTCCTTGATGTACTGTCAAAATTGTCATTGTGTCAATGTCAACTTCTTGCTTGCAATAAGAATATTAGTTTACTAAAAAAAAATCGTGGTACATATCCTGTCCTTTTTTGTGATATGTTCATGATTTTTTCAATGCAATGGGATAGTGATGCAGGCGGAAGCCCTGTTTCGAGCTGCGTTAAGTAAATACAACCTACAACACCTATTTTCGAATCTATCGTTGTCTATGAATACTTTGTTTAAAGATTATGTAATTTTTACATTTTGAATATTTACTTCTATATACATTTCCGATCTAAGCGTACACCACGCGTAACGTGTGGGCCATTTTTGTTTACTAGAAAATTTACCGGCCTTCAGGGCAAGGAACTTTTTGAAACAGGCTGAAATAAAGTAGACAACGAGCTCATCCTCCAGTCAAAACGACAGAGCAGTGGATAACAGTTCAGTTTCTACCAAATAATTTTCCTGTCTGTCAGCACTAAAGCAGCAAAGTTAAGAAAATAAAAGATACAGATCAGCAACCGAGGCATTACCACTGCTCCTCTGACCGAGGAAGAATTATTTTTGCTGGCAGCTGTAACTCAACTTGAAGCAGAGGCTGTCAAAATGCAGGCAGAGGCAGCTTAAGTGCAAGATGAGGCTTCTCGTTTATTAGGCAAAAGGAGATGCATTAATTTTATTTTCAATTAAAATAATAAAGAAATTGAAATGTGTAATATTTTCTTTGAATTCGCACATTTACTATAGATAATTAAGTAAACACGGTATTTATAAGTCATCTTTGTATGCACTCTGCAACAACAGCCAAGTGCCAGTCACTTGTCCTGTATTAAAACATAATATTTTGAGATTGTTCTAATATTACAAGGACAACATAGTCTAATCTAATATGTCCTAAAACATTATTACCTTTATCTTTTAGGCCATCATCATTAAAGCTATCAACAATTATTTTTGTGGATGTGGTGACATTTGGTTCCATCAATCTGTTGTTAAGGCCCTAACTGTGATTGAAATTTCTAAATTCTTGGATAATTAAGTAAAGAAATCACAATAACTGTTCATTTAATCCGCAAATAAAAAATACAGGGTGACAGAAGAGGATTTTTGTCCGCCAGTTATTGGAAAAAAAATCCCCAAAGAGAACCTATCTTTGTCATATTTTGCAAAATTTCTCAAATATGGCACAAGCTCTTTAAATACTTTTTACACTAAACAAAAGGTCTTAAAAATATTAATATTTTTAATTGAGAGTTTTATTTTTATTCCCCATTTTACTCGAGAAAAAGCGAGCGGTGGTTTTTGGTGAGTTTCAAATGTGAGCAATCGATCCTCTGGCCTCCCACAAGCGGGTTTCACCAGCGGATTGAGAAGGTGCGTTAATCACATGAGAGCTAACTAAAAATCCAACGAAACATCAACAGGGGTGTAGTGTCTGCGTAACATAAACAACAAAATTAAGAGCAACAACAACACACAATGGAAGATCTTCTACGGAAACAGTCAGAATTAACAGCAGACATCCAGAAGGAGTTGGAAAGCTTCAAAAAAGATAACACTGAACGGAGGTATGCCACAGCGAAAAGAAGACTGGAGTGCGCAAACGTATACATTGAGGGTTTTCAAGCCAGTGATTACTTTTTCAACAATCATTACGGATCGGTGAGAAAACTGTATTCTAGTGCTGTAACAACAATTGAGAAGTATGTACAGAAAGGATATTTTGAGCAAGAAGTATTTCATGATGTGCCTAAAACGCCCAGCAAGCAAAAACCAACCGTAAGTACAGTACGACCAATATCTGTATCTGTATACAATAACATGGAGGAAAAACTAAGAAGACAAGGAGCTAATTACAAAGCATTGCAAAGAACCATAGATACTATCAACAAGGAAACATAACAGAGACAGAACAGAGAGAGTTATATAATTTTAAAATCGAAAACATTTCAAAACCATTCCTACATTGTACAGAATCAATACGGACAAGTCCTTGATTTTTATACAATTAACAAAACAATTAAGAAAACAATTAACATATCAATTAACAAAACAAAACAATTAACAAAACAAAACAAGTAACAAAACAAAACAATTAACAAAACAAAACAAATAACAGTAACTGTATTTTTGAAGAGTCCTTGAGAAGGGACTTCATTAAAAAAAAACAGGAATCAATACGGACAAGTCCTTGATTTTTATACAGTTAACAAAACAATTATGAAAACAATTAACATATCAATTAACAAAACAAGACAATTAACAAAACAAAACAATTAACAAAACAAATAACAGTAACTGTATTTTTGAAGAATCTTTGAAAAGGGACTTTTATTAAAAAAAACAGATCTTTGGTTGATGTGACTCCACCGCTATTCTAGGCTAGTTGCACGGAGACGCTGCACGATGGATGCCGTTCGTGGCGAACATGGGTTATGTGGCTGTATTCGTGTGCATGGGAACAAAGGCCGTGCACCTCGAACTCGTGTCCAACCTCACGTCGTCAGCATTTTTGGCCGCACTCCGTCGTATGGCAGCTCGTCGAAGCGCGCCGCGACACATATATTGCGACAACGGCACTAACTGCATCGGTACTAGCCGTGTTATAGAACAAAACATAAAGCAAATTAAAGAAAGTATTTCTGATCTAGAATTCTTAACTGAACTTACCAAAATGGAAATCGAATTCCACTTCAACGCTCCTTCTTGGCCGTCAGCGGGAGGATTCTGGGAGGCTGCGGTCAAGAGCCTGAAATATCACATCAAACGTGTTATCGGAGAACAAAAACTAACATTCGAAGAGTACTCAACGATACTTACTCAGCTAGAAGCGTGCCTTAATGCTAGGCCGCTGTGTGCATTAACTGAGGATGTGGAGGACCTGGACTTCTTAACGCCTTCGCATTTATTAACTGGAACAGCTGATGTAACCATACTGGAAACAGAACACGACGCGCGAACAAGACGAAACTTAACAGAAAAACTAATGGCTAATATCTGGAAGCGCTGGAAATCGGAATACCTTACACAACTTACCGTTCGAAACAAATCGAAGCAGTCGACATCTAACATTCAAGTCGGTCAATTGGTGACAATTCAAGAAGATAACTTACCTGCTGGAAAATGGCTGACAGGTCGAGTTATAGATTTACACCCAGGAAAAGATGGTTTCGTTCGAGTTGTCTCCTTGAAAACAAAAAACGGAATTTTAAAACGGCCAGTTACCAAATTATCCATACTGCCACTGCGAAGAAACCAGGAACCTGAAATCAGAAAAAAACAAGATAACTGCTAAATCAAGTCTGCTATCGATTTGTGCTGCATTGCTTTTTTTTTCTTGAGTATAATCGTACCTACGCAGTGTGCTTATACTATTCAGTAACTTAATCAATCTTTGTATTTCGACGCTATTTCCAACATCCAACTTATTCAAGACGACTGGAAGCTTATATTTTACTACAACATGCAACCATTTTGGGAAGGCTCCGAAGCACTTGACAAATATCAAAAACACATGGAAAACATATGTGAAACAATGAAGGGCGACGGTCATTGTGATGCGATGCTATTGCAGTTACGCCATAGTACTCTTCGGAGTACTCGACGACCATTTCGCAGAAAAGTATGAGCGAGATATCACACTTGTCAGACAGAACGAACATCATTTAACTTCCCTGTTCAAGAATCAAACGTCTATTATCGAAGCGGAATACAACATGATAAAAAAATGGAAGAAATTATGAGAAAATAACACAAGATTATCAACAAACAGATTAGTGCTTTAGACAGCAACATAAACGAAGTAAAAACAGAATTAGAAAAACTTTATAACATTAACTAATTTTTGGCTATGTCTTTCATAGCGAACAATTTGCTGCTGAATTTGAAAAGCATACAAAACATGATGACAGACGCTATCACCGATATATATCATGGAAGGTTCGATGTTCATCTCATAAGCCCTACTCAGTTAAGAAATGAACTGAACACAATATCGGGACAAATACCTATAGACTTGACTCTACCTATATCAAACATACATAATATAGATTATTCAAGTGAAAACAAAGATGACTAATAAGTACTTTATTTTTGAAATCAGATTACCATTGGTCAGCCGAGATAATTACAACCTATACAGAGTTATACCGATTCCTCATAAACGAACAAACAATTTTGTGAACATTAAACCGATTGCAGATTACATTGCAATTAATTTAGAAAATGATATTTACATTCCAATGACATCTATCGATTTACAAGAGTGTATTATATACGAATTTTCAGCACATTTATGCCACCTCAAACACCCCATATACCAAAGAAATTCAGATGAAGATCTGTGTTTGAAGAATAATTACACAAATCAGTGCCAAATAAACATCGCCGAGTGCAGTAACATGTTTATTCAATTAAATAAGGCGAACAATTACTTATTTACAACATGCGACAAATGCAACGTAAGAGTTTTTTGTGGTGATCAAGTTACCGTGGAACGGCTGAAAGACGCTGGTGTCATCGCGCTGGAACCCGGTTGCTCAATCAAAAGGGAAGAATTATCAATTTATACTTACAAAATATTTACGAGTGAACTGATAACCGGACCTGAAATTTATACGCCTGAAATCACTGCTTTCCTGGTATATAATAAAATTCACCTAATTTATAAAAATATGCAACAATAAAATTACATAGGTATTGTTTGGTGTAACCGAACACCTTTGTCAGCAATTGGCGCAACACCGCCAATTTGTTTAGTGCACTTTCGTCTCGCACGTTCGTCGTGCACTGTGTCGGGTGCATTCATAACAATTTATTAACATTTTTGTAACTGTTTTAAATAAAGTGACTTTTTACTATTTCGGACGTTATCAATTCAACATACTTAACATACAACCAGACACACCCCCGACATCTGTTAGGTATGTGAGCACACACGAGACAATGTTGGCGTCCGTACATGTACTGACTTAAATAAAAACTTTAAACTAAAATGTCTACGCGTACATAATGTGTTCGGTGTAAACTGAACATCTTCCCACACAACAAGGGAGATAAACTAAAAATACATAAAAAAAAGTAAAATTATTTGAGAAAAGTTAGGTATAAAAATTATTCTTCATCGCGTTTAAAAATGAGGGTTCGCAACATAGGAGACGTTGCTCGGTTTTGAGTGTTGAACGCGTTTGAGACCGCGGGTGAGGACGCACGCTCGGCGCTGGCGGCGACGAGTTGCGTTCTTGGGGCGGGCACCGCAGCGGCGCGCTGCGGCCCCGCAGCCACAGGAGCGGAGCTTAGACCTTCCGTAGTTAAGTTATCGAGGCTAATACTTGAAGTGATAGCCGTGTTTCCTCTTTGTCGTAGTCGTTTACAGGCAAACCATATAAAAGCAATCACAGCCACTTCTACCAGGATGTAAATCGCGGCGTAATATATATATATATATATATATATATAAATATATAAAAAGCAGCGATTTCAGGCGTATAAATTTCAGGTCCGGTTTTCAGTTCACTCGTAAATATTTTGTAAGTATAGATTGATAATTCTTCCCTTTTGATTGAGCAACCGGGTTCCAGCGCGATGACACCAGCGTCTTTCAGCCGTTCCACGGTAACTTGATCACCGCAAAAAACTCTTACGTTGCATTTGTCACATGTTGTAAATAAGTAATTGTTCACCTTATTTAATTGAATAAACATGTTACTGCACTCGGCGATGTTTATTTGGCACTGATTTGTGTAATTATTCTTCAAACACAGATCTTCATCTGAATTTCTTTGGTATATGGGGTGTTTGAGGTGGCATAAATGTGCTGAAAATTCGTATATAATACACTCTTGTAAATCGAGTATAGGCAGGCATTGTGAAGGGCTGTAATGATGATGATAATGAAGCCAAATGTAATTGCTACGAATACTCAATTTTTATTACTCTTCGCGTATTCTCATACGCTTCTCTCTCTCTCTCTCACACACACACACACACGCACGCACGCTTACAGGCATGCACGCACGCACTCATGCACGCACCCACACACACACACACACACACACCCACCCACCCACACACACACACACACACACACACACACACACACACACACACACACACAAATAGGTCGCAAATAATACTTCATTACATTCATTCATTACAGCCCTTCACAAGTCCACTGCTGAACATAGGCCTCCCCCAAAGAATGCCACAAAGCACGGTCCTGAGCCACCTGCATCCATCGACTTCCTGCATATCTTACCAGGTCGTCACTCCATCTAGTGGGGGGACGCCCTACACTTCGCTTGCCGGTACGAGGCTGCCACTCGAGAACCTTTCTTCCCCATCGGTTGTCGGTTCTTCGAGCTATATGGCCGGGCCATTGCCACTTCAGCTTACTAATCCGTTGGGCTATGTCGGTCACTCTGGTTCTACTGCGAATATCCTCATTTCTGAGTATATCACGCAGAGAAACTCCGAGCATAGCCCTCTCCATAGCTCGCTGAGCGACCTTGAGCTTCCTCATACGGCCAGCAGTGAAGGACCACGTCTCAGTTCCGTAAGTCATCACTGGCAACACGCACTGGTTGTACAATTTCGCTTTAAGGTTTTGAGGTATGTCTGACGAGAAGATGTGTCGTAGCTTCCCGAACGCTGCCCAGCCGAGTTGAATCCGTCGATTGACCTCTCGGTCGAAGTTGGACTTACCTAGTCGGACTATTTGTCCCAGGTAAACATACTCGTCAACAACTTCGAGCTTAGTGTTCCCAACAACTACCGGCATAGGTGTGACATGGACATTAAACATGATCTTTGTTTTGTCCATGTTCATCTTAAGACCTATCCGTTGGGAAACACTATTGAGGTCATTGAGCATAGTGCTTAGGTCCTCCAGCGATTCTGCCATAAGGACTATATCGTCGGCAAATCGAAGGTGAATGATGTACTCGCCATTGATGTTGATACCGTATCCTTTCCAGTCCAGAAGCTTGAAAACGTCTTCCAATGCAGCGGTGAAGAGTTTTGGGGATATGACGTCACCCTGTCTTACACCTCTCTGCAATTGGATAGGTTTCGTACTCTGGTTCTGTACTCGGATAGCCATCGTAGCCCTACTGTACAAGCACTTCAACACTTCGATATACCGACAGTCAACTTGGCACCGCTGAAGGGACTGCAGCACCGCCCAAATTTCGACGGAATCAAAGGTTTTCTCATAGTCCACATACGCCAGACATAGTGGCCAATTATACTCCTCGGACTTCTGTACAATTTGCCGTAGGGTATGTATGTGGTCTATGGTGCTAAAGCCTTTTCGGAAACCGGCTTGTTCGGGAGGCTGAAAGTCGTCAAGTCTGCGCGCGAGACGATTCGTAATGACTCTCGAAAACAGCACGTAGACGCGGCTCAGAAGGGAAATCGGTCTGTAGTTCTTCAAGAGAGCGTTGTCGCCTTTCTTGAAGAACAAGACCACCGCACTTCT
The DNA here is from genome assembly GCA_033319125.1 of Parnassius glacialis. Lineage (NCBI taxonomy): Eukaryota > Metazoa > Arthropoda > Insecta > Lepidoptera > Papilionidae > Parnassius > Parnassius glacialis. Next base: position 11,242,464 of record JAVANC010000011.1, on the reverse strand, counting down.
GCTCCACGCCTCCGGTGTAATGCCACCATGGAAGACGGAATTAAAGAGCTTCTGAAGGACTTCAAGTACCGGTTTTCCACCCGCTTTCAGAAGCTCCGCTGTAATTCCATCCTCGCCTGGGGCCTTGGCGTTTTTAAGGTGCTGGAGAGCCATTCTAGTCTCGCTCAGACTGACGTCCGGGATATCATCGGAATAATGTCGGATAAGACTCGCTCTTGGATCGTTACTCACACTTGCGTATGGCTCCAACGATGACGTCTACAGCTGCCCATAGAACCTCTCAATCTCACTCAAAATCTCAGGTGCCCGGAAACGATGCTGCCACATTCGGTCTTCAGCTTTGACAGTTGGCTCTTTCTGGCAGACAGATCTCTGGCAAAGACTTTGGAGCCTTGGTTCCGCTTGATCGCTTCTTCAATACGAGCTGTATTGAAGTTGCGTAAGTCCCGCCGCATGCATTTGGAGATCTGTCTGTTCAGTTGCCTGTATGCTGCCAAATCTGTTGAAGAATGTAGCTTCATCTCCCGTCTAACAGCCATGAGATTAAGAGTGTGATCGGAGAGTTTTTGTGTTCTTCTGCGGCGGGTCTTGCAGAACTTATCTCCGACCGCATGGACAGTTTCCACGAACTTGTCATTCAAATCGTCCACTTCATTGCAGTCTTCTAGGCACTGAAAACGGTTTTGTAACTCGAGCTGAAAGGTTTCGGGACTTTGGATTAGAGCACGAGGGGGACGGAGCGTTGACTTCATTAGACGAGACCTCTCCAACTTAACGTTTAGGTTCAGTGTGCCTCTAACCATTCGGTGATCGCTGCCGGTTTTCACCCTCGCGATCACTGAGACATCACTAAACAGTTGTCGTTTGGTCGTCATAATGAAGTCAATCTCATTTTTTGTCGAACCGTCGGGGCTCGACCAGGTCCACTTCCTGTGGGGCCGCTTCTGGAAGAAAGAGTTCATCATAAAGAGTCCCTCTTTCTCCATGAAGTCGGCCAGCTGCTGGCCCCTTGGGTTCCGTTGCCCTATTCCAAATTTCCCCACTTTCAGCTCACCGTTCTCTCTTGTGCCTAGTTTTGCATTGAAGTCTCCCATTAACACCGTATATTGGGTTTTGGAGGAATGCATGGCTCTAGAGATATCCTCATACATTTCCTCCACCTCCTCATCGGGGTGTGCCGAGGTTGGTGCGTAAACCTGTATGACCTTCAGCGAATACCGTTTGGTGATTCTGAGTATAAGGTACGCAACCCTCCTCGACACACTCTCAATCTTTACAACGTTGTTAACGAGAGACTTGTGGACGATAAATCCGACACCTCCTTGGGACAGATGGTCGCCCTCCCGGTAATAGAGCAAGTTGCCGGATTCGAGGATTACCGTGTCCTCCCCCTCTCTTCGGACTTCGAATAATCCTATAATATGCCAGCGTAACTTGTCTATCTCTTCTTCCAGCTCCACAATCTTCTCGTCAGTCCTCAGGGTCCGTGCGTTGTATGTTGCCAGGTCAAGTCGTTGTAGGTGGCAACCGAACCTCCACCGGAGATTCTTAGCACCCCCAAATAATACTTACCTACTACTATTAGACAAGAGTGAATACGCTTTTGTTAAGTCAGTGGCTTCACCATCTTAGGCTACATAACCACTTACCTTGTACTGCACTGCACTTGCCTTAGTGGAATTGTAGTTAGCGCTGGCTAAAAATAGTAAAAAAAAGTTTGCACGTAGATATTATTTTTCTAACCAACCATAAAAATGTATTACGTGGGAATATGTATAAAATAATAAAGTTGTCTCACACGGGACAATAATAATATCTTTATATATAAAAAGTACGTGTCACGTTGTTTGTCCGCGATGGACTCCTAAACTACTGAACTGATTTCAATGAAATTTTTGGTCAATGTGCAGTTTGGTCCAACTTAAAAGATAGGATAGCTTACATCTCAATTTATAGTCGCAATACAATATTATTTTATTGAAAATTATTTGTCTATTATTTGACAGTCAAAATTATCTGTTAGCTCCAAACGATTCTGTCAGCTGACGATATCTGTTGACTGGATTGAGTAAATATTTAATAGATGGCGCTATGTTAAAAATACAAACGTTTAATATAAGCTACAATTTAGTAGTGTAACCACCACGTGTTGCTGTAAGTGTTCAACAGATAGAACCGATTTCAAAAAAAAAATTGCAGACCGTGTGCAGTTTGGTCCAACTTGAGAGATAGGATAGTTTTTATCCCGATAAGTGACCCTCAATTTTTTTATTGCTAATTTCAGGAGATTTTTTGGGAAAGCAAATGGTTATTCGGAAAGGGCAGAACAACGTCTGCCTGGTCAACTAGTATTATTATATTTTTCCGTATCTGCGCATAAAATTCTTTTAAAATCTTTGAATCCCGAGGTATGTCCATATTAAGAGGCTGAATAGAGCTAAATTGATCTGCATGGGGATCGTTTTGTGATTTCACATCCTTATCGAAAAAAATTGTACTTACAATTGAACGTATTTCAGGTGGTGGTTTTCAAAACACGATTCCACAAAATTCACTCAATACAATAATTGCCGAGTAGCTTCTGAAAATACTAACATTTTCAACTTTATCGGATTTCCATATAATAATGTTGAGTATAATAAGTGTGATTATGTGTCACGTGTTAATAAAGCTATTGGGCTGTTTTGATTTTTAAGAAAGTGATTTTACTTTGGTGACGGCTCCGTGGCGCAGTGGCTTAGCAATGAGTTGTTGCGTTGGGCGCCGCGGGTTCGAATCCCGCACGGAACAAGTATTTGTATGGCCTACAAATAATTGTTTCGGGTCTGGATGTTTGTCGGGTTTGGATGTTTGTCCTCGTGCAGTTTATGTTTGTAAACTGCCTCCACGACAAAGAAGAAAATCCTAGTGTGGGAGTAACGTTTTAAAAAAAAAATTAAATAATTTATTTTCCCCTACTATACCAAATAGCATTTTTCCTCACTCCTATTGAATTTAACAGTGCTCGCTCAAATTTAGCGTCTCTAGACAGACCTGAATTGCGCGCTGACCCGGCTGTTAAGGTATTGCAAAAATAATTTAAAATATTTAATTTTACTTTCATGCCGAAGACTGTCTTGTTCTATTTTATTGCGATTAAATGTTGTAAAGCAAGTATTTACAAATGTTTTCATTATTTTGTTATTCAATTGTTTACAGTCATTATCACAGTATAGCTTACATTAGAAATTCATGGTGGGGTGCGATGTATAAATGTCCCTATTTATTTATTTTCGTCTTAGTTTTTTTTTTACCATTGGAGCTTCAACACAATCTTCAAAATGTTCAATGAATTATAAAAATTAACTACCAATAATTATTTGATTTTCAGACTGTGTTTTACATTTGAGGATCAGTTATAAAGAGCCATTAACGGGAAATTTTGCAAAACGAAACATATCCTTCCTAATTTTTACGTCGTTTCATCAGCATCACTCTTTGTATTGGGTAAAACAAACCTTGTCAGTTTCAAAGAAATACGACTAAGTTCATATTAAAAGAAATGCACATTATTACTACATTTCTATGTAAAAGGAAAGCTACCAATAAGACTTCTTAAAAAGTTCAATTTTTTATTTTGTTTACGTAAATTCGAGACTAAAATAAATGTGAAAAGTGTTTTATCTGCAATAATAATTTTCATAGAAATAGCATAGACTTTTAAAATTCATACACACGGTCAATCATATTGAAGATGATTAATTGTATTATAAAATATTTAATAGACTATTTTCAGTATAATAACCCAAATATCATCATTAATGTATGATTTGCACACTTAAAAGTTTTCAAATCATATTGCTAAATATTAACTAACTAACTTTATGATAAGGTCATGCTTTTCTAGAAAAAGCTGCAAGAAATTTTGAATCACGAACATCTTTGTTTTATTATTCACTTAATTAGCGAAAAACAAAATGGAGTTGTCTCAAAGTTTCCTTTCTTGTGTAAAAAGTGGTTTTAGAATTTAATACTTACTTACTTATCGTCACGCACAATCCCTAACGGGGTAGCCAGAGAGAACAGATCGCCAAGTGTCACGATCCTTACATACCTCTTTCGCTTCTTTCAGATTCATCATCTTCTTCATACATGCACTTCTAGGTATCCGAGTACTCTCGACCCTCCCCTCTTCGAGCAATTTGCTCACATGGTCTTCGAAAGTTAGTCTCGGTCTACCTCGACACCTTTTAATATTAACTTTCGCGCTATATATTTTCTTCACCATTCGGTCTTCACTCATTCGCTCAACGTGCCCAAACCATCGAAGCACGCCCTTATCAATTTTTGTGATAAGGTCATCTTTCAAACCTGCCATATTGCGAATCTCTTCGTTTCGCTTTCGGTCAGCCATAGTGACGCCGCACATTTTACGAAGAGATCGCATCTCCACTGCATTCAACTTGCTTTTATGCTTCTTCTGGCATACCCAGGTTTCGCTGCCATATAACAAAGTCGGTACCAACACTGCGTTATGTATTGCAAGGCGTGCACTCTTCACTACGCCTTGCCTTTTGACTAACGCAGTCAGGGCACCATTGACTTTGTTCCCGGCAGCGACACGCCTGTCCACATCTAAATCACATCTTCCATCCCGGCTAAAAGCACTCCCCAAGTATACAATTTCATTTACCTGTTCTAGACATTCTTGATTTACCCATATTTCATACTTCGTTCTCTCTTCGTCCCTTTCAAATACCAGAACCTTAGTTTTATTAGCATTCAAGCGGAGACCTTTAATTTCACATTCCTCTTTCATACACGTGACTAATGCCTGCAGTTCTGCCTCTGATGGTGCAATAAGCACTGCATCATCAGCATACAGCAGACAATTTACTTTAATGTCACCCAATTTCACACCCAAACAGCTATCTTTCAGTTTCTGTAAACAGCTGTCGAGATACAGTATGAACAGCCAGGAAGACATGACACAACCCTGTTTTACGCCCGTTTGGACGCTAAACATGGGTGACAGGTCATGCCCTACCCGCACACAGGCTTTACAGTCACAGTAAAGTGACTGCACAGCCCTTAGCAATCGACCATCCACACCATACCCCGGCAACAGTTCCCACATTTTCTTCCTTACAACCTTATCAAATGCTTTCTCAAGATCCACAAAAGCACAGAAAATCTTCTGGTTAGCAGCCAGAAGCTTTTCCGTGATCATGCGGAGAGAAAACATTTGATCCGTGCATCCTCTTCCAGGTCTAAATCCGCATTGTGCCTCCCATAGAAATCTTTCCGATTTCTCTTGCATCCTACGTGTCAAAACCTTCGAATAAACTTTACTTGCTAAACTGGTCAAGCTGATCGCCCGATAGCACCCGCAGTCAAAATGTGAACCTTTACCTTTATATAAAGGCACAATGACTGCGGATCGCCAATCATCCGGGACATCCCCCGTCCGCCAGCACAAATTGCACAGCAGATGAAAGCTGTCCCAGACGCGAGGCCCACCATACTTGACCATTTCAGCAGTAACTCTGTCTAGTCCCGCAGCCTTACCACATTTCAAACTTCGAATCGCACGATCAATCTCTTTCATACTGATGACCTCAGTGTCATCGAGGTCCAGGTCTGGCGTACCAGTCTCGACGTCATCCCCGGATCCCTCACTAAGATCATCACACGCATACATTTCTCTATAAAATTCGCTCCATCGCTGCATGACGTCCGATTTTTCTGAGAGGACGTCATTAGTTCCCGAAAGCACTTTGTTCATTCTTAAGGCCGTCGCACCACTTCGGGTCCTTCCAACCTCTTTCCAGAAGAGTTTGGAGTTCTCCTTAAAGTTTTGCGACAACCTTTCGTCCGCTTCCATTCTACACCTTTCACGCACTTCCTCAATCAATGCTTTCGTGTGAACTTTCTGCAGCTTATATCTTTCTTTCATCTTCTCTCTCATATCCTTATCATTACTAGAGGCCAAGTAGTCTAACCATGCTTTCTTCTTCTTCTTTACAGCTTCTTTCACTTCATCATTCCACCATGCATCTCTTCTTTTACTACTGCCTCTTTTAATCGTTCCACACACTTCTTCCGCTGCACTTACCATTCCATCCCTAAGGTTCTGCCATGTTCTTTCAACACATTCTTTTCTGCCATCGATGTTGTCAAGCTTTTCGGCTACCCTCGCATGATATTTGTCCCTAGTATCCGCTTCCTGAAGCTTCCAGCTTCGGATGCGACAGACCGACTGTGGTTCTGTTACTGCCGTCCGGTAGCGCCAACCCGCGAACAGACCCCTAAATCTAGTAATCACTAGATAGTGATCCGTTCCCAGGTCAGCACCCCTGAACACTCGCGTATCCATCACCTGTTTTCGCAGTCGGTCATCCACCAGGAACAAATCGATCATACTTCTCTCATTCTTACTTTCTCTAGTATACATATGGATCTTCTTGTGATTAAACATAGTGTTTGTCACAAGAAGACCCTTTTCCTTGCATACCGCCAGTATAAGCTTGCCAGCATCATTAACCCTTTTATCGCCAAACTTTCCAAGCACCGACTCGTACCCTGGTCGAGCGGTACCAACCCATCCATTCAAATCACCACATACAACAATTCTTTCGTTTCCCCTAGCCAAATCTAGAACTTCTCTTACATTCTCCCAAAACTCCTCCAGCTCAGCCCTGGACGACGAAGCTACCGGCGCATAAACAGCCAAGAGGAATAACTTCGTCAGTCCCAATTTAAAGCGAACCCAGAGAAGTCTTGAGTTCACAACCTTATATTCAGTCATAAAATCGACCAACCGAGACGACAGCAGCACCCCCACTCCCTGGCGGGCGCTCTCGCTCTCCGGGACTCCGGACCATAGAGCTAACGCCCCGCCAGGGAGCTCTTCAGTACCACTGCCCTTCCGTTTGGTCTCCGACATACACACGACATCTAATTCTCTTTCTTTCATTATTTCGATCAACTCATTCGTCTTATCTCTCATGCCTCCTCTAACATTCCACGTGCCAACTCTGCACTCTGTCCTCCACCTTCCGCCGTGTCGGGCTGTGCGTGACGGGTGGCGGTCCCCATCGCCGCTTTGCGCGCTGCATTCCACACCAACGGGGACGAGCTGGTGTGCGTCGCCTTGGGGGGACGCCCTAACCCTCGTTGACATGGGTGCGCAGCTAAGTAGAATTGCAGCCCTGAAAAGGGCTGGCAGGGGTCGCGACGAGCACGCTTCTACAGTGACCCCACAATTATTATGTATATATATATATATATATATATATTATATATATATATATATATATATATATATATATATATATATATATATATATATATATATATATATATATATTATTATGTATATACACAATTATTATGTATATATAAATATACAGAATTTAATATAATAAGATAATTAAAGTTTCTATGTAAATAGGTGTAACATAGCAGGTATTATATTAATCGGTAGGGGCCATTCAAATTTTTGGAACAGTTTTCTACAGTACTACGCCTACAAATTATTTCAAATAAGAAAAACCAAAGCACAGATTACTTAATAGTTTACTAAACAGATACATCACTCCCATAGAAAAGCGAAAATACCTACGCTATAATAGCCTACAAAATCTTAATAATAATATCTGCTGTTCGCAGCGAGAAAGAAATGTACCATAAGTATGCGCTTAAAGAGTCGAAATTGTGTTGACCGCCGTGCAACTCACGTGCAAGCGCGTCATCGCACGAATGCGCTAGGGTTGTATATATCATGATTCTTATAAAACGAATATAAATCTTATAAATCTAATAAAACGAATCTTGCGAAATAACCATATTTTTTATTTGTCAATCAAATATTTTTGAGTTTTATAAAATGATTTATACATTTTTTTTCTTCTCTGAATTCTCGGTTATTAAAACTTATCGTTGAAAATATCCTAAATCGCGTAAATAGTTTTAATAAATAATCATAAGGAAAACACGAGCAAAGCGTTTGTAAAATTTGTAACACGCTGCTGCCAGGCAGATTCATTATGGCGTTGTCAAAATTATTTAAGACTTATTATATAATTTGGGTGTCCAGGTTGTCACTCAATTTATAAATCACAGCACTGTTATGCTGTTGTTTCGATGTAATCTTATAGTTAAGAAAAAAATTACAATTTTCATTTATTTTTTGACTCTGACACCCATCCACTGCACAATAATTACGTGGTTTCGGCATTTCGACGAGTAAGCGCGGAAACGTGCGCTGTGCAAGCGCTCAGGCGGGCGTGCGGCAGCCCTATGTCGGTTGTATCGTGGGCGATACGCAGAACGGTAGGCATATAACGCAGGGATTTGAGCGAGTGACGGAGGCCTGACCAAAGCCAGCATCATTTTCAACACGCTTTTATTAGCTAGATATGTATCTATGTAACGGAATTTTTGAATGTGATTTTCATCTCCTTCAATTTGTCACATTTATTTGAAATTTCACACACTTATTGAGGACCAATGACAATGCAATAATTTAAATAGTTTGTCCCATTATCCTTACCAGGATCTTCAGAATTTGCGAATAATTCAAACATCTACGATTTCTAGCAGTTCAATCTACTATAAGCCGCGTAAAAGACCTTCCGTCCAAAAAAACACGCTTTTGTAGATAACCGAACTTAAAAGTAGAAAATAATTTTCAATGAGTTTAAAATAAAAAATAGTGATTAACATAAAAAAAATAATTTTATTGTAAAAAAGCGGGGAGCTTGATGTCATTTGTTGTAAATATTTTTGTGGATATTTGAAAAATGAGCGTCATTATAAAATATCAGAAACAGCACCCCACGTGGTTATCTACAACCGCGTGTTTTTTTAGTTTTTTTAAGCTATTATTTTCTGTACATAACCTGGCAAAGTGATGCTTAATGCACTATGAATAAAGCAGCTGATAAAAATGTTACACTCATAACTGTTTACAAAAATTGTTATTGTAAATGATCTTTTAGAAAAAACTATTCCGTCGTGTCAGGTGCAGGAGTTATTAATAGAAGGAGAAGAGGTAAAATTTTATTTTAGAGATTGTTTTATCTGCAATTGTGCATAAAAAAAATATAACTTCAGTCGAAGAGCACAACTGGCATTATACTCAGGCCCATGAAATGGTATGGAAAAATAATTAATTTTACTAAGTTTCAAAAAATTATCAAAATTCAGAAAATCAAAAATAATAAAATCAAAAAAGGTAGATCTGTATGCCTATACATAATTTGATTTATAGCCGCTTAGTAACTGACGGTTACTCAGTACCTACATAAGATCATGCCAAAACTAAGAGGAGAGAATCACAGTACGAAACGTAATAATTTTTAAAATTTTTGCAAAAATTTTGTAATAAAGTAAAAGATTACAAGCTTATATATGTACGTGGTAGAGCCATGCTGCAGCTATATTAGTAGTATAGTTGTAGCACGAATGGGTCGGCTTGACCGAGAAAGAACCACGCTCTCACAGAATACCAGCGTCAAATAGCGGCTTAACACTGCTGTGTTTCGTATGGTGAGTGTAGAGAACCGGATACCCTTTTTACTGGAAAAGAGGCATTCCGTCTTAGTCCTCACGGGTGACAAGGCATCTGAATTTTGATTCGCAAACGAGGATTAATGTAGATGTCTATGGGCCACAGCAACCACTTACCACCAGGTGGACTTTGTGCTCGTTTGTCACCCTATCCTATAAAAAAAATTATCCAAGATACCCAATACGTTACAGGAAAAAATATAACAAATAATAAACTAATGAGTGTGCGTCAGTTTTTAAAATGGTCTCAAGATATAAATGTCAAAATTATTCAGAATCTGATTGACGATATACAACTGATACTTAGTCATGCTTTTGGAAACCACGCCAGTGTAAGCAATACTTTTGTGAATAATGATGTATACAAAAGAATTAAGAACAGACAAAATCATTATTTTCACATTCCCGCTAATTTGTAAGTGGAAGGCCAAACTGAAATAAACAACAAACTGTGCCAACTGAATTAAATATATTTTATAGAAAGTGATTTTACTAGGTACGTTTCATCAATTCACCATTGATAAAAATGAGAACAGCAATTTTACAATTGTGTTTACAAGAAACACTATCACTTGAGCCTTGCAGCTTGTTCGATATTTTATTGTAAATACCTATAAAAGTATATATTATTAATAAATCATTCCCATAATATCGTGTATTATTTTTCATTTTGCCCTATCTGAAACATTCTAAACTCTATAGAAAATGTGGCGTATGAAATGATTTACAATCACTAGAAAATTTTATCTAGATACAAAGATGTTTCTAGCCGTTGTAGCTCAGATAGTTAGCGCTCGCGGTAAATTTCACAATACGCGAGCAACCCGGGTTAAATCCCCGCCGGCACCAATTAAATTGTTAATTGCAATTTTAAGTGCTGATTTACCATGTGCTCGGCGGTGAAGGAAAACATCGCGAGGAAACTTGCATGTCTGAGAAAAAGAAAAAAAATATTTTTGAAGACATGTGTCATTAACCATGGCTCCAGAAGATATCCATCATCACCTAAAGGATTAAACAGAAATTGTATTCGGCACACTTATAGACATTCTCTTACAGATAACCTTTAACTTACCAAGTAACCATGTACGATGGTCCCCATAGTCAAAATATCGCCTCATGGTTAAACGTATAGGTATTTTTTTAATTAATAAGTTTGTGTCACATACCTAAAATAATATCAAATAAATTTAGTTTACTTTACCTGTTTGTGCTAAATACGTAAATTGTATTAATAAATTCCAGAGTAGAACCAGGTACTATTTTTATATGATAAGGGTGACAAGCGAGCACAGAGTCAAACTAAGAGTAAGTGGTTGCTGTGGTCCATAGACCACATCCACCACCTATCTTCGTTTGCAAATGAAAATGCAGATGCATTGACAGCCATGAAAACTAACATGGAATGCCCTTTTCCAGTAAAAGGGGTCTCCGATTCTCTACACTCACCGTACGAAACACAGCAGCATTAGGCTGCTATTTTACGCTGGTATTCTGTGAGAGCGTGGTCTTTCCCCGGCCGAGCCGACTACAAACTACAAATGCTACAACTGTTCAATTAATATAGCTGCAGCATGGCTCTACCACGTTTAAAACTTAAGTACTTGCATTAAAATTACTATCTAAACCCTTAAGACTAAACAGTATAATTTAAATTTGACAATAACACTTTCTTTGTCAATAATAAGGGGAAGATACGTTGTTCATATTTTAAAGCAAGCTAATAGGTAAACAATAACTACTAAAGATAAACTTACAGCTTGTACATTTAATGAATGAGCCTCATGGTATCCACTCACATATGCTTCTGCATGCAACCTCGGAGCTAGTATTTTTATGTGTATATGCATGCAGTCTATGGCTCCAATCGCATCCGGGAAGACCTGTGGGCCATATCTAAATTTTTGCCGACTTCCAAAAAGGAGACGGTACTCAATTCGATGTTTTTTTTTATGTGTGTTACCTCATAACTTTGTACTGGACAAACCGATTTCGATGATTCTTTTTTTATATGACTGCTGATAGTTCTCGTGTGGTCCCATATGAATTTGATCAAGGTCAGACCAATGGTTATTGAGTTATTCTTAAATAACCTATATTGAAGTGGGCTGTACAAAATTTTAAATTTTAAATTATTCTTTAGCTGCTCACTACTCTTCATGGGTCATAGGGAACTTTATATGTTTCTCCAATAAGTTTTCATTAAGATCATCGGTTATAACACGTATTACTCGGCTAACAGATTTTAGGCTCATGCTGCAACTCTACTGCAGGCCAACAGGTAGCTTGATAGCACCCATTTTCCAAAAATCGGAGTGCCGTCAATACCTATTTAGAAGAAAATGAGAGTAAGAGTTAATAAAAACGGTAAAAAAGTGTTAGTTTTTTTGAAGGTATCTAGACAATTATATAATGACACTCACTTGGGACTCCACAGAAAGTCCGTAAGGTTGTAACACGAAAATTGTCGTGTACATTATTTTAGCATATTTATATTATTACAGTCGATGAATAGACATCAGTGCGCCATCTAACGTCATTAGTCCGAAGTAACTAGAAACGTATATTGACGAATCGAGCTAGCTAATTGCATGCAATTGACCTTTCGTGTTAGTTCGAAATCCTACCACGGATCGACGGTGGCGCGTAGCCCAAGGGAGGCCTAATCTTTTTGAGCGAGCCGTTGTAATGATCGGACACGCACATATATAATTTTTGAGTCGAAACGCCAGAACATGAATTTAAAGTGACGAGTACTTGGGCGTACGGCCCCTTAAACACAATGTCTACAGGCAGTTTAATGTGTTGAAACACATCATCCCATAAATTGTAAGTACTAAATGTTTTTGTCTTCTTAAAAGCACATGTGCTCTAATTAACGGTACATGGTATTTCATAGATTATTTTGTCTTGTCATATGGGTCCTTAGTCCTTACTTTGAGTATGATCCATTATCAAGTTTAACTATGTGAACGAGGCGAGGCAGCTTCAACTGGTGGCTATATTGGGACTGGGCGGTCTGGAGACCGCGACCGGAGTACACCTGGAGGACATCTGTTACCTCACTGCTTTGCGGGATTGACCATAAACAGTGTAATATTGTGTAATCCACCAGGTTAGTCAAAACCTCAGTTCCCAGTGTATTTTAAAGTGACAACTTGATATTTGGGGCTATCCGTATGAACTTTAGAAGGAAATAAACTACTTTTTGTCTGTATATGTAACTTTGAATTTTCATTTACTAATCATCCAAGAACAGGCGCCCTGGGATACTTTTATTTTGATACTCGAGTCTCTTAACTCTCCGATGACCGTAGCCGGTGAGTAACGCCCTAAAAAGTGTTATAAAGTGGCTACCCAACGTTGAACCTTAAGTTGCTGGATGTTAGTAGATGAATTAACCTTAATTGTAACTATTTAAGCTGTTAAAAACCCATTTAATATGAAAACTTAGTGAAATTTAATGTTAACATTTTTTTGATGTAGGTAGATTTAAGTAAGCTTGAGAACAAAGAAAGTTTAACTTGAATGTGATTTATATGTACTTAAATGAATTAAAACTTAACATAATAATAATATTTGTGCTATTTTAAGTAGATATTTTTAATATCAACCGATTTAAGACTTTTTTGTAACCGTCAGTACATTTTAACAAAATGTCGATCCACAAGTATATAGACTCATTACATAAAGATGAAATCAGATATGAACTCGCCATTATTGGTGTTTCCACAGATGAAAATGTAACCACCGACGCAGTGAGGAGGCAGATCCGCCAGGTGTACAAACTCGCACGCCGTGGAAGCATGAAGTGCGAACCACTCCAGTCACCCAGTATAGCCTCTGAACTAGAGATCTACACCCCAAAGGTCGAACTTCTGGAATCCCAGCTGCAGGCGGGTAAAGTAGATGATCGCAATTTGACTCTTAAACTGTCTCGTCGTGCAAATTATTTGATGGATAGGCTGGCTCGTATCTCTGAAAGTAGTTCGCATTTGTCAGATCTTCGTAGTCATTTGATTCGCATTTTGAGTGTCATAGACGGTGAAGATAGCGACACGGATAGTGAATACAAGGAAACTCAGGCACAGCCGTCTAACCAGAAAGTGGAAAGTAACGTGATCTATGTGAAAGATAAACCCTTGAACCTAAATACATTTAACTTAAAATTTGACGGAACCACGTGTGTTCGTGAATTTATTGAACAGCTTGAGGAACTTAAAGAGGCTCGCAACATTACTGAAGCTCGCATACTTTCAGCTTTTTCTGATCTTTTAGAAAACTCTGCTTTATGTTGGTTTAGAAGTAATAAGGATAATATCCACTCATATTCACAGTTATTGAAATGCTTAAGGGACGACTTTGATATTCCCGATTTAGACTATAAACTGTTAAATAAAATAAGGCAGCGTACACAGGCCAGACACGAAATGATAGTAGTCTATCTTTCCATTATGCAGGGAATGTTCTCGCGACTCACTCACCCGTTGTCGAGTAGACAACAACTCGAAATCTTGATGCATAACATTAGACCAGAGTACATGAAAGATTTAGCTTTACATGATATAACCTCTGTAGACAAAAAAAAAAGAGTTGACTCTATCATCGACAAAGAAAGATACTTCTTATATTTCCCTAGCACGAAGCATCATGTCTGACAAATCAAAGAGATCGTTAGCTAGTTCCTCAGACAAACAATTAATACCCAAAAGGAAAGGCAATATCTGTTCCACCAAGGCTAGCAAAGAACCTCCTAGAACTATAACTAGTGAGGAAGCGAGCGTACTGCAATCAAGAGCTCACACAGCTGCGGATTTCCCCACGCAGTCGCCAGCACAATCCAGTCACCAGATATTGCCAACCTGCATTTCGGAAGAAACCGAACGAACTCCAACTCTAGAACCGGCTAGTCCATCACTTAAGATTGATGAGGCTATTACGTCTTCTCCTAAGCTTAACAGATCAGAATCAAGTCTGCTTCGCATAAAAACCCAGATACGCCAGGCAAAAGCAGTAGAAGTCCAGGAGGCTACAGGAAGATTGTCTGAGGCGGAAGATCCTCATGACTCCGACTGCGATAGTAAAGACACCAATACTTCCCTAGACGCTTCGACACGCTCTATTAGTGGCAGTCGAATGTTCCTGAATGAACTGCCGAGACATGCAAACGAGATACTGCAGCGCACAAAATCCGAACTAGAAAAGTCTAACAATCTCAAGAGAGAGATACGGGAAAGCGTAACCTCAGGCCTGTATACTCTTTATGAGATGGTGTTAAAACTTTCAGACTCAAGGATGCTGCATATGCTCGAAGCAAATAAGCAGAAACTTAACGTATCACGAGAGTCAGAGAGACTAACCCAGAGACATGCTCGGTTCATGCACGAGACGCTGGGTCAATATGCTCTACTAAAAGATCTCATAGAAAAACTGCAAAAAGAAGCGGAATCTATGAGAATGATTTTGTCATACGATTTATGTACTGCAATAACGGAAACTAAACGCGAGGTTACTACAGTCAAACAGGGGATATCAATGTCTACCTCCATAACCAACCAGTTAAAGATATTGATAGAAGAATTTAGAACTTTCCGTGAGAGCTTGGAACCTCAGTGCTATACAACAAAAGAACCTACCTTCTCTCCTCATTTCGCAGAAGAATTATATGAAATACGGAATATATTAAGTGAGCTGAAATCTTTAAGGGATGAACGATCTCTCCAGAAAGCCCACGAATCTCCAACATATCAGGATCTAGATATTCAGGAGTGTGTTCGGGGTGCCTCCCAGGAGCTGCGGAAACATATCCTAGAAATGAAATCGCAGCTTCAGGAAGACATAACTGACCTCCGTCATCAGGTATCCAAAATCACTGAGAACGTTACAAATCCTAATAGGAACCCTATAGACTCTCTAGTTACCTCGTTACAAGCCAGTATAGAAGAACTTCGACGAGAAACCAGGGAGCTGCAAGACACAACTGTGGAATCTGCGGCTCCCATCCGGATGGCTATCGAGGGACTACGCAGTGAAATTATACTGCAACCAGCCCAAGAGAGATCTCTTAGCGACGAGGAGGAGCATGTAGATCGTTCATCAGGACAACATAGAAAGGTTAGACAATACAAACAAGTGCACGAGAATACTAACAAGTTGTCTCACTCTTATTCAGAAGTAACGGCAAGACCAAACTACTCAATCATGATAGAATCAGCCGATCCTAGGAATACGAGCGATGACATAATAAAACAAGTTAAAAATGGAATCTACATAATTGAGTTAGGCATAGGAGTGAACCACATTAAAAAATGTAAGCAACAAAAGGTCCTGATAAGCTGCGAGTCTGAGGGCGACAGACAAGTTCTGCAAGAACAAATCAGAAGCAGTTCAAATAAATTAACCATACAAAGACTAGCTACTAAAAATCCTCTGTTGCGATTAGTAGGGGTCGTTCTGGACCTAGATGATAAGAAAATTGAAGAAGCTGTAATCAAACAAAACAGCTCTTTACTGAGAGAAATTTCAAGCTCACAAATATATGTTAAAGTCGTAAGGAGGGTGAAAAGTCGCACTAGCTCTACGAACAACATAATTTTGGAGACAAGCCCACAAGTTTGGTGTAAACTTAAGGACCAAAGACTAAGGCTAGGCTTCCAAATTGTTCCAGCAGTCGATCAATCGCCTCTAATACAATGTTACCGCTGTCTTGGATTCTCACATCGAGCAAATGAGTGCAGAAAAGAGAAGGCATTTTGTGGCTACTGTGCAGAATGTCACGATACAAGGGAGTGTCACAATAGAAATGCAGCCCCAAAATGCATAAACTGCGGCAATAAAAATTTAATTGATAAAGCCTGCATTCACCCAGCTTATAGCCCAGAATGTCCTGAGTGGAAAAGGTGGGATAGAATTGCGAGATCCGTAACAACGTACTGCTAAGGGCAACAATGAGTTTCCAGACAGATTAAAAGATGAAATTACAAAAATCGCCCAAATAAATCTAGGCATAGGGCAAGCCACGATGCAAGAAAGCCTACGGGCAGCTGAACAAGAAGGAATATCAATCCTTCTTGTTCAGGAGCCTTATATTGGAGCTAAAGCTAGTGTAAGCTGTAAATATAGTATAATACAAAAAGAAACTGATAATAAAGAGAAACCAGTTAAATCGGCTGTCATTGTTGTTAACCCAAATATAACGTATAGTATTAATCAAAAGACTATAACAGAGAACATAGTAGCATGTAAAATTAGCATAAATAAATAAGTGTAACAATAGTAAATGCATATCTTGAGAATGGCGCAGAAATCGAAGAAGATCTACGGACAATTAGTAGTTTCATCAACATTTTGAACACCGAATATGTCATATTGGGAGGAGACCTTAACGCCAAGAGTCCCTGGTGGGACTGCAATGTGGAGGACAGTCGGGAGCAGCCGTGGCTGAGACTCTAGCACAACTAGATTTATACATCTTAAATGAGGGACACATACCAACATTTCATGCATGCAGAGGTAATAGAGAATACACCAGTATTATTGATGTTACCGCATGTACAACAAATTTATTAAAGAAAATTAATAGCTGGAAAGTAGACTGTGACCTCGTCACTCTGTCTGACCATAGAGCAATAACTTTTGAGATTAACACTTCGAAATCAACTGACGAAATGCAACAAAGAATCTCAACACGCATATATAACACGAAAAAGGCAAACTGGGAAACCTTCACAACAAAACTTAGAGAGGAACTTAAATCTTCAAACATATCTGAAGAATTTATAGATTCTATAGATACTACACAACTACTTGAAGAATGCGCTAAAACCTACAGTGAATGTATAAATACGGCTTGTAAGAATGCTATTCCAGAATTATCAAGGAAAATACATAAGAAAACACCATGGTGGTCTATAGAGCTGGACAATAAGAAAAAAGAAGTAATCAGGAAAAGGAAAAGGATAAAACATGCTAATCCAAGACGGAAACCTTACGTTATTGAAGAATACATACAGGCTAAAGACGAATACAAAAATCTCATAACCGACGCCATGACCCAGAGTTTGAAACAATTTTGCACGAGACAAGATAGAGAGAACATGTGGCAAAGTATATACAGAGTGATTCGCAAGGATTCCAAGACTAGAGATGACACATTACTGAGAGCATCATCATTATCAACAGATATTTTACCTCCAAAACAATCCGCCGAGCTTTTAGCTACAACTTTTTATCGCACAGACGAAACTTCAACAGATGACGTGAAACATAAAAAAATAAGAACAGAAGCAGAAAATATAAGAAAACACCTAATAGAAAGTTTAATATACGACCAAATCATACCATATACTTCCACAGAGGTAGAGACCATATTTAAAAATATGAGTTCAAAAAAATCCCCAGGAGAGGACGGCTTTACCGCCGATATTTGCTACAAGACCTACTTAACTGAACCAGTTCTCCTCCTAAAACTATTTAATAAATGTCTCACACTGGGTTACTTTCCGAAAATCTGGAAAAATGCAATCATCCGGATAATACCAAAACCAAGTAGAAATGATTACACCCTAGCGAAATCCTACCGTCCGATTGGCCTGTTACCAATACTGGGGAAAGTACTTGAGAAATTGTTCGTGACGAGAGTAACCTGGCAGATAGGTCGTGAAAATAAACTAAGTAATCGACAGTACGGTTTTGTTCCTCAGCGAGGGACAGAGGACGCATTGTACGACGCACTAGATGTCGTCAAAAAATGCATAAAGAACAAGGAGATGGCAGTAATCATCTCTATCGATATTGAGGGTGCTTTCGATAACGCCTGGTGGCCTGCAGTGATTGTAGAACTACAAAAGAAAGATATCGACAAAACAACCCTAAAACTAATAGATAGTTACCTCTCCGAAAGATCTATTACACTAAGGTATGCCAACACAGAGATCAGAAAGAGCACAGATAAAGGCTGCATACAAGGATCTATCTGTGGACCCTTAATGTGGAATATCCTGCTGGACTCCCTGCTACAAGAAGCAGAGACATGGAATGTACACGTCCAGGCTTATGCCGATGACATTATATTAATTGGAACCGGGAAGACTGCATCTATAATAGAAAATAAAGTCAACATAGCATTAAATAGAATATCTGAGTGGGGTTTATCTAGAAAAATGAGCTTCGCGGCACATAAAATGCAAGCTATTCTGATAACAAAGAAATATAAATACGAGACGCCTATTTTAAAACTAAATGATACCAATATAGCATTTAGTGAAAACCTAAAAATTCTCGGCTTGAACATTGACAAAAATCTAAATTTCGTTAAACATGTAGAAGATACCACAAAAAAAGCCATTACACTCTACAAAAAGGTTTCCAAAACAGCAAGAGCTCAATGGGGACTAAATTCAGAAATTCTAAGGACTATATACATTACTGTCGTAGAGCCCACAATGTTATACGCAGCAGCATGCTGGGGTAACATAGCATCGAGAATACAAATACGCAAACGACTTGATGCTGTAACGAGAATATTCTGTATCATGATCTGTAAAGCTCACCGAACATCGTCGCTAACTTCCTGTGCCGCTTTAGCAAGAATAATACCTTTAGACATAAGAGCTTAAGAACAACTAGAGATATGCGAAATTAAAAAAGGAAAGCCCATTGAACAACTACCAGGAAGAAAACTTGCCATTCCAGTAAGTCCCTTTAGCCTCCCACATCCAGCGCACCGTGTGCAAGACACTTACAGTAATATTTGCACCAAAGAGGACGTTGACACAATAGAAAATAACTGGCCTATGATCTATACTGACGGCAGTAAAATCTCAGGCAAGGTTGGGGCTGCTGTAAGCTGCTGGGAAAACGGAAAGGAAACCCATAAAGTGAAAATCAAATTAGGTAATCACTGCAGCGTTTACCAGGCGGAATTAGCGGCAATATTGAAGGCACTCAGTATCATGAGATGTAAGCGTGCTTTTAATAAATCAAATATATTGAGTGACTCTCGGTCGGCCCTAGAAAACCTGTCAAATCCAAGCACTCTAAATCCTTTGGGAGCTGAAATCCTAGAAAATATACAACAAATTCGAAATAATCAAGGCGACGTCAAGTTTTTCTGGATTAAAGCTCATTGTGGAATCCCAGGGAATGAAAGAGCGGACGAGTTGGCGAAATCAGCAGCGGAGACTTCTAAACAAGCACCAACTTACGACTGTTTCCCACTGTCCTTTGCAAAGCGTCAAATCAGGGATAACTCAATAATAAAGTGGCAAGAAAGGTATAGCACATCCAACACTGGAGCTACGACGAGAAGATTCTTCCCTTGCATAAAAGAAGCCTACAAAACCATGTGTAAAGTAAAACTAAATAACATGTTGTCGCAAATATTAACAGGCCATGGAGGGTTCAAATCGTACCTGTTTAGATTTAAGCTGATACAGAGCCCCTACTGTAGCTGTGATGGCCAAAAAATACAAACAATAGAACATATTCTTTTGGACTGTCCAAAATTCGCTTATGCAAGGCTATCATGTGAGCAAAGTATGGGTTTTGTGTTAAAAGAGGAAACTTTATGTGAAGCTATTAACAGCAATGACAGCCGATTTCACTTTCTAAAATTCGCAAAACAAAGCGCTAAAATCATTCTCAAAGAGAACAACTCAAAACTTAAATAATAAATAATGATAAAACCAATACAGAAAATAGTAACAATAAAGCTTTAATCCTCACATTTATACCCACAATGTAATTAAATGAACAAAGTAACGTAGTAATACCAGTAGAAATAAAAGGATTGTTATACACAGTAGAAGAAAAAGAAAAAGAAATGAATTAGTTTTTTAGTTGGAGTTAGATTAAAACAGATTATGTATGTACTTAGAACACTTAGACTTGAGAAACTTAAAACACTAATGTAAAGTAGAGATAAACACACGATAATTAGTAATAAGTACAATATTATAATATGTACAAAAGTATATTTTCTATATTATTGTTGCCAAATAACAAGGAAAGAAAATAGATACATAAAATATGTACAGTTTTGTCAATGTAATTGTACAGTAAAAATAGTTAATTGGACGGATATTATACTAACAGAAATAAAAGAACCGTTGTAATAGTAAGAGATAAGTAAATGAAGTAGTTAAGGAAATCAGTTTTAAATGTAATTAGCGTAAATCATTGAAATACAGTAGCGGAATACATGACAATTAGTAATAAGTTTAAAAATTTAAGTGTTATACAAAAAAAAAACGATAAAAGTTAAAAGTAAAATTTTAAAAAACGTATAAAAGGTGCTGTAAAAGAAACAACAGCAGATGAAATGTGTACAAAAAAAAAAAAACCTCTGTAGACAAACTTAAACTTTATTGTAAACAGTTAGAAATTGCGCGATCGCGTGCGGAACAATTTAGTGAACCTAACTTGAATAACTTTAAAATTACAGCGGACTTAAATAAACAAACGCCGCGATCTCACAGTAAACAAGTCTCTGTGCTGAATGAAGCTGGCTCTTCGAGGCAATTGGATAGGAAATGCTTTAGGTGTGGATTAAACACTCATTTCACTAATCAATGCAATTCAAAAGAGTTAGTGTATTTTAAGTGTGGATTAAAAGGTGTTAAGCGTACAGATTGTAGTAATTGCAATTCAAAAAACTAGTTAACACGGAACTATCCAACACCTTTAATAAAAATAGGTCTTATACGTCCAATAATGAAGGGGTAGTTCTGTTTAAAAAAAATACTAGTGATATAAGACCATACTTAAAATTAAAAATATTGAACTTACAAGCTTTTGGCTTATTAGATTCGGGTGCAACTTGTAGCATTCTTGGAAATAATGCGCATTTGATCTTTTTAGAACACGGATTTCAACTCAACCGGTTTGACACTGAGCATTACGTAAAAACTGCTGATGGTATGAGATTGCATTGCTTAGGGTATATATCCTTACCTGTTGAATTTAACAATAATTTCAGAGTGATTAATTTTTATGTTGTTGCACAAATAACTTCACCTATAATTCTAGGTGTTGATTTTTGGCAGGTGTTTGACTTAGGGAGTGACCTTGTATCCGAAGTACAGTTTGACCGAAAGTCGGAGTCACCAATAAGTAATAGCATAAATTCGGTTTCTCTTAGTAAAGGCCTTGAAGAATACGAGTCTTTATCCATAGAACAAAAACAAATCATGGATAATTTAGTCCAACAGTTTGATACAATTAACACAGTTAAAGTAGGTTTGGGACGTACCAATTTAATTCATCACGTCATAGACACAGGGGATAGTAAACCTATTAAGCAAAGGTACTATCCATTATCACCTGCTAAGCAACAAGCACTTGAAAAAGAATTGGATATAATGCTTAGTTTAGGAGTTGTGTCACCTTCACAGTCAGCTTGGAACTCAACTGTAGTAATGGTTCAGAAGCCAAATGGGGACCTAAGGCTTTGTCTAGATTGTAGAAAATAATATATAATAAATGCAGTTTCCAAACCCGATGCGTATCCTCTCCCGTATATAAGCAGCATATTGGATCAGCTCCGCGACGCGAAATATCTAACGTCAATAGATCTTTCCGCTGCGTATTGGCAAATACCCTATGATAGCGAGCAATCAGCTGATAAGACCGCGTTCACAGTGCCACGCCGGGGGTTATTTAGATTCAATGTAATGTCGTTTGGCCTTGTTTCCGCGTCAAGCACAATGCAGAGATTAATGGATAGGCTATTTGGTCCAGAATTTAACAACAAAGTATTCTGTTTCCAAGATGACATAATCATAATATCCAGCACTTTCTCAGAACATGTGCAGCTCTTGCATAAGGTCTACGCAAAACTCAGGGACGCAAACTTGACTATAAACATGGATAAGTCTGTCTTTTGCCGTAGAGAACTTAAGTACTTGGGATATTTAGTTGACAAACATGGACTTAGAACTGATCCGGGAAAGGTAGAAAAGGTTAAATTATCCAACTCCAACTTCCGCTAAAGAGGTTAAAAGGTTTCTAGGCATGGCAGGCTGGTACAGGAGGTTCATTAACAATTTTTCGAAAATTAAAGTAAACCGTTGAATAAATTAACTAGCAAAAATGTCCGCTTTGAATGGACTACGGAGGCAGATGAGACACTTAACCACTTTAAAACCGCTTTAGTGTCTGCTCCGATACTTAAATGTCCAAACTTTGATTTGCCTTTTTCTATCCATTGTGACGCTTTCTCAGTGGCTGTGGGCGGAGTCTTAACCCAGAATTATGACGGGGTAGAACACCCCATAGCATACTGCAGTCGGTCTCTTGCCAAAAATGAAATTAATTTTTCCACGTCGGAGAGAGAACTTATGGCCGTGATTTACGCATTAGAGCAATTTAGATCTTATGTAGAAGGTACAAAGTGTAAAATAATAACCGACCACGCCTCGTTATTATGGTTTTATAAATTAAATAACCCATCAGGTCGCTTAGCCAGGTGGAGCATGCGATTGAGTCAATTTGATTTCGAAATAGAACACAGAAAAGGTAAATTAAATGTTATCCCAGACGCACTAAGTAGGATTCAAGTTGATGCAATCGCCAAAATCGATGTATCTACGCCGGCAACCAGTGATACGTGGTATAGACATGTATACGAGGATTGTCAGGCCAACCCTCGCAAATATGGGGACTTCATGGTAAAAGACGATAGATTGCTTAGGTACTCTAAAAATAAATATGAGTTAACGAAGGAGTTTAATTGGAAGTTAGTGGTACCCGAGGAAGACAGGTTAGGTATTTTAAAGAAATGTCATGATGAACCAGTTAGTGCTCATTTGGGTGTCTTTAAAACCCACAAGCGTCTTAGTCTTAATTATTACTGGCCCAGCATGTACCGAGATGTGAAAGAATATGTTAAGAAATGCGAGATATGTAAACAATACAAACCCGTCAACACGGCTAGACCTGGTTTAATGGGAAACCCGAAGGAGGTTAACAAACCCTGGGAGGCCATATGTTGCGATTTGCTAGGCCCATTTCCGGTTTCTCGCAATAGGAATATTCACTTAATTGTATGTACAGACTATTTTAGCAAGTATGTCATGTTGCATCCTATACGGACCGCAACAGGCGCTGCGGTCGCTAAGTTCATAGAAGAGAAAGTGTTTCTAGTACATGGCGTATGTAATGTAGAAGACTATCTATATTGACAATAGTCCAAAGTATGTGTCTAATCAGTTTAGGCAACTGTTACATAAATATAACGTACCGAATATCTATTATAACCCGCGTTATCACCCACAGGTAAATCAAGCCGAAAGAGCGATTAGGAACGTAGTTAACGGTATATCATGTTATGTAGGTACCGAGCATAAACGATGGGACGAGAACATCCCACAGTTGCAATGCGCACTTAATTCAGCCGTGAACGATACCACTAAGTTTACTCCGTATTTTCTTGTGCATGGACGGGAATTCATAATAGATGGAATATTACACAGCTTAGATAGCACTCAGCCAGTTCAAAAATCACAAGTAACTCTCGGTGAACCACAAGCATACAGTAAAAAAATAGCGGAATTAGACACCATATTTAAAAAGGTACAAAAGCATATTAAAAATGCTCATTCTAGAAATGAAAAGTACTATAACTTAAGAAAACGACATGTTGAGTTAAAAGTAGGTCAGATTGTATATAAACGTACCCATTACCTATCTAATGCCTCAAAGAGATTTACGGTTAAACTAGCACCAAAATTTCAAAAATGTGTCATAACAGCGAAATTATCACCTTTAGTGTATACCTTAGCCAGCATGGAAGGTAAGACACTAGGTAATTTTCACATAAAAGACATCCTTAAACAAGATGACTAATAGTTTTGTAGAATGTGAGTGAAGAGTATGATTGAGTGAAAGAATGTAAGAATAATAAACATTTTTCAAAATTTATTTCCACCGGTGAACTTTCTGAGATAAATAAGCTGTGATTGTATTGATGAACGAGCGATACATAACTAGTAGGTCACCTTATGTTGTGAACATCGGCGCGAGTTAGATAAGAACTTGTTTTTTATGCCCGCACTCTGGACATTTTATAAGAAAATGCCTACCAGGCAGTGCGTAGCATTACTTAAGCCGTTTCTTTTAACTTAATATGATTAAGCGTTAATTCACTTAACTTAATGCGAGATAGATATTTAACTTAGCTTAATACTTTATATGATTTGCAAATCACTTAACCACTAAACTTAATAAACAAGAACACGTTCGTTTTTCGACTACTTAGAGAAAAGGCAAGTCGAAACGTAAACATCGTGTGTAGGCTTAGTACACTGTAGGCTGTAGGTATTCGTTTCTGTCTCGTGATGTTACGTCACGCACCGCATGAATGGTAATAGACTATTCGCGCGTAGAATTCGGGAACGTAATTATTCATAGGTAGTTGTATTTTAATAGCAAAAAAAAAACATGTAGGAATAAATGTAAATAAAGTTGCATGCCATTAGACTAATATAGGTATAACAATTAGTGTAGTATTTTCTAAATTACAACACAAGTATGTAAATTTGTGGTAGTGTTTTTTTTTGTGTCAACAACACAAGTAGGTAATTACATTTTGAGGTTAAATTGTTTAGTGGAATAAATGTTACTAGGTATACAGATACAGAAATGAAAATTAGGTAATAAGTAGAGTAATAATGAGCCTTGTGTAAGATTAAACGTCGTAATTAAGTGATTAAGTGATGGCTTGGTACTTGTTAGTTGTTGGTGCATGGGTGACTTGGAATTTACTATCCGTGCGAATATTTTTAGTCAGATTGGATTAGAGACACATTACAACTTCTTCACTGTATTTGGTATTCAGGCGTTGTTCTGCAGGTGGCACGAGATGTCTTCGGAATAAGTATCTTCATTACGAAGAACTTTTTAACCCAAGCAAAGGGGATGTGTAACACGAAAACTTTCGTGTACATTATTTTAGCATATTTATATTATTACAGTCGATGAATAGACATCAGTGCGCCATCTAACGTCATTAGTCCGAAGTAACTAGAAACGTATATTGACGAATCGAGCTAGCTAATTGCATGCAATTGACCTTTCGTGTTAGTTCGAAATCCTACCACGGATCGACGGTGGCGCGTAGCCCAAGGGAGGCCTAATCTTTTTGAGCGAGCCGTTGTAATGATCGGACACGCACATATATAATTTTTGAGTCGAAACGCCAGAACCTGAATTTAAAGTGACGAGTACTTGGGCGTACGGCCCCTTAAACACAATGTCTACAGGCAGTTTAATGTGTTGAAACACATCATCCCATAAATTGTAAGTACTAAATGTTTTTGTCTTCTTAAAAGCACATGTGCTCTAATTAACGGTACATGGTATTTCATAGATTCTTTTGTCTTGTCATAGGGGTCCTTAGTCCTTACTTTGAGTACGATCCATTATCAAGTTTAACTATGTGAACGAGGCGAGGCAGCTTCAACTGGTGGCTATATTGGGACTGGGTGGTCTGGAGACCGCGACCGGAGTACACCTGGAGGACATCTGTTACCTCACTGCTTCGCGGGATTGACCATAAACAGTGTAATATTGTGTAATCCACCAGGTTAGTCAAAACCTCAGTTCCCAGTGTATTTTAAAGTGACAACTTGATATTTGGGGCTATCCGTATGAACTTTAGAAGGAAATAAACTACTTTTTGTCTGTATATGTAACTTTGAATTTTCATTTACTAATCATCCAAGAACAGGCGCCCTGGGATACTTTTATTTAGATACTCGAGTCTCTTAACTCTCCGATGACCGTAGCCGGTGAGTAACGCCCCAAAAAGTGTTATAAGGTCCGTAATTGTTTGAAGAGATGGCCAAGGTTTAGCTACGAGTTCGGTAAATATATTTCTTGTAGTTCTGTTGTAAAGCTACAAAAATGTACTATCCTCTAAATTCAAAGGATTTTCACTATCCCGCCGGTTTCGTACGATTTGCCGCCGCATAACCATAACACGCAAATGATCGAGCACTGCTTAATCGATAGCTTTGCCTGTGGAGACTACCAAATATAACGATTCTTATATTAAGTCATAACGATCCGAAAATAACGATATTCGGATCGGTATGACTTAACGACCCATATCGGTTGTAAAGCTATCGGTATCTATGTCAAAACTGCAACCACAGTTCTTACTGTGTTGTCGCTGTCTTCGTGGTACCACATTCCCGTCAATCTATTTTTGCGTTCTTATTTAGCGTTACACTGAATACGTTTAAGTTATGACAAGTGCGAAAGTGTGTTTATGATTACATGTTCATTTGAACTGATAGAATCTTCAGCGAAATTTATAGCTTTCGAATATAACATGAAGTTGTCGTTATAATCGAAATCGATAAACAGACCCTCAGGCCTTCACTAATATTAAAGTTACCTAACTTAGCCTTGTTCATCTAGTCTAGTAAAATCAATTATTAAATTAATGTTTACAGCTGTATCAGTCTTTTAGTTAGAAGCGCAATTGTTCCCTGTTCAATTCCACTATAATTATTATTCACAGCAAGTTCATGCAATGTGAAATTCCTAAATCCGTACGAAAGTTGGATAATGTAGTTTAGGATATTACGTAAAGAGTGAATTTGACAATACGTTTAAAATGGTTTATTGCGCGATGTTCTTTGTCAAGCGGGGAATTATGCAAATTCGAAATGCAACTTGAAAATTCAGTTTTACTACGAGTCGTATTCGAACGTGCGCTGTATACATTTTCAAACATAATTTGGATGGTGTTCAAAAATTTAAAAACTTTTACTTACTTTACACAAGTTTAAACTTAAAGCTTGTCAAGAAAAATCTGGCTATGTAGTTGTTTTTTCCTAAAAACAGACATGTCTCATATAGTCATGTAGGCATATAGTCATACCTGTAATAAAATATATAAATAAACATTATATATATATAAACAATACAAAAAAGAACTTTACAATAATTAACAAACAAAATATGGAAGAATAAAAAAAAATAATACTAGACTAGAACTATTATTAAATTAAAATAACTAAAACTAAAACTTAAAAATAAAATAAAATAACTAATTAAATAAGAGGCCTGGTCCTCTTGGCAGGGTGCCCATCACGCAGGCAGCATATATATATATATATATATATACAAATAAATAAAATTTAAGTTTCTGATTGTAATATCAAAATAAGAGTGTTTACTAAGCGCATATGAAAATATATACGGTACTTATAAAAAAAACAATTTTTATAATTTCAGTTCATCATCATTCAGTCTGTCGTCAGATGACAGCGCGTCGAGGTCATCGACGTGCAACCGGCACGTCGATGACCTCAATCGATAGACAATGACGAGAATTAAATGTAATAGTTGTAACATTATTATTAATGAAGTGTTATGTTTTGTGCAAAATAAACTTGATGTTATGAATAATGTGAGCCTAGCGTTGTTATGCAGGCAATCATTTTCTGAGGAGGACATCGCTGAGGCTAAAAGCTTGTTGTTCGAGTCAGTACAACAAAAGGAAATCAAACGAAGGGGCGATGCCGGTAAAAACAAAACCATAGAAGACATCATTGGGTTGTTGAAAGGGGCAGATCCTGAGATATTTCCAACGTTTGTGGCACGAGACATCCAAAAATTGCCACCGGTCACATTTGACCACATAGACGCGACGCGTTTACTAAAGGATATGCTAGTTATGCAGAGGGAGATCAGTGCCATAAGTGAGAAATGTGCATTATTTCAAGACACGTACGTTAAAAAAGATGATTTAAAATTTGAATTTGATAAGTATCATAAGAATACACGAGGGCAACTCATAAGTCACCCTAATGTCAATAGCAAGAGAGGCGGTTCTTGCTTACAAGATAGCCCCGACTGTGACAGCGGGCCGATGGGCTTAATGACCGTCCGTAACGATAATTATACGTCGACAATGACAGTGCAAAAACAGATAGGTGATCACCTGTCTTTGTCGGACGCGAGCGCTTGCGCGGTGGAGACAGATAAGTCTGTCCTATTCACACACGTGCAACAAGTGGCACATCAAGAGTACGTGGAGGCCCCTCGTCAAGTAACTGCGGTTTCGAATGCACACGAGGCAAATGCATTTGAGGCGCCTGCGCACCTATCCTTGTCATGCGTGAGCGATACGGCGGCGGAAGATCATAAAGCTGTCTCTGTCGCTCCCGTATTAAGGTCGGAGATGGCGACTCGAGCGCTTGTCTCGTCTGAGTCAGCTGGTGTGATGACGTCGTGCAATGTAGTGAATGCAGATATACAAAGCGCCGTGAACAAGCAAGATGCAATTGATGGGGAATGGATACGAGTTGAAAAGCGTAAAAAGTCAAGGTTTAAGGGGTCGAGAGGAACAGCTGTGATAAACCCGCTGGGGAAATTCAGGGCGGCGGAGGTGCAGATTCCGTTGTTTATTTACAACGTCGCTAAAGACGCCACAGAGCGGGATATTGCCGAATATGTATATGAGAAAACACATATACATATACTGCCGGAGAGAGTGAAGAATAATAATAAATCGGAAAAAGATTACACATCATTTAAATTCTGTATACCTAAAAGTAAATTGTCTTTGTTTACAAATAATGAATTGTGGCCGGAAGGTATATACTTCAGAAGATATATAATATTTAGAAAGGGTAGGAAAACACCTACAGAACGGGATACGAGGAAAAATAATAAAAATGATGGATCAGAAGTCAATTAGAGAGAATAATTATAAATTAAAGCTAACTAGCTTTAACTGTAAGTCACTAAAGCGATCAATAGATAGTGTGAGAAGTATTTGTGTGGCAGCGGACGTGGTTGCGCTGCAGGAAACTTGGTTGCTACCGCATGATTTGGCCTACCTAAGTACTGTTAATGACGAGTTTGTAGCCACTGGGACGTCAGCGGTAGATACGAGTGCAGGCATGTTACGCGGCCGTCCCTACGGGGGCGTCGCGCTGTTATGGCGTAAGAGTGCGTTTACGGCGGTATCTGTTGTGAAGTGCAATAATGCGAGGCTCTGTGCTATAAAGTGTAAATTGCGTGAATGTGATCTGTTGATATTCTCGGTATACATGCCTACTGACTGTACTGACAACTTGCCAGAATTCACAGACTGTTTGAGCGAGATTAATGCGGTTGTTGAGGACAGTGGTATTAGTATGGTAGTTGTATTAGGAGACTTTAATGCTCAACCAGGTGAATTATTTTTTAATGAAATGCAGCAATTTTGTGTTGAACAAAAATGGTGTTGTGCGGACTTTGAACTTTTGCCAAACAATGGGGAGACGTATACTTACATTAGTGATGTTCACGGATGTACACGTTGGCTTGACCATTGTTTAGTAACTAGGATGGCTAGGGGTTACATTGAGAATATAACCGTAAATAACAGTGTCTCGTGGTCTGATCACTATCCTTTGGAAATTGTTTGTAACCTAAACCCCTTACATACTCAGTTGGTACCATCATCTCGAGTTTCTAATAATAAGATATTTTGGGGGCAGAGGGATAGTGACCAGACTAAGCTATTTACGAAAACTTGTGATGAGAAGCTAAGTAAAGTAGTTTTTCCTATGGAGCTTACGAAATGTTGTGGCAAAACCTGTTGTAAAGATGAACATAAACTAGTTATCGATAATATGTACTCTCATATTGTAAGCATATTGCAGTCAGGGGCAATAGTTAGTCATAAAATTGTAAGGGGAAATAAAAAAGGTTATATTACGGGGTGGAATAGGCATGTAAGGCCACTACACGGGAGAGCTCGTCTGTGTTTTCAGTCGTGGGTTATGGCTGGGAGGCCGAGTAGTGGAGTTACATACGACGATATGCGGGAGTCTCGTAGGCTTTTCAAAAATAAACTAAAATGGTGCCAGGACCATGAAGATCAATTAAAAATGGACATTTTAGCCTCTACACACGAGACTAAGCAGTTTAGTAGGTTCTGGCAACAAACAAATAGACTGAATGCACGGGCGGGCCTTCCTGTGGAAGTGGGAGGCATAACAGGGAGTCAAAACATTGCTAATATGTTTAAGACTCACTTCAGGGTGGAACCCCTAAGTATAGTAGGTCAAACAGTGGACGGTGCTCGGGACACCGTAGACCCTTGGGTAGACTCATTGAGCTTCTCTGTTTGTGAGGTAAATGACGCAATAAGGAGTATGAAGCGGGGGAGATCCCCGGGGCATGATGGCCTGAGTGTCGAACACTTGCGATATGCTGGAGTGCACCTTTCCAGAGTCCTTACCATGCTCTATAACCTCTGTGTCAGTCATGGTCACCTGCCGGATGCAATGATGATGACGGTGGTCGTGCCTATAGTGAAGAACAGGACGGGCAATGTAGCGGATAGGTCCAACTACAGGCCTATATCCCTAGCGACAATCGTGGCTAAAGTTCTGGACAGTCTGCTTGATACACATTTAAAGAAAGCTACTAAAATTAACGACGCTCAATTCGGCTTTCAGCCCGAATTGTCTACCGAGAGCGCAATAATGTGTCTCAAGCAGACTGTACGGTACTACACTGACAGGAAAACGCAAGTGTATGCGTGCTTCTTGGACCTGTCAAAAGCATTTGACCTTGTCTCGTATAAAGTACTATGGCATAAACTTAGGACGGAAACGAGCCTAAGGCCGGAACTGTTATCGTTGTTGCAGTACTGGTACGGTAACCAGTCAAATGTAGTAAAATGGGGAGACGCTATGAGTGACCCCTACAAGCTGAACTGTGGAGTAAGGCAGGGTGGGCTTACGTCACCGAGGCTGTTCAACCTTTTTGTCAACCAGCTGATAGAGGGGCTGAGCAGAGCTGGTGTCGGATGCTCAGTTGATGGTGTCTTTATAAACAACATCAGCTATGCGGATGACATGGTTCTGCTTAGTCCTTCGGTCAGTGGCCTCCGGAAGCTACTTAAAATCTGTGAGGACTATGCTGAGAGAAATGGACTCATATACAACGCCAAAAAGAGCGAGTTCCTTGTGTTCAGGGGAAAAAACAAACCCACCAATTTTCAGCCAATCATACGATTGTGTGGTATTCCCCTGAAACAGGTGGCGGAGTTCAAATATCTCGGCCATATAGTTAACGAGCGCCTCGTGGACGACGGTGATATAGAGAGGGAGCGAAGGGCGCTGTCGGTCCGGGGCAATATGTTGGCCCGCAGATTTGCGCGTTGTAATGCAGAGGTAAAATTAACGCTGTTTAGAGCCTACTGCCAAACCTTTTACACGTGCAGTCTGTGGGCGGACTATACGCAGCGGACCTTCAGAACTCTTCGTGTGCAGTACAACAATGTGCTGAGAGCGGTATTGGGGAAGCCACGTCACTGCAGTGCATCTGCAATGTTTGCGGAGGCTCGTGTAGACGACTTCTACGCGATCTTCCGGAAACGTGTTGCATCCATGATGGGCCGTTTAGTGAACGGCACCAATGCCCTTCTCAGCACTTTGGCGTGCAAACTCGACAGCCCACTCTGGAGGAGTTGGAATGGTGCACACACATATGCTAACAAGCGTGTGTGTATTTAATGTTAGTTAGTTAATCTTAGTAGTAGTTAGTAATTATATTTAATTTTAGTTAATTTTAATTTATTTTGATTTATTTTTAATTTATTTTCCTTTTAGTGATTGATTTTTTCATTTTTTTTTTTTTCGTTTTGTTTTGTTTTTTCTTTTCTACTAACCAAATATGGACCCTGGTCTGAAATAAAGATTTATTATTATTATTATTATTATTATAATTTTTGTCTCTCTGTTTCTTCCACCTGATCTCCGAAATGGCCGGACCGATTTTGACGGCACTCACTGGCAGATAGCTGTTGTTATAAGAAGTAAAGTAAAGTTACAGCCTGTATACGTCCTCCCACTGCTGGGCACAGGCCTCATCTCATTTCTGAGAGGGATTTAGGGCAAGGAAATCTCCGCCACGCTGCCCCGATGCGTGTTGACGAACTTCACATGTCATCGAAATAGGTTTCCTCACGATGTTTTCCTTCAACGCCGAGTACGTGGTAAATCAGGACTAATATTGTTATTAACTATTCCATTGTTGGTTCGAGGATCAAACCCGCGTACTGTGAAATTTATAGTAAGAGCTTAGCCCCTGAGTTACCACGTCTCTAAGGAGTAACGTAGACTACTTTTATTTAAAAAAAAATCATTACTATTCCTAAATAATTGTAAGCCCATGAAATCTAATCGTAATAAACAACAATCGAACAGCTAGTGTATTTATATAAAAAATAAATTAAAAGTAAAAAAAAACTTTTTTGAAACAAGCTTTTATTTAAATGCGCTAAAAGGAATAATATAAACTTTTCCTTTAAAACTTTTACTATCAACTTATAACGTCATTACACAATTTATATGATTTAAAAGCTTGCCGCGAAATGCTCGCTGCAAGGTCGTTTGTCGGTTAATTTCGAACAGTCTAGCTCTTCAATAAGGAGACCTTCTAATGATTTAACCCTACTTAAGGCCACGTATGCTTAACCAGCAGCGAAGAGCTTCGAACTTCGAACCTAAGCATACAACGGCATGGTGGACAGTACTATCCTTCATTTTGTGTACTGTGCACGCCCAACATAATATAATTGGCAGTATTCTTCGTTCTGCAGTGCCGTGACTATATTTCGCTGGACAATTTCACACAGTATTAGGTTTAATGAGATTAACACCGTCTTTACCAAAGTCTATACGGACGGATGGTATATCAGTATCATACATTTGTGCTCTATGGAAGCAGGGCCATATGATTTCTGTAATATGTCCAATGGCACCATTCACCAAACCTTTGGACAGTTAAAGTTTACCAAGCAATGCTACAGACTCAAACAATTCGACCTCAATATCATTATCGACTACTGCAAAAACCCCAGTACACCAAAATTTCAGACGGATTGGAGCAACTGAGTTTATGATCACGCATCTGTATTCTCATCAAGTCCTTTCATTTGATACCCATATTTTAAGAAATCATAAAAAACTTAGTCCGCCATCTTTCGAAGTCCACCATATTGGATTTAGAGTGACGTTACTTTATTTTTAGAGTTATACTAAGTAAGCCCTTTCATTTGATACCCATATTGTAGGAGTGCATTAAAAATAACTAGTCCGCGCTTTTGGGTGTTCCGCCATGTTGGATTTAGAATGACGTCACACAGCTAACCATGCATTATCATCCAAATTTAACGTGTGTACAAAATTTCAGTTCAATCGATTGAATATATCTTCTTCAAAATTGAGTTGCAAGATTATATCCGAACAAACATAGTTACATTGCAAGTTAAATAAAAGCTTATAACAATGTATTTAATGATTATGTTTATACATATATATCAGAAATTGCATTTTCTGATTATAACTCGATTCTTGATACACAAATTTTGGGTCGAGTTTTCATGTTGCCTTTTTTATACGTTTTCGTGAAAAAACCCTTGTCCTTGTCATGTCATCCACTTTAAGCCTTCTTTTATTTCGAAGCCATTCTTATTAACGTATCGAATATACTCACTGTCTTAGGAAAAATCTCGATCATCGAGTTGTTTTTCATTATATCAAATAAGCAAGCAAAAAATTAATTGTACAGAATCGCTTGGTATTTATTTTCTTATTCTTTTTAAACAATTTTAAAAATTAAACTTATATTTTTTTATAGAATAAGGGTGACAAACGAGTACACAGTCCACCTGATGGTAAGTGGTTGCTGCGGCCCATAGACATCTACATCTATCCTCTATTACAAATCAAAATGTAGATGCGTTGTCACCCGTGAGGACTAAGATGGAATGCCTCATTTCCAGTAAAAAGGGCCTCCGGCCACCTGCACTCACCAATCGAAACGCAGAGGTAAACCTCTACTTCACGCTGGTTTTTCTGTGAGGTCGTGGTACCACCCCGGTTCGAGCCGGCCCATCCGTGCGACAGCAAACGCTGCCGCGTGGCTCTACCACTGTTTTTTTGTTTTTTGTTGTTGTCCACTTACAATAAGAATATCAAAAGCTCGAATTTCGTCTATATAGTTACATTAAAAACTTCATCATTTATTTTTACAATTAAGAGTCCTTTTTCTCCAATGTGAAATAGTAAGTGTAGCCTATTTTAAAAAAAAGATTCATAAAATTTTTCCGTAATAGACGAAGATAGCGAGTGATATACCTACATACGAAAATAAACATAAACTTGAATTGACATACATTTTTGAAGTTAGCTAAGAGATAAAACTTTTGACATACAGGTGATATCTATCATCATCATCATCATTACAGCCCTTCACAAGTCCACTGCTGAACATAGACCTCCCCCAAAGAATGCCGCAAAGCCCGGTCCTGAGCCACCTGCATCCATCGACTTCCTGCATGTCTTACCAGGTCGTCACTCCATCTCGTGGGGGGACGCCTTACACTTCGCCTACCGGTACGAGGCTGCCACTCGAGAACCTTTCTTCCCCATCGGTTGTCGGTTCTTCGAGCTATATGGCCGGCCCACTGCCATTTCAGCTTACTAATACGTTGGGCTATGTCGATTATTCTAGTTCTACTGCGGATATCCTTATTCCTAAGTTTATCACGCAGAGAAACTCCGAGCATAGCCCTCTCCATAGCTCGCTGAGCGACCTTGAGCTTCCTCATACGGCCAGCAGTGAAGGACCACGTCTCAGTTCCGTAAGTCATCACTGGCAACACGCACTGGTTGTACAATTTCGTTTTAAGGTTTTGAGGTATGTCTGACGAGAAGATGTGTCGTAGCTTCCCGAACGCTGCCCAGCCGAGTTGAATCCGTCGATTGACCTCTCGGTCAAAGTTGGACTTACCTAGTCGGACTATTTGTCCCAGGTAAACATACTTGTCAACAACTTCGAGCTTAGTGCTCCCAACAACTACCGGCATAGGTGTGACATGGACATTAAACATAATCTTTGTTTTGTCCATGTTCATCTTAAGACCTATCCGTTGGGAGACACTATTGAGGTCATTGAACATAGTGCTTATGTCCTCCAGTGATTCTGCCATAAGAACTATATCGTCGGCAAATCGAAGGTGAGTGATGTACTCGCCATTGATGTTAATACCGTATCCTTTCCAGTCCAGAAGCTTGAAAACGTCTTCCAATGCAGCGGCGAAGAGTTTCGGGGATATAACATCACCCTGTCTTACACCTCTCTGCAATTGGATAGGTTTCGTACTCTGGTTCTGTACTCGGATAGCCATCGTAGCTCTACTGTATAAACACTTCAGCACTTCGATATACCGACAGTCAACTTGGCACCGTTGAAGGGACTGCAGCACCGCCCAAATTTTGACGGAATCAAAGGCTTTCTCATAGTCACATACGCCAGCTTTCACATACGCCGGACATAGTGGCAAATAGTACTTTTCGGACTTCTGTACAATTTGCCGTAGGGTATGTATGTATGTGGTCTATGGTGCTAAAGCCCTTTTGGAAACCGGCTTGAGGCTGGAAGTCGTCAAGTCTGCACGCGAGACAATTCGTAATGACTCTTGAAAACAGCACGTAGACGCGGCTCAGAAGGGAAATCGGTCTGTAGTTCTTCAAGAGAGCGTTGTCACCTTTCTTGAAGAACAAGACCACCGCACTTCTGCTCCACGCCTCCGGTGTAATGCCACCATGGGGGACAGATTTAAAGAGCTTCTGAAGGACTTCAAGTACCGGTCTTCCACCCGCTTTCAGAAGCTCCGCTGTAATTCCATCCTCGCCTGGGGCCTTGCCGTTTTTAAGGTGCTGGAGAGCCATTCTAATCTCGCTCAGACTGACGTCCGGGATATCTTCGGAATAGTGTCGGATAAGACTCGCTCTTGGATCGTTACTCACAACGATGACGTGTACAGCTGCCCATAGAACCTCTCAATCTCACTCAAAAGCTCAGGTGCCCCGAAAAGGATGCTGCCACATTCGGTCTTCAGCTTTGACAGTAGGCACTTTCTGGCAGACACATCTCTGGCAAAGACTTTGGAGCCTTGGTTCCGCTCGATCGCTTCTTCAATACGAGCTGTATTGAATTTGCGTAAGTCCCGCCGCATACATTTGGAGATCTGTCTGTTCAGTTGCCTGTATGCTGTCAAATCTGTTGAAGAATGTAGCCTCATCTCCCGTCTAACAGCCATGAGATTAAGAGTGTGATCGGAGAGTTTCTGTGTTCTTCTGCGGCGGGACTTGCAGAACTTAGCTCCGACCGCATGGACAGTTTCCACGAGCTTGTCATTCATATCTTCCACTTCATTGCAGTCTTCTAGGCACTGAAAACGGTTTTGTAACTCGAGCTGAAAGGTTTCGGGACTTTGGATTAGAGCACGAGGAGGACGGAGCGTTGACTTTATCAGACGAGACCTCTCCAACTTAACATTTAGGTTCAGTTTGCCTCTAATCATTCGGTGATCGCTGCCGGTTTTCACCCTCGCGATCACTGAGGCATCACTGAACAGTTGTCGGCTGGTCGTCATAATGAAGTCAATCTCATTTTTTGTCGAACCGAATGTGATATCTATACTAATATAATAAAGCGGAAGAGTTTTTTGTTTTTTTGTTTGTTTAAACGCGCTAATCTCTGGAACTACCAGTCCGATTTGAAAAATTCTTCTTGTATATTATAGCCAGATTCATGTGGAAATACTAATATAATAAAGCGGAAGAGTTTTTTTGTTTGTTTAAACGCGCTAATCTCTGGAACTACTAGTCCGATTTGAAAAATTCTTTTTGTATTATATAGCCAGATTCATGTGAAATAGTATAGGCAATCTAGCATTAAGCTAGATTACTCATCTAGCCTAAAATATGGATATTTGTTAAGCAAGTCAGAAGAAAAAGCACTCCCGAAATGATTTATCCGCGTACGCTGGTGTTATCGTCAGGGATACATAAATACAATGTTCTAGAAAAATATAGATCTTTACTCCATCAAAAAAAAATCTACGGTAGCATATGTCTATTTCTTATATATAAGCCATAATCAGGTATTTTAAGACAAAAAAATATTGAAAATTAATAAAGTGATTTATGAGCGTTATTTTTAGGCATGGCCTATTTATCCTTACGAACGACAGTTACTTCATCATCAAGACAATTTGATGAAGATAAACTTTGTTCTTTATACCAAGTTATTTGGACGCATAGTTTAAGAGATAATGTAAAATTAAAATAATTCAATACTTGGCTGGGCGCGCGAACGACACATAAACCTTAGCCGCCCGGTGAGAACTGCGAGGACTGCTCAACCGGGAGAGGGAGGGAAAGTGGATAAAACTTAACTTCGCTCTACATGATACATAATATGCCGACAGATAAAAGTACTCCATTAATTATGCCAATTTTTCTATCATTTAGCTATCAAATAAAATATTTAATTGCAATTATAAAATGCTTGAACTAGGTCATGTCGCGCACCTCCAACACGTGATGACGTGGGTGAAACCGCGAGGTACAGCTAGTATAATATACTAGCCAAGCCTTGCTGTTTCACCCGCATATATCACGCGTCTGAGCCGCGCAACCAATGCTGCCAACTTAGTGGGCTTTCCACTGAAACTGGTGGTTTCGACCTGCCCCCTTTTAGTGGACAAATATTGCTTTTAGTGGAGGCTGGTTTATTTCTAGTGGGCCAATACGCTACTTACATGTTTCGAAATATATTTCTATTTCATTCAACGACAATTTACTTTTACTATGTAGGCAACACGGATTCGTCAGACATACGTGACGTCAGATGATCCATCCCGGTGGCACTACACTATTCACAGGAATTCCTCGTTGAGTATTTTAGTAGTAGTTTACTAAGCTCAAAGTCGTATTTTTCTCCAGTTTTTCTAACTACCGCCCAATATACCCAATTTCATTCCTTTCAAAAGTTTTTGAGCGTATAGTTTCATCGACAATTGAGACTCTTCTTATCAAGGTGGAGTTTTTCCAATCCTTTCCAATCCAGTTTCCGTGCTGGTCATAGTACGACCTACTACCTTAGTCAAGATTAGCGAAGATATTTGTATTAGTATGGATAAACATAAAGTAACAGTGTTAACCTTACTTGAATTTAGCAATATATTTAACAATATCAAAAAAAAGGATAACGGTATCCGTTC
Source organism: Parnassius glacialis (assembly GCA_033319125.1). Lineage (NCBI taxonomy): Eukaryota > Metazoa > Arthropoda > Insecta > Lepidoptera > Papilionidae > Parnassius > Parnassius glacialis. Next base: position 11,203,823 of record JAVANC010000011.1, on the reverse strand, counting down.
TATTGCCGTTGGTTCCACATTTCGACGTTTAACTTCAAAATTAGCTTGCAGGCACATAATCTCTAAGCTTAAGACCAAATTTCAGCCTACTCAACTAGGTTTTGGCACTAGAGGTGGCTGTGAGGCGGCGGTACATTCAGTGCGTACATTTTTAACAGGCTCTGATGCAGATGTTCTTGTGAAGGTTGACCTAAGGAATGCTTTTAACTCTATCGATAGGGTAACCTTGCTGAAAGAAGTGGCTAATAATACCCCCGAAATTTATCATTACGTTTGGCAATGTTATAGTCAAAATACTAACTTGTTTTACGAAAACCATGTTATCGATTCCGCTGTCGGTGTTCAGCAGGGTGACCCACTGGGTCCAGCACTTTTCGGTTTGGGAATTCAACCAATTATTTCAAATTTGAAATCCAAACTGAATGTCTGGTACCTAGACGACGGTACACTGGGAGGTAGAGCAGATGACGTCCTCAGTGATCTTACTCATATTTTTCAAAATTTTAAAAATATTGGTCTTGAACCAAATAGCAATAAATGTGAAATATTTTTTTCCAATAATTTATCTACTTCTCATAGAGACACTTTAATTCAAAATTTTAATCATATTTGTCCAGGAATAAAAACTGTCAGTACGGAATCACTATACCTGCTAGGTGCCCCGTTGTTTTTCGATAGTATTAAACCTGTTTTAAAAACAAAATTTGATCAGTTTTTAAACCACGTTGATAAATTGTATAAATTAAACCCCCACATAGCTCTTACTATTTTAAAATATTGTCTTCTTGTACCTAGATTTACATACTTACTCCGCTCGAGTCCAGTCTGGAAGTGTTCGGATATTTTACAAGATATTGATAATAATCTTAAAATAGCTATTGAAAAAATTCTAAATTTAACTTTAAATACTACAGCCTGGACTCAAGCTACTTTACCTATAAAATTTGGTGGCATTGGTGTGAGAAATCTTTCTAGCATTGCATTGCCTGCTTTCCTTGCTTCCGTACATAGTGTCAGTGACTTATGTAATACAATTTTAAATAATAAAGCAGACCTATGCTTTGCTACGGAGGCAGGGCAGACATGGCAAACGCTCTGTCCTGGTGAAAATATTCCACTGGAAGTTAACCAACAAAAACAGTGGGATATTCCATTGGTACAGGGCGTGCAGAAGGATTTGTTTCATAATCTCCAGAGTGACCTAGATAAGGCACGCCTTCTAGCTGTTTCGACTAAGGAATCTAGTCACTGGTTACACGCTTTACCATCAAGTAATCTCGGCACATTACTTGATGCGGAAAGCTTACGCATTGCCGTAGAAATCCGACTAGGAGCGGCGATTTGTCAACCCCATCAGTGTCCCTGTGGTAGCAGCGTCGACAAGTTTGGGCTCCACGGACTTTCATGTAAGAAAAGCGCTGGTAGATTTTCACGACACAGTTCTTTGAACGATGTCATCCGAAGGGCTCTTGTCTCTATAAATGTTCCCTCGGTATTAGAGCCTTGTGGAATATTTAGAGACGATGGCAGGAGACCCGACGGTATGACATTGGTCCCTTGGGAGAGAGGTAAAGCCCTAGTGTGGGATGCTACTTGCGTAGACACTCTGGCGGTCTCTCATCTCAGGGGTACCTCGTTTAGAGCCGGGGCGGCATCAGAGGCAGCTGAACTGGGTAAGTGGCGCAAATATGAGTCTCTGAGAGATGACTACATATTTGTGCCATTTGCTGTAGAGACTATCGGTCCGTGGGGTCCACGTGCGGTGAGGTTCCTAAAGGAACTCCACCCGCGGCTGGTCGTTGCTGCTGGTGATAAGAGGGCTGGTTCTTTCCTTGCTCAAAGGCTAAGTATAACCATTCAGCGGGGAAACGCAGCCAGCGTTCTTGGCACGATACCGCGGGGAGTAGGACTATATGATATTTAAGTTTCTAGTTTTAGTTTTTTTTTTTTTATTATTATAGTTTTTAGTATTGTATATTTTAATAAATTGACATAATATCAATTTTGATCTCCTGTTAGCTATCTTGGCTTCTCTTAACTTATCTCCTGTAGTGATTGACTGGTTTCATAGTTATTTATACATATATACGTGGTATCTGCTGCAGCTATTAGTAGTATAGTTGTAGCACGAATTAGTCGACTCAACCGGGGAAGGACCACGCTCTCACAGAAAGTCAGCGTAAAATAGCAGCTTAATGCTGCTGTGTTTCGTATGGTGATTGTAGAGAACCGGAGACCCTTTTTACTGGATACGAGGCATTCCATCATAGTCCGCACGTGTGACGACGCATCTGCGTTTTGATTCGTAATTGAAGATAGATGTAGATATCTATGGGCCACAGCAACCACTTACCATCAGGTGGACTGTGTGTTCGTTTTTCACCATTATCTCAGAAAAAATTTTTGGTCGCCGGCAACAGACACGTGTTGATGATTCATTCTCCACTGGTATACGATTAATGCCAGTATACCACAAGGTGGTGTGTTTTCTCCTCTTATGAAAAATTCAATCTTCATAATTTCGATTACGCTCCAATCATCTTCTCACTATCACCTGTATGCAGATGATCTCCAAGTAAATGTGCATACCAAATTGGTGGATTGAGCCCAAACTATAGGCTTATTAAACAAATATCTTGACTTAATTGTGAATTGGAGTAAGTCATTTGCTCTTAAAGGAAATTCATCAAGAACAATAGCAATAATAATAAGCAGTCAAAAATTGGTTACTCTTATAGATTTTCTTACTCCACCTCGTACTTGTTTGATGGCACATTCGTGCCATATAATAACACCATTAAAAATTTTGGTGTTACTATAACAAACTTTTATCTTGGGCTCCGTAGGTAAGCGAAGTGAATAGGAGGGTGTTTGCGTCGGTCGGATCTCCCCGTAGGTTAAGCAATTTCCTAGCCATATAGACCAAAATTGCGCTTGCACAATCACTCTTTTTACCGATTCTCGATTATGCTGGCACATGTTATCTCAATTTAAATGATTTATTTAATAAATTTGAGGGCACTTAGAACCTTTGTATATGGTTCATATTTGGACTCCGAAAATATGATCATATTTCCGAATTTTACGAAAAACTCAAGTGGCTTCTGGTGTCTACAATAATATATAATACAACTAATATTAGTACAACTGACTTCAATATAAATTATTAAAAATAACTCGAAAATTATTAGTCATACCTTGATCAAATTTATATGGGGCATGTTATGCACCAGATTTCAAAAAAAAAATCCCCGAAATCGGTTCACCCAGAAGAAAGTTATGGGGTAACACACATTAAAAAAACATAGAGCCGAATTGAGTACCTCCTCCTGTTTGAAGTCTGTAGAAAAAAATTACATTCGTTCAAATTTTTGTCAGACTAAATTCATATCCATACTTTGTAAAAGATATTTGAAGGATAATACAATTCCACGTTAATAAATTGTATAACTAATATAATATAAATATTAATAACATTAGACCGGTAAGTGTGATCCTGTGAAAAAGATTAATTCAACGTCTGAGAATACGAGCTCGAAAAACGAGGCTACAGATGACAGCACTGAAGAAGAAGAAGATAACGTAAGTAGTAAGTAAGATGGAAACGTTGTAATCACTCATAGCCTGTTACAACTGTTTCCTGAGATTATATTTAACCAAATGTAATATCCTATAAGAAATCATATGTAAGATGTTTATTTGAAAAATATATCAATATTCGATATCAGTTCATGTTGAAAATCTGAGTTACTAAAAACAAAAAAACGGCGGTTGTTAATCAAATATATTTTTTAAAGATAGTGAAAAAACTTTTTAAAATTAATTTATTTAACAAACGAAAAACGTGCTATGAAAATTTGGCAAATGTCTACTAGAGCATTTAATGATTAATGATGTGTTTAACTGTTACAGCCTAGATGTATTTCTTATAAAATGTGTCGTGAAGCGACAATTAAAGAAAAAAAAAATATAACCAAGAAAATAATATATTTAAAAGTTTCAGAAAAGTATTTACAATTTTATAAAAAAAAATGAAATATGAAGATGATGGATGAAATGAGATTACAAATTAGGTTTTAAAAAAAATAAAGGTAGGAGAATAGGACAATATAGTTTTATAGTGGAGCCTGGAGCCTCGCTGCTTTTGTAGAAATAGGCACACGCAGAGCTTGAGGTTTCTCAGCGGCGACGGCACGCGGCGCCTGGACTGGGCACACGCAGCGTCCGGAGCCGGCGCACGTAGCGCCTGGGGTAGGTGCGCTCAGTACTTGGAGAAGTAGTCGCCGCGCCCAGAGGTAGCGCGGGCAGTAGGTGCACTCGGCGCCTGGAGCAAGCAGTCGTAGCGTGCCCGAAGGTAGCGCGGGCAGTAGGTGCACTCGGCGCCTGGAGCAAGCAGTCGTAGCGCGCCCGAAGGTAGTGTGGCCCCGCGCTTGAAGCAGACTGCCGACGACTTCACGTGTAGATGGAGGCTTGCAGGATCCCGGGGCAAAGCGGCCCCGGGATAAGGCCTTTAGTAGATGTTTCTCGTTTGAGAACTGAAGCGAGACTGTCTTTCTCTATTCTCCGATTGTTCGGCTTTTATACCTTTTTAGAGAGAACGAGAAATTATTTAAATTAAAAGGAAATTTATTGTAGATGACCTAGAGCAAAAGAGTATTTATGTGAAAATATCGAGATAAAACATCATATCGGTAACGAATTTGAATAAAAATTGCCATGACAACCATATAAATAATGGTTGTCATATTTAGCAATTTTTGGTTTTTGGACTATTATTAAGAAACTATTACATTTTAGTAAAAAATGAGATATTATTCACATAGGAAAAACTAATGCACGGCAGCGTGCACGAAGCCTGAAATTGTAGAGTTACAGAGAATTCAATAAAAGACCAAAAAAGGTAAGACTCCATTGACAGCTATTTTAAAAGTACTAAATAGTGTGAAAATACGCAGTAAAATTATATGTTATTATGTAAAAACGTTACAGGATCCTATATAAATAAAGGTGATGCAAAATATAAATGCAGAAAATCAAAAACAGAATGAAAAAAATAGTATAAAGTGATGCAAAACATGAATGCAGAATATCAAAACATAATGGAGAATTAGTGTACAATGAAATGTAAGTAGCATAACACTACAATTGTTACTATAACATAAACTTTTTAATAAATTTTATTATTCTATAAACACTAATTTATTTATTCTTCTTAAATAGACCAATGCAGTGCATTAAAGTGCCGTGGGTGGTTAAGAATATCCACTACCCCATATCTTCCCGTGGGTGTCGTAAAAGGCGACAGTGGGAAACAGTCAGGAGATGGGCAACAGCACCTTCCTGATAACAGCAATATCACAATAAAAAACTACGGTTGCCAACTCGTTCGCCAAGCGTGGCAACTATGACAATATACCCCCCCCCCCTACATGGATAAAGTTACTAAGGGACGGCCCCCAGTTCCTGGCGGCCCCGCTATTCCTGGCTACGGTGGTGACCATGGTAGCGGCGGGGCAGGGGGTGCTAAAAATCTTCGGTGGAAGTTCGGGTGCCACCTACGACGACTCGACCTGGCAACTTATAACGCACGCAACCTGAAGACTGACGAGAAGATCGTGGAAGAGATAGACAAGTTGCGCTGGAATATTATAGAACTATCCGAGGTCCGAAAAGAGGGAGGACACGGTAATCCTCGAATCCGGCAACTTCTATCACCGGGAAGGCGACCATCTGTCCCAAGGAGGTGTCAGATTTATCGTCCACAAGTCTCTCTATCGTTAACAACGTTGTAAAGATTGGGTGTGTGTCGACGAGGGTTGCGTACCTTATATTCAGAATCACCAAATGGTATTCACTGAAGGTCATACAGGTTTACGCATCAAACTCGGCACACCCTGATAAGGAGGTGGAGGAAATGTATGAGGATATCTCTAGAACCATGCATTCCTTCAAAACCCACTATACGATGTTAATGGGAGACTTCAACGCAAAACTACGACTTCATTATGACGACCAGACGACAACTGTTAAGTGATGTCTCCGTGATCGCGAGGGTAAAAAGTCGAGTTACAAAACCGTTTTCAGTGCCTATAAGACTGCAATGAAGTGGACGATATGAATGACAAGCTCGTGGAAACTGTCCATGCGGTCGGAGCTAAGTTCTGCAAGACCCGCCGCAGAAGAACACAAAAACTCTCCGATCACACTCTTAATTTCATGGCTGTTAGAAGGAAGATGAAGCTGCAGTCTTCAGTAGATTTGACAGCATACAGGCGACTGAACAGACAGATCTCCAAATGCATGCAGTGGGACTTACGCAACTTCAATACAGCTTGTATTGAAGAAGCAATCGAGCGGAACCAAGGCTCCAAAGTCTTTGTCAGAGATCTGTCTGCCAGAAAGAGCCAACTGTCAAGGCTGAAGACCGAGTGTGGCAGCATCGTTTCCGGAGCACCTGAGATTTTGAGTGAGATGGAGAGGTTCTATGGGCAACTGTATACGTCATCGTTGGAGCCACACGCAAATGTGAGTAACGATCCAAGAGCGAGTCTTATCCGATACTATTCCGAAGATATCCCGGACGTCAGTCTGAGCGAGATTAGAATGGCTCTCCAGCATCTTAAAAAACGGCAAAACTTCAGACAAGGATGAAATGACAGCGGAGCTTCTGAAAGCGGGTGGAAAACCGGTACTGGAAGTCCTTCAGAGGCTCCGTAATTCCGTCCTCCATGGTGGCATTACACCAGAGGCGTGGAGCAGAAGTGCGGAGGTCTTATTTTTCAAGAAAGGTGACAATGCTCTCTTGAAGAACTACAGACCGATTTCCCTTCTGAGCCGCGTCTACGTGCTGTTTTCGAGAGTCATTACGAATCGTCTCGCACGCAGACTTGACGACTTCCAGCCTCCCGAACAAGCCGGTTTCCGAAAGGGATTTAGCAACATAGACCACCTACATACCCTTCGGCAAGTTGTACGGAAGTCCGAGGAGTACAATTTGCCACTATACCTGGCGTATGTGGACTATAAGTAAGCCTTTAATTCCGTCGAAATTTGGGCGGTGCTGCAGTCCCTTCAGTGGTGCCAAGTTGACTGTCGGTATAACAAAGTGCTGAAGTGCTTGTACAGTAAGGCTACGATGGCTATCCAAATACAGAACCAGATAACGACACCTATCCAATTGCAGAGAGGTGTAAGATAGGGTGACTCTTTATCCCCGAAACTCTTCACCGCTGCATTGGAAGACGTTTTCAAGTTTCTGGACTGGAAAAGATACGGTATTAACATCAATGGCGAGTACATCACTCACCTTCGATTTGCCGACGATATAGTCCTTATGGCAGAATTGCTGGTGGACCTAAGCATTATGCTCAATGACCTCAATAATGTCTCCCAACGGATAGGTTTTAAAATGAACATGGACAAAACAAAGATTATGTTTAATGTCTATGTCACACCTAAGCCAGTAGTTGTTGGGAGCACTAATCTCGAAGTTGTTGACGAGTATGTTTACCTGGGACAAATAGTCCGACTATGTAGGTAAGTCCAACTTCGACCGAGAGGTCAATCGACGGATTCAACTCAGCTGGGCAGCGTTCGGGAAGCTACGACACATCTTCTCGTCAGACATACCTCAAAACCTTAAAACGAAATTGTACAACCAGTGCGTGTTGCCAGTGATGACTTACGGAACTGAGACGTGTTCCTTCACTGCTGGCCGGATGAGGAAGCTCAAGGTCGCTCAGCGAGCTATGGAGAGAGCTATACTCGGAGTTTCTCTGCGTGATAAACTTAGGAATGAGGATATCCGCAGAACCAGAGTAACCGACATAGCCCAACGGATTAGTAAGCTGAAATGGCAGTGGGCCGGCCATATAGCTCGAAGAACCGACAACCGATGGGGAAGAAAGGTTCTTGAGTGGCAGACTCGTACCGGTAGGCGAAGTGTAGGGCGACCCCCCACGAGATGGAGTGACGACCTGGTAAGACATGCAGGAAGTCGATGGATGCATGTGGCAGTGGTCCTGAACCGTGCTTTGTGGCATTCCTTGGGAGAGACCTATGATCAGCAGTGGACTTATGAAAAGCTGTAATGATGATGAAATAAAGCAAGACAATTAAAGCAATAGTGATTTACTTTTTTCTATAAGCTACTAAAACACATAGATCCTGCAACCAAAATTAAACAAAGAAGGCCCCGTTGAGTTGTCACCTCTGAATACTAATTTGAAACCCCTTACGTAATTTAAAATCAAAAAATAATGACGTCCGACCAAAAACATAAATATGTGAACCAAGCACAGTTAAAAGTTCTTCCGGATTTACCGGCAACGATAAAGGAGTTGACATCTAGATGGAATCCAAACTCTATAGTAGTTTTAAAAATGTTGTGTATCTCTATAAATCCTGCGATTCGAGCCTGCGATGGAGCTAACGCGTTCAGATCTTAAGACTTTATCGGTGATGAAGTAAGTCTCAAGAGTGTCAAATTGTTCCTTGTAGGCATCTACTGTATACTTCAAGTAGAATACTTTTCTGATTTATTCTGGTCCTTTTACACACATTACATTGTCATGATAGTTTTGAACTGTAAGCTTTTTGGAGCGGCAAGACATTTGAAGAAAAGATTTTTAGCAGATCTATGGCTTTCGCGCTGTGTCTATTCCCGATAGGGCGCGAAAGACACAACTGCAGCTCAGACCTGATCACATCTATGAAAAATTCACGAAATCACTATCTCGTAATCCCTTATTTCCTCCTTCAAAATTGTTCTTTTTTTCCAAAACAATATAAGAACGATTACTGGGTGTCTGGGCAATTTTGATACTGTGTACTTATAAAAAAATAATTATAGAAAAAACATGGTAGCTATAGATAAAGATTATATCATAAAAAACTTGCTCTATTGAAAAATTAATGCCATTTCCCTAAAAATCTGAGGAGAAAACGCAGGAATTCCATTCACGAAAAAACGTATTTATTTTTTCCTTTATTGAAAGGCTCAAAGAGACCCAAAGGATCAAACGAAAGCTAACTTCATCGTTAACTTAAACAAAAAAGAAAACTGCGATGACGAATTGAAATTAATTTTATTAGCTATTGAACAATAAAGAGAATAGCCGAATTCCTTAAAATGTTTTCCATTGGTAAAATGTTGTAACGTTTTCTTTTACAAATTTAGCAACTCAGGCTGCCAAAAAAAAAGAAAAAGTAATATATATATATATTACTTTTTCTTTTTTCTGTATATAGTTTTTTTGTATATATTTGGGTATAGCCAGTCTAGTGTATATATGTATATATATATATATATATATATATATATATATATATATATATATATATATATATATATATATATATATATATATATATATATATATACATATATACATATATACACTAGACTGGCTATACCCTACAAAACGTTTATGCCGAATTGAAGCGCTGCCATTGAGTGTACCGGGAACTAAATTTGATATAATTTGGAAATGGCCGTTGCTTAGCTCAAAACATTGTTAGATGTATTTTAAAGTTATAAATGAGAAAAAACGTGTATAATGTGTAGTTTGGTTAATAAAAAATATTTTTAGTACAATGATACTGTAAAATTAGTTACCAGAAGGGAAGTGTAGTAACATTCCACAAGTAAGGAAATTTAGTTTATATAAAAAATTCATCAGTATCATCACCATTACAGCCCTTCACAAGTCCACTGCTGAACATAAGCCTCCCCCAAGGAATGCCACAAAGCACGGTCCTATGCCACCTGCATCCATCGACTCTCATGTCTCACCAGGTCGTCACTCCATCTAGTGGGGGGACACCCTACACTTTGCCTGCCAGTACGAGGCTGCCACTCAAGAACATTTCTTCCCCATCGGTTGTCGGTTTTTCGAGCTATATGGCCGGCCCATTGCCACTTCACTTCAGCATACAAATTCTTTAGGCTACGTTTGTTACTCTGGTTCTACTGCAGATATCCTCATTTTTAACGCCGAGCATAGCCTTTTCCATAGCTAGTTGAGCAACTTTGAGCTTCCTCATATGCCAGCTGTGAAGGACCACGTCTCAGATCCATAGGTCACCACTGGCAACACGCACTGATTGAACAGTCTAGTTTTGAGGTTCTGAGGTATGTCTAACGAGAAGATACAGAAACAGAAACAGAAACAGAAACAGAAACTTTTTTATTCAATATAGATTATAAATAATGCTTATTGAAAGTCACTCCTTTGTATAATTACCACTGGTTCGAAAAAAAAACCTCTGTCCTGGGAAGAACCAGCAAGAAACCCAGGGGGACTTTTTTTTTTAAAATAACAGCTTACAATCATGTATGTTACACAAATTAACAACACAACAAATTAGAAATAGCTTGGTAGCGATCACCTCATTTCCAGGGGTTATTATCATCTATAAATTCTTTAATACTATAATAACCCTTTTTATACAAACTTAGTTTAATAAAGTTTTTGAACTTTGAGCAGGTCAAATATTGTATATTTTCTATGCTGTAATCTCCCGAAACCTGCCCAGCCGAGTTGAATCCTTTTGACCTCTCGGTCGAAGTTAGACTTACCTAGTCGGACTATTTGTCCCGGGTAAACAACTTCGAGCTTAGTGCTCCCAACAACTACCGGCCTACGTGTGACATGGACGTTAAACATGATTTTTGTTTTGTCCATGTTCATCTTAAGACCTATTTGTTGGGAGACACTACTGAGGTAATTGAGCATAGTGCTTAGATCCTCCAGCAAATCTGCCATAACGACTATATCGTCGGCAAATCGAAGGTGAGTGATGTTCTCGCCATTGACGTTGATACCTTATCCTTTCCAGTCCAGTAGCTTGAAAACGTCTTCCAATGCAGTGGTGAAGAGTTTCGGGGATATTACACACCTCTCTGCAGTTGGATAGGTTTCTTACTCTGGTTCTGTACTCGGATAGCCATCGTAGCCCTACTGTACAAACACTTCAGCACTTCGATATACCTACCGACAGTCCACTTGGCACCACTGGCGGGACTGCAGCACCGCCCAAATTTCTACGGAATCAAAGGCTTTCTCATATTCCACACACGCAATACAAAGTGGCAGAATGTACTCTTCGGTCTCCTGTATAATTTGCCGAAGGATATATAAGTGGTCTATGGTGCTAAAGCCTTTTCGGAAACTGGCTTGTTTGGGAGGCTTGAAGTCGTCGAGTTTGCATGCGAGACGAAAAATTAAATACACTTAATTACATAGGTACTTAAAAACAGTCACTTTTCTTATTAAATGTAATTACTTACATTTAATATGATTAAATTACCCATTTTTGTTAATGTTCAATAGGGTTGACGAGTTCTTTGTCGATAATACTTATCGATATTTTTTGTATTTTCTACCTACATCTGCCTACAACAATGAAAGTTGTTGACAAAAGATAATTATCATATATTTATTAATTTACAGGTTTTCATCTGAATCTATATTAAAACTACATAAAACTTGTGAATTGGCATCCGAAGCAAGTTGGTTATGACGTCTATGACTTGTGGTATGGTATACTTTGAAGAAATTTAAATTTTGTAAAATTCTAATTGTACATACAGATATTGTTGAAATAGGCATAATTTTCTCTATAACCAGCATTAAATTAATGGTTAAGATGGAATCCTTCACGAAAATATTATTTTTCATTTTGTAGTTACCTACTCTACTTTTTCCTACGAATGGGACCTTCTTAAACCTCTCAAATGAACCATACACACCCAATGGTGAAACAAAACCACTTCTATAGTTACGAAGAAAAACGTAGATGGACTAGCGCGGCGTCGATTTTTGTTTTATACCAGGTTTAAAGCTTGTCTGAGACATAAGTATTAATTATACATTTATTTATTTAATGGAATTATATTAAAATTATACATAAATATTATGGCAGGTCTGGGTATAGAATTTTTATCGATATATTTTATTAAACTGTTCTATTTCTATTATTAATTCCGTGACCGCTCACTTCTGCTATCAACGCCAAAATGGTGAAAATCAAATCGCCTCATTATGTCACGGTGTATAGCCTATCCAATATACTTGTATAATAGAGGTCAGTGCGTCACAGGCACAGAATAAGTAAGGACTTTTACTCTTGTGATTATAGGTGCAGTTTTATTAGTATTTCGTTAATTAAACAATTTAGCTACATAATCACCAATCATCGTATTTTTGAGAAAAACATGGGAACACTTCGCTAGAGACATGGGACAAAATAGTTACCAATTAGATAAGTCCAACTTCGATCAAGAGGTCAACCAACGAATACAAATTGCCTGGGCTGAGTTCAAAAACTGGCACAAATGCCCTTGTCTATTATTCCTCAGCATTCTAAACATCACAATTTATAACTTCCATGAATAATTTTGAACACAAATCAAATTTTCTTTTCTTAGAAATTACTATGTTACGCTGTTGTTCAGACTTGAAACAATAATTTTAGATTCTTAACAGTGGTAGAGCCACGCGGCAGGTTTTGCTGTCGCACGGATGGGCCGGCTCGAACCGGGGTGGTACCACGACCTCACAGAATACCAGCGTGAAGTAGAGGTTTACTTCTGCGTTTCTCTTGGTGAGTGCAGGTGGCCGGAGGCCCTTTTTACTGGAAATGAGGCATTCCATCTTAGTCCTCACGGGTGACAACGCATCTGCATTTTGATTCGCAAACGAGGATAGATGTAGATGTCTATGGGCCGCAGCAACCACTTACCATCAAGTGGACTGTGTGCTCGTTTGTCACCCTTATCCTATAAAAAAAAAAGATCAGACAAACACACATTTCGTATGGAACTTAAACCCACAGATCGTAGCGTAACAAGTAAATGCTTTGCTACTTCGTTACTAATGTGTCAAATCTATGAAAAAATATCGATTATATATTTATTTTACATAGGTATATTTACACGGCAAACAAAGCAGTTTGGTAACAGCTTATATAATCATAAAGTTGTATATTCATTTTCCAGTCGCTGAACGAACTTATCGTTGTCTTAACTATACTTTAATAATAGTATGTAGGTTTCTGAAGCCAATATTTCAAGAGGGCTCTAAAAGATTTGAGTGATTTTAGCTTTACCGTAGCCTAAATTGTATTGTATATTCAGCAGTGGAAATGTGTTTTTAATATATTCTAGTGCTAAGACGGAATGTCTCATAGTCTGTATTTTTTCAATTTATAGATTTCGACAAGATTAGGTTGGGATTAGTGAGTTAGATAATTTATGTGATAATGTACCATATAAATTATCTCGCCAAACTGCAAACAGTTCTGTCGGCGAGAACACGCTGTTAAAAGGTATTTAATATTATGCACCATTACCTACAAATACAATTAAAAGTTAAAGTTGAACTTACAGCCTATATACGTCCCACTACTGGCCACAGGCCTCCCCTCATTTCTAAGAGGGTTTTTAGGGCAAGGAAATGTCCGCCACGCTACCTCAATGCGTGTTAGCGAACGTCAACGTCTTTAAAATAAAACTTTTCATATTTCTCAGACATGCAGGTTTCCTCACGTTGTTTTCCTTCACCGGCGAGCACGTGATAAATTTACAAATATAATTAATTACAAAAAAATTAAAAGCTTACGAATTTCAATCAAATTTAAAAGCTTACGAATTTCAAACAATTTTTCCTATCTTTAGAATTAACTTAAAATTTTATAATTCGAATAAGCGAGCGTACACAATAAGACCAAAGCTAATTAGACTCTTAGTTATATCACACTTTCTCTATACTCATCAAACTAGAACACAACAGAGCAAGCACTGCTACTTTGTGGCTGAAATAAACAAGATGGGGATACATATCCAAACGGACTCCTAGGCAATAAAAAAGTTTTACCACCCAGTATAAGAAAAAAATAGTATAGAAATATTAAAAGTTAAAATGTTTATAACTAACTTGTCGTGAAGCGACAATTAAAAAAGGAAAAGAACCTAACCTAAGAACAACAAAACAACAAAAGTAGAACAAGAAAATAATATATTTAAATTTTTGAAAAGGTATTTACAATTTTATAAAAAAATGAAATATGATGATGATGATGGATGAAGTGAGAGTACAATTAGATTAAAAAACTAAAGATAGGAGAATAGGAGAATATAGTGTTGTAGTGGAGCCTAAAGGTCGAAGTGACACACGCTGCGCTTGGAGTAGTAGTAGGCACACGCGGGGCTTGAAGTTTCCTGGCGGCGACGGCACGCAGCGTCTGGTCTGGGCACACTCAGCGTCCGGAGCCGGCGCACGTAGCGCCTGGAGTAGGTGCGCTCAGCGCCTGGAGCAAGCAGTCGTAGCGCCCAAAGGTAGCGCGGGCAGTAGGTGCACTCAGCGACTGGAGCAAGCAGTCGTAGCGCCCGGAGTAGTGTGGCCCCGCGCTTAAAGTAGACTACGCCGACGATTTCAAATGTAGATGGAGGCTTGCAGGATCCCGGGGCAATGCGGCCCCGGGATAAGGCCTTTAGTAGATGCTTCTTGTTTGAAAACTGAAGCGAGACCCCGGGATAAGGCCTTTAGTAGATGCTTCTCGTTTGAAAACTGAAACGAGACTCTTCTGTATTCTCCGATTGTTCGGCTTTTATACCTTTTTAGAGAGAACGAGAAATTATTTAAATTAAAAGGAAATTTATTGTAAATGACCTAGAGCGAAAGAGTATTTATGTGAAAATACCGAACTAAGAACATCAAACCAGTGACGAATTTGAATAAAAGTTACCATAACAACCATATAAATAATGGTTGTCAAAAATATGAATTTTTGGTTTTAGGTATATAATTGAAAAACAGTTACATTTAAGTAAGAAATTAGATATTATTCATATAGGAAAAACTATAGCGCGGCAGCGCGCACAAAACCTGAAATTGCAGAGTTACGGAGAACTCAGTAAAAGATAGAAAAAGGTAAGACTCCATTGACAGCGAGTTAAACGGTGCTGATAGCGTGAAACTACGAAGTGAAAATGATTTGTTATTGTGTAAAAACGTTACAGGATCCTATGGAAATAAAGGTGATGCAAAATATAAATGCAGAAAATCAAAAACAGAATGGAAAAATGGTGTAAAATGATATGTAAGTAGCATAACTGATAGCGTGAAAAGTGATGCAAAATATCAAAACAGAATGGAAAAATAGTGTAAAATGATATGTAAGTAGCATAGCACTACAAACTATTAGGTTGTTGCATAAGTGATAGTAGTCTAACGGTTAAGGGTGTAAACGGTGTAAACTTGGAAAGACATGAGTTCAAATCCGCCATTCGATTATTGTATAAATTATTTTTTTAAAACTACTATAAATTAGACAATGACAACACAATTGTGCACTATTAAAAATATAAGGAAAAAACGTAACCACCCTTATTACCTCCAAAACAATGCCCGAGCTCATGTGGCAAAATCAAAAGTCGTTGCTGTCAAAAAAAATAATAATAAGTGGTATAATTAAAAATTTTGTAGAATCAACTTCAATATAAATATAATTTATTGTTATTTTTTTATAGGATAAGGGTGACAAACGAGCACACAGTCCACCTGATGGCAAGTGGTTGCTGCGGCCCATAGACAACCACATCTATCCTCCATTACAAATCAAAATGCAGATACGCTGTCACCCGTGAGGACCAAGATGGAATGCCTCCGGTCACCCGCACTCGCCAAGCGAAACGCAGAGGTAAACCACTACTTCACGCTGGTATTCTGTGAGGTCGTGGTACCACCCCGGTTCGAGCCGGCCCATCCGTGCGACAGCAAATGCTGCCGCGTGGGTCTACCACTGTTACTTACCGACTAAGGAAATTCTTGTACTCAGAAGGAGAATAATTTACTTAATAATGTTGTATATTTTTAAAGGAAATATTTGTAAATGTAATGTTTACTTTTTGCGAAGACATAAAGAACAACGTACATTATTAGACAATGTAAGTTACGTTGGAGATAACAATGTATGTTATTTGTCAGATTCACGTTGAAATTTGTTCCTTTTTATTCGGTAGAACATTTTCAAAGCAAACCTAGTAAGAGCCTCAAAAATTATTCACTGGGTATAGATCTGAAGTGTGATGAGCCGTAAATAATCCCTCCCGCCGTTTCACCGCGGGTTTAAGGATTTTATGTGTCTATTTTTTATTGTCAGATTCCTTTACGATGAACATAAGAAGCTTATAATTCCCCAAAAGCTCATAGTGGAATATCGAGAGTTATTAGATTCCTATGATATTCGTTTAAGGGATTCTAAAGGATCAGTCCCTGTATTGTTAAATCTCCAAGAGGGATCTATTGGAAAATATCCTTTCGCACAACCTATACAAAATTAAATAGTGTAACATTACATCATTAACTCCCACAAACCAAACTAAATGGCGCTGTACGTAGATAAATCGCGCCAACAAGATATACTTCAATATACTATATAGGGTCCGAACCCTGCTTTTATTAACATAGCTTCACTGGGGATTCCAACACCGCAAAATAGCTTCTTCCGCCTGGTGGGACCAGTATATTTGAACGTAAAGGAACAAGGCGTCTACAGAAGTGGTAAACCTTTTGCTTCCCTCGTGGAATTAAATGTTGTAAGCTGTCTATAGGAGCAAAGTACAGTTAACATTATTGTATAGTGTAATATGTGTCGTACATTAAAATCGAGTTTTTGTATCTCCGTCTATTATTACTCGCCGTCCGGGCTGCCTTCCCATCTCACTACAATAGAAAAATACTTTTAAAAGTAATAACTTACGACCAGTTTATTTGGATTATCTGACAAGTATTCCTGTTATCTGTACTTAAACTAAGACAAATCTTAAACAAAAGCACTCTCATAGTAGCCCGAAATCATTTTGAGGGCAGATATGTGAGTTAAATATGTTACTTAGCTTTACTTCTACGAAATAGGAAGAAAGTTAGCACTGACAATGAAAATGTTTATTATATTGAAATCCTAAAAAACTAAACGTTAAAAGACATGTAAGGATTTATAAGGGAAATCTATCGAATTATTTCCAATTATAGTTTTAATTGACGGTTTCGTGGCGCAGTGGCTTAGCAATAAGTTGCGGTGTTAGGAGCCATGACTTCGAACTCCGCACAAAATAAGTTTTTAAATGGCCAACAAATACTTATCTCGGGTCGGGATGTTTGTCCTTATAAAATTTGTGTATATAAACTGCCTCCATGATACAGGAGAAAAGTCTAGAGTTTTTTTTATAGGAGAGGGGGCAAACGAGCATGCGGCTCACCTGATGGTAAGTGACTGCCGCCGCCCATGAACAACCGCAACACCAGGGAAACCAGGGGAATTGCAGATGCGTTGCCGACAAAAGCGTGGGCAAAAAAGAATGGGGAGTGGGGAGTGGAAGGTAACGTTTTACAAATGAAATAAATAAATATCTCATGGAGCCAATACTATGTAGTTTAACAGGATTCTTCTATCTATTACAGCCTAGAAGTTCACTACTGAACATAGGTCTCTCTAATAGATTGCCTCATAGGGAGGAGATTGCCATAGTTTCTACGCTTGGCAGGCGGATCGGTAACCGCAGTTTTTTTACTATTTTGATTAGTTATTAGCACGATGCTCTTGCCCATGGTTTGTTTTAGTTTCCCTCTGGCACCTTATATAACACTCACGCGAAGATGTGGAATAAAGGCTATTCCTACACCGCCACTACAGGGTATAACAGGATTCTTAGTCAATTTTATTTTTAATGGAGAAATAAGGCTTAAGAGAACAAATTTTTTATGAAACTACTTACAATCAGGTGAACTGTGTACTCGTTTGTACCCCTATCCTATAAAATATATTTTATTTTATGATAACTATCATGACTTGGCCTATCACCCGTTTCCAGCTTAACGTCGATTTCTGGAACAGCATGTATATGGCGGTACTCCGAATGGGTCGGATCAACCGGGGTAGGTGGAATAGCAGAACAATGTTTGTTTTATGTAAGACCTAAAGATGGATGCGTCGTTCCTAGAGGAACGAGACATTCCATCTTAGTCTTTAAAGATGTAGAATTCTATGGACCACAGCATTTAATTTCCATCAGGTAGATTGTGTGCTAGCTTGTCATCCTTACTATGTTTAGAAAAAACAATCACAAAATTTATGATTTGTAAATATTATGGGGTAGTGTACTCACTACCCCATATCTTCCCGTGGGTGTCGTAAAAGGGGACAGAGGGATACTAAGGCAGAGGATGGGCAGCAGCATCTTTCTAATAACAGCAAAACAACAATAATAAAACTGCGGTTGTCAACCCGCTCGCCAACCATGGCAACTATGGCAATATACCCCTCATGAGCAATGATATTAATAAACGGTCCCCAGACCCAGGCGACCCCGCTATTCCTGGCTACGGTGTCGACCATGCTAACGGCGGGGCAGGAGGTGCTAAGAATCTCCGGTGGAGGGTCGATTGTCACCTACGACGACTCGATCTGGCAACATATAACGCACGCACCCTGAGGACTGACGAGAAGATACTGGAGCTGGAAGAAGAGATAGACAAGTTGCGCTGGAATATCATAGGATTCTCCGAGGTCCGAAGATAGGGGGAGGACACGGTAATCCTCGAATCCGGCAACTTGCTCTATCATCGGAAGGGCGACCATATGACCCAAGGAGTTGTCGGATTTATCGTCCACAAGTCTCTCGTTAACAACGCTGTAAAAATTAAGAGTGTGTCGACGAGGGTTGCGTACCTTACACTCAGAATCACCGAACGGTATTCGCTGAAGGTCATACAGGTTTACGCACCAACCTCGGCACATCCCGATAAGGAGGTGGAAGAAATGTATGAGGATATCTCTAGAGCCATGCATTCCTCTAAAACCCACTATACGGTGTTAATGGGAGACTTAGAAAACTAGGCACAAGAGAGAACGGTGAGCTGAAAGTAGGGAAATTCGGAATAGGGCAACGGAACCCAAGCAGCCAGCAGCTGGCCGACTTCATGGAGAAAGAGGGATTCTTTATAATGGACTCTTTCTTGCAGAAGTACCCCCACAGGAAGTGGACCTGGTCGAGCCTCGACGGTTTGACAAAGAATGAGATTGACTTTATTATATCGACCAGAAGGCAACTGTTCAGTGATGTCTCAGTGATCGCGAGGTTAAAAACCGGCAGCGATCACAGAATGGTGAGAAGCACACTGAACCTAAACGTTAAGTTGGAGAAGTCACGTCTAATGAAGTCAGCACTCCGTCCTGCCCATGCTCTAATCCAAAATCCTGAAACCTTTCAGCTCGAGCTACGAAACCGTTTTCAGTGCCTATAAAATTGCAATGCAGTGGACGATATGAATGACGAGCTCGTGGAAACTGTACATGCGATTGTAGCTAAGTTTTGCAAGACCCGCCACAGAAGAACACAAAAATTCTCCGATCACACTCTTAATCTCATGGCTGTTAGACGGGATATAAAACTGCAGTCTTCAGATTTGACAGCATACAGGCGACTGAACAGACAGATCTCCAAATGCATGCGGCGGGACATACGCAACTTTAATACTGCTCGTATTGAAGAAGCGATGGAGCTTAACCAGGGCTCCAAAGTCTCGCTAAAGATATGTCTTCCAGAAATAGCCAACTGTCAAAGCTGAAGACCGAGTATGGCAGCGTCGTTTCCGCGATACCTGATATTTTGAGTGAGATTGAGAGGTTCTATGGGCAACCGCAGCAGACCGATTTCCCTTCTGAGTCGCGTCTACGTGCTGTTTTCGAGAGTCATTACGAATCGTCTTGCGCGCATACTATAATGAATTGAAAAATGTTCTATTCATCAAAGATCTCCAGTAGCAGTAACCGAAGTACACTTTCAAGTCACTCCTTGTCCGGAGGTAAGGTCTATTCGTAATGATGTTTTTTTCCTTTAAAATCTTAAGCGTGTGCCTTTTTAGCCTTGTGCCTAGGCACGTGACTAATATCCCTTAAGGATAATCCTCCATCGTCCGGAGATAAGGTCTCATCATAACATACAAAACAAGCTCAAACTCAGCACACCTATTACTATTACTATTCTTCGAGTAGTTCACTGAAGTTCACCTTCAAGTCACTCCGTCAAGTCCGGGGGTAATTTTTCATCATAACTAACATAACGAGCACAATCTCGGCAAACCTTGTTTTACTCGTTGATGAGTTCCAGTAGCAGTCATCAAAGTACACCTTCAAGCCACGCTATCAAGTTCAGAGGTAAAATCTCATCATAACTAACAAAACGAGCTCAAAATCGGCATACCTATTTGTAGTGTTTGCACAAATACACAAACATACATTTATATATAAGTCACAGTCTCGAGCGCACCGCGTCAGTTACACGAGAGCCTCGGGCGAGAGTGGACGTGTTTAGTTAAGTGCGTGCCGAGCCTGTGTATAGCAGACAATACAAGTGGCGACGAGGAAAAAGATAAGTACCTATTTAGTATAAAGATGTAATCAAAAATAGGTTAGCAATGTGCAACTATTAGCATTGCAATTGTAAATTAATTCCTAGAGTACCCGCGGAAAAAAAAACTGTGGATTATGAATTATGATTTATTGTTTTAACCCTGTTATGATAATTTTAATAATTTATATAAATTATATGTTCGCATATGACCACGCTTAAGGTGTGCAAAAATTTATTTTCTTTGTGTCTTTAAGTTATTTATTATTATAATATTAAAGAATTTATACATGATAATAGTCTAATTTGTTGTGTTAATGATTTGTGTAACATATATGATTGTAAGCTGTTATAAAAAAAAAGAGTCCCGCTGGGTTTCTTGCTGGTTCTTCCCAGGACAGAGGTTTTTTTCGAACCAGTGCTAATTATACAAAGGAGTGACTTTCAATAAGTATTATTTATAATCTATATTGAATAAAAAAAGTTTCTGTTTCTGTAGCAATGATAAAATAATGATTTATTTTAACATATGTCTATTAGCACAACTTTTATTTAAAAATATTTTGATGGAAAAATAGTAGATGTAACTAATCACTCCTCTCGATTCGAACCGAAATACAATGTCGTTAGCTAATTTTTAGTGGCATTTTACATGTAGGTGTGATATTTATCGCCTTTAATGAAAATACTATTTTACCGCTTTCAGGGCTTACAAATGTTTTACAAGAAATCGTGGACACTTCACGACTTCTGTAAATTGCATAGTAGGTAACTAGTAATACTGTAAATGCGCATTATAGGTATTGAATTCACCCAAAGCCTAAATGGCACAGCAATGGAAGTAGTCGGTATAACAAATAAACCAAAAGAGAAGGGCGAGTGTTTTGGAACATATTACTATCATGGAATTGAGTTTGGGTACCAAGATACCAACCATTAAATTGGTGTTGGGTACTAAGATACCATCATTAAATTGAGTTGGGTACTAAGATACCATCATTAAATTGAGTTGGGTACTAAGATACCATCATTAAATTGAGTTGGGTACTAAGATACTATCATTAAATTGAGTTGGGTACTAAGATACCATCATTAAATTAAGTTGGGTACTAAGATACCACCATTATATTGGAAGTTGGGTATTAAGATACCACCATTAAATTGGAAGTTGGGTATTAAGATACCATAATTAAATTGGAAGTTGGGTATTAAGATACCACCATTAAATTGGAAGTTGGGTATTAAGATACCACCATTAAATTGGAAGTTGGGTATTAAGATACCACCATTAAATTGGAAGTTGGGTATTAAGATACCACCATGAAATTGGAAGTTGGGTATTAAGATACCACCATTAAATTGGAAGTTGGGTATTAAGATACCACCATTAAATTGGAAGTTAGGTATTAAGATACCACCATTAAATTAGACTTTGGGTACTAAGTTACTACCATTAAATTGGACTTTGGGTATTAAAATACCAGCATTAAATTGGAAATAAAAATATGAGAAACTGTTTCAGTTTGCCCCTAAAATAATAATAATAATGATACCGTTATCAGTTTTAATGTGATAGCACATCTATGGCTATAAGGTGTGAAAAATGGAAAAGGTCTCTACTAATCTATCTGGACGCAGCTGAAGTTACATCAGCACTCAAGTAACGAGCTACACTATTGTATTTTGGTGGCTCTGGGATACAAGAAATATTCTACAATTTAACGGTTGCCAATGTCGAATCATCAGAAACCGATGATGCATTTAAAGTAGCCATAAAAACTCTACGAGTATTTTCAACCTAAACGGAGCAAAGTTTATGAGCGGCATGTTTTTCGATTGCTAAAACATGAAAAAGGAGAAAAATTTGGGAAGTTTTTGATAAGATTGCGTCAACAGGCCGAAAAGTGTGCATTCGAAAAGCAAGATGATCATCTCATAGATCAAATTGCGGAAAAGTGTAATTCGAAATTGCGCCTAGAACCTTATATCTTACAAAACGTGGGAAGAGTTAAAAAGCAAAAAAAGTATATGCTTTTAATCAAATGTAAAGACCAGACAAGACATTATTAGCATATAGTAGTAACTCTCCTTTGGCAATAGAGGGTTCATTTGAAACTATACTCGAAGTCGATGGAAGAAAGGAACATACAACCATTTACATGATTTCGGGGGGTACTAGAGACCTGTTGGGTAAGAACACAGTCCGTCTAGGTGTCTTAAAACTTGGTATCGGGATAAATCAAGTGGAGAGTACCGATCCCCATTAAAGAGAAGGTTGAAATCAAAATTAAGGAATCACTAAACAGTGATATAATTGAAGAAGTGCAAGGCCCGTCTAAATGGGTTTCACCAATGTTCCAATCATGAAAGAAAATGGTGAATTACGTTTGTGCGTAGATATGAGATGTACGACCGCCGCTATGTTGCGAGAAAACCACCCCCTGCCTACTATGGACCATATTTGCCTAAAATGAAGAAAGCTAATTATTTTAACAAATTAGACATTAAAAAAAATGCCTTCCATCAAGTGGAAATTCACTCTGAATCCAGACACAACGACTTTTATAACCCCTAAAAGATTATATAGATATAAAAGAATAATACTTGGAATTACCTGCGCTTCCGAGATTTTTCAGAAGATCATTGAAAGGATGCTGATAAACTGTGAAGGGGTCGTCAATTTTATTGATGATATCCTGGTATTCGGGAACAGTGAAGAAAAACATGACGCATGACTAAAGAAAGTTCTACAGGTACTTAGTAAAAACAACGCCGTGCTGAATATCAATAAATGCATATATAAAACGCAGGATGTGAATTTTCTGGGACACAGGCCTACACATGAAGGAGTAAACCCTTCAACTAGTACGCTGAGAGCATTATGAAATTTAGGGTCCCAAAGACCATAGAAGAACTCCAAAGTTTTTTAGGACTCTTAAACTACATAAACAAATGGATACCTAACTTAGCCGCCATGACAGAACTTCTGAAGCACCTGCTAAGACAGAAGATGAGCGAAAGGAAGAGCTTAAAAAAACAATGGTCTGGAGAACAAAACAAAGCATTCCAAAAAACTCAAACGGATGCTCACGGAAATACAGATTTTAGGGTATTATGACGTCAGAGATGCAAGACAAGTGATAGCAGATGCTAGCCCTGTCGGACTTGGTGCTGTCCTTGTACAAAATGATACAAATGTCCCTAGAATTATTGCCTATGGTAATCGAACTTTGACAGACCGCGAGCGCAGGTATAGCCAAACGGAAAAAGAGGCACTAGCATTAGTTTGGGGGGTCGAACATTAATATATTTTTATTTGGAAGCTCTATTGATTTAGTCACTGACCAAAAGCCGCTAGAGATATTGTTCGGGTCTAAATCAAAAACCATGTGCGAGGATTGAACGATGGGTACTGAGGCTACAGTCTTATTCATTCAAGGTGGTATACAAGCCAGGAAAACAAATATAGCTGATCCCTTGTCACGATTATGTAACTATCCTGATAACCCACCAAAAGGAAAAGACCAGCATGTGTACCACATAGTGGAAAATTCTAGACCAGTTGCTATACCAATGAGTACCATTGTAGCATATTCAGAAAAAAACCAAGAGATTTACAAAGTGAAAAAAGGTGTCTATCAGAACGACTGGGACGATTCAATTAAGAGTTACAAATTTTTTGAAAACGAGTTGTTTCCACGATAGCATTCTACTTCGTGGAAATAAAATTGTAATACCACAGCAACTCTTCAAGAGTGTATTAGATGCGGCATATGAGGGTCATCCAGGTATCGTAGCGATGAAGGGACGCTTGAGATCAAAGGTATGGTGGCCCCGTATTGATAAAGACGTAGAACAATTAGTAAAGGCCTGTAAAGTTTGTACGTTAGTGGGTTTGCCAAACCCACCTGCACCAATAAAGAGACGAGAGTTGCCTGCAGCTCTATGGATAGATGTCACAATGGATCTAATAGGACCATTGCTAAGTAATGAGTATCTGTTAATAGTGGTCGACTACTATAGTCGATACAAAGAAGTAAAAAATTACAAAAACATCACAAGCTTACAGATTATTAAAATGGTAAAAGAAATGTTCAGTAGACTTGGTTATCCTATTTCTATCACCGCAGACAATGGCAAGCAGTTCGTTAGTGAAGAGTTTCGATCTTTCTTCAAAGAATATAACATTAAGTTATTTAGTACTGTACCATATTGGCCTCAAATGATCGGCGAAGTTGAAAGACAAAACAGAGATATTTTGAAACGGCTTCGTATCAGCCAGATCGAGAGGAAGGATTTAAAAGAATGTTTGTGGGAGTATCTTCTAATGTATTGTAGTGTTATACTACTTACATTTCATTGTACACTAATTCTCCATTCTGTTTTGATATTCTGCATTCATGTTTTGCATCACTTTATACTATTTCTCCATTCTGTTCTTGATTTTCTGCATTCATGTTTTGCATCACTTTATACTATTTTTCCATTCTGTTTTTGATTCTCTGCATTTATATTTTGCATCACCTTTATTTATATAGGATCCTGTAACGTTTTTACACAATAACATATCATTTTACTGCGTATTTTCACACTATTTAGTACTTTTAAACTAGCTGTCAACGAAGCCTTACCTTTTTTTGGTCTTTTATTGAATTCTCTGTAACTCTACAATTTCAGGCTTCGGTGCGCTGTCGCGCATCAGTTTTTCCTATTTGAATAATATCTCATTTCTTACTTAAAGGTAAAGATTTTCCAATTATATTCCTAAAAACCAAAAATTTTATATTTGATAACCATTGTTTTTGTAGTTGTCATGGTAACTTTTATTCAAATTCGTCTCTGGTTTGATGTTCTTTCTTCATAAATACTTTTTGGCTGTAGGTCATTTACAATAAATTTCCTTTTAATTTAAATAATTTTTCCGTTCTCTCTAGAAAGATATAAAAGCCGAACAATCGGTGAAGAAATTCAGTCTTGCTTCAGTTCTCGTATCGGAAACATCTACTAAAGGCCTTATCCCGGGGCCGCTCTGCCCCGGGATCCTGCAAGCCTCCATCTACATCCGGCGCATCCTGAAGTCGTCGGCGCATCCTGCAAACCAGGCGCCGGGATCCTGCAAACCTCCATCTACATCCGGCGCATCCTGAAGTCGTCGGCGGATCCTGCAAACCAGGCGCCGGGATCCTGCAAGCCTCTATCCTGCCTGAAGCCACTGGACTCTACGATCCGTTGCTCTGCCTGAAGTCGCCGGATCCTACAAAACGTTGCTCTGCCTGAAGTCGCCGAGATCCCACAAGTCTCTACTCTACCTGGAGTCGCCGGAACCTACAAACCTCTGTTCCGCCCGAAATCACCGGAACCTACAACCTTTGTCCCGCCTGCAGTCACCGGATCCTGCAGGCTACTGCGCTGTCTGAAGTCGCTGAGGATCCTGCAAGCTCCTGTCTGGGCTGAAGTCGCCGATCCTGCAATCGCCGCATTCACCTGAGGTCGTCGCCTAGAGACGCCCACGCCTACCCACCTACGCCGTGCGTGCTCGTTCCAGGCGCTGAGAGCACGCTTGGGATCTTCGGACTCAGCTACGACATAAATCTTTTTTTATTACCTTTTTTTTTAAATATAGTTTGTAAATCACATCATCCATCATCTTCATATTTCATTTTTTTTATAAAATTGTAAATACTCTTTTAAAAACTTAAATATATTATTGTCTTGGTCTATTTGGTTGTTTTGCTGATCGTAGGTTAGGTTTTCCTTCTCTTTTAATTGTCGCTTCACGACAGTTTGGCGCCCAACGTAAAAGTCCTCTTTCTCTCTTAATTCTTCACCTCTACTGCGCCTTGTCTAGTTCCTTTTGATTTAATTGCTTTCCCTTTTGTTCTTAACTTACTATTCATCATTCATTTACACATCCTTTTCATACCTTCAAAATTCTAAAACAAAACTTCTTCTAGTTTTTCAACTTATCTGGATTGTATTTAGGCCTTCATATAACACTTCATTTACATTCATCACTCTAAGTTACATTCATCACTCTAATATTTTTTATTCTAGATAACTTAGAGGTACGTTTTTTAATAATATTTTTATTTCTTAAACTTAACTTTACTTAAAGTTAATTTGTATATATGTATAAATATAACTGTTAATTTGTATATATGTATAAATATCACCATTTTCACCTTATTATTTTCTTTTAATTTGTTTGTTTGTTTGATGATCCAGTGTACTTCAACACATCTTGCTTTAGGACCTCGAACTTTCGTTGGTTAATCGTCACTTTTTATTTTTATTTCAGACACATCTCGTTGGTGATGTTGCTGATCTCTGGCTTTGAGCCCTACCGCTCTGGCCGTTCTTAATCTTTACTTAAGTCATAGCGACTAAAGCTTACTTGAGGTATTTCTTTACCTTTATCTTCACTTGGGAGCAGCTGACTACTCCCTTAATTTTTATCTTCACTTAGGAGCGGTTGACAACTCCTTAAATAAGCCTGAATGTCTTTTTGAAAACACACTTCTAAGAGTGGTGTTTCTTCGACTAATTTTTTTTTCCCACACAGGAGCGGTTGACTACTCCTTAAATAAGCCTTAATGTCATTTTGAAAACACACTTTTAGAGTGGTAGTCATTGAATGTGAACTCCACCCTTACCTGAATGCAGATGATGAATGTAAGAGATAGTATATCTGATTTTGACTGGTGATGTCTGTTTCTGCAAAGCTGTGTTTTTATGGTTTATTTTAGAATGTATATATCAAAATTTTTGCTGAGTCAAAAATTTTCCAGGGTCGGGGGGAAAATGTAGTGTTATACTACTTACATTTCATTGTACACTAATTCTCTATTCTGTTTTGATATTCTGCATTCATGTTTTGCATCACTTTATACTATTTCTCCATTCTGTTCTTGATTTTCTGCATTCATGTTTTGCATCACTTTATACTATTTTTCCATTCTGTTTTTGATTATCTGCATTTATATTTTGCATCACCTTTATTTATATAGGATCCTGTAACGTTTTTACACAATAATATATCATTTTACTGCGTATTTTCACACTATTTAGTACTTTTAAACTAGCTGTCAACCAAAGACATTTAAGTAGTAGTAGTAATAGACCGGACATCAGCAGCAAAATTGTCGTCTGTAACTTATGTCCTGTAGGATATATCTCTGTTAGTCTTAGTGACATCGTCATAAAGTCAAGACGCATTCTTTTCATATCTTTAAAAAATATTTTTATAGAAAATATGCCCGATTGTGCATTAAGATATTGTAAGTCACGATATGGAGCAAAAAATGAACGTGATTTTGGTTTTTTATCGTAATTATAAAGTATATTTACCGAATAATCTTTAAATTTTATTATTTCTAGTAGATTGTTCTAGAAAATTTATGTTTATTGTACTAAGCGCCCTCTGTTATCCTGTAGCGTCACTATTTATTTAAAGTTAGTGATTGACGACGTTTTGGGGTTGGGGTTATCGATAAAAATAATATACAGGATGCCGATTTAATCATTAACAATATTTAAGGAGGTAAAACAGTCAAAGATACTGTACCCATACCAACAAAAATGAGTAGCATATAGCAACTATGCTAAGTGGCCTACTTTATGTGGAAGGGTGGGAAAATTTTTTTAGGCATGATGATGAGATTTTCTGTGTTGCTTATGTACATGCTGAGGATACTTGCTGTGTTGATGTTTATCAATACAGCAAGTCTTCTCTTTTACATACCGGGCGTCATTGTCTGGTGGTATTCAAGGACAAAATCATTATAGATCCTGGCTTACAGTGATAGGAGTGTGCTATAGGCTTGTGACATTAAAAAAATTGTACTGTTAAAGATATTAGATACAAGAAGTTGTAGGTTAAGCCTGAGTTAGGAAATAAGGTAAAATCTTAATATAACAATTTTTATTGATGTGGGTAGTGTCTTTTAAGTAGTGCAGCTGATGAAATTGACAAAATAATATAAAAGGAGAGGAAGACGTCTCCATACATTCTTGGGCCCAAGTGTTAACAAGATGTAAGTACCATTTGAAAGCGTATATATAAACAATTAATAGCTGAAAAGATATGTCAATCTAGAAGCTGAGTTATTGTAGAATAAGTAAAATAGAGATTATCTATTACCTACACTGTAGCAGGTGATTTTTCACTGTTATTACATTGTAACAGGTTATTTTTCACTATAATTACTTAAAGATATAAAAGCAGGATCAGTATAAAATAGAGGCATAAAAAGTTAAAGTGATTTTCATGTGATGGAAGTCATGATAAATAGATTTATACAATGAAACAATCATTTTACTCCCTATTATTATATTTTAAAGCATTTCAAGCTTAGTAACCTTCAACAACATTATCGATACTTTGGTATCGAAAGGGTAACATTCCTAAAACGATCTTATATTGTAATCTTTCAAATCTTTGAAGTACACAAGGGGCAGTCAAAGTCAAATGTCACCTTTGTAGAACGCTCCATAGAGTATGGTAATATTTAGAAAGGACCCTCAGAACCTAAGAGTATATATATGATAACAAATTTAGTCAGAACCATAGTTAAGAGTGCTCAGAACAATTATTTTTTAAATGTTATTTATATGAATTATAAAACTAATATTTTATTAGAATTAGTTTCGTTACTAAATTACGCTTCTCTAAATTAACAGAATTTACTTTAAATGACGAGTTTCCGTCGTTACGCGCTACGCGTCGCGTTTACGTCACATACTTTAGTGCTATTTCCTTCGCCGCATGAGTGTAAGAGGCAACTACAAATTTATAAAATATTAAGTGGGTACAATAGAAATTTTTGTTAGTTTTTATATAAAGGGTAAGTGATTACACTGTCTTTTAAAGTTAATTCCTTATATTTTGCTTCGTAACAATTTTATATACTTTATAAAATTTCCATTTCAAGTACTGTGTCTTTCACGTATCACTATATTTAATAGACAGAATTAACTGAAAATTAAATACAAGGTGTGAATGATCACTATAAATCATGTGTAATTAACACAAATTTTCATATTCCACAAAGTTTTAAAATTACGTTTTATGTTATAATTTCGATATATAATGAACATTATGGCGAAGTTGTTTTCAACAATAATTAAAAATTTTGTTCAACCAACTTCAATATAAATTATTAAGAATAACAATATTAGACAGACCTTGATCAAATTTATATGGAACAACATGTGAAACACCAACTTTCAAATAAAAAAGAATGATCGAAATCAGTTCACCCAGAAGGAAGTTATGAGGTAACACACATAAAAAAAACATAGAGTCGACTTGAGTACCTCCTCCAGTTTGAAGTCAGTAGAAAAATGGCGTTGGTCAAAGATTTCATAATAAAGTATATACCTATGATTAAATTTTTTTTTGAGGCTCCTACTGAGTATATCAATATAATCATTGTATATAAAAATTACGTGTCACATTGTTTGTCCGCGACGAACTCCTAAACTACTGAACTGATTTCAATGAAATTTTGCACACTGTGTGCAGTTTGGTCCAACTTGAGAGATATGATAGTTTTTATCCCGATAAGTGACCCTCAATATTTTTTATTAGGAATTTAATAATTTTTATAGGACACAGGGTCATCGGAGAGTGCCGAACAACATCTGCCTGGCCAGCTAGTAATATTATATATTTCTTTTCTTTATGAAAATTGAGTGTTTCTATATCTTTGTTTCTTTCTTCATAGTATTTATTAGATTTTAACATTTGACGATTCGTTAGATTTGCTTTAGTTGTAGAAGTGACATAATATGTTCTTTTTTTCTTTTCAGTGGAATTGTTTGATTTTGTTATTTATTACTGTTCCAACCATTGAACTTTTTTACGCAACTTTTGTTTAATAAATTGTTTGATGTTTGATGACTTTTTTACAGTCAAAAATATTGTTTCAAATAATAAAATTAATCCCTCCTTCTCCTTACAGTTTCCTTCCACTGCTGGTCATGGGCCAATGAAATAAAGGGGAGCACAGAATTTTCCTGCCACAAATATCACCCACCTTTGCAACCCTGCCCTAAACATCGCACGGAGTAGCCGCATTTCACCGAGATTAAATTAAGAAAAAATGTTCGCCTTTTCCCTCCAACATTTTTTTCTTATCACTATTACCACAAACACCGTTACATCCTAAAAAAACCCACTAAACATAGGCCTCCACTATATTCCTCATAGAGGGTATACTTGTCATAGTTGCCACGTTCTGTTCCACGGTACACATACCTTGTCAATTTGTAACAAAGTACGTGTACCGTGGAACTTAAGAGTGGATCAGTCGCCTCTTACGACACCCACGGAATGATATGAATATTCATACACCGCCACTACACAGCAATTGATAATTTCTCGAAACATTTCATTTATCGACAAATCGTCTTGCAATTGTCGTTACTCTAGCGCTCACTTGACCTTCATACAAATAATTCGATATTTTAATTGTTAATATTTTTTTAATTTTTGGATAAGAACATAGTAATGACTCTAAGTTATATTTACCATCTTTAACAAAAATTGTCTTTGGCCTGACCTACTATACTCTTAGGCTTGACCATAGTTCTGACTAAGTATGTCCAAAAAATGTCGAAGCGTCACCTACTGGGTAATAGCTAAAATGTTGTCTTAATAAATGATAGTGTAGTTTTGCTATTTTTAGCTAGAGGGCGTCACACACGGACGAGCTTAAAGTTTTTGTATAGAAATTGCCCCAATGCCCGCTCTATAGTATATATATATTTTAAATCTCTTTGCTGTCAACGAAGCCTTACCTTTTTTTGGTCTTTTATTGAATTCTCTGTAACTCTACAATTTCAGGCTTCGGTGCGCTATCGCGCATCAGTTTTTCCTATTTGAATAATATCTCATTTCTTACTTAAAGGTAAAGATTTTCCAATTATATTCCTAAAAACCAAAAATTTTATATTTGATAACCATTGTTTTTGTAGTTGTCATGGTAACTTTTATTCAAATTCGTCTCTGGTTTGATGTTCTTTCTTCATAAATACTTTTTGGCTGTAGGTCATTTACAATAAATTTCCTTTTAATTTAAATAATTTTTCCGTTCTCTCTAGAAAGATATAAAAGCCGAACAATCGGTGAAGAAATTCAGTCTTGCTTCAGTTCTCGTATCGGAAACATCTACTAAAGGCCTTATCCCGGGGCCGCTCTGCCCCGGGATCCTGCAAGCCTCCATCTACATCCGGCGCATCCTGAAGTCGTCGGCGCATCCTGCAAACCAGGCGCCGGGATCCTGCAAGCCTCCATCTACATCCGGCGCATCCTGAAGTCGTCGGCGCATCCTGCAAACCAGGCGCCGGGATCCTGCAAGCCTCTATCCTGCCTGAAGCCACTGGACTCTACGATCCGTTGCTCTGCCTGAAGTCGCCGGATCCTACAAAACGTTGCTCTGCCTGAAGTCGCCGAGATCCCACAAGTCTCTACTCTACCTGGAGTCGCCGGAACCTACAAACCTCTGTTCCGCCCGAAATCACCGGAACCTACAACCTTTGTCCCGCCTGCAGTCACCGGATCCTGCAGGCTACTGCGCTGTCTGAAGTCGCTGAGGATCCTGCAAGCTCCTGTCTGGGCTGAAGTCGCCGATCCTGCAATCGCCGCATTCACCTGAGGTCGTCGCCTAGAGACGCCCACGCCTACCCACCTACGCCGTGCGTGCTCGTTCCAGGCGCTGAGAGCACGCTTGGGATCTTCGGACTCAGATACGACATAAATCTTTTTTTATTACCTTTTTTTTTAAATATAGTTTGTAAATCACATCATCCATCATCTTCATATTTCATTTTTTTTTATAAAATTGTAAATACTCTTTTAAAAACTTAAATATATTATTGTCTTGGTCTATTTGGTTGTTTTGCTGATCGTAGGTTAGGTTTTCCTTCTCTTTTAATTGTCGCTTCACGACAGTATAACAGCACCCCTCCTTACAGTTACCGGGAGGTTACCGTCTGAACTGTTTTTTCAACGAAAAAGTAGGGATAAAATTCCATCAATAGGTGAAATAAATTACAGACAATCATTTAGATTCAGATATCAGGGATAGAGACAATAAAAATCTTGATAAGAAAGAGATGTAGTGTTTGCACAAATACACAAACATACATTTATATATAAGTCACAGTCTCGAGTGCACCGCGTCAGTTACACGACAGCCTCGGGCGAGAGTGGACGTGTTTAGTTAAGTGCGTGCCGAGCCTGTGTTACACTACAGTGATCAGAGAAGATAGCAGACAATACACTATTAATACTCGTCGAGGAGTTCCAGTAGCCAGGAGTTTCAGGTCTCCATAAAGTCAAAGATGTATAAGTATATTTATATATAAACCCTACGTACTTTTAGCGATACAAAATATTGTTATAAAAATCTGTGATTATAAAAATAATAATAATATCTTACCTTTGGTTTTTGGAATATTTTGTATTTCTACAGCGATCGATATATTTCAGCACGAACCGCTGAAAGTAAACGGCCACTTACGACGGCGGCAGATCCTGGAGTAAAAAAGTAAATTAGTAAAAAAAACTGCCATTTACATTCCATGGCTTTCCACGTGATAGATGAAGAGTTTAAAAAATAGATTGAGTTGAACAATTAATATTTTCAAAAGTTATCGTGTTTACCCCTGCATACGGACTTAATAAATCTACACCATAAGCCACTAAAACGATTTTTTATGCAAAAATAGCAATTAATCGTTAAAAAAATTATAATTCCAGCAATCATTTATCATTCTAACAATGTGCTTTTTATATCATTTATATGATCAATGTGATTTTAGATAAAATTTAATGCGACAAAACTTTGGATTCTTGATTTTTAGGCTCTAGAAAAATCTAACCCGGTTGCAAAAATGAAATATAAATAGAAGTAAAATGCCCGCACTAAGTTTAGTAGCAAGCGTATGCAAGTTTATCATTTGCAATTGAGTCCCGCCTGCTACTAAACTTAATACGAATATTTAACTTGGACTTTCATCTCATAATATGGTCCGTTAAGCCGAAGTAGAGTTTACTTTGTTTATAGTTTATTTTAATTTTGTTTACTATTCTCGATCTTGTTTCGATCTTTTTAGTGCATTACTTTTAAATAGCCTTTTTTGCAGTCGGGTTTTTGATTTTTTTAATTATTTATTTGATAGTTGTTTTGTTCAAAGGTATGTAATTTATACTATAAATTGAACCCAATAATATTGGTTCATCGTAATATTATGTAGATTATTATATAGATATTAGAATTTTACTTCTAAAACTGGGTCGTTCAACATAAAAAAAAAACTGCGGTTACTGCGGCTGCCAAACTGCTTGCCAATCGTGACTACTATGGCAAATATACCCCCTATGAGGCTAGGCTATGAGGCGTCTTCGAGTAATTGCTGAACATATATAAAAAACGAAGATTCCGACGAATTTGTAAACATCCTCCTTGTTTGAAATCGGTTGAAAATAGTTGTATTTTCGATAGTATATTTTCCGATCCCGCCAACCTTCACTTTAACTAAGTCTATTCTCAATATTATTGCCGTAATAACGTCTCTCTTTCCTGCATAAGTAAATAAAATCAAGAGTTACTATAACAAGAGCTTTGCCTGTTATTAGACAACAAACTAATGGTGCCGAAAGCCGGGACAAAGAAGTCAATATAACTGGGTATTATTACCACCGGCAACTACCTTATTTGCCGGAAGAATATGGAAATATTAAAGAGAATCCGAAAGTCTCTTTTTTTATATTCTCACTTTTAGTCAGAAAATAAGAAACTTTATTTTCTGAAAATTCATGTTGTGCTTTTTTTTATAGGATAAGGGTGACAAACGAGCACACAGTCCACCTGATGGCAAGTGGTTGCTGAGGCCCATAGACATCCACGTCTATCCTCCATTACAAATCAAAATGCAGATGCGCTGTCACCCGTGAGGACCAAGATGGAATACCTCATTTCCAGTAAAAAGGGCCTCCGGTCACCCGCACTCACCAAGCGAAACGCAGAGGTAAACCTCTACTTCACGCTGGTATTCTGTGAGGTTCGTGGTACCACCCCGGTTCGAGCCGGCCCATCCGTGCGACAGCAACAGCTGCCGCGTGGCTCTACCACTGTTACTTACCGACTAAGGAAATTCTTGTACTCAGAAGGAGAATAATTTACTTAATAATGTTGTATATTTTTAAAGGAAATATTTGTAAATGTAATGTTTACATTTTGCGAAGACATAAAGAACAACGTACATTATTAAACAATGTAAGTTACGTTGGAGATAACAATGTGTGTTATTTGTCAGATTCACGTTGAAATTTGTTCCTTTTTATTCGGTAGAGCATTTTCAAAGCAAACCTAGTAAGAGCCTCAAAAATTATTCACTGGGTATAGATCTGAAGTGTGATGAGCCGTAAATAATCCCTCCCGCCGTTTCACCGCGGGTTTAAGGATTTTATGTGTCTATTTTTTATTGTCAGATTTCTTTACGATGAACATAAGTAGCTTATAATTCCCCAAAAGCTCATAGTGGAATATCGAGAGTTATTAGATTCCTATGATCTTCGGTTAAGGGATTCTAAAGGATCAGTCCCTGTATTGTTAAATCTCCAAGAGGGATCTAATGGAAAATATCCTTTCGCACAACCTATACAAAATTAATTAGTGTTACATTACATCATTAACTCCCACAAACCAAACTAAATGGCGCTGTACGTAGATAAATGGCGCCAACAAGATATACTTCAATTTACTATATAGGGTCCGAACCCTGCTTTTATTAACATAGCTTCACTGGGGATTCCAACACCGCAAAATAGCTGCTTCCACCTGATGGGACCAGTATATTTGAACGTAAAGGAACAAGGCGCCTACAGATGTGGTAAACCTTTTGCTTCCCTCGTGGAATTAAATGTTGTAAGCTGTCTATAAGAGCAAAGTACAGTTAACATTATTGTATAGTGTAATATGTGTCGTACATTAAAATCGAGTTTTCGTATCTCCGTCTATTATTACTCGCCGTCCGGGCTGCCTTCCCATCTCACTACAATAGAAAAATACTTTTAAAAGTAATAACTTGCAACCAGTTTATTTGGATTATCTGACAAGTATTCCTGTTATCTGTACTTAAACTAAGACAAATCTTAAACAAAAGCACTCTCATAGTAGCCCGAAATCATTTTGAGGGCAGATATGTGAGTTAAATACGTTACTTAGCTTTACTTCTACGAAATAGGAAGAAAGTTAGCACTGACAATGAAAATGTTTATTATATTGAAATCCTAAAAAACTAAACGTTAAAAGACATGTAAGGATTTATAAGGTAAATCTATCGAATTATTTCCAATTATAGTTTTAATTGACGGTTTCGTGGCGCAGAGGCTTAGCAATAAGTTGCGGTGTTAGAAGCCGCGACTTCGAATTTCGCACAGAATAAGTATTTGTATGGCCAACAAATACTTATCTCGGGTCGGGATGTTTGTCCTTGTGAAATTTATGTATATCAACTGCCTCCACGATACAGGAGAAAATTCTAGAGTTTTTTCTATAGGAGAGGGGGCAAACGATCATGCGGCTCGCCTGATGGTAAGTGACTACCGCCATGAACAACGGCAACACCAGGGGAACCAGGAGAATTGCAGATGCGTTGCCGACAAAAGCGTGGGCAAAAAAGAATGGGGAGTGAGGAGTGGAAGGTAACGTTTTACAAATGAAATAAATAAATAACTCATGGAGCCAATACTATGTAGTTTAACAGGATTATTTTATCTATTACAGCCCAGAAGTCCACTGCTAAACATAGGTATCTCTAATAGATTGCCTCATAGGGAGGAGATTGCCACAGTTTCTACGCTTGGCAGGCGGATCGGTAACCGCAGTTTTTTTACTATTTTGATTAGTTATTAGCACGATGCTCCTGCCCATGGTTTGTTTTAGTTTGCCTCTGACACCTTTTATAACACTCACGCGAAGATGTGGAATAAAGGCTATTCTTACACCGCCACTACAGGGTATAACAGGATTCTTAGTCAATTTTATTTTTAATGGAGAAATAAGGCTTAAGAGAACAAATTTTTTATGAAACTACTTACAATCAGGTGAACTGTGTACTCGTTTGTACCCCTATCCTATAAAATATATTTTATTTTATGATAACTATCATGAGTTGGCCTATCACCCGTTTCCAGCTTAACGTCGATTTCTGGAACAGCATGTATATGGCGGTACTCCGAATGGGTTGGATCAACCGGGGTAGGTGGAATAGCAGAACAATGCTGCTTTGTTTTATGTGAGACCTAAGATGGATGCGTCGTTCCTAGAGGAACGAGACATTCCATCTTAGTCTTTAAAGATGTAGAATTCTATGGACCACAGCATTTAATTTCCATCAGGTAGATTGTGTGCTAGCTGGTCATTCTTACTATATTTAGAAAAAACAATCACAAAATTTATGATTTGTAAATATTATGGGGTAGTGTACTCACTACCCCATATCTTCCCGTGGGTGTCGTAAAAGGGGACAGAGGGATACTAAGGCAGAGGATGGGCAGCAGCATCTTTCTAATAACAGCAAAACAACAATAATAAAACTGCGGTTGTCAACCCGCTCGCCAACCATGGCAACTATGGCAATATACCCCTCATGAGCAATGATATTAATAAACGGTCCCCAGACCCAGGCGACCCCGCTATTCCTGGCTACGGTGTCGACCATGCTAACGGCGGGGCAGGAGGTGCTAAGAATCTCCGGTGGAGGGTCGATTGTCACCTACGACGACTCGATCTGGCAACATATAACGCACGCACCCTGAGGACTGACGAGAAGATACTGGAGCTGGAAGAAGAGATAGACAAGTTGCGCTGGAATATCATAGGATTCTCCGAGGTCCGAAGATAGGGGGAGGACACGGTAATCCTCGAATCCGGCAACTTGCTCTATCATCGGAAGGGCGACCATATGACCCAAGGAGTTGTCGGATTTATCGTCCACAAGTCTCTCGTTAACAACGCTGTAAAAATTAAGAGTGTGTCGACGAGGGTTGCGTACCTTACACTCAGAATCACCGAACGGTATTCGCTGAAGGTCATACAGGTTTACGCACCAACCTCGGCACATCCCGATAAGGAGGTGGAAGAAATGTATGAGGATATCTCTAGAGCCATGCATTCCTCTAAAACCCACTATACGGTGTTAATGGGAGACTTAGAAAACTAGGCACAAGAGAGAACGGTGAGCTGAAAGTAGGGAAATTCGGAATAGGGCAACGGAACCCAAGCAGCCAGCAGCTGGCCGACTTCATGGAGAAAGAGGGATTCTTTATAATGGACTCTTTCTTGCAGAAGTACCCCCACAGGAAGTGGACCTGGTCGAGCCTCGACGGTTTGACAAAGAATGAGATTGACTTTATTATATCGACCAGAAGGCAACTGTTCAGTGATGTCTCAGTGATCGCGAGGTTAAAAACCGGCAGCGATCACAGAATGGTGAGAAGCACACTGAACCTAAACGTTAAGTTGGAGAAGTCACGTCTAATGAAGTCAGCACTCCGTCCTGCCCATGCTCTAATCCAAAATCCTGAAACCTTTCAGCTCGAGCTACGAAACCGTTTTCAGTGCCTATAAAATTGCAATGCAGTGGACGATATGAATGACGAGCTCGTGGAAACTGTACATGCGATTGTAGCTAAGTTTTGCAAGACCCGCCACAGAAGAACACAAAAATTCTCCGATCACACTCTTAATCTCATGGCTGTTAGACGGGATATAAAACTGCAGTCTTCAGATTTGACAGCATACAGGCGACTGAACAGACAGATCTCCAAATGCATGCGGCGGGACATACGCAACTTTAATACTGCTCGTATTGAAGAAGCGATGGAGCTTAACCAGGGCTCCAAAGTCTCGCTAAAGATATGTCTTCCAGAAATAGCCAACTGTCAAAGCTGAAGACCGAGTATGGCAGCGTCGTTTCCGCGATACCTGATATTTTGAGTGAGATTGAGAGGTTCTATGGGCAACCGCAGCAGACCGATTTCCCTTCTGAGTCGCGTCTACGTGCTGTTTTCGAGAGTCATTACGAATCGTCTTGCGCGCATACTATAATGAATTGAAAAATGTTCTATTCATCAAAGATCTCCAGTAGCAGTAACCGAAGTACACTTTCAAGTCACTCCTTGTCCGGAGGTAAGGTCTATTCGTAATGATGTTTTTTTCCTTTAAAATCTTAAGCGTGTGCCTTTTTAGCCTTGTGCCTAGGCACGTGACTAATATCCCTTAAGGATAATCCTCCATCGTCCGGAGATAAGGTCTCATCATAACATACAAAACGAGCTCAAACTCAGCACACCTATTACTATTACTATTCTTCGAGTAGTTCACTGAAGTTCACCTTCAAGTCACTCCGTCAAGTCCGGGGGTAATTTTTCATCATAACTAACATAACGAGCACAATCTCGGCAAACCTTGTTTTACTCGTTGATGAGTTCCAGTAGCAGTCATCAAAGTACACCTTCAAGCCACGCTATCAAGTTCAGAGGTAAAATCTCATCATAACTAACAAAACGAGCTCAAAATCGGCATACCTATTTGTAGTGTTTGCACAAATACACAAACATACATTTATATATAAGTCACAGTCTCGAGCGCACCGCGTCAGTTACACGAGAGCCTCGGGCGAGAGTGGACGTGTTTAGTTAAGTGCGTGCCGAGCCTGTGTATAGCAGACAATACAAGTGGCGACGAGGAAAAAGATAAGTACCTATTTAGTATAAAGATGTAATCAAAAATAGGTTAGCAATGTGCAACTATTAGCATTGCAATTGTAAATTAATTCCTAGAGTACCCGCGGAAAAAAAAACTGTGGATTATGAATTATGATTTATTGTTTTAACCCTGTTATGATAATTTTAATAATTTATATAAATTATATGTTCGCATATGACCACGCTTAAGGTGTGCAAAAATTTATTTTCTTTGTGTCTTTAAGTTATTTATTATTATAATATTAAAGAATTTATACATGATAATAGTCTAATTTGTTGTGTTAATGATTTGTGTAACATATATGATTGTAAGCTGTTATAAAAAAAAAGAGTCCCGCTGGGTTTCTTGCTGGTTCTTCCCAGGACAGAGGTTTTTTTCGAACCAGTGCTAATTATACAAAGGAGTGACTTTCAATAAGTATTATTTATAATCTATATTGAATAAAAAAAGTTTCTGTTTCTGTAGCAATGATAAAATAATGATTTATTTTAACATATGTCTATTAGCACAACTTTTATTTAAAAATATTTTGATGGAAAAATAGTAGATGTAACTAATCACTCCTCTCGATTCGAACCGAAATACAATGTCGTTAGCTAATTTTTAGTGGCATTTTACATGTAGGTGTGATATTTATCGCCTTTAATGAAAATACTATTTTACCGCTTTCAGGGCTTACAAATGTTTTACAAGAAATCGTGGACACTTCACGACTTCTGTAAATTGCATAGTAGGTAACTAGTAATACTGTAAATGCGCATTATAGGTATTGAATTCACCCAAAGCCTAAATGGCACAGCAATGGAAGTAGTCGGTATAACAAATAAACCAAAAGAGAAGGGCGAGTGTTTTGGAACATATTACTATCATGGAATTGAGTTTGGGTACCAAGATACCAACCATTAAATTGGTGTTGGGTACTAAGATACCATCATTAAATTGAGTTGGGTACTAAGATACCATCATTAAATTGAGTTGGGTACTAAGATACCATCATTAAATTGAGTTGGGTACTAAGATACTATCATTAAATTGAGTTGGGTACTAAGATACCATCATTAAATTAAGTTGGGTACTAAGATACCACCATTATATTGGAAGTTGGGTATTAAGATACCACCATTAAATTGGAAGTTGGGTATTAAGATACCATAATTAAATTGGAAGTTGGGTATTAAGATACCACCATTAAATTGGAAGTTGGGTATTAAGATACCACCATTAAATTGGAAGTTGGGTATTAAGATACCACCATTAAATTGGAAGTTGGGTATTAAGATACCACCATGAAATTGGAAGTTGGGTATTAAGATACCACCATTAAATTGGAAGTTGGGTATTAAGATACCACCATTAAATTGGAAGTTAGGTATTAAGATACCACCATTAAATTAGACTTTGGGTACTAAGTTACTACCATTAAATTGGACTTTGGGTATTAAAATACCAGCATTAAATTGGAAATAAAAATATGAGAAACTGTTTCAGTTTGCCCCTAAAATAATAATAATAATGATACCGTTATCAGTTTTAATGTGATAGCACATCTATGGCTATAAGGTGTGAAAAATGGAAAAGGTCTCTACTAATCTATCTGGACGCAGCTGAAGTTACATCAGCACTCAAGTAACGAGCTACACTATTGTATTTTGGTGGCTCTGGGATACAAGAAATATTCTACAATTTAACGGTTGCCAATGTCGAATCATCAGAAACCGATGATGCATTTAAAGTAGCCATAAAAACTCTACGAGTATTTTCAACCTAAACGGAGCAAAGTTTATGAGCGGCATGTTTTTCGATTGCTAAAACATGAAAAAGGAGAAAAATTTGGGAAGTTTTTGATAAGATTGCGTCAACAGGCCGAAAAGTGTGCATTCGAAAAGCAAGATGATCATCTCATAGATCAAATTGCGGAAAAGTGTAATTCGAAATTGCGCCTAGAACCTTATATCTTACAAAACGTGGGAAGAGTTAAAAAGCAAAAAAAGTATATGCTTTTAATCAAATGTAAAGACCAGACAAGACATTATTAGCATATAGTAGTAACTCTCCTTTGGCAATAGAGGGTTCATTTGAAACTATACTCGAAGTCGATGGAAGAAAGGAACATACAACCATTTACATGATTTCGGGGGGTACTAGAGACCTGTTGGGTAAGAACACAGTCCGTCTAGGTGTCTTAAAACTTGGTATCGGGATAAATCAAGTGGAGAGTACCGATCCCCATTAAAGAGAAGGTTGAAATCAAAATTAAGGAATCACTAAACAGTGATATAATTGAAGAAGTGCAAGGCCCGTCTAAATGGGTTTCACCAATGTTCCAATCATGAAAGAAAATGGTGAATTACGTTTGTGCGTAGATATGAGATGTACGACCGCCGCTATGTTGCGAGAAAACCACCCCCTGCCTACTATGGACCATATTTGCCTAAAATGAAGAAAGCTAATTATTTTAACAAATTAGACATTAAAAAAAATGCCTTCCATCAAGTGGAAATTCACTCTGAATCCAGACACAACGACTTTTATAACCCCTAAAAGATTATATAGATATAAAAGAATAATACTTGGAATTACCTGCGCTTCCGAGATTTTTCAGAAGATCATTGAAAGGATGCTGATAAACTGTGAAGGGGTCGTCAATTTTATTGATGATATCCTGGTATTCGGGAACAGTGAAGAAAAACATGACGCATGACTAAAGAAAGTTCTACAGGTACTTAGTAAAAACAACGCCGTGCTGAATATCAATAAATGCATATATAAAACGCAGGATGTGAATTTTCTGGGACACAGGCCTACACATGAAGGAGTAAACCCTTCAACTAGTACGCTGAGAGCATTATGAAATTTAGGGTCCCAAAGACCATAGAAGAACTCCAAAGTTTTTTAGGACTCTTAAACTACATAAACAAATGGATACCTAACTTAGCCGCCATGACAGAACTTCTGAAGCACCTGCTAAGACAGAAGATGAGCGAAAGGAAGAGCTTAAAAAAACAATGGTCTGGAGAACAAAACAAAGCATTCCAAAAAACTCAAACGGATGCTCACGGAAATACAGATTTTAGGGTATTATGACGTCAGAGATGCAAGACAAGTGATAGCAGATGCTAGCCCTGTCGGACTTGGTGCTGTCCTTGTACAAAATGA
This sequence comes from Parnassius glacialis, assembly GCA_033319125.1. Taxonomy (NCBI): domain Eukaryota; kingdom Metazoa; phylum Arthropoda; class Insecta; order Lepidoptera; family Papilionidae; genus Parnassius; species Parnassius glacialis. Next base: position 11,161,475 of record JAVANC010000011.1, on the reverse strand, counting down.
TACAAATGTCCCTAGAATTATTGCCTATGGTAATCGAACTTTGACAGACCGCGAGCGCAGGTATAGCCAAACGGAAAAAGAGGCACTAGCATTAGTTTGGGGGGTCGAACATTAATATATTTTTATTTGGAAGCTCTATTGATTTAGTCACTGACCAAAAGCCGCTAGAGATATTGTTCGGGTCTAAATCAAAAACCATGTGCGAGGATTGAACGATGGGTACTGAGGCTACAGTCTTATTCATTCAAGGTGGTATACAAGCCAGGAAAACAAATATAGCTGATCCCTTGTCACGATTATGTAACTATCCTGATAACCCACCAAAAGGAAAAGACCAGCATGTGTACCACATAGTGGAAAATTCTAGACCAGTTGCTATACCAATGAGTACCATTGTAGCCATATCAGAAAAAAACCAAGAGATTTTACAAAGTGAAAAAAGGTGTCTATCAGAACGACTGGACGATTCAATTAAGAGTTACAAATTTTTTGAAAACGAGTTGTTTCCACGATAGCATTCTACTTCGTGGAAATAAAATTGTAATACCACAGCAACTCTTCAAGAGTGTATTAGATGCGGCATATGAGGGTCATCCAGGTATCGTAGCGATGAAGGGACGCTTGAGATCAAAGGTATGGTGGCCCCGTATTGATAAAGACGTAGAACAATTAGTAAAGGCCTGTAAAGTTTGTACGTTAGTGGGTTTGCCAAACCCACCTGCACCAATAAAGAGACGAGAGTTGCCTGCAGCTCTATGGATAGATGTCACAATGGATCTAATAGGACCATTGCTAAGTAATGAGTATCTGTTAATAGTGGTCGACTACTATAGTCGATACAAAGAAGTAAAAAATTACAAAAACATCACAAGCTTACAGATTATTAAAATGGTAAAAGAAATGTTCAGTAGACTTGGTTATCCTATTTCTATCACCGCAGACAATGGCAAGCAGTTCGTTAGTGAAGAGTTTCGATCTTTCTTCAAAGAATATAACATTAAGTTATTTAGTACTGTACCATATTGGCCTCAAATGATCGGCGAAGTTGAAAGACAAAACAGAGATATTTTGAAACGGCTTCGTATCAGCCAGATCGAGAGGAAGGATTTAAAAGAATGTTTGTGGGAGTATCTTCTAATGTATTGTAGTGTTATACTACTTACATTTCATTGTACACTAATTCTCCATTCTGTTTTGATATTCTGCATTCATGTTTTGCATCACTTTATACTATTTCTCCATTCTGTTCTTGATTTTCTGCATTCATGTTTTGCATCACTTTATACTATTTTTCCATTCTGTTTTTGATTCTCTGCATTTATATTTTGCATCACCTTTATTTATATAGGATCCTGTAACGTTTTTACACAATAACATATCATTTTACTGCGTATTTTCACACTATTTAGTACTTTTAAACTAGCTGTCAACGAAGCCTTACCTTTTTTTGGTCTTTTATTGAATTCTCTGTAACTCTACAATTTCAGGCTTCGGTGCGCTGTCGCGCATCAGTTTTTCCTATTTGAATAATATCTCATTTCTTACTTAAAGGTAAAGATTTTCCAATTATATTCCTAAAAACCAAAAATTTTATATTTGATAACCATTGTTTTTGTAGTTGTCATGGTAACTTTTATTCAAATTCGTCTCTGGTTTGATGTTCTTTCTTCATAAATACTTTTTGGCTGTAGGTCATTTACAATAAATTTCCTTTTAATTTAAATAATTTTTCCGTTCTCTCTAGAAAGATATAAAAGCCGAACAATCGGTGAAGAAATTCAGTCTTGCTTCAGTTCTCGTATCGGAAACATCTACTAAAGGCCTTATCCCGGGGCCGCTCTGCCCCGGGATCCTGCAAGCCTCCATCTACATCCGGCGCATCCTGAAGTCGTCGGCGCATCCTGCAAACCAGGCGCCGGGATCCTGCAAACCTCCATCTACATCCGGCGCATCCTGAAGTCGTCGGCGGATCCTGCAAACCAGGCGCCGGGATCCTGCAAGCCTCTATCCTGCCTGAAGCCACTGGACTCTACGATCCGTTGCTCTGCCTGAAGTCGCCGGATCCTACAAAACGTTGCTCTGCCTGAAGTCGCCGAGATCCCACAAGTCTCTACTCTACCTGGAGTCGCCGGAACCTACAAACCTCTGTTCCGCCCGAAATCACCGGAACCTACAACCTTTGTCCCGCCTGCAGTCACCGGATCCTGCAGGCTACTGCGCTGTCTGAAGTCGCTGAGGATCCTGCAAGCTCCTGTCTGGGCTGAAGTCGCCGATCCTGCAATCGCCGCATTCACCTGAGGTCGTCGCCTAGAGACGCCCACGCCTACCCACCTACGCCGTGCGTGCTCGTTCCAGGCGCTGAGAGCACGCTTGGGATCTTCGGACTCAGCTACGACATAAATCTTTTTTTATTACCTTTTTTTTTAAATATAGTTTGTAAATCACATCATCCATCATCTTCATATTTCATTTTTTTTATAAAATTGTAAATACTCTTTTAAAAACTTAAATATATTATTGTCTTGGTCTATTTGGTTGTTTTGCTGATCGTAGGTTAGGTTTTCCTTCTCTTTTAATTGTCGCTTCACGACAGTTTGGCGCCCAACGTAAAAGTCCTCTTTCTCTCTTAATTCTTCACCTCTACTGCGCCTTGTCTAGTTCCTTTTGATTTAATTGCTTTCCCTTTTGTTCTTAACTTACTATTCATCATTCATTTACACATCCTTTTCATACCTTCAAAATTCTAAAACAAAACTTCTTCTAGTTTTTTCAACTTATCTGGATTGTATTTAGGCCTTCATATAACACTTCATTTACATTCATCACTCTAAGTTACATTCATCACTCTAATATTTTTTATTCTAGATAACTTAGAGGTACGTTTTTTAATAATATTTTTATTTCTTAAACTTAACTTTACTTAAAGTTAATTTGTATATATGTATAAATATAACTGTTAATTTGTATATATGTATAAATATCACCATTTTCACCTTATTATTTTCTTTTAATTTGTTTGTTTGTTTGATGATCCAGTGTACTTCAACACATCTTGCTTTAGGACCTCGAACTTTCGTTGGTTAATCGTCACTTTTTATTTTTATTTCAGACACATCTCGTTGGTGATGTTGCTGATCTCTGGCTTTGAGCCCTACCGCTCTGGCCGTTCTTAATCTTTACTTAAGTCATAGCGACTAAAGCTTACTTGAGGTATTTCTTTACCTTTATCTTCACTTGGGAGCAGCTGACTACTCCCTTAATTTTTATCTTCACTTAGGAGCGGTTGACAACTCCTTAAATAAGCCTGAATGTCTTTTTGAAAACACACTTCTAAGAGTGGTGTTTCTTCGACTAATTTTTTTTTCCCACACAGGAGCGGTTGACTACTCCTTAAATAAGCCTTAATGTCATTTTGAAAACACACTTTTAGAGTGGTAGTCATTGAATGTGAACTCCACCCTTACCTGAATGCAGATGATGAATGTAAGAGATAGTATATCTGATTTTGACTGGTGATGTCTGTTTCTGCAAAGCTGTGTTTTTTATGGTTTATTTTAGAATGTATATATCAAAATTTTTGCTGAGTCAAAAATTTTCCAGGGTCGGGGGGAAAATGTAGTGTTATACTACTTACATTTCATTGTACACTAATTCTCTATTCTGTTTTGATATTCTGCATTCATGTTTTGCATCACTTTATACTATTTCTCCATTCTGTTCTTGATTTTCTGCATTCATGTTTTGCATCACTTTATACTATTTTTCCATTCTGTTTTTGATTATCTGCATTTATATTTTGCATCACCTTTATTTATATAGGATCCTGTAACGTTTTTTACACAATAATATATCATTTTACTGCGTATTTTCACACTATTTAGTACTTTTAAACTAGCTGTCAACCAAAGACATTTAAGTAGTAGTAGTAATAGACCGGACATCAGCAGCAAAATTGTCGTCTGTAACTTATGTCCTGTAGGATATATCTCTGTTAGTCTTAGTGACATCGTCATAAAGTCAAGACGCATTCTTTTCATATCTTTAAAAAATATTTTTATAGAAAATATGCCCGATTGTGCATTAAGATATTGTAAGTCACGATATGGAGCAAAAAATGAACGTGATTTTGGTTTTTTATCGTAATTATAAAGTATATTTACCGAATAATCTTTAAATTTTATTATTTCTAGTAGATTGTTCTAGAAAATTTATGTTTATTGTACTAAGCGCCCTCTGTTATCCTGTAGCGTCACTATTTATTTAAAGTTAGTGATTGACGACGTTTTGGGGTTGGGGTTATCGATAAAAATAATATACAGGATGCCGATTTAATCATTAACAATATTTAAGGAGGTAAAACAGTCAAAGATACTGTACCCATACCAACAAAAATGAGTAGCATATAGCAACTATGCTAAGTGGCCTACTTTATGTGGAAGGGTGGGAAAATTTTTTTAGGCATGATGATGAGATTTTCTGTGTTGCTTATGTACATGCTGAGGATACTTGCTGTGTTGATGTTTATCAATACAGCAAGTCTTCTCTTTTACATACCGGGCGTCATTGTCTGGTGGTATTCAAGGACAAAATCATTATAGATCCTGGCTTACAGTGATAGGAGTGTGCTATAGGCTTGTGACATTAAAAAAATTGTACTGTTAAAGATATTAGATACAAGAAGTTGTAGGTTAAGCCTGAGTTAGGAAATAAGGTAAAATCTTAATATAACAATTTTTATTGATGTGGGTAGTGTCTTTTAAGTAGTGCAGCTGATGAAATTGACAAAATAATATAAAAGGAGAGGAAGACGTCTCCATACATTCTTGGGCCCAAGTGTTAACAAGATGTAAGTACCATTTGAAAGCGTATATATAAACAATTAATAGCTGAAAAGATATGTCAATCTAGAAGCTGAGTTATTGTAGAATAAGTAAAATAGAGATTATCTATTACCTACACTGTAGCAGGTGATTTTTCACTGTTATTACATTGTAACAGGTTATTTTTCACTATAATTACTTAAAGATATAAAAGCAGGATCAGTATAAAATAGAGGCATAAAAAGTTAAAGTGATTTTCATGTGATGGAAGTCATGATAAATAGATTTATACAATGAAACAATCATTTTACTCCCTATTATTATATTTTAAAGCATTTCAAGCTTAGTAACCTTCAACAACATTATCGATACTTTGGTATCGAAAGGGTAACATTCCTAAAACGATCTTATATTGTAATCTTTCAAATCTTTGAAGTACACAAGGGGCAGTCAAAGTCAAATGTCACCTTTGTAGAACGCTCCATAGAGTATGGTAATATTTAGAAAGGACCCTCAGAACCTAAGAGTATATATATGATAACAAATTTAGTCAGAACCATAGTTAAGAGTGCTCAGAACAATTATTTTTTAAATGTTATTTATATGAATTATAAAACTAATATTTTATTAGAATTAGTTTCGTTACTAAATTACGCTTCTCTAAATTAACAGAATTTACTTTAAATGACGAGTTTCCGTCGTTACGCGCTACGCGTCGCGTTTACGTCACATACTTTAGTGCTATTTCCTTCGCCGCATGAGTGTAAGAGGCAACTACAAATTTATAAAATATTAAGTGGGTACAATAGAAATTTTTGTTAGTTTTTATATAAAGGGTAAGTGATTACACTGTCTTTTAAAGTTAATTCCTTATATTTTGCTTCGTAACAATTTTATATACTTTATAAAATTTCCATTTCAAGTACTGTGTCTTTCACGTATCACTATATTTAATAGACAGAATTAACTGAAAATTAAATACAAGGTGTGAATGATCACTATAAATCATGTGTAATTAACACAAATTTTCATATTCCACAAAGTTTTAAAATTACGTTTTATGTTATAATTTCGATATATAATGAACATTATGGCGAAGTTGTTTTCAACAATAATTAAAAATTTTGTTCAACCAACTTCAATATAAATTATTAAGAATAACAATATTAGACAGACCTTGATCAAATTTATATGGAACAACATGTGAAACACCAACTTTCAAATAAAAAAGAATGATCGAAATCAGTTCACCCAGAAGGAAGTTATGAGGTAACACACATAAAAAAAACATAGAGTCGACTTGAGTACCTCCTCCAGTTTGAAGTCAGTAGAAAAATGGCGTTGGTCAAAGATTTCATAATAAAGTATATACCTATGATTAAATTTTTTTTTGAGGCTCCTACTGAGTATATCAATATAATCATTGTATATAAAAATTACGTGTCACATTGTTTGTCCGCGACGAACTCCTAAACTACTGAACTGATTTCAATGAAATTTTGCACACTGTGTGCAGTTTGGTCCAACTTGAGAGATATGATAGTTTTTATCCCGATAAGTGACCCTCAATATTTTTTATTAGGAATTTAATAATTTTTATAGGACACAGGGTCATCGGAGAGTGCCGAACAACATCTGCCTGGCCAGCTAGTAATATTATATATTTCTTTTCTTTATGAAAATTGAGTGTTTCTATATCTTTGTTTCTTTCTTCATAGTATTTATTAGATTTTAACATTTGACGATTCGTTAGATTTGCTTTAGTTGTAGAAGTGACATAATATGTTCTTTTTTTCTTTTCAGTGGAATTGTTTGATTTTGTTATTTATTACTGTTCCAACCATTGAACTTTTTTACGCAACTTTTGTTTAATAAATTGTTTGATGTTTGATGACTTTTTTACAGTCAAAAATATTGTTTCAAATAATAAAATTAATCCCTCCCTCTCCTTACAGTTTCCTTCCACTGCTGGTCATGGGCCAATGAAATAAAGGGGAGCACAGAATTTTCCTGCCACAAATATCACCCACCTTTGCAACCCTGCCCTAAACATCGCACGGAGTAGCCGCATTTCACCGAGATTAAATTAAGAAAAAATGTTCGCCTTTTCCCTCCAACATTTTTTTCTTATCACTATTACCACAAACACCGTTACATCCTAAAAAAACCCACTAAACATAGGCCTCCACTATATTCCTCATAGAGGGTATACTTGTCATAGTTGCCACGTTCTGTTCCACGGTACACATACCTTGTCAATTTGTAACAAAGTACGTGTACCGTGGAACTTAAGAGTGGATCAGTCGCCTCTTACGACACCCACGGAATGATATGAATATTCATACACCGCCACTACACAGCAATTGATAATTTCTCGAAACATTTCATTTATCGACAAATCGTCTTGCAATTGTCGTTACTCTAGCGCTCACTTGACCTTCATACAAATAATTCGATATTTTAATTGTTAATATTTTTTTAATTTTTGGATAAGAACATAGTAATGACTCTAAGTTATATTTACCATCTTTAACAAAAATTGTCTTTGGCCTGACCTACTATACTCTTAGGCTTGACCATAGTTCTGACTAAGTATGTCCAAAAAATGTCGAAGCGTCACCTACTGGGTAATAGCTAAAATGTTGTCTTAATAAATGATAGTGTAGTTTTGCTATTTTTAGCTAGAGGGCGTCACACACGGACGAGCTTAAAGTTTTTGTATAGAAATTGCCCCAATGCCCGCTCTATAGTATATATATATTTTAAATCTCTTTGCTGTCAACGAAGCCTTACCTTTTTTTGGTCTTTTATTGAATTCTCTGTAACTCTACAATTTCAGGCTTCGGTGCGCTATCGCGCATCAGTTTTTCCTATTTGAATAATATCTCATTTCTTACTTAAAGGTAAAGATTTTCCAATTATATTCCTAAAAACCAAAAATTTTATATTTGATAACCATTGTTTTTGTAGTTGTCATGGTAACTTTTATTCAAATTCGTCTCTGGTTTGATGTTCTTTCTTCATAAATACTTTTTGGCTGTAGGTCATTTACAATAAATTTCCTTTTAATTTAAATAATTTTTCCGTTCTCTCTAGAAAGATATAAAAGCCGAACAATCGGTGAAGAAATTCAGTCTTGCTTCAGTTCTCGTATCGGAAACATCTACTAAAGGCCTTATCCCGGGGCCGCTCTGCCCCGGGATCCTGCAAGCCTCCATCTACATCCGGCGCATCCTGAAGTCGTCGGCGCATCCTGCAAACCAGGCGCCGGGATCCTGCAAGCCTCCATCTACATCCGGCGCATCCTGAAGTCGTCGGCGCATCCTGCAAACCAGGCGCCGGGATCCTGCAAGCCTCTATCCTGCCTGAAGCCACTGGACTCTACGATCCGTTGCTCTGCCTGAAGTCGCCGGATCCTACAAAACGTTGCTCTGCCTGAAGTCGCCGAGATCCCACAAGTCTCTACTCTACCTGGAGTCGCCGGAACCTACAAACCTCTGTTCCGCCCGAAATCACCGGAACCTACAACCTTTGTCCCGCCTGCAGTCACCGGATCCTGCAGGCTACTGCGCTGTCTGAAGTCGCTGAGGATCCTGCAAGCTCCTGTCTGGGCTGAAGTCGCCGATCCTGCAATCGCCGCATTCACCTGAGGTCGTCGCCTAGAGACGCCCACGCCTACCCACCTACGCCGTGCGTGCTCGTTCCAGGCGCTGAGAGCACGCTTGGGATCTTCGGACTCAGATACGACATAAATCTTTTTTTATTACCTTTTTTTTTAAATATAGTTTGTAAATCACATCATCCATCATCTTCATATTTCATTTTTTTTATAAAATTGTAAATACTCTTTTAAAAACTTAAATATATTATTGTCTTGGTCTATTTGGTTGTTTTGCTGATCGTAGGTTAGGTTTTCCTTCTCTTTTAATTGTCGCTTCACGACAGTATAACAGCACCCCTCCTTACAGTTACCGGGAGGTTACCGTCTGAACTGTTTTTTCAACGAAAAAGTAGGGATAAAATTCCATCAATAGGTGAAATAAATTACAGACAATCATTTAGATTCAGATATCAGGGATAGAGACAATAAAAATCTTGATAAGAAAGAGATGTAGTGTTTGCACAAATACACAAACATACATTTATATATAAGTCACAGTCTCGAGTGCACCGCGTCAGTTACACGACAGCCTCGGGCGAGAGTGGACGTGTTTAGTTAAGTGCGTGCCGAGCCTGTGTTACACTACAGTGATCAGAGAAGATAGCAGACAATACACTATTAATACTCGTCGAGGAGTTCCAGTAGCCAGGAGTTTCAGGTCTCCATAAAGTCAAAGATGTATAAGTATATTTATATATAAACCCTACGTACTTTTAGCGATACAAAATATTGTTATAAAAATCTGTGATTATAAAAATAATAATAATATCTTACCTTTGGTTTTTGGAATATTTTGTATTTCTACAGCGATCGATATATTTCAGCACGAACCGCTGAAAGTAAACGGCCACTTACGACGGCGGCAGATCCTGGAGTAAAAAAGTAAATTAGTAAAAAAAACTGCCATTTACATTCCATGGCTTTCCACGTGATAGATGAAGAGTTTAAAAAATAGATTGAGTTGAACAATTAATATTTTCAAAAGTTATCGTGTTTACCCCTGCATACGGACTTAATAAATCTACACCATAAGCCACTAAAACGATTTTTTATGCAAAAATAGCAATTAATCGTTAAAAAAATTATAATTCCAGCAATCATTTATCATTCTAACAATGTGCTTTTTATATCATTTATATGATCAATGTGATTTTAGATAAAATTTAATGCGACAAAACTTTGGATTCTTGATTTTTAGGCTCTAGAAAAATCTAACCCGGTTGCAAAAATGAAATATAAATAGAAGTAAAATGCCCGCACTAAGTTTAGTAGCAAGCGTATGCAAGTTTATCATTTGCAATTGAGTCCCGCCTGCTACTAAACTTAATACGAATATTTAACTTGGACTTTCATCTCATAATATGGTCCGTTAAGCCGAAGTAGAGTTTACTTTGTTTATAGTTTATTTTAATTTTGTTTACTATTCTCGATCTTGTTTCGATCTTTTTAGTGCATTACTTTTAAATAGCCTTTTTTGCAGTCGGGTTTTTGATTTTTTTAATTATTTATTTGATAGTTGTTTTGTTCAAAGGTATGTAATTTATACTATAAATTGAACCCAATAATATTGGTTCATCGTAATATTATGTAGATTATTATATAGATATTAGAATTTTACTTCTAAAACTGGGTCGTTCAACATAAAAAAAAAACTGCGGTTACTGCGGCTGCCAAACTGCTTGCCAATCGTGACTACTATGGCAAATATACCCCCTATGAGGCTAGGCTATGAGGCATCTTCGAGTAATTGCTGAACATATATAAAAAACGAAGATTCCGACGAATTTGTAAACATCCTCCTTGTTTGAAATCGGTTGAAAATAGTTGTATTTTCGATAGTATATTTTCCGATCCCGCCAACCTTCACTTTAACTAAGTCTATTCTCAATATTATTGCCGTAATAACGTCTCTCTTTCCTGCATAAGTAAATAAAATCAAGAGTTACTATAACAAGAGCTTTGCCTGTTATTAGACAACAAACTAATGGTGCCGAAAGCCGGGACAAAGAAGTCAATATAACTGGGTATTATTACCACCGGCAACTACCTTATTTGCCGGAAGAATATGGAAATATTAAAGAGAATCCGAAAGTCTCTTTTTTTATATTCTCACTTTTAGTCAGAAAATAAGAAACTTTATTTTCTGAAAATTCATGTTGTGCTTTTTTTTATAGGATAAGGGTGACAAACGAGCACACAGTCCACCTGATGGCAAGTGGTTGCTGAGGCCCATAGACATCCACGTCTATCCTCCATTACAAATCAAAATGCAGATGCGCTGTCACCCGTGAGGACCAAGATGGAATACCTCATTTCCAGTAAAAAGGGCCTCCGGTCACCCGCACTCACCAAGCGAAACGCAGAGGTAAACCTCTACTTCACGCTGGTATTCTGTGAGGTTCGTGGTACCACCCCGGTTCGAGCCGGCCCATCCGTGCGACAGCAACAGCTGCCGCGTGGCTCTACCACTGTTACTTACCGACTAAGGAAATTCTTGTACTCAGAAGGAGAATAATTTACTTAATAATGTTGTATATTTTTAAAGGAAATATTTGTAAATGTAATGTTTACATTTTGCGAAGACATAAAGAACAACGTACATTATTAAACAATGTAAGTTACGTTGGAGATAACAATGTGTGTTATTTGTCAGATTCACGTTGAAATTTGTTCCTTTTTATTCGGTAGAGCATTTTCAAAGCAAACCTAGTAAGAGCCTCAAAAATTATTCACTGGGTATAGATCTGAAGTGTGATGAGCCGTAAATAATCCCTCCCGCCGTTTCACCGCGGGTTTAAGGATTTTATGTGTCTATTTTTTATTGTCAGATTTCTTTACGATGAACATAAGTAGCTTATAATTCCCCAAAAGCTCATAGTGGAATATCGAGAGTTATTAGATTCCTATGATCTTCGGTTAAGGGATTCTAAAGGATCAGTCCCTGTATTGTTAAATCTCCAAGAGGGATCTAATGGAAAATATCCTTTCGCACAACCTATACAAAATTAATTAGTGTTACATTACATCATTAACTCCCACAAACCAAACTAAATGGCGCTGTACGTAGATAAATGGCGCCAACAAGATATACTTCAATTTACTATATAGGGTCCGAACCCTGCTTTTATTAACATAGCTTCACTGGGGATTCCAACACCGCAAAATAGCTGCTTCCACCTGATGGGACCAGTATATTTGAACGTAAAGGAACAAGGCGCCTACAGATGTGGTAAACCTTTTGCTTCCCTCGTGGAATTAAATGTTGTAAGCTGTCTATAAGAGCAAAGTACAGTTAACATTATTGTATAGTGTAATATGTGTCGTACATTAAAATCGAGTTTTCGTATCTCCGTCTATTATTACTCGCCGTCCGGGCTGCCTTCCCATCTCACTACAATAGAAAAATACTTTTAAAAGTAATAACTTGCAACCAGTTTATTTGGATTATCTGACAAGTATTCCTGTTATCTGTACTTAAACTAAGACAAATCTTAAACAAAAGCACTCTCATAGTAGCCCGAAATCATTTTGAGGGCAGATATGTGAGTTAAATACGTTACTTAGCTTTACTTCTACGAAATAGGAAGAAAGTTAGCACTGACAATGAAAATGTTTATTATATTGAAATCCTAAAAAACTAAACGTTAAAAGACATGTAAGGATTTATAAGGTAAATCTATCGAATTATTTCCAATTATAGTTTTAATTGACGGTTTCGTGGCGCAGAGGCTTAGCAATAAGTTGCGGTGTTAGAAGCCGCGACTTCGAATTTCGCACAGAATAAGTATTTGTATGGCCAACAAATACTTATCTCGGGTCGGGATGTTTGTCCTTGTGAAATTTATGTATATCAACTGCCTCCACGATACAGGAGAAAATTCTAGAGTTTTTTCTATAGGAGAGGGGGCAAACGATCATGCGGCTCGCCTGATGGTAAGTGACTACCGCCATGAACAACGGCAACACCAGGGGAACCAGGAGAATTGCAGATGCGTTGCCGACAAAAGCGTGGGCAAAAAAGAATGGGGAGTGAGGAGTGGAAGGTAACGTTTTACAAATGAAATAAATAAATAACTCATGGAGCCAATACTATGTAGTTTAACAGGATTATTTTATCTATTACAGCCCAGAAGTCCACTGCTAAACATAGGTATCTCTAATAGATTGCCTCATAGGGAGGAGATTGCCACAGTTTCTACGCTTGGCAGGCGGATCGGTAACCGCAGTTTTTTTACTATTTTGATTAGTTATTAGCACGATGCTCCTGCCCATGGTTTGTTTTAGTTTGCCTCTGACACCTTTTATAACACTCACGCGAAGATGTGGAATAAAGGCTATTCTTACACCGCCACTACAGGGTATAACAGGATTCTTAGTCAATTTTATTTTTAATGGAGAAATAAGGCTTAAGAGAACAAATTTTTTATGAAACTACTTACAATCAGGTGAACTGTGTACTCGTTTGTACCCCTATCCTATAAAATATATTTTATTTTATGATAACTATCATGAGTTGGCCTATCACCCGTTTCCAGCTTAACGTCGATTTCTGGAACAGCATGTATATGGCGGTACTCCGAATGGGTTGGATCAACCGGGGTAGGTGGAATAGCAGAACAATGCTGCTTTGTTTTATGTGAGACCTAAGATGGATGCGTCGTTCCTAGAGGAACGAGACATTCCATCTTAGTCTTTAAAGATGTAGAATTCTATGGACCACAGCATTTAATTTCCATCAGGTAGATTGTGTGCTAGCTGGTCATTCTTACTATATTTAGAAAAAACAATCACAAAATTTATGATTTGTAAATATTATGGGGTAGTGTACTCACTACCCCATATCTTCCCGTGGGTGTCGTAAAAGGGGACAGAGGGATACTAAGGCAGAGGATGGGCAGCAGCATCTTTCTAATAACAGCAAAACAACAATAATAAAACTGCGGTTGTCAACCCGCTCGCCAACCATGGCAACTATGGCAATATACCCCTCATGAGCAATGATATTAATAAACGGTCCCCAGACCCAGGCGACCCCGCTATTCCTGGCTACGGTGTCGACCATGCTAACGGCGGGGCAGGAGGTGCTAAGAATCTCCGGTGGAGGGTCGATTGTCACCTACGACGACTCGATCTGGCAACATATAACGCACGCACCCTGAGGACTGACGAGAAGATACTGGAGCTGGAAGAAGAGATAGACAAGTTGCGCTGGAATATCATAGGATTCTCCGAGGTCCGAAGATAGGGGGAGGACACGGTAATCCTCGAATCCGGCAACTTGCTCTATCATCGGAAGGGCGACCATATGACCCAAGGAGTTGTCGGATTTATCGTCCACAAGTCTCTCGTTAACAACGCTGTAAAAATTAAGAGTGTGTCGACGAGGGTTGCGTACCTTACACTCAGAATCACCGAACGGTATTCGCTGAAGGTCATACAGGTTTACGCACCAACCTCGGCACATCCCGATAAGGAGGTGGAAGAAATGTATGAGGATATCTCTAGAGCCATGCATTCCTCTAAAACCCACTATACGGTGTTAATGGGAGACTTAGAAAACTAGGCACAAGAGAGAACGGTGAGCTGAAAGTAGGGAAATTCGGAATAGGGCAACGGAACCCAAGCAGCCAGCAGCTGGCCGACTTCATGGAGAAAGAGGGATTCTTTATAATGGACTCTTTCTTGCAGAAGTACCCCCACAGGAAGTGGACCTGGTCGAGCCTCGACGGTTTGACAAAGAATGAGATTGACTTTATTATATCGACCAGAAGGCAACTGTTCAGTGATGTCTCAGTGATCGCGAGGTTAAAAACCGGCAGCGATCACAGAATGGTGAGAAGCACACTGAACCTAAACGTTAAGTTGGAGAAGTCACGTCTAATGAAGTCAGCACTCCGTCCTGCCCATGCTCTAATCCAAAATCCTGAAACCTTTCAGCTCGAGCTACGAAACCGTTTTCAGTGCCTATAAAATTGCAATGCAGTGGACGATATGAATGACGAGCTCGTGGAAACTGTACATGCGATTGTAGCTAAGTTTTGCAAGACCCGCCACAGAAGAACACAAAAATTCTCCGATCACACTCTTAATCTCATGGCTGTTAGACGGGATATAAAACTGCAGTCTTCAGATTTGACAGCATACAGGCGACTGAACAGACAGATCTCCAAATGCATGCGGCGGGACATACGCAACTTTAATACTGCTCGTATTGAAGAAGCGATGGAGCTTAACCAGGGCTCCAAAGTCTCGCTAAAGATATGTCTTCCAGAAATAGCCAACTGTCAAAGCTGAAGACCGAGTATGGCAGCGTCGTTTCCGCGATACCTGATATTTTGAGTGAGATTGAGAGGTTCTATGGGCAACCGCAGCAGACCGATTTCCCTTCTGAGTCGCGTCTACGTGCTGTTTTCGAGAGTCATTACGAATCGTCTTGCGCGCATACTATAATGAATTGAAAAATGTTCTATTCATCAAAGATCTCCAGTAGCAGTAACCGAAGTACACTTTCAAGTCACTCCTTGTCCGGAGGTAAGGTCTATTCGTAATGATGTTTTTTTCCTTTAAAATCTTAAGCGTGTGCCTTTTTAGCCTTGTGCCTAGGCACGTGACTAATATCCCTTAAGGATAATCCTCCATCGTCCGGAGATAAGGTCTCATCATAACATACAAAACGAGCTCAAACTCAGCACACCTATTACTATTACTATTCTTCGAGTAGTTCACTGAAGTTCACCTTCAAGTCACTCCGTCAAGTCCGGGGGTAATTTTTCATCATAACTAACATAACGAGCACAATCTCGGCAAACCTTGTTTTACTCGTTGATGAGTTCCAGTAGCAGTCATCAAAGTACACCTTCAAGCCACGCTATCAAGTTCAGAGGTAAAATCTCATCATAACTAACAAAACGAGCTCAAAATCGGCATACCTATTTGTAGTGTTTGCACAAATACACAAACATACATTTATATATAAGTCACAGTCTCGAGCGCACCGCGTCAGTTACACGAGAGCCTCGGGCGAGAGTGGACGTGTTTAGTTAAGTGCGTGCCGAGCCTGTGTATAGCAGACAATACAAGTGGCGACGAGGAAAAAGATAAGTACCTATTTAGTATAAAGATGTAATCAAAAATAGGTTAGCAATGTGCAACTATTAGCATTGCAATTGTAAATTAATTCCTAGAGTACCCGCGGAAAAAAAAACTGTGGATTATGAATTATGATTTATTGTTTTAACCCTGTTATGATAATTTTAATAATTTATATAAATTATATGTTCGCATATGACCACGCTTAAGGTGTGCAAAAATTTATTTTCTTTGTGTCTTTAAGTTATTTATTATTATAATATTAAAGAATTTATACATGATAATAGTCTAATTTGTTGTGTTAATGATTTGTGTAACATATATGATTGTAAGCTGTTATAAAAAAAAAGAGTCCCGCTGGGTTTCTTGCTGGTTCTTCCCAGGACAGAGGTTTTTTTCGAACCAGTGCTAATTATACAAAGGAGTGACTTTCAATAAGTATTATTTATAATCTATATTGAATAAAAAAAGTTTCTGTTTCTGTAGCAATGATAAAATAATGATTTATTTTAACATATGTCTATTAGCACAACTTTTATTTAAAAATATTTTGATGGAAAAATAGTAGATGTAACTAATCACTCCTCTCGATTCGAACCGAAATACAATGTCGTTAGCTAATTTTTAGTGGAATTTTACATGTAGGTGTGATATTTATCGCCTTTAATGAAAATACTATTTTACCGCTTTCAGGGCTTACAAATGTTTTACAAGAAATCGTGGACACTTCACGACTTCTGTAAATTGCATAGTAGGTAACTAGTAATACTGTAAATGCGCATTATAGGTATTGAATTCACCCAAAGCCTAAATGGCACAGCAATGGAAGTAGTCGGTATAACAAATAAACCAAAAGAGAAGGGCGAGTGTTTTGGAACATATTACTATCATGGAATTGAGTTTGGGTACCAAGATACCAACCATTAAATTGGTGTTGGGTACTAAGATACCATCATTAAATTGAGTTGGGTACTAAGATACCATCATTAAATTGAGTTGGGTACTAAGATACCATCATTAAATTGAGTTGGGTACTAAGATACTATCATTAAATTGAGTTGGGTACTAAGATACCATCATTAAATTAAGTTGGGTACTAAGATACCACCATTATATTGGAAGTTGGGTATTAAGATACCACCATTAAATTGGAAGTTGGGTATTAAGATACCATAATTAAATTGGAAGTTGGGTATTAAGATACCACCATTAAATTGGAAGTTGGGTATTAAGATACCACCATTAAATTGGAAGTTGGGTATTAAGATACCACCATTAAATTGGAAGTTGGGTATTAAGATACCACCATGAAATTGGAAGTTGGGTATTAAGATACCACCATTAAATTGGAAGTTGGGTATTAAGATACCACCATTAAATTGGAAGTTAGGTATTAAGATACCACCATTAAATTAGACTTTGGGTACTAAGTTACTACCATTAAATTGGACTTTGGGTATTAAAATACCAGCATTAAATTGGAAATAAAAATATGAGAAACTGTTTCAGTTTGCCCCTAAAATAATAATAATAATGATACCGTTATCAGTTTTAATGTGATAGCACATCTATGGCTATAAGGTGTGAAAAATGGAAAAGGTCTCTACTAATCTATCTGGACGCAGCTGAAGTTACATCAGCACTCAAGTAACGAGCTACACTATTGTATTTTGGTGGCTCTGGGATACAAGAAATATTCTACAATTTAACGGTTGCCAATGTCGAATCATCAGAAACCGATGATGCATTTAAAGTAGCCATAAAAACTCTACGAGTATTTTCAACCTAAACGGAGCAAAGTTTATGAGCGGCATGTTTTTCGATTGCTAAAACATGAAAAAGGAGAAAAATTTGGGAAGTTTTTGATAAGATTGCGTCAACAGGCCGAAAAGTGTGCATTCGAAAAGCAAGATGATCATCTCATAGATCAAATTGCGGAAAAGTGTAATTCGAAATTGCGCCTAGAACCTTATATCTTACAAAACGTGGGAAGAGTTAAAAAGCAAAAAAAGTATATGCTTTTAATCAAATGTAAAGACCAGACAAGACATTATTAGCATATAGTAGTAACTCTCCTTTGGCAATAGAGGGTTCATTTGAAACTATACTCGAAGTCGATGGAAGAAAGGAACATACAACCATTTACATGATTTCGGGGGGTACTAGAGACCTGTTGGGTAAGAACACAGTCCGTCTAGGTGTCTTAAAACTTGGTATCGGGATAAATCAAGTGGAGAGTACCGATCCCCATTAAAGAGAAGGTTGAAATCAAAATTAAGGAATCACTAAACAGTGATATAATTGAAGAAGTGCAAGGCCCGTCTAAATGGGTTTCACCAATGTTCCAATCATGAAAGAAAATGGTGAATTACGTTTGTGCGTAGATATGAGATGTACGACCGCCGCTATGTTGCGAGAAAACCACCCCCTGCCTACTATGGACCATATTTGCCTAAAATGAAGAAAGCTAATTATTTTAACAAATTAGACATTAAAAAAAATGCCTTCCATCAAGTGGAAATTCACTCTGAATCCAGACACAACGACTTTTATAACCCCTAAAAGATTATATAGATATAAAAGAATAATACTTGGAATTACCTGCGCTTCCGAGATTTTTCAGAAGATCATTGAAAGGATGCTGATAAACTGTGAAGGGGTCGTCAATTTTATTGATGATATCCTGGTATTCGGGAACAGTGAAGAAAAACATGACGCATGACTAAAGAAAGTTCTACAGGTACTTAGTAAAAACAACGCCGTGCTGAATATCAATAAATGCATATATAAAACGCAGGATGTGAATTTTCTGGGACACAGGCCTACACATGAAGGAGTAAACCCTTCAACTAGTACGCTGAGAGCATTATGAAATTTAGGGTCCCAAAGACCATAGAAGAACTCCAAAGTTTTTTAGGACTCTTAAACTACATAAACAAATGGATACCTAACTTAGCCGCCATGACAGAACTTCTGAAGCACCTGCTAAGACAGAAGATGAGCGAAAGGAAGAGCTTAAAAAAACAATGGTCTGGAGAACAAAACAAAGCATTCCAAAAAACTCAAACGGATGCTCACGGAAATACAGATTTTAGGGTATTATGACGTCAGAGATGCAAGACAAGTGATAGCAGATGCTAGCCCTGTCGGACTTGGTGCTGTCCTTGTACAAAATGATACAAATGTCCCTAGAATTATTGCCTATGGTAATCGAACTTTGACAGACCGCGAGCGCAGGTATAGCCAAACGGAAAAAGAGGCACTAGCATTAGTTTGGGGGGTCGAACATTAATATATTTTTATTTGGAAGCTCTATTGATTTAGTCACTGACCAAAAGCCGCTAGAGATATTGTTCGGGTCTAAATCAAAAACCATGTGCGAGGATTGAACGATGGGTACTGAGGCTACAGTCTTATTCATTCAAGGTGGTATACAAGCCAGGAAAACAAATATAGCTGATCCCTTGTCACGATTATGTAACTATCCTGATAACCCACCAAAAGGAAAAGACCAGCATGTGTACCACATAGTGGAAAATTCTAGACCAGTTGCTATACCAATGAGTACCATTGTAGCATATTCAGAAAAAAACCAAGAGATTTACAAAGTGAAAAAAGGTGTCTATCAGAACGACTGGGACGATTCAATTAAGAGTTACAAATTTTTTGAAAACGAGTTGTTTCCACGATAGCATTCTACTTCGTGGAAATAAAATTGTAATACCACAGCAACTCTTCAAGAGTGTATTAGATGCGGCATATGAGGGTCATCCAGGTATCGTAGCGATGAAGGGACGCTTGAGATCAAAGGTATGGTGGCCCCGTATTGATAAAGACGTAGAACAATTAGTAAAGGCCTGTAAAGTTTGTACGTTAGTGGGTTTGCCAAACCCACCTGCACCAATAAAGAGACGAGAGTTGCCTGCAGCTCTATGGATAGATGTCACAATGGATCTAATAGGACCATTGCTAAGTAATGAGTATCTGTTAATAGTGGTCGACTACTATAGTCGATACAAAGAAGTAAAAAATTACAAAAACATCACAAGCTTACAGATTATTAAAATGGTAAAAGAAATGTTCAGTAGACTTGGTTATCCTATTTCTATCACCGCAGACAATGGCAAGCAGTTCGTTAGTGAAGAGTTTCGATCTTTCTTCAAAGAATATAACATTAAGTTATTTAGTACTGTACCATATTGGCCTCAAATGATCGGCGAAGTTGAAAGACAAAACAGAGATATTTTGAAACGGCTTCGTATCAGCCAGATCGAGAGGAAGGATTTAAAAGAATGTTTGTGGGAGTATCTTCTAATGTATTGTAGTGTTATACTACTTACATTTCATTGTACACTAATTCTCCATTCTGTTTTGATATTCTGCATTCATGTTTTGCATCACTTTATACTATTTCTCCATTCTGTTCTTGATTTTCTGCATTCATGTTTTGCATCACTTTATACTATTTTTCCATTCTGTTTTTGATTCTCTGCATTTATATTTTGCATCACCTTTATTTATATAGGATCCTGTAACGTTTTTACACAATAACATATCATTTTACTGCGTATTTTCACACTATTTAGTACTTTTAAACTAGCTGTCAACGAAGCCTTACCTTTTTTTGGTCTTTTATTGAATTCTCTGTAACTCTACAATTTCAGGCTTCGGTGCGCTGTCGCGCATCAGTTTTTCCTATTTGAATAATATCTCATTTCTTACTTAAAGGTAAAGATTTTCCAATTATATTCCTAAAAACCAAAAATTTTATATTTGATAACCATTGTTTTTGTAGTTGTCATGGTAACTTTTATTCAAATTCGTCTCTGGTTTGATGTTCTTTCTTCATAAATACTTTTTGGCTGTAGGTCATTTACAATAAATTTCCTTTTAATTTAAATAATTTTTCCGTTCTCTCTAGAAAGATATAAAAGCCGAACAATCGGTGAAGAAATTCAGTCTTGCTTCAGTTCTCGTATCGGAAACATCTACTAAAGGCCTTATCCCGGGGCCGCTCTGCCCCGGGATCCTGCAAGCCTCCATCTACATCCGGCGCATCCTGAAGTCGTCGGCGCATCCTGCAAACCAGGCGCCGGGATCCTGCAAACCTCCATCTACATCCGGCGCATCCTGAAGTCGTCGGCGGATCCTGCAAACCAGGCGCCGGGATCCTGCAAGCCTCTATCCTGCCTGAAGCCACTGGACTCTACGATCCGTTGCTCTGCCTGAAGTCGCCGGATCCTACAAAACGTTGCTCTGCCTGAAGTCGCCGAGATCCCACAAGTCTCTACTCTACCTGGAGTCGCCGGAACCTACAAACCTCTGTTCCGCCCGAAATCACCGGAACCTACAACCTTTGTCCCGCCTGCAGTCACCGGATCCTGCAGGCTACTGCGCTGTCTGAAGTCGCTGAGGATCCTGCAAGCTCCTGTCTGGGCTGAAGTCGCCGATCCTGCAATCGCCGCATTCACCTGAGGTCGTCGCCTAGAGACGCCCACGCCTACCCACCTACGCCGTGCGTGCTCGTTCCAGGCGCTGAGAGCACGCTTGGGATCTTCGGACTCAGCTACGACATAAATCTTTTTTTATTACCTTTTTTTTTAAATATAGTTTGTAAATCACATCATCCATCATCTTCATATTTCATTTTTTTTATAAAATTGTAAATACTCTTTTAAAAACTTAAATATATTATTGTCTTGGTCTATTTGGTTGTTTTGCTGATCGTAGGTTAGGTTTTCCTTCTCTTTTAATTGTCGCTTCACGACAGTTTGGCGCCCAACGTAAAAGTCCTCTTTCTCTCTTAATTCTTCACCTCTACTGCGCCTTGTCTAGTTCCTTTTGATTTAATTGCTTTCCCTTTTGTTCTTAACTTACTATTCATCATTCATTTACACATCCTTTTCATACCTTCAAAATTCTAAAACAAAACTTCTTCTAGTTTTTCAACTTATCTGGATTGTATTTAGGCCTTCATATAACACTTCATTTACATTCATCACTCTAAGTTACATTCATCACTCTAATATTTTTTATTCTAGATAACTTAGAGGTACGTTTTTTAATAATATTTTTATTTCTTAAACTTAACTTTACACTTTGCACTTTATATAAAATTGTTTTTGAAAGCTGAAGCGAAACAAACCATAACTTTTCTAAACATTTATTAACTGTTAAATACTTTTCTGAACATTTATTAACTGTTAATTTGTATATATGTATAAATATAACTGTTAATTTGTATATATGTATAAATATCACCATTTTCACCTTATTATTTTCTTTTAATTTGTTTGTTTGTTTGATGATCCAGTGTACTTCAACACATCTTGCTTTAGGACCTCGAACTTTCGTTGGTTAATCGTCACTTTTTATTTTTATTTCAGACACATCTCGTTGGTGATGTTGCTGATCTCTGGCTTTGAGCCCTACCGCTCTGGCCGTTCTTAATCTTTACTTAAGTCATAGCGACTAAAGCTTACTTGAGGTATTTCTTTACCTTTATCTTCACTTGGGAGCAGCTGACTACTCCCTTAATTTTTATCTTCACTTAGGAGCGGTTGACAACTCCTTAAATAAGCCTGAATGTCTTTTTGAAAACACACTTCTAAGAGTGGTGTTTCTTCGACTAATTTTTTTTTCCCACACAGGAGCGGTTGACTACTCCTTAAATAAGCCTTAATGTCATTTTGAAAACACACTTTTAGAGTGGTAGTCATTGAATGTGAACTCCACCCTTACCTGAATGCAGATGATGAATGTAAGAGATAGTATATCTGATTTTGACTGGTGATGTCTGTTTCTGCAAAGCTGTGTTTTTATGGTTTATTTTAGAATGTATATATCAAAATTTTTGCTGAGTCAAAAATTTTCCAGGGTCGGGGGGAAAATGTAGTGTTATACTACTTACATTTCATTGTACACTAATTCTCTATTCTGTTTTGATATTCTGCATTCATGTTTTGCATCACTTTATACTATTTCTCCATTCTGTTCTTGATTTTCTGCATTCATGTTTTGCATCACTTTATACTATTTTTCCATTCTGTTTTTGATTATCTGCATTTATATTTTGCATCACCTTTATTTATATAGGATCCTGTAACGTTTTTACACAATAATATATCATTTTACTGCGTATTTTCACACTATTTAGTACTTTTAAACTAGCTGTCAACCAAAGACATTTAAGTAGTAGTAGTAATAGACCGGACATCAGCAGCAAAATTGTCGTCTGTAACTTATGTCCTGTAGGATATATCTCTGTTAGTCTTAGTGACATCGTCATAAAGTCAAGACGCATTCTTTTCATATCTTTAAAAAATATTTTTATAGAAAATATGCCCGATTGTGCATTAAGATATTGTAAGTCACGATATGGAGCAAAAAATGAACGTGATTTTGGTTTTTTATCGTAATTATAAAGTATATTTACCGAATAATCTTTAAATTTTATTATTTCTAGTAGATTGTTCTAGAAAATTTATGTTTATTGTACTAAGCGCCCTCTGTTATCCTGTAGCGTCACTATTTATTTAAAGTTAGTGATTGACGACGTTTTGGGGTTGGGGTTATCGATAAAAATAATATACAGGATGCCGATTTAATCATTAACAATATTTAAGGAGGTAAAACAGTCAAAGATACTGTACCCATACCAACAAAAATGAGTAGCATATAGCAACTATGCTAAGTGGCCTACTTTATGTGGAAGGGTGGGAAAATTTTTTTAGGCATGATGATGAGATTTTCTGTGTTGCTTATGTACATGCTGAGGATACTTGCTGTGTTGATGTTTATCAATACAGCAAGTCTTCTCTTTTACATACCGGGCGTCATTGTCTGGTGGTATTCAAGGACAAAATCATTATAGATCCTGGCTTACAGTGATAGGAGTGTGCTATAGGCTTGTGACATTAAAAAAATTGTACTGTTAAAGATATTAGATACAAGAAGTTGTAGGTTAAGCCTGAGTTAGGAAATAAGGTAAAATCTTAATATAACAATTTTTATTGATGTGGGTAGTGTCTTTTAAGTAGTGCAGCTGATGAAATTGACAAAATAATATAAAAGGAGAGGAAGACGTCTCCATACATTCTTGGGCCCAAGTGTTAACAAGATGTAAGTACCATTTGAAAGCGTATATATAAACAATTAATAGCTGAAAAGATATGTCAATCTAGAAGCTGAGTTATTGTAGAATAAGTAAAATAGAGATTATCTATTACCTACACTGTAGCAGGTGATTTTTCACTGTTATTACATTGTAACAGGTTATTTTTCACTATAATTACTTAAAGATATAAAAGCAGGATCAGTATAAAATAGAGGCATAAAAAGTTAAAGTGATTTTCATGTGATGGAAGTCATGATAAATAGATTTATACAATGAAACAATCATTTTACTCCCTATTATTATATTTTAAAGCATTTCAAGCTTAGTAACCTTCAACAACATTATCGATACTTTGGTATCGAAAGGGTAACATTCCTAAAACGATCTTATATTGTAATCTTTCAAATCTTTGAAGTACACAAGGGGCAGTCAAAGTCAAATGTCACCTTTGTAGAACGCTCCATAGAGTATGGTAATATTTAGAAAGGACCCTCAGAACCTAAGAGTATATATATGATAACAAATTTAGTCAGAACCATAGTTAAGAGTGCTCAGAACAATTATTTTTTAAATGTTATTTATATGAATTATAAAACTAATATTTTATTAGAATTAGTTTCGTTACTAAATTACGCTTCTCTAAATTAACAGAATTTACTTTAAATGACGAGTTTCCGTCGTTACGCGCTACGCGTCGCGTTTACGTCACATACTTTAGTGCTATTTCCTTCGCCGCATGAGTGTAAGAGGCAACTACAAATTTATAAAATATTAAGTGGGTACAATAGAAATTTTTGTTAGTTTTATATAAAGGGTAAGTGATTACACTGTCTTTTAAAGTTAATTCCTTATATTTTGCTTCGTAACAATTTTATATACTTTATAAAATTTCCATTTCAAGTACTGTGTCTTTCACGTATCACTATATTTAATAGACAGAATTAACTGAAAATTAAATACAAGGTGTGAATGATCACTATAAATCATGTGTAATTAACACAAATTTTCATATTCCACAAAGTTTTAAAATTACGTTTTATGTTATAATTTCGATATATAATGAACATTATGGCGAAGTTGTTTTCAACAATAATTAAAAATTTTGTTCAACCAACTTCAATATAAATTATTAAGAATAACAATATTAGACAGACCTTGATCAAATTTATATGGAACAACATGTGAAACACCAACTTTCAAATAAAAAAGAATGATCGAAATCAGTTCACCCAGAAGGAAGTTATGAGGTAACACACATAAAAAAAACATAGAGTCGACTTGAGTACCTCCTCCAGTTTGAAGTCAGTAGAAAAATGGCGTTGGTCAAAGATTTCATAATAAAGTATATACCTATGATTAAATTTTTTTTTGAGGCTCCTACTGAGTATATCAATATAATCATTGTATATAAAAATTACGTGTCACATTGTTTGTCCGCGACGAACTCCTAAACTACTGAACTGATTTCAATGAAATTTTGCACACTGTGTGCAGTTTGGTCCAACTTGAGAGATATGATAGTTTTTATCCCGATAAGTGACCCTCAATATTTTTTATTAGGAATTTAATAATTTTTATAGGACACAGGGTCATCGGAGAGTGCCGAACAACATCTGCCTGGCCAGCTAGTAATATTATATATTTCTTTTCTTTATGAAAATTGAGTGTTTCTATATCTTTGTTTCTTTCTTCATAGTATTTATTAGATTTTAACATTTGACGATTCGTTAGATTTGCTTTAGTTGTAGAAGTGACATAATATGTTCTTTTTTTCTTTTCAGTGGAATTGTTTGATTTTGTTATTTATTACTGTTCCAACCATTGAACTTTTTTACGCAACTTTTGTTTAATAAATTGTTTGATGTTTGATGACTTTTTTACAGTCAAAAATATTGTTTCAAATAATAAAATTAATCCCTCCCTCTCCTTACAGTTTCCTTCCACTGCTGGTCATGGGCCAATGAAATAAAGGGGAGCACAGAATTTTCCTGCCACAAATATCACCCACCTTTGCAACCCTGCCCTAAACATCGCACGGAGTAGCCGCATTTCACCGAGATTAAATTAAGAAAAAATGTTCGCCTTTTCCCTCCAACATTTTTTTCTTATCACTATTACCACAAACACCGTTACATCCTAAAAAAACCCACTAAACATAGGCCTCCACTATATTCCTCATAGAGGGTATACTTGTCATAGTTGCCACGTTCTGTTCCACGGTACACATACCTTGTCAATTTGTAACAAAGTACGTGTACCGTGGAACTTAAGAGTGGATCAGTCGCCTCTTACGACACCCACGGAATGATATGAATATTCATACACCGCCACTACACAGCAATTGATAATTTCTCGAAACATTTCATTTATCGACAAATCGTCTTGCAATTGTCGTTACTCTAGCGCTCACTTGACCTTCATACAAATAATTCGATATTTTAATTGTTAATATTTTTTTAATTTTTGGATAAGAACATAGTAATGACTCTAAGTTATATTTACCATCTTTAACAAAAATTGTCTTTGGCCTGACCTACTATACTCTTAGGCTTGACCATAGTTCTGACTAAGTATGTCCAAAAAATGTCGAAGCGTCACCTACTGGGTAATAGCTAAAATGTTGTCTTAATAAATGATAGTGTAGTTTTGCTATTTTTAGCTAGAGGGCGTCACACACGGACGAGCTTAAAGTTTTTGTATAGAAATTGCCCCAATGCCCGCTCTATAGTATATATATATTTTAAATCTCTTTGCTGTCAACGAAGCCTTACCTTTTTTTGGTCTTTTATTGAATTCTCTGTAACTCTACAATTTCAGGCTTCGGTGCGCTATCGCGCATCAGTTTTTCCTATTTGAATAATATCTCATTTCTTACTTAAAGGTAAAGATTTTCCAATTATATTCCTAAAAACCAAAACTTTTATATTTGATAACCATTGTTTTTGTAGTTGTCATGGTAACTTTTATTCAAATTCGTCTCTGGTTTGATGTTCTTTCTTCATAAATACTTTTTGGCTGTAGGTCATTTACAATAAATTTCCTTTTAATTTAAATAATTTTTCCGTTCTCTCTAGAAAGATATAAAAGCCGAACAATCGGTGAAGAAATTCAGTCTTGCTTCAGTTCTCGTATCGGAAACATCTACTAAAGGCCTTATCCCGGGGCCGCTCTGCCCCGGGATCCTGCAAGCCTCCATCTACATCCGGCGCATCCTGAAGTCGTCGGCGCATCCTGCAAACCAGGCGCCGGGATCCTGCAAGCCTCCATCTACATCCGGCGCATCCTGAAGTCGTCGGCGCATCCTGCAAACCAGGCGCCGGGATCCTGCAAGCCTCTATCCTGCCTGAAGCCACTGGACTCTACGATCCGTTGCTCTGCCTGAAGTCGCCGGATCCTACAAAACGTTGCTCTGCCTGAAGTCGCCGAGATCCCACAAGTCTCTACTCTACCTGGAGTCGCCGGAACCTACAAACCTCTGTTCCGCCCGAAATCACCGGAACCTACAACCTTTGTCCCGCCTGCAGTCACCGGATCCTGCAGGCTACTGCGCTGTCTGAAGTCGCTGAGGATCCTGCAAGCTCCTGTCTGGGCTGAAGTCGCCGATCCTGCAATCGCCGCATTCACCTGAGGTCGTCGCCTAGAGACGCCCACGCCTACCCACCTACGCCGTGCGTGCTCGTTCCAGGCGCTGAGAGCACGCTTGGGATCTTCGGACTCAGATACGACATAAATCTTTTTTTATTACCTTTTTTTTTAAATATAGTTTGTAAATCACATCATCCATCATCTTCATATTTCATTTTTTTTATAAAATTGTAAATACTCTTTTAAAAACTTAAATATATTATTGTCTTGGTCTATTTGGTTGTTTTGCTGATCGTAGGTTAGGTTTTCCTTCTCTTTTAATTGTCGCTTCACGACAGTATAACAGCACCCCTCCTTACAGTTACCGGGAGGTTACCGTCTGAACTGTTTTTTCAACGAAAAAGTAGGGATAAAATTCCATCAATAGGTGAAATAAATTACAGACAATCATTTAGATTCAGATATCAGGGATAGAGACAATAAAAATCTTGATAAGAAAGAGATGTAGTGTTTGCACAAATACACAAACATACATTTATATATAAGTCACAGTCTCGAGTGCACCGCGTCAGTTACACGACAGCCTCGGGCGAGAGTGGACGTGTTTAGTTAAGTGCGTGCCGAGCCTGTGTTACACTACAGTGATCAGAGAAGATAGCAGACAATACACTATTAATACTCGTCGAGGAGTTCCAGTAGCCAGGAGTTTCAGGTCTCCATAAAGTCAAAGATGTATAAGTATATTTATATATAAACCCTACGTACTTTTAGCGATACAAAATATTGTTATAAAAATCTGTGATTATAAAAATAATAATAATATCTTACCTTTGGTTTTTGGAATATTTTGTATTTCTACAGCGATCGATATATTTCAGCACGAACCGCTGAAAGTAAACGGCCACTTACGACGGCGGCAGATCCTGGAGTAAAAAAGTAAATTAGTAAAAAAAACTGCCATTTACATTCCATGGCTTTCCACGTGATAGATGAAGAGTTTAAAAAATAGATTGAGTTGAACAATTAATATTTTCAAAAGTTATCGTGTTTACCCCTGCATACGGACTTAATAAATCTACACCATAAGCCACTAAAACGATTTTTTATGCAAAAATAGCAATTAATCGTTAAAAAAATTATAATTCCAGCAATCATTTATCATTCTAACAATGTGCTTTTTATATCATTTATATGATCAATGTGATTTTAGATAAAATTTAATGCGACAAAACTTTGGATTCTTGATTTTTAGGCTCTAGAAAAATCTAACCCGGTTGCAAAAATGAAATATAAATAGAAGTAAAATGCCCGCACTAAGTTTAGTAGCAAGCGTATGCAAGTTTATCATTTGCAATTGAGTCCCGCCTGCTACTAAACTTAATACGAATATTTAACTTGGACTTTCATCTCATAATATGGTCCGTTAAGCCGAAGTAGAGTTTACTTTGTTTATAGTTTATTTTAATTTTGTTTACTATTCTCGATCTTGTTTCGATCTTTTTAGTGCATTACTTTTAAATAGCCTTTTTTGCAGTCGGGTTTTTGATTTTTTTAATTATTTATTTGATAGTTGTTTTGTTCAAAGGTATGTAATTTATACTATAAATTGAACCCAATAATATTGGTTCATCGTAATATTATGTAGATTATTATATAGATATTAGAATTTTACTTCTAAAACTGGGTCGTTCAACATAAAAAAAAAACTGCGGTTACTGCGGCTGCCAAACTGCTTGCCAATCGTGACTACTATGGCAAATATACCCCCTATGAGGCTAGGCTATGAGGGAGACCTATATATTTAATAGTGAACTTTTGATAGGCTGTAAAGTTAACTGGAACAGTAATATTGGGTCGGCAAAACCGCGACAAACCCAGTGGATTTTAAAGTTTTTTCAAAGTAATAGATCCAAAAAAGTTTGTCATATTGTTGGCCCCTTTACTAATAAGCATTAACAATTATGGAAAATAATAGACTTCTCTTTCTTTATCAACCTGAAACGGTCCATTGAAAGACGTGTTTTTTGTACCCCCTACCATAGTAGAGAGAAATTATGCTTGGCAGGTGAATTGACGATCGCTATATCAGACGCCGTGCATATTTGTTGATTTCCTAGTAATCGGTCTGGTAATTTAATATCCGGTATTTTTTTAAAAAAAAACCGAAGTGACGAACGGGCTTACAATCTACTTGATGGTAAGTGGCTAATGCAGTTTATTTACACCTTTTCTTTTGTAGGGAAATCCTCGTGAATGCCTTTCGCTGTAGGGGCAAAGAAAAGGTTATGCCGGACTCCTACCGGCTAAAACCCCACTGTGGTCACCATCAGCGTATATGAGGATCTCCGTTCGGATCGCAACCGGGGCCCTTCTCTCACTTTGTTTTATTAAAGCAGGTCCCGGGGGCAGTTACTACTACCTCCAGCACCTTTGCAGTGTTATCACGGTACTCGGAACCTTCCGAGTCTCCGAATTAAATTACTAGACGTTCGGGGCCCCCACCTCGAGCGTCCGTAATCCCAGATGCCCCGTTTCTGGTAGGAGGACACCGTTTTCAAGAGGAGGGCCGTGACGAACGTCTTGCGACGTTGTCTCCGCACAGGATCCGCCCTCTCCCGATCCCTTTCAGAAGCCTTCTTCTGAATCATAATTACGGAACAAAAACAAAGATACTGAGTCTACGGAAATACAATGAATCTAATACTTCCATTAAATGGACAGAAGTAGTTAAGTTTAGCTGTCTACGCTAAACTTAACTTCTTTTCATTTTGTCACTGAGAAACACCTATTTAAAACAAGTTACACTGATGCTTCGTACTGGTATATTACATTCAAGAAAATGCATGCTAAATTCTTAAAGGAACCTCTAAATCCATTCAATAATTCTCGAATCAAGATACCTAAGCCTAAGTATGACGACTTAATGAGATATCCGGAATACAAAAATTTTACTCATGAATAACCACTTATTAAAATATCTATGCCAAAGTTACAATTTATATTATTCTATGTAAGTACTAGTAAGTCAGTATAAGGACGTAACTATATAGAATAGTAGATAAGAAATGAGCCTGGGCAAAACGAGATGCGTCGATAAGGCGTATCTTTTTTCAGAGTATTTTTTACAGTAATTTCAGGACTGTAATACATTAAAGTAGTATTCATCGTCTAGTTCTATTATCATATAATACTATCGTATTTGTAGTTTTCCATTAAATCTAATATTTTTATTTTGCTGATGAAAAAGCTAGTAATCGGGGGAAAATACTTATCTTGCTCTCCTGTAATTTTTAAGAAATTGAGTTTCGCCTCATTTTTACAAAAATATTTAAAAAATATTGCTTGTTAGATACGAGCAATATTTTTATACAAAAGAATATAAATTATTAAAATCTAGATAGGTGTATTTTATGGGTAGGTCGGATGACCAGATCTCCCTACTCCATAGTAATTTTCAGGTAACAATAAAATTTGTATGATGTGTAATGCAAACATACAACGTACATATTTTATACGTGTTAGAGCCATACTGCAGCTATATTAATAGTATAGTTGTAGCACGAATGGGTCGGCTCGACCGGGGACGGACCACGATCTTAGAGAATACCAGCGTAAAATATCAGCTTAACGCTGCTGTGCTTCGTTTGGTGAGTGTAGAAACCGGAGACCCTTTTTACTGGAAAAGAGGCATTCCATCTTAGTCCTCACGGCTGACAACGCATCTGCATTTTGATTCGCAAACGAGGATAGATGTAGATGTCTATGGGCCAAAGCAACCACTTACCATCAGGTGGACTGTGTGCTCGCTTGCTTATCCTATAAAAAAATTGCAATTTGAAGTTTCTATTTACCAAGTCCTCGGCGGTGAAAGAAAACCTGCATATCTGAGAAGTTCCCCAGTTGAGGTAATCGCGAGTTGGCACTTTTTTGGTCAAAAGCTCTAAGGCCTGTGCCCATTTGAAACATCTATGTAGACTGCTACTTTTTTAGTTTTAATGGGTCAATTATGCTGTTTACATTACATTCATATTTATGGACATGTTACTTTTTGATTTCACAGTATCGTAAATATTACCGGTAGCAAAGATTCGAAAGAATAATAAATAACTCATCATCGTTATCATTACAACCTATCAAAAGTCCACTGAACTGAACATAGACCTCCGTCATATATTGTCAAATAGGCTGGATATTTAGCTGTATGTTTTTGGAAGTAAAGAGTAGAAATGAGTTGAGGGATGACTCAAGCTTTAGGCATAGTCAGTGTGAATAGCCTATCATTTAGAGGATGTCATGGGGGTTATTGTTGAATAGGGGCAAAAAGTTCTTAATAGACTCCTAGGGGATCAAAATGGGCAAAAATCAAAAAATTTAAAATTCTTATTTTTTGGAAGTAAAGACTTTTTTGTTTATAACTTCGCCTCTTTCGGAGGTTCTTACAGTTTTTACTTCCCGCATACCACTTGTTAGCTGTATGTTTGAATTACGAATAAAAGGTAGGATAAGGATACTTAATCGATAAAACAAATTAGGTAATGTGAATGATTTTAAATAAATCAAAAATAGAAAAACAATAACACTAGATCATTAATTCAAACAAAATAATTATATTCTCTGTTGTATTTATAACGTGGTTCTAAAAATAAATCTATATTTCAAGAACAAATCTTAAAATAGATTCACGCCTCCAAATCAATTCCATAGCTTGTGTCTTCATCGAAGTAGTGGCAACTGACTGCACTAATAGATTGTTCGTTTGCTTCATAGATTAGAATAAAATTTAATATTTTTATTATTTGTTGTATAATAACACTCAAAAAATTTATTTAATAAAGTCATTTATGCCTTTACCACTGGTTTGAAAAGCCTCGGTCCTGATAAAAACCGACAAGAAACCCAGTGGGCATTTTTTATATTCCCACTTAATTTAGCTAACAATTGACATGGCTTTCATATTTTTACATTTATGCTCAAGATTGTATGAAAACGTTTAAGTTTTCGGGAGAATGCCAGATTCTCAATAGAACTTTGCCCCACCCAAAAGTGTTGTGTACACGAATGCCGTATGCAGCATTTTTTTCTACTTTTATACTTTATCCAAATTATATAATTTGAAGTCTCTAGAACTTGTGATTTGTTTTAAACTGGACTTTAATAATTACATTTACCTTATTTTTTAGAACAGGATTCGTTGCAGTTCAATGTAATTTTAGAATATAAATTCTCAGGCGCTAATGATATATTATATAAATAAGAATTTAAGGTGCATATTTATATTATGATCAGTAACATTGGAAAAAGGGTTATCTTGTATAGGATCTAAAAGATCCTTACATAATATAAGACTAGCACCACCTGTATTTCATAAAATCTAAGTGTAAAGGATAGATGTAAACGAGTTATATTATTTACAAAATTAATTTTCAAGATACATATTATTATGACATGTGTCTGAAGAAGGTTTTAATATTTATAGATTAGTAACTAATTTTACGACAACGTCAGGATCATAAATTATCAACTATATACAAAAGCTATAAAACTTAATATATCTGCGGCAAAGATCTCCATGTTGAAAAAAGAGTTTAGATTGTAAATAGAAATGAGAACACAAAATTCACCTGCATCCTATCGACGCAAATATGACTCTTAGTGCACCTCAAAATCGTGGATGTAATTATCAGAATGTCCGTAGTAATTAGCAGTAAGTTAATAAGTAGGCGTGATCGAGTCCGTATATTAAGATAAGCGGCCAAGTGCGAGTCGGTCTCGCCCATGAAGGGTTCCGTAGCAGCAAGTAATATAATTTACGTTTTATGACGTTTAAAAACAACTACTCACTAGATCTCGTTCAAACTAATTTTAGGTGGAAATATACATGGTAACGTACATCATATATTTTTTTTAGTTTTATCATTCTCTTATTTTAGAAGTTACAGGGGGGGGGGCACATTTTACCACTTTAGACGTGTCTCTCGCGCAAACTATTCAGTTTAGAAAAAAATTATATAAGAAACCTCAATATCATTTTAAAGACCTATCCATAGATGCCCCATATGTGTGGGTTTGATGGAAAAGTTTTTGGGTTTCAGTTCTAAGTATTGGGAATCGCCAAAATTTTTTGTTTTTTTTTTCTATTTTTGTGTGAAAATCTTAATGCGGTTCACAGAATACATCTACTTACCAAGTATCAACAGCATAGTTCTTATAGTTTCGAAAAAAAGTGGCTGTGACGTTCGGACGGACAGACAGACAGCCAGACATGACGAATCCATAAGGGTTCCGTTTTTTGCCATTTGGCTACGGAACCCAAAAAGGCATAAGTCGTCAGCAGAAGCAGGAAAAAGTGCAACGGTAAAGAAAGCGGGAATCAGCAGAAGCAAAATGTGATATAATCATAATCAATGTGTTTGTTATTGTGTTTTGTTAAACAGTAGTAGAGCCACGCGGCAGCTTTTGCTGTCGCACGGATGGGCCGGCTCGAACCGGGGTGGTACCACGACCTCACAGAAAACCAGCGTGAAGTAGAGGTTTACCTCTGCGTTTTGCTTGGTGAGCACAGGTGGCCGGAGGCCCTTTTTACTAGAAATGAGGCATTCCATCTTAGTCCTCACGGGTGACAACGCATCTACATTTTGATTTCTAATAGAGGATAGATGTAGATGTCTATGGGCCGCAGCAAGCACTTACCATTAGGTGGACTGTGTTATCGTTTGTCACCCTTATCCT
The DNA here is from genome assembly GCA_033319125.1 of Parnassius glacialis. Classification (NCBI taxonomy): domain Eukaryota; kingdom Metazoa; phylum Arthropoda; class Insecta; order Lepidoptera; family Papilionidae; genus Parnassius; species Parnassius glacialis. Next base: position 11,127,475 of record JAVANC010000011.1, on the reverse strand, counting down.
ATAAAAAAAAGCGTTTGCTGTCGCACGGATGTGCCAGCTCGAACTGGGGTGGTACCACGACCTCACAGAAAACCAGCGTGAAGTAGAGGTTTACCTCTGCGTTTAGCTTGGTGAGTGCAGGTAGTCGGAGGCCCTTTTTACTGGAAATGAGGCATTCCATCTTAGTCCTCACGGGTGACAACGCATCTACATTTTGATTTGTAATAGATGATAGATGTAGATGTCTATGGGCCGCAGCTACCACTTACCATCAGGTGGACTGTGTGCTCGTTTGTCACCCTTATCCTATAAAAAATATTTCACAAGCACAAATTAGTCAATGTGTGAAATAAATATTCGACATTAATTTGACATACGTACTTACGATATTGACACAAAGACGTGTACGTTTCACAAAATGCACGAAAATCAATGATTGTTATTCAGTAATTATCTAATGCAATTCATCTGGGGGCACGGCAGTGCCCCCGCCAAGTCGAGCAAAAAAGCGGCACGGCCGTACCATCCTTTTCTCGAAGCAGTTCAGGCCATTTCCGAAACCCTATAACTTCGTTATGAATAAAACTAGAAGCCTGAATTTTTAATAACCAAGTAGGCATTGTATAAACTCGGTATATTTCAAATTTCATTAAATTTGAATTAGTAGTTTAAGAATTATAACTAGTCAAAGTTTCTTAATTTTGTCACTCTCTGACTGACCGATCATCAAAACTCTGAGGCACTTCTAGCAGAGATAGAAACTTCAACTTTGGAGTAAAATTATTGTTTAATATATTAATCAAGGAAAAATTAAAATATTTTACAATTTCGGGCCGGTTTTTGAGATAAACCAACTGCATAAATAACTTTGTAATCTCATATAAATATATAGTATTACAAAGTTACATTTGCAGTTACAAAGTTACATTTGCAGTGAATGAATCTGTACCTATATATGTGTAATGGAATAATAAGTGTAAATAGCTACCTAGATATAACTATCTACAAAAAGAAATGAGATGCCATAAAAAAAACAACTTGTAAAAAAAGCCAAGTCTCGCAACTCAGTTCTTCTACAGTAAAAAGTTGTGAGATCCATGTAATACCAAGTCGGTTAATTTATTCAGTCCCTAGATTGATACATAGATTGACTTGGCAATCGCATGAAAACACAATATATCTCACAAGTAATACATATTATATTAAATTGGATTGTTTAGTGCGATTGCGAAGTCAATCTATGTATCAATCTAGGGACTGAATAAATTAACCGACTTGGTATTACATGGATCTCACAACTTTTTACTGTAGAAGAACTGAGTTGCGAGACTTGGCTTCTTTTACAAGTTGTTTTTTTATGGCATGATTATTATCGACTTATAATAATAATTGAAAATAAAAATTGGTAAGTAACATTTTTTTTATATGACAAGGACTTATAATATTTTTTTGAAAAAAATACTAGTAATGCTATTAAACCTTACTAAAATTTACTTTAACCAGTTCTGGTAAGCTTAAAATGCTTGTGTTAGAAGTGGTTCACGACAGTAGTCGAATAGCGGATTCGAACCCACGACCTTTCGAATTCTGCCATTAGGCTGTTGACGACTTCTTCTAATAGAAATTGTATTGTTTGATACTTTATACGTACATATGTACTTATTCGTACAAAAAAGGCAGATGTTATTAAAAAAGACTGGAACTGTAAATATTAATCATTGGATTCCTTTTTTTTTTCAAATAATATTTATATATATACGCAAGTTGTACAAAATAACGATTTATCACAAAAAACTTCAAAATTCATAAGATTATTTTTGATATTTTTGCCTTTTCTGTACAAGGTGGGGTACGATCTGGCATTCTCCTATAAGTTGTTAATAAAATAGCTGTAAACCGAATACATCAGTTTGTTTGCTTCCAAGATCAGCTTCAAGCAATTAAAATTAATTTGTCTTATTTTTATTTCTGACGACCTTAGTTATTTGAAACTTTATGTACATTCTGAAAGAGCGCTTCTTTTTATGAAAAAAAGTCCTTCCAATATTTAGTTTGAATTTAAAAAAATAACATGAAACTGTTTTGGTACTAATAGGCCATAGGCGTTTATGACTTTTTATGTATAAAGGACAACGGATGTTTCCTTATAAGTGTGCCATATAGTTTTATTTACGAATTAGAAACTAGAACCCATAACGTTATCTAGAGGAAACAATGATATTGTGCACGACGCAAACAGCGTGATACAAACGAAAGACATTGTAACCGGCACTAGTTGAACAACCTAAGAGCAGTGGGCATGACGACGGTGTAATTATCGGGCCACGCCTCCGGTTCGACAACTAGCTGGGGTTGTGCGGAAGAACTGGCGCAGCCTTATGCGGGATTTAAAATATAACTTTATGTAAATAACTGTAAACCTTATACTGAACGATAAAAAATAATGTTGTTTAATAACTATGTTTAAGGTTGAGTTGTAACTATGCGATAACTCTCCAAATAAAGGCACCATATGAACAGGGAGAGTTAGCATAGACTTATAATGTAAAATATAATTGTTAAATGTAGTAAATATTACTTTTTTATAAAATAAATATATTAAGACATTAGGCACATAAAATAATATGACCAAAGAGCATGTTATCGCGACGCGGCCGCGGAGCAAATTAAGCCACGCGCGCCGCGCCACGACGTTTTATATTTATAGTGCTGAGGCGGGGGGAAGAATCCTCCGCCCAAAGCAGCTAAAAATTATAATTTAACACTATAAATAAATGAAAAGATTGTTATGTACACCTTAGTCTAATAAGTAGTTGTAAGAATATTATATAGTGAGTTATGTTTATTAGTTTATAAGGTTATTAGAGAAATAAAAATAGGCGCGGGGGTGAGGCAAGGGTCCGCTGGCCAGCAGCGGCCAAATGATATAAAAGACGGGCCGGCCGCTAGGGTCGGCAGTCGCTCTCCAGCCACCGAAAAGGCACCAGCAAGAAAAGAAAGTACAAGTTCCTCCTCACCGCCGCTTGCCTCCAGTTAAAAGCAAGACCAGCGCGTTTTATTCCATTTTTAGCACGGCATTACGGCGATCCGTAATATTAATGGTCCTTCGAGAAGCCGGATTACTAGAAGAAAAAGACAATATCGGTCTTGGTATTGCCGGAAGAAAGAAGCAAACCGCAAGAACGAAAAAATATTATTGTGAAGAAAAATGGTGATTACGCGTAGTAACAGCGGAGAATCATCGAAGCGTCGCAAGGATGAACAAACAACCCAGGGGGCCACAGAAGAGGCCTCCGGGGGTGACTCAGCCACTAGTGGTTCAACAAACGCCACTAGCGAAACCACAACGGTCAGCGATACGACCGCTACCTCTGCAACCGATAGAACGACCGCAACGGAAGAAACCCAGCAAGAGGGTGATGAAAGATCGCAGTGCACATTGAAGCCGGGCGAGACTAGGTCACGCCGCTCCGTAGCCTCACGCAAGAGACTCCTCGCGGAGTTAGAGGCGAAAGAGCGGTTAGCCGAACTCAAGCTCGAGCAGGCTCAGTTGCAAGCAAGAACGGAATTGCAAGAAATACACGTGCAGCGACTACAAGCAGAAGCCGGATCAACCGATGATGAAGATGAAGAAATAGAAGACGATTTGGCACCAGTGCGCATTAGTACATGGTTGCAAGAAAAACCTGCATCGCAACCCGCGCCACAACCCGCGCCACAACCAGCACTGCAGATCGCACCACCCGTACTTCAACAGTGTGCGCCGCAATACGCGCCGCAACCCACGTCGTACTTCGCGCCGCAACCAGCACTGCAGATCGCACCACCCGTACTTCAACAGTGTGCGCCGCAATACGCTCCGCAACATACCGCGCCGCAGAAAGAAGACTATGGACAGGCGCAGCAACAAATCGACGTCGCTACCTTAGCCGCTGCTCTATCACAAGCAGTACGAAGCACAAGGGAGCCGCCGAAATACATACAAGAGCTGCCCTCATTCAATGGTAGCACCAAAGAATGGCTCAGCTTCAAGACAATGTACGAAGAATCTTCAAAGTACTTCACGGCGAACGAAAACATAGCGAGAATACGCCGAAGATTAAAAGGGACAGCAAAAGAAGCCGCAGGTTGCCTACTTATAAGCCAACCAGATCCCAGAATTATAATAGAAGCTTTGGAAAGGAGATTCGGACGACCAGAAGCGTTAATTCACTTGGAAATAGAGAAGCTGAAGCTGCTGAAAAAAGTTACGGACAATCCCAGGGAGCTATGCATATTTGCAAATCGCATAGCAAACGTAGTGGGCACCGTGGAAGCACTCAAGAAAGCACACTATCTGCATAGTCCAGAAATGACGCGAGTTATCACAGACAAACTCACGCCCATATTGAAAAGCAAATGGTACGACTATGCAGCCAGAAAGAAAGAAGATATCCCAGAGCTTAAGAAGATATCAATGTTCTTAAACGAAGAAGCGGATAAATGCAGCGCGTATGCCTTGCCGGAGTTCATCGCAGAGGACAGCGAAACGAGAGAGCGAAGACCGAGAAAAATAGAACGTGCCTTCGCCACAAGCAAGAAACCATATGAAGAACGCTGCCCTCAATGCAAACAAGAACACAAACTGCCCGATTGCAAGTCATACGCCGCTCTGTCCACAAATGACAGATGGGAAGTAGCAAAGAAGTACAAAACAAAGCTACCGCTGTCTGCGAGGCAAACATCGTCGATTGCTGTGCAAAGCTCCACCGTGCGGAAAAGGCGGATGCATGATGAAACACCATAAATTGTTGCATCACGACAGAACAGCAGTAATGGAAAAAGAACCCGCTATGGAAACCGCAACATCGGCAAAGGAGGTCAACACAGCGACTCGACCGTACAAGCACCGCCGCGCTTACCTAAAGATTACGCCCGTAACAATAAGGGGGCCGCTGAGCTGCGTCGAAACATACGCATTATTGGATGAAGGAAGCACGGTCACCTTAGTCGATGCCTCAATCGCCGACGTCATCGGCGCCGACGGCCCAGCCCACACAATGTGGATACAAGGGGTCGGCTCGGAGGTGAAACACGAGAAGAGCAAGATCGTCAGCTTTAAAATAAGAGGAACGTACGCGCAAGAAGAACACAACATAGAAGCAGCGCGTACGGTAGAGCGGTTGGACTTCGCGCCAGAATCCATGAATGAAAATCACTTGGAGAATTGCCCACATCTGTTGGATATCAAAGAGGATATCACCTACGAACGCGCCTCACCGAAAGTACTAATCGGGCAAGATAACTGGCACCTCATAGTGTCTAGAAAACTGCGCGTCGGCCGTCGAGACCAACCAGTCGCCTCATACACCAACCTGGGCTGGGTTCTGCATGGCTGTCATAGCTCATTGACGTCGACGGTCACCTTCTGCGGCAGACTACATCAGAGGGAAGATGCACCACCGATAGAAGAAGAAATAAAAAATTATTTCAAATTGGAGTCACTGTGCATCGAGCCGAGAAGACCGAGAGAAGATCCCGAGCAGCGAGCCATGCAAATATTGAACGAAACCAGCCAGAGGTCAGCGGACGGCAGATTTGAGACAGGGTTGTTGTGGAAACAAAAGGACTTCCAAATACCAAATAATTATAAAGAAGCGGAAAGGCGCCTGCACACATTAGAGAAGAGGCTCGACCGAGACAGCAATCTCAAGCTACAGTACGAAGAACGCATAGAGAACCTCTTCAACTCGGGTTACGCAGAGCGCGCGCCAATGCCACCGCCGCAAGGAAGGACATGGTATCTGCCACACTTCCCAGTCATCAACCCTGCGAAACCGAACAAGCCGCCGAGATTGGTACACGACGCCGCAGCGAAGACAGCCGGAATATGTCTCAACGATATGCTTCACTCGGGGCCCGACTTATTACAATCATTGCCCGGAGTGATCATGAGGTTCCGACAGTATCCGTATGCAGTGAGCGCCGACATAAAAGAAATGTTCATGCAGATTAAAGTGCGCAAAGAAGATAGAGACGTTTTACGTTTCTTGTGGAGAGGCAAGCGGCGGGAGGACCAACCGGAGGAATATAGGATGACGTCAATCATCTTTGGAGCGACATCATCACCATGCACAGCATTATACATCAAAAATAAAAATGCTGAAGAACATGCTGAGGCGTACCCAGAAGCTGCGGTCGCCATAAAAAGAAACCATTATATGGACGACTACTTGCAGAGCTTCCACTCTGTCACGGAAGCTCAGCAAACTGTAAAAGCAGTCGATCACGTCCACAAACAAGCGGGATTCGTACTCAGCGGGTGGACATCGAACGAAGAAAAAACAATAGAAGAAATAACGACAGAGCATAGACAACACGACGCGACCGTGTGCCTGGGCGGAAAAGAAACTGAGAAGACGCTAGGCCTGCTCTGGCATGTACAAAGCGATCATATTGGATTCAATACTAACAATATGAAGATGCCTGCCGACGTAAAAGAAAAACAACGCTTGCCAACTAAACGAGAAGCGTTGAGCGTCATAATGGCATTATTTGACCCGCTGGGGTTAATATCACCGGTGACCACCCCAGCGAAGAGAATACTTCAAGACACATGGCGTTACAAGGCGGACTGGGACGACCCTCTGCCAACAGAATTAAAAGAAAAATGGGAAGGCTGGATTACTTCACTTAACGCCATAGAACAACTAAGAATACCGCGATGCTACGATTACAACCCGGTGTCGACGCGCCAACTACACACATTCGTCGACGCAAGCGAGGAGGCCTACGCAGCAGCAGTGTATTGGAGAACGGAGCGAGCAGACGGCAGCGTTAACATAGCATTGGCCGCCGCCAAGAGCCGCGTAACACCACTGAAACCAGTCTCCATACCACAGCTCGAGTTACAAGCGGCACTGCTGGGAGCTCGTCTGGCGCAGACCGTGGTCGATGAACACGATGGCGACATAGCGGGCAAGACATACTGGTGCGACTCCCGTACTGCACTGGTGTGGATAAGATCGGAGCCTCGCGCGTACAAAGCTTTCGTCGCTCATCGCCTGGCTGAGATAGAAGATACAACCAAAAAGAACGAATGGCGTTGGCTACCGTCTAAAGACAACGTGGCAGACGACGCAACCCGAGCCACACCAGAAAGGTTCGACGACTCGCACCGATGGTTCCGAGGGCCCCCGTTTCTGCAGCGTCCACCGGCAGAATGGCCGCAGGAAGAGAAAACGACACAATACGACACCGGGGAAGAGCGAGAAATATGTAGCATCGCTGTTAAAAGTGAAGACTCGCCAACAACACATCTTCCACAAATAGGAAGATTTTCTAAATGGATTCGCCTCATAAAGGCGACAGCGAGAGTCCTCCTATTCATCGACATGTGCAGACCAAACAAGCACGTGGTGAAGGCTGGGCGTAAACGCAACAAAGCAAGACAAGGTAGCGACCCTGGCTGGCAGAGAACAAACAAACGTAACACCCCCGCCAAGGAGAAAAAGGCGACTCCTACTGCCTCATCGCTTGTAGGAATACCGGCCGCTTATCATATGAGAGCCGAACAACTGTGGGTGCAAGCCAGTCAGCGGGAAAGCTTCACGAAGGAGCTCAAGAGGATCACCAGCGGAAGTGTTCCGGGAGGCGACGACAAACTAGGCCACCTGAGCACATACATTGATGAAGAGGGGACCCTACGCCTTAGGGGTCGAATAAAAGCGGCATCAGAAGTGGAGGACGACATGTACGACCCTCCCATATTAGACGGGAAGCACGCGTACACTCGTCTGTACATAGCATACGTACACGAGAGGCTGCATCACGGAGGCGTAGAAACAGTTGTTAACGAATTAAGACAGAGATTGTACGTAAGAAAAATACGTCCAGTAGTGAAAACTGTCATCAAAGGATGCCTACCGTGCCGTCTAAGAAAAGCCAAGCCTGCATCACCGTCTACAGGAAACCTGCCGTCCGCACGCCTCGCTCATCACGCACGTCCGTTCACATACACCGGACTAGACTACTTCGGGCCAATAGAAGTCACAGTAGGACGACATCGCGAAAAGCGCTATGGCGCGTTATTTACCTGCATGACGTCGCGAGCAATACACATAGAAGTAGCCCACTCGTTAAGCGCAGACTCAGCCGTGTCGGCGCTTAGGCGTTTTATGAGCAGAAGAGGATGCCCAAAAGAAATATGGAGTGACAACGCTACGTGCTTCAAGGCAGCCGACAAGGAGATGGCCGAAGCAGCACTCACAGCCCTCGAGCACGAAACCACATGTCAACAGATTGTGTGGAAGTACATACCGCCATCAGCACCGTTCATGGGCGGCGTATGGGAGCGAATGGTTCGCTCCGTGAAAGAAGCCCTACGCGTCACCCTCAACGAGCGCTATGCCAGTGACGAGACATTGGGGACCCTGCTCACCGAGGTCGAAAACACTGTCAACTCCAGACTCCTCACACACGTCTCAGTCGATCCAGGAGACCCTGAAGCCATCACGCCGAATCACATCATCATCGGTCCCAACTCGCACGTACCTGCGCCGGAGCACTTCAGCGAGAGTGACGTGACGGCCCGCCAGCAGTGGAAACGAGCTCAAGCCCTAGCCGACGTATTTTGGAGAAGATGGGTTAAAGAATACCTGCCCCTACTCCAACACCGGCGGGAGCCCAGCAGCATAGGAATATCGCCGAAGATTGGAGACCTAGTCATCATTTGTGACTCCAATCTACCACGCAACACCTGGCCCAGAGGGAAAATAAGTAATGTATATCCTGGCGTCGACGGAGAGGTACGAGTAGTGGACGTAACCACCGGCAGTGGGCATGTACTAAGAAGACCAACGAAGAAGATCGTCGTGCTACCAGAGGGATCGCAGCGTGGCGACGGCGGGAGAATGTGCACGACGCAAACAGCGTGATACAAACGAAAGACATTGTAACCGGCACTAGTTGAACAACCTAAGAGCAGTGGGCATGACGACGGTGTAATTATCGGGCCACGCCTCCGGTTCGACAACTAGCTGGGGTTGTGCGGAAGAACTGGCGCAGCCTTATGCGGGATTTAAAATATAACTTTATGTAAATAACTGTAAACCTTATACTGAACGATAAAAAATAATGTTGTTTAATAACTATGTTTAAGGTTGAGTTGTAACTATGCGATAACTCTCCAAATAAAGGCACCATATGAACAGGGAGAGTTAGCATAGACTTATAATGTAAAATATAATTGTTAAATGTAGTAAATATTACCTTTTTATAAAATAAATATATTAAGACATTAGGCACATAAAATAATATGACCAAAGAGCATGTTATCGCGACGCGGCCGCGGAGCAAATGAAGCCACGCGCGCCGCGCCACGACGTTTTATATTTATAGTGCTGAGGCGGGGGGAAGAATCCTCCGCCTAAAGCAGCTAAAAATTATAATTTAACACTATAAATAAATGAAAAGATTGTTATGTACACCTTAGTCTAATAAGTAGTTGTAAGAATATTATATAGTGAGTTATGTTTATTAGTTTGTAAGGTTATTAGAGAAATAAAAATAGGCGCGGGGGTGAGGCAAGGGTCCGCTGGCCAGCAGCGGCCAAATGATATAAAAGACGGGCCGGCCGCTAGGGTCGGCAGTCGCTCTCCAGCCACCGAAAAGGCACCAGCAAGAAAAGAAAGTACAAGTTCCTCCTCACCGCCGCTTGCCTCCAGTTAAAAGCAAGACCAGCGCGTTTTATTCCATTTTTCACACGGCATTACGGCGATCCGTAATAGATATCTTTCTGGCATTTTTCATAATCGTCTCTTACGACACCCATGGGGCGAATTAGGGGCCATCGCACGGCAATTTATATTAGATTATGTACTTGTGAAAATACATAATCTAATATAAAAAAACAGTGACATTTTTTTAGCTAGTGTTGCCATAAGATTAAATGGAATACTTACATAGTACTATGATTACGATAATGTATTATTATAGGAAGTTCTTTGTAAGAGACTTATTTTCAAACACATCACATACACACATATACGTGGTAGAACCATGCTGCAGCTATATTAGTATAGTTGTAGCACGAATGGGTCAGCTCGACCAGGGAAGGACCACGCTCTCACAGAATACCAGCGTAAAATAGCAGCTTAATGCTGCTGTGTTTCGTATGGTGAGTGTAGAGAACCGGAGACCCGTTTTACTGGAAAAGAGGCATCCCATCTAAGTCCTCACGGCTGACAACGCATCTGCATTTTGATTCGCAAACGAAGTTAGATGTAGATGTCTATGGGCCGCAGCAACCACTTACCACCAGGTGGGCTGTGTGCTCGTTTGTCGCCCTTATTCTATTAAAAAAAATATTTTTATTATTACTGATGGTATAGTTATTACTAATAAAAACATGATATAAAAATATTTTGTGTTTGTGTGTTGTGTTGGTAGTCTTACAATGTGTATACGAAAATAGTATGAATATAGTAAATGGCAACACTTGAATAGAGTAAAATGATTTAAGTTCCCAAAATTTTTTTTCTGTGGCTTTAATTAAAATACATTTTTATTTGAAAAATCATAGAAAAATAATAAAACTCATTTTATATTTAACTTATTTCTAGACCTGATAATTTTTGTAACTATTTTTCTGCCATAGTTCTTTTGTAAAGATGTTTGGATGCCTGTTACTTAATCATGTTTACACGACGAAATATGAAAAATATAACACGTAAATGGGCCGTGGTTTTAGATTTACACTCGGTATTTTCTTTCGCTACGGTAAAATGAAAGTTTAAGGAAGCTCATTATGTCCACTCACTCTTATCTTGTAAATAGTCATGTAATTTACAATATTCTTTCTAGACAGTGATTTTTGAATGCGCTTTGTCACAAAGACAATTCGGTGATATTACAGGGAATCTTGTTAAAAATAGTTAAATATCTACCAAAAAATGAGCCGCCAGTTTTATGGAAGCTGTACAACTGAACAGCAAGTTTGGATTTATTGTGAAATTTAAAATTATGGGCATCACTCACTTTGTCAAGGGTATTGGCATGAGCAGCAGCGTGTTCCTTGTTAACATCTATGAAATAAAAAAACTGCAGTTACCAACCCGTCTGCCAAGCGTGGCAAATATGGCAAAATAAATATTCCCCTAATGAGATAATATGTCAGGAGGATTACGTTCAGTAGTTGACTTGATAGCCTATGATGAGTTAATAAATTACTAGGGTAAATGCCTTATAAGCTCTATTTGTTTCCTTTTGTTGACTTGAGTGATTTCAAACTATACACGAAACGCTCTTAAGATAGTTAGCTGGATTTCACAGACAATAATTAAATAAAAATTCGACAAATAACCGTCTATTTTATGACTAACAATTACTGTTTCCAAAGTATTTATCATCATACCAAGAACTTTTGCTTTTAAATATCAGTGTAATGCAATGTATATAGCTTAATATTAAGGTATGAATTGCTGGTATTTTCTGGTATCCAGTACCAGGTACGAACCGTATTAGCTAAACATCTGCTTAGTGACCCGGGTTCGATTCCCGCCGGTAACAATTTAATTGTTAATTGCAGTTTTAAGTGCTGATTTACCACGTGTTAGACACTGAACGAAAACATCGTAAGGATTTTTTATGTCTGAGAAATTAATACAAAATATTTGGAAGACATATTTGTGAAGTCTGCCACTACGTATTGGGGAAATACAGCTGACATTTCCTTAAAAGCGTAAACAGTAAAGGCCTCTCAGAAATATGAGGAGGATTGTGCCCAGCAATCGAACGTATTAAGGCTGTAACTTTTCCACCGGGTAGAAAATGTGTACTTTAAAATCGGGTTTATTTGTTAAAGGTTACATATACTTATATATTTTAAAATATCTCTTATAGTTATACTATTAAAGCATCAGTATTATAGTCTGAACAGTTAAAATCAATCAACAGTAAAACCACTCAAAAAGTTAAGTAGAGATAGAGATATTTCTCTTCGCAATACGCTAATGTAAGCTAAACGTTATTTAATAAATATATGAAATAATGTTTCACTTACACTTATTTTCATTAAGTTTTTTCTAGTCTTCCACAAAAATGTTAAAGATTTCCTGACTACCCAAACCAAAGTATACGGCTGTATACTAGAGACAGATTTATAAGCAAGAACTTCGTACGGGTAAAAACGTTCTCTAAAAATATCCATTTGTCTCTATCTTGTACAACTTTGGTCCAATATAAATACTTTTGATGAATGAGCTAACAGTTAAAAGTTCACACACAGGCTTCTATATTATCTCCCCCCCGAACGGGTTCCCGCCTCGTCGTGGCGGGGGGGCTTAGTAGCCGTGGCTTGGTCACCCACGGTGAACAAAGAGGAACCCCTTGGCTGGCCTGTGGTGTAGGGCCGGCCCGAGGTGGCCACTCCGAGTGGGCTTGACGAGCCCACTTCGGATGTGTGTCGGTGAGCTGCTGCGAGAGGGGTGTCCTCCCCACCCCTACCTCTGCAGCCGGGGTGGAGTCGCGGAGGAAGAGGTGTGTTGGTATGGCGATGCGCCACTCGCCCTATCCTCCGCGACTCAAACGGGGACGCACCGTTGATGCGGTGGTGGTGGGGCTGCGGGGGGAGAGGAGTGCCGGTATTGCGAGGCGCCGCTCTCCCTACCCGCCGCAGCCGAATTTTGGTTGGCGGCGGAGCCATAGACCAGATCCGCCGCTGGGGTCAGGAAGGCTGGTGCTCCTGAGTGCTAGTTTTTCCTGGCCCCATGGCCTTCGCGCATCGGACACGGGGGCGTCCGTTGCGCATGTAAAATTGGAGGCCGAGGAGGAGGGCGCGCCATGTGTTCTGGTGCGCCTTACCGGAGAAGGAGATGGGGGAGGAGTGTTCCTCTCCCGAGGAGGGGCCGCCATGGGGCGGCCAGCGCAGGTGGGGCCGCGGAAGTGTGCGAAAGCGTTCCCGTGGCCCTGCCAATATGCGACTAGGGTGGAACACCATGGGGTTTTAGTCGGTGCGAGTCCGACATAACCCGTCCTTGCCCCCGCGAGGCGGGTATGCGTAGGCATTTCCCCATGTAAAAAAAAGGCTTCTATATTATCTAGTCTATCAGCCCAAATGCCTCTGCAACCAATTTAAAACAAAGAAGGCAATGTATGCAGTCACCCGTGATAATTAAGATGAACGGAATTACAGCCTGTAGTTATACTGTTTTACCTGACATTCAAACTGGAACGCAGCATTTAATATACTACTTTTGATATAAATAAGAGAGTGGTACCAATCCAGGCAGACTTCTAGACTATCAATAATTTTTTTTAATCATCATCATTACCATCATTACAGCCCTTCTCAAGTCCACTGTCTATGTCCAAGACCTATGTTCAACACTGGACTTGTGAAGGGCTGTAATGATGATAAAAATTTGTAAACTCATCATTAATTACAGTTTTTAATTTTTTTTTATTATTATCATTTATTTACGACAAAGTGTTTATTATAAAGACAAATGATTTTTGAGTTAACATAAACTCATTTGAGTTTTGCCGTGCCATACCATACCATCGATATTAGGTACATTATAATTATATTTACTATCATTAGTATATTACAAGTTTTAGTACTATATTATAGTGTATATTATGGTGTGTTACAATATTATAGTTTTAAAAAAAATGAAGCTAAATGTAGGCATACCTAAATAGCCAAAGAGTATGTATTAGGTAGTATGTATGCGGAAAAATTAAAAACCATTTATTGACCTAACTTATTCACCTTCAATAATTTAACTACTAAACAAAAGCCTTTATATACTTAACGTAGGCATATGAGCCGACGTAAGTAGGCACTTGTAATTTCCATCTTTAGGGCACTTGATTTCCGAATGTTGATCTGGCGTAAGATGCTTAGACAATGTCGCTGTCAATTCTCTGATTAAATTATTCCCTATGTCACCTCTAACAATACTCGCGGGACGAAATGAAGTAATGGATTTTCTTAAGATTAGGAATATTGGATGACAATTATGCACCTAATTGGAAAAATTGGATGTTATATTGTAAAAAGAATCTAAAAAAACTAGAGAAGTCTGAGGAAGATAAAGTTTTCTTCAATTTGTATTCAAGCCCACTTTTAATTTTTTTTATAAAACTGAATTGACAAACGAACTCACAGTCAACCTGTTGGTAAGTGGCAACTGCAGGCCATGGGTACCTGCGTCCGTTTTCAAGCTGACATAATATAATTATTGGTTTTCGGATAGGTATACAGTGCGATTTTGAGACTCTAGTGGGAATCGCGGTCGGTTGGCCAACTACGGTTCCCACTGAAATCACATCATCGTTTCGGTTTTTAACCGTTGGTTTGGTTTATACATTTCTAGGTAATACATCAAAAAAGGTTAATTGTTGTTAAAAATAAGAAAAGTGTGAGAGCAGATGTTCAACTTGCTCTCCTTCTTACGCAATTAATCATTATCATGACGGAAGGGCACACTGAAATGATCGGGAATAGAATATTTCGGATTGAGTTAAAATAAAACCTTTTTTAGAATTTGAATACTGGCCTCTTAGAGTCTGAATTACATTCAAACAATTAAAAAATGTTTAAAAACAAAAACTATGTTGGTTTAAAGTTGACACGTCGTTAACAGAAATGGAGCTCACGCGTGAACATTTCCGTGTCATAATTTATCACAATATTCGCCGCGGCTTATCTCAAAATAAATGTCTCAGCGAACTTGTTTCGATTTATGATGTTGGAGCACCGAGTTAAACAACAATATACCGCTGGTATGCCGAGTTCCGACGCGGTCGTGTGTCGCTCAGCACTGGTTCTTCTGCAGGTCGACCAAGAGCATTTCAGGTCACGCCTGAAAACATCGCAGCTGTGCGAACTGTTACATTAGATGACCATCATGTGACATACGAGCAGATTCGGGCTGTTATCAGTATCGGAATGACTGCTATTCAATCGATATTACATAAAGAGCTGTGTGTAAGAAAGTTAGTTTCCCGCTGGGTTCCCCACAGTTTGTCCAAAGAGCAAAAGGCGGCTCGTGTAGATTGGTGCCGAAATACTCTGCAACGCTTCAACGGAGGGAAGTCAAATGCCGTTTATAATATCGTCTCAGGTGACGAATCATGGATTTATTCATACGAACCTGAAAGAAAACATCAGTCAGCAGTTTGAGTCTTCGAAGAAGAGGTCAAACCAATGAAACTGGTTCGCTCCCGCAGCGTGTCAAAGAAAATGGCCGCTACGTTTGTCTCGAAAAGGGGGCATGTTACTACAATCCCTTTACAGGAATGCAGAATGGTTACCGCTGAGTGGTATATCAAGGTTTGTTTGCCAGAAATGATAGCCGAACTCCGAAAAAATAACCCGAAACGTCGCATCATCTTACTTATATCATATTATATACTTACTCTGCTTTAACTTCGGAACTTTGTAAGCGCGATTTAGGCTTCGATGTGTTTCGCTTGTGGCACAACTTTAGCGCCGCCACACGATCTCCCATACGACTTGGAAGACAAAATTTTTGAAGCAGGAAAACGTTGACCTGATGAGCTATCCTCCGTACAGTCCTGACCTGAGCCCAAACGATTTCTTTACATTGCCTAGAACGAAAGATTTATTACGCGGTCAATGGTTTGAAGACCCCGAAGCGGCTGTGGAAGCGTACATATCAGCCATTTTGACAACTTCAGACTGGAATTACTGTTTAATGATTGGTTTGCACGAATGGAAAAGTGCATTAAGTTGAACGGAGAATACTTCGAAAAACAATATAATACAATTTAACCATACCGTGCATGTGGTTTTTCTTATTCCCGATCATTTCCGTGTACCCCACATATCAGCAATAGAACAGCGCAATGCACTATACATTAGTAAAGAACAATTACAGTTCGACCATACCGTAATATGTCCCCGTCACAATTACACATCAGTGTAACATGATAACACCAAAGTATGCAAATTAATAGCAATATTACACATCTCATTCTGTCTATAGATAGCTACCTAGTAAATATTCAGTCAATTGATATCCATAGATAAAAATTAAAGTTAAAGTTACAGCCTATATACACGTCCCACTGCTGGGCACAGGCCTCCTCTCATTTCTGAGAGGGCTTTAGGAAAAGGAAGTGTCCGCCGCGCTGTCCCCATGCGTGTTGGCGAACTTCACATGTCTTCGATTTTTTTTCTTATTTGTCAGACATGCAGGTTTCCTCACGATGTTTTACCTCACCGCCGAGCACGTGGTAAATCAGCACTTAAAATTGCAATTAACAATTTCATTGGTGTCGGCGAGGATCGAACCCAGGTTGCTCGCGCAGCTAGTGCTAACTATCTGAGCTACCACGGATCTATAGATAACTACCTAGAAAATATTTAGTAGTTGGCATATTTGAAATTGAGAAAAATGTCATCTCATTGTTCACAAAACATAGACAACAACGGCATTATAGAGATATGTTATATCTCCGAAGTTTATTTTAGACTAGCTGTTCCCCGCGACTTCGCTCGCGTGTTAGGATTTTTTGAAGTGAAAACTTCTTTAACGGCATTGTGCACTTTTTTGTAATGGGTAAAAAATGTTAAACTCGCGTCAGGTCACGTGTCCTGATCGAAAATTCGTAAGACGGACGGAGAGTAGGCAGCCGGCGCGGCGTAGGAGAGGAAGTAAGTTAGGTTTAATTAATTTTTATTTGTCCATAAAGCTGACGATAAATATATATATATATATATATATATATATATATATATATATATATATATATATATATATATATATATATATAACTATATATAATATATATATATATAACTTAATAAAAAATAAAAAATATATATATATAACTTTTTATTTATTAATTAATATAATTTTATTCTTAAGATTAGGTTTCGATCGAGTCTTACTATACTGCTTGACGAAATTATTAATATAGATACATATGTACTTACACATTATAGATGTAATATTTGTAATATGTTTATACTTTATAGCATTAACCCTTATTCTCATAACAACACAATAAGCACATGTGCGGTGTAGGTTTACCAAACAAATAATTTCGAATGAAAATAAATGAAATAAGATAATAATAAATAATCTCCGCGATTCCAAAATATCAAAATGCACAACGTTCATGTTCAAGTGCAACCCGTCGTTTTTTTTGCACGGAACCCTAATTCTTTTATTAAAATAAAAGTAACCTAAGTTTACTCCTTGTGACATCAGCTATCTGCCAGTGAAAATCCCGTCAAAATCGGTCCAGCCGTTTCGGAGATTAGCTAGAACAAACAGACAGACAAACGGACAGACAGACAGACAGACAAAAACTTTAAATATTGTATTTTTGTTATTAGTACCGTATATACTTTCATATGAATTTAGTAAAAAGCTGTAGTTTTGACATTTTTTTATAAGATTGGATGACAAACGAGCACACAGTCCACCTGATGGTAAGTGGTTGCTGTGGCCCATAGACATCTAGATTTATCTTCGTTTGCGAATCAAAATGCAGATGCGTTGTGACCCGTGAGGACTAAGATGAAATGCCTCTTTTCCAGTAAAAAAGTATCCGGTTCTCTACACTCACCATACGAAACACAGCAGTGTTAAGCTGCTAATTTACGCTGGTATTCATATACATTACAAACAGACGCTTGAGTTTTATTTATTTGTATACATATAGATGTCTCAGTATTGCAGTGGCTATGTGTTTAGTTCGAAAGTGTAGGCCAGGGGTTCTAATCTCGTATGAAACGATTATTTGTATGGCCTAGAAATAGTTCTTCGGGTTAGCAAAAGCAAAAAAAAATACCACACTTCAGGTAAACGCCTCCCAGTCTTCCTTATAATGAGGGAAACATGAATAAACAAGAAAATGCTTACCGAGAATTTTTTCTAGTGTAGGGGATAATTTATTTTTAATAAAAATAGTTTATAATGATTTCTTATACTTAAACAAATACTACACATTGAATAAAATTAACTCTAGTAATTTTATCATCATTTAGGGTTTAATTTCAACTTTCTTTTTTTCCCGAACATTATAAAGCGTCGCAGTAACCGGGAAAACGCGTAAACGTAAACTTGCGGAATGCGAAGCCTCTTTCATGAGAAAGTCAATATAAGACGCCCATTACACAGTAGGTTCTGCTGTCAGTTTTACAACAAACACGGTTGTGATTGACGAATAACCTACCGTATAATGTAGTGATTGACGGTTGCATGAAATTGATTGACAAATATCTGGATATTTTGATTTTTACGTCAATCAACTATCAGTCACGAATTTTGATTGAACGTGTAATGGCATTTCGACAATCACGCGTCAGTCAACGCTTAGACAGTAATGGAGGCGTACGCAGAATATATTGAAGAGGCGGCTTCGGCGCGCTCGCGCAGCCAGTCGCCACTCCCGCCAAACGTGCTTCAGCCAGAAAAAGATTTTATTTTAAATTTTGAGGCTCTCCCCGAGTTGTGGGACACGAAAAACTCCGGGAAGGGGGATGCCCCTAATACCAGCTACGCTCCTAATTCCAGCCTTTCTGCCTTTTTACTTCGTAAATAAGATTTCTAGTAGTCTTAACTACAAATATTATCGGTTAAAAAATTCTTCGTAATTAGAGGAAAGTATATTTCGAATTTCAGTGCCCCTAAAACTTACTTACAATAGGTACCTACCAAAAACTCAAAAGGCATAGCCCTGTGCTATGCTGGCTGGTAATAGGGGCATCCACCCTATACGAACAAATATAAATGGTAAGCTCATTTTTCGTTCATAAATGTGTTTCAAATAAAGCCGCGCATCGATTATGCACTCCAAGAGGTCGAAAATTAGCGCGCGTTAAATCAAAATGGGTAAAATGATATTAAATATTACAATTTTTCCTATTCGTTCGTTTCTTTGTCTGTTCAAGATATTAAATTATAGTTAAATGGTGAATCGAAAATGAACTTAGTTATAGTATAGGTAGGTTCTTTCCCTCCAAAAATTTGGGTTTGACTGACATCAGTCAGCACGAGCGTGTAATGTCGAAATTAGTCTATCATTCAAACGTCAATCACGATTGATCGAACTGATTGACGCTT
Source organism: Parnassius glacialis (assembly GCA_033319125.1). Classification (NCBI taxonomy): domain Eukaryota; kingdom Metazoa; phylum Arthropoda; class Insecta; order Lepidoptera; family Papilionidae; genus Parnassius; species Parnassius glacialis. The sequence continues at coordinate 11,108,414 of JAVANC010000011.1, read as the reverse complement.
GCCTAGGGGTGTAATGGGCGTCTAACATGTCATTGAGCATTTCGTATCATCATGACATTAATATTACGATGTAGTTATTTCACTGAGATATTATGGATAAAATGTTTAATAAGTATATGTTATTTGCGTTTTTTTTTTTGTAATAACACAAAACGATATAATAAATTTTAAAGCGTCGAAGGTACAAGACGTCTGGTACTGCAATGGCAGTTCGGATTAACGCAAATCCTGCCTACTACGGGAGAAGCCCATATCCAGCAGTGGGCTTCCACGGACTGATTAAGGATAAGAAGATCCATATAATAGTATAATTTAGTAAGTTTTTATAATAAGAAATTTTGTCTAATGTGTTTAATCTACGTATTTAGTAAGTTTCTACGTATATATATATGATGTATTTAAAGAGTGATAATATAATAAATAAACGGGTAGGGAAAGAATTGTTAGTCTGCTTTGAGCGATTAAACTGCCTGCTACGTAATTCGTATTTTATTGTAAATTTATTCCTAAACAGTACAATATAATACCTACATTTGCTTAAATGCAGTTTTTACAAGGTAAGGCAAAATAGTTTAATTGCCTTCCTCCTTGTTTTAGCATATACGAGTATGCATAATATGTTTATATTAACTGAGATGTCAGTAATATAAGATTTTAGATGAAGAGCGCTATGCTCAGTTTCTCTGCGTGATAAACTTAGAAATAAGGATATCCGCAGTAGAACCAGAATGACCGACATAGCCCAACGGATTAGTAAGCTTAAATGGCAATGGGCCGGCCATATAACTCGAAGAACCGACAACCGATGGGGAGGAAAGTTGCTCGAGTGACGGCCTCGTACCGGCGGACGAAGGGTAGGGCGTCCCCCACTAGATGGAGTGACGACCTGGTAAGACATGCAAGAAGTCAATCGATGCAGGTGGCTCGTGACCGTGCTTTGTGGCATTCCTTGGTGGAGGCCTATGTTCAGCAGTAAACTTGTGAAGGGCTGTAGTGATGATGATGATGATGATGATGACGATAGTAATATACAGAAAACATATTATTAATAACATAGTGGACTACTCTAATCGAAGAGCTGGGGTCGAGGTGAAGTTCTCAATAGCAGCTGGAGTCAGAATTTTGACGATGTTTCACCCTCGTGTCTTGGAAATCACGTAAAATCATTGTCGCTGCGCGTGATCTCTCCGGTCGTTTCCGATTTCGTCCCACCCATCGTAATATGAGAGTCAGAAAATAGAGATTGTATTTGTGTTTACGAACACACTGAACTAAAGTAAACAGGAGCTTAGCTGTATTTCAAATTGTGAGTGTAGTGCGTAGATCCTTTTTACCGAAAACGAGGCATTTCGCCTAAGTGTTCTATATTAGCAAGATTGCATTGCTCGTCTTAAAAAAAAATGTTTTGGGGGGTGTCCTCATTTGAGCACCGTAAGGTATATACACAGAATTTGATTGAAGCAGTGTAGCCGCTCTACAACATGCAACATCAGATGATTTATTGAAAAGAGCCGGCACGTTAACTATGAGGAGATTGAAAGATATTTGGGTATTTATTTGAGTCAAATTCAAAATTTTAAATAAATAATCAAATAAATAAGTTTAGAATTCGAAGTCGAACGCATTCAAGCAATTTCAATATACTCACAACTAAAAAAATTACAATCTCATAGGTTAGGATCTAATGCTTCACATTATTGTTTTTGTTCAAAATTCTATAAATGCTTACCTTCATTTCGTCAAAGGCGAAGGCCTTTACAGAAAGGCATAGATTACTATACATATAAATGACAGGCGAAGGTGCCTTTGTCACGAAAGATGTCTCGACGCGGCGTCGCAGTATACGCTTATATCACAGTTATATCACAGTATATCATATTAAATACTAAGGCATAATGTCCTCCTCCAAACAGAATTTTGGTCACGGCGGCCAGCCTCAACACAGATTAGTCATCGGTTCAGGACAGGATTGTAGGGCACTACAATACTGTCCTGAAGTATATGCGCAAGCACAGGTGTACTGTCTATTTTTTCTCTAATTCTCATAGTCTGAGGGGACGGTAAATCGTATTGACTGGAGAGAGATCAGGCGCAGGACCAACGGCTTTTTATGCTTTCCGAGGCACGGGGGTGTGACACCGCCAACCTCCTGACTCTGGGCAGCTACTGACAATTTATTGATGAAAAAACTCAATAATTGAATTTTTGGCCCGACCCGAGACCTTAATGTAATATATTCCCAACATCAGCTCTAAAGATTTACCATAAATTTGTTTAAAATTTTACTTTCTCTTAGAACTCTTAACTCTGATATTGGCAGAAATTATCGGCAAAACAATAGAATCACTTTTTTTAAAGATAAAATCATTTTAGCTTGTATATTTTCCACGGAGTTTCTTTTTTGAAACAGACTAGCTCAAAATTTCTTATTTTTGTAATACGGCGGTTAATATGTGTATGTTTCTTAAAACATTTTCCTGCGTGACTAGAATAGTTCTATGACCTCCATAGTTATTAAAACGCTAGTAATTCAAATTATCGAAGGTGACAGTATATAATAGAAGTGTTTATCTACAACCAGACCGCATGGAAGAGCATATGCATATATCCCTCTTTTGAGTAAACATTGGAGGAGCGTAGTTGAGTAGAGTGATTTGATGAGACTTTGAATGGCTGACTGTGAATGGAAAAGTGAATAGTTAGCGAAAACCCCGAGTTTCATTCCCGCTGGCACCAATGAAAGTGTTAGCTCCAATTTTAAGTGCTGATTTACCACGTACTCGGCGGTGAAGAAAAATATTCTAAAGAAACCTGCAAGTCTGAGAAATAAAATCCTTCAAGGACCTGTGAAGTCCGCTAACGTGTATTACGTTATCACCTATGCAGACTAACCGATTTATAACCCTATCAAAAATGAGAGGAAGCATGTGCCCTCAGTGGAACTAATATAGTACGCAACTTTACCATTTACATGTCACGTTTGGTGGTTGTTGTTCCCAAAGTGCACATTAATTGTCATAATTTACTGAGACAAACTAATTTCAACTATCTCGATGTGATCGCTTTAACCAGGTGTATTTACTGGCTGGAGCTTTTCAAGTAGTTTTCGAGAGAAACTTCTTAATTTGATTTTGCTACAGTTTAATTCTAAATTTTAGGGTTGCTGTGAACGGAATACCTAATTTTATATTTAAATAAGTAAACATGCAAGATAGATCGACCTTTGACCTTTGACCAGCTTAGATAATGTAATACTTACATTTATAATAGTCTGATTATATTAATCGTAACCCTAATAATAATATTCTTTTTTTTATTTAGAAGAAAACTTTACCCCCACAGTAGGATTCCCACTGTACTGTGGGGGCTTATATACATAAATTGCACAAGGATAACCATCCAGACCATCCAGACATCTAGAACAATTTTTAATTTGTAGGCCGTACAAACTCTTCTTTCATGCGGGATTCCCCTGTCCTGTAGCGGCGCGACCAAACGGTAAGCCACTGCGTTGCGAAGCGATCTATATTTTTTAGATATATATTACATAAAACGAAATGGTTTGGTTGTTAATTTTCTTTTTGTATTGCTTTCCCCCTATGAAAAAAATAAAGGACGAACTTAAGAGGAAAAATGGGCTGCAAGAAATTTGAAAAATTGGTTTTTAACTACCTATTATTGTCGCGCTGTGCCCGAGCGACAAAGCTAGGCAACTGAGGGAGACAGCTGCTATTCGGACTGACTATTATATATAAAATTTAGCGAAAAAGAATTCCTCAAATACTGGACCGATTATTTGTTTCATGAACAATATAAGACGGGATGTGATGGCGCGTTTCCACCAAAGTTTTGTTGCCAACACAACAGTTGACAACACGTGTTGCCAACAAATGTTTCTGTAATCACCTAGTGTTGGCAACAAAACTTGAAACAATATCGGGAACCGTGTTTCCATTTTCGGCGGCAACATCAAAGGAATACGCTTGTTACCAACATTTGTTCCCTCGGTGGAGACGCTTCTATTGGAACATTTTGAAACATTTTCGGAAACAAATGTAGGCAACTTTTGTTGATTTGTCAACAGTTGGAAACATAAATTTTGTCAACATTTTTGGTGGAGACGCAGCTTGACGTTGACTGTGGAATACAATAAAATAAAATAATTTTGATTCAATATAGATTACTAGAATACTTATTGAAAGTCATTAATGCTTTTTGCACTGGTTCAAACGGTTCGAAAAAAACCTCCGTCCTGGAAAGAACTAACAAGAATCCCTATTAGGACTATTCTTTAAACAATAATTTGCAATAAGTATAATATAATGGCATACAATTAAATACAAAAACATTTAGAAACAGCTGGGTAGCAATCAGCTCATTCCCAGTAGTTATTATTAATCATGTACTTTTTAGTAGTATAATAAATCTTACTAAACAACTTTTGCTTAATTAAAATTTTCAACTTTTGAATAGATAAACTCCCCATGAAGGAATTACAGATTACTCTCTGGAGTTATGCTTTTCTCTTATTTTTAGGGTTCCGTACCTCAAAAGGAAAAAACGGAACCCTTATAAGATCACTTTCTTGTCCGTCTGTCTGTCTGTCAACACCTTTTTTTCTCAGGAACGCGTGGAGGTATAAAGCTGAAATTCATATCAAATACTCAAGTCTACTGTCCCTTAGAGCTGTGAAAAAATCAAACTTCTAAGCCAACACAATCAAAAGATACAGCCGTTTATGCCGCAAATTTTCGACATTCGCAAGGGAATCAAAACCTACAGGGTACTTCCCGTGAACTCTGAACGTGAGTCTTAAAATTTGGTAAGAAGCAACGTATTATAGCACAGATAAAGGAAAAATTGCGAAAAGCATAAATTTTTAGTTACATCAAATAATAAAAATATTTTTAATAATTTTAAACTTATATACCTACGGATTTGTTCGGAACGGTCGGTGCGCGAGCCCGACTCGCACTTGACCGCTTTTTTTATATTTATTAAATTGATTTGGTTGATGATGTGTAAAAACGGCAGCATATCTGTGAAGTTTTTAATAAATTTAAAGCAATCCCAGTTTTTAAAATTTTGATTTATGAAAAAAAAAACATAGAAACGTGATAGATGTAGATAAAGATTGTGTATGGTTATCAAGCAATAAACACTGGTCGTAAATATAACTGTGTGCGTGAAACCCGAACCCTGCCGGCACTAATGAAATTGTTAATTGCAATTTTAAAATATTTCTGAAAAATAAAATAATTCGAGGACATGTGAAGTCTACTCACTAGCACTGGAGCAGGTCGGTGGATTTACTACTTCAATGCAATTACGCAAAACAGTGTTGGTGGGACGTTATAAGCTGAAACTTTATTTGCATTTACGATCTGATTATACAGCGGTCAAGAAATCTCCCTGGTATTTCTCAAAGTCACTTCACAGTCAGTCACACACAACATCTACGAAACAACATTTATTCACTTATTACAGCCCATCCTTCATCCACTGTTGAACATAGACACCCGCGTTGATTGCCACATATGGGGATATTAGCCATGTTTGCCACGCCTGCCAGACGGGTTGGTAACTGCACTTCTTTATTATTCTGAGTTATTATCAGACAAATACTGCTGCCTATCTATTATTTCTTCTCTCTTTGTCGCCTCTTACAGCACGCACATCGTTGTATGAGGGACTACACTGTATGACTATAATATATTTTATTTTCATTTCGAGCAAAGACAAAACTTTACTGATAACGGTAATGATTAGAATAATAATTAATTATTAGTTAACTGTTAATCTTCTATAATTATATATTTAAGCTTTATCTCAAACAACATGGAAACTCGTACTGTAATATTCTTTTTATTTAAAAATCTTTATTGCACATAAAGAGTACAATTGGTGGACATAATGCCTTTAGGCATTCTCTGGCAGTCAACCACCAGCTAAGCAGAGAAACTTAAGCAGGTGCCACAAAACCATGAAAATATGTATACGTGAATATAAACTTAAAACATTCATACATACCATACGCGTAAATACACTTACAAATACATTTTACTACAAATAAACTAAATAAAATAGAATAGCATAGAATAGAATAGAATAGAATGGAACAAAATAGAAGAGAATGATTTTTTTTCAATATTGATTATTACATTATACTCATTGAAAGTCATTTTTTATTTACCACTGGTTCGGAAAATACCTCTGTCCTGGGAAGAACCAGCAAGAAACCCAGCGGGACTTTTTTAAATATATTTCACTTAACAATAAATTTGTATATACAAGTTTTAAATGAAGTTTCATAGAACCAGCATGGTGGCGATCACCTTATTCCCAGGGGTTATTTTCATTCATGTATTCCTTGATATTATAATAACCCTTTTTATACAGTTTATTTAAATAAAACTTTTAAACTTGTTTATTGACAAACTTTGAACATGTTCTGGGATTTTGTTGTAAAAACGTATACATTTCCCCATGAATGAATTACTGATTCTGTAGAGACTAGTAACTGGCATTACAAGCTTATGTTTGTTCCTAGATTTTAAGGTGTGAACATTCTTATTCTTATTAAAGCTATTTATGTTTTTATGTACATACATTACATTTTCATAAATATATTGCGATGCCAAAGTTAATATGTTTATTTCTTTAAATTTTTCTCTGAGGGACTCTTTACAATTTAGGTTATCGCCCGTACCGCTCTCAGCAAATATAGCTTCAATATCAGTCGCATTACCCCATAGCAAAAATCCATAATACATTACGCTATGAAAGTAACTAAAATACACTAATCTAGCTGTCTCAACTTCAGTGAGACTTCTAATTTTTCTTACAGCATTGCTGCAGAACTAAGTCTGCTTACTAATTTAGATATATGGGGTCCCATTGAAGTTTTGCGTCAATAGTAATACCAAGAAAAACAGTGGTATCCACAAGACTCAACTCACATTGTTTTTCGAATGTCTTACATTAGGTATTGTAAATTTAATACATTTTGTCTTATTGCCGTTTAAGAGCAAATTGTTGGCTTTAAACCAATGTACTAATTTCGATAGAGCATTATTTACATCGTCATAATTAAATGACTGTTTGAGTCATCGTCAGCAAATAATACTATTGTATATCGTGATTGTCCCCTACAAGATAAGTCCCCTAAAATATAATCTAAATACATAATATTTTACATACGATTGCAGTTTATGGTTCTATATTTTGTGATTTGTGTTTATAAACATTTACATATATATATATGTAAATGTTTATTTATTATATTTTATTCAGTGAATATCATTTTATTTTTGTTATTTTATTAATTTTATTAAAAGTTGTCAATCTAAATCTAAACACAAATCTATATAAATATATAAACACAAATATATATATATATATATATAAATATATATATATATATAAGATGTTACATGTTATTTTGTATACCTTATAGTTCTATTATTACTTTTCATTCAAATTCTTTGTTTATTTTTCATTGATAGTTTGAGTTACGAGGTCTGTCTTTACCGGTTTCGCTGTCAATTTTACTCCACGTCATTTTAATTTTATTCTTAGCCGTTTTAATTTTGTTGCTAATATGTAATGATTTGGCAGTGGAGCAAATTCTTTTAAAATTTTAGAATAATTTTTGACATATTCTTTAAAAGCATAGGAAAGATTATATGATCTTTCATGGTAAAGGTCATATAACCTTCGTCTGCTTTTATGAATTCCTACTGTATACCTAAAGCATAAAGTTTAAATATATTAATTTCGAATATTAAGTATTATAGTAGAGTAAAAGCTTAATTTTTTCTTTAAAAAAACCCTTTAATTTATTAAAACTGTGCTCATAATATAAAAAATGTTATACTCGTATAATAAGCTGTTTTCTAGAAGGTCCCTAAGTCGTATCGGTCCAGAAAAATCGTCGGTGGTAAATTATTCCACATAGAGGGCGTACGCGGAAGAAAACTCAGAAAAATGAGCCAACAAGCATCCATATGGTGTGGATGGTATCGGGAGTTTTGCCGCGATGTGCGTTCGTGAAATTTGACGGCTGGGATTAATAAACGAACAATTCCTCAGAGCACTCTCCGTGTAAATTCAAAAGAAAATGCAAAGCAATGCAACATTTCTTCGCGGCGCCAGTGAATCGAGCCGATCGGAAAGGAATCGGTCGTCGACAATTCGAGCCACTCTGCGTTGGATGCAGTCAAGTAGAAGAAGCTCCTATTGGGGAGCCTCTGCCCAAAGATTGGAACAGTATTCCATATGAGGCCGAACCTGCGCCTTGTAAAGTTGCAGGCGGTGGGCCGGTATGATTTACTGTGCCGCTCTGCTGAGCACGTCAAGCTTTTTAGAGACCAATTTCGCCTTCTCTTCCAAGTGACCACGAAACTGCACGTCACTCGATATGTCGACGCCGATACTGGCTGAGGCAACAAGGGAAGTGCCATGAAACTGAAGAGATACGGCAAAGGGGTTCTTTTTTTGCGGTAAAGTGCGCTGACACAACATTTTTGAAACATCTCATTTCGTTTGTCAAATATCTTTTTATAAAATCCTACTACTATAAATATGTATAGTCTTTGATATATACAATATGAAATCTATTCTTACAAAAGGCCACAAGTAGCCTTAATATACCGTTGTCACTTGTCGTGACACTGACAGCAACAAAAGAATAGAGATTCTTCTTAACTCCGACATATCCCAACCCCCGATCTTTATAATGAACTTAACATGTGACTGAACATAAATATTAATGTAATATATATTACTTCAGATTTTAATGTGAAAGTGCACGTACTACTAATGCGCGTTGGCAGTGATTATTGACGGAACCGATACGTGGTTCTTCACTACTGTGGTATTAGGGATTTAAATCACTCGGCAACCTATGGCGGGGTAAGTGACAAAATCCATTACAATGATATCCGCGAAAACACATTAGCAGCTGAAATAGCCCTGTGGATCAGTAGAAAGAAATAGCAATAGCGCGGCTTAAAGAACCACCAAGGAGCAGAAATATTCTCGAGGCATATAGCTTATTGGACTATCCTGTATATAGAGTGATTTTACTTACTTCTATTAGTAGTTTTCAATCGACTTCAAAAAAGGACGAGGTTCTCAATTCTTTTTCAAATTTGGAAAATTCTTTTTCAAAAAAAGAATTTTTCAGACGGTCCGAGTTGATTTTAAAAAATCAACAATAAGTTATTTATATTGAAGTCGGTTGTACAAAAATTATAATTTTATCACTTGTAGAACGAAATCATCATAATTGCCAATATTTTATACTTCGTGATTATGAAAATAGAAATAACATAAACTCCTTAAACTCCAACTCGAGCTCCTTCCACTTGACCGCGTCCAGCGCAGAGCGGTTCGAATTGTCAACGACCGAGTTCTTTCTGATCGGCTCGATACACTGGCGCTGCGTAGGGATGTTTCATCCCTTTGCATTTTCCATCGAATCTACCACGGGGAGTGCTCTGAGGAATTGTTCGGATTAATTCCAGCCGCCAAATTTTACGAACGCATATCGCGCCTAAATTCACGATACCATCCTCACCATCTCGATGCTTGGTGGTCCACGACTGTGCATTTTACTAGGAGTTTTCTTTCTGGTACAACTTCTCTGTGGAATTGTTTATCCTTGGCGATTTATCCGGACCATTTTGCATTTCCAATTGCAATAGGGTATTTTACACCATATAAAAAAAAGTCAAAGAATAAATATTTATGATAGATTTTGTAAAAAGTAAACGAGAAATATCGATTTCTATTTATAAAAATGCATTATAAATTTTATATTTGAATTTAAAGAATAATTCTTTTACCTGTGCCTCAAATCTGCAAAACAATGTCCGCCATATTAGATAGCGTCGTGACGTCACTAGGTCAAAGAACTAAGTTATGTGCTGTGTACTAACTAGCTAATTTCGAAATTTTTCAAGTTATTATTACGATTGTTGACTTTTATTCCGAATTTTATTCAAAAGGCATCATGGAAGACGGATTCGTAAAAGCGAGTTTATTACTTCGCTTTTAGCACTAATGTTATAGATATTATAATATAAGCTTAGGTGAGAAAAACATTTTGTTAAATTTTTTGTACAAACTCTCAGACGAAATAAAAAGTCACTTTTTAATTTGGTCTGAGTACAAACCATGTCTTTATTCCCATATAATAGAAGAAAACAGGAATTAAGTAAAACACTGCACTGCACTTGCAAGGGCCTTGATGGCCCTTGCAAGTGCAGTGGCCATCAAGCCCGAATGTGCAATGGCAAATGGTGCAGTGCAAATGGCCCACAAAGGGCGGGACAGACGAGCGATAAACCTAATCTATTACAAAATTTGACTTGCAATAGGTACCTATCATGTCATGATGTTTTGTTTTGTTTAATTATTAGTTAAATATAAGTCATAATTAAATCAAAGTGATCTTTACAGAAGTATAGTTTAGATTTTGTAGACAATGCATTCGGGTCTCTTCTTGCCAGTTTTAACCAAGTATTTCTCATATTTAAATCAGTTGGCACTTTAATCCATAACTTCCCCGGCGTTCTTGTGCTCGTATTTTTGCAATTAGGCATAACACAACAATGACATAAATGATAACTCATTATTAAACATTCAAAGGTGTATTATTCCTTTGCAAAATTGTCAAAATTCTACGACAGTGACGTCACGAGTTGAACAGTATGGCGGCTAGCGTTTTCACGCGAAAATTGAAAATGATAGATTAAAAGTAATTTTTATGTCACTATTCGGTTTTAAAAAAATGAAATAAAAATTATAGTGGTTCATTATCACTCTAGGATTCATTTAAAACACTTTTTAAAAATGGGTGTAATACCCTATTCCCCTGGTTTTGCGGTTGTTCACGGGCGGCGTTAATCACCATCAGGTGAGCCGTATGCTCGTTTGCCCCCTCTTCTATAAAAAAAAACTGAAGTAACTTTTTTAATTCAAACAAAGACTAAGAATATTGAAAGTGCTTCCGAAAGTGCTTAAAATATTCAAGGATTTCGTAATAGCACGTGTATCGCAGCCATATACGTGTTATTACGAAATCCTTAAAATGTAAGGTCTTGAAAAGAGAAAATTAAAATAGATCTTGAACAGGATATTTAGGATCCGAATTATTCCGTAACAAATTTAGTGCACCATATTCTAACAAATAAATAATCTAAATCTAAATTGCCTATGTAACCTGTATGTACCTGTTCTGGTTCGTATGTAATTCGTGGTAAATGTTCAGGTTCAGCTGATAATAATCTAATACGTGTTTGCTAACGATGGGATGCACTCCCATCGTTATTTCTGGAAATAAAGAAAACTTTGTCTCCACAATAGGATTTTCACTTGTCTTGTGGAGGCACAAAACAATAATGTACATAAGTTGCACATTAATGTTTTGTGCCTTAAGTTGCAGATTTAAAATAATTATTTTCCAGCCATGCAAACACTCGCTCTGTGCGGTGCTTAAGCCAACTTCGCTACTGAGCCGTCATCGTTTACGTATTCATATTGCGAGTTTTATAACCATAGGTGCATTGCCGGCCTTTTAAGAAGTGGTAGATACGATAGAACATGCAAAGTAAAGTTAGCGCGTTGTACCGCCATAGTCAGAAAAAATCTCTATAGATATAAATATCTGACGAACACTCAGATGCTGCAAGAATATCTTATAATAGCATGCAATAATGATGTTAAAACATACAAAAGGATGCTGGCATAGAATAACTATACAAGATACAAGATATTTATTTGTGGAAACACGAGTATACTACTTACAAAGCATGCAGGTTGTTAGATACATTAAAAGGATCAGTCATGTTTGGCCTTTGTGGCGTACTAATTGTATAAATTAATGAAAATATTATAAATAGTTTACAATAATTGAAAATGAAATTATTATTAACACATTATCGAATAAAATTATTATTATACTAATTTTAACAATTTTATCAATAAATCTAAATCTAAGTAATAAATTAAAATTAAATGTCTGGTAATATTATTTGCTGTGAAGATACATTGTTTTATCTGCTTTATACAATGTCAGTAATAGAAATGCTTGTTACATAAGATTTAAATTTTATAGGCTATAGTATGCTTTGCCTTCTAAATATAATTTAAACTTCTTTTTAAATACACGGGCATTCTGTTCCTTCCAAGATTTCGGGAGCTTATTATACAGGGTAATTTTTAATTCACTGAAGACCTTTTGGGAATATATTATTTACATCATAACAATAACATCTGTAAGAAAAAAAAATATATTTCTTCAATTTATATTTTCATACAAAAATAAAAATATTTTAATTGGACCTTCTAAACGGCAATAGCCCTAGTTAGCAAAAGAAAGCGCGTGGCGGGATAGGGGTGGAGGGGTGTGGGAGGCGGCGCTTGCTCAATTGAACTTGACCTAATTACCTGTGTCGTCAGTCGCCTTTGGCTTTGGTGCGCCCGCGACGTTTCTCCTTCCGTTGTGAGATTAATATCGCGAACGTTACGTTCTACCTTAGTATCGGTAAGCCATCGGGATTACCGAAACTCAAATGCTGAGTATACCGAAATAGTGCGAATTTTAGCAATTTGCAATGATAACGTTAGTGAAGCCTGCCCTGAATATTCAAGGCGATTTTCCATCTCACGTGCACCGAGCTACGCTACGATGCTAGGCAATTCCAGCCTGTATCAATCGATCTTGGCGCACAGTACGTGAGCAGGAAGACATACTGCAGCTTTTTGAACAAAATCCAGCAGCGAGCACTTATGAGGCAGCCCGACAGTTCAATGTGTCACAGTACTACGCATGGAGTGTCATACACAATGAAGGGAAGTACCCATTCCACCTGCATCGTGTTCATGAACTCAACGAAGCTGACAAACCAGCGCAAGTTAGATTTTGTAACTTGTTACTAACTGCTGAACGAGCTAACATTTTATGGACTGATGATTTTATGGACTGATGAAGCAACATTTGGCAGAATAGGATTATTTAATTCACACAATGAACACTTGTGGTGCTAAGAAAATCCACATGAACCAAGACCGCATAGCTTTCAACACCGGCTTAGTGTCAATGTATAGGCAGGCCCGGTCTTCATAGAAAGATTAAACGGTGAAAGCTATCATACCTTTCTCACCGACACGCTGCCAGAGTTATTAAAGGACATACCACTTCATCTCTACGCAATATGTATTACCAACATGACGGGGCGGCGGCGCACTATGCTCGCTAAGTTCCTTAACTTTTTATTTAAACAGAGAATACCCTGGTCACTGAATCGGTCGTGACGGGGCTTGTGCATGGCCTCCCAGATCGCCAGATATCACACCAATGGATTTTTATTTGTGGGGGCATGTAAAGACATTAGTGTACATACTGGTCGCGCATTCGAAAACCGTGACATGTTGAAAGAAAAAAATAATTTGGGCATTCGATCAAATCAAAATGAATCATCAAGTATTATCTCGTGTCGGTGAACAGTTAAGTTTTAGGTGTCACCTATGCATAGAATGTGGAGGTGATTATTTTGAAGGCATGTGCGCGATACTCACCGCCATCCGCGGACAAATAGGTACCTAGGTAAGTCTAATTTTTAAATTTGTATTTTACAATTTTTATTGAACCATTATAACTTAATATCTTTATTCAATTACTGTTAATTTGTATTAATCATTATAAATATTTTATTGTAATATTTGTAATTATTTTAACCTGCATCCATTTTTAAATACAACTTACATTAAATAAAAAAAATAGTTAATAATACTCATTTAATTTGCACGCGCTGCAAACATCGATCACCAAATCGATGGCTGCAAACCGAAAAGCGCAGACGGCGCGGCTTTTGATGACAATGACACCTGTGTCGACGTCATAATATACCTTTGGCTTGGCCTTGGGCCGCTGCATGTGTGACGTTGAGGCGTTGCTAGCAAACAGTATTCGTAAAAAAAGTACCTAAATGTCTTTTAAAGAATGTCTATTAATTCGTGAAGAAATTAATAAAAGAATCAAATAGTTCATCAAATGGCTTTATGCAAAATAAAGAAGTATATGAAAAGTTAGTAGCACCCTGGTGCAAAAGGCACAGTGATAAATGGTTTAGTAGGCACTAGCAACGCATTCAGCTGAGCGCGGGCGTCGACCCGCCCGGCGGTCATACTTACTTATTATAAATTTTAATATTTGTGTTTTTTTTTTGGATTTTCATTTGCTTATTTAATTATGTTTAATGATTTCAACACAATGTGTGATACTGATATCAAGTGTTAAATAAATAAGGCATTTTCTTTGACGATTTATTCTGACATTGTTTATGTACTACAAAATACAGACTTAAAAGGAGCCAGACATGACAACAAACACTTAAAAGTAGTTTTTTCGTAAATGTATTATATTCTGTAAAGAGTGATCTCGCTAAAATTGTTTGTAATGATGTAACCAATATATTCCCAAAAGGTCTTTAGTAAATTAAAAATGACCCTGTATATAAAAGGGGCCATGCAAAAACACTTTTTCCCATCAATGCAGTTTTTGAGCGATGCAAACATAGAATAGTATCATCGCGTCTGTTGCAACTAACTACGTCTGATAGACGTGGAAATAAGTGCCGATTATATTTAAGAAATACAGATCTTTAATAACAGAATAATATCAGTTGATTGTTTTTTTTTCTACACCGTTACCGTTACAGCCTGAACATAGGACTCCCCTATAAATTGCCTCAATGGGGTGACATTTTGCATAGTGGATTGGCTTTTCTGCATATTGGATACGGGGGGGGGGGGGGGGTCCGTTACGCAGGTGGAGTTAGAGGCCGCGTATGGAAGCCTGCCACGTGTTCCTTGTGCGTCTTACTTGAATAGCAAAACGAGGAGGAGTGGTCCTACCCCGAGGATGCTCTGCCATGTGGCGGCTGGTAATGGTGGGGTCGCGGATGTGTGCGGAAGCGTTCCTGTAGCCCTGCCTTTATGCGGGGAAGGTGGAAGATCATAGGATTTTAGTCAGTACGAGTTCGACATAACCCTACTTTGCCCCCGCGAGGCGGGTATGCGTAGGCATTTCCCCATTAAAAAAAGACACTGCTGCCCATCTCCAGCTTTATTTCCCTCTTTTGCCTCTTACAACAACCAAAGGATGATATGGGGTAGTGGATATTCTTACACCGCCACTACACGGTAAATCTTTCATCATGATCATTACAGCTCTTCACGAGTCCACTGCTGAACATAGGCCTCCCCCAAGGAATACCACAAAACCCGACCGGTAAATCTTTACTATATCGTACCGGTGTTTTTGTGTATTTATCCATATGAACGTGTATGCATACAAGCTCGCGTCAGATCTAAAGATTTCAATTATCTCACTCACACTGTATTTTTAAATAAAGATCCTTTTAATTTTTATAGGATAAATTAGTTTTGAGTCTGGCCCGCTAGCATACCCCTAATTTTGTAAATGTTCTTTTCGAAAATCGCACTTGACACCCCTGCTCTAAATCATTATCTGGAAAGATGCTAATAAGGTCTAGTAGCAACATGCACTTCATTGCATAATATCGTCCGGTAACACACAACACTCGTATATAGAGCGTGCACGATCAATACTGGCGCCTCCTGAGACACCTTCTGATAGAATACACTGCCGGTTCTATATCCTATCTCAGCTGTATGTAATTTATTGAAAATATAAATACATTTTAACTAAATTAAATATCTGCATTAACATAATAACATAAGCGCATTTACAGCTAGACTTTGACAAATTAAGCACACTGTAGCCTTTTAACTAATTTAAATTCTAATTGAAATAAATTGAATACTACACTATTCCGATAATATTCCGGAGGTCAGTCTGAGCAAAATTAGACGTGGTCCTTCACTGCTGGCCGTATGAGGAAACTCAAGGTCACTCAGCGAGATATGGAAATAGTTATGCTCGGTGTTTCTCTGCGTGATAAACTTAGAAATGAGGATATCCGCAGTAGAACCAGAGTGACCGATATAGCCCAACGGATAAGTAAGCTGAAGTGGCAATGGGCCGGCCATATAGCACGAACACCGACAACCGATTGGAAAAAAACATTCTTGAGTGGCAGCCTCGTATTGGGAGGCAAAGTGTAGGGCGACCCCCCACTAGATGGAGTGACGACCTGGTAAGTAAAGCAGGAAGTCGATGGATGCAGGTAGCTCAGGGCCATGCTTTGTGGCATTTCTTCTGGGAAGCCTATGTTCAGCAGTGGACTTGTGAAAGGCTAATAATAATAGGATACTACAGATGCTACGAGAAGTGAACTTGAAAATTAATTGTATTTTTTTTTTGAAAGCCTGAAGTCTGGCGTTAAATCAGTTCGAGTTGGAAGAAGAAGATTTTTATTTGGTTAATTTAGTTTACGACGGGCTGTTTTCCGCAACTCCACGTCTATTCGCATATTTTGCATGTGGGCAAGAATAATGTAACTATTCAAGCCATGAGATCTCCGCGAAGAAGCTCAACAGTCCATTGATATTGCATGCAACCTCAGGGAGTGATCCCAGCGTGCCGCGATGTTTAGCCCCGTATGTAGCGACCTTCGGACATTTCAATAGCACGTGGGTCGCCGTTTCTTCCTCCCCAATACATGCCCTGCATAGGGGATTATCTGTAACACCTATAGTAAATAAATGTTTGTTAAAATTGCCGTGTCCTGTGATAGCACTTGTTACTATCCTGATCTGCGGTCTCATTAGAACTTTGGTTAAACGACTGTTTATTTCAGGCAGGTCCTCCCTAGCTTGTTTACGGTTTACTAGATTTTTCCAAAGCTGAGCGTGTTGATTAGTGAAGTGTCTACGTACTAGTGAACGAACGTTACCAAAGGGGATTTGTATGATTGGTTCCGGCCCTATAGTGGCCACAGCCGATCCTCTTCTGGCCAGTTCGTCTGCTGCATCGTTGCCTCTGGATCCACTGTGTCCCTTTATCCATTGCAAGACCACATTGTTGTTTTTACATACCTCATTTAATCGTTGATGGCGTTAATATATTAGTCACGAGTTCACCACATTGCAACTCAGAGCTACTACTACCGCCCTACTGTCGGTCAGTATTCTGATGGAGAAGTCATTTACCTTCCTAGCATCTATTGCTATGACCGCTTGATTGATACCCATACATTCCGCCTGGAATACTGTGTTATAGGTACCCAGTGGTGTGCATATGTGGATATTGAGGTCTTCAGAGAAAGTTCCAGATCCTACACCTTCATTTGTTTTAGAACCATCAGTGAAAACTCTAAGCTCTTTTGGGCTTATTCCTTCCAGCTGGCTGGTTTCATTTAATTGTATCGTGTACTTCTTATCTAATACAAATTGTTTAGGAATTCTATCGTACTTGGCTTGTAAGATAGCAATTTTTGAGTGAATTCTATCAATTATGCCTGTATGAAGACACTATTCTTATTCCAAAGGTCTTGTGTTTGATGGCAGCTAAATTGTTGTGTATGTAGATTAAGGGGGATTAGCTCCAGCATCGCTTCTAAGGCTGTTGTTTGCGAAGTCCTTATGTTGCCTGTGGCAGCCATACATGCCAGTCTCTGGTAGCGCTGGAGCTTCCTTATAGTGGTGGCATTTGTGTTGAACCACTATACCAGAGCGCCGTTTGTGATCGTGGGCCGAATTACAATTTTGTACAGCCACAGTATGACTTTTGGCGTTAGACCCTATCTTTTGCCAATCATGTTTCTGCATTGCCAGAAAGTTATACTGGCTTTGTTGATTTTGTTTTCTATGTGTTTATTTCAGTTAAGTTTGCTGTCTAAGGTAAGACCTTAATATTTTACCTCAGAGGATAGCTGGAGTTTTGTGCTGAAAAGACTTGGGAGATGATAGTTATTGATGATAGTTAGTGTGAACATTACTAGAACCGTTTATTTGGATTGACGGTTAAGTCGTATTCTCTGCACCATCTCTCCACTATACGGAGAGCCGCTTGGGTCAGGTCGCACACTATGCTTGCTGTCTTTCCAGAGACCAGTATTGTCAGGTCATCAGCATAACCTACTGTGTAGAAGTGATCGGCATTTAATTTGCTGATGAGTTCATTAATGACCATATTCCACAGGAGAAGTGAGAGAACCCCACCCTGCGAGCAGCCTTTCTTAATCTGGATTGGTTGAAATTCACCAGAAGTCTTTATTATTCGTGTACTGAGCATGTTTACTATCCAGTCAATCAGTGCCGGTTCAACCTTATGTCTACTGATTGCACTTTTTATGCTGAAAAAGTTTGTTCTATCAAAAGCACCTTCTATATCTAGGAAGGAATCTAGATATATTTTTTTGTTTTGGATGGCCTCTTCAATCTTTATTATTAACCGGTGAAGTGTCGATTCTGTTTATTTGCCTAGACTTACCGCTCCACGACAAACAACACGCCTACAGCGTGTTGTTTGTCGTGGAGCGGTAAGTTCATTCAGACAGGCTCTCATTATGGCAACAAGTCTGACTATTAAGGCTTTACCCCCCCCCCCCCCCGCCTACTGTAGGAGTGCCGGGAATATGGCATCAGGTCCTGCCACTTTATAGAGGAGGAAACTGTGAATGGACTAATGGATTTTATCCATCGTTATCACTCTCTGTGCTAAATTCCAGCCTTCTGCTATTGGTGTCAGTATATCGTCATGCCGGTTTGCCTCCTGAGCTACGCAGCAGCATGAGAAGTCCGTTTCAATTAGGATTCGTTGGGCTTCATCCGGCGATGTTGAGTAGCTACCGTCGAGTTTCTTTAGAGAGATGGATCTCGACGTGTTCTGTTTAGCTAGGATATTCCTTATCCTATTCGCTTGTTCGCAAGTTTCTATGTTGCCACAGAATTTACGCCACCCTGTCGAGCGTCGATACCCGATACATTTTTTGTATTCTGACTTAGCTTTCTTGTATATCTTGTAGCCAGTCTTAGTAACTTCATCCATTTAGGTATTCATGGCCCTATTTAGGGTTTTTTAACCTTCTTACGTTTTCTATCTAGTTCTTTACCCCACCACGGTTGCTTTACCTCAGCATGTCTTGGTGGAGTGATTTCTGGACATGATTCATGGTAGCTGTCCATCATGGCTTTAGTAACAGCTGCTACCTGTTCTTCTAGGAGCGACTAATCTGCTATAGTATTTGTCCCCTCAAAACCCGCGAGCGAAGACGTCAGCCTATTAAGGTATTTTGTTTAATCCGTCTTGCGGGGATTTCTCCATGGTGGTGTAGGAGGATATCGACCTGTAGTGCGAAGCAGATCCATCTATGGTCTGAGCATGAGGCATCTTTCCACATATGCCATCCCATAATTAGTTTAGCCGCTCCTTCTGTTGCAAGTGTGAGATCGATTATTGTGCGACAACGTTTGTTTATGATAGTTCGTTCAGAACCTGTGTTTAAAATGGTTAGGTTTGTGTTAAATAAATATTCAACCAACACCTTACCTCGTTCGTTTGATCTTTCCACTCCGTAGAGGGGATGATACGCGTTGGAGTCCGTCCCGATCACAACCTCTAGTCCGGTCTTCTCGCAGAAGCTCACCAGCCTGACGAGGTCAAGATGGGGAGGAGTGTCTTCCTAATGTATCTATCCGCGCATATATATATATATATATATATATATATATATATATATATATATATATATATATATATATATATATATATCCGGCATGTAGACCGAGGTGACGACTAATCTTCTCTCCTGTGTATATTGTATTGTCACGGCATACATGTCTCTAGAACAGAAGTCTGTTAATGGTTGTGCACAGATATCTTTAGTGGTATAAATACACGCTCTAGAGTAGGTGTTCCGAGCTGTAGAATAGCTTAGCTTACAGCCTTTGATTTTACCAGCCCCAACCCACGGCTCCTGGATTAAGGCTATGGCCGTCCTTTGAGCCTCTAACCACTTGCGTAATTGAGCCGACGCAGTTTCGCTGTGGTGGAGGTTGGCCTGCACTAGGCTAGTTTTGGACGAAGGGCACGCCATCATTGCTCGCGTCCTCCCCATCCCTGCCCAAAAATAAGCCGGCCAGCAGATCTCGGGTTTCATCCTCAGCCACCGAGTCGGAAGTGGTCGGCAAAATGCAGTCCTCTCCGTCACTCAGTGAGCTGCCGCTGAGCCCGATCTCTACTGGGCTTCGGCTCAATTGTGCAGGCCGTTTTTTCACTGGACTTGGCATCTAGGGATTCCGCTGTACCGGTAACAGATTCTTAGTAAATCATTAAATTATAATTACCTGGTGGAAAGTTATAGTGTACAAGTAATTTTTATGCTTTTATCAGTTTCAAAATGTTTTTCATATTTCATCATAGTTAAATATCCATGCTCCTGCCATTATTTAATTTATCTAATAAGCGGAATATATGACATTTTACCAACAGCACATGGATGGTATGAACTCCTTCTTCTTCATCATCTTCATCAGGTCGTAAGAACTCTATATGCAAAAAAATATAAACTCATAACTATTTTCAGATTGTTTGGAACATGGCGACTCTTGTATTTTGTTATTTATCGAATATAATGTGATTTGTTTTTTTTTTATTAATGGATTTTGCTTATTTCACAATTATATTTTTGTTGATGGTTAGGTGAGGTCAAAATCACCTGTACAGAAAAACAAAACTATGAATGGAAATTCAGCTATGTATATACATCGCATTAGAAAGAAACATAAATCGATTTGCTAAAGCCGAGTAAATCCTCTCACGCCGTAAAGTATTCTTATTCCGATAAAAATACAAGTTTTAAATGTCTGAAAAAACTGTATTAAAAGACGATACAAGAGCAATAAATAGCGCCCAATAAGAAAGTGGTTTAAAAGTGTTATCTTGTGCATATTAAACTCGTGGGTAAGGACGAGTCGGCGACATCTTTATATTTCTGAATATACGAATACTAGCTAAAGGAATAAAATACTGTTTATAATAAGCCTTATTAAAAATATTTAAATATGCATTGAACTGTCATTACACAATCCCAACCTTAATCATTTTGTCCGAGTTAGTCTCTAGAGCGCTCGATAGCATTGAATTCGGGGCTGCATACTGTCCATTCCATGTATCTGCTATTACTCTCATTTAGTGCTTAGACTAATCATGCCAAAAAGTGTAGTTATTATTTATTATAAAGAATATCAAAACACATAATGCTAAAAGAGTATAGTCTACTTTTTTCTCAAAGGATGGCAACACATCTACAATTTCTCATGTTAATAAGCGGCGGTTATCACTTACCACCAGTTGAACCATATCCTCGCTTGCCTCATGGTAAGTAATACAGCTTACCATCCGGTAAGTGGATGATTTTGCCTACAGATTACTACAGCTATTTCCAATTAAGATAATTTAAAATTAAAAATTTTGTATAGCCGACGTCAATATAAGTGACTTCAATATAGGTTATTTAAGAATAACTCAATAACCATTGGTCTGACCTTGATCAAATTCATATGGGACCACATGAGAACTATCAGCTTTCATATGAAAAAAGAATCATCGAAATCGGTTCGCCCAGTACAAAGTTATGAGGTAACACACATAAAAAAAACAAAAAAAAAACATACACTCGAATTGAGTACCGTCTCCTTTTTGGAAGTCGGCAGAAAATACGACATAAACTTATCAGTTAATTAAAATGTTAAGATCATGCATTAAGAAAACGGCGCAAGCAAATAGCTCCATAAATTAACACCGTTAAATTAGACAGAAAATTATATAAATAAATGAATATTTCTTGGTATAACGACATCGCGTTATATTAAATATTAATAGAACACAACAAGTCATCATCTTCAGTATTATCATCATCACAAGTACACTACTGCACATAGACTAACCACAAGGAATGTGACAAAGCACGGTCCTCAGCCACTTGCATTAATTGATTTCCTATATCTCTTACTAGGTCGTCACTCCAACTAGTTGAAGACGCCGGTCCATTACAATTTCAGCTACTGATCTGTTGCACTTTGTCGGTTACTCTGGTTCTACTATGGTTATCTTCGGTTCCGCTACGGATATCCTCATTATAAAGTGTATCGCGTAGAGGAACTCCGAGTATATCCCGCACTCTTTTGCACACTGAGTGACCTTGATTTTCCTCATACGGCCAGCAGTGAAGAACCACATCTCAGATACATATATCATCACTGGCAAGTTGCCAGTCATGATATATGTATCTGAGACGTGTTTGAAGATTGTACAATCTTGTTTTCAAGTTTTGTGATATAAGTGACGATAATATGATGAGTCGTAATCTCCCGAACACTCTCCAGCTGATTTATATTCGTTGACTGACCTCTCGGTCGAAGTTGGACTTACCTTATCGGACAATTTGTCTTAGTTAAACATACTCGTCAACAATTTTGAGCGTAGTGTTCCCAACACCTACCAGCATAGGTGTAAAATGGACGTTTAACATGACTTTTGTTTAGTCTATGTCCATTTTAACACCATTTTGAGACACGGTTGAGGTCATTGAGACCGTATATGATAATGACTATATTGTTGGCAAATTGCACCGTACCTTCCCAGACTAGTACCTTCATAACATCTTCCAATGCAGCAGTAAAGAGTTTTGGAACAACGTCACCCTGTCAGTCACACTAAGTAATTAGAATTAAATAAAATATGAAATAAATGAAGTATGCAAAGCAACAGCAACACTGCCCATTACGATACAAAATCAGGCCGCCTCTCTGCAATATGGCCCTCCTTGCTGGTACTAAAGTATTACCACGAGAGGACAGATTTACGACACCAATTAACACTTGTGGAATATTGATCTTATCTTTATACTACTGGAACAATGGAGACGGCAAGGTCGATCCTCACCTCTGTCCCTTTATTTTCTACCATCATCCATTTTTCCAATTCATTTTCACCATTATGGTATAGGCGTTCATTTATTTTTAATCCGTACAATTCTTCTGAGCAGACCCCGGTGGTAAATGCGATAAAAAATGCAAAGAAATACAACATCTCTTCGCAACGCCAGTGAATCGGCCGATCAGAAAGAACTCCCTCACTGATGATTCGAGCCGATTCTCATTGAATACGGTCAAGTGGAGTTGGCACTGGGGTGCCCCTGTCCAAATATAAGAACAGTATTTCATGTGAGGCCTAAGTTGCGCCTTGTGAAGTTGCAAACGGTGTGCCGACATAAAATACTTTCCCGCTCCACAAAGCATGCAAAGATTTTTAGAGGCCAATTTGGCCTTTTATAAGATCATAAAACACTAAATAATTAATATTAAAGAATATTGATTTCTATTAATACAGGCTGCTATGTTAGAAAACATGAATACATGTGATAAGAATAAAGTGAGGACTTAACCTTTGTGAAATAAATCCAAGCGCTCACTGTGTTGACTTGTAGTACAAAACTTACTTGATGAGGGTCGTAACCTTAAGTTGACGGTGGCTTGTGGATTCTATTTTACCTCTATATATGTAGTCTCGGGTCGCAAAGAGTAAAGTGATTAATTCTATACAAAAGTAAACATGATGCTATATGGTATAACTGTACATTTCTGCTGGCTTTGACATTTTTACACAGCCTTTTATCGTTGTATATTAATAGTTTTAAGTAATCGATTGTGTTAAAAAACTATCTTGATTAATATTATGTTTTTAATTCTAGAATAATATAGAATAGAATCATTTCTATTTAATATAGATTACATGAATACTTGATGAAAGTAACTTAAGCTTTACTTAATGATTTCTTATATTTACACGAACACTACACATTTAAATAAAACTAGTTTTTACGGATTTTATTATGTATATTAATACACTTTACATTCCCGGCGTTTCGAGCACTTAACAGCACCCATGGGGACTTGAGGTGCTTGACGTCCCAATGTCATAGTTAGCCACGGCTACCTCCAAATTAAAATTATTAATTTTTGTTTCGATCTACGCAGTATGAACTTATAGTATCTTGAAGTTGTGCAATTGTATACTTGGGTTCGGATTTAATTTTATTAATTGTAGTATCCCAAGCAGATGGTAGCACCCACACCCAGCCGTCTTCTCTATTGAAATTGGGATATTTTTGATTTCAATAGCCTTGCGAATCATTCTTGGAAAGGATCGTTGTTCTTCAGCGAGAATCTGTGGTCTATCAAATCTAATGTAGTTACGGTGGCAACCCTGTACGAGTTCACGGACTGCAAACTTCTCGGAGTGTCGATTCTTCACATCAGTTATGTGTTCTTTAACTCGGGTTTTTATTGATCTTTTAGTTTGTCCTATATCATAGAGACATCTTGCAGAGGGACATTACATTTGACTGATGGTAAAAACTGACTAAACTTCTTGTTATTTTTACCCGCGACGGAAGGGAGAAGGTGTATGCGTTTAGGGTGAGAGGTTGTTTGTTTGTTTGTGTGTGCAAACGAATGTTCCCATTTATCTCCAAAACGGCTTAACCGATTCCAGTACGGTTTTTGGCAAAGGGTTTGTGACTCATCAGCGATGGTTCTTATGTAAATGTTATGGTGTTAGCTCGCTAGGGGGCGCTCCAATGAACATTTAGGGTGCAAACGAATGTTGCCATTTATCTCCAAAAGGGTTTGACACATTTCGATACGGTTACAGGAGTAAAGGATTTGTGGCTCATTGGCGATGATTATAATATAGGTTTTATGGTGTTATCTCACCAGGAGGCGCCGCAAAGAACATTTTGTGTGGAAACGATTGTTTTCATTTATCTCGAAAACGGTTTGACCGATTTCGATGCGGTTTTCTGTAAAGAGTTTGTGACTCATTGGCAATAGTTTTTAGATAGGTATTATAGTGTTAACTCGTCAGGGGGCGCTGCGATGAAAAAAAATCACTCGTTATAACGAATTGTAGCGATTTTTTTCCTCGAGACGGCCCACCGATTTAGATGCGGTTATAGATATCTTATAACATACTAGCAATCTGCCCCGGCATCGCACGAGTGATTTTTGGATTTCGTCAACAGCGCCACCTACCGGGTCTATTGTGAATCTAAACGGTCAAATCAATTTAATCACACAAATAAAAAGCCAAATTAAAAATTTTGAAAAAACCCACGACGTATGTAAAAGTTGTAATCGAAAAAAGATTAAATAAACATATTGAAAAACCCCCGACTAAAAGGAAGTAAGTCACATAAGATAAAAATAAAAAGAGTTTTTAAAAGGGTTGATTTACCGCGAGGTCTGTCATTATAAACAACTAATTATGTATTTCCTTAGTCCTTCCTACCTCTGTGTACCTATTAGTTTGTCGTAGCGATAGACACAGCAATAATATAAAATATAAGTACTACACCTATTCACCTACCTATTAGGTAATATACTTATAAATCCAAAAAAACTGGCGGGGCTGCCATTCTCTGCCCTGAAATTAACTAAAATTGTACATTTTTATGAGTTTGTGACTAATTGAAATGACGGCGAGTACGTAAATAAATGTAGTCTTTAATTGATATAGGGTAAACAGTACTAATGTTGGCACTCCTTCAATGATTGGCACTTTGCTATTTTAGTCTGAATATTAAGAATGTTTTCCTTTGTCTATATCACAGCTACACAGATATTGCTAAGATATATAATTACTTAAACTAACAATACACATTAATATTTAAAGCGTCAACTATTTTTCTATAAGGGCTGTTTTAAAAATGTGTGCGGACAAATCCGTTAAAATTTAACAAATAGTTAAGGTTTTGTGCCTAGATTTTGAGACAAAAATGTTATTTTTAGGTAAGTTTATATGCAAGTTTCTGTCTATTTTTATCAATTTACGTCATTAAAGCATATTAAACGTTATTTTATCGTTGTGAAATAGAAGCATCGGTTTTTTTTAATTGTGCTAATGGCTATACTTTACTTTGTTTGACTACATAATCATTGGCATATATGTCATTCACTATACTTTCTTTCTTTTGTCCAAAATCTATTCTTGACACTGTCAATGACTATATCCTTTGAGTAGTGGCAATGATTACGACTGACCTAAGAAGCTGAAAAGCCGACCTGGTCCTGGCACAGATTTCGATGTCATAAAAATGTCAATGATGTGAGGTTTTTGCATAAATACCCCATACATACTAAACCGATTTATAGAGGGAGAATAAAAGGTCTATGAGGTGGATCATGCCCAATCGAAGTCTTGCATCACTGTTATTTGGAGTAGACGTTAAAACCTATTATTTTCCCTCTATAGAAAATGTGATCAGACGTTCAAAAGTAAGTGCCTAGAGAGAGAGAGAGTTATTTACTATCTTAAATACGGAGCAACTTTGCCCAAGTTAACAGTGGTAGAGCCACGCGGCAGCTTTTGCTGTCGCACGGATGGGCCGGCTGGAAATGTGGCATTCCATCTTAGTCCTCACGGGTGACACCACATCAGCATTTTGATCCGCAAACGAGGATAGATGTAGATGTCTATGGGCCGCAGCAACCACTTACCATCAGGTGGACTGCGTGCTCGTTTGTCACCCTTAACCTATAAAAAAAATAAAGTCTCGCCATTATACTTATAGCCCTTAACCTGAATGCAACGCGACTATTGCAACCAGCTGATATTTTTTTTATAGGACAAGGGTGACAAACAAGCACACAGTCCACCTGATGGTAAGTGGTTGCTGTGGCCCATAGACATCTACATCTATCCTCTATTACAAATCAAAATGTAGATGCGCCGCCACCCGTGAGGACCTAGATGGAATGCCTCATTTCCAGTAAAAAGGGCCTCCGGCCACCTGCACTCACCAAGCGAAACGCAGAGATAAACCTCTACTTCACGCTGGTTTACTGTGAGGTCGTGGTACCACCCCGGTTCGATCCAGCCCATCCGTGCGACAGCAAAAGCTGCCGCTTGGCTCTACCACTGTTAATCTATAGCTATATCACTGCATTTCGGCCCACCAAAGATATGTGGCGTAAACCTGTTTTCGAATGACGGACAAACAATTTTGACAAAAAGGTTACTAAAACAGATGCGGGCCTATATTAGCAATACTTTAACGTATTGAAATAAATCTTCACTATGAAATGGTTTTGAGACATGTGGGTTGTGCCTATTTAGTCCAGACGTAGTGGATTAAACAAAGTGTCCGATGCCCTCGAAATCACAGCAAGCCATTTTAGATGATCACCGTTCCGTGCTATTACGCCGAATTACAAAATATTTTAAGAATAACGACTAATAACGTTTGAATCAGAAATACCTGTATCAAATTTGCCTTGTATCCTTTCACTTAATAATGGTTTATCAGTACCAGAGCGTATACAACTTGCAGAGATTATTGTTGAGTATCAGAAAGAAAACTAACCCTTATATTTTTCATCAACTAGGCAGCATTGGAGGTGAATGGGTAACCGTGGATGTCGAAACAAACAAAAGTTTTTTTAGAAAACCCTAAAAATATATATATAGAGTTTTTTTCCATTGGCAAATACGTATCAAAAAGCAAAAAGCAGGTAAACAACGCCGTTATTTTGTGCTAACAAGTGAAGATTCGGTAGCAGCGAAGCTAAAAAAATAATGGAAAAATTGGGCACAAATGGAAAATGCAGAATTGAATTAGTCAGCCAAATATAGAAACATACTGACAAACTAAATAAGACGAACGAAGCCAAAAACTCTGACATTATAATACTCTCTAAATGTTTAATCTTTTTCTTTTAATGAACTGGTCATTAAAAGAAAGGGGTATGAAAGTGAACGCAAGTAAGACGAAAGTGATGGTTTTTGAAAGAGAAGAAAGTAAAACGTTATGTGAAATAAGAATAGAAGGGGAGTTGATTGAGCAAGTGGATGAGTTTGTATATTTGGGATGTTTATTTAGCAGGGATGGTAGATGTGACAAGGATATAAAACGACGAGTGAACGCAGGAAATAGAGTTAATGGGGCTCTACACGCTATTATGAAGAGTCAGAATGTGTCAAAGAAGGCACGTATGGCAATTCATAATGGTGTGTTAGTCCCTACTTTAATGTATGGTAGTGAAAGTTGGGTATGGCAGAAGAAGCATGAGAGTAGAATAAAGGCTGTAGAAATGCGGTCATTACGGAGTATGCTAGGACTGAATCTGAATGACAGGGTGAGAAATAGTGTGATAAAAGAAAAGTGTGGTTTGCAAGATGACGTTGTGACTAGGATTAAAAAAGGAATGCTTCGGTGGTTTGGTCACGTAGAAAGAATGAACGAGGAAAGAGTGACAAAGCAAATTTATGTTTCAGAAGTGAACGGCAAAGTCGGGAAGGGACGCCCTAGACGAAGATTTATTGACCAAATCGGCGATACATTGAAAATGGGCTGGATTAGGAGTACCCTTAACCGACGAGCGTGTATGCGTAAATATATGGATGTAAATGAGGCGAGAGAAGTGTGTCAGGATCGCGGCAAATGGAAGTCCGTAGTCTCTGCCTACCCCTCTGGGTGACAGGCTTGAGTGTTTGTATTTGTATTTGTATGTTTTATCTAAAAAACCGAAATAAAGTTCTCTTTTTACAAAATATCGAGAAAACACGAAAGGTTTTACTAAAAAAGTCACATCAAAAATGTATACGAAGAAAGAAAAAAACATGGTAGACAAACGAAACCGCTTTCAGATGAAGATCTAAGGAAAAATTTTGAAGAAGATTTGTTCAAAATAAGTCTTATAACAATAAGATGGAGCTTAGCAAGCTCTGGGTATAACTTTTTAAGACTTCCAATGGTGCCAATGATTATACTTAATTTACACACAAAGGTAGGAAGGACTAAGGAAAGGCATAATTAGTTGTTTATACAGACAGACTCCGCGTTAAATCAACCCTTTTAAAAACTCTTTTTATTTTTATCTTATGTGACTTACTTCCTTTTAGTCGAGGGTTTTTCAATATGTTTATGTAATCTTTTTTCGATTACTACTTTTACATACGTCGAGGGTTTTTCCAAAATTTTTAATTTTTCTTTTTATGACATTACAAACAGACAATTCTTCAATTCAATTATATTATTTATATAGAAGATTATTATTGTTAATCCGTTATTGATCCACATTAGTGTTAAAAGTTAGAGATTATGAGATAATAAACAATGATTCTTTGTTCTTTCTAAATAAATAAAATAATTCAATAATTCAATGTAATGTAATTAACAAATCAAGTGTGGGTTTGGTTGTGGATAACAGATACAAAATTTAAGGAATATTTCACGCTTCTATACGTTTTTAAAACATAATATAGATAGATAGTCATTTATTTATATCTTACATAGCACACACACTAAAAGACTTAAATCAAACGTATTGCACAATTTGTGCACCGTTCTGTGTGCACTGCACAAACAGCTAGGGCGTAGATCGGTACACGTATTGCCCACAAGAAATAAAAGCACTGATTTTTAGCTACCTCCCGAAATTATTATAAGCAAGAGTTAAAATGCTGTAGTAATTTGAAATTTATTGTTTATTCAAGTAAGGTAAGTCAAGTATATTGAAACCATTAAATTTGTCTAAAGGACATTTGACATAAAGACATTTATTCCGACACTTCATATTAAAATGACAAATTAATAAACAAAATTAATACGAATAAGAATAAAATAATAATAAAAAAATTAAAACACAAGAAAATTAATAAACAAAAAATAAAATAGAGGATATAACAACAATTCATGACTTAATAATCGAAACAGATGAAGTGGCGGAAGGGACCGCCTCAGCATAAGCCGCGGGATAGCGACGCTGATTTTCAGTCGGCCCCGTACAGTCGTACGGAGACCGCAAGTGTCGACATTCAGCGAGTAGTAGATACATATGACATTAACAACTTATGAATGACAATAACAAAATGGAAAATGCGTTTTGTATAGTTGTGCTGAATGTAAGTTACTGAACGCTACGTTAGATGTGACGGGAACATTAGTAAGTGTCATAATTTAATTTAACAGTGTATATTATAAAATCACTAGCTGGCCAGGCAGACGTTGTTCTGCCCTTAGCGGCGAACCTTTGTACTATAAAAATCCTTAAATTTGCAATAAAAAGAATTGAGGTTCACTTATCGGGATAAAAACTATCCTATCTCTCAAGCTGGACCAAACTGCACAGAGTGTACAAATTAAAAATGAGTGGTTTCGAAGTTCATCGCTGACAAACAATGTGACACGTAATTTTTATATATAAAGATAATGTAATGTATGATTTGTTGTATATACACACACATACATACACATATATATATACACATACATATACATACACACATATACATACACACATATATAATATACATATATATATACATACACACATACATATACATATACATACACATACACATATACACATCCATACACACACACACATACATACATACATATATACACATATACATACACATATATACATACGTTTAATAGGCTTTAATATACGTGTAATTAGGCATTTCTATGTATTCTTCTATGTATGTATTTGGATCTTTTGGTTTTTGCAGACCAGCTACATCGGATTGTAGTCCTTCTCTATCACTTGATGAAATCAACCAACATTTCGCTTCTGTAAAAGTAATGGACCGTACTATTCGCTCTCAAATAGTGACTTCTATTGCTTCTGTGCAAACTCCTAACATTTTTACGTTTAATTTCTCTGGTTTCTCAGGATGATGTTCAAAGTGTCTATCTTAGCAATTCAGTCAGATGAGCTTAGTAAACATATGGTAGTATTTATACAAGATCTGACCAGTAATTTTTAAGTTATCTTTAATAATGCGTATTTAATTAACTTCGAATACATAGATTTTTATCAGTGGTAGAGCCCCGCGGCAGCTTTTGCTGTCGCACGGATGGGCCGGCTCGAACCAGGGTAGTACCACGATCTCACAGAATACCAGCGTGAAGTAGAGGTTTACCTCTATATTTCGCTTGGTGAGTGCAGGTGGCCGGAGGCCCTTTTTACTGGAAATGAGGCATTCCATCTTAGTCCTCACGGGTGACAACGCATCTGCATTT
This sequence comes from Parnassius glacialis, assembly GCA_033319125.1. NCBI lineage: Eukaryota > Metazoa > Arthropoda > Insecta > Lepidoptera > Papilionidae > Parnassius > Parnassius glacialis. Next base: position 11,077,389 of record JAVANC010000011.1, on the reverse strand, counting down.
TGATTTGTAATAGAGGATAGATGCAGATGTCTATGGGCCGCAGCAACCACTTACCATCAGGTGGACTGTGTGCTCGTTTGTCACCCTTATTCTATAAAAAAAGATGATGTTTGCATTTTATTTATATTGAAGTCAGTTGTACATTTTTTTTTAATTTTACCACTTGTTTTAATATTACATAGTCGATTAAGTTAATTTTTCGAAAAAGTTTTGGTGGTAGAGCAATGCCAGGGGTGACAATGCATTTGCATTTTGATTCTTTATTGAGGATAGATGTAGATGTCTATGGGCCACAGCAACCACTTACCATCAGGTAAACTGTGTGCTCGTTTGTCACTCTATCCTATAAAAAAATATCATAAGTGTATAAATATTATATCATATGTGTATTATCTGATATCTCTTGATATTTATTTTACTTACACTAGCTGTTCCCCGCGAATTCGCTCGCTTGTATTTTAAGGTTTTAATTTTACTATGCGGAACCTTAATTATTTTTCTAAATATAAGTAGCCTAAGTTACTCCTTACAACATCAGCTTTTAAAACGTGGTAGAGCCATGCTACAGCTATATTAGTAGTATAATTGTAGCACGAATGGGTCGGCTTGACCGGAGAAGTTCCACGCTCTCACACAATACCAGCGTAAAATAGCGGCTTAATGCTGCTGTGTTTCGTATGGTGAATGTAGAGAACCGGAGCCCTTTTTACTGGAAATGAGAGTTCCATCTTAGTCCTCACGGGTGACAACGCATCTTCATTTTGATTTGTAAAAGAGAACAGATTTAGATGTCTATGGGCCGCAGCAACCACTTACCATCAGGTAAAGGAATGCTGTGGCCCATAGTCGTCTAACTGGACTGTGTCACAGTATAAATATGAACAGTATGGAAACTAAGCCTAGTTGAGAATATAATTACCTAGGCTCCATTGAAGCAATAGGGTTGTAACTTTTAATGTTTTGATATTGCTTTTTTTTATCAAGCAATCGAATTTAAATAACTAGCTTACAATCTAAATAGATAGTCTCAGCAGAAAACGATAGTTTAAATACGGAAAACAATTTAATATTAACACACAACAACTTGTAGAACTATAGATCTTTAACTTTGTCATTACGGCGTAACCTTTTGAAAGTTTCGGCGGGAACGCACTGGACGAAAACGTACCTTTATTCTTCACTAGTTGTTCCCTGCGACTTCGCTCGCGTGTTAGGGTTTTTACTTTTTAGCGCGGAATCCTAATTCATTTTCTAAAATAAAAGTAGCCTAAAATACTCCTTACGACATCAGCTATCTGCCAGTGAAAGTGGCGTCAAAATCGGTCCAGTCGTTTCGGAGATTAGCTGGACCAAACAGACGGACAGACAGACAACAATTTTAAAAAATGTTATTAAGTTATAAGTACCGTATTTACTTTCATATGCATTTAGTAAAAAGCTGTTATTTTAACATTATAAACAGACACTTCAATTTTATTTATTTGTATAGATTATTACAAATTATTTACAGAAAAATATTTTCGTCTGCTACAACAAGTTCGGAATTCTTTATTATTAAATTTAACTGTGTAAAAAATATCATTCTAATGAACATGATTTTTTTTTAATCAACTGTTGGGAAACAAGGACAGGGTACTATGAAACCGATTTTGTTTACTTTTTTTGTAAATTAGATCAACTGCTTTGCAGTTTATGTGTTCTTTTTTAAAACAACAACGAAAAATCGGTTTCAACACCCTCAAAAACCATGAAAATGACACCCATGACGAAAAAATTAATACCTGTTGCAGCCGTCATCTTGGATTTACATTTCTACAGCACTATCGGCTTCAACATACTCAAAAACTATGAAAATGACACCCATGACGAAAAAATTGATACCTATTGCAGCCGCCATCTTGGATTTACATTTCAACAGCACTATCAGCTTCAACATACTCTAAAACTTTGAAAATGACACCCATGACCAAAAAATTGGTACCTATTGCAGCCGCCATCTTGGATTTACATTTCAACAGCACTATCGGCTTCAACATACTCAAAAACTATGAAAATGACACCCATGACGAAAAAATTTATACCTATTGCAGCCGCCATCTTGGATTTATATTTCGACAGCACTATCGGCTTCAACACCCTCGAAAACCATGAAAATGATACCCATGTTTTTTATTAGTGATCGATGCACCCCATGACGAAAAATTGATGCCTATTGCAGCCGCCATCATGGATTTACATTTTAACAGCACTATCGGCTTCAACATTCTCAAAAACTATGAAAATGACACCCATGACGAAAAAATTGATACCTATTGCAGCCGCCATCTTGGATTTATATTTCGACAGCACTATCGGCTTCAACACCCTCGAAAACCATGAAAATGACACCCATGTTTTTTATTAGTGATCGATGCACCCCATGACGAAAAAATTGATACCTATTGCAGCCGCCATCATGGATTTACATTTCAACAGCACTATCGGCTTCAACATACTCAAAAACTATGAAAATGACACCCATGACGAAAAAATTGATACCTATTGTAGCCGCCATCTTGGATTTATATTTCGACAGCACTATCGGCTTCAACACCCTCGAAACCCATGAAATTGGCACCCATGACGACAAAAATGATACATATTGCAGCCGCCATCTTGGATTTACTTTTTGTTACCACTATTGCACTATCAGCTTTTTAATAGCCTCAAAACCGCCGCATTCCGGATGTACAAATAAGTTCACGAATTCATTATGATCAATCACACGGACTTATAAATTCAATAACGATTATAACAATGACAATAAAAATCATTCTTACCTTTCAAAATCAGCAAGAAGCTTAAAATAACATAGCTCCGGTTTTGATGAAGCCGAATTCAAACAGCCGTATACTACGCAATACGTTCGTGGCATTTTTAAAGTCTTGAGGCGACACTCGCTACTGAGAACACCGCGACGAACGCTTAGAAGTCTCGTCAGTGCGCATGTTTGTGTGAGTGTGCCGTCTCGAGCGTTTGTTCGAAGTTTCCATACTGTTCCTACTATATATTTACTGTGACTGTGTGCTCGTTTGTCACCCTATCCTATGAAAGGCTATCTGCCAGTGAAAGTTCCGTCAGAATCGGTCCAGCCGTTTCCGAGATTAACCGATACAAATAGACGGACAGACGAAAGTTTTAATAATAGTGTTTTTGTTAGAAGTACCGTAACTACTTTCGTATGCATTTAGTAAAAGCTGTTAACATTACAAACAGACACTTTTATTTTACTTTTAACAGTGCTAGAGCCACGCGGCAGCTTTTGCTGTCACACGGATGGGCCAGCTCGAACCGGGGTGGTACCACGACCTCACAGAAAACCAGCGTGAAGTAGAGGTTCACCTCTGCGTTTCGCTTGGTGAGTGCAGGTGGCCGGAGGCCCTTTTTACTGGAAATGAGGCGTTCCATCTTGGTCCTCACGGGTGACAACGCATCTACATTTTGAATTGTAATAGAGGATAGATGTAGATGTCTATGGGCCGCAGCAACCACTTACCATCAGGTGGACTGTGTGCTCGTTTGTCACCCTTATCCTATAAAAAAAAAATTTGTATAGATAAAGTCACTGTTTAATTATTTGAATAAATAAAAAATTACGTTTCTACCCTAACTTGCGATTGTCTCGCGTTACAATATCGGGGATGAAACAAAAACGTTCAGTGTTTAAAATAATATCAATCAATGGACGGTATGTATTGGTCCCTTAGTAGATAGGTAAAGCCCCAGTGTGGGATGCTACTTACGTAGACACTTTGGCAGCCTTTCCACTCAAGGGTACCTCGTTTAGAGACGGGCGACATCAGAGGCAGAGATGAGTAAGTGGCACAAATACGAGTCTCTGAGAGATGACTACATATTAAATGTGTAAAAATGTTGTGCTATTTGCTTAGAGACTATCGGTCCGTGGGATCCACGTGCGGTGAAGTTCCTAAAAGAACTCTGTCCGCGACTGGCTGTTGCTGCTGGTGATAAAAGGGCTGGTTCTTTTCTCGCTCAAAGGCTAAGTATAGCCATTGAGAGAGAAAACGCAGCCAGCGTTCTGGGCACGATACCACGGGGAGTAGGACTGTATGATAATTATGTTATTAGTTTTAGTATCTTTTTTAATTTTTTAATAAAATATTGTATATAATAAAATATTGTATATTATGTCATTTAAATAAATATTTTATAATATAAAAACATACCTTCAAGTTATTAACCCTTTCGCTGTCCCGTGCACTATATATAGGGCACTGCTATTGTCTTACTATTGTGTCTGGAAACCGGACAGTGAAAGTGTTAATACATACTTTATGATTGACGACTACTTGGCACATTGGATTGGCAATGAGTTGCGGAGCTAGGGTCATGGGTTTGAATCCCGCACTTTCGTGCGGCATTTGTATGGCCTACAAATAATTGTTCCAAGTGTTATGTCATAGATACTATTTACTTTATACGAGTATTATGTTATAAGTCCTGTATACTTTATATTGTTTATTTATTAAAAGCTAAATTACTTTCTTACAAGCCAAACTAATGTTATGTCATATGATACTATTTACTTTATGTTATAAGACCTGTATACTTTATATTGTTTATTTACTTAAAATCTAAATTATATTGTTTACTTTCTTAGAAGCAAAACTAATTAGATTGTAATATTATATGCTAATGTTTATAGTTTACCATTCCTTATTGTATCTTAGAATAAGTTAACGATAACACCAAGAACAATGTAGTTCCCTTATCTTTATCCCCACCTCCTAGCTTCCTACACTATTTAAACCAAATCTTTCGATACCTCAACACCCTGCGCCCTCTTTTCTCTAGAGGGTCGCTTCCGATTCGGCAGGAAGACCTCATAAGCCAATGCCAGCCTCACAGGTGGTATTTAGTGGGTAGGCACTTAGGGTTGGTTAGGTTAGTCGCAGTGAGTCCCACATAACCACGACAGCCGGCTGTCGTGGTATGCTTAGAGCATTCACCACCTCCCTTCCTCGCTTTCCGGGGGGTAGGCCTTTCAATTGTTTCTGGCCGCAAAAAAAAATACCTCAACATAATTCCATTCCCAAGTTCTCTGTATCAACTACCATATTTTAAGTTAGTTTAAAAGTATTAAATAAATTTATTTCTAAAAGAGTTTTTGTCTCTGCCACATAACACAGGCATCGTAGAAGCAATTTATGTACATTGCTTCTACAATATAGGAGAAAATCTTAGTGTATAAATTAGTGCGGTAACGTTTTTTTTAAAAGATAAAAGATATTAATTAACTCTAGCTAGTAATAAGTTGTGCTTACATGATATGTTTTTTTTTCTATAATTTTCTTTTTTTAATAAATATTTTTTTAAATCCCATCGTTTCCACCTAAAAGCCTAAAACGTTGACACAGAAGGTAAAGTATTTATCGGATCATACAATCTTGGAAGTCCTTCAGTTTGAAGAGCTTCACGAAAGTGTAAAGGGAGTTTACAACGGGATTTTAGCTGCACCCAAGAGAATAACCTGAAAATTGAAGCATACAGCAAAGGAAGAAACGAAACAGACATCAACCATTTTTCTAGTTCTGAATGTTTTGTATATTCTATTTTCATCAAATTTAGGTACGGTGTTTTCTCTTATTATTTCTTCAAATATTTTTCTTTATTTCTATATTTTTAAAAAATAGACTAGTATAAAAAAATATAATAGTAGCAGACATTGGTGAAGCCAGGCTGTAAATTAAATTGAAACCTTAGTACCAATGGGCCAATTATTTGATATCAAATCCCAGTGTGCTTATCATTAAAAAAAATTGAATAATTGGTAAATAATTGTTAGAGCCATGCTTCAGCTATACCGGGGAAGAACCACGCTCTCACAGAATACCAGCGTAAAATGGCAGCTTGACACTGCTGTGTTTCGGATGGTAAGTGTAGAGAACAGGAGACCCATTTCACTGGAAAAGAGGCATTCCATCTTAGTCCTCATGGGTGACGACACATCTGCATTTTGATTCTTTATTGAGGTATTTAACGTGGTAGAGCCATGCTGCAGCTATGTTAATAGTATAGTTGTAACACGAATGGGTCGGCTCGACCGGGGAAGGACCATGCTCTCACAGAATACCAGCGTAAAATAGCAGCTTAACACTGTTGTGTTTCGTATGGTGAGTGTAGAGAACCGGAGACCCTTTTTACTGGAAACGAGGTATTCCATCTTAGTCCTTACGGGTGGCAACACATCTGCATTTTGATTCGCAAACGAGGATAAATGTTCCACAGCAACCACTTACCATCAGGTGGACTGTATGCTCGTTTGTCACCCTATCCTATATAAAAAATAAAACTTTTATTAAAAACTGTGTGTTTGCGAATAAGCTAGGAAACCCACCATCTAAGGTTCATAAATCAGAAATACATCGGAATGCAATGATCGCAACAAGTATTTTAGACCACTATTACTAAGCAATTGCGCGTATCGTAAGATTTATGATACCATTACCGTTAGAGTCGGTTAAAGCCCCCATATATGGCCTCATAGGGGGGATATTTGCTATAGTTGACACGCTTGGCAAGCGGGTTGGAAAACGTAGCTTTTTGATTTTATTCATTATTAGGAAAACGCTGCTGCCCATCTCCTGATTTGGTTTCCCTCTGTCGCCTCTTACGACACCCACGGGATGATATGGGGCAGTGGATATTCTTACACCGCCACTACACGGTAAACATTTGTGATAATCAACGCAATAATGATTCACAGGCCACAAACAAAAATTCCATGCAGTATTCTTACCGCTAGCTATCCAGACATACTAACGAATGCTGTAGGCAACGTAGAAGATATAGGACTAATAGAACTTTAGAAAAACGTTATGAACATCTGATAAATAGTAGATTAATACAAAAAATGCAAATAGTATTAAAAAATTCCCCAATAATAAATAACGTAATACTGCATAATAACATGATAAATGACCTAAACTGTAAATGTATCTAAGTACGTAATTCTATCTATCGTCTTTCTAATCATATCGTTGTGCCGTTAAAATGTTGCGTAGGAAGGACCATATTGTCTGGTAATATTGTTACTTTATGAGTTTGATCTCTACATAGTATAAAAGAAAGTGGCTTCCCGCCGTATGTGCGCTTAGATCATTTAAATATTCGCAACGGATTTTAATGCGGTATTTATCAATAGACAGAATTATTCAAGAGGAAGGTTTATATGTACAATACATGCATATTATATATTATACAAGTCGTCTGTCCGTGTGTGTGATTGAACTCCTCCTAAACGGCTGGACTGATTTTGATGAAATATTGTGTTTTTTTTTATAGGATAAGGGTGACAAACGAGCACACAGTCCACCTGATGGTAAGTGGTTGCTGCGGCCCATAGACATCTACATCTATCCTCTATTACAAACCAAAATGATGATGCGTTGTCACCCGTGAGGACTAAGATGGAATGCCTCATTTCCAGTAAAAAGGGCCTCCGGCCACCTGCACTCACCAAGCGAAACGCAGAGGTAAACCTCTACTTCACGCTGGTTTTCTGTGAGGTCGTGGTACCACCCCGGTTCGAGCCGGCCCATCCGTGCGACAGCAAAAGCTGCCGCGTGGCTCTACCACTGTTGTTTGTTGTATGTAATTAAGTTGATTAGAGAATAGTTTAGATTTACAATTGGACCCGGTATGTGGCGTTGTTGTCGAGATCCAGAAATCAATTGTGCGAAGCCGCGACGGATCGCTAGTAAGATTGTAAATGTAGCTTAAGCTTAATATTTGTGAGGTGTACGGGAAGTACACCACAGATGAAAGCACCTGTTGGCGTCGTTCAGCATAACATATAAAAGCTGCACAATAAACTGCGATATGGACGCTCCATAAAGTTTTCTGAATAGGATATTCACCACGTTATATTAAATGTTCTGCAAACAACCGTTGAATATTTTTATCTGTAAAATTTTGTATACACAGAACTTAATTAAAAAGACGGATAAATTTAATAAATTAATTTTATAAATAAAAATGAAAAATGGGTGCCAGATAAACTGTTGGAAATGGAATGGACAGGTTTAGTATTTGTTTTTATTTACTATCATGTCAGCAAAATAATATTTTTCTGACGAGTTTTTAAATAATATTGTTCCCAAACAGAACTTGCATTCGAAAAAACTTAAATTGTGGGAATTCAAAGAAATAATCTATTGTGACTTTCCCTTCACCAAACTACCATTACTTACTTGTATATCTGTATATCTCACGGTCAAAAAGCAAAAAAAGTGGCGTGATGTTATTGATAAAACTGGCGATTATCGCGAAGCGATCGAAGATACTTTTTTATTGAAATAATTTTTTAATGAAGATACTTTTTTATTGAATAAAACTATTTTTATGGATTTTATCGCGTTTCATTAACTTATTTTATTCCCCGACGTTTACAGCAAAAGTTGTACGTGATAGAGCCATGCTGCAGCTATATTAGTAGTATAGTTGTAGCACGAATGATGTCGGCTCGACCGGGGAAGGACCACGCTCTCACAGAATACCAGCGTAAAATAGCAACTTAACACTGCTGTGTTTCGTATGGTGAGTGTAGAGAACCGGTGACCCTTTTTACTAGAAAAGAGGTAATCCATCTTAGTCCTTACGGGTGGCAATGCATCTGCATTTTGATTCGTAAACGACGATAAATGTAGATGTTTATGGGCCACAGTAACCACTTAGCATCAGGTGGAACGTGTGCTCCTTTATTACCCTTATACTATAAAAAAAACCTATGGTTTAGTTTTTTTTAATTTTTGGTTCGATCTACGCAGCAAGAGCTTACAGTATCTTGAAGTCTTGCAGTGGTATGCTTGGGTTTGCATTTAGTTTTGTTAATTATAGGATTTCAAAAGCAGATGGCAGCAACCATCCATTTTCTCTATTGATTTTAGGGTGTTTTTTTTAGTTTCAATCGCCTCGCGTATCATCCTTAGTAGGAATCGGTGTTCTTTTGCCAGGATTTATGGTCCATCAAATCTGATGTGATGTCGGGGACGATCTTGAACATGTTCACAGATTGCAGACTTCCCACAGCGTCAATGCCTTACGTCAGTTATGTGTTCTATCACGCGGGTTTTAATTAATCTTTTTCTTTGTCCTATGTAGAGAGACCACATTCGCAATCAAGCTCGTACACTCCTGCATTTTGTAGAGGGATATTACACTTGACGGATGGTAAAAATTCACTAATCTTCTTCGGCGGCTTGAATTATCTTTTAATAGAAGCTCGCTTCAAGATGTAGCCAACCCTGTCTGTGACTCCTCTAACATAGGGTAGTAGAGCAGCCACATGCTCGACTGTTGCCGGCTTCACACGGTCACTGTGACTTAGACGTGGGACCCGAAGCTTGTTGTCTTGCAATACTTGCTCGACGTGTTGAAGCTCGGCGGCTTTTCTTTCACTCTGTGCTCTCTGAAACAAAGATTTTCTAACGGTAGCTAACTGTAACGGATGATGGTGCGATTCACCGTTTAAATATCGGTTTGTATGGGTCTTTTTCCTATACACAGTGTGACCAATAGTGTTATCAGGTTTTCGGATGACTAAAACATCTAGGAAATCTAAAGAATTGTTTGCTTTTAACTCCATTATGAATTGTATTTTAGAATTTATGGAATTAAAGTGGTCTAAACATGCAGTTACTTTGTCAGATGATAAAATTGTGAAAGTGTCGTCTACGTACGGCTTGTAGAATCTTGGATTTACAGGAGCAGTAAGAGGGCTTTCTCCTCAAAGTCCTCCATGAATATGTCGGTGACTATGGGAGATACATGGTGAACCCATCGCCACACCATCTACTTGCTTGCAGAACTCCTACTTCTCTCATCTACAATAGATAGCCAGATGTGAGGCAGTGTTTGAGTAATACTGCATATTCTGTAGGCATGTTGTTATCTTCTAACTTCCTAGTTACAATTGTAAAAATAGTTTTATTCAATGTGTAGAGTTCGCGTAAATATAAGAAATCATTAATACTTTTAATTTTTTTATGTTCATAAAGATTTAATGCAAACGGGAACAGTAAAGTTTTGGTAACACCTAATAATTTAAACGAGAGAACGGAAGTCCTATTAAATCCGGTCAAAAATATATAAACTCATTATGCAGCACATCAAAAAAATGTTATATATAAAATTAACGATCTTGAATGTTATAAACAAAATATAACTACCAGTTAAATACGAGGTTGAATACGGTGAAATTATGTGCAATAAATTAAGTAATTTACATATGAGCTATTGAAACTAACGTCAAAAGTAAAAAAGGAGTTTCGTGAGTAAATAATAACACACAAAATCATTAAATATTACGTCTCGTAGGTAACTTTGCAAAATTAAAAAAAAACTAATCACCAATATAATGGTTTGAATTCATATGTAAAACCTTATTTTCTACGTTCTCTTACAGATGGTTAACCTTATCCATCAACGTAATCGCCGAATCCGTGACAAAAATAAAGAAAACGCCCGGGCTATTTTTTAAACCCGTAAACTTTATAAAAATTAGTTACTATATGAGTATTCTCTTTTACGTTATAACCAAGAGACGGCTATATAACATAACAATAGATAACTAAAAAAACGGCAGACATCCAGATGGCTTTTTGAAATAAGAATAACACTGTTCATTTTAAACCTCTTTTAAACTACTTTATGCTTAAAAATAGAGACTAAGTCAGATGGCTTACATAACTGTTGGCAAATTAGAACCGAATGTTGGACTTGGACTTGTCAATCCAGCAGGTTAAACATTAAGAAGTTTATTAGGTACTGTGGATAACGAAGATCGAATGATATTTGTCTTAATACAACGAATAACAAATTATTAAATCAGAACGCAAAATGAGGATCATGAGACAATGCCCTCATTATCATTACAGCCCTTCACAAGTCCACTGCTGAACATAGGCCTTCCCAAAGGAATGTCATAAAGCACGGTCCTGAGCCACCTGCATCCATTGAGTTCCTGCATGTTTTACCAGGTCGTCACTCCATCTAATGGGGGGACGATCTACACTTCACCTGCTGCTAATATCCTCATTTTTAATATCTTGCAGAGAAACCCCGAGCATAACCCTCTCCATAGCTTGCTGAACGACCTTGAGCTTTCTCAGATGACCAGCAGTGAAGGATCACGTCTAAGATCCACAAGTTATCACTGGCAACATGCGCTGGTTGTACAACCTCTTTTTCAAGTACCTTTCAATATCTGACTGAGAAGATGTGTCTTAATTTCCCGAACGCTGCAGACGAGTTGAATCCGTTGACTTATCGCTCGAAGTTGGACTTACATAGTTGGATTATTTGTCCATGGTAAACATACTCGTCGAAAACTTTTAGCTTAGTGTTCCCAACAATTACCGGCATAGGTGTGACATGGACGTTACACATGATCTTTGTTTCGTCGATGTTCATCTTAAGACCTATCCGTCGGAAGGATTATAGACCAAGAAGAAGTGCAGGTCCTAAGCACTATGATCATAGTGCTTAGAATCTGCAGCGATTCTGCCATAAGGACTATATCGTCGGTAAATTGAAGATGAGTGATTGTGTACTCGCCATTGATGTTAATATCGTATTCTTTCGAATCCAGTAGCTTGAAAAGGCCTTTCTATGCAGCGGTGAAAAGTTTCGGGCATATAACGTTACCCTTTCTTACACCTGTCTGCAGTTGGATGGGTTTCGTACTCTGGTTCTTTACTTGGATAGCCATCTAAGCCCACTGTGTAAACACTTCAGCACTTCGATATACCGGCAGTCAACTTGGCACTGCTGAATAGACTGAAGCACCACCCAAATTTCAACTGAATCAAAGGCTTTCTCATCGTCCACATACGCAAGGCAAGATGGCAGATTGTACTCTTCGGTATTCTGTAATGTGGTCTATGGTACTAGGGTAGAGAAATTCGGGATAGGGCAACGGAACCCAAGGGGCTAGCAGCTGGCCGACTTCATGGAGAAAGAGGGACTCTTTATGATGAACTCTTTCTTTCAGAATCGGGCCCACAGAAAGTGGACCTAGTAAAGCTCGACGGTTCGACAAAAAATGAGATTGACTTCATTATGACGACTAGACGGCAACTTATCAGTGATGTCTCAGTGATCGCAAAGTTGAAAACAGGCAGCGATCAACGAATAGTGAGGGGCACACTGAACCTAAACGTTAAGTCGGAGAGGTCACGTCTAATGAAGTCAACGCTCCGTCTCTCTCGTGCCTCATCCAAAACCCCGAAAACTATCAAGTACAAAGTTTCGTTTGAGTAGCAAATATGAATGACAAGCTCATGGAAACTGTCCATGGGGTCGTAGCTAAGTCCTGCAAGACCCGTCATAGAAAAAATCCAAAAAATCTCCGATCACACTCTTAATCTCATGGCTGTTAGACGGGAAATGAAGCTGCAGTCTTCAGCAGATATGACATCATACAAGCAACTGAACAGACTGATCTCAAAATGTATGTGGTGAGACTTATGAAACTTCAGTACAGCTCGTATTGAAGAAGCGATCGAGACAATTCCCTATGAACGAAAAAAATAATTGATCTAAAGATTTATTTGTTGTGCGATTAATTAATTAATAACACTTCTACCAAAAATATCTAAGATCAAAGGCAGGCAATATTCTAATTAGAGAGGCCTATTATCTTAAATATCCATAACATTTTGAATGTCAGTGAATTCAAAGCTTTCATCGAAAAACTGAAGTTTCTATAATGGAAATTCCCTCAATCGAAAAAACCTTCCCTCACCTATTCCTTTCTTTTATTGAAAAAGGCAATAAGTCTAATATACCTTATTGGCTTTGAGCAGATATATATTAGAATTAACTAGAGTCCAACGATTCTATGTAACTCTCGGTGACTTATATAGTTGGAAAAACTATAACGAATTAAAGACAGAAAGACGAAGTTTTATCGACCAAATTGACGATATATTGAAGATCTGCCAAATTAAAAGTACCCTTAACCGACAAACATGTACGCATTGGTATATGGATATAAAGAAGGCGAGAGAGGTGGGTGAGGATCGTGCCAAATGGAAGTCCATAGTCTATGACTACCCCTCTGGGTGACAGGCGTGAATAATTATGTAATATGTTATTTTATGATAATAAATACTTAGGACTTACTCATATATCTAAAAAATAACTTGCAGCCCTTTAATACCATATTAAAAATATCTTTAATACACTTGCGTGCGTGTTCTGTTTCTAGAGTAGATCACCGTAATACCTTCATTTCCTAAACGTCAATATGAGATGTTTTCCTAACGATATTAAATATTACGTCCGTATACGATGTTTCAATATAAAAAAGTATAAGATTTTTTTATGTTAGTATGTCGAATGTTATGTATTCTGTGAAACATACAATTTACTGGATAAATTTTGTAAAAAATTCAGATCATATTTCGTTCATGATACAACATATTATGTCATTATCACTATCATCATGCGTTCTCCACTCCATGACACATCTTCTCAAATGGTTGTTACACACCAGCCCACTTTAACTTTTAGTTTAAAACGCGGAAGGCTATGTTAATAATCTTTGTGTTTCGGTGGTTACTTCATTAAAAAAATTTACAACCAAATAAACACATAGCTCTTTACTTTTCTCGCTGAACAAAAGCTTACCTATATGAGTAGCCGATTCGTCAGAGTCCACGTGATGGCACCATAGTTAAGTACTATCCTACTCGAATGTGTATAATGGGTGCAAACCAGTGCGTCCTCGCACTGATTTGTACCCATTATACACATTCGATAATACTGCTGCAGCGAGGCCATGTATAGATATAATATGCTTCCCTGAATCTATCCTTTTTATGAATAAAAATAGTGAGTAACTAATTGAGTGTAATTACTAAAACTAGCCTTACTAAGGGTGTGAATCGGTGACTCAAGCGAAAATGTTTAATGTTGTAGATAATTACAGCGACCGCAGAATAGGTACATTGAGAATCTGCTCTCTCAGGTGTGAATTCGTTTGTGATTCATGTCACTGACAAATAGAGTAAAGCAATATAAAGCAGTATAGATAGGTGTTTGAATCTCTCATCACCTTTCATTTTTGTAATTGGTCTATATTTTTATACAAAACAATACCACAAAAAAAACAGCGGACAAGCGCGGAGGATTAATTTGTCCAAACCCTTACTCTCTTATAATACACAAAAAATGAGCCCCTAGTTTAACTATGGTGGCTCTAGAGAGAGAGAAGTGGAAAGGGAGTAGGGAGGTTATAATAAATAATAATAATAATGATACCATAAATTCAGATTTTGGCTTTATAAATTCACAATTTGCGTATATTAATTAAGTTGTTCATGGGCGGCGGTTGATGCTTACGATCGGGTGAGCTGCATATTTGTTTGCCCCCTCTTCTACAAAAAAAAAGTTAAGATACATATATAGTATAAAGTGCAAATGTGTATATAAATGAACCTATACGAAATATTTCTTCTTAAACTATCAAAGGCTAAAAAGTTAGACCCGAGAAGAAAACAGAATTTGAAAATTCGAAACCGTTCTCGAGATAATCGTGGGACAGACGGACAGACGGACAGACGGACAGACATCGTGAAATCTTATTGATTTGACTTTTGTGACTTTATGTGACTTCGCAAGCTTCGCCACTTAATAATATGAATGTTCTTATATTTTTTAATGATTTAATACTTACGCTAAACTTTCAGTAAACCATGGTCACTCTTATTTAATTCACATTCATGTCTAATGCATATTAAATTTACCATTAACATTTTAGATACAAATACAATAAAGTGGACAACTTTGTCGTTTTAGTGCGCCAGTTTTGTTGTACTCGTATATTGCTTAAAATGTTAATCTCTATAACATAAGAAGATGAAAGAAAAGGTAAATTGAAATTTCGTTCATTTACAAGTTTATTTATTTATATATTCTTTATTGTATTCTTATTGCTCAAAACAAAAGAATACAAAGGGCGGACTTAATGCCTTGAGGCATTCTCTACCAGTCAACCCATTATGTAAATTAATTCATCATCACTACAGCCATTCGCAAGTCCAATGCTAAACATAAGTTTCCCTGAAAGGTCAGGACAACGTCTGCCTGGTCCGGCATGCGATGTTCGTACCTACATAAAACAAACATAACCAACCATTTCCCCATACACACATGTACACAAATGCACACGCCTCGCACATACATTTGTTGACGTGCGTCAATATGAATGAAATATAAAATCTCCCACATTTTTTGAGTAATCGATTCGCACTGTTATTACCGAAGTCACGCACATTAATGCAGCCATGGTACGTACAATATGCACGTCACGTGGTACTTACGCACACATGAATCAAAGACTGGCGTCACTATAAACGGTGCGATGTGATAGCAACACGATATCTGGACCTATAAAACATCTTTAGTTTCAAGTTTTAAAGTTATTATATAGCTACTGTAATTCTTGTTATCCCTTTCTATATTTACGATATAACACAAAAGTGTTGTTGTTGTTTGCGGATTTCATTTTAAATTGTTTTCTTGATAATTTTATTTGAGATCTGTTAAAATCCTACCTACAATTAGACATTTGCTTACTCTGTTTCTTTGATTTTCCATCTTTGTTTTCTTTTACTATTTATAATAAATGTAGTAGTTGTAGTAGTAGTAGTAAAATGAATACTCGCAACGCCAAGACGCGCTAGATGTAGAACCAACTTCATCTTGCGCTCCAAGAACTCAAGGCGTCCATGTGTGAGCAGTTAGTTAAAGAAAGGGATGACAATGAAAAAGAAATAGTAAGTATAATTTCGAAAAATACACAATTACAAAGTAATATGGTAAAGTTGCATAGGGACTATACAGATATTTTAAAGGAAAGCGATCAGCTCCAGGAGACAGTGGATGAGTTTCACCGATGCAGCAAAGAATATGGGGAATCTCTCAGATTAATTGCTGCATTGCAGTTACAGTTAACTAAAACTAATGAGCAAATTTTGCAATTTAAACAATTTATAGATAACTTGCAAGCATGCCAAACTCTGAGTCTGTTCGATGAGCTCGTAGAAGGCAAATCAATAGATTTGGCTGGTGATAATTCTGCAACATCAAGAACAGCAGAAAGGAATAGAAGAACAGTAGAAGGAAATAAAGGAAGTATATAAAATTAATAACATATTAGAAGAATCCAAAAATTTATTAAAAGCAAAATTAATACTAAAAACTTAAATACAAACTTAAATTGTATTCAGTTAAAGTGGAAAACATGAAAAATTGTTATGTGACTGATATAGAGTCTTAATTCAGAAATTTTATCTCTTCAAACCTCATTAAGAATTATGTGGAATAAATATAAATCAGCAGAGAATGAGATAAAAGAACACCTACTGACCATGGATAATCTGGTAAAGTCATGTAAATACAACGAAGAACGTTTTGACTCCTTATTAAAATATCTAAATGAGTATCAGCGCTCAATGCGAGGTTCTTTAGAGACAGTGTGTGTTAATAACACAACAAACATTATTGACTTATTTTCTTCATCTAAACTCTATGACAACACTATAAAAAAGATATAAAACTAAAAAGTAATTCAGATAATGAAAAAATAAAGTTATTGTGTATAGTGATGACATAGGTAAAAATTTGGGAATACCATTAAATAACTATTTAAAAGGGCAACAGATAAGTAATTATTGCATGCCTGGAGCATCATTTAGCCAAATAATGAATAAAATATTTACTAGTAAATTTTTCCCTAATACTATATTAATCATTCTTGTTGTAAGAAGAGGTAATATAAACAAAAATCAATGAAAAACGATTTAATGATATTGTCATATGACCATAATATCATGAAATAGTAACTTTGTGTTTAGTAATTAATATCTTCAAACGATTTCTATTCATGGTTTAGGAGCTGACTCCTTATGGGTCCTTATGAGTGACCATAATGAAATATTGCACAACTTTTATGACATATTTATTATAGAGGAGCGTGTAATACAGTTGGTGGGCAACTAGCTACTGACTACTATTCTTAGTACTTAGTAGAGAGGTACAACATTACTAAGTATACATATATATAGTAGATAGGTACAACATTACCAATTATACGTGTGTGTGTGCGCAGCACACTTACAATGCTTCCCCCTTTACAAAAATAATACAAAATCTTAAAAACTATATAAACACTTGTTAATGTGATGAAAATTTAATAAATAATCGTTTATTTATTTTAATTTTATTGAATTATATTTGATATATAATTGTGTTTTCATTTGTTTTGACTTAATGTAACATTGTTAATATTTCTAAATATTGTGTAAGTATACAAAATTTAGTTCTTTTTCCTTTTTATATTTCTATATATTTTCATTTGAATAGAATATATATCTTTACAGTCTATCAAAAGTCCACTGTTGAACATAAACATATATAACATATTACAAAAACAAACTCTTTGTTGATGCTTTACAATGTATATTAACTAAAACATTTTACTACCTTAATCATTAGGTAACATGATTAAGCCACCTAACCATAAGTAAGTCACCTAAAAAAGGCCTTCCCTAGATATTCTCATAGAATGACTTTTGCCATAGTTGCCACGCCTGCGTGAAAATATGCGTTATGCTGGTTGGCCACCGCAGTTTTTTATTATTTTAAGTTTTCATCGAGAAAGTGCTGCTGCCCCATCCCTATCTTGTATTATTGCTTACGACGCGGGGTAATATCATTCCGTGTACAGACAAATTATCTTGTACGCCACAACTTGCCGCACACAAGACACTAACTTAGCAAAACATGCAGGAAATCGCGGGAGTAGCCTCATAATCGTGTTTTGTACTACAAAACCTAAGTGGAAAGCCTTTCCTTTCGGAGGTCTGTGTTCAGCACTGAACTTGTGTTGGAATGGTATGTTAAAACATTATTGATTTTTTTTTTGTAAAAACAATACTCGACACGAGGAAATTTTTGTTTATTATTTAATATTTTTATTCTTAATTAATATTTAAGTACATACATAACATATTGTTATTTATTAGCAATATCACACTTTGTGCTAGTAGCGTCTTCACTTAATGCCGTCGAAATCCAAAGAGTTTATTGAATGTCCAGTAAAATCGTCGATGTGCCGTTGAATACAGAATGATGATTCTGTTTTGACGCCGTTTCCACCCATAGTTTTTAGTCACGGAATGTATTTTCAAGAGAAATGAATTAATCATCTGAATTATAAAAGAACATTTTTTTATGGTAACAATTAAGTTTTTTGTATGAATGTAAGTGCTGTGAATATAAATAAACCCATAACGGGGGAAATGGAACAATATCTGGTAACCCAGTGAAAGTACCTCCCGCCTATTTCTATCTAAAAAGCATACGCGAATGCTTTATCTAGTCAATCCTCTATCTACGCCTGGTAGACGTAAGTTTCGTCCGAAAGTTACCTCGGCGGCGCTAACCCCTGAGTCGCTGCGGCCGGCCGCGCGAAGCCCCAGTAATACTGTGGGTAGCTTTTCCACCCAAGATCCATGTGACAGGCGAGTCGAAAGTACTGTCTTTAAAGAACGATGCTAACGTTCGACTGCGCCATTGCTTTGCGGGTGATAAGGAGTAGTTCGAAATCTATTAACCCCCAACATTTTTAACAGCTGGTTAAAAAGACTAGTCTCAAACTGGCGACCTTGGTCGCTAGTTAACTTCATCGGGCAACCGTAACGACAAATCCAACCTTCATATAAATGTTTGGCAACAGTTTCCGCTGTAATGTCGCGTAACGGAAAAACTTCGGCCCACCTAGTCCTCCTATCAATTATTGTGAGTAAGTATCTATAACCACCTGGTGAAATCTCAAAAGGGCCAACGATATCGATGTGCACATGCTCAAAACGATCTACCTCCGGAAACTTAGTCAAATTCGATACCGTATGTCTGTTAACTTTCGAACGTTGACATTGTATGCACGTTTTTGCCCATAAAGAAACATCACGATTCATACTCGCCCAGAAATACTTTTTAGCTAACATCTTTCGTGTAGACCGAATTCCAGGATGGCTCAAATTATGCAAACTATCAAAAGCGAGGCGTCGAAACTTTTCCGGTACGTACGGACGAGCTATATTAGTAGACATTTCACAAAAAATAGGCTTGTCTAACATAGGTATAACTAGTTCCTTTAACAAAATATTATCGGTATTTAAACCAGACGTAAAATTCATAATATAACTATCGCTACGCTATTCATTTGCAATGTCATCGAAATTCAACGCAGTTGGCATAATCACGGCTTCGACGCGTGATAAGGTGTCAGCTACAATGTTATTCTTACCGGTTATATGTTTTATATTTGTAGTGAACTCGCTTATGAAAGCTAAATGTCTCGTTCTCCGAGATGTTTCGCTTTCATCGCGTCCTACCTTTTGAAATGCTATTTCTTGACCTTCAAATAATTTCCGAAAATGTCTTATAGCTAAGTATATAGCGAGCAACTCGATCGTAGGTGCTATATCGCTGTTGGGTGGTGGTTAATTTTTTTAAGAAATAACCCAATGGTTTCCAGCTATCTCCTTCTTTTTGTTGCAAGACTGCTCCCACGCATGTATTAGATGCGTCAGTCATTAAAGCAAGTGCGGAATCCACTCTAGGGTACGTCAATGTAGCAGCCTGTGTGAGGCCTGCCTTACATTGCGTAAATGCTTCGTTCGCACTATCAGTCCAGACGATAGGAGTTTTATCATTTTTCTTTGAGCTTTTAAGATATTTATTTAATTCTTTTAGATATAAAGTAGCATTGGGAAGATGAGATCGATAAAAAATAACCATGCCGAGAAAACGTCTTAGCTCTGAAATAGTTTTCGGCTTCGGAAATTCCACAATTGCCTGAACCTTATCTTGCAACGGCCTGACACCTTCAGTACTAATTTCGTGTCCCAAAAATTCTAGTTTAGTTTGTCCAAAACAACATTTTGCCAAATTAAATGTAATTCCATATTTATTAAACTTTTTAAATATTATTTCCAAATGTTGCCTGTGTTGAACTTCGTTGTCACTAGCGATAAGTAAATCGTCTAAATAACAAAATACAAAATCAAGCCCTTATAAAATGGAATCCACAAAGCGCTGTACATACAGCGCTTTATGGATTCCATTTTATAGCGCTGTACATAACATAAGCGACTGTACAAACAGACGGAAGTCATTTAATGAATGGGCGACAGTAGGAGTCCATAAGAGCAGACATAGGTTATATGATCTTTACCATGAAAGGTCATATAATCATAGCGTCGAATTTAGGGAATATGTAAAAAAATATTCAAAAATATTTAAAAGAGTGTGCTCCACAGCCAAGTCTTTGCATTTGAGCAACAAAATTAAGACAGCTTCTAATAAAATTAAAATGACATGGAGTATAATTAATAGCGAAACTGGTAAGATTAACTCTCGCAATTCAAACTACCAGTTAAGTGTTAATAACAAATTAACCGAATCAGATCAGGACGTTGCAATGGTTTTTGAGAAATATTTTACTGATATTCCGATATTAACCACTAAGTCACTGAATTCTTCTCCTGCGGTCGCCGAATCATTACTTAAACAAAATGTAAATGCGTGTACAAAGAATTTTACATTTCATAAAGTATCATCAAAAGATATTGTAAAATATTTTAAAACTATTGATGTTAAGAAAACTGCGGATCTGTGGGGGATTTCCGTTAAAGTTATTGCGTCTATAATAGATACAATCGCGCCTCATTTAGCTACTATTTTTAATACTAGTATCGAATCTGGTGTGTTTCCTGATTTAATGAAGTATAGTAAAGTAATACCTTTATTTAAATCTGGTAGTACATTAGACCCCGCTAATTTTAGACCTATTTCTGTACTACCAACACTTAGTAAGATTTTTGAAAAAATTATTCTTCATCAAATGTTAAATTTCTTTAATATAAATAATTTACTTCATAAAAATCAATTTGGTTTCACAAGGGGTCGCTCGACAACTGATGCCGGTGTTGAGCTGATTAAATATATATTTAATGCATGGGAGAATTCACAGGATGCTTTGGGTATATTTTGTGACCTATCCAAAGCCTTCGATTGTGTTCACCATGAAACATTAATCAGGAAACTTCAACACTACAGTGTAAGAAGTGATGCTCTTAAATTAATTATTTCATATTTAAGTAAGAGAACGCAAAAAGTTGTCATTAACAGTATGAGTTCTTCCGGGTCGATGGTACAGATGGGCGTGCCTCAAGGCTCAATTCTAGGCCCCTTTCTGTTTCTTGTATACATTAATGACTTACCTTACATAGTAGGAGATAACCATGATATAGTATTATTTGCAGATGACACTTCTTTAATTTTCAAATTAAGTCGACAATTGCTAAAATATGACGAAGTAAATAATGCTATATCTAAATTAGTAAATTGGTTCAATGTTAATAATTTGCATTTAAATGGCACTAAAACGAAATGTATGAAATTTATGACTCCAAATGTCAAACAATTAAATACTAATGTAATTTTAAATGGGGAGAAACTGAGTCTTGTAGATACCACCATTTTTCTTGGAATCACACTAGACGCGAAGCTTCAATGGAGCCCCCATATATCAAAACTAGCAAGCAGACTTAGTTCTGCAGCATATGCCGTAAAAAAGATTAGAAGTCTAACTAGTGTTGAAACAGCTAGACTAGTTTACTTTAGCTATTTCCATAGCATAATGTCGTATGGTATTTTGCTATGGGGACACGCAGCTGACACTGAAATTATATTTGTTTTACAGAAGAGGGCCATAAGAGCAATTTATGATTTAAAGCCTAAAGAGTCGCTGCGACAAAAATTTAAGGAAATTAATATATTAACTTTGGCCTCTCAATACATTTATGAAAATGTAATGTACGTACACAAAAATAAAAGTAGTTTTACAAAAATAAGTGATATTCATTCTGTAAATACTAGGAACAGACACAAGCTAGTAGTACCGGTTACTCGACTCCATCGAGTCAGTAATTCATTCTTGGGGCGATGTATACGCTTTTACAACAAAATTCCAGAAAATATACAAAATTTGACCTGCTCAAAGTTCAAAAACTTTATTAAACTAAGTTTGTATAAAAAGGGTTATTATAGTATTAAAGAATTTATAGATGATAATAACCCCTGGAAATGAGGTGATCGCTACCAAGCTATTTCTAATTTGTTGTGTTGTTAATTTGTGTAACATACATGATTGTAAGCTGTTATTTTTAAAAAAAAAGTCCCGCTGGGTTTCTTGCTGGTTCTTCCCAGGACAGAGGTTTTTTTTTCGAACCAGTGGTAATTATACAAAGGAGTGACTTTCAATAAGCATTATTTATAATCTATATTGAATAAAAAAGTTTCTGTTTCTGTTTCTGTTTCTGCTGGAAGGTTTGCGCTGCTCCCCTTAAACCGAAGGTCATTCGGGGAAAATTTATTATAGAGGAGCGTGTAATACAGTTGGTGGGCAACTAGCTACTGACTACTATTCTTAGTACTTAGTAGAGAGGTACAACATTACTAAGTATACATATATATAGTAGATAGGTACAACATTACCAATTATACGTGTGTGTGTGTGTGTAGTGTAGTGTAGCAGTGTAGTCAAGCTATATCATGACATGATCAACAAATACTTAGTGTTAAATATCATGAAATAGTGTGGTTTCACGAAATGATAGACTACTTAATGATACTCGTATATGATCAACTCTACGATCTGTTTAAATGATAATGAAAAAGATCTGATCTATTTAAACATTGTTCACGCAAAAGCGTTAGTGTCAGGCATCGACGTTAGATGGTGCTCGGCTCGGCCTATCCGGGATGACGTTCGTGCGTGTTGAACGTCCGAACTTGCTGAACGGTGGGAGTCGAGAGCAAAAGATTAGATGTCTTCTTCGCGTCGACAGAGAAGGCAGTCCGTTTTGTTGGGGAGCTCTTAGATCTAATTTTATGTTAGGCGCGTATAGTAAATATACCACTGGGAATGGTAGCGCGTGTTGAGAGTTTACCCGGGACTTTAGGTTTAACGCAGAATCTGTATAAGTGGATTCGACTGTATTAGTTACTAGTGCGGTAGTTAATATTCTAGAAATAACGGTGACCTTTGACCCGTACGTTCTGTGTTCATTTTCGCGAGTCAATCGTAACAAAGGAAGAAAGTGACGGCGGAAGGCGACCTTAGCTTGGAGAGGAGCTGAGGGCCGAACTGCTGCAGGGGGAACGGTCAATTAAGGTCAATAACACTACCAGCCACACCCAAATACACATCACTGACCTTTACTTTCTAGCACAATACATCCACACGAGACCTGACCGAATCCTGAGGGACCAGTCGCCTTGAATAGAGGTAAGTAAGCTCTGTTCCATATTTGTAACGCTCCCCCCGGATTGTTTAGTGTAATTAGACTTTTAACCCGTAGCGTGAGGACGCCCGACCAGCCTCTGCCCGTAGCTTCTTCGTCTATGGGCCGCGAAGGAGTCTACTCCTGGGATGGGCAGCTGTTGGCCGTAACATTTGGTAGCAGAACGCGGTGCTGGGATCGATTCCCGGTCGATCCACCGACCATAGTATTTGATAAAAATTAAATAATTTTGGTGGCAGGGAGCGTTGGGTTGATTGGTTTAATTTTGTGTCTACAATCACGCCCGTCCGTAATACGTAAAAATATTTTTTTTATTATATACGTAATAATAAAATTCCTTTCTTTGTTAGCTTGCTTTGTTGTTTGCGGGTAAATTTAAAAAACCGCGCCCGTTTAGCGCGCAAGCGGGAGATTGCGTCATGTAGGTAGATGGTTATTTTCGCGTAATCGGTTAATTATCGTTGCGGATAGTTGTGGTGTATTACTTATCGAAGGGTCGATTTCCGAGCAAGGCATTTTTTGTTGATGTGTATCTTCGTTATGTATCTTTCGTATTGTAATTTGTATTTGAACTAAAGAGTGGTAATTTGTATTTACGTAATTTCAATTTAACTTGATTTGATCGCACTAGTATTTGTTATTGTTAATTTGATTTACCTTTTCTTTTGTACTAACTTGTGTTTGATTTAATAAATAGCGGTTCTTATTTGTGTAATTTCTATTCAACTCGATTTGATAGGAACTGCATTGGTTAGCTGTTAATTTTTTTTGTATTTTTTATTTGTTATTTTTGTAATTGTGCTCGAGCAGCCTCGTAATTTGTATTTAGTAGTGATGTCCTCGCCCAAGATGCTAATCCGTTGCCTGCGGACTGAGTTGCGCTGGGCCACCAGCGCCCATGCTTTGATAGGTCGATCGGATAGGGTCCATAATTTGATGAAGCGGTTCGAGCAGGTCGATGCTCGAAGGGCTGCAGTGGAGGATGCTTACGCTGATCTTGAGGATTCGGATGTGGAAAAGGGAGTCCTGGACTCCTGCTTCGCAGACTACGAGCAGTTCTTGTGGCTCACGGACGAGTTGATCGAGGCTGAAGGCAGGTATGCCGAGGAGGCGCGTGAAGCTCGGACGAGTGGCCTGCCCGAGTCCTTTCGGAAGCAGCCTCAGCCGGAGCTGTTGGGACGACTCCCAACTCTGGACTTGCCAAAGTTCTCCGGGGTCCTTTCCGAGTGGCTGACCTTCGTTGGTCTTTTCGACGGCCTAGTGGACGCCCGGAGTGACTTGACCCCGAGCCAGAAGATGGCGTACCTCCTGGCCTCACTGGAGGGGGAGGCCCTGGACGTTGTCAGCCATTTGAGCTTGTCGGACGACGCCTACCAGACTGCTCGGGACCTCCTAGTCAGAAGATACGCCAACGTCCGGCGAATTGCGGACGAACATGTTAAGCAGCTTCTGAGCCTCCCGCTGCTTAGTGACCGGGCCAGACTACATCCGGATCTGTTGGATCCAGTCTTGGTGGCCTGTAATATGTTGAGGCGGCTGGATTTACCAGTAGGCGAATGGGCCTTCTTGTTGCTCCGCATCGTGCTGTCCCGTCTACCTCTCGACCTTCAAATGCATTTTGAGGAGAGGTACGGCGGGGACGAGGCCTCCTATATTCCGCCCTTCTATGACCTGCTGCGGTTTTTGGAGGAGCAGTGCCGACAGATCGAGCACGCGGCGGGCACCGTCGATGACTTACGAGCCGTGCCCAGTGAGAGGCGAAATCCGCCGGGCAAGTCGTCGTCAACCCCCCCCTGCTCCTATTGTCGAGCATCGGATCACCGGGTAATGTCTTGCCCAAAATTATTAAGTAAGCCGGTTCCGGCGAGGCGAACTATCGCCAAGGAGCGCCGCTGGTGCTACTCCTGTTTGGAAGGGCACCTCCAGCGAGACTGTCCGCACCAGCGGCCCTGTCTGCATTGCCAGGGCAATCACAATGTCGTACTGTGCCTGGGTGCGAACGGCGTCTCCTCTCGGGGCGCTGCCAGGCCCTCGACCCCCACGGGCGGGGGCGCTCCGCCATGCCCTTTGACGGGCGACGCTCGGCGCCCGCCGGCTAGCCACCAGGCCCCTAGGTTTGAAAGGGGTCCCTCCCCCGACCAGTCGGGGGGTAATTCCCCCAGGGGCGGGGGTGTCATCACACCCCCTCAGCGTGCGGAGAGGAACTTCACGGCCACTCATCAGTCCGCTGGACCCTTCTCACTCCCGTTAGCTGAGTGGCCGCGACTGGTGGACCACTGTACCTCATTTGATGGAGGCGGCCCTAGCTAGCTGCCGCCTTAGCTCCCACCATGGCTGCCTCTACTGAGCCTTAAGCCGTCAACAGTCCACTTGTCAAGCTGTTCTGTTGCCGACGGCCTCAGTGAGGGCGTACAAGCCGAGTGGCGACTGTTAGCGGTTGCGCTCTGTTAGTATCGGGTTCACGCGGTGTGGCCTCCACTTGGTGGTGGGAGATTAGGGCCCCCTGGAGAGTTGAATCACGCTCTCAAGGGGTATTGGATTTGGTTTGGTCGAGCACTTAGCTAAAAATTCTTTAAATTTAAATTAAAATGTTTTGGGTTTTCCGCGAAATTCATATTGTAGCGGTTATGATTAAAAGAATTGAATTTAAAATACTCCTTTAAATGCTGCTACATATGTTTTGTAAATACATTTGATCACTGCGTTTGTTGTTGCACGGAAAATTGAGATTAAATTGTGTGCCCTTTTTTAATGCTTGTGCGTATACTTTGTAATTGCATTTGATTGTCGCGTCTGTGATGAAAGGAAGTTTGAATTTATTTGAAATTTGAATGGCGCGCTATTTTGAAAATTATGTATATGCTTGTGATAGTGTTTAATCATTTTGCTTTGTGATAAGGAAGGTTGAAATTAGATAACCCTGTGGTTCCCGAAGGAAATAGGAGTCAATTCTCTTTTGGTTTAGATTTTGTTGGCACTGTCTAAGATATTTATTTGAAATAAGAAATAGGGCTGTCCCTTACGTTTATTGTTTTGTTTACTTTGCCAAGTTAACCTATGTGCATCGGTGATTACTTGTTTTAATTAATTCTGTAATTGAACATTGATGCTTTTGAAAAATTAGTTGAAATATGAGCATAGGATCACCTGCTAGGGACCATCTGTGCGTTTCGTTCAGCTCTCCACAGACGACGTTCATGGGGAATTTGGGGGTGCTCTCTGCACTGAAGCTTGAAGGTCCCTCTGGGCCGCTTCGTGTCGCGTCGCTGTTTGCAGACCTGATCCGGTCGAATTGCGGAACTAATCATAGGAGCGCAGATAGGTGTTTGAAGGAGGTCATCTGACTTCTGTCTAGGAATAGGACTTATTTATGTGCTGCGATGTCCAGGAAGGGCATCCAGTTCGACTCTCCGGCTAGCCCACGTTGGAGCTGTAATTTTGAAGCGTTGGTCAGGGTTGCAAGATCTGATTGGGTGCGTAAAGTAGCCTAGTTTGGTTGTAGATTCGATCTTGCAACTTGCCGTCGCGACTGTCACGATGACCGGTTTGCTCGCGGACCTAAATCCTTATGTCCGGGACGGGGGTTAGTTCACGCAAAAGCGTTAGTGTCAGGCATCGACGTTAGATGGTGCTCGGCTCGGCCTATCCGGGATGACGTTCGTGCGTGTTGAACGTCCGAACTTGCTGAACGGTGGGAGTCGAGAGCAAAAGATTAGATGTCTTCTTCGCGTCGACAGAGAAGGCAGTCCGTTTTGTTGGGGAGCTCTTAGATCTCATTTTATGTTAGGCGCGTATAGTAAATATACCACTGGGAATGGTAGCGCGTGTTGAGAGTTTACCCGGGACTTTAGGTTTAACGCAGAATCTGTATAAGTGGATTCGACTGTATTAGTTACTAGTGCGGTAGTTAATATTCTAGAAATAACGGTGACCTTTGACCCGTACGTTCTGTGTTCATTTTCGCGAGTCAATCGTAACAAAGGAAGAAAGTGACGGCGGAAGGCGACCTTAGCTTGGAGAGGAGCTGAGGGCCGAACTGCTGCAGGGGGAACGGTCAATTAAGGTCAATAACACTACCAGCCACACCCAAATACACATCACTGACCTTTACTTTCTAGCACAATACATCCACACGAGACCTGACCGAATCCTGAGGGACCAGTCGCCTTGAATAGAGGTAAGTAAGCTCTGTTCCATATTTGTAACGCTCCCCCCGGATTGTTTAGTGTAATTAGACTTTTAACCCGTGGCGTGAGGACGCCCGACCAGCCTCTGCCCGTAGCTTCTTCGTCTATGGGCCGCGAAGGAGTCTACTCCTGGGATGGGCAGCTGTTGGCCGTAACAAACATATAAATGTAAGTTATTTATATTATTTAATTTATTAGTAACTGAAGACAAAATATACTACTTTTTTCATTAAATGATATATGGCGCTATTTTGATAACTAATTCAAATAATTTTACCAAGGTTATAACTATATATTAAACTTTATTTATAATGGTATTCATTTGAAAAACACCGGTCATCCTGTCTATAACTAAGATATACTAGAAAATTAACATCTAAAGGAAGGTATGTACTTAACCTTCTTCTTTTAAAGTTTCGTAATCGGATAAAAAGTAGCCTATAAGTTGCCCCGGGTTCTAACTACCTACATACAAAATTTCATGTAAATCGGTCTAGTAGTTTTTGCGTGAATCTGGAATACACAGACAGAGAGACAAGCAGCCGGACAGACCTACAGACAGACAAAAATTCTAAAAAGCACTAGTTTGGCTTTAGAACTCTTTACTTAGTACCCTGGACTTATTTTTCAAGAATATATGAGAATTACGGACACGACTTTTGAACAGATTTATTATAATGTATGGATTAATATAGAAATTGAATTACAAATGTTATTTTATAAAAATTAAATCTTACGTTTTATAAATTCTGGCCTTACAAATAGATTGCCTCATAAGGGGATTTTGCCATAGCTGCCTCGGTTGGCAGGCGGGTTTGCAAATGCATTTTTTTATCATTTGTGTTATCAGGAAGATGCTGCTGCCCATCACCTGTATAAATTTCCCTCTTCCGACTCTTACGACATCCACGGAACGGTATATGGTAGTAGATATTCTTACACCACCACTGCATGGTATTTATATTACAAAATTTACATATAAAGTAAGCCAAACATAATTTTTTACTTAAAGGTTTTTTAGTACACATTTATGATATTTGTTAGGTTAACAAAGCCAGGGAGATGGCGCGACGTCACTTCTATGTTCCATGCGGTGACAACGTGAATCGTTTGACTAATATAAAGCCGTCAACTGTATTTGTAATCACTAGTCGCAGTATTAGATTATATCTCAAAAAACGATCCGGCTCTAAGGACCTATTGTTAGGTTAACAAAGCCAGGGAGCATGAGCAATGAAAACTCAATGTCCCGGAACGTATAGACACTTTATTCAATATAATTAGTAAACCCTTTATACATCTTTCAACAGTCTAACCATATCGTGATGTAAAAATGTGTAGCGACATCTAGATTGCTGCTTATAAAATACATTTACAACATGTTTGTTTACGATCTTAGACAATATTTAAATTTAATTAATTGTACTAAACCTATTGCTCTGTTTTATTTTCTTTATAGAAATTGTACAGGCAGGGTCTTTTCAAATACTTTACATTTTTTTCATTGAACAGTGTACATATTATAAGGTACTTCAATCTACTTATTTATGTTTAAATAAAAAATATTGTAGTCTTTTTTTTAATAGGATAAGAATGACAAGCAAGCACACAGTACACCTGATGGTAAGTGGTTGCTGTGGCCCATAGACATCTACATCTATCCTCGTTTGCGAATCAAAATGCAGATGCGTTGTCAGCCGTGAGGACTAAGATGGAATGCCTCTTTTCCAGTAAAATGGGTCTCCGGTTCTCTACACTCACCATACGAAACACAGCAGCATTATGCTGCTATTTCACGCTGGTATTCTGTGAGAGCGTGGTCCTTCCCTGGTGGAGCCGATCCATTCGTGCTACAACTATACTATTAATATAGCTACAGCATGGCTCTACCACGTAAAAAACAGTCAGAGTATAGACAGTAAAGTCTATGAAACATCTAGCTGCAAGGCATTTTAAATTATTAATTCTTTTCATTTTTCAGACGCTCATAAATCTGAAAGGTGGCGCATAACGAATGCGAATTAATGATCCTTACATATACGGAGAGTATTTTTATTCACTTTCGTGAATTTGATAAAGTTATTAACTGCTAATCGAATTTGGTTTGAATTATTCTACGAATTCGATATGTATGATGTTTATAAAATACTAAGTCGCCTCTTTATAACTTTTGCGAGATATTGGAAACTTATTCATTACCCTATTTTCTTCTACCCGATGATGTAGATCATGACACCGTCTCATTGTCCATTCTTTAAGAGGATTGTGAAAGACCGATACGCATCTTGAGTGGGTATTTTCAAAAATGCTATATGCTGTTTCATACCGTTCGCTCCGTAACACAGTATCGAGCGAGAGAGTTGCAAGTCTTGGAAGCAATTGCCTACACTTCCTTTTTGAAATATTGTTTCAGGCGATAACGTTTTCGCCCTTTACGAATACCTTTATGAAATGAGACAATTTTGGTCTCATTAAATTCAGTACACCTTTGTCTAGGTCTGTACGTTTTTCTTCTTAAGAAATTCAGTTTAGTTTAATAAAAAATAATAAAAACGCTCGAGGAAGTTTTTCAGTCAAAAATTACTTATAACGTACGAAATAATTCTTTAAAATAAAAACGTACGGACCCAATTTTTCATTATATCTAAATTTCTTAAAATTAGGCTATGTTTACGGGAAGGGAAGAAACGTTATCACTTTTTGTATGAAAATTTACAGCTTCACAGTCTTCTTATATTTATTTTGCAATATTTATTTTTAATCTCAAATTAATATGTGGCTATATCTTTTTTAATTTGTGATTTTTGACCACCCCCTCCCCCTCGTCAGCAATAGTAAGCAAAGCTTCTAACCCCCCCCCCCCCCCTCCACCATGCTTACGTAAACATTTATATAAACAT
This sequence comes from Parnassius glacialis, assembly GCA_033319125.1. Lineage (NCBI taxonomy): Eukaryota > Metazoa > Arthropoda > Insecta > Lepidoptera > Papilionidae > Parnassius > Parnassius glacialis. The sequence continues at coordinate 11,046,861 of JAVANC010000011.1, read as the reverse complement.
ACTCTAAGATATAAACATATTGCACGGCTTAAAAATTCTGATTCTGATTCTTAATCTACTGTTCTACTAGCACCCAAAAAATAGATTTATCAGGTCCGCATGGAGGGGTAAACACGATAACTTTTGTAAATATCAATTGTTGAACTCGTTCTATTTTTTAATCTCTTCATCTATCATGTGGGAAGACATGGAATTTAAATGACAGTTTAATTTTATTTTGTTTAGTTATAATTTTTTATCGGCTGAGAAATACCGAAATTTTCGGTGTTTTCAGCAGCCTTGTAATAATTTATGTTACTAAATACACTTTGCCTCATTCTCACTCCGGCACTCCGCCTCCGCCTTGGCCGCCGTCTTGAGTGGACAGAAGCGGTAATAGTGAGCAAAAATATCGATCGCTGTAGGAATACAAAATATTCCAAAAACCAAATTCATACTTGACCAAGGTTATTATTTTTATAATCAAGATTTTTAATACAATATTTTGTTTCGCTGGAACTCCTCGAGGAGTAGAACTAGGTGTGCCGAGTTTGACCTCGTTTTGTTAGTTATAATGAGACCTTTCCTCCGGACTTGATAGAGTGACCTGGAAGTGTACTTCGGTTCCCCGAAGAGTAGAACTAGGTTTTTTTTTTTATAGGATAAGTGTGACAAACGAGCACACAGTCCACCTGATGGTAAGTGGTTGCTGCGGCCCATAGACATCTACATCAATCCTCTATTACAATTCAAAATGTAGATGCGTTGCCACCCGTGAGGACTAAGATGGAATGCCTCATTTCCAGTAAAAAGGGCCTCCAGCCACCTGCACTCACCAAGCGAAACGCAGAGGTAAACCTCTACTTCACGCTGGTTTTCTGTGAAGTCGTGGTACCACCCCGGTTCGAGCCGGCCCATCCGTGCGACAGCAAAAGCTGCCGCGTGGCTCTACCACTGTTAGGTGTTACTGTTAGGTGTGCCGAGATTGGCCTCGTTTTGTTAGTTATAATGAGACCTTACCTCCAGACTTGATAGAGTGACATAAAGGTGTACTTCGGTGAATGCTGGAACTCTTCGAAGATAAGAACTATATGTGCCGAGTTTGGTATCGTTTTGTTGGTTATGAACAGACCTTACCTCCGGACTTGATGCTGTGACTTCAAGGTGTACTTCGTTGACTGCTACTGAAACTCTATGACGAACACAAGTTACAATTTTTTTTAATTTTGTCACGATCAAATGAGAATTATGAGTCGTGCAATTTTGGATTTTCCAAGCTTTTTTTAATTGAAATTTGACATAAAATTATCGGAATATTGGAAATAGTAATAATTATAATATTTTTAGTGAAAATTTGTGAGTAATTAAACAACTTGCTTTAAAGATTTACGTATAATCATGTTATACGTATTTTTTTCAAGCGCTTAGAGCATGCACAATTGGATTAACGATAGTTTTTTAATCTATTCTGGTTTCCTTATATATCATCAGCAGAAGTTAAGAAGTCTAGAAATAAGGAATTTATAGTCTATAGAGAAATTAACTTATAGTGATTCGCTATTGGGGCGATGGTAGCCCAGTGGATAGATCGCGCGCCTCAGATACGTGGAGTTGAAAGATCAATCCCAGACACGCAGTTTTGGATTTTTGAAATCTAAGTGCGGATTTATACCACTACCTCGGCAGTGAGGGAAAACATCGTGAGGAAACCTGATCTAGAACATCTAGATGTGTAACCATAACCCAATTTGTCTGTTTCTCCAGTCTAAGAGTTACGAACGGGACAACAATTTTATCCACCGATTATATCCACTGACAAGAGATAAAATTATCTTGTCCCTATACCAAAGCACGGCAACGGGGAGAAGTATATCCCCGTTTGACATAACGAGTAGACATAATATATCCCCCGCCTGTAGCATGGAGGCAAATTAAAGAAAAAAAAATTATGATTTTTTGACATTTGAAAGAGACAATTCTATCCTAGTTCATTTGACGTAGGTTTAAGTTTATATTCATACAAAAAATATATCTAAGTCTAAGTCTATCTCCCATTTTATCTACTGTGGATATTATATCCACCGGTGTGCCCATGCTCGAAAGGCGGATAAAACGAAGCGAGGGGATAAACATTTTCTCCTCTCCCCGAGGATAAAATTGTCTCCTGCCCATGCTAGCCCTGCCGATGCCAAATGTAATTACCAGACTCGCCAAGTCCTGAATCATGGTCGTACCATGGTTGCAATATGTGTTCAAATCAAAATCGACAGAAGGAAAAAGTAAATAAATAAATATTGCTGACATAATCACCATTGATATCCCCCCCCCCATCCCCCATGTCTTTAAAAACAAGCAAATAACAGACCCCCGCCCCCTTTTAGTGCTTTCGTAATACTTGAATGGCCCCAGACATGCAGGAAGTCGACGTATGCAGGTGGTTCATGACTGTTCTTCGTGGCATTCTTTGGAGGAGGCCTATGTTCAGCAGTGGACTTGTGAAGGGCTGTAATCATGATGATGATAATGATGCGAAAATGAAAGGTGGATTCTAAATATTAATATTAGTTAGAGAAAACAATACACTTCATATTTTTTGGAGTAATATTTTAGCGTACAATAAATAAAGTACCTAGTCTAAAACAGATGACGACATTCTTTTATAACAAACTTAAAGAATAATTAATTTTCTTTAACCATGGAGAACATAGAAGGAGACGATCTTAAGCTCATATTGAGAGGTTACATAGATTATTTAAAATATTACAACAATGGAACAAAGCATCGTTCTTTGATAAACCGTAATTCAGTTGTGTTAAAATTTGAATTTGTTATACATATATAATTTAAAATTAAAAATTTTGTACAGCCGACTTCAATATAGGATATTTAAGAATAACTCAATAACCATTGGTCTGACCTTGATCAAATTCATATGGGACCACACGAGAACTATCAGCTTTCATATAAAAAAAGAATCATCGAAATCGGTTCGCCCAGTACAAAGTTATGAGGTAACACACGTAAAAAAAAACATACACCCGAATTGAGTACCGTCTCCTTTTTGGAAGTCGGCAGAAAAGACGGTTCAAAGAGACTCTTCAGTTTTAAGCTTCCATAAATCAAATATATATAAAATAATAAGAATGTTAAGCGGAAGTAAGAATTTATTCAAATAGGGTGATTTTTCTCGCTTTCATATTATACGACGGAACACTTTGACGGAATACATCAGTACGAGAGTGAAAGATTCTTAAGGAAAAAATAATAACTTCTGCAAATGACGAGTGCATTAAAACAGGTATTAACAAATACACACATAATAACAGACACTTCTGGCAACAGGTAATAACGTGTAACAGTTTAACAATCTTATAACACATATATAATAATAAAGGTTTACCAAACGTCAAAATAGCTATTATAAGCAAGGCATCCAACCATCAGAAATTCTGCGGGTCAGACCCGCTGTAACAATCATAATCCCGTTAAGATTTATGCGTCCCGCAATGCTTAAAAAATAATACTTCATAGCTTCATGCGTCGGTTCATCGCGATATAATGAAAAACATGTTTTTTTTCATTCATCACAGCCTATGAAAATTCGAGTGCTGAACATAGGCCTGCCCATATACTGGCTCAAAAGGTATATTTGCCATAGTCGCCACGGTTAGCAAAGTTGGTAAACGCAGTTTTTTTTATTATGAGATGTCATATGAAAGTAAATTAACAAGTAAATAATCAAGTATATAAGCAAATAAATAAACAAGTAAAAAAGCAAGTAAATATACATGAAAATATGCAAGTAAATATACAAAAAATACAAGTAAATTATGGAGTAAATAAGCAATTAAGTGGTTAATTAAGTAAATAAACCTAGCAAGCTAACAGCATAGCAAAGTGGCGAAGCAATCAGCTTTGTAGCGGTTTCTAATGGAAAAAAAGAAAAAAATCAAAATAGGAGGTTCAGATGCCTGGGTGATCAGTAATCGATAGCTGAAAACAGAATTTGAAAATTCGAAACCGTTCTCGAGATAATCGTGGGAGAGACGGACGGACAGACGGACATACGGACATACGGACAGACGGACAGACGGACAGACATCGTGAAATCAATAAGTGACATCGCAAGCTTCGCCACTTAATAATCATGATAAAAAGGAAGTAAATTGTCAAGTTAAGAGATAAATAAATATGTAGTCAATTAAATAATCAAATAAATAAACAAGTAAATAGTCAAGTATGTGTTTACGCAATTAAATAGGTAAATAAATAAACCTAGCAAGCTAACAGCATAGCAAAGTGGCGAAGCAATCAGCTTTGTAGCGGTTTCTAACGGTTGCCGTTGAGCAATCCGTTTCAAAATAGGAGGTTCAGATGCCTGGGTGATCAGTAATCGATTGCTGAAAACAGAATTTGAAAATTTGAAACCGTTCTCGAGATAATCGTGGGACAGACGGACAGACATCGTGAAATCAATAAGTGTCTTCGCAAGCTTCGCCACTAAATAAACAATAAACCTAGCAAGCTAACAGCATAGCAAAGTGGCGAAGCAATCATCTTTGTAGCGGTTTCTAACGGTTGCCGTTGAGCAATCCGTTTCAAAATAGGAGGTTCAGATGCCTGGGTGATCAGTAATCGATTGCTGAAAACAGAATTTGAAAATTTGAAACCGTTCTCGAGATAATCGTGGGACAGACGGACAGACATCGTGAAATCAATAAGTGTCTTCGCAAGCTTCGCCACTAAATAAACAATAAACCTAGCAAGCTAACAGCATAGCAAAGTGGCGAAGCAATCATCTTTGTAGCGGTTTCTAACGGTTGCCGTTGAGCAATCCGTTTCAAAATAGGAGGTTCAGATGCCTGGGTGATCAGTAATCGATTGCTGAAAACAGAATTTGAAAATTTGAAACCGTTCTCGAGATAATCGTGGGACAGACGGACAGACATCGTGAAATCAATAAGTGTCTTCGCAAGCTTCGCCACTAAATAAACAATAAACCTAGCAAGCTAACAGCATAGCAAAGTGGCGAAGCAATCATCTTTGTAGCGGTTTCTAACGGTTGCCGTTGAGCAATCCGTTTCAAAATAGGAGGTTCAGATGCCTGGGTGATCAGTAATCGATTGCTGAAAACAGAATTTGAAAATTTGAAACCGTTCTCGAGATAATCGTGGGACAGACGGACAGACATCGTGAAATCAATAAGTGTCTTCGCAAGCTTCGCCACTAAATAAACAATAAACCTAGCAAGCTAACAGCATAGCAAAGTGGCGAAGCAATCATCTTTGTAGCGGTTTCTAACGGTTGCCGTTGAGCAATCCGTTTCAAAATAGGAGGTTCAGATGCCTGGGTGATCAGTAATCGATTGCTGAAAACAGAATTTGAAAATTTGAAACCGTTCTCGAGATAATCGTGGGACAGACGGACAGACATCGTGAAATCAATAAGTGTCTTCGCAAGCTTCGCCACTAAATAAACAATAAACCTAGCAAGCTAACAGCATAGCAAAGTGGCGAAGCAATCATCTTTGTAGCGGTTTCTAACGGTTGCCGTTGAGCAATCCGTTTCAAAATAGGAGGTTCAGATGCCTGGGTGATCAGTAATCGATTGCTGAAAACAGAATTTGAAAATTTGAAACCGTTCTCGAGATAATCGTGGGACAGACGGACAGACATCGTGAAATCAATAAGTGTCTTCGCAAGCTTCGCCACTAAATAAACAATAAACCTAGCAAGCTAACAGCATAGCAAAGTGGCGAAGCAATCATCTTTGTAGCGGTTTCTAACGGTTGCCGTTGAGCAATCCGTTTCAAAATAGGAGGTTCAGATGCCTGGGTGATCAGTAATCGATTGCTGAAAACAGAATTTGAAAATTTGAAACCGTTCTCGAGATAATCGTGGGACAGACGGACAGACATCGTGAAATCAATAAGTGTCTTCGCAAGCTTCGCCACTAAATAAACAATAAACCTAGCAAGCTAACAGCATAGCAAAGTGGCGAAGCAATCATCTTTGTAGCGGTTTCTAACGGTTGCCGTTGAGCAATCCGTTTCAAAATAGGAGGTTCAGATGCCTGGGTGATCAGTAATCGATTGCTGAAAACAGAATTTGAAAATTTGAAACCGTTCTCGAGATAATCGTGGGACAGACGGACAGACATCGTGAAATCAATAAGTGTCTTCGCAAGCTTCGCCACTAAATAAACAATAAACCTAGCAAGCTAACAGCATAGCAAAGTGGCGAAGCAATCATCTTTGTAGCGGTTTCTAACGGTTGCCGTTGAGCAATCAGTTTCAAAATAGGAGGTTCAGATGCCTGGGTGATCAGTAATCGATTGCTGAAAACAGAATTTGAAAATTTGAAACCATTCTCGAGATAATCGTGAGACAGACGGACAGACGGACGGACAAACGGACAGACGGACAGACGGAACGACATCATGAGATCAATAAGTGACTTCGCAAGCTTCGCCACTTAATAAGCAACAAGAATATTGAAGTACTATTACAGCCCATTAAGTTCCACTGCTGAACACAGGCCGCACCCATGGATTGCCTCAGGGAGATATTTGTCATAGTTGCCACGTTTGGCAAGCGGGTAGACAACGACAGTATTTTTTTAGTTAGTCATTATTAGAAAGGACGCTGCTGTCCCTCCTCGTGGTTTGTTTCCCTCTCTCTCGCCCCTAAGGACGCCCACGGGTTGAGGTAGTGGATATTCTTACACCGCCACTGCACGATGAGTTTGATTTTTTTGACTATTTACTTGCTTATTTATTTGTCTATTTACGTGCTTATTTATTTTATAATTTTCTTCATTATTAACTTGCTTATTTATTTAACTATTTATTTGTTTACTTACTTGCCTAATTATTTGCTTATTTGCTTGTCTATTTATCGTGTATTCGAGGATAGATGTAAGTTTATTGACCATAGCATCCACTTACCATCAGGTGGAGCGTATATTCATTATTTGATTTTTTTTTAATATGCGGAGTTTAGCGATTATTAAGAAAGATATAAGCGAATGATTTTTTTGTAAGTTGTAAAAATTATAAATGAAGTAAAAGATTTTTCTTAAACACTCTTATAAGTTTAATTTAACTTTCTGACGATACAACTGACGGTAATTTAAAAGGTACGAACGTCTTAATTACACAGTCAGCTCATAAGTATTGCCACACAGTAAAAACTTTTCTTTTAGAATGCTGGCCACAAAAAAGTTTATTGAATTCGAATTTCGAATTGTTCATGAAAATAAAACTGTATTCTTTTTAGAATTTTACTCATTTTTAAATATGGAGTGGACGCTTAAAGAAGGCCGTGTTGCAGTTATTGCGTTGCATCGTTGCGGTTACGCGCCAATTAAAATTTTTGACATACTGAAAAATTTGAATATAATCAAAAGATTCTTTATCGTACCATCAAACGATACAATGAAGACTCTAGTGTAGATGACAGGTCAAGAAGTGGTCGCCCTCGGTCTGTTAGGACTCCAGCAGTGATAAAAGCTGTGAAGGCGCGAATTCAAAGAAATCCCAAACGTAAGCAGAAACTGTTGGCCCTTCAGATGGGGTTAAGCAGAACCACGGTGAAAAGGGTGTTAAATGAAGACTTAGGGCTTCGGGCATATCGAAGAAAAACAGGACATCGTTTGAATGCTCATCTAATGGACCTGAGACTGAAGAGATGCCGCGCTTTGTTGAAGCGGTACGCGGAAAACAAATATCGGGAAATTCTTTTTTCGGATATTTACATGGACCTCGTTCGTGCTGCGATAGACGACTGGCCGCGCAGATTGAAGGCCTGTATTCAAAATCACGGAGGTCGTTTTGAATAAACTTTAGTGTCATAAGAATCCATGTTTTGTTAAATTCATTTTGGTATATGAATGGTTACATAATGAATAAACTCTTTTCAATTATTTTATATTATACATGTGACAGAATTTATGACCTGACTAGGTATTAAGATAATGGCGGGTCTATATCCAATGTCTTTGTGTTAGCGAATTTACATACATGCAGAAACTCTCACCACGCCTGTCACTCAGTGCGGTAGGCAGAGATTAGGGAATTCAATTTAGCACGATTCTAACACAGGGCACTCTTAATTTGGCCCATCTTCAATATATCGCCAATTTGATCGATATACATCCATCGAACGCGTCCCTTGCCGACTCTGCCAAAAACTTCTGCAGCATGGATTTGCCCTGTCCCTCTATTCTCATTTATTCCTTTTACTACACAAACCGCCGAAGCGTACCTTTCTTGATCCTGATCCAAATATTTTCTTGAAAGCCACACTCTTCTCATATCTCACAATTTCTCACACTATCGGTCAGAGCCACCCCTAACATATTTCTTTATTACTGTATTTCTACAGCATTTTTATAGGATAGGGTAACAAACGTGCACACAGTCCACCTGATGGTAAGTGGTTGCTGTGACCCATAGACATCTACATTTATCCTCAATGAAAAATCAAAATGCACATGCGTCGTCACCCGTGAGGACTAAGATCGAATGCCACTTTTCCGGTAAAATGGGTCTCCGATTCTCTACATTCACCATAAGAAACACAGCAGCATTAAGCTGCCATTTTACGCTGGTATTCCGTGAGAGCGTGGTCCTTCCCCGGTCGAGCCGACCCATTCGTGCTACAACTATACTACTAATATAACTGCAGCATGGCTCTACCACGTATTACTCTAATATTTAACATTTTTATGTGGTAGAGCCATGCATGTGTAGAGCATGCAGCTATATTAATGGTATAGTTGTAGAGTGAACTGCAGACCCTTTTTTACTGGAAACGAGGCATTCCATATTATCGGGTAACAACGCATCTGCATTTTGATTAGTAATCGAGAATAAATGTAGATGTCTATGGGTGGACTGTGTGCTCGTTTGTCACCCTTATTTTGTTTAAAAAAAAACTATAAAGTCACTACCGTACATTAATTTAGAAACTAATACAGCATTGTCAATTTTCATACGTACGATTATGGATACATTGTGACTATAAAGCCATTAGCCAATTCACCATAGTTAAAATTAAATTTTAGTTAAAAGGGTATCCGAGTCTCTATACTCACCATATGCAACACAGCAGCATTAAGCTGCTATTTTACACTGGTATTCTGTGAGATCTTGGTCCTACCCCAGCCGAATTGACAGTCAACCCATTCCTACTACAACCATAATATAGCTGCAGCGTGGCTCTACCACTTAAAAATCTTCGGTAATTTACTTACAGAAATACGTTTAGTTTTTAATTTATTCAGAAGTACATAAAATGTTTTAATTCGCTTTTATTATTTTGACCTGTTTGTATTTACATACATTATAGGTAAGTAGATATAGAGTGTGCGCAGGAATTGCATATTTATTCCTCCCTCTCTCTTCCACCATCGGACTACCAGACGCTCAGCCAGTCTCTACACCTTCGTTGCCGATTTGGTTCACTTCATCGTTCGTCATATGTTCAGCAAAGGAATGGAATAATTTGCCAGCATGTGTCTTTTCATACAACTGCTATTTAGTATTTTCAAGGCTTAATCAATTTTGAAGAAAATATTCCGCCCCTAACGGTGGAAAATAGGGGAAAATGTTTCATATCGAACTCTTGTAAAAGGAATTTTATGTGATATCTTCGCAGATAGTGAACCAATTTCAATGTTTTTTTTTTACTAAATGTACTTTACTTCCTGGGTGGTTCCATTAAATGTTAAAGGAAAAATTAATAATCATGGTGGAAAATAAGGGAAGAAGACTCTTGTTTAAATAATTTTTGATTTTCACCTATTACCGGTTAACCAATTCTAATGAAACTTGGCATTTGGCACATGGTTTACATGACTTAACAATATTATGGTAACCTCAGGGTGATCTAGTAATAGGAATGCCATCAAAAACATAACTTGTAAAAAAAGCCAAGTCTCGCAACTCAGTTCTTCTACCGTAAAAAGTTGTGAGATCCATGTAATACCAAGTCGGTTAATTTATTCAGTCCATAGATTGATACATAAATTGACTTGGCAATCGCACTAAACAATCTAATTTAATATAATATGTATTACTTGTGAGATATATTGTGTTTTCATGCGATTGCCAAGTCAATCTATGTATCAATCTATGGACTGAATAAATTAACCGACTTGGTATTACATGGATCTCACAACTTTTTAAGGTAGAAGAACTGAGTTGCGAGACTTGGCTTTTTTTACAAGTTATGTTTTTGATGGCATCTCATTTCTTTTTGTAGATAGTTATATCTAGGTAGCTATTTACACCTATTATTCCATTATACATATATAGGTACACTGATTCATTCACTGCAAATGTAACTTTGTAATACTATATGTTTATATGGGATTACAAAGTTATTTATGCAGTTGGTGTTTCTCGAAAACTGGACCGAAATTGTAAAATATTTTAATTTTTCCTTGATTTATATATTAAACAATAATTGTATTCCAAATTTGAAGTTTCTATGTCTGCTAGAAGTGCCTTAGAGTTTTGATGATCGGTCAGTCAGTGAGTGACAAAATTAAGAAACTTTGACTAGTTATAATTTTTAAATTACTGGTTCAAATTCAATGAAATTTGAAATATACCGAGTTTATACAATGCCTATTTGGTTAGTAAAAAGTCAAGCTTCTAGTTTTATTCATAACGAAGTTATAGAGTTTCGGAAATGGCCTGAACTGCTTCGAGAAAAGGATGGTACGGCCGTGCCGCTTTTTTGCTCGACTTGGCGGGGGCACTGCCGTGCCCCCAGATTGAAAGCAGTCGAGGGGAACTCCTCAAAGGTGCATATAGCAAATTTTTGTAGGGTGTTCCGACTCTTTATGATTTGTTTTGACGAAGACTTTAAGAGTTTCAACTGGAAATAGGCCAGTGTGCGTGTAATATGTATGTGCGGGAGATAAATAGTGCTACACCATGCATTGACGGCGCCGTGGCGCAGTGGCTTAGCAATGATTTGTTGCGCTAGGGCCACGGTTTCGAATCCCGCACGGAACAAGTATTTCTATGGCCTACAAATAATTGTTCCGGGTCTGGATGTTTGTCCTCGTGCAATTTATGTTTGTAACGTTTTTATTTAAATGATCTGATGAAATCTATTTATTTTTTATTTACTTTACTCCAATGTATATTCATTTAATATATCATTTTCTTTTATATATTTATACAGCTCAACCAAATGAGAATACTATATATAAATACCTCATAAAATATTAAAATGTTAATACTTCCTAGGAAACGACTCCAACGGTTTGGATGTAAATTTAAAGTTTGTAAATTGCGCCGCATTATGGACATAACACTATATTACCAACGGTACGTGGAAAATCTGCGAAAATATACATAGCCCTCTCATAATCATTTTTACTATTTACGTCCCTGCAATTGCATCTGGCTTGCTATATAGCATCTAATCGAATTAATTTTAGATTTATATTTATATTTATATTAATATATTGATAAAAGCTCGTGTAATGATAAACTCCTGTCAATCAAACTGATTCGGTGAGAAAGTTCCTCTTCAGTTTCGTATGATAAACTCTCGTGTAATAAAGCTTATTCGATGAGAACGTTGCTCTTCAGCTTCGTTTGATAAACATTCGTGTATCAAGCTGATTGGGTGAGAACGTTGCTCTTCAGCTTCATATGCTAAACATTCGTGTATCAAGCTGATTGGGTGAGAACGTTACTCTTCAGCTTCGTTTGATAAACATTCGTGTATCAAGCTGATTCAGTGAGAACGTTGCTCTTCAGTTTCGTTTGATAAACTCTCGTGTAATAAAGCTTATTCGATGAGAACGTTGCTCTTCAGCTTCGTTTGATAAACTCTCATGTAATAAAGCTTATTCGATGAGAACGTTGCTCTTCAGCTTCGTTTGATAAACATTCGTGTATCAAGCTGATTGGGTGAGAACGTTGCTCTTCAGCTTCGTATGATAAACATTCGTGTATCAAGCTGATTCAGTGAGAACCTTGCTCTTCAGCTTCGTTTGATAAACATTCGTGTATCAAGCTGATTCATTGAGAACCTTGCTCTTCAGCTTCGTATGATAAACATTCGTGTATCAAGCTGATTCAGTGAGAACCTTGCTCTTCAGCTTCGTATGATAAACATTCGTGTATCAAGCTGATTCAGTGAGAACGTTGCTCTTCAGTTTCGTTTGATAAACTCTCATGTAATAAAGCTTATTCGATGAGAACGTTGCTCTTCAGCTTCGTTTGATAAACATTCGTGTATCAAGCTGATTCAGTGAGAACGTTGCTCTTCAGTTTCGTTTGATAAACTCTCATGTAATAAAGCTTATTCGATGAGAACGTTGCTCTTCAGCTTCGTTTGATAAACATTCGTGTATCAAGCTGATTGGGTGAGAACGTTGCTCTTCAGCTTCATATGATAAACATTCGTGTATCAAGCTGATTCAGTGAGAACGTTGCTCTTCAGCTTCGTTTGATAAACATTCGTGTATCAAGCTGATTCAGTGAGAACGTTCCTCTTCAGTTTCGTTTGATAAACTCTCGTGTAATAAAGCTTATTCGATGAGAACGTTGCCCTTCAGCTTCGGTTGATAAACATTCGTGTATCAAGCTGATTGGGTGAGTACGTTGCTCTTCAGTTTCGTTTGATAAACTCTCGTGTAATAAAGCTTATTCGATGAGAACGTTGCTCTTCAGCTTCGTTTGATAAACATTCGTGTATCAAGCTGATTCAGTGAGAACGTTGCTCTTCAGCTTCGTTTGATAAACATTCGTGTATCAAGCTGATTGGGTGAGAACGTTGCTCTTCAGCTTCATATGATAAACATTCGTGTATCAAGCTGATTGGGTGAGAACGTTGCTCTTCAGCTTCATATGATAAACATTCGTGTATCAAGCTGATTCAGTGAGAACGTTGCTCTTCAGCTTCGTTTGATAAACATTCGTGTATCAAGCTGATTCAGTGAGAACGTTGCTCTTCAGTTTCGTTTGATAAACTCTCGTGTAATAAAGCTTATTCGATGAGAACGTTGCCCTTCAGCTTCGTTTGATAAACATTCGTGTATCAAGCTGATTGGGTGAGTACGTTGCTCTTCAGTTTCGTTTGATAAACTCTCGTGTAATAAAGCTTATTCGATGAGAACGTTGCTCTTCAGCTTCGTTTGATAAACATTCGTGTATCAAGCTGATTCAGTGAGAACGTTGCTCTTCAGCTTCGTTTGATAAACATTCGTGTATCAAGCTGATTGGGTGAGAACGTTGCTCTTCAGCTTCATATGATAAACATTCGTGTATCAAGCTGATTCAGTGAGAACGTTGCTCTTCAGCTTCGTTTGATAAACTCTCGTGTAATAAAGCTTATTCGATGAGAACGTTGCTCTTCAGCTTCGTATGATAAACATTCGTGTATCAAGCTGATTGGGTGAGAACGTTGCTCTTCAGCTTCATATGATACACATTCGTGTATCAAGCTGATTAAGTGAGAATGTTGCTCTTCAGCTTCGTTTGATAAACATTCGTGTATCAAGCTGATTCAGTGAGAACGTTGCTCTTCAGTTTCGTTTGATAAACTCTCGTGTAATAAAGCTTATTCGATGAGAACGTTGCTCTTCAGCTTCGTTTGATAAACATTCGTGTAATAAAGCTTATTCGATGAGAACGTTGCTCTTCAGCTTCGTTTGATAAACATTCGTGTATCAAGCTGATTGGGTGAGAACGTTGCTCTTCAGCTTCGTTTGATAAACATTCGTGTATCAAGCTGATTCGATGAGAACCTTGCTCTTCAGCTTCGTATGATATACATTCGTGTATCAAGCTGATTCAGTGAGAACGTTGCTCTTCAGCTTCGTTTGATAAACATTCGTGTATCAAGCTGATTCGATGAGAACCTTGCTCTTCAGCTTCGTATGATAAACATTCGTGTATCAAGCTGATTCGATGAAGATGTTGCTCTTCAGCTTCGTTTGATAAACATTCGTGTATCAAGCTGATTCGATAAGAACCTTGCTCTTCAGCTTCGTATGATAAACATTCGTGTATCAAGCTGATTCAGTGAGAACGTTGCTCTTCAGCTTCGTTTGATAAACATTCGTGTATCAAGCTGATTCGATGAGAACCTTGCTCTTCAGCTTCATATGATAAACATTCGTGTATCAAGCTGATTCGATGAGAACGTTGCTCTTCAGCTTCGTTTGATAAACATTCGTGTATCAAGCTGATTCAGTGAGAACGTTGCTCTTCAACTTCGTTTGATAAACATTCGTGTATCAAGCTGATTTGGTAAGAACGTTGCTCTTCAGCTTCGTTTAATAAACATTCGTGTATCAAGCTGATTCAGTGAGAACATTGCTCTTCAGCTTCGTTTGATAAACATTCGTGTATCAAGCTGATTCGATGAGAACGTTGCTCTTCAGCTTCGTTTGATAAACACTCGTGTGTCAAGCTGATTTGATGAGAACGTTGCTCTTCAGCTTCGTTTGATAAACATTCGTGTATCAAGCTGATTCGATAAGAACCTTGCTCTTCAGCTTCGTATGATAAACATTCGTGTATCAAGCTGATTCAGTGAGAACGTTGCTCTTCAGCTTCGTTTGATAAACATTCGTGTATCAAGCTGATTCGATGAGAACCTTGCTCTTCAGCTTCATATGATAAACATTCGTGTATCAAGCTGATTCGATGAGAACGTTGCTCTTCAGCTTCGTTTGATAAACATTCGTGTATCAAGCTGATTCAGTGAGAACGTTGCTCTTCAACTTCGTTTGATAAACATTCGTGTATCAAGCTGATTTGGTAAGAACGTTGCTCTTCAGCTTCGTTTAATAAACATTCGTGTATCAAGCTGATTCAGTGAGAACATTGCTCTTCAGCTTCGTTTGATAAACATTCGTGTATCAAGCTGATTCGATGAGAACGTTGCTCTTCAGCTTCGTTTGATAAACACTCGTGTGTCAAGCTGATTTGATGAGAACGTTGCTCTTCAGCTTCGTTTGATAAACATTCGTATATTAAGCTGATTCGATAAGAACGTTGCTCTTCAGCTTCGTTTGATAAACATTCGTGTATCAAGCTGATTTGATGAGAACGTTGCTCTTCAGTTTCGTTTGATAAACATTCGTGTATCAAGCTAATTCGGTGAGAACGTTGCTCTTCAGCTTCGTTTGATAAACATTTGTGTATCAAGCTGATTTGGTGAGAACGTAACTCTTCAGCTTCATATGATAAACTCTCATATAATAAAGCTTATTCGATGAGAACATTGCTCTTCAGTTTCGTTTGATAAACTCTCGAGTAATAAAGGTTACTCGATGAGAACGTTGCTCTTCAGTTTCGTTTGATAAACATTCGTGTATGTAGCTAATTCGGTGAAAACATTGCTCTTCAGTTTCGTTTGATAAATATTCGTGTATGTAGCTTATTCGGTGAAAACATTGCTCTTCAGTTTCGTTTGATAAACTCTCTTGTAATAAAGCTTATTTGATGAGAACGTTGCGCTTCAGTTTCGTTTGGTAAACATTCGTGTATCAAGCTGATTTGATGAGAACGTTGCTCTTCAGCTTCATTTGATAAACATTCGTGTATCAAGCTGATTGGGTGAGAACGTTGCTCTTCAGTTTCGTTTGATAAACTCTCGTGTAATAAAGCTGATTCGATGAGAACGTTGCTCTTCAGCTTTGTTTGGTAAACATTCGTGTATCAAGCTGATTCGGTGAGAACGTTGCTCTTCAGTTTCGTTTGATAAACTCTCATGTAATAAAGCTTATTCGATGAGAACGTTGCTCTTCAGTTTCGTTTGATAAACTCTCGTGTAATAAAGCTGATTCGATGAGAACGTTGCTCTTCAGCTTCGTATGATAAACATTCGTGTATCAAGCTGATTCAGTGAGAACGTTGCTCTTCAGCTTCGTTTGATAAACATTCGTGTATCAAGCTGATTCGATGAGAACCTTGCTCTTCAGCTTCGTATGATAAACATTCGTGTATCAAGCTGATTCAGTGAGAGCGTTGCTCTTCAGCTTCGTTTGATAAACATTCGTGTATCAAGCTGATTCGATGAGAACCTTGCTCTTCAGCTTCATATGATAAACATTCGTGTATCAAGCTGATTCGATGAGAACGTTGCTCTTCAGCTTTGTTTGATAAACATTCGTGTATCATGCTGATTCAGTGAGAACGTTGCTCTTCAACTTCGTTTGGTAAACATTCGTGTATCAAGCTGATTTGGTGAGAACGTTGCTCTTCAGCTTCGTTTGATAAACATTCGTGTATCAAGCTGATTCAGTGAGAACGTTGCTCTTCAGCTTCGTTTGATAAACATTCGTGTATCAAGCTGATTCGATGAGAACGTTGCTCTTCAGCTTCGTTTGATAAACACTCGTGTGTCAAGCTGATTTGATGACAACGTTGCTCTTCAGCTTCATTTGATAAACATTCGTGTATCAAGCTGATTTGATGAGAACGTTGCTCTTCAGTTTCGTTTGATAAACATTCGTGTATCAAGCTAATTCGGTGAGAACGTTGCTCTTCAGCTTCGTTTGATAAACATTCGTGTATCAAGCTGATTTGGTGAGAACGTTACTCTTCAGCTTCATATGATAAACTCTCATGTAATAAAGCTTATTCGATGAGAACATTGCTCTTCAGTTTCGTTTGATAAACTCTCGAGTAATAAAGGTTACTCGATGAGAACGTTGCTCTTCAGTTTCGTTTGATAAACATTCGTGTATGTAGCTAATTCGGTGAAAACATTGCTCTTCAGTTTCGTTTGATAAACATTCGTGTATGTAGCTAATTCGGTGAAAACATTGCTCTTCAGTTTCGTTTGATATACTCTCATGTAATAAAGCTTATTTGATGAGAACGTTGCGCTTCAGTTTCGTTTGGTAAACATTCGTGTATCAAGCTGATTTGATGAGAACGTTGCTCTTCAGCTTCGTTTGATAAACATTCGTGTATCAAGCTGATTGGGTGAGAACGTTGCTCTTCAGTTTCGTTTGATAAACTCTCGTGTAATAAAGTTGATTCGATGAGAACGTTGCTCTTCAGCTTTGTTTGGTAAACATTCGTGTATCAAGCTGATTCGATGAGAACGTTGCTCTTCAGCTTCGTATGATAAACATTCGTGTATCAAGCTGATTCGGTGAGAACGTTGCTCTTCAGTTTCGTTTGATAAACTCTCATGTAATAAAGCTTATTCGATGAGAACGTTGCTCTTCAGTTTTGTTTGATAAACTCTCGTGTAATAAAGCTGATTCGATGAGAACGTTGCTCTTCAGCTTCGTATGATAAACATTCGTGTATCAAGCTGATTCGGTGAGAACGTTGCTCTTCAGTTTCGTTTGATAAACTCTCATGTAATAAAGCTTATTCGATGAGAACGTTGCTCTTCAGTTTCGTTTGATAAACTCTCGTGTAATAAAGCTGATTCGATGAGAACGTTGCTCTTCAGCTTCGTTTGGTAAACATTCGTGTATCAAGCTGATTCGTTGAGAACGTTACTCTTCAGTTTCGTTTGATAAACTCTCGTGTTATAAAGCTTATTCGATGAGAACGTTGCTCTTCAGTTTCGTTTAATAAACTCTCGAGTAATAATGCTTATTCGATAAGAACGTTGCTCTTCAGTATCGTTTGATAAACTCTTGTGTAATAATAAAGCTTATTCGATGAGAATGTTGCTCTTCAGTTTCGTTTGATAAACATTCTTTTATCAAGCTGATTCGTTGAGAATGTTGGTCTTTCGTTTCGTTTGATAACCTCTAGTGTATCATGCTGATTCGATGAGAACGTTCTTCTTCCGTTTTATTTGATAAACGCTAATATAACAAGCTAATTGATGAAAATGTTGAATGTCTGTTTCAGTTAATAAACGTTCGTGTATCAAGCTAAGTCAGTGAGGATGTTGCTCTTCAGTTTCATTTGAAAACGCTCGTATATCAAACTCGAGTTGGTGAGAACGTTGCTCTTTATTTTTATTCGATAAATGTTCGTGTATCAAACGGAGGCGGTGATTACGATGTTCTTCAGTTTCGTTTGAAAAACGCTTGTGTATCAACTCGAGTTGGTGATAACGTTACTCCTCAGTTTCGTTTGATAAACATTCGTGTATCAAGCTGATTCAGTGACAACGTTGCTCTTCAGCTTCGTTTGATAAACATTCGTGTATCAAGCTGATTCAGTGAGAACATTGCTCTTCAGTTTTGTTTGATAAACTCTCGTGTAATAAAGCTTATTCGATGAGAATGTTGCTCTTCAGCTTCGTTTGATAAACATTCGTGTATCAAGCTGATTGGGTGAGAACGTTGCTCTTCAGCTTCATATGATAAACATTCATGTATCAAGCTGATTCAGTGAGAACGTTGCTCTTCAGCTTCGTTTGATAAACATTCGTGTATCAAGCTGATTCGATGAGAACGTTGCTCTTCAGCTTCGTTTGATAAACATTCGTGTATCAAGCTGATTCAGTGAGAACGTTGCTCTTCAGTTTCGTTTGATAAACTCTCGTGTAATAAAGCTTATTCGATGAGAACGTTGCTCTTCAGCTTCGTTTGATAAACTCTCATGTAATAAAGCTTATTCGATGAGAACGTTGCTCTTCAGCTTCGTATGATAAACATTCGTGTATCAAGCTGATTCAGTGAGAACCTTGCTCTTCAGCTTCGTATGATAAACATTCGTGTATCAAGCTGATTCAGTGAGAACCTTGCTCTTCAGCTTCGTATGATAAACATTCGTGTATCAAGCTGATTCAGTGAGAACCTTCCTCTTCAGCTTCGTATGATAAACATTCGTGTATCAAGCTGATTCAGTGAGAACGTTGCTCTTCAGCTTCGTTTGGTAACATTCGTGTATCAAGCTGATTCAGTGAGAACGTTGCTCTTCAGTTTCGTTTGATAAACTCTCATGTAATAAAGCTTATTCGATGAGAACGTTGCTCTTCAGCTTCGTTTGATAAACTCTCATGTAATAAAGTTTATTCGATGAGAACGTTGCTCTTCAGCTTCGTTTGATAAACATTCGTGTATCAAGCTGATTGGGTGAGAACGTTGCTCTTCAGCTTCATATGATAAACATTCGTGTATCAAGCTGATTCAGTGAGAACGTTGCTCTTCAGCTTCGTTTGATAAACATTCGTGTATCAAGCTGATTCAGTGAGAACTTTGCTCTTCAGTTTCGTTTGATAAACTCTCGTGTAATAAAGCTTATTCGATGAGAACGTTGCCCTTCAGCTTCGTTTGATAAACATTCGTGTATCATGCTGATTGGGTGAGAACGTTGCTCTTCAGTTTCGTTTGATAAACTCTCGTGTAATAAAGCTTATTCGATGAGAACGTTGCTCTTCAGCTTCGATTGATAAACATTCGTGTATCAAGCTGATTCAGTGAGAACGTTGCTCTTCAGTTTCGTTTGATAAACTCTCGTGTAATAAAGCTTATTCGATGAGAACGTTGCTCTTCAGCTTCGTTTGATATACATTCGTGTATCAAGCTGATTCAGTGAGAACGTTGCTCTTCAGCTTCGTTTGTTAACATTCGTGTATCAAGCTGATTCAGAGAGAACGTTGCTCTTCAGTTTCGTTTGATAAACTCTCATGTAATAAAGCTTATTCGATGAGAACGTTGCTCTTCAGCTTCGTTTGATAAACTCTCATGTAATAAAGTTTATTCGATGAGAACGTTGCTCTTCAGCTTCGTTTGATAAACATTCGTGTATCAAGCTGATTGGGTGAGAACGTTGCTCTTCAGCTTCATATGATAAACATTCGTGTATCAAGCTGATTCAGTGAGAACGTTGCTCTTCAGCTTCGTTTGATAAACATTCGTGTATCAAGCTGATTCAGTGAGAACTTTGCTCTTCAGTTTCGTTTGATAAACTCTCGTGTAATAAAGCTTATTCGATGAGAACGTTGCCCTTCAGCTTCGTTTGATAAATATTCGTGTATCAAGCTGATTGGGTGAGAACGTTGCTCTTCAGTTTCGTTTGATAAACTCTCGTGTAATAAAGCTCATTCGATGAGAACGTTGCTCTTCAGCTTCGTTTGATAAACATTCGTGTATCAAGCTGATTCAGTGAGAACGTTGCTCTTCAGCTTCGTTTGATAAACATTCGTGTATCAAGCTGATTGGGTGAGAACGTTGCTCTTCAGCTTCATATGATAAACATTCGTGTATCAAGCTGATTCAGTGAGAACGTTGCTCTTCAGCTTGTTTGATAAACATTCGTGTAATAAAGCTTATTCGATGAGAACGTTTCTCTTCAGCTTCGTATGATAAACATTCGTGTATCAAGCTGATTGGGTGAGAACGTTGCTCTTCAGTTTCGTTTGATAAACTCTCGTGTAATAAAGCTTATTCGATGAGAACGTTGCTCTTCAGCTTCGATTGATAAACATTCGTGTATCAAGCTGATTCAGTGAGAACGTTGCTCTTCAGTTTCGTTTGATAAATTCTCGTGTAATAAAGCTTATTCGATGAGAACGTTGCTCTTCAGCTTCGTTTGATATACATTCGTGTATCAAGCTGATTCAGTGAGAACGTTGCTCTTCAGCTTCGTTTGATAAACATTCGTGTATCAAGCTGATTCAGTGAGAACGTTGCTCTTCAACTTCGTTTGATAAACATTCGTGTATCAAGCTGATTTGGTGAGAACGTTGCTCTTCAGTTTCGTTTGATAAACTCTCATGTAATAAAGTTTATCCGATGAGAACGTTGCTCTTCAGTTTCGTTTGATAAACATTCGTGTATCAAGCTGATTCGATGAGAACGTTGCTCTTCAGCTTCGTTTGATAAACACTCGTGTGTCAAGCTGATTTGATGAGAACGTTGCTCTTCAGCTTCGTTTGATAAACATTCGTATATCAAGCGTATTCGATTAGAACGTTGCTCTTCAGCTTCGTTTGATAAACATTCGTGTATCAAGCTGATTTGATGAGAACGTTGCTCTTCAGTTTCGTTTGATAAACATTCGTGTATCAAGCTAATTCGGTGAGAACGTTGCTCTTCAGCTTCGTTTGATAAACATTCCTGTATCAAGCTGATTTGGTGAGAACGTTACTCTTCAGCTTCATATGATAAACTCTCATGTAATAAAGCTTATTCGATGAGAACATTGCTCTTCAGTTTCGTTTGATAAACTCTCGAGTAATAAAGGTTACTCGATGAGAACGTTGCTCTTCAGTTTCGTTTGATAAACATTCGTGTATGTAGCTAATTCGGTGAAAACATTGCTCTTCAGTTTCGTTTGATAAACATTCGTGTATGTAGCTAATTCGGTGAAAACATTGCTCTTCAGTTTCGTTTGATAAACTCTCATGTAATAAAGCTTATTTGATGAGAACGTTGCGCTTCAGTTTCGTTTGGTAAACATTCGTGTATCAAGCTGATTTGATGAGAACGTTGCTCTTCAGCTTCGTTTGATAAATATTCGTGTATCAAGCTGATTGGGTGAGAACGTTGCTCTTCAGTTTCGTTTGATAAACTCTCGTGTAATAAAGCTGATTTGATGAGAACGTTGCTCTTCAGCTTCGTTTGGTAAACATTCGTGTATCAAGCTGATTCGATGAGAAAGTTGCTCTTCAGCTTCGTATGATAAACATTCGTGTATCAAGCTGATTCAGTGAGAACGTTGCTCTTCAGTTTCGTTTGATAAACTCTCATGTAATAAAGCTTATTCGATGAGAACGTTGCTCTTCAGCTTCGTTTGATAAACTCTCATGTAATAAAGTTTATTCGATGAGAACGTTGCTCTTCAGCTTCGTTTGATAAACATTCGTGTATCAAGCTGATTGGGTGAGAACGTTGCTCTTCAGCTTCATATGATAAACATTCGTGTATCAAGCTGATTCAGTGAGAACGTTGCTCTTCAGCTTCGTTTGATAAACATTCGTGTATCAAGCTGATTCAGTGAGAACTTTGCTCTTCAGTTTCGTTTGATAAACTCTCGTGTAATAAAGCTTATTCGATGAGAACGTTGCCCTTCAGCTTCGTTTGATAAACATTCGTGTATCATGCTGATTGGGTGAAAACGTTGCTCTTCAGTTTCATTTGATAAACTCTCGTGTAATAAAGCTTATTCGATGAGAACGTTGCTCTTCAGCTTCGATTGATAAACATTCGTGTATCAAGCTGATTCAGTGAGAACGTTGCTCTTCAGTTTCGTTTGATAAACTCTCGTGTAATAAAGCTTATTCGATGAGAACGTTGCTCTTCAGCTTCGTTTGATATACATTCGTGTATCAAGCTGATTCAGTGAGAACGTTGCTCTTCAGCTTCGTTTGTTAACATTCGTGTATCAAGCTGATTCAGAGAGAACGTTGCTCTTCAGTTTCGTTTGATAAACTCTCATGTAATAAAGCTTATTCGATGAGAACGTTGCTCTTCAGCTTCGTTTGATAAACTCTCATGTAATAAAGTTTATTCGATGAGAACGTTGCTCTTCAGCTTCGTTTGATAAACATTCGTGTATCAAGCTGATTGGGTGAGAACGTTGCTCTTCAGCTTCATATGATAAACATTCGTGTATCAAGCTGATTCAGTGAGAACGTTGCTCTTCAGCTTCGTTTGATAAACATTCGTGTATCAAGCTGATTCAGTGAGAACTTTGCTCTTCAGTTTCGTTTGATAAACTCTCGTGTAATAAAGCTTATTCGATGAGAACGTTGCCCTTCAGCTTCGTTTGATAAACATTCGTGTATCAAGCTGATTGGGTGAGAACGTTGCTCTTCAGTTTCGTTTGATAAACTCTCGTGTAATAAAGCTTATTCGATGAGAACGTTGCTCTTCAGCTTCGTTTGATAAACATTCGTGTATCAAGCTGATTCAGTGAGAACGTTGCTCTTCAGCTTCGTTTGATAAACATTCGTGTATCAAGCTGATTGGGTGACAACGTTGCTCTTCAGCTTCATATGATAAACATTCGTGTATCAAGCTGATTCAGTGAGAACGTTGCTCTTCAGCTTGTTTGATAAACATTCGTGTAATAAAGCTTATTCGATGAGAACGTTTCTCTTCAGCTTCGTATGATAAACATTCGTGTATCAAGCTGATTGGGTGAGAACGTTGCTCTTCAGTTTCGTTTGATAAACTCTCGTGTAATAAAGCTTATTCGATGAGAACGTTGCTCTTCAGCTTCGATTGATAAACATTCATGTATCAAGCTGATTCAGTGAGAACGTTGCTCTTCAGTTTCGTTTGATAAACTCTCGTGTAATAAAGCTTATTCGATGAGAACGTTGCTCTTCAGCTTCGTTTGATATACATTCGTGTATCAAGCTGATTCAGTGAGAACGTTGCTCTTCAGCTTCGTTTGATAAACATTCGTGTATCAAGCTGATTCAGTGAGAACGTTGCTCTTCAGCTTCGTTTGATAAACATTCGTGTATCAAGCTGATTCAGTGAGAACGTTGCTCTTCAACTTCGTTTGATAAACATTCGTGTATCAAGCTGATTTGGTGAGAACGTTGCTCTTCAGTTTCGTTTGATAAACTCTCATGTAATAAAGTTTATCCGATGAGAACGTTGCTCTTCAGTTTCGTTTGATAAACATTCGTGTATCAAGCTGATTCGATGAGAACGTTGCTCTTCAGCTTCGTTTGATAAACACTCGTGTGTCAAGCTGATTTGATGAGAACGTTGCTCTTCAGCTTCGTTTGATAAACATTCGTATATCAAGCTGATTCGATTAGAACGTTGCTCTTCAGCTTCGTTTGATAAACATTCGTGTATCAAGCTGATTTGATGAGAACGTTGCTCTTCAGTTTCGTTTGATAAACATTCGTGTATCAAGCTAATTCGGTGAGAACGTTGCTCTTCAGCTTCGTTTGATAAACATTCCTGTATCAAGCTGATTTGGTGAGAACGTTACTCTTCAGCTTCATATGATAAACTCTCATGTAATAAAGCTTATTCGATGAGAACACTGCTCTTCAGTTTCGTTTGATAAACTCTCGAGTAATAAAGGTTACTCGATGAGAACGTTGCTCTTCAGTTTCGTTTGATAAACATTCGTGTATGTAGCTAATTCGGTGAAAACATTGCTCTTCAGTTTCGTTTGATAAACATTCGTGTATGTTGCTAATTCGGTGAAAACATTGCTCTTCAGTTTCGTTTGATAAACTCTCATGTAATAAAGCTTATTTGATGAGAACGTTGCGCTTCAGTTTCGTTTGGTAAACATTCGTGTATCAAGCTGATTTGATGAGAACGTTGCTCTTCAGCTTCGTTTGATAAATATTCGTGTATCAAGCTGATTGGGTGAGAACGTTGCTCTTCAGTTTCGTTTGATAAACTCTCGTGTAATAAAGCTGATTTGATGAGAAAGTTGCTCTTCAGCTTCGTTTGGTAAACATTCGAGTATCAAGCTGATTCGATGAGAAAGTTGCTCTTCAGCTTCGTATGATAAACATTCGTGTATCAAGCTGATTCAGTGAGAACGTTACTCTTCAGTTTCGTTTGATAAACTCTCATGTAATAAAGCTTATTCGATGAGAACGTTGCTCTTCAGTTTCGTTTGATAAACTCTCGTGTAATAAAGCTGATTCGATGAGAACGTTGCTCTTCAGCTTCGTATGATAAACATTCGTGTATCAAGCTGATTGGGTGAGAACGTTGCTCTTCAGTTTCGTTTGATAAACTCTCATGTAATAAAGCTTATTCGATGAGAACGTTGCTCTTCAGTTTCGTTTGATAAACTCTCGTGTAATAAAGCTGATTCGATGAGAACGTTGCTCTTCAGCTTCGTTTGGTAAACATTCGTGTATCAAGCGGATTCGATGAGAACGTTACTCTTCAGTTTCGTTTGATAAACTCTCGTGTAATAAAGCTGATTCGATGAGAACGTTGCTCTTCAGCTTCGTATGATAAACATTCGTGTATCAAGCTGATTCGGTGAGAACGTTGCTCTTCAGTTTCGTTTGATAAACTTTCATGTAATAAAGCTTATTCGATGAGAACGTTGCTTTTCAGTTTCGTTTGATAAACTCTCGTGTAATAAAGCTGATTCGATGAGAACGTTGCTCTTCAGCTTCGTTTGGTAAACATTCGTGTATCAAGCTGATTCGATGAGAAAGTTGCTCTTCAGCTTCGTATGATAAACATTCGTGTATCAAGCTGATTCGGTGAGAACGTTGCTCTTCAGTTTCGTTTGATAAACTCTCATGTAATAAAGCTTATTCGATGAGAACGTTGCTCTTCAGTTTCGTTTGATAAACTCTCGTGTAATAAAGCTGATTCGATGAGAACGTTGCTCTTCAGCTTCGTATGATAAACATTCGTGTATCAAGCTGATTCGGTGAGAACGTTGCTCTTCAGTTTCGTTTGATAAACTCTCATGTAATAAAGCTTATTCGATGAGAACGTTGCTCTTCAGTTTCGTTTGATAAACTCTCGTGTAATAAAGCTGATTCGATGAGAACGTTGCTCTTCAGCTTCGTTTGGTAAACATTCGTGTATCAAGCTGATTCGATGAGAACGTTACTCTTCAGTTTCGTTTGATAAACTCTCGTGTAATAAAGCTTATTCGATGAGAACGTTGCTCTTCAGTTTCGTTTAATAAACTCTCGAGTAATAATGCTTATTCGATAAGAACGTTGCTCTTCAGTATCGTTTGATAAACTCTTGTGTAATAATAAAGCTTATTCGATGAGAATGTTGCTCTTCAGTTTCGTTTGATAAACATTCTTTTATCTAGCTGATTCGTTGAGAATGTTGGTCTTTCGTTTCATTTGATAACCTCTAGTGTATCATGCTGATTCGATGAGAACGTTCTTCTTCCGTTTTATTTGATAAACGCTAATGTAACAAGCTAATTGATGGAAATGTTGAACGTCTGTTTCAGTTAATAAATGTTCGTGTATCAAGCTAAGTCAGTGAGGATGTTGCTCTTCAGTTTCATTTGAAAACGCTCGTATATCAAACTCGAGTTGGTGAGAACGTTGCTCTTTATTTTTATTCGATAAATGTTCGTGTATCAAACGGAGGCGGTGATTACGATGTTCTTCAGTTACGTTTGAAAAACGCTTGTGTATCAACTCGAGTTGGTGATAACGTTACTCCTCAGTTTCGTTTGATAAATGTTCGTGTATCGAACTAATTCGGTAAAAACATCGATGTTCAGTTTCGTTTTACGTAATAACTTTAAATATGTGAAAGTGGTGCGATTTTGTTTATTAAATGTGAACTATTCGTGGAAATGGTGAAACAAATCCGATGGTGATATGAATCTCAAAATAAGCTGTCTGTCTGCTTAGGCGCTTTGACATTCTGTTTCTATCTGCTGAATCAAGTTGCCGTCATAATATTCCAAAAACTACGCAAAGTGACGCATCAACATATTGTGTAGCAGTGTATTATAATAAAGGATTGTTATCACTTGATACTGCGATAAATGAAGACATGGCTTAAAAGACAAGCATCTAAGCCAAAAATCTTAATAAAAATAATGAAATCTGACATTGACGTTTGACACAAACGAAGTTCTATTTAGGTATTTTTCTTATATCTAAGGTAGGGATGTTGTAGAAACATCGATGATGACATCGATGTTGACATCGATAGCTCAACATCGATGTTCGCTGTTTATCCTACTCAAAACATCGATGTTAGTGATTATCGGTGTTTTTTGGACATGTATTTAATAAGTTAGAATTAGATGAATAAAAAAATGTCATGTTGTTTATGGTTTATAATTAATGAAATAAAAGAAATTAATAAAAAGTGTAGTGTAAAACGGTAATTAAAAAAAATGGAAGAAGTTCACAAATATCTAGTTCATTTATTATATAATCCAATATTTTTGTCGATTGTTGTAGAAATAGTAATTTTGTCTTTCAATCTGTTTCTCCGTTGATAAAGAGTTGAGCCAATTATTGAAAACAATTTAAAAATAAAAGTTTGTACAACTGACTTCAATATAAATTGTTAAGGATAACTCAAAAACTATTAGTCAGAATATAATATGGGTCAAATTTATATGGGACCACATGATGAAGTACCAGCTTTCAAATAAAAAAATAAGAACATACATTTTTCTTGACTTTTGACAACACAATTCAGGCTCAACGCCTCTTTCTACATTCAATTATAAAATGTTATTAAAACATATGTCTGTTATATTAAAACAAATATACAAATATTATAAAGTGCCAACAAACTGGTTTTCATTATAATACATTGTTTTGCAACAAGAAATATTCAACATTTTAGTGGTCCTTTTTGAAGTCGGTAGAAAACTGCTCAGATGGCGTTGATGTAGCGATCATCAAATATCTCATCGCAAGTTTTTTTTTTATTTTAGATAGGTAGAACCAATAACATTGTTCTAAACGTGCATTGTATCGTGTTTAAGAACAACCATCGGATTTTTTTAAAACAACGGACAAAGACACTTGACAGTTAAATTTGATACACCATAATGATATATTTTTAGGTTATCGATGCGTTCAAGCATTCTGAATTATTCAACATTTTAAAAATTTTAAAGGAGATGCAAGATTTAGTTGATATTGATTTCGCGGGTTCACAGTGTTCGCAAGTACCCAATAATCGATTATGGGTTTATTGACATCGATAATGAGATGTTTGACATGTGGCAACATCGATGTCGAAACATCGATGTTTTTATTTTTGACATCGATGATCATCGAGCATCCCTAATCTATGGTATTTACTATTTATAGTTGAGTCTGGTTGAGTCTATGTGTGTTTAGTGTTTACTGTTTATTATTTTTATTTCACAAACAATACACTTAAGTTATACAGAACTTAATACGTATTAAATAATATAATTATATAATAGTGGATTAGTAATTGCAGAGGCGGACGAAGCGAAGACTTCCAGATTAATTATGAACCATGGTGAATGTGATGAAAGGAGTCCTTGTCGAGTGGTTAGTATTCTTTAGGTTATATCTGCCGTTCTTATGAAGAGTGCAATAACTAAGTTTTGGCTACTTTCGAGATAATCGCAGTTAAAGATTTTATTTTTGTTTTGTGTGTATCTTCGTAACTATGATAGCTAGTGACTTGAAACTTACTATACGACAGATAAAATTATGTAGTATTCTATTTAGTATATTAAATTTTTATACACATTTATATAGACATTAAAAATACAATAATGTATTTATCTTTAGGACTGTTAATTGTTTTGATAGGGCGTGAATAATCATAACCGCAATAAGTATACTACTTATTGCAGTTATCGTTAGTAAACCGAAAAATTGCTCTTTAGAGTAGATCATAAACTGTATATCCTGTAGTTTCTTCCAATCATAAGTGCAATAAATGTATCAGTTATTGCTATTTTCATTAGTAAAATATTTTAATCGGACACAATGCATCTGTGGTTGATTCCAAGAATATTATAAATTTATATAAAATATGATTGAAACAAAATTATTACATATAAAAGTTTTGATTTATAAAATAAACTGTTGTTAAAAATGTTACAGAAACATCACTTTACGCCCTAAAAATAAAAAATAAATCTTTTCAGACCACTTGGAAGTGTTTTCTTTTACTCGAATCATATAATCACAGCTTTAGAAAAGTAAATATAATTTTTGTCGGTAGAAAATGCTTCCTTGTAGTTGGTATTTTTCTCTAGTTTGTGACACACACACAAACTAGAAAAAGAAAAGAAGAAAAATACCAAAACTACAAGGTTTTTCATATTGAATACACTGTTCACAACTTTCTTGAGAACATTCATTATGAGAATTATGTAGAGCACACTACTCGCATTTCTCAAAAGTCATAACTGAGATGACCAAAGGAAACGTTTATTTCGTTTACAACCTTGCGATATATCTAGAGAGATATCTGCTCATAAGTATATTTCTCTATAAAATATTGGTGCATCATCGTAATATTTAAGTCACCGGGTAAATAAAACTAATTGGGGGAATGTTCGCGGCGATAATGTGATACTGTTGGATTTAAACTTTGAATATGCTCTTTAATTGTATTTTTGTCTAATTTAATAATGAAATCTCCCTCGCACTTTTTTTTATCTTGCCATGAAAGAAATTTTATTTTATTTTAAATGACTCTTTATTTTAATAGAAGTTAGTAATTCATTTATTTGTATTTGTTTATCAATAATATAACACTTTTATCAATAATAATACACAACAAAACTTTACTTTTTTTCAACCGAGTGTTCCACGACACTCACGCATGTTTTTTGTTCGTGTTTTTATGGTATATGGCTTTTATAAACAACCCTCGACTCCCAACTTATATTTACGTACTGATCGTGGATACCTGTTCAAAAATTCTTGTTGTTCGTGTAAACTTTATCAAACACTTTTTTCTATGTTTATCATCACATGGTGGTTTTAATGCTAACTTTGCATCAGCGATTTTTTTCTTCTGTTTGGTACATTTTTCGCGTTTGGTAAGTTCTTTAACGCCATCGTCGGAGTCCTCAAACATGTTAACTTTACTATTGTCACAATCATCTTTGTCAGTCAATGGCCTTCCATTGTTCGACAAAGATGATTTGATTGTCATGGAAGGATGAATGAATGAAGGAAGGAGTAACAGTCTGTTCTCTTTGTTGAGTTTTAGAAACAAGAATATTAAGATCAATATTTCGGACAATATTAAAATAACCAGATTACAACGATTTTAAAAACCGTTTTAAAATCGTTGTAATCTGGAGGACGCGACCAAAATTGATTTAAATCTACAGAAATTGATTATTTTTTAATAGCAAGCAATGTCGATATATCAGCGTCAGAGTATTGAATTGAGATTGAAGATTTAACTGATGATAATTGAAATGCTATCGTTCGATGGGATATCGCTCGCTTAGTGCACCGCGACGAACGTCTTACGTGTGAAGTAATATCACTTCTCTTCAAGTCACACCCCTCGCGCTCTTTACTACTCATAAGCGCTATAACTCGAAGACAAATTGCGATTTAGTAGGTATGGCCATTCATTCAAATCTTGTCTGTTTTTCCTTCCAATAATTGCACTAACCTTACTTGTTATTATTAGATTTTGTTAATTTAAAAATTTATATAATAAGATTCCTTAACATATCTGCAATAACTGTTATTTGTTACGCTAATGATTAGTAAATGTTCCCCGTAATTGAAAAAAATGCACTAAAAATAGTGCAATAACTGGACTTATTGCTGTAATCTAAAGTAATATCACAAAATATTATAGCTAACCATGTCATAAATCAAGTTATTTTGTTAATGATATGCAAAAATTAAATATTTCAGTTATGCTTATCAAAAGAACCTAATCTACTGTAAATACAAAAAAGATGTCTAAGGAGAAAATATAGAGCTCATTTT
Source organism: Parnassius glacialis (assembly GCA_033319125.1). NCBI lineage: Eukaryota > Metazoa > Arthropoda > Insecta > Lepidoptera > Papilionidae > Parnassius > Parnassius glacialis. The sequence continues at coordinate 11,016,575 of JAVANC010000011.1, read as the reverse complement.
CCTGATTACGGATATGTACTTAAGTCAGTAAGCCCAAAAACCCGAGTTATTGCACTTATCGTAAGGACAGCAGATATTAAGTATAGGTATATAATTTATTTTGGGAAAATATCTAGAATAGTACCTTTATTGACACAAGATTTTGATTAAGATATTATGTCAATTAAGAATTGGAATTAGGTATTCTAAAATTATTAAATCTTATAAATTTTTGCCGAAAGTGTCTAAATTCAACAATTCAATTAATGAAAGTAATTAATATATTGATCATGGATAGGAATATAGTAATAGTGTTCCTAAAGATAGAAAAAAAAGCCTGATATGTCCAATAGTTATTTTATTTATTTATTATTAAAACTAAATTATTTTAAGCAACATCTCAAGTTCTCAAGGTTCAGTAGTTGTGGTAGTAACATATTCTATGGTCATCATAAATTAAATATCAATGTAATCTAAGTCTTGGGGAATGTTAAAATTTTGTTCAATTACATCATTCTCCATTTGAAATGTATTTTTAATATAAGATTTGAGAATATAAATGTTCTCTGTCCACCTGTTGATAGCAGTTTTTAAGTCCTGGAATAAATATTGTTTATTATTAACATTTATATAATATGAAAGACATAATTCATAGAAGGAATAGAAAATTAAACACCATAAGAATTTGCAGTGGTTCTCACCACAGTACATAAAATTAGATAATAAAACACTTTGATTACGCTGCCGGACATGGTCTTTCTGATAATGTGTCAGCTAGCATACTTTTCTTAGTTTTGCTAAAACTTATACCCTTGTACTGGTAAAGCAACTCCTCACCAGTCTAGATTTGAATTTTGGGTTTAGCATTTTTGATGGACTGTCTACCAACAATTTTTTAGAGCCATAACAGCAAATTAGCAAATTGTATCATATTAATGTTGAATACTCTATAACTCCCTCATAGAATTATAAAAGGGCACCTGGCAGTTATAGGAAAATACATACATACATATAATCACGCCTCTTTCCCGTAGGGGTAGGCAGAGACCACTTCTTTCCACTTGCTACGATCCTTACATACTTGTTTCGCTTCGTCCACTTTCATTATTCCCTTCATACATGCTCTACGGTTTAGGGTACTCTTAACCTGGCCTTTTTTCAAGACGTCCCTAATTTGGTCTAGAAATGTCCGTCTAGGTCTACCCCTTCCAACACTTTCATTCACACTCGCCTTATACACTTTTTTCGTCAATCGTTCTTCATTCATTCTCTCGACGTGGCCAAACCATCTCAGCATACCTTTCTCAATTTTTGTCACTACATCTTCTTTCAGACCACAACGTTTCCTTATCTCACTATTTCTTATCCTGTCACTCAGTTTAACTCCTATCATACTTCTTAATGCTCTCATATCAACTGCATTTATTCTGCTTTCATGCCATACCCAACTTTCACTTCCGTACATGAGTGTCGGAACCAACACCCCCTCATGCACAGCCAAACGAGCCTTGTTAGACACCTTCCGATTGCTCATAAAGGAGTGCAAAGCTCCATTCACCATGTTTCCTGCATTCACTCTTCTTTCGATATCACTCTCACACTTTCCATCTCTTGTAAACTTTGACCCCAGATACACAAACTCTTTCACCTGTTCAATTTGTTCATCTTCAATCACGATATTGCAGTCTGTCACTGCCTCATCTTTTTCAAACACCATCACTTTCGTCTTCCTTACATTCATCTTCATTCCCTTTCTAACAAAAGCTCCACTCATAGCAGTTACCATCTCGCTCAACTCCTCGGCCGAAGACGCAAGTAATACTTGGTCATCAGCATAGAGAAAACATTTGACGAGTAACTCATTCATTCTCAACCCACTTTCATTCTCTTTTAAATCTGTCAAATAATTGTCCATGAACAGATTAAACAGCCACGGTGACGCTACACATCCCTGTCTAACACCTTTTTCGATATTAAACCATTCAGTGTATGCCCCGTTTATCCTTACACAAGCACTAGAATCCCTATAAAGAGATTGCAATGCTCGTATGAGGATACTGCTCACACCGTTCATGGACAATGCTGACCACAATTCATTCCTCACCACTCTATCATAGGCCTTTTCTAGATCTACGAAGGCGCAGTAGACTTTCTTGTTTTTAGCCAAACACTTTTCGGCTATGCACCGCAAGGAAAAGACCTGATCCGTACATCCCATTCCCTTTCTAAATCCCGCTTGTGCATCCCATACTTTCTCGTCTGTTTCATTCACAACCCTTTCAATCAACACTTTCGCATACAATTTACCGACAACGCTAAGAAGGCTTATACCACGGTAATTTATGCAGTCCTGCCGTGACCCTTTTCCCTTATACAATGGCACGATTACGGCATTGCACCAGTCTCCCGGTACTTGCCCATTTCGCCAGCACAGATTGAAAAGGCAGTACAGCTGACTAGCCACCAGGCCCTGTCCAGCTCTTAGCATCTCGACGGTAATCCTGTCATACCCTGCAGCCTTACCTAATCTCATACTTTTCAACGCTTTCACTATTTCATCCATGCTTATCTCATTTTCATCAACATTTATATTAGTTTCCGTGGAAGGTGGCAGAACCCTTTTCCCTTATACAATGGCACGATTACGGCATTGCACCAGTCTCCCGGTACTTGCCCATTTCGCCAGCACAGATTGAAAAGGCAGTACAGCTGACTAGCCACCAGGCCCTGTCCAGCCCTTAACATCTCGACGGTAATCCTGTCATACCCTGCAGCCTTACCTAATCTCATACTTTTCAACGCTTTCACTATTTCATCCATGCTTATCTCATTTTCATCAACATTTATATTAGTTTCCGTGGAAGGTGGCAGATGCTGTACCTGCACTTCCTCTCTTTCAAACAAACTTTCAAAATACTCTTTCCATCTCTTTAACACACATTCTTCTCCTTTTATAATGCTCCCATCTTGACTCCTGATTGTACTCAGCTCCGAGGTAGAAGTTTTTCCTCTGGCTATTTGGATGGTTTTCCAGAAAAACTTAATGTTTGACTGGAAATCTTCAGTGAGCCTCCTATCGAAATCATCTTTTCGTTCTTCTTTCTATCTAGACACAATTTCTTTCGCTGCTGTTTTCAATCTTTTATACTTCGTTCTTGCTTCCTTTATCTCGTCATCCGTTGCCTTTTGAACTTTTTGGTTAGCTTTTGTTGCTAACCAATCCAACCACGCTTTCTTCTTTTCTTGCACAACCCTTTGTACATCTTTATTCATCCACACGTTATCATTCTTTCTCCCTTTCCTTCTTTTAGCTATCCCGCATACCTCAATCGCAACATTTACAACCCCTTTCTTAAATGTCTCCCACAAATCTTCAATCACTCCTATCTCTTCTATCCCTTTAAAACTTTCTTTCAGTTTCTCTACATACTCGGCTTTCTTTTCTTTTTCTTGTAGATTTTCCACTTTTACTCTGTCAAAAACACTCGTAGGCTCGGCCCCTCGGTGTCGCCACCGTTTAAAGAGGCCACGCATTCGGGCTATGACCAGGAAGTGGTCTGTGTCGAGGCCTACACCGCGGTATGCCCGAGTGTCTAGCACTTTCTTCCTCAGTCTTTCATCCACAATTACAAAATCAATCATACTTCTAGACTCACCCTCATCTCTTGTATACAAATGGATCTTTTTGTGGTCAAACATTGTGTTGGCCACGCACAGATTCCATTCCAAGCATACTTCATATATGGAAATATATAAAATAATATAGGAAAATCATAATAAATATTGTTTAATTACCTCTGTCTCCGTTTTCAACTGTGCTATGTATTCAGGATCTGAATCTCTGTATTTCTGTAGCTCTTTATTGAGTTCTGCTTCTTGCTTTGTCAAGTCTGCTAGTGTTTTCAGTACCTTCTCCCTTTCTTCATTTGGTTCTCTACCCACCTTATATTTATTATTGTTTTCAAATTTTTATTATTGCAAATATTCTCATGAAAAACGAATAATCTACACTCATATTATTTCTAATACTTGGTTTGGCATAATATATTGTTTTTCAAATACCACTACTAGTTGTAACTAAGTACTAAATTGTAGAGCCTTGTTATAGATACTATATTATGGTTGCAGTATGAATAGGACAGCTCAACCAAGTAGGACCATCCTTGTATAGAATACTGGCGAAACAAAATATCAACTTAATTCTGCTGTGTGTTTTATAGGTGTGTAGAAAACCAGAGTCCCTTTTGACTGATAATAGGGCATTCTATCTTAGTCCTCAGGGGTCACACAATGCATCGACATTTTGATTTTTAATTAAGGATAGAAGTAGGAGTTTATAGGCCACAGTATCCACTTACCAACAGGTGGACTGTGTGCTGATTTATACAAAGAAACTTTTTTATGACACCATAATATAGTATATTTCCATCCAGTCAAACCCACCATTACATTTCTCCTATTTTGATTCCATACTTACTGATTCAGATGCTATTGAATCTTCTGCCTTTTTCAACTTTTTTATACACTCCTCCAACTCATTTTGTAGATCATTGAGTTTTCTTTTCTTAGCATTTTTTGCTTTACTGGAACAATATATATAAAACATTAAAAGATTATATGGCATACCATAATCTAAGAGGTGGTAAGGTTTGTTTTTGGCCTTATATGTCTACAATTCTATCTCTAGTCGTTTCATATTGGGTATAATAGCTAAGAGGGCGCTACCTCACATAAAATTATAATAAATATAGTGTGGAAAAGCAATTTTTAAAATGGGTTCCACAGAATAGTCGGCAAGATTTCATGAATCAGCTACATTTGTCATAACAATTGTACAGTGAAAAATATTAGGAAAATCACAAGAAATATTTTTTTTATAGTATTAGGGTGACAAACGAGCACACAGACCACCTGATGGTATGTGGTTGCTGCGGCCCATAGACATCTACATCTATCCTCGTTTGCGAATCAAATTGCAGATGCGTTGTCACCCGTGAGGACTAAGATGGAATGCCTCATTTCCAGTAAAAAGGGCCTCCGGCCACCTGCACTCACCAAGCGAAACGCAGAGGTAAATCTCTACTTCACGCTGGGATTCTGTGAGGTCGTGGTACCACCCCGGTTCGAGCCGGACCATCCGTGCGACAGCAAAAGCTGCCGCGTGGCTCTACCACTTTTAAAAATTTAATACAAATTTAATTAGTAGTGTCTTTCATTTGTGATTGTTGAATATAGGGTTCCATAAAATAAAAGGAATTTGTCGAGTGTTCCATACATTTAGGTACATGCTTGTGTAGAGATCTGATGTAATCAAAGAATGAGAGAGAGGAGGGGGGGCGATATGAATTCAGAAATATAAAATGCTACTGCCAAACTAAATAACCAGCCGCCAAACTAAACATAAAACTGCGAACTGATGGGGAAGATAAGTTCTCGAGTGGCAGGCTTCCAGCCTAGAAGGGCGCCCCCCTTTAAATGGATTTCGGTGTGTAATGTGATGTTAACCCAATTTGAGTGAAAACTTAATGAAAGGATTATTCAATTACAAAATTGGTACAGATTGATGTACCAGACCTCAAAACCTGAAATAATATTGAAATTTGGACTTGTAAACATCATTTATACAAGTCATTCCATTATAATCAAATAAACAATAGAGTTTAAAGACATTATTGCTTTGATTTCAAAGATTTAGAAAGGCAGCGTGCAGTTATTTCCCTTACAAACTGGACCCAAATAGGGCCGAAAAACTAGCGATTTGCATCACGATCTTCCTCTCTTATGCCCCATCCACACGCTTGGCAAACAATGGCGAACAGCATACACCAAACAGCAATCACGAACGTGTGGATGGCTGTTCGCCTGTTTGTTTGTTTGTTTGTATGTGAATGCCAGTGATCGGCGTTCGTGTCGGTTTTTGTGCACCGATCAAAGGATGTTCGACAAACGTGTTTGCTATGTATCCACACGTTTGGCAATCAGTCAGTAGTACGCGCGAGCTTGCGGCTTGCGGGCGGCGGAAGGAGTTACTAGTGGCTATTATTATTATTATACTCTACGCCAATGTTACCAATCCGAAATTTGTCTCGGAGGTAAATATGATTTCAGAAGTTGAGTTTACTACCAATTCTACTTCGAAAAGTTATTAGATCTACCACCTATATTTTTTTTTAAGTTTTCTAGAGACCTCCCGATAATAATGTGATTGACTCCTAATAAATGTTTCTATTGGGTAACAAATATTTCACCTCTTTTTATAAGGAGCCCCGTGTGAAAGCAGTATCATTGATCATCAATTCCCAAAATAAAATCCGAAAAAATTATATAACATTAGTATATCCTATATATCGATTAGTTTAATATATCCTGATTTAATAGTTTAGACTTTCGTAGTTACACAACAAGGAACCCTTATAGTTTCGCCATGTCCGTCCGTCCGTCCGTCCGTCCGTCCGTCCGCGGTTTTGCTCAGACCCTAGGTGTTACAAATCTGTAATTTGGCACAGTTATAAATATTAATCACGCCTAGAAAACTGTGAAATAAAATCTTAAAACATTTTTATTTTGGGTATTTCCCATATAAGTAAATGGAGGATGATTTTTTTGTGTCTATTCTATTATGTGGGGTATCGTTGAATAGGTCTTTCAAAAACATGGGGGTATTGAACAAATCTTTTCGATTCAGGAGTCCGTTTGTGAAATATTTAGCTTTAAAGTGGTATTTTTCATTGGAGTCATGTGCCCCCCCCCCCCCCCCCCCACCACCCATACCAACTTAAACGATGTTTATCGAAATGTGAAAGTATACCTTATAGGAGTTTATATAATGCAGTTAAAAGGAAAACTATCACAGCTAAGTAGAATCAAGAAGTTAACGAGTTATAGTTGACCAACTTATAAAATACACTTTGATTAGTAAAAATTTCGTTACATTTTCATAGAAAAGACCTAAGACTAGCTACATTAATAACTTTGAAATGTTATTGTAAGCTGCTAAAATTAAACATTTTATGAATAAAGAGGCTCATATGCATTACTACTATTAGTTTTGGCGAAGCGCTTAAAAAATCAGTATATCATTTTCCTTCCATAAAAAATAAGCATTTGTGCGTTTTGAAAATATTGCTAATAGATTGTATAAGGCGCTTCGAATAAAAAGATAATATATTATGTTAAAAGTAAATAGATTCAATATAATTTCGAACGAAAGTTCAGGATTCGATTCCCCGGACAAGCATTAATTTCAAAAAAAGTTTGTTTTTATATTAATTTAGAGTCACGTATTACATAATAATCAGCAATGCAATACGAATAAAAGCGTTCAAACCAAACTTATTTGAACCTGAAGACAATTTATAGCAGTGATAATTGAGAATTCATTTAAGATTCTATGGTGTGTAAAATCTTCAATACAATAACCTTGAAAGTAATTTATTTTTTATTTCTAAAGAGTAAAAGTAGTTTGAGTTGCGAAATATTCATACATTTACCTACTTTTACTAAGGAAGTAGGTACCACCTCATGTACGTAACTATTTTTTATTATATTCAATGAACCTGTTGAGGGAGTAGGTAAATAGAAACTTAATTATGATGCTCATTATCAAGGAAGCCCACGTATTGTGACGGGCAACTACGGAATCCTACCTCTACATTCTGCGTGGCCCGATACGCACTTGGCCTGTTTTTAATTATAAATATTCAATTCCTTTATTCGTATAAATATACTTATTTGAACCTGAAGACAATTTATAGCAGTGATAATTGAGAATTCATTTGAGATTCTATGGTAAATAAATTCTTCAATACAAATAACCTTGAGAGCAATTCATATTGCCTTATTTTTAAATAAAAATAAATCAACCCGAAAGTAATCGCTGCCACAAGCTTGTGTGTGTTTGCCTCTCCGGAATATACTGGCACGTTCGCCGAGCGTGTGGATGCAGTGTTTGTGTTTGGTGAATGTGGTCGGTGTTTGTTCGTGTATGGTGAATGTGGTCGGTGTTTGTTCGTGTATGGTGAATGTGGCAAACACCAAGCGTGTGGAGGCGGCATTAAATTTTAAATATTAGTAATAATAATTTCTATTATAGCTTCTTATGTAAGTTCTAAATATTTCTGCTGCTTCTCATGTTCCTGATGTTTTAATGTGTGTAATATAATAATAATGATAATTAATAACTGGCTTTTTGTCTATTTTTCTCTGGGACATAATTAAGGCCGAGTACTCGGTACTCGGCCGTTAATACTCGGTACTCGGCGGATTCGGCCGAATCCAAACCGACTACTCGTCCCATGTCTAGTGTGAGTGTTTATGTATGTATGTTATGTATGATATCTATAATGTTTTGTATCTTAAAACCACTTACCTAGGAAAAGACCAAAAGTAAATAGAAGTGCCAATTTTTTCAGAGTCCACAAGATGGTCGTCAACTAAACTTTGTAAAACTTCTTTAACTGATTGCATTGTAATACCTTTCTCCTTTGGAGCAATTTTTTCCAATTCCTGTTAAAATAGAAAACCATTTGAAATATCTCGAAAGCACCCCACAGCCACTTTCTATAAGTAAAATAACATAGTAGTAGCAACTCAAGAAGGCGTGCAGATCAATTGATCATCATCATCATAAAAGCTCATCACAAGTCCACTGCTAAATATAGGTCCATCAGTAAAAGCAGGTTATTAAGACTATACTTCGTAGCAGGCTTATGTTCACTGGACTTGTAAATAATGTGTCTTAGATATTTAGTTTTTATACATGAACATTGACACAACTAAAAATGTTAAAATGTCTTAATAGTCTAGAACTTTGGATTTATGTTCTGATATATAATTCTGTAGAGTTAATTCAATAATTTCATTTGAGTTACTGAAAGTAGGATAAGTGTATATTATATTTTATAGTACCTGGGTGACCGAGCTATGCTCATTGTAAGAAAAATAAATATAATTTTGACAAAACAAGAATGAAACCCATATAAACTTACTAGATATAAAAAAAAATAATGGTTGGGATGTAATTGTGTACCTAAATAAATTTTGGTGCCGTATCTGAGAAACCAATTACATATAATATACTAATTAGACTTAATTGTATAGAATAATGCTAGCACTATAGTATGTGCCAAATCGATTGAGAAAAACGGACAATGACCTTTCGGTCGTTTAACCAGGGGTTACAAACCTTCAATATATAGGCACATTTTATATGTAGTACTTTCTTTATTTATAATGATTTTTTTATAATGATTGATATAATATATATTTATTAACTATTATTAAAAAGTTATGTGAAAGATCGCTGTAGAAGAAAAATCATCTATTGTTATAAAGTACTTTATTCATTTAACAACAAAAAACATTAATTTATAACACATATAAAGATTCGAGTGATAACGACACCGAATAAGTACGTACTTATGCAAAAGATAAAACTTTATTTTTAATATTATATAAGAACTTTATTTTTATTCGGTGCAATCATCACTCGTATCTTCACTTGATGAACTATCTGTAACATTAATTATAAAGCGATCTGCAGTTTGGTCAATTCTATCATCCATGCCACGCATTTTTTGTTCAACCTTAAGGACATGCTGAACACAGTTTTTCCATTTATCTGGCGTGATTTGAGTTAAACCATCTTTAAGTAAATTTTTAACATCTTTTAACTTGAAAGTTGTATTTTTTCGTGCAACGTACCCTTTCACATCTGCCCACACAAGTTCAATGGGGTTAAGCTCACAGTGATAAGGAGGTAACCTTACCACTGTGATGCTTTTTTCTTTTGCCATCTCGTCGGTGACGTAACTTCGATAGTTATCTTTAACTGCCTTTATTTTTTCCATTAAGTGGGTCTTTGTGTCCGAGGGCACGTATGCGATCTGTTTAGATTCTAGCCATTCCTGCATATTTTGTTTCCGCCAAGACATTGTTGGGGTTTTTTCTAAACGTCTGGAGTGGTAACTAGCGTTATCCATAACTATGACATCGCCGCTTTGCAGTTTTTCTATTACTTTTCTAAACCAGTCCTCGAAATGGAGAGCGTCCATACTCTCATGGTAGTCACCAGTAGATGATGATTCAAATACCCAATCACATCCCTCCAAAAAGCCATTTTCATTGCCAACGTGTACAACTATTAATCGCTTTCCTTTACCCGAAGGGGCTTTCGCGCCAGTAGAGTAGCCTTCTAACCGTGATTGACGAGAAGATTCAATTGTGGTGTCTTCCCATACCTTTCCCATAGTATGACCTGCGTTAATCCATGTTTCGTCAAGGTAAAAAATGTTACGTCCCTCGTTTCTTAATATTTGTATTTCTCTCAAATATCTGGTACGCCACAGAACTATCTCTGGGCGATCTATTAGACCACTTTTTCTGTTTCTCTTTATATATTTGAATTTTAAATGGCGCAACACACGTCGCAGGGAAGTTTTGCTCAAGTTTGGCAACTGGTCATCTTGATTTATACTGAGCAAAATTTTGTCTAAAGTCGGTAATTCTCCTGCAAGAAAGAACTGATGCACTTTCGCTCTTATAGCCGATTTATCAAAATCGTCCAACTTGTCAATTACAGACTTTTTTCTTTTATTAATTATTCCCTTTTCTGGTATTTTATGGGAATCTCTATACACGCTTAATACGCGATATATAGTGCTCTTGCTGACTCCTGAGATCTCCGAAACCTTTTCTACCATATTAACGTTTGAAGGATACACGTCTTCGGGCCAGGTGTTTTTGACATATTTGTATACATTAATGATAATCTCTTGTTCCCCGACCGACAAAGTGGTAGGTTTTCTCTTTTTTACTGGTGACGTTAAAGGTGCTCCAGAAGATGGGCCTGTAAATAAATGACAAAAATATACTACCATAGTACTACATCACATAAATACATATTGTTTTAGAAAATAAATACCACATGGTCACATAAAAAGAGCGCTTTAAGAAATAGAAAGGCTACGTCGTCGCATTTGTACCTATTTGTACGTACCTGCTACGTTTATTATGGGTCGGCGACGTCTCTTTCCACTTGATGTTGAAGGACCGGGTCCTTCACCAAATTCTCCTGAACTCATGTCGATTTAGTAACGACCGTCACAGTAAAACTAATATAACAGATTCAAAAAACAAAAACTTAACGATATAACAAATTTAACAGTAAAAACTCAACTAAAACAATGCAATGAATGCTATGAATTACCCGAGACGTACACACGCAAGCGCTATCCGAACACGAATGAAAACAAAATGGCGGACCGGCCCAAAAAAGGTGACGCATCTCTGGCTGCCATTGTCACGTTTCTTTTAGAACGAACTGACGTAACGCGCGTTTTGTTTATTTTAAAGGGATGAATTTGCAAAAGCTCAATATGGTGATTATATTGCTTCAAATATTTTTTTAATATGAAACTGTTATTAAATGAATTGCTGCGTTACTTACCATAAATTGAAATATAAAATATAACACATTTTTCGCGATGTACCGTAAGATTTTACTATGTTTATAGGAACCACAGACAATATTATTTAAGAAACAAAAAAACAAAACATATGTGCTGACCTAGAAGTGGGAATAATATCAATATTTAAATATTGTTATCACATCTAAATTGAGATTTTGTAAGTTACGCCTTTTGACACTCGGCTCATATCTGAGGTCATTGTCCGTTTTTCTCAATCGATATGGCACATACTATAAACCAGTATGTCTGAGAAATTAAAATAAATTTAGAGGACAAGTAAAGTCCTCCAAATTGATTATTATTAAAATGAGTCTACATAAATAAACCCTATCAGTAATTAAAAGGAGGCCTGTGCCAAGCATTGAAACATATTGTTGTTGTGCCTACAAAACCTGACACACATTTTTTTGGTAAACACCAGCAAGGCCATAATTACAGCCTTTCACAAATCCACTGCTGAATGTAGGGCTCTCCCAAAGAATGCCACAAAGCATGGTTCTGAGCTACTTAGCATCCATAGATTTCCTGCGTTTCTAACTAGTCACTCCATCTCGTGGGGGAAGTGCAACTATATTAGTCAGTATTTTACCAAAATATGTACCTAAAAACATTTTGTATTGTTTCAATTGTTTACCTACAATAATAGCAAAATCTTTATGACATACATAGTTTTTATTTAAATCTCTCGGAACCGAAAACATTGAATGAAACTGTTTATGTTCCCACTGAAAAATAGTTTTTTAACTGTTGGGTTTTGCAGACATTGCCAGTTATTTAGGCTGTTACTTGAGTTTAATGATCTCCATGTGAACTCCCAAAAAGTAGCATTATTACCTTCAGTTGAAAAAAATCTTTGCTTTGATGAAAAATTTCCAGCATTCTGGTCTTCTTCTCGTCTGCGCTTAAACCTCGTTTCTTTGACATTTTCGTTTATATTTTATTCCAGTGATCCGGCTATGAAACAGTTCCTGCTCCACCTGGACGAGACACTTGCACTCGGACGGAAGTTTATTCTTCAAGACCTGGATGAAACTCACCTGTTCATATCATCCGATATAGTAGAGACATTACAAGCGCGTGTTGATGATTTGATGGATCAACTTAGTATTCCAGTTCATGATAAAGGACTCTAATAAATCTAATAATGACATCAAGAGAATCTGGTAGGGTTAAAGAAGCGGATAAACGAAGAGTACTTGATGATGCTGCCAGGAAAAGAAGGGCCCGCAAGGCCGTTGAGGCTCTTGAGCAGGATAATTTCCATGAAGATCCACATGCAGATTTGGTTATGTCCAAAAAAGTGCCAAAGTTTGCAGACTCCAATGAAAAACCAACAAGAAAGAAAAAGTCAAAAAGTGCAGAGTACTATAAGATGAGATTCAGGAAAACTTTTGCACAACTGGTAGAAGAAGATGCAAGTTTTAGACCAGATCCACCCAATTATTTATCAGCTCAAATACCACCTTCAAAGTAAGCTATATTCTTTTTTTTTTCAAAGATTAAGTATATGCTGTGGCCCATGGAAAACTACATCTATCCTCGACTAAGAATCTAAAATAGAATGCCTTGTTTTCAGTAAAAAGTGTCTCTGGTTCTCTACACTCACAATACAAAACACAGCAGCATTAAGTAGCTATTTTACTCTGGTATTCTGTGAAAGCATGGCCCTTCCCCGGTTTAGCTGACCCATTCATACTACAACCATAATATAACTGCAGCATGACCTTACAATATAAAAACCTCTTTATTTGAAATATACTAATGGACATATTAAACTGTAAGAACTTAAACATAATATGACCTATGCTGAGTAGTAGTGAATGTAGACTTAAGCCTGTGAAGCCCTTGTGCAGTAGAATTTAGGGCTACTTGAAATGTTACACTTATTCACAATTGATTGTTTACATTTAGAAAAACAAATTAGATTCCTTCTTTGAAATTCAAAGATATTTCAAGAAAATAATTATTTTTCATAAATTCTATCCACGTAAATAACTTTAACTACAGCTTAAACTCATTTTTTACAGATTATTATGATTACTAAATGATTTTATAAAAATAAAAATATGAATCAATGTTTAAATACAACCTTAAAAAAATCATCCTTAGTTCATAGAATTTGAAAAATGAACACATTCAACATATTAATGCAGTTTATAGTTTATATTACTTGAATTCATCGAACAATAACGGCAAATGATAATATTAGTAGGAATTAGGAGCCTATTTTACTTAATATATGTGTGAAAAAGGTTTTTTTTTCACACAAGGAATTTTTTTTTTATAATATACATATTGAAATGATTAGAATCTCAGTGTTAAAAGATTTTTATCATTTACCTATATATTTACTGTTGATTAAATTACACTACGTATTAACTTAACATCAATTCCAAAATTTTAAGTTGAAATATTTTATCAATTATTATTTACAGGTTTCCCGAACGACATTTTTGCGCTGTATGTGGATTTCCTTCAAATTATACCTGCATTCCATGCGGCGCGAGATATTGCAGCGTCAAATGCCTTGGCACACATTTAGACACAAGATGCCTCAAATGGACTGCTTAGAAAACATATTTTCTAATTAGCAATAAATAATCAAAGATTGTTTGTAATAAAATTAATACTTATTACCTCAACTTTTTTTAATTCCTACGTTTTAAACATTTATTTAGTTTCAGTAGTTTTTACTATTAATTACCTACATAATTTAAAAAAGAAGAATTTTTAAATGTATAATTAACTATGAAATATTTTGTTATTGAGTACATTATTTAATGTCGTGGGTTGTAAGATATGGAGTGTAGAGTACAAGGAGGATCATCTCTATATATGAAATGTGTCCCTAAAAACGCGTCCAATAAGGGTGGCACTGCGGTAGCATAGGATAAATTAAAAAAAGCGCCAAAATTAATTAGAATAAATAAATTAGGAGAAATAAACAAGGACCGACCAATCCGCTTGGTTTTGTACTACGTAAATAGTTGAGGTTTTGTATACTGGCATTTTACTAACTACTCTAGTCATGAAATTTTTCCAATATTTGAATTCAGCTGACTTCACTCCGTCTACTATATTCATATCGTAGTTTTTCAGACGCCAGCACTATTGTGGTAGGTTTTGAAACCTCTATTTTCAGTATATAGTGGGACACTTTTTCAACTTTCGCACCGTATATGATGATTCTCCTACTCTACACTCCATATTGTAAGAGAAGCCATAGATGTCGAAGACGGAGGTTACACGCTCATTCTGGTGTCAGTTCAATCCATGATTGATGTCAGAATGACGGGAAACTGACCGTATACGCGTAGACTGATGGATTTATGGTCCAGAACGATGATTATTTAAATATTTTAATAATTTTTGTCAGTCTGATCACGCCGATCCCCGACTGAACGTGTGTTTAATAGCTATCAGTTGATGTCAGTCACCGATTAGACAGCGGTGGAGTAGCACGCGTGTCACCGCTTGCACCGACTCCCCCGCCACCCCTGATATCCCCTTCTCAATCTTTAGCCCCGGATAAATAATTTATTCCAACGTTTTTTTTTAAACTTTACCCCTACACGAGGATTTTCTCCTTTTTTATAGGATAAGGGTGACAAACTAGCACACAGTCCACCAGTGACAGTGACAGTCCACAGTGATGGTAAGTGGTTGCTGTGACCCATAGACATCTACATCTCTCCTCGATTACGAATCAAAATGCAGATGCGTTGTCACCCGTGAGGAGTAAGATGGAATGTCTCGTTTCCAGTAAAAAGGGTCTACGGTTCTCTACACTCACCATACGAAACACAGCAGCGTTAAGTTGCTATTTTACGCTGGTATTCTGTGAGAGCGTGATCCTTCCGCGGTCGAGCTGACCGATTCGTGCTACAACCATAATATAGCTGCAGCATAGCTTACAGTTTACAAATATAAATTGCACAAGCGCAAACATCCAAACCCGGAATAATTATTTGCAGGCCATACAAATGCTTGTTCCGTGCGGGATTCGAACCCGCTGCCCCCAGCTCTGCAACTCATTGCGAAGCCAATGCGCCGTGGAGCCGTCACTTTAAAAGTTTTACCTATTCTTTGAGATAAAACGAATAACCAATATGTGAATAAATATAAGAGAAACGAGGCGCTTCAGAAACTATCAGGAATTTTGAAAAAAATATAACCCCAAGCTAATGTAGAAGATGTAGGAAAGAAATTAATACCCTAAGATCCAGCTATCGCCGTGAATTCTTTATTTTTTTCTTTAATTTTGTCTTGTTAAAATCCATACCTAATGTGTATGCGTGTTAAAGTTTTCGGTTGGACTGATCGTCAGTCTGACTTACCGTCTAATACCTCCCGTCAATCCACCATTCAGCCATCAGTCTATACGTGATCAAATTCACAGACTGGACTGACACCAAACTTAACGTGTAACCTCCGACTAAGAGTCTACTATTGAAAATGTCAAACAAATCTTATGATGACATCCGATATACGGCAATAAAACGTTTCGTTTACGCCAGACATAAAATACCCAGAACGGCGACGGGCAACTACCGCAATGTCAAAGGTGCGAGAAGTCTTACATACTGCGATCAATCAACCCACCTGCCAAGCGTGACAAATCCTTGATACAACGGCAGACAGATGAATTAAGTTAATAAGTCTATAGACGTTTTACAATTCAGTTAAGTTAGAATTATTACACATGTCTCGATTATAACAAATCTTTGATAGGAATTTAACAAACTAGAACCAAAGACGCAAATTACATTCCATATCCCCTTAGGAGATTATAATATGTAATTAATTTAAGGGAAGTGTTTCTAGAGCTTTATAAATTTTTATGGGCATATAATTACGTACCTTAATTTTTTTCCTATTTTTTAAACAGCAGGGAGTTGTTAGACGATGTTAGATTCTAATTTACCGCCTAAAATAATATTTTTAAATCATAGAGTAATAAAATAAAGCAGTGAGCAGGCAGTCATATAATAAAACAGGTGTTACTACTGCTATTTTTGTTTTTAATTTAATATATGTAATTGCAATATATTATGAAGGAATATAATATATTGAAATGAAATGTTTTAATATCATCATAAATGTTGTATGAATTATTCATACAATATTTTACTTTAAGAATGGTGTTAAAATATACCACCCTGGTTAAAAGATATTTTTGTTTCTTTTTAGTGTAAGTGCCATCTAAAGTCCAATAGCTGAAATAATTAATAAAACGGCTTTCTACTTAACATGACATACCATCACACGACGGCGGAATACTAAAATATTGCCATCTATTGTCTAATAGTAGAATATATGTCTCATGTGATAGAATATAGATGGCGCATCTTGCGGCACATAAATTTATTAAAAAAATTATCATCTTGCCTTGTGATAGCGACATAAGAGTCCACTATAAGGTGACATGAGACAAAATAAAAATTCTTTTTATTTTGTCTGAGGAGGTGACTATAAATAATATATATAATAGTGTTGTAGTGCCACGCTGTGAAGTTGAAGCTGTATTAAGACTACAACACGAATAGGTCGGCAATCGGCACAACCCGGGAAGGCCTCCGCAGGCACAGTAGGTTTACGAGCGTAAAATAGCAGCAGAATGCTGCTGTTTCATAGGGTGAGTGTAAAAAACTGGTGACCTTTGCACTGGAAACGAGACATTATATTTCATTAATTGGGGGTCAGACCACACTTGTACTTCGATTCTTTATCTAAAATTAAATTAAACGAAATTATATTTGCACGGAACTTGGCAGCAGGTTTGGCAACAGCAGTTATTTATAATTTGAGTAGTTATCAGAAAGACGCCGCTCCATATGACACGAGATAATATGAGATGGGTAGAGTGGATTCTATTACACCGCCACTACACGGCGAAAGGTATAACAGTCATAAAATCACTTAGAGTGGCTCTACCACATACCACATCATCATCATCATTACAGTCTTTCATAAGTCCGCTGCTAAACATAGAGCCCCAAGGAATGCCACAAAGCACGGTCCTGAGCCACCTGCATCCATCGACCACCCTACACCCTACACTTTGCCTACCGGTACGAGGCTGCCACTCTAGAACCTTTCTTCCCCATCGGTTGTCGGTTCTTCGAGCTATATGGCCGGCCCACTGCCACTTCAGCTTACTAATCCGTTGGGCTATGTCGGTTACCCTGGTTCTACTGCGGATATCCTCATTTCTAAGTTTATCACACAGAGAAACCCCGAGCATAGCACTCTCCATAGCTCGCTGAGCGACCTTGAACTTCCTCATACGGCCAGCAGTGAAGGACCACGTCTCAGATCCGTAAGAGCCACGCGGCAGCTTTTACTGTCGCACCGATGGGCCGGCTCGAACCGGGGTGGTACCACGACATCACAGAAAACCAGCGTGAAGTAGAGGTTTACCTCTGCGTTACGCTTGGTAAGTGCAGGTGGCCGGAGGCCCTTTTTACTGGAAATGCATTCCATCTTAGTCCTCACGGGTGACAACGCATCTACATTTTGATTTGTAATAGAGGATAGATGTAGATGTCTATGGGCCGCAGCAACCACTTACCATCAGGTGGACTGTGTGCTCGTTTGTCACCCTTATCCTATAAAAAAAAAGTCATCACTGACAACACGCACTGGTTGTACAATTTCGTTTTAAGGTTTTGAGGTATATCTGACGAGAAGATGTGTCGTAGTTTCCCGAACGCTGCCCAGCTGAGATGAATCCGTCGATTGACCTCTCGGTCGAAGTTGGACTTACCTAGTCGGACTATTTGTCCCAGGTAAACATACTCGTCAACAACTTCGAACTTAGTGCTCCCAACAACTACCGGCATAGGTGTGACATGGACATTAAACATGATCTTTGTTTTGTCCATGTTCATCTTAAGACCTATCCGTTGGGAGACACTATTGAGGTCATTGAGCATGGTGCTTAGGGCCTCCAGTGATTCTGCCATAAGGACTATATCGTCGGCAAATCGAAGGTGAGTGATGTACTTGCCATTGATGTTAATACCGTATTCTTTCCAGTCCAGAAACTTGAAAACGTCTTTCAATGCAGCGGTGAAGAGTTTCGGGGATATCACATCACCCTGTCTTACACCTCTCTGCAATTGGATAGGTTTCGTACTCTGGTTCTGTACTCGGATAGCCATCGTAGCCCTACTGTACAAGCACTTCAGCACTTCGATATACCGACAGTCAACTTGGCACCGTTGAAGGGACTGCAGCACCGCCCAAATTTCGATAGAATCAAAGGCTTTCTCATAGTCCACATATGCCAGACATAGTGGCAAATTGTACTCCTCGGACTTCTGTACAACTTGCGGAGGGGTATGTATGTGGTCTATGGTGCTAAAGCCCTTTCGAAAACCAGCTTGTTCGGGAGGCTGGAATTCGTCAAATCTGCCCGCGAGACGATTCATAATGACTCTCAAAAACAGCATGTAGACGCGGTTCAGAAGGGAAATCGGTCTGTAGTTCTTCAAGAGAGCGTTGTCACCTTTCTTGAAGAACAAGACCACCGCACTTCTGCTCCACGCCTCCGGTGTAATGCCACCATGGAGGACGGAATTAAAGAGCTTCTGAAGGACTTCAAGTACCGGTTTTCCACCCGCTTTCAGAAGCTTCGATGTAATTCCATCCTCGCCTGGGGGTTTCCATTTTTAAGGTGCTGGAGAGCCATTCTAATCTTGCTAAGACTGACGTCCGGGATATCTTCGGAATAGTGTCGGATAAGACTCGCTCTTGGATCGTTACTCACACTTGTATGTGGCTCCAGCGATGACGTGTACAGCTGCCCATAGAACCTCTCAATCTCACTCAAAATCTCAGGTGCCCCGGAAACGATGCTGCCACATTCGGTCTTCAGCTTTGACAGTTGGCTCTTTCTGGCAGACAGATCTCTGGCAAAGACTTTGGAGCCTTGGTTTCGCTCGATCGCTTCTTCAATACAAGCTGTGGCGTAAGTCCCGCCGCATGCATTTAGAGATCTGTCTGTTCAGTTGCCTGTATGCTGTCAAATCTGTTGAAGAATGTAGCTTCATCTCCCGTCTAACAGCCATGAGATCGAGAGTGTAATCGGAGAGTTTTTGTGTTCGTCTGCGGCGGGTCTTGCAAAACTTAGCTCCGACCGCATGGACAGTTTCCACATCTTGTCATTCATATCGTCCACTTCAATGCAGTCTTCTAGGCACTGAAAACGGTTTTGTAACTCAAGCTGAAAAGTTTCGGGACTTTGGAACAGAGCACGAGGGGGACGGAGCGTTGACTTCCTTAGACGAGACCTCTCCAACTTAACGTTTAGGTTCAGTGTGCCTCTAACCATTCGGTGATCGCTACCAGTTTTCACCCTCGCGATCACGGAGACATTACTAAACAGTTGTCTTCTGGTCGTCAAAATGAAGTCAATCTCATTTTTTGTGGAACCGTCGGGGCTCGACCAGGTCCACTTCCTGTGGGGCCGCTTCTGGAAGAAAGAGTTCATCATAAAGAGTCCCTCTTTCTCCATGAATTCGGCCAGCTGTTGGCCACTTGGGTTCCGTTGCCCTATTCCAAATTTCCCTACTTTCAGCTCACCGTTCTCTCTTGTGCCTAGTTTTGCATTGAAGTCTCCCATTAACACCGTATATTGGGTTTTGGAGGAATGCATGGCTCTAGAGATATCCTCATACATTTCCTCCAGGTTGGTGCATAAAACTGTATGACCTTCAGCGAATACCGTTTGGTGATTCTGAGTACAAGATACGCAACCCTCGTCGACACACTCTCAATCTTTACAACGTTGTTAACGAGAGACTTGTGGACGATAAATCCGATACCTCCTTGAGACAGATGGTCGCCCTCCCGGTGATAGAGCAAGTTGCCGGATTCGAGGATTACTGTGTCCTCCCCCTCTCTTCGGACTTTAGATAATCCTATAACTTGTCTATCTCTTCTTCCAGCTCCACAATCTTCTCGTCAGTCCTCAGGGTGTGTGCGTTGTATGTTGCCAGGTCGAGTCATCTTAGGTGGCCACCGAAGATTCTTAACACCCCCTGCCCCGCCGTTACCATGGTCGCCACCGTTGCCAGGAATATCGGGGCCGCCGGGGACCGGGGGCCGTCTCTTTGTTACATTATTATTAGCATTAATCTCAAACGATTAGGAACAGCCGACTTCATTTTCTCCTTACTTTTAAAATCCTTTTCATACATGCACACACGCACGGCCACACACTTTGCAAATTATTTATGTTTGTTGTTTGTGAAAAGGCATAAACCTAGGTAATACACCAAGATTTAGAATTTTAAAAATGCGAAGAGTACGAAAACATACAATGATACAACATAGTTGTGTTTGTTTAAATTGAAACACGAAGCTAATTGTTAACCAAGCGTTAAGTTACGAGACTGAGTGAATGTTTGTCCAAATATTTTGTGATAGAGCCACGGCGCAGTTGTATTATGATAGCATTTGAATTCCTTGTCGATCCAGTGATGGTTTTTCTGCCAACAAATTTATAGTCCGGAGTCAGACGTTGGTCCTGCGACTGATTTCTTTTCGGTTATGTCGCATTCACAAAGTACATTTTAGTCGCATGGCCGGCCCATCGGACTATGAGAGTGAAGCAATATATAGTGCACATGTGCTTGCGCATACACTTAGGCACTGTAATCCTGCCCAGCGCAGATGCTAGTCTGCGCTGGGCAGGATTGATCGTAATTCGGTGTTGAAGACAATATCATCACTGTACTGCAACACGAATGGCTTGGTTCGACCTGTAAAACTCTCACAGAAAGCAGCGTACAATAGCAGCCTAACAGTGCTGTGTTTCGTATGGTGAGTATAGAGAACCGGAGACCCTTTTACTAGTCACGAGGCAATCCTCAAAGGTTTATGAATGTAAAACGTTTAACGGTGGTAGAGCCATGCAGCAGTTTTTGCTGTTGCACGTATGGGCCGGCTCGAGCCGGGTTAGTACCACGACCTCACAGAATACCGGCGTGAAGTAGAAGCTCTGCTTCTGCGTTTCGTCTGGTGAGTGCAGGTGGCCGGAGGCCCAATCCCCCCCCCCCCCATCAACATGGTAGCGGAATTACACAATAGACTACCCCAGGAGGGTACCAGTACCCCTGGAGAATCCCTCGCTGAGCATCCACGACCATGTTATTCCAATCCTGAGCGTGGGTGCTCAGGCTGCCCCGCGTATTCTGGGGGGGGCAAAATTCCGCTCAAAAACATAACTGCTCGGGGTAAACAGAGCAACAATACCAAGGCGACCCCTGCCACGCTATCCGTGAATTTCTGCAACATCAGGGGGCTTAACTCTAACCTAAACGCCGTCCACTACCATCTCGAGACGGCGAAGCCGGCCTTGCTCTTCCTGACCGAGACGCAGGTTTCCTCTCCGGCTGATATTTCGTATCTCTCCTACCCTGGGTACAAATTGGAGCACTCCTTTGTGCCTCGGGCTGGAGTTTGCGTGTATGTCAGAGAGGACATCTGTTCTCGACGCCTCGGCAGTCTTGAAGGTTCGGACCTGTCCATCCTTTGGCTACGCGTAGACAGCGACGACCATCCGCGCGTCTACGGGTGCCTCTATAGGTCCCATAGCGGTAATGCCGAAACAGACCGACTCATCGACCACGTCCAAATGGCTACAGATTCCTTGCTACAACAGGTCCCATCCGCAGAGATCGTGATCCTTGGCGATTTTAACGCCCACCATGCCGAATGGCTCGGTTCACGTTTAACCGATCATGCGGGGAGATCTGTTTATGACTTTGCCTTGGCATATGGTCTGACACAACTGGTTACTTCGCCTACGCGGATTCCAGATGTGGAGGATCATACACCTTCCCTGTTGGACCTTCTGCTGACCTCTCATCCGGACGGATATCAGGTTTCCGTCGATGCCCCTCTCGGCTCTTCGGACCACTGTTTGATCCGGAGTATGGTGCCACTCACGCTCCCTTCGCGGTTGCGTTCTGCAGGTTGCCGCCGTGTTTGGCATTACAGGTCGGCGGATTGGGACGGAATGCGGTCTTTCTTTGCATCCTACCCATGGGGGCGGGTTTGCTTCTCGCCGGATGATCCCAGCGCTGTTGCTGACTCTGTCACTGATGTGGTGCTACAGGGAATGGAACTATTTATTCCATCATCTGTGGTACCCATCGGAGGCAGATCTCAGCCTTGGTTTGGTCGCTCCTGTAAAACTGCATTACGCAGTAAGCAGGAGTGTTATCAAGCCTGGGCTGCGGCTTCGGCGACTCGGGATGTAAACACCAGCACACTTAAAAAGAAGTATAACTTCGCCTCCAGGTCCTTCAAAAGAGTTATTGCCAAGGCAAAGTCAGAGCACATAGGCAGAATTGGCGAGAAACTAGTTCGCCTTCCTTCGGGAACCCGTGCATTCTGGTCTCTCGCCAAGGCTGTCCAAGGGAATTTCTGTAAGCCATCACTACCATCTCTGCACAGGGAGGACGACTCACTGGCCCATGACGCAAAAGACAAAGCCGACCTTTTAGGCTCCCTTTTTGCGTCCAACTCGACTCTTGATGACGGGGGGAAAACACCGCCGACCATCCCGCGGTGTAAGTGCTCTATGCCGGATGTGCTGTTCTCACAGCGCTCGGTTCGCAAAGCACTTCTCTCCCTGGACATCCAGAAGTCGAGTGGGCCTGACGGAATCCCCCCAATTGTGCTGAGGACGTGTGCTCCGGAGTTGGCACCGGTCCTAACGCGTCTTTTTCGGTACTCCTACTCCCAAGGCGTAGTCCCGAATTCATGGAAGACAGCTTTTGTCCACCCGATCCCTAAAAAAGGCGACCGCTCAGACCCGTCCAACTATAGGCCTATCGCGATCACCTCCTTGTTCTCCAAAATAATGGAATCCATTATCAACTGCCAGCTCATCCGGTACCTTGAGGATCACCAGCTGATTAGTGACCGCCAATACGGTTTTCGTGGGGGTCGATCAGCTGGTGATCTTCTGGTCTACCTGACCCATAGATGGGCGGAGGCAGTAGAGTCCAAGGGGGAGGCGTTGGCCGTTAGTCTGGACATTGCGAAGGCCTTCGATCGGGTTTGGCACAAAGCGCTTCTCTCGAAGCTCC
Source organism: Parnassius glacialis (assembly GCA_033319125.1). Classification (NCBI taxonomy): domain Eukaryota; kingdom Metazoa; phylum Arthropoda; class Insecta; order Lepidoptera; family Papilionidae; genus Parnassius; species Parnassius glacialis. Next base: position 10,993,024 of record JAVANC010000011.1, on the reverse strand, counting down.
CTTCCTATGGGCTTCCCGAGAAATTGTGCAATTGGATCACCAGCTTCCTTGCAGATCAGAGCATCAAGGTTGTTGTAGACGGTGCATGTTCTGACTACAAGCCTATTAACGCTGGTGTTCCACAAGGCTGTGTGCTATCACCAACGCTGTTTCTTCTGCATATCAATGATATGTTGCTAACTGGTAACATTCATTGCTATGCGGATGACAGCACTGGTGATGCTCTATACACCGGCCGTGCTAATATTTCTCGGGAAAACGTCTCCGAGTACCGGAACAAACTTGTGTCTGAAGTCGAGTCTTTGCTGGACAAAGTCTCGAACTGGGGGCGACTAAATCTAGTCCAGTTTAATCCTCAGAAGACACAAGTTTGCGCGTTTACCGCTAAAAAGAACCCCTTTGTCGTATCTCCTCAGTTTCAAGGCACTCCCCTGGTTGCCTCAGCCAGTATCGGAATCCTCGGCGTCGACATATCGAGTGACGTGCAGTTTCGTGGTCATTTGGAAGAGAAGGCCAAATTGGCCTCTAAAAAGCTTGGCGTGCTCAGCAGAGCGGGACAGTATTTCATGCCGGCACACCGCCTGCAACTTTACAAGGCGCAGGTTCGGCCTCACATGGAATACTGTTCCCATCTCTGGGCAGGGGCTCCCCAGTGCCAGCTCCTTCCACTTGACCGCATCCAGCGCAGAGCGGCTCGAATCGTCGACGACCGAGTTCTTTCCGATCGGCTTGACTCATTGGCGCTGCGAAGAGATGTTGCATCTCTTTGCATTTTCTTTCGCATCTACCATGGGGAGTGCTCTGAGGAATTGTTCGGATTAATCCCAGCCGCCAAAATTCACGAACGCACATCGCGGCAGAACTCCCGATACCATCCACACCATCTGGATGATTGGCGGTCCACCACTGTGCGATTTAGAAGATGTTTTCTTCCTCGCACGACTTCCTTGTGGAATCGATTACCATCAGCGATTTTTCCGGACCGATACGACTTAGGGACCTTCAAGAAAAGAGCGTACTCCTTTTTAAAATGCCGGCAACGCATCTGCAATTCCCTCCCTGGTGTTGCAGTTGTTCATGGGCGGCGGTAGTCACTTACCATCAGGTGAGCCGCATGCTCGTTTGCCCCCTCTACTATAAAAAAAAAAAAAAACTGACGATACAGGAGAAAACCCTAATGTGGTAAGGTTTTAAAAAAAGACTTTAATTTGAATCCCATTCGATAATATATGTAGAGTAGGTGTCTATGGTTCTCAGTATCCACTTGCTATTGTGAATTATGTGCTTGTATTATACCTTTTGTTATTTGCACACAAAATGGGTCGATTTTTCCAAAGAAATAAAAAATAACGATCGATATTACTAATAACACAGTACAATTGCTTTGGGTAGATTACATTGGACACAATGTTGCAACCCTTCGTCTTTTGGCGGGAGTCGATTGGACGCGTTTATAGCGATTATTGGACATTTGTGACAACAGCTGTCAGGACATATCGCAGCCGCTAATAAAGGGTAACTGTTTACTGACAACTGCCAAGCAAATGGGAGCTAGCAATTTCAATGCGATACGATTGTTACCATAGACTTAGCAGTATATTCTATGATTGTTACATACTTGCTTTCACAATTTAAAAAAATTACAATTTATCTATAGTAATAATTTCGAGGTTTTTTTATAGGATAAGGGTGACAAACGAGCACACAGTCCACATGATGGTTAGTGGTTGCTGCGGCCCATAGACATCTACATCTATCCTCTATTACAAATCAAAATGCAGATGTGTTGTCACCCGTGAGGACTAAGATGGAATGCCTCATTTCCAGTAAAAAGGGCCTCCGGCCACCTGCATTCACCAAGCGAAACGCAGAGGTAAACCTCTACTTCACGCTGGTCTTGTCTATGTGAAGGTTTTTATATTTTTTTAACTCTAAAAATGCTGATAAAAGTGAGTAAACCTAAGCTTAACTCAGGTACTTAGCGAGCAACACGAGTTCAAAACTCTCCTGCTGTAAAAACAAATATTTAATTTTAAATTTATATAAAATTTTGTGATAAAATAAAAAAGCTGTGTTACGTAGGTAAATAATTGAAATTACTATGTATTATTTAATTTACTGTACCCACGTTTTAATATTTCTCTACTAAAGTAACTTTGCTGCGTAGTAGCGGAGTTAGAATATCTACCATCTCAAATCATCTCGTGGGTGACGTAAAAGGCGAGAGAGAGAGAAAACTGAATCAGGTAATGGACAGCAGCATTCTTCTGACAACAACTCCAAATAATAAAAAACAGCGGTAGTTATCCTGCCTCCCAAGCGTGGCCACTATGGCAAATATCTCTCTCACAGAATACCAGCGTAAAATAGCAGCTTATCACTGCTGTGTTTCGTATGGTGAATGTAGAGAACCGGCGACCCTTTTTACTAGGAAAGGCATCCTTAGTCCTCACGGCTGACGACGCATCTGCATTTTAATTCGCAAACGTGGATAGATCTAGATGTCTATGGGTCACAGCAACCACATACCATCAGGTGGACTGTGTGCTCGTTTGTCACCCTATCTTATAAAAAAAATCCTCTCTATGAGGCAATCTATGGGGATGCACACACCGTCACCACTAATCCCAGCACCACTACACTAAGAAAGACACACCACTGACGACAATTGGACACGTGTAGTGGTGTTGGGAGTAGAGGTGCTGGGATTAGTGGTGACGGTGATAGTGCACGCAATTGAGGGAGGGGGGGTTTTGCTCTTCAAACTAGGTAAGACATCATTTTATTTTATCAAGCGGATGTACGCGAAGTAATTTTTTGACAACTTTAATACATACTCTTGTGTGTTGTGAATACAATTCATCCTGTTGGTAAGTGGTGATGAAGCCCTGGATGGTAAATAGTACTGTCTTAGCGTAAATGTAATTATAGTCGGACAGTAAGACAGACGTCGGCAGATTATTCTACTCCTTTACTGTATGCATTACGAAAGACGAAGCAAGCCGTTTGGTTCGAATGCGTAGATTATTGTCTTAGTAACAATTAATAATTTACATAATTGCATAGTTCAGTCTTGCCGTGTTCTTAGTTTTTAAAGATTTTTTTTATTTATTTTGAATCGATTGCAGATTCATTAAACATTACTCCTCCTTTTTCACAAATGTCACAGATAACTCAGCTTATATTGATTTAAGGGCACGTGGTCTGTTATCAGCCCAGCACTTCGCAGCTGCGTGGATCACAAACCCCATTGTTGCAAACAGATGGGGTCCCCTATACTTCCTATTTTATGCATATTGATTAGAACACATCGTCTTTCCGGTATTTTACGGCTTCGGTCAAAGATCTTTTTCTTGTACATGGAAGATACTTTATACCAACGTTTTTAAATTTTCGAAAATAATGTTCCTTATTTTTGTACATAGCTTTACTTATTTTAAATTAAATTTTTAGTTTAGTTATTTTTATTAAATAATAAGAATTGGTCTTTTCTTCTCCATTTCTTTTATCAAAAATTTTATCTTTCATAAACATATTTTATTTTTTTATATAATAAACGTGCTTACGAGCACACAATCCACCTGTTTATTTGTAGAGACCTGGTCCGCTGTTGCCTTTAGACACCTGCATCTATCACCGATTGGGAAACAAAACGCCGATGTGTTAACAACTCTGAGGAAGATGTTCACTTACCTTTTACTAACTAAACACTTCCGCTTTAAAATGTTATTTTTGCTGGAATTCTTTGAGAGCGCGGTCCTTCCCCGATCGAACCTACCCATTAGTCCTGTAGTCATATTACAGCTGAATCGTAGCTCTATCTCGTGTTGGTACTTACTTAATTAATTTATCTTAATACTATTTTTCTTGCTTGTGTATTGGCAACTCTGTTTATTTTACACGGATGTGTAATAATAATGTACTCCTGTCGAATTTCGGCCACGACGGACAGTCTCAACCTAGCTAGACTAGCTATTTGCGCCGGACAGAATTATAGTGCCCGATGGCCCGAGTGTATGCACAAGCACCAGATTTCCCACCAGATGGCAGAGAGATCTGGCGGAGGCCTAACGGTTTTATGTGCTTTCCGAGGGGCGGGGATGAAATACCGCCAACTTCCTGATTTTCTTGATTAGCCCAACTCGGGACCTCATAATCAGCAAACGCATTTATGACCATTGACCACTAAACCTACGAGACAGTCATACGGAAATGTAAGTATGTATATGACGTTTGTACGTAGTAGAGATATGCTGCAGCTTTATTATGGTTGTAGCACGAATGGGTCGACTCGAGCTAGGCTTGGGCAAAAAATATCGATATATAGATATTTATTTTAGAGTATCGATTTCGTATCAATTTCGATGTACATATTTTAAAATGTTGTGTTAATGACAAAACTTGTAACAAAGGAGTTACAAAAGTATTCATGTGTGGTTGGTTATCGTTTTTCTTTCGTCGCCCAACCGTCAGTAATATAAAATTTTGGACCCTTATCTTTACATCATGCAAATGGTTACGATATATCGACAGTTCCCATGTGATATAATTATATCGATACTGTTTAAAAATATCGATTCCATATATATCGATATATTTTTTCCCTTGCCCATCCCTAGTCGACCGGGTTAGGACCACGCTCTCACAGAATTCCAGCGTAAAATAGCAGTGTAATGCTGCCCTGTTTCATATGGCGAGTGCAGAGAACGGGAGCCCCTTATTAGTGGAAACGAGGCATTCCATCTTAGTCCTCAGGGGTGACTACGCATCTGCATTTTCATTCTTAATCGAGGATAGATGTAGATAAAGGCCGGCAACGCGCCTGCAATTCCCCTGGTGTTGCAGTTGTTCATGGGCGGCGGTAGTCACTTACCATCAGGTGAGTCGTATGCTAGATTGCCTCCTCTCTTATAAAAAAAAATAAATGTCTATAGACCACAGTCTAACCTTACCATCAGGTGAACTGTGTGCTCGTTTGTCCCTCTTATTCTAAAAAAAAAAACTATAAATTTAAATATAGGACCGTCCACGGCAGAGTGAAAAGTGCAAGATGCCTGTTACTGTAATTGGCAATCCGTCTGCCAGGCATAACGATTAAGACAAATTCTCTCATGCCATCTCTTCTCTCTCTGATCTGCTTCTTTCTTGTACGGGGGAAACCTATGCCCAGTGATGAACTTTTACAGGCTGATGAAAAACAATGTTTAATGTTTACTTTATTTGCTCCCACAAGTTTACGTTGTTGATGAAAAAGATGATAAATGTATATGTAAAACCAAATAAAACAAAGAAATATTTTGTGTACTTCATCCTTTTATTACTTTCTTCGCTGCGTTTATTTTGCATAAATAGTTGTTCATACCTGACAATTATTAAAATTTCAATTTTGATTTGTCTACAATAACACATAATAGCACCCCTATTTGCGATAAATAGTAAGATGTTTCTTCGAAGAAGTGATCCATTTTAATAATTGAAGACAAAGCAAAATTAAACATTTTCCTTTCAGTAACAATACTATCAATGTGACTCTTTTATATTATTCATTATCAACTCAACAACATTGGTGATGTCGTAATATTAACCCTTAATTATTATGGTTTATTTACAGTAAATTATATCACAATCCACGCTCGAGGCATTCTGGGCTACTTAGTGACGATGAAACAGACACAATAATTCATATAATAACATTATACAGGCTTAATATATGTTTTCTAGTTATTTTAATCTCTTATTGAATGCGGCTTATAATTATGTGATCACATGGCAAATGACAACCCTGAAGATAAGGCCTTAGTATTTTTATTTAATCTATGGTACATTATATTTTTGGGAGCAATAAAGCAGATTAAGAATGTAAATATTGGACAATAACTTAAAGACATTCGATAGACTTAAATGTTGTTTAAGATATTTTGAAACATAATATGAGAATTTAGCTAGGCTTAAAATGCCTATAAATATTTTTTTCTTATGCAATGTTGCCTCGATTTATAATAGGACCTCTTTTTACTATACACTAAGCTATATTACATTTATTATTTACACAATACGACCTTATCATAAGTATTACATAAAATATACAATTCTCCCTTAAAATTACTGACTCGTTTTTTTTTAAAATAAATATAATACATTAAAGCCAAATACATCATCATTTACAAATGAGACTTAATTTTTTGTCATCGTACTTTAATACTGGATTAGGGGAATGGTTAACTTCATATGGGTATACTTACGTTACACGGATCAAAGGCCTTCACAGAAAAGTGAAAAGTTAAAGGTAAATATATTAAACCGTAATTATCGTATCTGGTTCAATTATATGTCTTATATAAAGTAACTGCGAAAGTATACTCTTTCGATTAGAAATCAGCAAATTAGTTATCTAAAGTCGGAAATTACGTACATATACTTTAAAATTACTTATGAGAAGTTTTTTTTAATGAAATCATTTAAAATGTCAAAAAGATGTGGCTATGGTAAATTTTTGATAGCAAATGTTATAATTTTATTACCGAATTCCATTAAAAAATTGTTGAAATGTTTCGTAAGTTTATTGAATATAGATAATCTCTGGAACTTTAATGAAATGTTTCTTTTGAACATCAATTATATTAATATAATATAATTACTGTTAATTATATTGCAATACGTTTTGAATTCATATACTTTAAAAAACTACATTTTGTTGTCTATCTACGAATAAAAAATTGGTACGCCAACAATGAATACGAAATTCGTTATTATAAAGAATGAAAGAACGCGACGGCCTAAGATCCGGATGAACAGGAACAATAAATTTGTTACCTTCCTATAGAAATTATTATCAACTATTAATATATAGTAGAGATTCAGCATTTAAAGCCAATAATCACACATTCTTGCGTTTCATACAAAACTTTTTAATGCAAAAACGACTACGTACGCAATTCAAATAAATAGTAAACATTTATTATCCAATATTATTGTCGCTTTTGTACTAACAGTCGAAAATATAGGCGTATATTCTTCTAAATTTGGTCAGGGCTGTTTTTATTCATTCGTCCCGTTCTATTGTACCCAAAATACAAATCATAAAAGATATAAAAAAGTTAAGGAAGCCCTGACCATCTTACCCTTCTTGAATATACCACAAAATCGGACTTTAGGCCTCTCCTCAGTAACCGAATATTCCGATTTTTCGAACTGATTCCCATGCAAATGAAGGCTTCAAGGACGGCATTGCAAATAACTGTACCACATATCTTCCAGGCACTCAAGGGTCATCTTTCTTTTTCCTAAGCTTACCCTCGGTGTGGATCGTTTGCGTAACAGTTTCCACTGCTGCTGGGAGATCGGAGTCGGGCTCTATCGCCGCTGACAAAGCAGCAATGTACGCGCAGGCTATCCGAAGCACCGACAGCTTGGACAGTTTCTGGTTGTGACTGTACGCGGGCACCGCTCTTCTAAGGGTATCAAAAGCCGCGCTTATTGTGTGTACTCGCGTCCTCTCTCTCGCATTGGCCTCGATTCGCCTCTCCCTTGTCATGTTTTTATAATTTCTTTGTTCCCTAGGTTTTGCTTTCTCCGTGTACTCTACTACACCTGGGTGAGATGGCACTCGTGGCGGTCCAGGTCTTTCAGTTGGAGGTATTGGTGAGGGTGGTGGTATTGGTGAGGGTGGAGGCTCTAATGGCCTTCTCCTTTGCCTTAACAGACTAGTTTCGCTGGTCTTCTTGACTAAAGACAAAGGTTCTCTCTGCGGCTCTTCGGCGAAAGACCACGGCCTGAATGGATTCGAGTCGCTTTCGGGGCTGGTTAGATCGTCTCTAGAGCCCAAACGAATGCGTTTCTTAGGCGGCTGAAGTAGGGTGGGAGATCGTTCTCTTTTAATTCGGGAGTCGGTCTCTACTAGCCTGACCCCGGAGTCGTCAGAATGGGCAGGACCTGAGCAGGAATCGTCGTCATCGCCCCCGGAGACAAAGCCCGCGTCGCGTTCTAGTATTCTTTCTGTAACAAACAAAAGTTAATCGTAAATTAATGTAAATAAAATTTAATTAAAACGGAAAAATGTGTGGGTATTGATTGAATTTATGCACCGCCGAAAAATGACTGCTATTATAATAGCGTAAGGTTCAAATATCTTTAACAATAGGAGGCCACTTTATATCACACTGGAATCGAAGTCATATTTATTGTCTATAAGTGGGACCAACGGAAGCTGTAGACGACAAAAAGACGACGAACAAATACACAAACGACGCCGGCTCGTTATAGAGCGGGGCACGATCCTCGTATACAATACCACAAAAGTGTGGCCAGGAAATTAGCTAGTGATTTTTGTTTTTTTTCCTCTCAAATGTATATTCTATATTCAAAAGATTATGTTTAATACTGGAAACAATTGTATCGGGATATAACAAGGGTTAATTATATTAGCGATTTTGACATTGTATTTTAGAATATCATTCATACCTATTTATTTAACAATGAACATAGTTGACGCGAAAGTGGAACTAGTGTTAATTGTTTTTATTATAGTTAAACATTTTCGTAAATAATTCATCATCATCTTTACAGCCCTTTACAAATCCACTGCTGAACATAGGCGTCCCCCAAGACATGGTCTTGTGCTTCCTTCTTCCATCAACTTTCTGCGTGTCTCACTAGGTCGTTACTACAGAGGGGTGTCCTACGCTTAACAGTATGAACTGCCCCTCGTCAACAATATTTTGGTTTTTTTTATAGTATAGGGTGACAAACGAGCACACAGTCCACTTGATGGTAAGTGGTTGCTGTGGCCCACCATAGACATCTACATTTATCCTCGTTTGCGAATCAAAATGCAGATGCGTTGCCACCCGTGAGGACTAAGATGGAATGCCTCGTTTCCAGTAAAAAGCGTCTCCGGTTCTCTACACTCACCATACGAAACACTGCAGTGTTAAGCTGCTATTTGACTCTGGTATTCTTGTTTCAATTGTCGGTTCTTCGGTCTATATGGCTGCGCCATTGCCTATTTTTAACACTCTTTTATTAGTACTGTTATTATTATGTATCTATGTAACGGAATTTTTGAATGTGATTTTCGTCCCCTTCAAAAAGTCGGATTGATTTGAAATTTCGCACACTTAACAAGGACCGACGACAATGCAATAATTTAAATAGTTTGTCCCATTATCCTTACCATGATTTGCGAATAATTCATAAAACAACTACGATTTCTACCAGTTCAATCTAATGCAAATCACGTAAAGAACTTCGTTCCACAAAAAACACGTTTTTGTAGTTAACCGCACTAAAAAATAGAAAATAAGTAAAAGTTTAAAAAAAAACTAAAAAAGTAGACGTAATTATCAGTGAGTTTAAAATAAAAAATAGTGATTAACATAAAAAAATAATTTTATTGTAAAAAAAGCGTGGGGTGCTTGATGTCATTTGTTGTAAATAATAAATATTTTTGTGGATATTTGTAAAATTAGCGTCATCATAAAAATATCTGAAAAAGCATTAATTTTTTTTAAATTATTATTTATTTTTAGTTTGTACAAAGTTACTTATTATAACTACAACCCCATTTGGTCGTTAGTGGTGAAGAAGCCATAGATGCTAAATCGTAAAATACTAACAAGTAAAAACTGCGATTTAGCATCTCACACCTTCCAAATAGAATTTTAAATCGCTTTAGATGTCAGCTGGTCGAGCATTAGTTATTCTAACACGATAGGAATATGAAACTGCAGTCGCTTAGCGCCGGCGCCGTCTGTGTTGTGTTGCCCGATTGCAACCGGTGCAATAGAGGTAATATTATCTGTATCTTCGAATTACATATTATTCAAGTAAAATAGTCAGTTATTTTTATTCATTTATTTAGATCTTACATTAATTTTTACAAACTGTGCCAGTCAAAGTGTTTGGTTCCTTCAATAGAAGCCTCGAGAAACCGCTGTAATGTTTAATAATGTAATGAGTTTTGGTCAATTAAATATATTACTATTTCATTATTATATTATATTTATATTTCTATACTATGCAAATACTCGAGGAGTAAGTACATTTTTATGTATCTGTTTCTTCTCTTTCTCTTGTTCGAATACTACTTGTACCTATTTAAGCATTCGAAGCATCGAATCGTACCTTTAAACTCGAGTTTATGTTACTTTTTCTTTAATTACACAATGATTATATTTTTTCATAACAAACTTGTTAACAATAATTTTCAATGATTTAAGCATGTTTTAGATTAACTTAATTTAGACAACTAATTATAACTAATTGTTCTGAAATCTAAATATGTACATCCATCGATCTCGCGATAAATCTTCAACAACAAAGGTCGTGTGTAACACCTGTATCGATACCTACCATAAACAAAACTGGTTTTCACCCATATGGTCAGGCGCGTCCCTGATTGTTATTTATTTAATTTTACCTCTTTAAAATTATCCATACACCGTTAAAAATATTATCCGCATTCCAATACGGAGTCGTTTCTTTCTAACAAAATTTCAGATACCATATTATTTTTAAACAATTTATTATTCAACTATTACTTAAGAACATACACACGCCATTAATAAAACATTTTAATTCTTTTTTCAGACAAATGGAATAATTAAAATTTTGAGACGTAGAGAACCTTACATATTTGTAAATATCAAGTATCAAATTAAATACGTAATAGTCAAAAAATTGTATGTACTTAAAGTGCTTTTTTATTAACCTGTTTTAAATTTATTAGCAAATATTTACTTAAAAAAGATTCTAATCTAGTTCTGCTTTAGCTTAAATAATAAATAAAAAAGTAACTTGCAGTTTTCAAACAATTGCACTCTGCCAACTAATATTGAATATCCTATCTTGGTAATATTTGTGCTACCGGAATTGCTTTATGGCTGATAATCGGGCAGTTGCGGCGCCTCGAAGGCGTTCCAAAGATAATACCGCTAAATACACAGTCCCAACTCAATTTCTATCTTATTGCAATGTAGCAAAGTCTATTTCATGGTTTTTAATTCAAGGCCTTAAGAGCAAGTGAGCGAAGGCGTTCAAGAGATTGCTTCTTGGCTTCTCACACCACAGGTGTGTTTTTTTCTCCTCAAAAGGTTGTAGAACTGGCGACTCCGCCTACGTGCGATTAGTCTTATATTAACATTCTATTTAATATTAAAAATGTAAATTTAATTAAAAATATACTGTATAATAATAATAGATATACCTATAAAATATATTATCTACATTATCATATCATATTACCTAGAAGATTTCAGAATAGCTAATATAAACATAGTTCACACCATAAACTTTTTACTTTCATTTTATTTTAATAGCACAACGAAGATATCCTTCTTAAAACAAAAGAAGAGACTGTAATTCAAAATCAGAATCAATTGCGATGTGTCTGGTGAGTTTAATAAAATAAAATTTAAAGACCGGCGCTCATTACGCTGTTTCACGTTGACGTGTTAAAACAAAGAGAAGTCAAAGGTGCCGGCAAACGGACCTCTCGACCGTTGAATGGGTGTCGATCTCAACACGAGATAAGACCGGACCGAGCCGAGACCCAAGAGCCATAGATACTAATCTGGCGCCAAATTTCACAGAAACTTTATGCGTTCGTGTTTAAAAAGAACCTTAAGTATTTAAATTTAATTGTTTTTTTCTTTGGCTTTTTATATTCCACACACACAACTAACTTAGTACTATTTATGGTGCAATGTAAACTTAGTTATATTGGTGGTGAGGTGGATCTAGTAACTATTGTCCCTAGTGTAACACAAACATTTCCATTCAAATGTTTAAGCATAGAACGTTTAAATGATGAATACAACACGGGACTTACAATGATTGCGGATGTTGCAATTACGGAAATTTCTTTTCATGTGACGCTACCGGACAAAATGAGAAAATGATGAGCGGTCAGTTTTTTCATTAAGAAATCCAGACTAATAACGTTGAGGCCGCGTTAATACATTCGCACGGTCGCTTAAGCTTAATGTATGGGAAGTCGTGATGTTGTTACGACTTTCACCAAGCAAATAATACCGATGACGCCGTCATCGGCTTGCTCATGAGCGATATGGCTTTGCCTGTTAGCTATGACTTTTTCTTACCGCGAGATATTTGCACATCACATATTATACATAATATGTATTAACACAATTTCATTCAAAGTGCTAGTTCGTGCAGAATTGTGCAGGATTTTAAAATTAAAATTATGTTTACTTTACTCCAAACGTCAATTACCATAAAACCGTCATGTGTTGAGGTTATTTAAAGATAATTATTTTAACTATTTCAGGGCAAATACAAATATATTATTATCGAACATAGTAAAATATTCTCTGTAGTGACATTATAATTACACATTTTTGTACGCCGTCTTCATTTAATCGCTTCAAGCTTACAGTTTTCAAGGTTCAAGCAATTATGGTTGTGATCTTGAAAGTACCTAGACGTTTTACTTCAACAGTGATTTTTCCATGATTCAATTAATTTCACAATGACCTTTTTTCTCGCAATATATCTGAATCAAAAGTGAAATTGGGACAAGATGACTCAAAGAATGACCCAAATAATTATCGCCTAATTCTCTTCGAGTAATAAACAGTGCACATTTATCGTTGATTCGGTTTCCGATAAGATAGCACCACAGAGAGCGTTGCTACAATTCTTGTTAATGTTTTAGAATCGCATATTGACAAAGGTTCCAAATGCATAGGCGTCTTTATAGACCTCGCAAATGCATTCCATTCTATCACTCGCTATTATTTTAAGAAAACTGAAGGCCCATGGTATTATAAGTAATAATAAATTGAAATGGTTTGAAAGCTATATGTCTGTAGATGACAGCAATGCGTTAAGATCTACAAGCAGAAGAACCGTCTGAAGCCAATTTTTTTTTGATATCCTACAAGGCAGCATTCTTGGGCCTACTCTCTTTGTGATATATTTTGTTACGCAGATGACACTGTAATGATTTTCAATTATAAAACTGGTCCTGCAGTTTGTCAAACAGAAAATGGTATAAGACTTTTATCGAGACTGCTAAATAAGAAATCTCATATCATTAATTACAGCCAAAACTAAGTTCTCTTAGTTTCAAAAGCAACTTCCGCTATCTTGCTTAGTGTCATAAGTCAATTCCTCTCAAAACTCACACCAATTGTAATTGTAATACACTGACATTAAAAGATCATACTCGCTAAAATATCTTGGTATTATCTTTGATTCGGATTTTAATGAAATTAGGTAGTTTTTAGAATTTAAATTAGTTAGTATTTAACCCTTTCGCTGTCCCGTGCACTATATATAGGGCACTGCTATTGTCTTACTATTGTGTCTGGAAACCGGACAGTGAAAGTGTTAATTTACCACTGGTTTGGGAAAAACCTCTGTCTTGGGAAAAACCAGCAAGAATCCCAGTGGAACTTTTTGTTAAATAATTGACAATATAATATTTTAAACAAGTATGAAAACTTTTGGAAACAACATGGCAGCGATTACCTGATTCCCAGTAGCTATTATCAATCATGTACTTTTTAAACTTTTTGATAAAATTGCATATTTTCTGACTGGGATTTTGTTGTAAAAGCGTATACTGCCCCATGAAGGAATAACTGACTCTTTGGAGTCGAGTAACTGGTATAACTAACTTGAGCTTGTTCGTACTGTAATTACATAATGTACATCACTATACTTATTAAAACTATTTTTGTGTTTGTGTACATTAATTAAATTTTGTTAAATATACTGTGAGGCCAAAGTTAATACAATATGTATTTTTTTATCTTTCTCTAAGGGATTCCTTCGCATTAGCAGTATATGATAATGTTATTTCCGAATTCACTGGATGTGCAGTTCGATCCCACGATTCATTGGCGTCGAATCCCGCGGTCCGGGATCGGCCGATTAGTCACGTATGCGGCGCGCGCCATCGCGGCGACACTTTGGCGCCATGCGGTCGCCATTGCTATAACTAACACTACTAAATAACAATTTCTTATGTCGAATGGGTTTTTATCGTTGTATTCCTACACATCACAATATGCTTTAGATGTTATTATTGTAAATAACGTAAACGTAAAATTTACTCATTTATAACATTTATGTGGCACTGTCATAATCTTATAATCTTAGACCTTGACCCTTCAAATTTATAAATATTTATAAATACTAATAAAAAACTCTTTATTATTTTAGCCCATTGCACAGTATTCACAAAAGTAAATTTCTGTAGTCACAAAATCATCATGATAATAATATATTTTTTATAGGATAGGCTGACAAACGAGCACACAGTCCACCTGATGGTAAGTGGTTGCTGTGGCCCATAGTCATCTACACATCTATCCTCAATAAAAAATCAAAATGCAGATGCTTTGTCACCCGTGAGGACTAAGATGGAACGCCTCTTTTCCAGTAAAAAGGGTCTCCGGTTCTCTACACTCACCATACGAAACACAGCAGTGTTAAGCTGCTATTTTACGCTGGTATTCTGTGAGAGCGTGGTCCTTCCCCGGTCGAGCCGACCCACTCGTGCAACAACTATACTACTAATATAGCTGCAGCATGGCTCTACCTCGTATAAAATTATGTAAATACAATTTTTTTTTATAGACACTGATTATTATTCAAATATTCAAAGAAAACTTAATAAGTAATAGTATACGGCCAGCTCCGAAAAATAATTTAATAACCACAGTCCCCATGACCAAAAAAGTCTTACTTAAGTAAATTACTTCAAATATTTATTATTTTTCTGATTTATTTTTTCCATAAATTTATTTCCGACGATATTCTATAATTAACATAATAATATTGTAAAGAACAAACGATATTTGATTTAACTAGAACCAAAGACATCGATACCACACACATCGATCGCTAGACAAAAATTCTAAGAACTGCACTCCGCGTGTGAATAACACAAGCAAGTACACCGTACATGTCTTACAGTAAGTAGATGACACGTGAATTAAACTTTTTTTTTAATTTATGACACATCTACAATATTCTGAACTTACAATTTACGTGGCAGCCGTGGTAACTCAGGGGCAAAGCGTTTGTTGTAAATTTTACATTACGCGAGCAACCCGGGTTCGATCTACGTTGGCACCAATGAAATTTTTAATTAATTTTAAGTGCTGATTTACCACGTGCTCGGCGGTGAAGGAAAATATTGTGAGGAAACATGCATGTTTGAGAAGTAAGAAAAAAATATTTCGAAGACTTGTGAAGTCCGCCAACAAGCCTCGCAGCGCGGCGGGCACTTCCTTGCCCTAAAACCCTCTCAGAAGTGAGAGGAAGCCTGTGTCCAGCAGTGGAACGTATATAGGCTGTAATTTTAACTTTACAATTATAGTACTGGCGGCGTGAGAAAATGCAAGTACCACAAGCCATCCATTCAGGGACAATTTTGAGTTTAAGCACAAATTTCACTAGACTCTGAGGACTCTAGACTTTACCCTAGACTTAACTAAAATTTTGACATTGTAGAGTTTGAATCTAGGCTCTAAATTGAATACCAACCCATGTCATCTCTTGGGTGTCTTGGAAGGTGACAGGGGGAAACCGAAACTAATACGTAATTTGTATTGCTCTTAATTTGTAGCAATAATATTTAATAGTGTATTTATTGTTTTCAAAATACCTTATAATATTATATATATATATATATATATATATATATATATATATATATATATATATATAGAGGAAGAAAAATTATTACTTTATTAAAAAAATAGTTCTAGCTAAAAATAATGTAATATATAGCTTCGGCACAAGATCTTTTAGTCAATTTTGTCGACGAACATTGGGAGCATTTCACAAATTTTATGTTAATGTAGGTAACTTATTTTCCACTCACCAGATGTCGCTAGTTATGACTGAGGTAAAGTTTTCTGTTACACAATGTCACTTAATTGAGAAATTAGTTTTATATAATAGTTTATCAGTTTCTATAGTGTTATATTAATTCACATTATAATGCGTCAGTGATTTGATCTTTAATTTTTTTGTACTTTATGCCTCTTTTCTTTACTTTTAGTTATATTTATAGTTTGGTTTATTTATTTTTAATCTAATTAATATAAAATATAACTAATAATACAGAAAGAAACGTTAACCTTTAAATTTTTCTAAGAAATTATCTTCCCCGCTATGAAATCTGTCAAATGTGGCAGAAAAAGTTGTGGATGCCCTCATTACGTCAAAATATCCTAAAGTAGGATATATTAGCATAGGATACAATAGCTTAGTCTGTTCTATATCACTAACTTCTAACGGCAGATCATCCGACGATAAAATAGGGCGCCATTGTTAGCAACTGTTTAAACATTGAAACGTGGTAACAGTGGTGTCCGTTGGAGTCTAAATAATGTATTGTTTCAGTTTTTGTAGTCTCAACATCTATGTCTGCTTAAACACCTGGAAGCCACGTGCTTCTGCACAATGTTGGAACAACTCATCATAAATATTTTATACATAATCTGTTGTAACATTTACTAAAAATTGATGTTGTGCGAAATAATTCAATGACTTTTCTCATTTTTCATTTAATAAAAATATGAAAACCTATTATTAAACAGGCATTCATATTTTTATTATGTATTATTTAAGTATGTTATGAAAATATAACATATTAGCCTAAGTAATATGAAAAATTGTTCGTCGAAATTATTAGGTATTTTAAATTATTATGTATTTAAAGCACACACAACATACAACTAAAAGTAATGTTAAATGTTTCTAAAATTTGTAAATTTAATATGGACTCTGGTATCGTTCGATGATCCACTCAAATGTTTAATGCAAATGTTGGGTTATAATTAATATATTTAATTTAAACGAGAATACTGAAACGGCAATCTGCTTGTAGTCAAGATACGATCATAAGGTAAAATAGACTTATTAGGAATATTTTAATTATTACGTTTATCACCATCAGCTTTAGTCATTGAATTAAAAATAGTTGACGCGAGTGCTAAAAAAAAATTCCAAATTCAAAATGTCTGCCAATTTTTTTGCACTCATCTTTTATACGATGTTTAATGGATAAAACCACCTGGCTGAATGTGATATATTGGATTTCGGTGACATTTTGTCAGCGGCAATTTGTTTCACATCACCCATCGTCGGATTTTTGAATAAAATCTAGACTTGAAAAAGATTTCTTTTTATGCCCGACGAATTTATACACGAGAGAATTTAGACGGTACATTCGCCGGGAAAACTTCTTGATTTATGATTGTTTAATGTACTAAAACTTGTTGAAGTTACCAAAACAAAAAACAAGGAATCCTTAACATGAAATAAATAGTAATTTCAGAACATTATTTAACTTAAATAATATTCACGTAAAATATAAATTTGAAATAAATTTAGTATCTGATACTACAGCCGCTACTTCAGATCTTGACTGTACAGATGTTTTTCGTTCCGGGGCAAACACATGCTAATGACGGATATGTAAAGATTTTCAAAAGAAACCATTAATTTACGGCCGTATGCTGTCTGACAGCTCGCTTCAATATTTTAATTTCTACAAACAACTGTTGACACAATTTATTTATTGTATTTACATAAATATCTGTATGATGAAAATTTTTTTCTGAAATACTGAAAAAATGTTCAGACTAAGATTGTCGTTCACCCCTCCCTGGTGCCATATATTATTATGTTTGTTTGCCACATCGATATATATGTACTACGCACATTGAGTTATATGTACTACGTACTAGAGAAGCCATTCCGAACATTGACTATGTTCAACTGAACTGTAGTGCAATCCATACAAACTAAATATTGCGTAAATTGAAGATTTGTGAATTCCATAAAATAATTAGTATTATATTTTATTTAGAAATATGTTTGTTTAGATTAAATTAAGATATTTTATATTAAATTCTTATATTTATTTTATATTAATATCGTAATTTATATTAAATTAATGTCTTCGCGCATGCGCGAAGACTACTCCCGCGCATGCGCGAAAACATAGAGTAGGACACAATTTTTGTTTGGAATGGCTTCTCTAGTACGTAGTACATATAACTCAATGACTACGCACTAGATTTCGCATTCCGAACATTGACTATGTTCAACTGAACTGTACTGCAATCCGTACACTAAACTAAATATTGCGTAAATTGAAGATTTGTGAATTTCATTATTATTACATTTTATTTAGAAATATGTTTGTTTGGATTAAAATAAGAGTATTTTATATTCAATTCTTATATTTATTTTATATTAATATCTTATTTTATATTAAATTAAATATCTCCCGCGCATGCGCGAAGACCTAAGTAGCGCACAATTTTTGTTTGGAATAGCTTCTCTAGTACGTAGTACCTACATATAACTCAATGTTTTGCCATAATATGTCTAGCACTAACTAGTACCATATTTGTTTTGTGATCAGCGTGAGGTGGCAGTGTAAGAATATTCACCAACCCATTTTGTCCCGTAAGTTATATTATAACAAATATAAAATATAAAACAGATCAAAGCGAACAAAAGTAGTGTAGTATGCCTAATGGTCCACTGCTGAAATATAAAGGATTTTAATAAAACCATATTAGGAATGTAAATTAGATAAGAAATTCCCGTAGAAGTACTTGTATGTAAAATATTTTTGTACGTCTTATTCTCTATCTTATTTTTTAAACAAACTAAAAATATTTCAAATACATATATGTAAAGTCTGCAAACACTAACTGGGACAGCACAGCGGACATTTCTGTGCTCCAAAACTCTCTCATAAATTAAAATGCCTCGTAGTAAGCGATATGTCATTATGTATACCTATTATTAATGGTTGCTTTACTTATTTTAAGAATTTATTTTTAAATTTTTAACCTACTTCAAAAAGGAGAAGGTACGCAATTCGACTGTATGTTTTTTGTGTGTTACCGCATAACTTTTTTCTAGGTGAACCGATTTCGATGATACTCTTTTTATTTGAAAGCGGGTGTTCCTTATGTAGTCCCATATAAACTTGATCAGGGACTGGCCAGTAATTTTTGAGTTATCCTTAATAATTTATATTGAAGTAGATTGTATAAAATGTTTAATTTTACCACTTGTTAACAGTAAATGTGATGGTAAGTGAATATTTTGTTATAGAATACTAAATTTGTTATCAATTAGAATCAAAATGCACAGAACTAAGTTGGAACTTGGAATGCTTCGTTACCGGTAAAAAGCCTCCGGTACTCGCACAGCAGCACATCAGCATTATACTGCTATTTCACGGTGTAATATTTTTTTTATATGGGATAGGGTGACAAACGAGCACACAGTCAACCTGATGGTAAGTGGTTGCTGCGGCCCATAGACATCTACATTTATCCTCGATTGCGAATCAAAAGGCAGATGCGTTGTGAAACCCGTGAGGACTAAGATGGAATGCCTCTTTTCCAGTAAAAAGGGTCTCCGGTGCTCTACACTCACCATGCGAAACACAGCAGTGTTAAGCTGCTACTTTACGCTGGTATTCTGTGAGAGCGTGGTCCTTCCCCGGTCGAGCCGACCCATTCGTGCACAACTATACTACTAATATAGCTGCAGCATGGCTCTACCACGTCTAATATATTCTGTCTATCTGACTGTGATCCTTCTCCGGTCCATACTGCTACTGGCTTTACCACGTATTAGGTTTCATATTTCATCAACATACAATTTCTAGATAAATAAGCGAGATATTAATATGGTATTGATGAGATGATATTGAGACTCCGTTATTAATCGAAAAAAAATTTATGCATAACTAATGTTTAATACTATTTGTCGAACATTTTTCGGTCAAATGAAAAACAAGGCAGTAAACTTTTTAATGGCATAAATCGTTTATGATCACATCTGGGGAAAAGTCAATAATATTTCTTATGGCAACAATTACAGCTTCGCATTGGGTTGTAATTCGGCTTGACAGGGTGACCAACTTGTACCCAAATAATTACAGGATAAATATTTACGAGATACGTTATATTTTAAGAGCTTAATTTCGTTTAACATGTGACAAAATTATTGTGGTAAATTTTATTTTTGCTAAACTCAAATATTCCATAATAATTTAAAAATGACGACTCGATTGCACAGGGGCGAAGCGTTTGGTTGTATGACCTACAAATAATTCTTCCGAGTTCCATACTCGGAAGAATTATTTGTAGGTTCCGGTTGTTTGTCCAAATGCAATTTACTCGTATCTATTTGAATGCTTCCACAACACATGACACATCGTAACATTTTTGTAAAAACATATAAGTGGTTTTGCTTACTTTTTATTTTAGGAGTAACTGTTTCAAATCTAGAAATAGTTTTAGGTTCACTTTTTTTTTAACCTCTCTGATATAGTTTATTTGATTATTGATAAAGCCTAATAAAATCGATATACCTACCAAGTAAACAGGCATAACTTAATATGTTCTCGCAAATAGTTCTTTATCGGTACCTACTGTAGCAGAGATTTTACAAAAAGTTTCGATAAAATGTCTTTCAAATAAAATACAACAAATGACTGTTGTGATAAAATGGGAAATTCCATAAAATGCAGGATGTTTCTTCAATGTATTTGGGCGCCAAGCGCCAACGGCCGCTTGAGATGACCTTGTGCCGGCGCCCCGGTGTCGATAATGTAAATCACATATAAAAAGTTGATTTCGCATGCGCCCAAGCTGGAATCGTGCAGCCAGATGGCGGATCCCGATGTAACCCCGCATCTGGTACGAGACACGTAATTGTTACAATTGTCGCAATTGTTGAAACTTTACAGACTGTTGTAAAAAAACGTAATAAATTAATAATTATTTTTAATTTTCTTTAAGGAATTACTTCCTGCAACTTTTTCTCCAGACTTCTAAAAAGGAGAGAGTACTCAATTCGACTGTATGTTTTTCTGTTTTTATGTGTTACGTCATAACATTTTACTGGGTGAACCGATTTCGAT
Organism: Parnassius glacialis; assembly: GCA_033319125.1. Lineage (NCBI taxonomy): Eukaryota > Metazoa > Arthropoda > Insecta > Lepidoptera > Papilionidae > Parnassius > Parnassius glacialis. The sequence goes on along the minus strand of JAVANC010000011.1, from coordinate 10,972,086 downwards.
AATTATTTTTTTATTTGAAAGCTGGTACTTCTCGTGTGGTCCCATATGAATTTGATCAAGGTCAGACCAATATTTTTTGAGTTCTTAATAATTTATATTGAAGTCGGCTGTACAAAATTTTTAATTTAAAATTATTTATATTATGTATGTAGTTTAACAATTCATTGTTTTATTTTTCACAATACTTTACTTCATGCCTGATTTTCGTTACTTTACAAATCAACCATTTACTATCCTATTATTTTACTTTAGATAACTCAATAAAGATAATATCATAAATAATATCGGTTTAAAAATACAATCCGATATGTTTGGTATTTTATTGAAGCGTTGTTTCCCGGATGTCGCTAAGATATAAAACCTGATCTAGTTGGCGCTAGGCGCCATTTTAAATTAGGCGGCTAGTTAGCGATAGAATTTTATTTAAATTCTTTTGATACCAGTTCGCGAATTAATGCAAATGTTGTGGACGACGCGCATGGAATGCGGTGACGCGTGACCGCCGAGTAAACATCTCTTAAAAACAAAACATTCGAACGTCTTCTAAAAGCAGTGACATGATCATTTAACAATTTACACCATTGTCTTTTGTTGTTAGCAGACTGCATATTACGCATAATTCGCGTCTTACTTACACTACAGACAGTTTTTTGGTTCATAAAACATGTGAAGTTGGTATCAATCTGACTGGCCATTTATTAAGACATTCTTTTAATTAAAAAGAAGTAAATTATTAACTACAAAAAAAAATCGCAAAACTATTTAGTAGACTTGCAACGAATATTCGGCTATTATTCGTTATTCAGCCGATTCGGCTACTTTTATCCTATTCGGTCGAATACCGAATATCTAGGTAGGTACTATTCGGCCGAATACTGAATGCTTAAGTAAGTTTTTATTGTAGTCTAGTATCTAGTAGTAGTATTGTATTGTGGACTGGCAAAACGAAAATATTTATGTATATTATAATTAAATTTTCATAGGTAGGTAGGTTTCATTTTTCAATTGCAATTTTAAGTGCTGATTTACCACGTGCTCGGCGGTAAAGGAAAACATCGTGAGGAAACCTGAATGTCTAAGAAATAAGAAAAAAAAATTTCGAAGACATGTGAAGTTCGCCAACACGCATTAGGGCAGCGCGGCGGACCTTAAACCCTCTGAGAAATGAGAGGAGGCCTGTGCCCAGCAGTGGGACGTAAATAGCCTGCAACTTTACTTTACTCAACTTCAGGTAGGTCCTTTAGGTAAATGTCTGTGCACTCGAATTATCGTAATTAAAGTTTCATTCATTTTCTCCGCGTAGACAATTCCAGCTTCAGAGAAAAGACGCTCTGAAGAATAAACACTATTTTCTTCCCTAATACTTTAGTTGAGTATTCCGTATTCGGCATATGCCCGAATATACTATTTGTTGCAAGTCTAATGTTTAGATATCACTTTAAACGAACCATCATTTTTGTAGTAGAAGATTTTGCAGAATTAATTAATGTAATGAAAATAAAGAATATTTTTTAATTAATTATTAATTAAAAAAAAGTTACTCCCGCATGTTATATAATATATGACCCACGTATATAAATATTTTCATTATAATTATTTTCTCCAAATCTAAATATTGACATACCATTTTGTGGGTTCCTAGATTAATTTTGAAATCAAAGTCATAATTGATGTCTAGATCTAGATAAAATCAAATAAGAATGCTTACGTGCTGGTTTCGCAATATCCGTATAAATTCGAAATCGGCTCCAATCCATAAAATATATTGATTACATAAAATCCATTTGATTTTTATTAATTATATAATAAAAAAAATATTCTAAAAGTAAACTACCTACATATCATGACTGTGGAATAAATAATATATAGATTAGAGGATAGAATGATACATGTTAGAATGATAGAAGGTTTTTCTATCATTCTAACATTTAATATTTTAATAGCAGCAAATTGTCAATCTAGAATTCGATTTTTACATAGCTAAAATAATGTTAAAGCCGAATAACATCGCAAAAATTGTAATATCGACATTACATCGTAATCGCGAGCATAAAGGAAATGCAAAAAGGATATCGCCCCGTACTCAGTCAGTGACCACATTGATTTAAAAGTTATTCTCGTTAAGGCATATAAAAGCGATCGTGTATGAAAAATATATAAATAAAATCGGACGGCCTAACAAGGTCGTATCGTGTCATTCACACCATGAAGCATGCAAAATATCTACGTATTTAATGTATGTTTCTTACGACTTACGATACGCTGAATTTTTTTTTTAAACTGAAGTGTCAAACGAACTAACAGGCCACCTGGTGGTTAGTGGTTACTGCAGTCCAAACCAAAGACACTTGCAGCCAATTTCAAACAAAGAAGGCTGCATGCGCTGTCACTTCTGAGGACTAGGATGAAATGCCTTACTAGGTTGGGCAAAAAATATCGATATATCGATTTTTTTATTCGTCAATTTTTGAAATCGCGATATCGACATATCGATATTTATTTTAGAGTATCGAATTCGTATCAATTTCGATATATTTTAAAATGTTGTTAAAAATTTGGACCTTATCTTTACATCATTCAAATGATGACGATATATCGATATTTATCACGCGATATATATCGATACTGTTTAAAAATATAGATTCGATATATATCGATATATTTTTTCCCTTTCACCATCCCTATGCCTCACAGGCTGAAATGAGGGCTAATAATATTCAAATCACCAGATGATACTGAGGTAAAGTTTTTTGTTACACAATGTCATTTGAGTAGTATTTTTTAATAAAAGTTTATCTGTTTCTAGAGGATTATATTAATACACACTAAACAATGCGTCAGTGGTTGGCTCTTTAATTTTTCCACTTTTTTAACTTTTTTAAAGCTCTCCCACGTATAAAATGCTATCTTTAAATATGATATTTCTACTTCTTCAGCTCATCGTCAAAGTCTGGATATGCATTTGACGTTACTTTACGTCACCGCTCTGAGCGTTTTACGCCTGGCTTAGTGGCTTACATGGGATGGTTAAACGTTTATAAGATCTATAAGAAGCCATAAGATGTTTACGGCATATCCCACTGTCGCCTCTTACTACACCCGCGGGACGAAATGGGGTCATGGATTCCATTACACAGTCACCAGCACCGAAAATGCATAATATGTTTGGAGTGATGGGCTCGTGTTGCGAATATATTTTTGTCACTATAATATTTCCTGCGGAGTCGATAGCTTCCGGAATATACAGGAATTGTCACCGTTGGGAAAATCGCCTAAGAGTATCTAGATCATTTAAGTTTTAATTTCTATACGATATTATAATAATACTATTTCTCTACATAGTATATAATTGAAAATTTTGTACAACCGACTTCAATATAAATTATTAAGAATAACTCAAAAACGATCCTTGATCAAATTTATATGGGACCACAAGTGAAGCACCAGCTTTCAAATAAAAAAAGAATCATCGAGATTGGTTCACCCAGTAAAAAGTTATGGAGGTAACACACATTAAAAAAAAAACAGTCGAATTGAGTACCGTCTCCTTTTGGAAGTCAGAAGAACACAAAGTCGCTTCCCGCCGTCTGTACGCTTAGACTAAAAGACCTACGCAACGGATTTTAATGCGGTTTTCATCAATAGACATAATGATTTAAAAGGAAGGTTTATGTTATGTATAATGCATGCATTGTTACAGTGGTAGAGCCACGCGGCAGCTTTTGCTGTCGCACGGATGGGCCGGCTCGAACCGGAATGGTACCACGACCGCACAGAAAACCAGCGTGAAGTAGAGGTTTACCTCTGCGTTTCGCTTGGTGAGTGCAGGTGGCCGGAGACCCTTTTTACTGGAAATAAGGCATTCCATCTTAGTCCTCACGGGTGACAACGCATCTACATTTTGATTTGTAATAGAGGATTGATGTAGACGTCTATGGGCCGCAGCAACCATACCATCAGGTGGACTGTGTGCTCGTTTGTCACACTTATTGTATAAAAAAAATGCATATGATATATTATATTATTCTTCTGTCCGTGTGTATGTGACTGCACTCCGTTTTTGTGTGTGATTAAGTTGATTCGAGAATGGTTTAGATTCACAATTAGACCCGGTAAGTGGCGCTGTTGTTGATATCCATAAATCATCCGTGCGAAGCCGGGGCGGATCACTAGTAAATGTATAAAATGGATGTCCCAGTACTCTTTAATACATATACCCGAATGTTTTAAATTAAAACATTATGTTTCGCCATTTTACAGTCACGACTCTCAAATTATTCTTCACTCCAAAGCAATTTCTTTTTGTGAATAAAGTTTGGTTAAAATATTTACTATAGATACTAAATATAATTATCTATTAATTAATTCGCTGTAACTTAAGCAAAAGTTCAATGTTTATTTGTATCCGGCTTCCACATTATTCAACAATCACTATAATATCGATTCCTACAGGTATTTCCCAATAAAAATATTAAACTATACCTATTAAACTATATATAATTCATATGTTTATACACACCACTACTGTTATGATTTGTCGCTCTTTACCAATTACTAATGTGTTTAGTCAGAAACATAAAATTCAAAATATAATTTTCTGTTTGTTGCAATTAAGGTAGTATTATTTCTACCTTCCGCGAGGTAATTATTACCAACTTTAGTATTATTTCTATTGAATTTGTGGTTAATAAATGAAATCCAAATATGGTTAATAAATTAATCTCATATTAAATCACTGCTAATAAATGTCAAAATAACAAGCGCTTTAAAAGTGCAGCACTTCAAAGACTTCAATCAGAAATATCATTTTTTACCATAACTAAGTTTTTCTGTATCCGCGGCGAAAGGAAGCACGGGCAATCTTTGTTTTGTCTCAGGCCACCCGATAGCTTCCTCCCTTTGTCCTTTTCGACGAATTTCGGGCTTCCCTTCATCACCCCTTTAATATTAATGGAAGTATGCAAAATTTATTCTAATAAGAATCTTACCCTCTGTCACATTCATTGCCATCGCAATTCAACGCTTAAATAATAATTATTATACAGTAGCTGGTACCCGGCGCTTGCTACCGCAGAAGAAATAATTGTTGAAATATCATTTTAAATTTGGAAGAGTTATATAATATTGTTTAAATATGGACGATAATGATGATCAAAGAGAATATAACCACTACGTTTAATGATGATGGTATAAAACTTTCAAAATAAATTTGTCGTTACGACCCGCGCGCCACCTACTTTAAGTTAATAGTATTATGCCTATAACCTAAGTTGACAAAATTTTACCGCCATTTAATGAACGTATGGCAGCGCATAAAATACAAACAAACATTAATTTCTCTTTAGCTTGTTTTAAAATAAAAATTTCATTTATAAATTCAAACTTAACTTAAAATCAAATAATTAGTAAGTTCATATAATGTTATCTATTGTTATAAATTATAGAATAAGAACATTCCTGAATTTTTCTTCGAGATATTCACTCGCCTGTTACTTACATCTGTTTCGTTTGACCTCCACGTGTTCCATTGTAGATTGTCAGACTGAGAACTTGATCCATCTGTCAGCCTTATGACACGCATACAATTGTTTTATGGACCTTATTACAAACGTTTTCACATCTGTTACATTTCAAATTGTTAACCGGCAACATCGATTGTTCTCGTTTAACAACGATGGAAGAGACGGATGATAAATATTTTGTAAAAATATTGTCATTTGACATTTTGATGGAATAATAAAAGTTATACTTACGATTTTGCCCCTTCTAATGAAATAATTAGATACAGCGGGATATGTTATGCAAAGAAAATGTATTGAATAATTTAAAATTAAAAATTTTGTACAGCCGACTTCAATATAGGTTATTTAAGAATAACTCAATAACCATTGGTCTGACCTTGATCAAATTCATATGGGACCACACGAGAACTATCAGCTCTCATATAAAAAAAGAATCACCGAAATCGGTTCGCCCAGTAGAAAGTTATGAGGTAACACACATAAAAAAAAACATACACTCGAATTGAATACCGTCTCCTTTTTGGAAGTCGGCAGAAAAGGCTAAACATTTGCTAAACTAGATAGTATTTTATTGCTGCATAAAGTACCTACCTGCTATTGCAAAATACTAATTGATACTATAAACTTAATATTGCTTGATAAAATACTGATTTGTGATTATGCATAAATGCTTCATATGGATGAATCTACGATAATATATCATATAATATATCTACAAATAAATTGCTGTACGTTCCACTCGCTAGAACTCAAAAACGGCTCGACCGATTTAATAAAAAAAAATGATGGTTTACATTCACATTTGGACTTAGAAGGTGGCGCTGTTGTCGAGATCTAAAAATATACCATGTGAAGCCGGGGTGGATCGGTAATATTCTATTAAAGACTCATCATACCAATATGATGTGTACATCACATAATTATATCAGTTGTTCATTATTCTTATTGCATAACATCCGGGAACGTAAATAGAAATATTATTTCTAATTGAAAAACACTGGCCGGCAACGTGAAAACTGTTGTGGATCTTATTCGGTTGTGTTGACGACCGTATCGCTTTTTTACTGCAACTGTATTTAGAAACATAAGTTTCACGTGTAACACCACGTGCAGTTACAACGGACGTTGCTTATTGTTTTGTTGATAAGCCACTTTTGTGTACATACATTTTAGCGTAGAGCATGGGATTTCCGGAAGATTTACCGTATGGTAGGAAACAAAAAAACATATCATTTATTGACACTGCATCTACACTATACACATGAAATGACGTATTATAATAACAATACTATTACGTTTGTTACCAGTTGTCTCATTATAAAATTCTTGTAAGTTCAATGCGTCTTGTCTGTGTCGAATAAATGTTACGCAATATATTTCGCGATTGTGAATCGAATTTCATGATTCCTTTTTTATTAAAAGTTTAAACTTCAGGGATGGTCCCGTGTAAATTTGGAGGAAAATCCATCCCTGTGTGCCACTGGTCTTTTAGTAAAAGAAAAGTTAAAGTCAAATGTCAAAAACGGTCAATCATGATTTCCACCAGAATTACACAATTGCACTGCATCTATAAGGGCTTTATAGAAACATAAGAGAATACGAAGTTAACATTTTCTCCAAATATTTACCTAATTCAGGCGTGCTGATTATTATTAGACTTATACAATGACGGAAAATCAAACCTGATGCCACAACTCGAAAATTAGTAATAGGAGAGCAGTATTAGTAGAGACATCGGTGCTTCAACTTTTTTAAATTGAGTAACAGTCCTTTTAATTAAAGTATTCTTGCAATTTCTTTGATCAAGTCTCATTATTAATATAGTATACAAAATATAGTAAAAATACCAATGTATTTTTGTTTTGTTATTTGACGAAACTTCACATCCGCCTCATCTCAGTATTACGCCATCGGGAAACCCCACTATTTTATCTGCAGACTTCAAAAAGGAGACGGTACTCAATTCGACTGTATGTTTTTTTTATGTGTGTTACCTCATAACTTTTTACTGGGTGAACCGATTTCGGTGATTCTTTTTTTATTTGAAAGCTGATATTTCACATGGTCAAGGTCAGACCAATAGTTTTTGAGTTATTCTTAATAATTTATATTGAAGTCGGCTGTACAAAATTTTCTTGTCTTAACAATTTCTTGTCGCAAGCGCCGCCGCTAGAGGTGAATTAAAGTTAATATCCAAATCATTATATTTGAATATAATCAATGATTTAGATTATACGTCATCATGATCACGGAGATAATAGGGCAACACTTCAATCCTTTTTCATTTTACTCGAGAATAAGCGTAGTGATTCACATACTCTGCTCGAGTAGTAATTTATGTCCTTTTTTACTTGTACAAATAATATGTGCTGCATGTATTTTACATTATTTTTATCATAGGCACCATCATTATCGTTCCTTAACGTACATAAAAAGTAACGACGTGTTGCTTATTTTTTATACGAAAATTCCCCAAACTTACTCAAAATAATGATCAACAATCTCTTAAAATTGTTAAAATATCAGAATAAAGAGGTGAACTATAAATGTATATAATTTAACAAATTATTCGTCAATATTCATCTCTTCATTCTCCTCAAATTTATGAATATTTTTTTAAATAAAAATTACGTATCACATTGTGTCCGCGATGAACTCCTAAACTACTGATTGTTGAACTGATTTTAATGAAATTTTGCACACTGTTGTTGCACTTGTTCTTATCCCGATTAGTGACCCTCAACATTTTTTATTGCAAATTTAAGATTTTTTTATAGGACAGAGGGTCGTCGGTAAGGGCAGAACAACGACTGGCTGACCAACTAGTTAAATATATATGTAATTGTAAAATAATATTCAAAAATGGTAAGAGTTTATTTGCTTGATAAATGGGATGAATAATTATAAGATAATCCAAATTGTAGCAGTGGCTATGCTAGATATTGAACGTACATTATACTGTACTGGTGATATTTCAAATTAGTTCTATAAAATTAGTGAGTATTATAATTATCCGTGATCAATCCTTATTAATAACAGAAATGTAAGGTAAAATGTATATATTATCTAACTTGTAGATAATGTATGATTTTTATCATTGATTGTGGAAAAACGTGATTAATTCTACACAGTCAGTTCACGTGTACCTACCTACCCAAAAATAAATTTTTATCATATTTTAAATGTGTGAGAAAACTGCTATTCCACTAATCAAATTTTTGTACGGTTCCATATTTCCTACATACACTACTTACATAATTGGATTATATAAGTTTAAAATTTCAATTTTAATTTAAGATTAACTTAAAAAAATTATCGTTACGTCGGCGCATTATTGTCGTCCATTCAAGGAATAAAAACATTTTTTGATTGGTTTAAGGTAATTTAAATAATAAAGTAAGATTTTATTTACAAAATGATAACTATTATTTATAAACCGTGAAAAATATTTTTGACGTGAATTGACGGCGATGAAAGTGATAGAAAGATGTTATAAATAAATTCAAACTTAGTCCCCCGGGATGATTTTCTCTTTTAATCGAGGATGAAGTAAATTTTTATGGCATCACAGCTGCATCCACATCAGGTGGACTGGGCGCTCGTTTACTACCCTTATTCTTTAAAAAAAGATTTTGAATCAAATAATATTATGTATTAGTCGAAGAGAACTATAATACTTTTTCTACAAATTTGGAAAGAACATTACTATGGCAGAAAAATGTCATTATTTTAGTATATATGTGTATATATCGATTTAAATTAGTCTTCATTATAATAATCTGCATTAAAAAGGTTTTGTTTACGGAACTTCAATAATGACAATTAAAAATAAAAATAAAAATAGATTTGATTTTTTTACAACACTACATTCGTACTAAGGATAATTCAATACTCAATAGGCCAGTAATAAACATTGGACGGTTGTCGCCACATGTCAAACTGGTGACGTCAGGTCGCGCTTGGGCGCCAGATGTGGTAACTGTGTAATATTAGGCTGAGAATTTGCCTTTATTTTTTATGAGACCTTCTGTTTTTCAGTTATTAACTTTTACAATTGGTTAGGATTTAGTACGAAACCATATTGTCTCTGTTTCTTTTTAATAGGTTTGAAGGAAGTTAGAAATAAAAATGAATATCTCAAGATTTTAAAGGTACTTCCTACGTCCCATAACATTATCCATTAAAATGAATAACAACAGTCACCCTAGTCTCGTACCAGATGCGGTACGCGGTATACAACATAATAGCTGTAATAAAGCGAGCTGTGACGGCTGTATGACATCTGTATCTTTGCCGGCACGAACTCGATTAAAAAAGTAAAGGGTAACTCTGACTCCTGTGAAGAGTAAAAAAAGTTGTACGAAAATTGGAACAAATAAATTTTCTGAGAGCTGGTTTACTCAGTTACGTTCAGAACTTAAGAATTTAGATTTAATTTATAGGCTGTACTATTTCTGGTGTCTTGTTCATTGAATAACGATTTTGCTTAGTGATAAATATATAGAAAAAAAAAAATAGTTTTTCGTACATTTTTAACTATAATGGAAATTTTGAATGAATGGTCTTTACCCAAAAACAATACATCAAACATTGTCCAATGTAACAACATGTTACTTTTCTTTACAATATGTGTAGATACGCCTATGCCACACTGCCATGTTCAAGGAGGTTTCGATGGTAGCTTAAGCTAACATACAGTCTCATGGACTGTCTGCTGCGATAATATGTCAAGGTGTCTAAACAGACCAAAAAACATGTTGAGGTTTATATTACCATCAGAGCACTTGTATTATCGATTTCAGTACACAAAATACACATTAATAAACATTATTTAAATAATTAGATAATAATTAGCGCATGTGTATCGTGTAGTGGCGGTGTAAGAATATTCATTACACCATATCGTCCCTTGGGTGTCGTTAGAGACGACGGTCGGAAATTAAAACTGGTGATGGAAACTCCCTCTCCATAGCTTGCTAAGCATCCTCATAAGGTCAGAAGGCGTTCTTTGCAATTCAAAACAATAATTTACAAATATCGATATTAGGCACCATACGATACAGATATTTACTAATAGGTACGTTAGAAAATAAATTATGTTTTTGAATCGACCCCCGCCTCGCAACATGTGAACAAACATAATATGCGTTCAATATACATGATATCTGTGTAAATCCATACGTATATCATAATAAAGGCTATAATAGTTTGGAACGACTACAGCAGTAACATTTGTAATGAGGTACACTTGTACGCTCAGTGGGGTTTTCACCCTTGCAACATGTGCTTGAGTAAATAGGTTCTTTTTTGAACCCCTTTTGTTTTGACGCCTTTTGAGTCACTAACAAATCAGTAGTGATTGGTTTTCTGGTGACATATGTGTCTTACTTTTAGAGTTAGCATATTAATGATACCGTAAAAAATTATGCAATGAAATTGCCTTATATAGTGTTGTTTTTAGGAAAGATTTGTTTTAGACATCACATTGTACTCGTATAACGTATAAGAAAAATTGGGAGAAAGAAGAAACCATGGACTTGGAAGTTGAAGCAATAGCCAGAGTGAATTGGAGAAAAATTGCCCAAGATAAAAAAAAATAAAAGAAATATTGACAAAAAAATAGAGCTACTCGTACAATATTTATAAAGAAAATTTGTATAATGATTGCGAAATATATATTAACTATAATATAATATTAAAATAAGACGTGAATCGGTGTAGTCAAAGCTCCAAAATAAAAGTGTTCCAAAAGAAATAAAAAGGATAATTTCATATATGACTGGCAACCAAATACGGTATCTAAAATCGGAACTCGAGTCCGACGTTTCAAACTGAAGCTTCCGGCTTTAAAGCCCTTGGATATTAAGCAACTGTATTTTTTGATATTATCACAGTTTAAAGAGATCGTCGTTATTAAGTGAAAAGGACTTGAATCCACATATTATGGGTTATTAGGGTCAAAACCGTACCATAATATTACACTATACTTCCTAATAATTGTGGGTTGTAAGTTATGCAGATCTGAATTTTCTTTAGAAGTATTAATTTATATACGGTATTATAACAAAGTCCCAGAAAATATAAAAGGTCACTCTATTGCCAAGTTTAAATATTTTATTAAACTATAACTGTATAAAAAGGGTTATTATAATATAAATGAATACATGGTTAATAATAACCCCTGGGAATGTGGTGGTTGATTCCAAGCCGTTACTAAAATAAATTTTGTAAATAGTAATCTTGCATATTGTAAAATTTCCTAAAAGAAAAACTCTCGCTAGGTTTCTTGCTGGTTCTTCCCAGGACTGGTTTTTTTTCCGAACCAATGGTGAAGTATGAAAGGACTTTCAATAAGTAATCCTTTCAATATGTGATCTATATTTTTTTTGTATAATAAGGATGACAATCGAGCACAGTCTACTTGATGCTATATGGATGCTGTGGCCCATAGACATCTACATTTATCCTTAATTAAGAATCAAAATGCAGATGCGTTGTCACCCGTGAGGACTGAGATGGAATGCCTCATTTGCAGTAAAAAGAATCTCCGGTTCTCTACACTCACGATACGAAACGCAGCAGCATTAAGCTGCTTTTTTACGTTGGTATTCTGTAAGAGCGTGGGCCTACCCCGGTCGAGCCGACTCATTCGTGCTACAACTATACTACTAATATAGCTGCAGCATGGCTCTACCACGTAAAAAACCGCCTGGCAAACATGCCAAATAAGGTAATATGAGGAGGCAATCTACTGAGGGAGGCTTATGTTCAGCTGTGGACTTCGATAGGCTGTAATGGTGATGTTGATTATAATTCAAATTAAAAAGTTGACGACCACATGGCCTTATTATCAGAATGATTCAACATTTAACGCAATAATTAAAATTTTGTACGACCGACATCAATATAAATTATTAAGAATAACTCAAAAACTATTGTTCAGGCCTTGATCAAATTCATATGGGACGACATGTGAAGTACCAGCTTTCAAATAAAAAAAGAATCATCTATATCGGTTCACCCAGTAAAGAGTTATTACCGTCTCCTTTTTGAAGTCGGCAGAAATATATTTTGAAGATTGTCTGTGTCATGTATCAATAACTTTATCATATTTCACTTATTTCTGTGTCTGTGTGGTGTATTACATCTGTTCTCTATAATTTTCTTCTTCATCGGTTATCGGTTTTTGAAACTATATTTCATGGCCTATTGCCCTTTACCTTCTGTAGGATTTTTTTTGTATTTAAAATTAATGCCTGCTAGCTTATACTACTATAATGTCCTTTGGTCTTGGTCTCTTGTGTCTTTGGCTTCCTTCCGATTATTAGGACGTTGTCGTCGTGGTCGAAAATTGAACAAGGGGGCATTATCACAAGCATTAAAAACCTGTTATTTACATACTTTTTCATTAATACTTATTTTTTACTTTCAATGTTCAAAACAAATAAATATAGAAAAAAATATTTGCGATGAAAAAAATTACAACTTAAAGAATTTCCACTTTTATCATTTTCAAAGGTCTCACAGATTGATTTTTACGGTCATCTTATTACATACAATGTAAAACTTTCTATGTCTTCTTTACTTTGTAAATTAATCAACTTAAACTCCGTTTAATATTTAATATTTTTGTGTTATTTATTAAACTTTTTAAAAAAAAAAGTGTAACAAACCTTTCACGTCAGTGGACGTTGCCTCTCCTGAATCTCCTGAAGTAAAAGCTTTTGACATCTTCATTTATTTTGTAAAACGTTCAAATCCAGATAATTTAATATAACAATCCTTTGAACTTTGTACAATTCATCAATACACACTTACTGAAGAAAACATGTTATTGGCACATAATTAAAACACAGTTTTTCTAAGTAAAAACAAACACAAAAATGTCATTACACATCGTAATATTTGTTTCGCGTGCGTAAACTGTCCGAATACGCGGTGACCGCACGCACATACCTTCTCCCCAACAGTCTGAACTAAACTGAGTGTGAGTGACTGAGTGCGAGTGAACAACAAAACTGGATACAAGTTGTTGATTCGTATTCGTAGTGCCGGGGTAAAAAAGCGCGGCGCCAGCCCGGTCTCGCCTTTAGAGATGCGCTTGATACGGTTTTAATTGTTGTTATACTTATCTGTAATTAATCAATTTTCTATTTTTAAAATGCTTGTCTCCACATTTAACACATTTTCACGTACGATTATTTAAACACGTCATAATTCGAAACAAAAATTATAATATTTACATCGAATTTAGTATTGTAGTAGTATAGTTGTAGCACGAATGGGTCGGCTCGACCGGGGAGAACCACGCTCTCACAGAATACCAGCGTAAAATGGCAGCTTGTCACTGCTGGGTTTCGTATGGTGAGTGTAGAGAACCAGAGGCCCATTTTACTTTAAAAGAGGCATTCCATCTTAGTCGTCACGGTTGACGACGTATCTGCATTTTGATTCTTTATTGAGAATAAATGTAGATGTCTATGAGTCACAGCAACCACTTACCATCAGGTGTCACCCTATCCTATAAAAATAAAAGAATTCAGCTTCGTCAAGTTATATGTACTTAAGTATATTTCATACCCATCCCAAATAGTTGAAAATACAGTATTTTATGTAAAAAGTATGTGTTATGCATTAAAAATTAGGTAATAAATATGAGGAGCAATGCGTAAACTGTATGTTAGTCGCTGACTAACATTAAATCATTCTTTATGTTTATTTACTACAACGACATGACCGATAAAAATAAATCAATTTAACTAGCGAAGAAAACTTTATCGATGATTCGCATCACTGTTGCGCCAGCCGGTCGCATTCCCTGGTCGGCGGGGACGGCGGCTCGTGAGGATCGCTCGACGCCGTGCCACTCGTCGCATCTGAACATTTGTTCCAACTTGCAGGCTATTTCCACGTCCACATGTGCGCATCCGTGACTCACGCACGCATACGCGTTAAACGATAATTTAGGTAACGTACACATATTATATTATTCGCACCGGGTTTCAAAGAGGATTATGTCTTTAGATCGGAATTAGACTTGAGTTATTGACACATTGATGGTGACATAATATCTTAAATTTTATAGGAACCAATTCAACATCTAAGACACGTTTTTCCAAGATTAAAAACGGAAAAATATACATTCAAAGGTTAAACTGTAATCGATGTAGATTATTAAGTTTATTATTATTATTAGTATTTTTTTAAATAATAATACCACAGTATAAAGAGAGGCCCTTTATACTATGATAATACTTTTTTTAAATTTAATAATAAACTTTAATTAATAATAAACTTTAGATGTAGTTGGTAATGCACGTCATAATGTCAGGTTATACAGACAGGACGTCTGTAGCTGAGGTTATGCTTTTGATACTATTTTATGGGCGTCAGTAAAGATAAGTAAAGATATAAATTAATCCTTTGTGTATAAGGTTCTCGCCTAAAAGGTAGGTAGGTACTGACGCGTCTTCTTTTAAGGCAGAACATGCCTTTTTTGTTTGCTCCTGTTGCGATTTTCTTCAAAACCGTGTGGCTTGCGGCCTGTCTCGGTGGCGGCGTCCTCTTTATCATCTCTTAACGCGTCCAGATTTGGCAACGTCGATACGAAATCCTGTTCCGTCGGCTTTTTGCTTAAACATTTCCTCAGTTTCGGGGAACGACTTACAAAAAAGCGAAATTTCGCCTCCAGCCGTTTATACAGGTTTTGTCATGAATTTTTATGAAGCTCAAACAGGAGTTACAGTAATTCAAGTCATAAGCGTAACAAACCGCATGTTTCAACATTTCTATAAATATTTTGCTTTGAAAATTTGTACCAAATATAATAAACACTGTTCTCGTCTTATCTAAATATGAACTTCATCTCAAACTGAACTCACAATACGTGTCATTTCCAAAGATAGTTTTACAATATTTATACAATAATTTGAGTAGCGGACTCAATGCACAAGTGTGAAGGGATAACTCCCGAACAAATAGAATATGCCTGAGATAGTAAATATTCGGGCCAGTATAAACCTGCCCTGCGTAGGCGTCAAACGGTCAGGTAAGGCTTTTGACACCTAGCTATGACCGCGAGAGGACGGCGTGAATATCATCGCGTTTTGTTTAGCATCCGTTTTTTGACTATTTGATCAGGTCTCGATAGCAATTTCGACCTGACAAGTGTGACCATGAATAAAGTATTTAAATTAGCATTAGCAGTAAAACAAAAGTAAGACGTAGATTTGATAATTATGTGACACGACAAAAGGAAATGAGACAGGAGATGGGTAGCAGCATGGTTCTGCTAACAACTCAAAAGTATAATAAAAAAAAAACTGTGGTTGCCAACCCGCCTGCTTAGGCGGCAGTTTTTTTACTATGGCAAATATCCCCCCTATGAGGCATTATATTTATTATACATGGTAGAGCCAAGCTGCAGCTATATTTATAGTATAGTTGTAGCACGAATGGGACGGCTCGACCGGGGAAGGACCACGCTCTCACAGAATACCAGCGTAAAATAACAGCTTAATGCTGCTGTGTTTCGTATGGTAAGTGCAGAGAACCGGAGACCCTTTTTACTGTGAAAAGAGGCATTCCATCTTAGTCCTCACGGGTGACAACACATCTGCATTTTGATTCGTAATCGAAGATAGATGTAGATTTCTATGGGCCACAGCAATCACTTACCATCAGGTGGACTGTGTGCTCGTGTGTCACTCTTATCCTATAAAAAAAATTATATGGTGGACTCTTCATAGGAGGTAAAAAATGAATTAATTGTGTAATATAATTTATGAAAGCCCAACTATCTAGTTATAGAAAAATATACATTTAATTTCACATAGTTTAATTTAAAAAAATTACTAGAACCACTAGAACATCAAATCTATAAAACGACAACCAATTAAGAAACTAACTTTCATTAACAATCGCTTTATGTAATAGGTTACTATATACATACTACATTATTTTCGCAAAGTTTGTTTACTATATTCATGAAAAGAGCATGAAGTGTAAACCTTTTGAGCCTTAAGAATGCCAGACATCGATTGGTGCCAGACGTAAAAACGATGCTTCAATTAAGAAGATAAATAAAAAAATAAATGTTGTTACTCAACGACCTGTCAATCAGCAAGGCTCCGGATTTAATTGACTTGCTGATACAACACTGAACATTCGAAACGTTAAAAGAACTTGGAAGTATAATACTGACCATGACTGACCACCTGGCACGGCAGTGACAAATGGCGCCAAATATTAACAAAATCAAATATAATATAGGTATTTAGAAATATTTGGATAAATGCTTATTAAAAACTTCTTTTCTCATACGAGAAAAAACATTAATTTGATCTAATTCAAACAGATATACATTTTTACTTTCTAATTATATTGCAGAAAAATGTTCAAAACTGTATCTGTAGAAAACTTATTTCGCTTCCTTAAAACTATTTTCTTTTACTTGGCGTTGGGAATTTAAAATCAAGAAATATATTCTATAGAGTCAAAGAGCTTTCAACTTATTCTAAACCTTATATAGTCATTTATAGAATATAATTTAAAATGTACGAACAAATCTCAGCTGATATACATGAGTCGGTTTAAATTTAAACTCTAAAATGTATACTCTATAGTTCTTTTTGTATAGAATAAAAAAGCTCGATCGGCAGGATTGTAGGCGCCGTGGTTGACGCCGTGGCGCCGGCTGGCCGCCGACACCTCGTGTATTATGAACTAGCCCCGTGACCTGGCGTCGATCAACTGGTATTTGACTCAGCAAATAAACTACCATACCAGTAACTCATTTCGAAGCAAATACGGAATTGTTTAACATTCATGGTGTAACGCGCTGATCCAATGTATATGACGACTTAAGAATTTTCGAAGAAATACGATTTTATCTTATAAGATAAATAACTGCAGTGAGCGTTATTAATATCTTTATATTTTAGTATTTGCAGTGTTATAATGACACAGTGTCATTTTAATTATATAATAAATAAATAAATATTACATAAGTAGTAAATATATGTTTATATGTATTTGGTTTCTTGAACTTTCATTGTGTAATATAGGTAAGCGTTGGCACATAAATATGCTTGAGGAACAAAGATGTTCCTATAAACAATGATATTATATATAAAAAAGAGGAAAGATATCCTTTATAATATCATTGCCTATAAAACATCTTTGTTGTGGAACTAAAAAAAAATTTTACGAAGTTAATAATTGTATCTTTAGATCATTCGGTAGTTCTCCTCCTGGTCGAAAATCGACCAGAGATATTGTTAGAAAATGTTTTTGAATCCATGTTAATACATACAATGTAAACAATAATAAACTATGGTGCTGTCACAGACACAAAACGCTTCTTGCATTCGCTTCGGCTCTACAACTACATTCTTTAGGTTGCAGCAAAACAAAAACGCCCACTTAGAAAGGAAAAGACTTATCTCTTTTTTGCAGACTCTAAGCGAAAATATCGATAATTTATGCAAGCATCCCTAACAAACAAGAATGCAGCGAGAACATTTCATATGACATTTGACTTTAATGCTTTGGAATACGACACGTTATCTGTTGCTAATATACTTAAATAAAAGCTTTGATTGAAACAGGTGTTCGCGGCAATGGTCGTTGCAGCTAAATTTAACGGAAAACGGACTTTATGTCTGTGGCCGTACAACAGAATGTTCGGTAGCAGTTACATAGTTTATAAGGCATTTTGGACGGACAGTGCACTACATTGCTCCCAGATGTGCGTTTCTGAGCACGCAGAGGCGTATCAGTGGCGCGGGGAAGCAGTAATGGGGACGATGTTGGCAATTAACGGAGCTTTTAAAATCAACTTCTCTCCGCAATTTAGCTAGTAACTATAACTTGGATCGAATTACTTATACGGATAAATGGCTTGTCACACGTTTTATACGGACTGAATTAATGAAATGGTGTTGGCTTCGCATGATCGTTGCTAACTAGGGTAATTAGGTGCACCTATTGCTATCCTGTGATCAATTTTTAACTTTGTTTATAGGATAGGGTGACAAACAAGCATACAGTCCACCTGATGGTAAGTGGTTACTGTGGCCCATAGACATCTACATCTATCCTCGATTACGAATCAAAATGCAGATGCGTTGTCACCCGTGAGGACCAAGATGGAATGCCTCTTTTCCAGTAAAAAGGGTCTCCGGTTCTCTACATTAACCATACGAAACACAGCAGTGTTAAGCTGCTATTTTACGCTGGTATTCTGTGAGAGCGTGGTCCTTCCCCGGTCATTCGTGCTACCACTATACCACTAATATAGCTGCAGCATGGCTCTACCAGGTGTAGAGCAATGCTGCGGCTACTTAGAGTATAATATATACTTATGAATATTCTAAGATTTTTCAATATTAACTTTTTATTGGTAATCATTTCAAAAATAGCATTTAATTGGTGGAATAAATAAATGACAACACAGTGTATTAAAAAAATTAAGGGGAATACCCAAATTGCATAATATTCGTTTTTTAACACATCATCATCATCACTACAGTCCTTCACAAATCCACTTCTGAGCATAGCCCTAAACCCAAAGAATGCCACAAAGCACGGTCCTGAGTCACCTGCAACCATCCACTTCCTGCATGTCTTACCAGGTTGTCACTCCATCTAATGGGGGGCCACTCGTAAACCTTGCTTCCCTATCGGTGGCCGGTTCTTCGAGCTATATGGCCGGCCCATTGCCACTTTAGTTTACTAATCCGTTGGGCTATGTAGGTTACTCCGCTTCTACTGAGGATATCCTCATTTTTAATTTAAAACCACGAGCATAGCTTTCTCCATAGTCCTCTCCATAGCTCGCTGATTCTTAACATATTACAGTATAAAGCAAAATGAGTGGGGCTTATGATAAATATAAAGAAACGAACAAAGAAATCTAAAAGAAAACCAAAAAAATGCTGCAAAGTTTTGCGTATATTGGCACCCCACCCTCACTGATATTGGTGAAAGTAAAATTGCACCGCCTTTAATTTCTCAGAGGTTTATGGAGCAATTAGTTTTTTTATTTAGTTCTTTGTGTGAGAGTGCATAGTTGATGTGAAAAAGTGTAGCACCGGGGTAGCCATGGTGCCGAGGTTGTTCAGGGCTTCAGGGGCTAAGTGCTCGTCGTTAATTTCACGGTAGGCGAGGTGCGATCCCCGCCGGCACCAATGGAAATTGTTAATTTCTATTTTAAGCGCTGATATGCCATGTGCTCGGCGGTAAAGATATACATGAAAGGGAAACCTACAAGTCCGTGGAATAAAGTTAAGAAGACATGTTGAATTGAAGCAGTGTAAAGAATTAACAGCAAAAGTTTTGATGCTATTGGAGGTTGAAATAATGTTATTTTTTATAGAATAAGGGTGACAAACGAGCACACAGTCCACCTGACGGTAAGTGGATGCTGTGACCCATAGACATCTACATTTATCCTCGATTAAGACTTAAAATGCAGGTACATTGACACCCCTGAGGACTAAGATAGGAATGCCTCTTTTTCAATAAAAAGGGTCTCCGGTGTAAGTAGGGTTTTCAGGTAAAAGGTATGATGTCTTTGTTTTCAATTTGTATCATTAGATAGGTTAAAACTTAGTGATTATCTATGAAGAACAGCTTAGTACTAACAACAACACTCACATGACACAACGTTACCTTATGAGACTACCTTTTTTATAAGTTCACAACATACTTTACCTGATCGCAAAACTCGTGGTACATCAACACCTTTTTAACACCGACGAAAACAGAGGAGTGTTATATGTCTGTGATTTTTCGTTTGAAAGGTGTCTTAATCGAGAGTGTTCTTAGCTGTGTTTCAAGAAAATCTGTTCAGCCGTTTGAAGATCATCAGTTCTTTTTGTTACGGGGGTTTTTAAATTTTTCAAATTTAAATTATTATACAAGTAAAAGTGACAAACGAGCACACATTATGGGAACCGGATACTGTGGCATATACGTCAATCTATCATAGATTAAGAATCAAGGCCAAAATCAGTTCAAAAAAAGTTCTCTCACCATACGAAGCAATGTAGCATTATGCTGCTAGTTTACGCTTGCATTCTGTGAGAGCGTGGTCTTTCTCCGATCGAGCCATAATAGAGTTGAATAGTATTCAGCTTCAGCGTAGTACCACTTAAAGAATCAGTAGGATATCCTATCGTTGTCCCATTTACTACAGCTTCTTGCCCAAGAGAGTTAGAAACTTTTCATTCTTAATTACAAATGATTGAAAATTGCTAGGTTTCCTTAGGACTGTACCTAATCCCTTTGAGCTATAAAGATTATTACCATTGACATTCCATATCCTTTTTTATTTCTGTTATAGAATATTGCAATTACTACTAGATAAACTATAATCGTTCGTCGATCGTTGAAATAAATATACGTAGTCGATATTTTGCCTGCCATTGTTAGTTTATGGCTGTCAGGACCCGCAATTATCAAGCCATCTCTTTTAAATAGCTTTTAAATAAATGTGCATGAGACTCTTTTAAAATACATTGGTTGATATTTAAACAATACACTTCTTTAATAACTGTATTATGAGACAAGAAATCGGTTTATACAATCGTTTTTTATTTTTTTTAATTGGTTATAGACTCGTACGATTAGTACTTTTGCCAGTTCAAGTTAAGAAATATTTCCTTAAAGTAATTTTATGTGATATTTTTGTTATTTTTACGGAGCCTGTTCCTGCGCTGTGCTCCTTGTCTACTGCGTCCCATAACAAGATTCCGCTCATACTTCTGCGGATGTTGTTATATTTTGCGCGCATAGTTTTCTGTAGCTTATTAATATGTTCTGTTTGAAGAGTATCGTGAGACAATGATAATCACGGACTGTGAGGCTCATGTGTGAGGCATACCGACTTAGTCTGGAGAATGCGTATCGTTCTTTGTTTGAAGTGGGTGGTGAAATTGACTGCAATAGCAGTATTTTAATACACACATATTTAATATAACATGCATTAGGTGTTCAAGCAAAATATTTTTTTAAGCAGATTCTTTATAAAGTAATTTAAATATCAAGAGACCTGGACAAATTAATATATAATAATAATGTCCTCTAGACCGAATTTTGGTCACGACAGCGAGCCTCTACGTCAGTACGCCAAACTATCCAACGGCGCAGGACAGGATTACAGCGCGCAAGTGTATGGGTAAGTATAGGTGTACTCTCTATTCCCTCACTCTCATAGTCCGATGGGACGGTAAACCAACACGACCGGAGGGAGATCAGGCGCAGGATCAACGACTTTACGTGCTTTCCGAGGCACGTAGATGAGACACCGCCAACTTCCTAACTCCGGGCAGCTACTGATAATTTCTTGATGGAAAACGTCAATAACTGATTTTTTTTGACCCGACTCGGGATTCGAACCCAAGTGTCACGATCAGCAGCTTAATGTTGCTATGTTTCGTAGGATGGGTGTAGAGAACTGGAGACCCCTTTTACTGGAAACGTCGCATGATATCTTAGTGCTAAGGGGTGACAACGCATTTACATTTTGATTCTTGACTGAATGTATAGTCTATGAAATTGTTTGACACCCTTATTCCATTAAACAAACCTAACCTAGGTGGTAGAACTGTTGAAGGTGAGGGTCACCGGTATTGTGATCTGTCAATAGAAGAGTCATTTTTATAGGATACGGCTACAAACGAGCACACCTGATGGTAAGTGGTTGCTGTGGCCCATAGACATCTATATCTATCCTCGTTTGCGAATCAAAATGCAGATGTGTTGTCAGACGTGAGGACTAAGATGAAATGCCTCTTTTCCAGTAAAAAGGGTCTCCGGTTCTCTACACTCACCATAAGAAACATAGCAGTGTGAAGCTGCTATTTTACGCTGGTATTCTGTGAGAGCGTGGTCCTTTCCCGGTCGAGCCGAGAGAGTGTAAAATAAAGTTTTGTATGTTTCAAAACTAAACAAAATTAAATATATATCAACAATTGACTTTACAAGTGCCTTGTTTAACGCGCTATGTTATGCTCAGTAGGGGGTAACAGCGCCAGTCGGTGCGTAAGTCACCGTCACCTATAATTACTCCTAACCCAAATCCCAATCCATGCATGCACCTGATCCCGGGGGCGCGCACCTGCGGCGAATCCTTTCGTTTTTTTGTGCACACACCTGCACCAATCCCACGCCGCTGCGCTATTGTGCAATCGTAGACTTAAAAAAATCATAGACAAGGATTACTTTCTTATGACATAAATTAACGGCATAGTAAATGTGATAGGTATTTGGAATTTTGCCGGGAACGTAACCGCACGTGGATTGTTGCTCTTGTATTATATTCCTTTTAATAATGATAAGAAATGATATGGTTTAGTATATTAAATGTCTGCGATTATCATGAATTAATGTCGGTATACTAGAGTGTTAAGTTTTATTTGTCTTTAAGGTAGAGAATGTCTTAAGCATTAAGTCCGCCTATATACATTGCTATGTATATGAAGAATAAATAAAGGATTGTGTAGTAGCGGCGTAGTAGAATCCACTACCCCTGATTATCATCCAATGGGTCTCGTAAGAGATGGCAGAGGGAAATAAAACAGACGATATGCATAACCATCTTCCTGATAACAACTGTACGTAATTATGCAAAAAGGATCCAACCCGCGATAAGTTAATTTGAGTTTATGATATTTGAACTATCCATACTTCAAATATCATAAACTCAAATTATCGGTATGGTTTCTGTCTGTTTTTAATTTTTCTTCTTATTTGTGTTACTTTTGCTAAAATTGTTACATCACATAATAGTATAGACGACGAACATTATTTTTCAAGTCAACATTTTTGACACAAACTCGGGTTGGATCCTTTTTGCATAACCACGTCCAACTCAAGATAATTAAAAATTTGCCCTTATTTGACATGATTGCCAAAGAGGGGAGGGGTTGAATCTATCTATGAGGGAAAGTTGGAAAGTCTCACATCAAATACTCTGACGGTTATGTAAGTCTCAAGTAATTGTGTCCGTTTTGGCAGCTTGAGATACCATAGATATATAAAAACCTCCCAAAATCTTCGTAATGTGACACATTACGTATTGTGATTTGTTAACAAATAATTATAAAGTAAGAAGTCTATAGTTACGTGGTAGAGTCAAGCTGCAGCTATATTTATAGCACGAATGGGTTTCGAATAGTGAGTGTAGAGAACCGGAGACCCTTTTTACTGGAATAGAGGCATTCCATCTTAGTCCTGATTCGCAAACGAGTATAGATGTAGATTTCTATGGGCCTCCGCAACCACCTACCATTAGGTAGACTCTGTGCTCGTTCCGCACCATATTTCTATAAAAAAAACTTAATCATTTCACTTTGTTTTCCTTCATTTTTAGTTGACTTCAAAAAAAAGGAGTAGGTTCTTAATTCGATTGTATGTTTTGGAACGAAGTTCCTTATCGCACGGTACGAATTTGGCGGATGGGGGCTAGACGAGAAAAAGTGTAAGATTTTTCCATTACGACCCCCTTTCTGTAGTGCGAGCGAGATGGAATAATATTCATCTCCCTCGCACTTTTCTTATCTTGCCACGAAAGAAATATTATTTTATATGACGCTTCATTTTAATAGACGTTAGTAATTCATTTAGTTGTATTTGTTAATCAATAATATAATACGTTTATCAATAATAATAATATACTACGAAAGGAACTTCGTTCCATCCTAGTGTTCCACGACACTCATGCATGTTTTTTTGTATGTAAAATTGGTTCACAATTGACGAAGATACTGCCTGACAGCAGTATCTTCGTCAATTGTGAACCAATTTTGATGATTATTTTGTTATTTAATAGCTTATACCTCAGGGGTATACCCTTATAAATTTAAATAAAAACTTATTCCCCTATGAGACGCTAAATAGGGGATGAAATTTTAGTCTAAATATTTAAGACATATTAATATCTTAACATCGCCGTGGCAATAGGTTGTAACAAAAACGGATTTTCCTTGTACCTCGCCTGTAATAAAACGTTTCATGAAAAAGATATACGCCGGGCATAAGTTGTAACGAATCTGTAAGCTGTAACCTCACTTAATACCCCAAAACATTTGGCTGGTAGTCTGTAAAAAAGTGTTCCTTCTTAACTCATTTGAGAACCATAACTAGTGGCACCATGGCTTCATTGTGTAAGACAACCTAAATAAACTACAATATTAACAATTCACACAACGAAATTGTACCTTCTATTACATTATAAGTTCTGTGGCATTTGACCTCCTAGACTGTGTGAAGGTCGATACTTTAATTTTTTACATAAAAGGTGTGATTCTGAATCCGATTAGGGAAGCTTTTTTATTGTACAAATTGCCTTCATGCCGCTCGTTACCTGATACAGTTGGAAAGGATGTATTGTCATACGCCGTCTAGATAAATCAAAAGCAGATGCCGAGAAGATAAGAACTATGTAGGTCATTTTTTATAGTATATATTTAATTCGGTTATTCATTTCGATCAGTTCAAATATATATTTAAATGTAAATGTTTTATATTATTGATGCTTAACATAAAACCGTATATAATAGCGCGCATTGGGAACAAAACCTGCTGTGATGTGTTATACTTTTAAGAATTGAAAGACGTTGAAAGGCTACAACCTGAAAAACGTCTGGTGTTATATTAAATATATGACGGGCATGGCAATTTCACGGTAAATTCTTTAAGAAAAATTCAGTTAGTGCGTTTTTTCATTGTTTTATTGATACCAATAACGATATATTATAATTACCGATATTCCACCGATATTATCGAGAAGCCTTTTCATTTAACGATACGGTACCGATATCGTGGCAGTAAAACAACTTTCATGCCTAAAAATTATTGCCATATTGAATTTATTCAATAAATAACTGTCATATTCGAATTTTATATAATCATTAATCACACTGAAATTCTACTAATATAATTTAGTTAGTATTTTTAATATGTAAGTATATTTTATTAAGAGAAACCATAATTTAAAAAAAGAAGAAGAACAAATAACATATTATGGTATTTGTTCTTTTGTTTTGATAGAATTCTGTCAGTGCCAAGTCAGTAATAAATTTAAAATCTGGAGATGAGAGCGAACCGCGAATGACAGACGCTTGAATGAATGAAATGCATGACAAGTCACGCACACATATTTTTCACATAGAATAGGCAAAATTGTATCGACATGTCGTATACCGATATATAGTTATCGTCTTGACCAATGAAAAAACGCTCGTAAAGCCATGACCATTAGACCAGCAGGATAATTATTTTGACCTAATAACCCAAAGGAGATAATCACTACGAATAAAACCTTATTTGCGTGCCTTCTGCTCGGAAGTCTCTATGCGCAAAGTAGTATATTAGCAATTGTGATATTTTTATTATACTTACCATTGACCAATGTTACTTATCAATGATACTTACTTACGTTTAAAAAAGTTGAATTGTGTGTGTTGTTAAGTTGTTTTGTATTGTGTTGAGTCCAAGGATATCGGTATAATATATATAAAATTTATTCTTTTAATAAAAGCACATACGGAGAGCAATGTGAGGGACCTAAAAGGTACGTTAGTGAGGTAAGGTAAGTATGTGAAAATTTGGAGTTTAAAAAATTGGACGATTACCACGACTGCTAAATGGGAAGTTAAGAAGGATATGCTAATAATAAAAACGTGCTAAATAAAACAAACATTTCGTGGTATTTTTTGGAATGAGATTTGACAAGTGTCTGCTACTAAAATAATCGCAAATAAAATTTCTCGATGCGCCCCCAAACGCTTTGTGAGGTCCGAAATAACAGTGATAGCAAAAAATACCACTTCATATGACTAATGATCTCATCAATTTCTCGGCAAATTCCTTCCGAGGATGGCAGCACATGCGCGGGAGTCAGCGACACATGTCATCGGCGAATGAAATAACGACTTGTGTTTCCGGTGCGAAATCGAGAAACGTTAGACATAATAATGGTATGCTGTAAATTGTTTGGAATGAAAAAAATGTTTTTTTTTTATAGAATAAGGGCGATAAACAAGCACACAGTTTACCTGGTAGTAAGTAGATACTCGTACTGTAGCCCATAGACATAGGTTACAAAAATAGTGGCCAAAATCTCCTCTAACATTTTAACTGACTTCAAGTAACCTACAACAAATTACCTGTAATGTTCTTCTCTAGAATAAGTAATTTTGTGACGTTAAGAATTTATTTCCATTTCATATTATTATAATTTTATTAATATAACACTGTTAACTACTCGTTCATGTTTTTTTTAAATGTAATTAAAAAATTTAATTAAGTGTGACAAACGAGCACACAGTCCACCTGATGGCAAGTGATTGCTGCGGCCCATAGACGTCTACATCAATCCTCTATTACAAATCAAAATGTAGATGCGTTGTCACCCGTGAGGACTAAGATGGAATGCCTCATTTCCAGTAAAAAGGGCCTCCGGCCACCTGCACTCACCAAGCGAAACGCAGAGGTAAACCTCTACTTCACGCTGGTTTTCTGTGAGGTCATAGTACCACCCCGGTTCGAGCCGGCCCATCCATGTGACAGCAAAAGCTGCCGCGTGGCTCTACCAATGTTATTGTGATTCCTCAACTGAATATAAGAATATTGCTATATTGTCTTAGCCACTTATCAGAGTACTAGTGGACTTTACTGTAGGTCTTGAGTTCGAATCTCAAGCGTAGCAACAATAATGCAAACAACAGTTTTTGATTTTCATAATGCATCGTAGACTATCTTCGATCTTATAAGTTACATAGGACACGTGTAGTGCAGGACCAGTGAATGCATCTGTAACATTATTAAATAAGGGGGGTATTTAATAATGTTACAGATGCATACGATACGATATCAACCAAATATTAAGTTTCACTTCACTTTTGAAAAATCGCAGCTTTTAGCTTATCCATACAAATCTTTTGCATAATTTGTACACCTCCACCGAGCGTTCTCACTAAACTGTATCGTATCTGTTTACACCGCATGCGTAGCTAAAAAAAAAACACTAAAATACGCCGATTTGACAGTCAATGAGCCGGATGCCGCATTTAATTAGTTCAAAATTGGTCACATGTTTAACTCTCCTTTAGATGGTGTGAATACATAAAACGAGGGGAAACTTTCTCAGCGCACAAAAACGGCGAATTAGGTACGACTACGAGGCATTTAAAATGTTTGGTAATGATTTAAATTGACTTCCAAATTACTGCCGGTAATAAAATAAGAGACTAAATGTTTACGTATCCTTTCTCATTGTTTCTTTTTTCAATGAGAATAAAAAAAAGCAATTATTAACCACGATTTGTGGTTACCGGTTTGGGTAGATTATAAAAATTTAAATCTAAGGCTTTTTAGCTTCTACAGTAAAATTAATGTCCAGGATTAAAATCTAACAGTTTTTATTTTTAATTTATAAAGTAGACAGGGATAATTTACATTTCTTTTGTAAACGCATTTGTGGAACTATGAATTTAAATAAATCAAGAATTATATGACGTATGACAACAAAACCACTGGGTTACTGTTTTTAAACATCGTAAAGACTAAAGAGGGATAGTTCACATTTAGTTATAGAATAATTACATGTTGTTTTAATTGCATTTTAGACAGAATTTATAATAATACTAGGCGGAGAGCTGGCGATACATTTTGAGCACAGATTTGACCCATTTTTTATAGGATAGGGTGACAAACGAGCACACAGTCCTAAGTGGTTGCTGTGGCCCGTAGACATAATCTACATCTATCCTCGTTGGCGAAAAAATGCAGATGCGTTGTCACCCGTGAGGACTAAGATGGAATGCCTCTTTTCCAGTAAAAAGGGTCTTAGGTTCTCTACACTCACCATACGAAACACAGCAGTGTTAAGCTGCTATATTACACTGGTATTCTGTGAGAGCGTGGTCCTTCCCCGGTCGAGCCTACTACGTAAAAGTAAGGTAAAATATTTGTATTAAAAATATAATTGACCCAGCACGATATAACATAAATTGTATTATATTATCAATAATAAGCGTAGTATATCGGTTGTAGATCCTTTGAATGGGGTGGCACGGACCCAGACCACCCCAATATATTAATTATCATTTAGACACATGTTTATAATTTTTATCATCTAATAATGCAAAATGAAAACTATCAACCCTTTTTTACCGCTACAAAATTCTTTGATAAATATTTTGTTACGTAACTACCTTGGAAAATCATTTGGGATATAAACTATCTTTATGAAAGCACTGGTCGTATAAAATTATGCATTTTTGTTGTTCGCATCGTTTTTGCCTGTTGTCGCCGCAAAGATTTCGCCAAACTTCCCCAAGGATTACAGGAATCGACGTGTGTATTTAGTTGCCATAACAACTTAATGAGCTTGCAACATGTCTCCAGAGAGAACTCAACCAAAACTCTGCTTTATTGCACTCCATTATGCTTGATGGAGTGTCGTTACTACCCATATGGGTTATTTCGCTACGAATTCATTCTGTCTTGTTCTTGTCTAATGTTCTACATTATTATTGCATATTGATTTATAGGTTTTAGTTTTAAAATAATACTAGCAACGGTATTTTTTTAAATAATATTAAAATAAGGGTATAGGTAATTTTTTAATAAAAAATATACCATTAAATTATATTACTGGGAGCACTATTCTGGTAGTCCCTATACTGTAAAACCCTCAAAATAAGCTTGTAACGTTTGTGCTAGGATTGGTTCAAGAAAGTAGTCGAATGATGCATTCGAAATCGAACCCATGACTAATTGGATTGTGTATTCTGTCCACTCTGCCCTTCAACGTTAGACTACGGTCTATTTAATAACATTTTTAGTTAGTTAACTATTTAAAAAAAATAGTATGGGTTTCTTTTATGGGGTTGTAAATGGGTTATAAAAATTGCATCTTGCTTGAAATCATACTGAGAGCTACAGTTCAGCAATATTGCCGGTGGTAGTTACTTTTCCAACACCTTGGATCGTATATTCCGGCAATGTTGCTTTATTTAACTGTATCGCTGAATAATTGAGTTCATAAGCATCCTTGAAGCTATAAACTAAGCAATATTGCACTGCGCGATATAGATGGCGACTGCAATTGTCACTAACTAGCCCATTTTCGAGGGCTTTAAAATTCACCTGTAAGTAATACCATAAATATGTATCTTTTTTATATTATTCTAAGCCAGCACTTAACTACCATCGCACCTGATGGTAAGTGGTGATGTAGCCTAAGATGGTGAGGCGCACTGACTTAACAAAAGCCTATTCACTCTTGCCTTGAAGACACCCACATTATACTCGGATGGAAACACAGATGCTGGCAAATTATTCCACACCTATGCTGTACGCATGATGAACGATGTTTGACCGTTTGGTTCGAATGCGTGGAAAATCAACAAGGGGTGGAGACTGGCCGAACGTCTGGTTGTCCGATGGTGGAAGGGAGAGGGAGGAATTAAATTATGCAATTCCTGTGCACACTCTGCGAAATGCATCCTGTAGAAAACCGAAAGGCTTTACTTTGCGCCTGTGTTCGAGACTGGTGAGATTGGTTTTAACCAAATTCGGTTCACCAATAAGCCTCTTAAGGTAAAATATATAGCCGTGTAATGATATCGAACATGATAATTTAAAATGGAAGCGTCTGTAGCCTAATGATTAAAAACGTGGTGTTTTTAAGGGATAAGGGTGACAATCCAGCACACAGTCCACCTGATGGTAAATAGTTGCTGTTACCGCGCCCATAGACATCTACATCTATCAGCATGTCAGCGTTCAGCATCAGCGTTGTCACCTGTAAGGACTAAGATGGAATGCCTCGTCTCCAGTAAAAAGGGGTATCCGGTTCTCTACACTCACCATACGAAACACAGCAGCTTTAAGCTGCTATTTTACGATGGTATTCTGTGAGAGCGTGGTCCATCCCCGGTCCAATCGACATATTCGTGCTACAACTATACTACTAATATAGCTGCATGGCTCCACTACGTATAACACGGTTCAAATTGGCCATTCGCCTTCTGTCGAAAAAAGGAAGACCGAAGATGAAGAGCAAAATCAAAGGTGCGATACGTCCCGTACAGCAATTGCCAATCGAAGGGAATCATTCGGAATAAGTATAATTGCTAATCCGCTAGCTTAGGAAGAGAAGCAGTGAAATGTGGTCGACCATGTGGCTTCCACCTTATAGTCTTCTTCTTCGTTATCAGGCCATTAATGCCTTGCTGGATATAGGACTCCTACAGTTGTAGGGTGGATTTGCTTTAACCACCAAGATACACACACTCGCACGCACGCAGGCATGCCCGCCCGCACTCACACCCGCACGCACGCACGTACTAGTAATAGTAATGTAAGATTTATTTCGATTTATTTTATCTTTCCCTTGATGAACTCTGACACGTGCTCCGTTGGTTTTTATTTAACGCGCGTTATTTTTAACGTAAACAAACTAAGACGCCATCACTCATTGTGTTGTAAACTTCGAGCATTTGTTTCGGAAGTCCGACATCCTGAACTTTGCGCCAAGGGTACACAACATTTTTTTTGAAAATGAAATTAAAACTTTTGTTTATTCAAACGATTTTTTTCTTTTCACAACATTCGAAAGCGTTTAAATTTAGAAGAGCCTGTAATTTTAAGAATAGTACGAATGTTTGTCGTGTGATGGTAGGAGGCTTTATTTTAGAACTTTAGATGAAACAGGTTTATCGCCATCTGTCAGATGCCCTTAGATTTTTGTCATATTATTAAAATAACACTCTCAGAAATAAGAGAAGGCCTGTACCCAGCAGTGGGACATATATATGCTGTATCTTTAACTTTTAACTTTATGGTTTCAAATCGAAACTCTGCAAAAGGCCTTACATAACATTTGATAGCAAAATTATCTTCAAATAACCCATAGAAAATATATTTTATTTTCTTTTAAAGCCTATAGAATTCCACTGATGGCACTGTCAGGCCTCTCCCATAGATTGCCTCATAGGGGGGATTCTGCCATAGTCGCCACGCTTGACAAGCGGGTTGGCAACCGCAGTTGTTTATTTTTACTTGTTATTAGGAAGATGCTGCTGCCTATCTCTTGCTTTGTTTCCCTCTGTCGCTTCTTACGACATCCGCGAGATGATATAAGGTAGTGAATATTCTTACACCACCACTACATGGTAATTAACTAACTGCACTTTTATTTCTAAAATATTAAAATCATTTCTTTTTCCACCGACCACGCATCAGTTCTGGTCGGCAACACAGCGCGGCTTCGCTGCCGTACCGATGGAAACTCCTGCGGCACAGCATCAAGTGGTACAAGGCTGACACCAGAGTCAATGTGTACTCCACCTTAAAAGATGCTGCCAACTTACAGGCCATGTTATAGTGTGGTGAGTTTTAGGATAACGTCAAATCACTTCAATCTGTTATCTGTGCAAAATTTATAAAAGTAATTGTTTTAAAGCTAAAACTTTAACTTAATTTTTTTTAATAAATACTAGTAATCCTACTAAACATTACTAATATTCTCTTTAACCACTTCTGGTAAGCTTAAATGCTTGTATTAGAAGTGGTTCACGACAGTAGTCGAATGGCGGATTCGAACCCACGACCTTTCAAATTCGCGGTCAGCGCGCTGCCATTAGGCCACTGACGCTTCAAAAGTTGAGAAAGATAAACAAAAACCATTAAATAAAAAAAATTTTTTTGAAATTAACGCAAATTTCTATTTGAGCAGCACATTTCAAACACAATATTATAAAGTGGAAGATAAATCCATATAATTCCTTTTGCTTTCGATTTTTATAAGAGAATTAAATTAAACCTAATGTAAAAATGTTGTCAAAGCATGTGTATTCGACAAATGGTCGTGAACGGAAGCCACGCACGCGAGCCCCAAATTTGATCGCGGGTTTATTTATACTGGCATTTGTATTTTGGTTAACCTATCTACACAAAAAAAGATAAAAATCAGTCAAGTAATAAAAAATGGTAATAAGTATTTATGTAATTTAGATTATATTTATTAAAACCTAAGCGTGTAGTTTTATCAGGCCACGAACGACGGATATAATTACATACGTTTCTTTAACAGTATTTTTTATTAAATAATTTTTAAATTACGAAATGACAATAAAATGTGAATGCAAAAACTTATATGCCCATTATGATACAATATTATAATCGTTGGTGCGTTAGTGATTTTGTATCTCCTGAACGATTTGACTGATTGAGGTCATATCCACTGTAGGTATATCTTGGTTTAGTGCTAAGAGGTGGTGCTGTGGGCGTAATTACTTTTTTTTATTTTTTTTTTAAAGATAACAACTAGAACTCATTGAAGTATCCGTTGGTACCCATACTAAGTAGATAATCCTGTATCGTGGGTACCTATTTAGCATTGACTATTTATGTTTAGTTTACGCTTGGTTTACTTAAACACAAAATTTAAATTTTAAAAACTAAATTTAAAGTTACTAAATCTTATATTGACATTCTAAAAAAAGTCCCGCGTGAATTTGGAGTGAAACTCTTCACGCCACCTACCGGAAAGGGCAGGACAACGTCTAACTACAATAAAATCGAATCTTAAAAACAATTTATTATGGTCATAGTTTGATATCGCGATCCTAGCGATCAACAGCCGAGTGCAATCTGCACGCGTCACTTACATTCCATTCCCCATGAGTCAGGTAATAGTCCGGAAAGTCCTTATGCAATACATAACATGAAGATCATAATTATGCAGATAATCTCGTAATAAAATCTTAAAATTTTGAAAATTTTAATTTCGATATTTCCACGTTTTAGGAAGGAGTAGGTTTTATTTTAGGTAAAGTTAGAAGCATTTCCCACCTATTTCTATTCCTTGAAATAAAGTACTATGCTATTGCAGGGGCCCGACACACCCTGCGGGGCCCATCACCCCCTGTTCGGATGGCCGTTAGACAACCCATCCATGTTATTTTAATGTGATCACAGAACTGAACACAATACATATATTTTCCCCCAAGAATATCGATTTCAGTGCAACGTCGCGCCCGCAACGTTACACTAAAATAAATAATCTCCTCCCCCTTTACAGATCGCAGCCTCTTAGGCCTAAGTCCGATGAAGCTGTAAGAGCCGCATAGGCTAACAGTATTAACATCACAGAATCTAGATTATGCTACTGCTTCAACATAAAAGTCTATTATCTTGCAACAAGTTTCGATAGGAATTATCTTTACTACCGTGCCACGTGTCCGTGTTACATGTGTTCTGTTTCTATTACTGTGCTGTGGAGTTATCATTAGAGCCTTACCTGACAAATCGTAACACAAATTCTCTTTAATATCACCTGAGATCTCTTTTCATCTTAGGTAACACCCTTAAGCAAGAACACAGATAGCTTGTTGTTGCTGTTGTGGCAATGATTTTGAACATTGGTTTCTCGTAAAACACGAGAACAGTGATTTAGATTTAAACATCTTATGCATCCAAGTATCTATTGATTTTAAAATTTTTGTTCTACGCGAACCTTTAATCTTAAGGATTAGATAATAAGTGTGTACCATATTTTTGTTTATCAATAAATATTATTATTATTATTGTGGGGTATCTATATAGTTTTCTCATCTGGTTGGGCTTTTATTATTATTATTATTAGAAAATTTTCCTGTTATTTTTAATTGTTGTTTATTTTGTTTTTTAATTTCAATAAATACACCTCATCCTTATTTTGAGGTTTATTGTGTCCGATTCCACTGTTAGGTACTTTCGTAACTATTCTTCATAATACGTCATTGCAAGGAGAAATGAAGGTATCATCTCCAAAACAAGTGAATTCGAAGCTTAATTCCATTTTGAATGTCTGATTCGTTTGAGCATTTTCATCAAACTCGATACTGTAGTTTTTGAACAAAAAATTTGAGTTACTATTAGTCAACAGACTTCAACGTCTTTCAAATGGGCTTCATATTTATTTTAAAAATCAATAATGATGTTATAAGTATGAAAATAATCGATTTTTATAACAACTAAAGTCTGAACAACAACAACAGTTCTTTGTTGTTGTTGTTCAGATTTTTGTTTTTTGCCATTCCGTAAACCCCCTGTTACTATTTACTAATACCAACTAATACACTATCGTTAAAGTAAAATGTATAAGTACGTTATACATCAATACACGCCATAAAGATCTTGATTCCAAAAAATAAAGTTTTCTTTTCTGTGCGTGTTATTTTTGTAATTAGCATGACGTCATCCATAAAATAAATTTTAGGTGTAAACTTAAACACCTGGTTTCATGGGTGTAATAAGAGTCGACTATAGAAAATCTTTTGTTCTTAAATAGATTTCGGATCAGCAATCTCAAAGATTTAGAAGACAGGTACAAGGTATGGAATCTCCAGAAATTTTTGGGGCTTTGGTTGGCCACTACAATACCCTTTTGAATTATATTAATGTGTTTAACTAGCTAAGAGTCAAACTGATGGTAACAGCTACTACAGCCCATTGGCTGGTCCATTGACTTAAGACAAAGAAGACGACCTATACAAGAGTACTACTACTCGTAATCAAATATGTACGTAGGCCTGCACCTGTCCGACATTTACTAAAAAATGCCTGGCGACTCCATTTGCCGCCTATAATTACTCGCTTGTGCATCAGGCAACGTGCTGCTCTCAGGATATCCTCGGCCATCTGGTGGAAGTGTCTATTTAGATGTTTGGGAACGTACGAGTGCTTATTTATAACTGCATAATGTCTTGTATAAACTTGTTCACTGCGGGCAACGACGAATGTTTCCTTTTGTGAGTTATGACTTTGTTACTGCCAGGAGTTACTTTGCGCGTACGAATTTAAAGAAAAAGAGTTAATTACATACATAGCCATAAAAAGGCGGTCCTCCACGATAAATATTATTTACATCGTTAGTAGATAATAAGAAGTTAACACAATAGATGGCGACACGCGAGCAACACACGTTCGCCACACGTCAGTCACGCGCCGATTTCAAGAGGGATGGAAAGTTTTGTTTTGTGCGCGTTTCAAAGTATTTAAAAAAAAAGGGTGCGGTGAGTACTCCTGTTTCTGTGGACTATAGTTTATTGTCATCTGTAGCAAATGCTTGTTAACTTTTTGTGTCTAGTATCATAAATCTTTATAAGATTTTTGATTCATTTAATACATGGAATTTTGTTTTAATCCCTCTATAGTAAGAATTTTCTATACGGAGAACACAAACATACATAAGGAATATAAGTAGATAGAAAGAAATTTATAAAAAATTCTTTGATTGCACAAATTATTTTTGTATGCCGAAATGTTAATAGAAAGAGTTATGAAAGAACCTGACGGAAGAGTGGAATTTGCTAAACTGGATTTAGAAAGAGAATTGCATATACTAACTAGGTATTTTCTTTGCGCATGATCACGAAGAATTTTTTGTTCAATAACCCAATAACCAGAAAGTTTTCTGTGAATTTTCAGACTCAGAAAAGGCCTATGGCATTCTCCCTATTCTAAGCCTAACGCTAGCCTCGTTTGAACTGAGCGCTAGGCTGATACAGGCATTATAATCTCTATATTGGGACTAGTGCTTGTGCGAAATGGAAGTCCGTAGTCTCTGCCTACCCTTCTGTGTAACTGGCGTGAGATGATGATGATGATGTTATGTTATTTTTAGTAGTGACATTCTTTTTTTTTAACCATTGGTTACAGCAACAATAAAACAAACTACGTATTTAGATTCATTTCTATGTAAGGGTGGATCGAAACTTTGAATGGGCCACCAAAAAATAATAAAAATAAAAAACCCGAATACGCGACTGTAAGTAGCAGGGCATCATCGCAGGGCCACGTTGTATCTGTATCATGGCTGCAGGAACAAGAATAGGTGGACCACGGCACTTTTTCACAATTTTAGACAATTTTTCGTCCAACAGTTACACATATATTTACATATATTTTATAAAGTTAAATAACTTTATAAAATATATATGTCGCAGCCTACTAGTTTAATTAGCCCTTCAGTTAACAGCCTAGCCTTTTTAATCAACGGCGCCGTTTAACTAGCGGCTTGAATGAAATTCAGCCTATGCGTTTCAGCCGATGCGTCTAATACAAAATTACATGCCTAATTATGCATTATGCGCTATATTATACAAATATACGCGGCTTTAGGGTGGCCCAAGGTCCGCCCCAGCCGCACATTAACGTACTGTCGTTGACATTACAACTTGCAAGATAGTTGTAATGTTGTATTAGACGCATCGACTGAATATCATTCAGGCCGCTATTATAACGGCGCCGGGCTAGACTGTTCACTGAAAGGCTAATTAGGCTAGTTGGCTATGACATACACATAGGGCATCGGAACCGGTTTTTCCCGGTTCCAAAAGAACCGGGAAT
This sequence comes from Parnassius glacialis, assembly GCA_033319125.1. NCBI lineage: Eukaryota > Metazoa > Arthropoda > Insecta > Lepidoptera > Papilionidae > Parnassius > Parnassius glacialis. The sequence continues at coordinate 10,935,154 of JAVANC010000011.1, read as the reverse complement.
TCCTGGTTTCGGAGGTCACGAAAAGAACCGGTTCCAAAAATTTAAAACCCGGTTCTTTCGGTTCCTTCGGTTCCTTTAGAAAATTTCTTAAACAGTATATCACTGAAATGTAGCGTTATAAAAAAACGTGATTATTAATCATTTCTGCTATTTATGGCAAACAGTAGGATTTATAATAATATTTAATTTAATTTGGTAAACATTTTCAAGGGTTCAAAAGCATATCGTAGCTGATTTCGGACAAAAATATTGTTTGGTTTTAGATGTAAATACACGCTGGGGCAGCATAGCCGCGATGTTAAGCCGTTTTCTGAAGTTAAAAACGATCTCAAAAGCATTAATTGATTTTAAATCTGATATTGTAGGTATTTATTGAGGAAGACTGGACAAACATAGAAAAGTTAAATAAGATATTGGATGTTATTAAAACTATCGTAGAAGCTCTATTCCGTCGCGATGCAACGCAGCCGATGTTTCTTTAAAATTTGCTATAAGAAAATTAATTGAAATGAATACTCATCTTAGTAATAAAATGGTCACTCCATTGCGAAAACAATATAAAAAACATGCAAGCATCAATATTGCGATGCTTAACCAACCCTGACAGTTATTTTGCCAGTATGGACGATGCAACTATCTTTTCCGGCCTACAAATGATCAAATGTTACACGAAATTGAAAATTTGTACGTGGTGGAGCCATGATGCTGGTATATTACTGGTATAATTATAGCACGAATGGGTCGGCTCGAAAGGGGAAGGACCACGCTCTCACAGAATACGCTGCTGTGTATGGTGAGAACCGGATACCCTTTTTACTGGAAACGAGGCATTCAATCTTAGTCCTCACGGATGACAACGCATCGGCATTTTGATTCGTAATCGAGGATAGATGTAGATGTCTATGGGCCACAGCAACACGTGGACTATGTCCTCGCTTGTCATCCTTATTTTATAAACAAAATCGCACGAAAGCTAGACAAAAACTATTCCTTGAAGAAACAGCAATTGGAAGTCAAAATCAGCAGGAAGTTGAATTACATGAATCCCCCCTGATGAAAAGGAATTTAATAGAGAGCTCTCTAAAGCCGTTAATACTGCTACTGAATTGATAGGTCAAGAAAATGACTTAATTACTACTGTGAAAGATGAAATAGCTCTATTTGAAAATGGTGGGCAAAGACGAGTACTACTTATCGATAGCTTATGAACATTTAAAAACTATTTCGCCCACCAGTGTAGAGCCTGAGCGAATATATTTTTTGTCTATAATAGGCTGCGCTCGTCTTTGTGTGATAAAAATTTGCAGGCATTAATTTTTCTGCGTTTTTTTATTTAAGTAAAATTAAGAAGTAATGTTTAATTAAAACTATTTCTTTTTCATAAGTGAGCTGATTTATGTTTTGTTATAATAACAGTATCCGTAAAGTATATTCTATGATAGAATATTGTAATGTTATAATAGAATAGAATCTTTCGAAACTATTTTTATGTTGAATAATATCAAAATTTAAGTAATGTGAATTAACTGTCAACGTGCAATTGTAAAATGAATGTTCCTACTTAGTGAGATGTTTGATTATATTTAATTAGAAAGAAACTATTGTAATGATTACTTGAATAATTACGTTAACCCACGATTTGCAATAAACGGTTTTCTTTATGAATATTATTATCGTTATTCACATTGAACGAAATAGCCTCTAACCTAAAAGAAACAAAAGGATCGAAAGAACCGGGTACCCGGTTCCGGCAAAATTTTAGAACCGAAAGAACCGGTTCCTGGAAAGGGACCGGTTCTCGATGCCCTACATACACATAATTAAAAAATTTTAAGGAAGCTCATTATGTACACGCATTCTTAGCTTTTATATACAGTAGAATCCCGATTATCCGGATCAAATAAAACCAGGTGTATTCCGTGTAGTGTTTGCACAAATACACAAACATACATTTATATATAAGTCACAGTCTCGAGCGCACCGCGTCAGTTACACGAGAGCCTCAGGCGAGAGCGGACGTGTTTAGTTAAGTGCGTGCCGAGCCTGTGTTACACTACAGTGATTAGAGAAGATAGCAGACAATACAAATGGCGACGAGGAAAAAGATAAGTACCTATTTAGCATAAAGATATAATCAAAAATAGGTTAGCAATGTGCAACTATTAGCATTGCAATTGTAAATTAATTCCTAGAGTACCCGCGGAAAAAAACTGTGGATTATGAATTATGATTTATTGTTTTAACCCTGTTATGATCATTTTATTAATTTATATAAATTATATGTTCGCATATGACCACGTTTATGGTGTGCAAAAATTTATTTTCTTTACGTCTTTAAGTTATTTATTATTATAATATTAAGGAATTTATGGATGATAATAACCCCTGGAAGTGAGGTGATCGCTTCCAGGCTGTTTCTAATTTGTAGTGTTGTTAATTTGTGTAACATACATGATTGTAAGCTGTTCTTAAAAAAAAAAGAGTCCCGCTGGGTTTCTTGCTGGTTCTTCCCAGGACGGAAGTTTTTTTCGAACCAGTGGTAATTATGCAAAAGAGTGACTTTCAATAAGTATTATTTATAATCTATATTGAATAAAAAAAGTTTCTGTTTCTGTAGCAATGATAAAATAATGATTTATTTTAACATGTCTATTAGCACAACTTTTTTTAAAAATATTTTGATGGAAAAATAGTAGATGTCACTAATCACTCTCGATTCGAACCGAAATACAATGTCGTTAGCTAAATTTTAGTGACATTTTACATGTAGGTGTGATATTTATCGCCTTTAATGAAAATACTATTTTACCGCTTTCAGGGCTTACAAATGTTTTACAAGAAATCGTGGACAATCCACGACTTCTGTAAATGACATAGTAGGTAACTTGTAATACTGTAAATGCGCATTATAGGTATTGAATTCACCCAAAGCTTAAATGGCACAGCAATGGAAGTAGTCGGTATAACAATTAAACCGAAAGAGAAGGGCGAGTGTTTTGGAACATATTACTATCATGGAATTGAGTTTGGGTACTAAGATACCATCATTAAATTGAGTTGGGTACTAAGATACCATCATTAAATTGAATTGGGTACTAAAATACCATCATTAAATTGAGTTGGGTACTAAGATACCATCATTAAATTGAGTTGGGTACTAAGATACCATCATTAAATTGAGTTGGGTACTAAGATACCATCATTAAATTGAGTTGGGTACTAAGATACCATCATTAAATTGAGTTTGGTATTAAGATACCACCATTAAATTGGAAGTTTGGTATTAAGATACCACCATTAAATTGGAAGTTGGGTATTAAGATACCACCATTAAATTGGAAGTTGGGTATTAAGATACCACCATTAAATTGGAAGTTGGGTATTAAGATACCACCATTAAATTGGAAGTTGGGTATTAAGATACCACCATTAAATTGGACTTTGGGTACTACTTTGGCTATAAGGTGTGAAAAATGGAAAAGGTCTCTACTAATCTATCTGGACGCAGCTGAAGTTACATCAGCACTCAAGTAACGAGCTACGCTATTGTATTTTGGTGGCTCTGGGATACAAGAAATATTCTACAATTTACCTGTTGCCAATGTCGAATCATCAGAAACCGTTGATGCATTTAAAGTAGCCATAAAAAATCTCTACGAGTATTTTCAACCTAAACGGAGCAAAGTTTATGAGCGGCATGTTTTTCGATTGCTAAAACATGAAAAAGGAGAAAAATTTGGGAAGTTTTTGATAAGATTGCGTCAACAGGCCGAAAAGTGTGCATTCGAAAAGCAAGGTGATCATCTCGTAGATCAAATTGCGGAAAAGTGTAATTCGAAATTGCGCAAGAACCTTATTATCTTACAAAACGTGGGAAGAGTTAAAAAGCAAAAAAGTATATGCTTTTAATCAAATGTAAAGACCAGACAAAACATTATTAGCATATAGTAGTAACTCTCCTTTGGCAATAGAGGGTTCATTTGAAACTATACTCGAAGTCGATGGACGAAAGGAACATACAACCATTTACGTGATTTCGGGGGGTACTAGAGACCTGTTGGGTAAGAACACAGCAGTCCGTCTAGGTGTCTTAAAACTTGGTATCGGGATAAATAAAGTGGAGAGTACCGATCCCCATTAAAGAGAAGGTTGAAATCAAAATTAAGGAATCACTAAACAGTGATATAATTGAAGAAGTGCAAGGCCCGTCTAAATGAGTTTCACCAATGTTCCAATCATGAAAGAAAATGGTGAATTACGTTTGTGCGTAGATATGAGATGTACGAACGCCGCTATATTGCGAGGACACCACCCCCTGCCTATTATGGACCATATTTGCCTAAAATGAAGAAAGCTAAATATTTAACAAATTAGACATAAAAAAATGCCTTCCATCAAGTGGAAATTCACTCTGAATCCAGACACATAACGACTTTTATAGCCCCTAAACGATTATAAAGATATAAAAGAATAATGCTTGGAATTACCTGCGCTTCCGAAATTTTTCAGAAGATCATTGAAAGGATGCTGATAAACTGTGAAGGGGTCGTCAATTTTATTGATGATATCCTGGTATTCGGGAACAGTGAAGAAGAACATGACTAAACGCATGACTAAAGAAAGTTCTACAGGTACTTAGTAAAAACAACGCCGTGCTGAATAGCAATAAATGCATATAAAAAACGCAGGATGTGAATTTTCTGGGACACAGGCTTACACATGAAGGAGTAAACCCTTCAACAAGTACGTTGAGAGCATTATGAAATTTAGGGTCCCAAAGACCATAGAAGAACTCCGAAGTTTTTAGGACTCTTAAACTACATAAACAAATGGATACTTAACTTGGCCGCCATGACAGAACTTCTGAAGCACCTGCTAAGACAGAAGATGAGCGAAAGGAAGAGCTTGAAAAAACAATGGTCTGGGGAACAAGATAAAGCATTCCAAAAAACTCAAACGGATGCTCACGGAAATACAGATTTTAGGGTATTATGACGTTAGAGATGCAAGACAGGTGATAGTAGATGCTAGCCCTGTCGGACTTGGTGCTGTCCTTGTACAAAATGATACAAATGTCCCTAGAATTATTGCCTATGGTAATCGAACTTTGACAGACTGCGAGCGCAGGTATAGCCAAACGGAAAAAGAGGCACTAGCATTAGTTTGGGGGGTCGAACATTAATTTTTTTTTATTTGGAAAGCCTTTTGATTTAGTCACTGACCAAAAGCCGCTAGAGATATTGTTCGGGTCTAAATCAAAACCATGTGCGAGGATTGAACGATGGGTACTGAAGCTACAGTCTTATTCATTCAAGGTTGTATACAAGCCAGGAAAACAAATATAACTGATCCCTTGTCACGATTATGTAACTATCCTGATAACCCACCAAAAGGAAAAGACCAGCATGTGTACCACATAGTGGAAAATTCTAGACCAGTTGCTATACCAATGAGTACCATTGTAGCATATTCAGAAAAAGACCAAGAGATTTACAAAGTGAAAAAAGGTGTCTATCAGAACGACTGGGACGATTCAATTAAGAGTTACAAATTTTTTGAAAACGAGTTGTTTCCACGATAGCATTCTACTTTGTGGAAATAAAATTGTAATACCACAGCAACTCTTCAAGAGTGTATTAGATGCGGCATATGAGGGTCATCCAGGTATCGTAGCGATGAAGGGACGCTTGAGATCAAAGGTATGGTGGCCCCGTATCGATAAAGACGTAGAACAATTAGTAAAGGCCTGTAAAGTTTGTACGTTAGTGGGTTTGCCAAACCCACCTGCACCAATAAAGAGACGAGAGTTGCCTGCAGCTCCATCGATAGATGTCACAATGGATCTAATAGGACCATTGCCAAGTAATGAGTATCTGTTAGTAGTGGTCGACTACTATAGTCGATACAAAGAAGTAAAAAATTACAAAAACATCACAAGCTTACTGATTATTAAAATGGTAAAAGAAATGTTCAGTAGACTTGGTTATCCTATTTCTATCACCGCAAACAATGGCAAGCAGTTCGTTAGTGAAGAGTTTCGATCTTTCTTCAAAGAATATAACATTAAGTTATTTAGTACTGTACCATATTGGCCTCAAATGATCGGCGAAGTTGAAAGACAAAACAGAGATATTTTGAAACGGCTTCGTATCAGCCAGATCGAGAGGAAGGATTTAAAAGAATGTTTGTGGGAGTATCTTCTAATGTATAACAGCACCCCTCCTTACAGTTACCGGGAGGTTACCGTCTGAACTGATTTTTTCAACGAAAAAGTAGGGATAAAATTCCATCAATAGGTGAAATAACTTACAGACAATCATTTAGATTCAGATATCAGGGATAGAGACAAAATACAAAAAAATATCTTGATAAAAAAGAGATGTAGTGTTTGCACAAATACACAAACATACATTTATATATAAGTCACAGTCTCGAGCGCACCGCGTCAGTTACACGAGAGCCTCAGGCGAGAGCGGACGTGTTTAGTTAAGTGCGTGCCGAGCCTGTGTTACACTACAGTGATTAGAGAAGATAGCACACAATACATTCCGTATAATCGAAAATCCGGATAATCGATTTCAAAGTCAAATGAAACAATATTTAAATTTTAATCAATTTTTATTATGTAATGGGTTTTACTTACGTTGTTTAGACAATATAATATAAAAAAATACGAGCTATAATGATAATGAAGTACATAATATGCACCTACATTTTATGTATGTAATTTAAAAATTTTATTGGAAATAACTTGTTATTGATCTTTGACGTAATGAATCACATCTTTTCATTGCAGCCAAGTCGCTGATGCGCTTCAGTTGTAACAACTGTATGGGATCCGATTCGTCCTGTCTTTCTAACCATTTAAAAGCAACATCAAGAGCTTCAAAAGCTTCTGCGTGAGATGGTACTTGACAAATATCTCCAGTTTCAGTCTCTTCTTCATCGTCTCTCTCGTTACTATTCAAATCATCAATGATTTCTTCATCAGTTAATATTTGGAATCCAGGGTCTTCACTATCACACTTCAGCCACTCTTTGATATTCTCTTCATCGCACCCTTCACCAATGCTAAGAATTTTCATTGCTCCTGTTATTTCTTTGAAATCGTCGTGCGGTATAATTGAAGGATTAGATGGAGTTAATTTCAATAATTTATTCCATGCCCTTTTTAATGTTTGCGATTCCACAGAGTTCCACGCTTCTACCAGCATATAACAACAATGTTTTAAATTAATTTCCTTAAAAAACTTTAACATTGTTTTCTATTTCACTGTTGTCTGCCGATAAAAGACGACGTAGTAGCTGCTTTCTGTATAACCGCTTTAAAGTTTCTATGACATTTTGGTCCATAGGTTGCAAAATCGATGTTACGTTAGGGGGCAAAAACTTAACTGTAAACTTCCCGTTTTCTCGACTTAGCGTTTCAGCGGAAGGGTGCGTTGGCGCATTATCTAATAACAACAATATATCGCCATCTTTTCCCACGTCCTTTTGAAATTTCTTCACCTCAGGAATAAATGTTGCTTCATACCAAGTAAGAAAAATATCCGTGTTCATCCACGCTTTTTGTTGGTTAGCATAAGTTAAAGGGATTTTAATATTTTTGAAACAGCGCGGATTTTTTGATTTACCAATAAGTAACAGTGGCAATCGATGTGTTCCATTAGCGTTCGCGCAAACCATAACTGTGACTCTATCCTTAATCACTTTGTGCCCCGGTGCTGCATTTTCACGACGCGATGCTAATGATCTGCTTGGTAGAGATTTCCAATTAAGACCTGTTTCGTCCGCGTTGTATACAAAATCTAAATCGTATTTTTTTGCATTTAGAAATGCTTTTAACTCGTCTACAAAATAATCGGCTGAAGAAACGTTAGCAGACAGTTTTTCTCCTTGAATCTCCAGTTCTCGAATACCATGTCTAGATTTGAATCTTGCTAACCATCCACAGCTTGCCTTGAATAAAGTATCGCCACCAAGCTTCTGATTAAAATCCAATGCTTTTTCACATAAAAGAGGTCCAGATATGGGCTGTCCGCATGCTCTCTTTTGTAAGAACCAAGTAAAAACTGCGTTCTCCAGAATTTCATTTTGAGATTTTTTCATTACTTTACGTAGCGAGCTTCCGTCTTCTTTCTCAAGCGCGCAGGTGAATTTCATTATGGAATCAGAATTCTTTTTAATGTCTGATATCGTAGAAGTTCCTACACCATATATTTGCGCCAACTTACTGCCAGATTCACCGTTTTTTATACTTTCAATTATATTCACTTTGTCTTTAAGAGACAACACTACTCTTTTTCGCTTGGACATTTTATATTTCCAGCGCTATTTCCTAAACAAAAATAAAAGAGAACCTATCAGTTGAACGTTATAATAGGAAGTGAAACAATAACAAACACTATCGCACAAACAAATGGGAACGGGTGAGCGGGAGTACACAGTCGGAGGCGGGAATAAACTCGTCGTAACATATCTCGTTGCGCCGTCAAAACATTTTTAAATAGGCAATTAAAGCCGTGACGAATGAGTCCGGATAATCGGATGTTCGGATAATCAATGTTCGGATAATCGGGATTCTACTGTATATATATATATATATATATATATATATATATATATATATATATATATATATATATATATATATATACTAGCTGGCCAGGCAGACGTCATACTGCCCTCTCCGACTTTGTCCTATAAAAATCCTTAAATTCACAATAAAAAAAATTGAGGGTCACTTATCAGGATAAAAACTATCCTATCTCTCAAGTTGGACCAAACTGCACTCATTGTGAAACATTATATTGAAATCAGTTCAGTAGTTTAGGAGTTCATCGCAGACAAACAACGTGACAGGTATTTTTTATATATAAAGATATTTATATATATATATATATATATATATATATATATATATATATATATATCTTCTTCTTCTTTATATTTAAAAATTACGTGTCACGTTGTTTGTCCGCGATGGACTCCTAAACTACTGAACTGATTTCAATGAAATTTTTGGTCAATGTGCAGTTTGGTCCAACTTAAAAGATAGGATAGCTTACATCTCAATTTATAGTCGCAATACAATATTATTTTATTGAAAATTATTTGTCTAAAATTTGACAGTCGCAATTATCTGTTAGCTCCAAACGATTCTGTCAGATGACGATATCTGTTGACTGGATTGAGTAAATATTTAATAGATGGCGCTATGTTAAAAATGAAAACGTTTAATATAAGCTACAATTTAGTACCACGTGTTGCTGTAAGTATTCAACAAATAGAACCGATTTAAAAAAAAATTTGCAGACTGTGTGCAGTTTGGTCCAACTTGAGAGATAGGATAGTTTTATCCCGATAAGTGACCCTCAATTTTTTTATTGCAAATTTCAGGAGTTTTTTTGGGAAAGCAAATGGTCGTTCGGAAAGGGCAGAACAACGTCTGCCTGGTCAGCTAGTATATATATATATATATATATATATATATATATATATATATATATATATGTTATATATATATATATATATATGTTATATATTTATTAATATTATATATTGCAAAATATTGCATACTTTAAGTATATTTTAGAATTATGGATGGAATTATTTAGAAGTATTCTGGTATCTAATTAATTATTTTATATTATTTATTAGGGTAAAGGGTGTGAAAACATAGTGACTACCACGTTATTGGACTATCCCTGCAATGAAACACTGTGTGTATTTACAAAAAATAACTTGGATGCACCTAGTTGCATTGCATTCTATTATAAAAAATATTAAAATGATGTTCTCAATCCTCCTTTATTAATTCAGTTTAAGACACTTGTAAACTCAACCCAGTTGTTACTTGGCCGAAAATGGAATATTATGCGATATATAAATTGCAAATTGACTTTGATTGAATTGGCTGCTTGGATGGCGTCGATCAGGTGAAATGTTTAATAGATTTCGATAAATCATTATTGTTATTTTCCATCGAACGGCCAACAAATTTCAAACTTCTTATGTTAAATAATGATGAGGTGATATTATGTTTATTGTACCGCTATTTAATTTCAATCAATTATTTTTATAGCTATCTGCTGAATACTTACCTTCCTATTACGGCTTTTCTGCCGACTTCCAAAAAGGAGACGGTACTCAATTCGACTGTATGTTTTTTTATGTGTGTTACCTCATAACTTTGTACTGGGCGAACCGATTTCGATGATTCTTTTTTTATATGAAAGCTGATAGTTCTCGTGTGGTCCCATATGAATTTGATCAAGGTCAGACCAATGGCTATTGAGTTATTCTTAAATAACCTATATTGAAGTCACTTATATTGAAGTCGGCTGTACAAAAATTTTAATTTTAAATTATTTTATGTCATATTTATATTTTACTTATTCATATATTCTATAAACCTTATATGTATTATATTACAAAAATGTTATACGTTTTCAGCAGCAATATTCTCATCATTCCAGCCAGTGATATTTTCATCTATCGCAAAGATGGAAATAAGCGAAAACTCGTCAAAGACTTTCGTATCTTGGCTGCTGCTAATAAACCCTTGCTTAATCAGCAAATCCATTACAGTACAGTAGTGTCTCCCACACTATATAAAACTCTTATATTTATTTATAATAATTTAAAAATATCACCGTGTAATGGCGGTGTAAGAAAATCCACTGCCCCATATCGACCCGTGGGTGTCGTAAGAGGCGACAGAAGGAAGCTGAAACAGAAGATGGGCAGCAGCGTCTTTTTGATAACAACGCAAAATAATAAAAATAACTGCAGTCGCCAACGCCTGCCATGCGTGGCAACTATGGCAAAATACCCCCCATGAGGCAATCTATGGGGGAGGCTTACGTTCAGCAGTGGACAAGGCTGTAATGGATGGATGCATTTATAAATAAGCTGCATTTTCACGAAGTTGACACAAATGACGTTCGTTTATCCATTTCATTTTGGTTGGCATCTTTCTTCTCTCCAATAGTTTTATTTTTAACACGCTTGTTATCTTGACCTGTATGTATTAATGAATGTAATGGATTTTCTGCCGACTTCCAAAAAGGAGACGGTACTCAATTCGGGTGTATGTTTTTTTTTATGTGTGTTACCTCATAACTTTGTACTGGGCGAACCGATTTCGATGATTCTTTTTTTATATGAAAGCTGTTAGTTCTCGTGTGGTCCCATATGAATTTGATCAAGGTCAGACCAATGGTTATTGAGTTATTCTTAAATAACCTATATTGAAGTCGCTTATATTGAAGTCGGTTGTACAAAATTTTTAATTTTAAATTATTTTATTCAAAATTTTCCCCCTTCAGGCCGTTTGAATAACGTGAATGTTTGCATAAGTATTTTACAGCCCTAGTATTTGACAAGGACCATTACAAGAAATGCCGCGAATACCTGTTATACCGAAGAGTCGAATACCGATTAGTCGCCATTCCCTATAGCGAATAGTCGAATAACTCGCCATTATTATTCGACATAAAAAAGGAATATAAAAATGTCGTGTTTGTTGAATTTGTTTGTCATAAAATAATAATATCATGCCTGTAGTCGTAATCTAATTAATTTTAGATTACAGGCGTGATATTATTATTTATTACAACTGTGCTCAAAAAAGATAACTACTACTGTAATCTAAAAAAAGAAAACAATGAAGTTAAAGAAATCAGTCTGGCAATCCTTTTCTTGTACGTATTTTACGGGGTACGCCCAATCGATTTCGCTTGTGTTTAGATTGGGCAGCACGCATTGTTTAAAATATTAATTAAAAAGCCTAACTATTTAACTTCAATATGAAATGACAGAAAAATAATCGATTAATGTCGAATACCGAATAATAGCAAGTATTCGCGGCATCTCTAATCATTACAGCTCATGATTAATGCGTGCTGTTTTAGCTTTTTTGAACTCTAATTTTGTTGGAAAATATTGCTTATTTTTGACGCCATAAGACGATTTACTACCTACATAAATATTATACCACGACAAAGATATATAAGAGATTTTGACAGCTACTTGACAGTTTATGCCGGTGTATTGTGCTATACCTTACGTAATTTATTATTAGTACTCCTGATTTTATTTGCCCATTTGGGCCATTAAATCAAATCTCAAATCCAAAAATTTCAAATCCTACGTACTCCAGGTTCCTGCAAAACATAAAGAGACATTCCTCGCTCCCGATTTCTGGCCCTCTGGGGTAGTGTTTCGCCGATACAGGGCCGCGCCAAAGAAAAAAGTTCCCTAAATATTGTTATGTCTATATTTTATATATATTTTTAGGTTAAGGTATATATTGCTATGGGCCAATGTTCTTAATTTTTAAGTCCTGATGCCTGAAATAAAGTTATTGTATTGTATTGTACTGTAATGTAAAATCAGGGGTACTAATAACCACTATCAGGTTATGCGACAATGAAAATTAGTTTCGGGGTGACAGCAACGAGTATGTAGCTACATATGTTTTTTAAATGTTTTATCGCCAGTCATTAAATCGTATTCTTATTTCCGGCGTCGAATTTTCTATAATGAATTGGGGACTAATCCACCCGACAGTCTTTGGCTCATCAGTAAGTTTACGCGCCACAGTTCTCGAACGAAGAGAGTTGGTTATGAATGGTTTGCATTACTCCATGTATTAAGAGCAATGCAAACAGCTAGGATTTGCTTAAGTTTTATGCATTATATACATCGTCGATTTACTCGAATAAGTTTTTCGAATGCACGTACAGCCTTTCAATGTTCTACCAGTTATATCAGTTACTCGAATCCAAAGATCTATTCCTTCATGTGGAAATGTATACGTTTTTACAACAAAGCCCCAGAAAATATGCAGAATTTATCTATCAAAAAATGTCACTTGGAAGAGAAGGCCAAATTGGCCTCTAAAAAGCTTGGCGTGCTCAGCAGAGCGGGACAGTGCTTCATGCCGGCACACCGCCTGCAACTTTACAAGGTGCAGGTTCGGTCGCACAAGAAATACTGTTCCGATATCTGGGCTAGAGCTCTTCAGTGCCAGCTCCTTCCATTTGATGGCATCCAGCGCAGATGAATTGTTGGCGACCGAACTCTTTCCGATTGGCTTGACTCACTAGCACTGCGAAGAGATGTTGCATCTCTTTGCGTATTTTATCGCATTTACCACTGGGAGTGCTCGAAGGAATTATTCGGACTAATTACCGCTGCACAATTTCACTATCGCACATCGCGATAAAACTCGCGATACCATCCACACTATCAGGATGACTGGCGGTCGTCCGCTGTGCGATTTAAAAGAAGTTTTCTTCCTCGCACAACTTTCTTGTGGAATCGACAACCACCAGAGATTTTTCCGGACCGATACAACTTAGGGACCTTCAAGAAAAGAGCGTACTCCTTTTTAAGAAGCCGGCAACGCATCTGCAAATCCTCTGGTATTGCAGTTGTTCATGGGCGGCGGTAATCACTTACCATCAGATGAGCCGTATGCTCGTTTGCCGCCTCTCCTAAAAAACCACGTGCAGCAGCATGGCACTACCACGTATGATTACAAAGTGGTATTCCATCTGATTACAATTTAATTATTGTTTTTGAAATTATTTAAGGCTAGAGTAATCGAAAGTATTTAAGCCTAGACTGGCTGTGAGGCTTTTATTAAGCTGAGCCAGTATTTAGTGGTTTATTTTTATACGTTCTCCCACACTAAGATTTTCTCCTATATTGTAGAGGCAAATTACATACATAAATTTCACAAGAACAAACATCCAGACCCGGAACAATTATTTGTAGGCCATACAAATACTTGTACCGTGAGGGATTCGAACCTGGGGCCCTAGCGCTGTAACTCATTGCTAAGCCACTGCGCCACAGAGCCGTCAGTATACAATCTTCGGCTGCATCATCCCTTACTATCAGGTGGTATATCAAACAAGTAATGGCTTATAATCGTCATTGTCATCCTCATTACAGTATATCAAACTTTAACGTTGAACATAGGACTCCCCGATAGATTGCTATCGGGGAGTCCTATGTTCAACGGACTATGTGGCAATCCTCATAGAAGAAATATTTGCTATAGTTACCACGCTAGACAGGCAGATTGCAAACTGTAGTTACATTCATTATTTTAAGTTGTTATCAGGAAAACGCTGCCGGCTATGTCCTGTTTCAATTTCCCTCTGTTGCCTCTTAAAACATCCATGGGATGATATAGACTAGTCCGTTGTCATACGCCGTCACTACACGACATTGACCTATCAAGTGTTAAAAAAAAAACATTATTTTCATTGAGTTATATGTACTACGTACTAGAGAAGCCTTTTCAAACAAAAACTGTGTCCTACTCTATGTTTTCGCGCATGCGCGGCAGTAGTAGTCGCGCATGAGCGAAGACTTTAATTTGATATAAAATAAGATATTAATATAAAATAAATATAAGAATTTAATATAAAATATCTTAATTTCATCTAAACAAACATGTTATATTTCTAAATAAAATGTAATAATAATTATTTTATGGAATTCACAAATCTTCAATTTACGCAATATTTAGTTTGTACGGATTGCAGCGCAGTTCAGTTGAACATAGTCAATGTTCGGAATGGCTTCTCTAGTACGTAGTACATATAACTGAATGATTATTTTATATTTTTTATTTTATTTTATTTATTAGGTTCTCCAACAGTTATAAGAATACATTTGAATTAAAAATACAAGTTCCAACATGTCTTAAACTAAGTGCATAACTACTTATAGGAGAACACATCATGCGTGTAATAATAATAAGTTATTATATGTAAAAGTTTACCTGGGACAAATAGTCCGACTAGGTGAGTCCAACTTCGACCGAGAGGTTAATCGACGGATTCAACTCGGCTGGGCAGCGTTCGGGAAACTACGACACATCTTCTCGTCAGACATACCTCAAAACCTTAAAACTAAATTGTACAACCAGTGCGTGTTGCCAGTGATGACTTACGGATCTGAGACGTGGTCCTTCACTGCTGGCCGTATGAGGAAGCTCAAGGTCGCGCAGCGAGCTATGGAGAGGGCTATGCTCGGAGTTTCTCTGCGTGATAAACTTAGGAATGAGGATATCCGCAGTAGAATCAGAGTAACCGACATAACCCAACGTATTAGTAAGCTGAAGTGGCAGTGGGCCGGCCATATAGCTCGAAGAACCGACAACCGATGGGGAAGAAAGGTTCTTGAGTGGCAGACTCGTACCGGTAGGCGAAGTGTAGGGCGCCCCCCCCCCCCCCCCACGAGATGGAGTGACGACCTGGCAATACATGCAGGAAGTCGATGGATGCAGGTGGCTCAGGACCGTGCTTTTTGGCATTCCTTGGGGGAGGCCTTTGTTCAGCAGTGGACTTATGAAAGGCTGTAATGATGATGATGATGATGATGATATGTAAAAGAAAAATCATAAAACCTATTTTAAGTTATTTTTTTTTAACAAATTACAGAAGACATTTTTTGTGATAATGTCCCTGATCTGCTTACGAAAAAGTTTTAAAGAATCAAAATTAAGATCTACCGATGTGCTGCATTCATTGTAAAGTCTTGTTTTATACGTGGTAGAGCCATGCTGCAGCTATATTTCTGGTATAGTTGTAACACGAATGGGTCGTCTCGACCGGGGAAAGACCACGCTTTCACAGAATACCAAGAAGTAGGTAAGAAACCAGTTTTGTATGAAAATGCTTCTTCTAAAAAACATTTGAAATAATAATTGTTCCATTTTTAAATCAATCACTAAATATCCCAGCCAGCAAGACAACTCTATCTAATATATTTATGGTTGTTCAAATTAATTTACATTAATATTTTTTCTTAATGTTGTGATTTACATAGTAAAGTTACACTGCAGCTGTATTATGACTGCAGCACATGAGTAAAGAAATATTTACTCTGTGACTGCAGTACGAATGGATCGTCTCGATTGGCAAAGGACCACGCTCTCACGGAATACCAGCGTAAAAAGGACTACAATGCTGTAGTGTTTCATATGATAAGTGACGAGAACCGGATACATTTTACTGATAACCAGGCCATTATATCTTAGTTCTCAGTAGCGTCAACGAATCTGCATTTTGCTTTTTAATTGAGGATTTATACCGGTGTCTATGGATCATAACATCCACTTATCTTCAGGTGGAACTACGTGGTTTGTTTGTCACACTTTATTTCTTAAAAAAATATAATTCAAAAGAAAATATACCATAAAGTGCATGCATTTTATGGTATATTTTCATAACAAAATACACAATAATAATTCCATTCATACATCACAAAACATAAAAATATGAGCAAAAGGAAATCGTTTTAAAATATTCAGTGCACAAAGCCATTTATCGTCTTTACTGCCTGTTGAAACTGCATTCTATTTAAAAAGATATACCTCGTTTCAAAGCATTCAAAACCGCCATATTTCTTCGGTCTGGCATCGATAACGTCCAAGACAAATATATGGTGACGCACACGCAGAACGCGACCAGATGTTTCCTACGTATCCTATCTTATTATTTAGCTGCAAGCTGTGAATACAAATACAAAAATAGAAACAATTGAATAGCGATGTTACGCGTTTCTACAACGCTGTTTCATTAATTCCGATCTAATACATTACAAAGACCAATATCGTCGAGTGAGTGTCGTAAAAGGCGACAAAGGTAAACAAATCCGGAGATGGGCAGTACCACCTTCCATATATCAACTCAAAAAATAAAGAACTGCGGTTGCCAACGCGCCTGCCAAACGTGGCACTATGAGGCATTTGTATGTATTCATCGCTAAATTTGTCATTTGACAGTGTGTCAATGTGTTCAGCTATGGTCTTCTATGGGCTGTAAAAAGAAGAAGGAGAAAGTCATCCTCAGAGGCTCAGTGGTCAAGCACTGGTTTTTGATAAGTAAAAAAAATAAGTTTAATTATCCGTTGTAGAGCCATGTTACAGCTATATTATGGTTGTAGAGGAATGAGTCGGTTTTACAGGGGAAGGACCACGCTCTCTCATCCCAATACCGGCGTCAAATATCAGCTTAATGCTACTATGTTTCATATGGTGAGTGTAGTGAACCGGAAATCTTTTTACTGGATACGAGGCATTCCATCTTAGAGCTTAGTGGTGACAACGTATCTTTTTTTATATAGGGTTTGCTACCTTAAAAAAACTAACAAGACACTACAAAACATAAGGCTCTCTCAAATTTGGTTTTTGTATCTCATTATTCTCTTCACTAACTTCCTAACACGTTACAATTGGACATGTTTCTAGCCAGGGGTACTATCCAAATTGATATTCAAATGGATAAAAAAAATGTCTCACTGTACTGTAAAATTTACGACGAGCGCACCTAATCTACCACGGCTCGTATTCATAAGATATTATAATTTATTCCGAACCTGCGTCTCTGGTTATGGTTAGTGTATAACTGTTTGTTAAAAATAATTATACTTTAGTAAAAAATCCATCACATAGGTAATAAATAAACCTTTAAATGTTCCATTCTGCCATTACAGCCTATAAAAGTCCACTGCAGAATATAGGCCTCCCCATAGTTTGCCTCATTAGGGAAAGTTTGATGTTTGTACCACGCTGGGCAAGTTGCAACCGCAGTTTTTTTTATTATTTTGAGCTGTTACCAGTAAGATGCTGTTGTCCAACTCCTGTTTCAGTTTCCCTCCGTCTCTTCTTTTGATACCCACGGGGGTATAAGGAATAGTGGATATTCATACACCGCTAATACTTGATAATGAAAATTTTGAATTGTTATAGGTACTTGAAATATTACAACGACATAGTTACCATAGCACTGTGCTATGTTGTTGAGAACCTATTATACTACTATAATTTATTTCAGCGATGTTAAGTCTTAGAGCTTCAATAAAATATCAAACTCGATGCGATAGTGATAATAATATCCAAATACAGCGTTCTTTTTATAAAATTTAAATACTTCCTTAACGTAACAAAACAAAAAACTTGAGAGACAATTGGCAACTGAAATTGTCGCTTTAAAGTGTGAGTGTGCGTGTGCATCTTAACAACTTCATGGTGTCGTTTTTAGGTATCGGTATGCACTTAACCGATAGCTGCCGTATTTCCTTTTTTGTTTTCTTCTTTTCTTTATTTTAATGTATTTTCTTAACTGTAGAACAAAAAGTTCAAAAATTTGTGTACAGTCGTTAGCGTTAACAAATGCCTATAGGTACGCACGAATAACTATTAGCAGATGTTTAGCGCCCGATCAAAACCAAATCAATAATTTATTAGATTGTCATTTTTTTATAGAATTAAGGTACCAAACGAGCACACAGTCCACCTGATGGTAAGTGGTTGCTGTAGCCCATAGACATCTACATCTATCCTCGGTTACCAATCAAAATGCAAATGTTTGAGAGATGATGTGAATAAAATTGACTGGTCCCCTGTTATAAATTCCGAAGATATTAATGATAAAGTTTATGCTTTTAATCACCTCATTTTAAAACTTTTTGATACACATGCACCACTTAAGCGAGTCAGGGTTAAACACTTTCCAGCCCCCTGGCTTTCAGAGTCTATAAAAGCAGTAATGCCCAAAAGAGATAAAGCTAAGAGGCGTTATAAGAAGCACCCTACTAATGAAAATTTATTCACATATAAAAAACTACGTAATCGCTGTAGTAAGATGTGTCGTGATGGTAAGAGGAGACATATTTATGATGAGGTTGAAAATTCTCATTCCGCTCAGATTTCTTAGAACTCTGGGTATAGGCAAATCACATAATGATTCTAATATCTCGTTTGATTTGACTGCACTTAACCGGCACTTTTCTGAGCCTCCGATTGCTATTGGTGACTCTATTAAGTCTACTACACTTAATCTTCTCTCCAATATTCCTAAGCCGCTGTGTTCTCCTTTTAATTTCAGTAAAGTTACTGATGGTGACATAAAAAAATGCCTTTTATCTATTTCTACTAAAGCTATTGGCTATGACAATCATTGTATGTAAATGATTAAACCTATCACTAATAAACTTGTCCATATTATCACTCACATTATCTATTCGTCGCTTGAGACGAGCTCCTTTCCGACTTGCTGGAAAAAGGCATTCGTCATTCCCCTTCCAAAAACTTCTAATCCTACATCTTTATCCCAATTCCGACCTATTTCTATTCTTCCGATCTTATCTAAAGTACTAGAAAATATAGTTCAGAGGCAACTATTTCATTTCCTAACTGTTCACAGCTTGCTGAGTCCTTTCCAATCTGGTTTTCGTCCAGGCCATGGCACAGTCAGCGCTCTGATTAAAGTGTCTGATGATATTCGCTGGGCCATGGACAAAAGACTTCTCACTGTTCTAACATTATTGGATTTCAGCAGTGCATTTAATTCCGTTGATTATGACATACTTCTTGGTATTCTTTCGTCCTTAAACATTCCACCATCAGTAATCTCTTGGTTTAATTCTTACCTTAGGGGTCGCTCGCAGTGTGTTCGCCATGAGGAGGATTTCTCCGAGTGGTGTGATCTCACGACGGGTGTTCCTCAGGGGTGTTCTTTCCCCACTTCTCTTCTCTATTTTTATCAATGCTCTCACTGCTGTTCTCTCCTCTCATTATCATCTCTATGCTAACGACTTGCAATTATACCGCCATTTCAAAGTCCAAGATATAGATGAGGCTATTAATAACCTGAACGCTGACTTAAGTAGCATAAGCAGTTGGGCAAAATCGTTTGGTCTTCTTGTTAACCCTGCTAAATCCCAAGTAATGATTATCGGCAGCTCATATATGCTTAATTTATTAGATTGTTCAAAGATCCCTGCAGTAACGTATGATAATACTCAAATTCCATATACAGAGACTGCTAAGAACTTAGGTGTTATTTTTGATAATAATTTGTCTTGGGTTGCTCACATTAATATGATTAGCAGAAAAGTGAACTACTCTTTCCAATCTCTCAAGCGCCTCCAGATGTTTGTACCTTTAAAAACTAAGATAACCTTAGCTCAATCACTTCTTCTTCCTCTCATTGACTACGCTGATGTTAGTTTTTTGGATGCTTCAGAGGAGCTGTTGAACAAACTGGAACGTGTTCAAAATTTGTGTATACGTTTTATTTTCGGTCTTCGTAAGTTTGATCATATTTCAGAGTACAGGGCTCAATTAAAATGTCTTCCTATCCGTAGACGTCGAGACTTACATGTGTTATCATTTCTTTACTTTCTACTCTTTAATCCTCTTGCACCTCCATATCTCCGCGAGCGTTTTGAGTATCTTGTACCTCGTGAAACTCAGTGCCGGACCACTAAACGGCTGCTTCTCAAAACTCCTTCTCATTTCACAAGCCGATGTGGTGGTTCCTTTACTATAAGGGCGGTCAAGCTATGGAACTCACTTCCACATGACATACGTGCTAGCTCTTCTCTTGATATATTTCGGTGCAGAGTAAAGAAATATTATCTGTCAACTTAGAATTACAAATATTTACACATTGTATGTATTTACATGTATAATTGTATATATGTATATATATATATATATATATATATATATATATATATATATATGTGTGTGTGTATGTGTGTATGTGTATATATGTATGTATTTATTGTATTTATGTAAATCAATAGAAATAAGAAAATCAATTAAACTTTTATTTTATACACTTATATGTTAATTGTTAACTGTAACTTATAGCCAATTTCTATTAAGTAGTGTTATGTTAATTATTAAGTACGCACGCTGCTACCTACTTACTTTATATATAAAACTATTTCTCTTTCCCAATAGGTTTGCTGGAAGAGAACTCTTATTAGGGTTAAGCTCGCCTTTGTATATTTTATTTAAATATTTAATAATTGTTACCAATCTATAGTGTGTACAAAAAAGAATAAAGAATAAAATGCAGATGCATTGTCACCCGTGAGGACTAAGATGGAATGCCTCGTCACAGAGTAAAGACGTCTCGTTTCCAGTAAAAAAGTGTCTCCGGTTCTCTACACTCATCTTAAGAAACACAGAAGCGTTAAGCTGCTATTTTACGCTGGTATTCTGTGAGAGCGTGGTCCTACCCCGGTCGAGGCGACCCATTCGTGCTACAACTATACTCCTAATATAGCTGCTGCATGGCTCTATCACGTAAACAAAGTACATCCAAAATCAAAAACAGTTCCGAGTAGTAGAATATAAATAAAGTTTACGCTTGTACTTCTTGCTTATAACAGTAAGAATGCAAGAAATGCGACACTATAATTAAATATCTTTATCAGCATCACTACAGCCCTAAATAATTTCGTTATTTACCACTGATCCTTGAATGCTGCATGCATTCCTCAACTTCCACGTTACCAGGTATTTATTGTTATTCATTCTAATGAGGGGCCGGCCAGGCTACTTACAGATACGTCTGAAACTAATCTAATAAAAACAGTAAAGGCTGTGTTTCCGTTTTATATGTAACGTTTAATAATTAAATATCTCAATCCAAATAGCTCAATAAATTAAGTAACACTCCTATGTATGGACCAGACCTCATAATTGTGAGAGGCGAAGAGAAGAGAGAGCAAGAAGAAATGAGAAGCAGATAGGAGTCTGCACCTACTGGTGCAGCGGACTATGCATTGGTGGACTTAACATAACATATGGTAATTTATTTTTCAGACATGTAACAAGAAGCGTGCATTCTTTATAAAATTACTGCCAAATCATAAAATTTTATGAGAGCGCCTGGTCCACAGACAACCAACATCGCACTAAACCACTGTTTTATGTACTGTCTGTTATGTAATGTCCTGCACGAATAAGATTTTTTGTTTATTAAGCTACTATAATGTGTCGATAGCACTTTGATGCGGTCGGTACGTACTAGATGTCGCTGCGATTGAAACCGACAATTTCATCATAGTTACTTCTAATTATATATTAATTCTATTCTAAACGTTTAAAAACTTTTATAAAAAGATATTTTATATTATTTTACGTCAACATTACACATTAAAATAAAAATTTATCGCGTTTAAAAAAAAGTTAAAGGTACAGCCTATATAAGGCCCACTGCTGGGAACAGACCTCCTCTCATTTCTGAGAGGGTTTTAGGGCAAGGATGTGTCCGCCGCGCTATCCCAATGCGTGTTGGTGAACTTCACATTTCTTCGTAATACTTTCTTTTTCTTATTTCTCAGACATGCAGGTTTCCTCACGATGTTTTCCTTCACCGCCGAGCATGTGGTAAATCAGCACTTAAAATTGCAATTAACAATTTCATTGGTGCCGGCGGGGTTCGAACCCAGGTTGCTCGCGTACTGTGAAAATTATTTTTTTTTATAGGAAAAGGGTGACAAACGAGCACACAGTCCACCTGATGGTAAGTGGTTGCTGCGGCCCATAGACATCTACATCTATTCTCTATTACAAATCAAAATGTAGATGCGTTGTCACCCGTAAGGACTAAGATGGAATGCCTCATTTCCAGTAAAAAGGGCCTCCGGCCACCTGCACTCTCCAAGCGAAACGCAGAGGTAAACCTCTACTTCACGCTGGTATTCTGTGAGGTCGTGGTACCACCCCGGTTCGAGCCGGCCCATCCGTGCGACAGCAAGAGCTGCCGCCTGGCTCTACCACTGTTAATTACAGCGAGCGCTAATTATCTGAGCTACCACGGCTCTATATCGCGTTTAATTTTACTTATTTTTAATTCCTCACGTTTCGGATGCTTTGTATCGCCCATGGTCATGGGGGAACTATATATATAATAATCCATACTGTTATGTTATATGAATGGGGTGTTTGACGTCACGATGTCAGTTACCCCGGAGTCCTTGCAGATCGGGGCGGAGATCTACACAGAAAGAGCAATGATGTACGTATCTTGAAGTCTTGCACTGATATGCTTGGTTCATGAAAATAGTTTTATTTAATGTTTGAAAACTTCATCAAAATTTAAGTTAAACTCAGGAAGTATACACAAAGTGGCTGTTAAATTATTCTGAGAAACTAATAGCTTTAAAAAGGACATCAATAAGGTGGGGACAGCTCAATGGATTAAACTTAAGCTGAGATAATTATAAATTTAAAAAGTGTCTATTATGATATCATTAATCCAATCACTTAGATAAAGTACTTCTCGCTTTAATGTAGTTGGAAATTAATTTAAAATGTAAAGAGACAGACGATCTTTATTAATACAGCTGGATATATTTTCCCATTTTTAAGGTGAGACATACGTAAATTAAAATGCAAAGCCGCCTGATGATGATCGTCAGCGATCATATTTGTCAGGGGTATAATGATAACTATCAGTGCATGTTGCATCCTAAATATAGCTTAATGCACCTGTACTTCAATGAAGAAATTTCATGACTAAAACCTGCTTAGTGGCTTTAAGCAGATCGCATCAAAGTGTGACACGTACGAAAAATTAAGTGCCCTCATAAAAATGCATTTTATCTTCCCAATAAAGACGCTCGCGTATTAGATGCCGCGTAATCTACAATTCTCGGTACATTGTGAGCATAATGGTTTTTTTTTCAAATTGGTATTATAATGTCGCGGGCTAGTATTACTATATATTTTGTTGCAATTTTATGAATATGATCTCAATTATAGGACGCTAGAGGTTTTTTTTTATATTTGGTATTTTAAAATTTTTTCATATTACGATATCCTTCTAACCTATATTCAACGAAAAGTTTCACTCATGTTAATAAAACATAAGCTAAACTTTTCGTCGACAACTAAAAATTGTTACGTAAATTTTTAGCACATTAATCATTTCAAAAATCATTAAATTCTTCTCCTACTGTCGCCGAATCTTTGCTTAAACAAAACGTAAAGCCTTGTTCAAATACTTTTGAATTCAATAGAGTATTGCCAAAAGATATCGGTAAATATTTTAAATCTATTGATGTTAAAATAAAACGCCAGACTTATTGGGGATTTCGGTTAAAGTTGTTGCACATATATAATAGATGCTATAGCACCTTTCCTAGTCACAGTTTTTAATACAAGCGTCGAATCTGATGTGTTTCCTGATCTAATGACACATAGTAAAGTCATACCTTTATTTAAATCTGGTAGTACATTACACCCTACCAATTTTAGACCAATTTCTGCACTACCAAAATTCAGTAAAATTTTTGAAAAAATCAGTTAGTAAGTAGTAGTAAGTTTTTTTAATGTAAATAAATTGCTTCATAAAAATCAATTTTGTTTTACAAGGGGTCGCTCGACTACCGACGCCGGAGTTGAACTTATAAAACATATTTTTTGTGCATGGGAGAATTCAGAGAATGCTTTGGGTGTGTTTTGTGATCTTTCCAAGACCTTTGACTGTGTTCACCATGAGACATTAATCAGGAAGCTATAGGATTATATGGTGTCAAGAATACAGCGCCGGAACTTATTATTTCATACTTAAGTAATAGAATGCAGAAAGTTATTATTATCAATAGTAAAAATTCTTCCGGGTTGTTCGTAAAGATGGGTGTCCCTCAGGGCTCGATTCTTGGCCCATTCCTATTTTTAGTGTATATTAATCATCATGATATAGTATTTTTTGCTGATAATACTTCCTTGATTTTTAAACTTAAACGTCTATCATTTAAATGTGGCGAAGTGAATAAGGCTATATCAAAATTAGTGCATTGATTTAACGTTAATAATCTGCATTTAAACGTCAATAAAACTAAATGTATTAAATTTATAACGACAAATGTAAAAAATCTGAATACCAATGTGTTTTTAAATGGGAAAGAACTGAGCCCTGTTTAATCCTCTGTTTATCTTGGCATGACTCTCGACACAAAGCTTCACTGGGGCCCCATATATCCAAACTAGCAAGCAAATTAAGTTCTGCAGCTTATGCTGGAAAAAGATTAGAGATCTCATTAGTGTCGAGACAGCTAGATTGGTTTATTTCAGTTATTTCCATAACATAGTGTCTTATGGGATTTTGCTATGGGGGAAATCCGGCTGATTTAGAAACTGTTTTTGTTTTGCAGAAGAGGGCCATAAGAGCTTTACAACCTTAAACCGAGTCTCTTAGAGAAAAATTTAAAGAAATAAATATATTAACTTTTTCCTCTCAGTATATTTACGAAAATTTAATGTATATTCACAAAAACAAAGATAGTTTTCGTAAAAAAGTGATATACACTCTGTAAACACTAGGAACAAACACAAGCTAGTGATACCGGTTTCCTGCCTCCACAGAATCAGTAATTCATTCTTGGGGCAATGTATACGCTATTACAACAAAGTCCCAGAAAATATACAAGGTATCTCTATTACCAAGTTTATATAATTAAATAAAAGCTGTATAAAAAAGGGATATTATAATATTAATAAATAGATGGTTAATGGATCATGGATGATCATGGATGATAACCACTGGGAATGAGGTGGTCGCTTCCAAGCTGTTTCTAAAATAAATTTTGTAAATAGTTTGTTATCATTTATAGTGTAAAATTTATTTTAAAAAAAAGTCCCGCTGGGTTTCTTGCTGGTTCTTCCCAGGACAGAGGATTATTTTCGAACCAGTGGTAAAATAAAAAATGACTTTCAATAAGAATTATTTGTAATTAATGAATTCTTATTGAATACAAAATTATTATATTCTATTCTATTCTATTTGTTTTCAAGGGGGGAAGACCATATTCAGCTTTTACGTGATAATCTGGGAAAATTAAAGAGGAGATAAGGATAGTACAAATTGATTCCTAAATAATATTTCGGCTCGACGGAGGGGGGGGGGGGGAGAGTCCCGGCAAAAAATATAGCAAAATAATTTCAAAATATAGCAATTCAAAATCCCAGCGCAAAATAACTATGCTGTTTTGTATGACGTGTAAAGAAAACTAAAAATCCTTTACTGATAACGAGGCATACCATTTGAGTTATACATAACAAGTCTACTGCTGAACAAAGGCCAAGGAACGTCAGAAAGCACAGTTCTGAGTTACCTGCATCCATCGACTTCCTGCATGTCTTACCAGATCGTCACTCCATCAAGTGGGGTGGTCGCCCTATACTACGCCTACCGGTACGAGGCTGCCACTCGAGAACATTTTTACCCCATCGGTTGTCGGTTCTTCGAGCTATATGGCCGGCCCATAGCCACTTTAGCTTACTAATCCGTTGAGATATGTCGGTCACTCTGGTTCTACTGCGGATATGATCATTTCTAATTTTATCACGCAGAGAAACCCCGAGCTGTCTGAGCGAGCTATGGAGAGGATAGAGAGCGCTATCCTCTCCATAGCTCGCTGAGCGACTATGAGCGTCCTCATACGGCCAGCAGTGAAATACCACGTCTCATATCCATAAGTCATTACTGGAAACACGCCTGACGAGAAGATGTGCCGTAATTTCCCGAACGCTGCCCAGCAGAGTTGGCTCCATCGATTAACCTCTAGGTCTAGTTTGGACTTACCTATTCGGACTATTTGTCCCAGGTAAACATACTCCTCAACAACTTTGTAGCTTAGTGCTCCCAATAACTACCAGCATAGGTGTGACATGGATATTACACATGATATTTGTTTTGTCCATGTTCATCTTAAGGCCTATCCGTTGGGGAAACTATCGAGATCATTGAGCATAGTGCTTAAGTCCTCCAGCGATTCTGCCATAAGGACTATATCGAAGGTGAGTGATGTACTTGCCATTAATGTTAATACCGTATCCTTCCCAGTCCAGTAGCTTGAAAACGTCTTCCAAATTAGCAGTGAAGAGTTTTGGGGATATAACATGACCCTGTCTTACACCTCTTTGCAGTTGAACAGGCTACGTCACAGTCCACATACGCAAGGCATAGTGACAGATTGTATTCTTCTGTCTTCTGTACAATTTGTCAAAGGGTTTGTATGAGGTTTATGGTACTAAAGCCTCTTCGGAAACAGGCTTGTTCGGGAGGCTGGAAGTCGAAAACAGCACGTAGGCTCAGAAGGGAAATTGGTCTGTAGTTCTTCAAGAGAGCGTTGTCGCCTTTCTTGAAGAACAAGACCACTGCGCTTCTGCTCCACGCCTCCGGAGTAGTCCTACCATGGACAACGGAATCAAAGAGCTTCTGAAGGACTTCAAGTACCGGTTTTCCACCCGCATTGAGAAGCTCCGCTGTAGTTCCGCTAGTGTGGTGCTGGAGAGCAATTCTAATGTCGCTCAGACTGACGTTCGGGATATCGTCGGAATAGTGTCGGATAAGATTCACTCTTGGATCTTTACTCACACTTGCGTGTGGCTCCAACGATGACGTGTAATCTCAGGTGTCCCGGAAACGATCTTCACCTCGGTCTTCAGCTTTGACATTTGGCTCTTTCTGACAGACAGATCTCTGACAAAGACTTTGGAACCTTGGTTCCACTTGATCGCTTTTTCAATACAAGCTGTATTGAAGTTGCGTAAATTCCGCCTCATGCATTTGGAGATCTGTCAGTTTAGTTTTCTGTATGCTGTCAAATCTGGTGAGGACTGCAGCTTCGTTTCCCATCTAACAACCATGAGATTAATAGTGTGATTGGAGAGTTGTTGTATTCTTCTGCAGCGGGTCTTGCAGAACTTAGCACCGACCGCATGGACAGTTTTCACGAGTTTATCATTCATATTGTCCACTTCATTGCAGTCTTCTAGACACTGAAAACAGTTTTGTAATTCGAGCTGAAAGGTTTTGGGACTTTGGATTAGACAAGATCTCTCCAATTCAACGTTTAGGTTCAGTGTGTCTCTAACCATTCGGTAATCGCTATCAGTTTTCACTCTCGCAATCACGGAGACATCACTGAACAGTTGTCGTCTGGTCGTCATAATGAAGTCAATCTCATTTTTTGTCGAACCGTCAGGGCTCGACCAGGTACACTTCCTTTGGAGCTGCTTCTGGAAGAAAAAATTCATCATCAAGAGTCCCTTTTTCTCCATGAAGTCGGCCAGCTGCCAGACGCTTGGGTTCCGTTGCCCTATTTACCTAACTTGAGCTCACCGTTCTCTCTTGTGCCTAGTTTTGCATTAAAGTCTCCCATAATCGTATAATGGGTTTTGGAGGAATGCATGGCTTTAGAGATATCCTCATACATTTCCTCCACCTCCTCATCGGGATGTACCGAGGTTCGTGCGTAAGCCTGTATGACCTACAACGAATACCGTTTGGTGATTCTGAGTATAAGGTATGCAACCCTCATCGACATACTCACATTCTTTACAACGTTGTTAACGAGAGACTTGTGGACGATAAATCCGACACCTCCTTGGGACAGATGGTCGCCCTGCCAGTGATAGAACAAGTTGCCGGATTGGAGGATTACCGTGTCCTCTCCCTCTCTTTGGACCTCGGATAATCCTATAATATGACAGCGTCTATACTTGTCTATCTCTTCTTCCAGCTCCAGGAACTTCTCGTCAGTCCTCAGGGTGCGTGCGTTGTATGTTGACAGATCGAGTCATCTTAGGTGGCAACCGAACCTCCACTGGAGAGTCTGAGCACCCCCTGCTCCACCGTTACTATAGTCGCCATCGTAGCCAGGAATTGCGATGCCGCCGGGGACTGGGGGTCGTCTCTTCGTAACTTTCATTTTGAGGGGATATTTGCCATAGTTGCCACTCTTGACGAGCGGGTTGGCAACCGCAGTTTTTTATTGTAATATTGCTTTTATCAGGAAGATGCCGCTGCCTGTTTCCCACTGTCGCCTCTTACGACACCCACTATTTTTACCACCACTACATGGGAATTTTGATTTTAATGGGGATATATAGGTGTGTCTATGGGCCACAGCTTACACTTACCATCAGATGGATTGTGTACTCTCTTCACACCCATGCTTGTATAAAATGCAATAGTGCAGTAAATACTAAATATTACTCTTAATAACTTATCATAACATTTTATGTTTTATACGTCATAGAGTCCTTATACGAGATATATAAGAAAATTTTTTGTTCCGTTTTGTGACTATGGACGAGACCTGGATTCACCATTTTGATCCTGAAACGAAACAACAATCGGTGACTTGGAAGCGAGCCTCCTCACCGACGCCAAAGAAATTCAAAGTTTCAAGTTCGGCGGGAAAGGTTATGGCATCTGTTTTTTGGGACGCTCAAGGCATAATTATGGTGGAATATTTGGAAAAGGGAGCCACTATTACGGGCTCTTACTACGCAGACCAAATAAGAAGATTACGGGAGGCCATTAAGGAAAAATGACGCAGCAAACTGCGAGCTGGAGTGCTGTTTCACCAAGACAACGCACCGGCTCACAAAGCCGCAGTTGCGATGGCTGCCATTCAAGAAACGGGATTCGAACTGCACGAACACCCTCCCTATTCGCCAGATCTAGCTCCTAGTGATTTCTACCTCTTTCCTCGGCTCAAGGAACACCTCCGAGGCAAGAAATTCGAAGACGATAGCGAAGTAATGGCCGCTGTTGAAGCGTTTTGGGAGGGTCAAGACAAAGAATTTTTTTCAAAGGGATCCATCCATCTATTATAATTATTATAAATATATTGATTTATAAATATATCCATCTATTATAATTATTATAATTAAATATATTATAAATATATTGATTTGTTAGGAGACTATGTATAAAAATAAATTATTATTTTAACTTTAATTACCGTGTTTTATTTTCATTATCATTACTTTTTGATCACCCCTCGTACGTTGTAGAGTAATGCTGCATCTATATTATGGTTGTAGCACGAATGGGTCGGCTGAACCAGAGAAGAACCACGTTCCCACTGAATACAAGCGTGTAATAGTGGCTTAATGTTACTGTTCGTATGGTGAGTGTGGAGAGCCGGAGAACGCTTTTATTGGAAACGAGACATTCTTAGTCCTCAGGGGTGACAACGCATCTGCATTTTGATCCTTAATCGTGGATAGATGTAAGTGTATATGAACTACAGTATTTACTTACCATCAGATTGTGTGCTCGTTTGTCACCCTAATTTTATTAAAAAATGGTTTAGCCAAGCGGATAGATGAAGAACGTCTTTGAGTGAAATAACTTTGGTTTTATCGTATTTATAAATTTTTATTGGAAAGAGTTCTTTAGACGTCGATATGCCTTTATATATTCGACGTGTTCAGTCCCTTTTTGCCTTCAAAAATCTACTCAAAACTTATTATTTGGAACTGTAATATTTTCCATCATAATTCCCGTCTTTAATTGTACCCATCTATCCTACCTATCCTCAACCGTCGTCATTTTGTGTGTATTTATATATTTTTTAACTTCATTTTCAAACTTATGAACACCTTTTCTATTCGCAATTCGTTGTAAAGAACAGTTCTTTACTAAACAAGGGTTGTCTGGAAGAAATCGCTTCCAGAGCGATAAGACCGCCTATTGTACATTCTATATATTTATTTCATTTTTTCTCGTTCTAACGTGTATTTATGTACAATAAAGAATAATATAGTGATTGATTGATGATATGCTTTTGATATTGTTCTGTGTATCTAACGATGAACAAAAATAATATAGTAATGACCAAGATAAACATGTAAACAAATTACAGTTGTTCAGGTGCGTTTGTGTTTACATACGGTCGAACAATTCGCGCCTGCATCAGGCTGGTGCAACTTCCATAGTAAAAATTATATGTACTACAGGGGTCAAATTTTAATGACGGTTACTCTTCTTTCTGCTTTTCGTGATATGTCTATTAACGACATTGTCCAATGAAATATGTTCAAATGTCAAAACAAACAATTATATTTGTATATATTTTATTAATTAAGATTGGAGTCAGCGCGAGTATATTTTGGACTAGCCATCTATGTAGGACAGGTTTTTATAGTGTACGATTGTATGCACAAATACAAACACACTATTTCCTAAATCTGATAGTTCGATGGTTTAGCAATTCGAAACAAACTATACTTAGAAACTGCACAGTCAATTCTGACTGCTAACATTCTATTTGTTCAAAAATAATGTGATTTTATTTATATTTTTTTTCCAGATACAAGCAATGGGTGAAATAGCTGGCACATGCACCAATTGAAAAGATTCACATATTAAGACATATTTGTGACAAACATTGCATATGAACCCAACTAAAACGAACTGCTATTTCTTCAGTGGACTTAATTTAAACTTCCACAATTATGTGTATGTTAATTAGGTTTTGATTTACATGTAGCAAAAGATAATATCCCTCTAAAGTCATATTTTTGCAATAATTAGATTATATAACTAAATCATTATTTTATTCATCTACAAACATTAGCTATAATGAGCACTTATTTTGAAAGCGACAATTAGTAAACGATCTCTGCGAATAGTATGTACATAGGTGCCTCTGTGAAGAAACCTAGCGATTTGTACATAGTATTTGTTACACATAAAAGCAATTTAATCCAATCAGTATTAAAAACCCAATATTTTTACCCTTAAAAAAACTAACGTTGAAAACAAGCATCCAGACGCAGACTTTATTTTACAGCATAGCAACAATTGACAGTGCGGGAAGGAAGCCTCGGTCCTGCAATGCCGCAGCCAAACGCTTAGCCACTGCGCTACGGAGTCGTCATTTATTTTTTACTTAATTAATCACTAGAATAGAATAGAATAGAATAATTTTTTATTCAATATTGATTATTACATAATTCTTATTGAAAGTCATTTTTTATTTACCACTGGTTCGGAAAATACCTCTGTCCTGGGAAGAACCAGCAAGAAACCCACTACTAGTATAAAAGTGCGTTTTTTATTTTATATTTTCTTTGTATACATTTTTGTACCTAATTGTAGATATATAATTACAAATTCCTTTGTGTAAAATACATTGATTTCTTATCCTCATCGGCATTTTTACTCAATCCACACGTTAAAATTTTTATTTCTCATAAGTCAGTATAGAGATCTAACTTTTCTTATGTAAAAATATCGATAAACAATATATCGATAAGGGTTATATGGATAAAATTATGCGAGGATAGACATTTACAGCACTATTGTAATTCGTCAATGTTGTCAGCACTGTTTCTCAAAACCAAATGTCATATCTTGATGTTGGTAGAGTAACTTGGCGTAATTTCATGCATTTATTTTTACTATGGAAGTCCCGCCTCTTAAACGTAGTGATTATATTCTCTTTGGCCTGCATATGCACATGCGATGATATCACAAGCCAGCGGACGTATTTGTTTTTTTATTTAGCAACATCAAACCGGCCAACGCTCGGCCGTATTTCAGTGCCAATAATGTCGTTTAGTACAGAGTATATACGAAAGAGATTATACAAAATTTTTAAATAAACTTTTTTTTAATTTTGCAGCTTTCTTTAGTTCAGATATCTCTGATGAACACACCATTCCTTGATAGTTCTATTGGATACTGGAATGTAACATGATCAAGTGAATGATGAATAAAATGTTAAAATTTCTTTCTTAATGAAATCATACCGCAAATACCATAGACAATATATTTTTCATTTTTCAGAAAATCTGATACCACTGTAAAAGGGATTACTCAGCTGAGGATTGAAAAATACGAATAATATAAAATTAATAAAAAGTAGAGGTACATGTTCGGCAATGGACTGTTTCCTGGTTGTAGCACGTGGTCTTTCCCCGAGGCGACTGAGGAAACGCCAGGCTATAACAGAATACCAGCTTGAAATAGTGGCTTACTGATATTGGTCGTATGGTGAGCGTAGAGAATCGGAGACCGTTTTTACTAAAAACGAGGTATCTCCATCTTAGGTCTCACAGGTGACAACGCATTTGCATTTTGATTCTTAACGACGATAGATAGATGTAGATGTCTATGGGCCACAGTATTCAATTACCATGAGGTGAACAGTAGTCTTTTTTGTGTACGCGTGTACTCATGTACGCACGTAAGAAGTTATACTTCTTTAGCGTAACAAAACAAAAATAACTAAAAATAACTACCTTAAATATAGTTATCAGTTCCCACGAAAACGTGAGAGACAGTTACCCAATGAAGTTGTCGCTTTAAGGTGTCAGTGTGCGCGCGCAACGTAACAACTTCATGGTGTCGTTTTTAGCTGTCAAAAATTCACTTTCATAGTTTTTCCCAAACGCTCCAAAAGAAGTATAACTTCAAAAACAATGTCGTTAGTTATAAATTACGATTTTGAAGAACGTGTCCAATGGCAGACATGACATACCTTTAAAAATTTACACATGCATTGCTGGATAGATTGGAGAGACACTTGTCACACTTGCATTTGTCATCATTCATTTCAGCTTATCACAAGTCCACGACTGGACGAAAGCCTCCGCCATATATTGCCTCATAGGAGGAGGAGGTATACTAGCTAAATGCAATGCTTGAGTTGGCAACCACATTTTTTTATTATTGAGTTGTCATTTCGTTGCTTAGGTACTTATGTTTCAGTTTCGCTATGTCTACGTTTACGATCATCTTTCACGAGTCCACTGCTGAACATAGGCCTCCCCCAAGGAATGCCACAAAGCACGGTCCTGAGCCACCTGCATCCATCAACTTCCTGCATGTCTTACCAGGTCGTCGCTCCATCTCGTGGGGGGTCGCCTTACACTTCGCCTACCAGTACGAGGCTGCCAATCGAGAACCTTTCTTCCCCATCGGTTGTCGGTTCTTCGAGCTATATGGCCGGCCCACTTTACGCTTACGATACCCACAGGATATTATGAGATAGAGGATTTTCTTACTACCCGCTTCTCGGCGGCAAAGCTCGCATTAGTGGTGCTAACGATTTCTACGGTTCCGTTAGTATCTTTTGACTGTCTCAGCTTAATTCGTTCATTGTTCTTCTCCTTCATAAGTCTATAATAATCCACTGCTAGACGTCATAACGGTTTATTTTAATCGTCACGATTGACAGAGCGATCAGTACCAGATATCTCGTTGATCCCTATCACCGGTAGAGATATTTCACGTCCGGTGTAACGAGATAGTTAAACCGCCATAATGAAAGCCGCAAAATCTTTCTGGCATCTTCCATAGTCGCTTTTTACGACACTCAAGAGTAAAATCTGCAGTTTTACGGCCTAACTCATAAAAATCGACCTCGATTTGAGAAATACATAAATTTTTCACTAAATTACAGTAGAAAGAGACAGGTATAGATATAATTAATACTTAATATAGTAAGCAATAATAAACTATTATAAGTAATGCTGTTAATATCTTATACAAGGGACGAAATGAGTTGATGGGTTCTCTTACGCCTCTACTGCACGGCAGGTTATTTCAGTTGCTTTCTCTCTTTTCACTAAATGACAATAGAAAGAGACGGGCATAGATATAAGAAAGTGGCCATATTAAACGGATGACCATATTACCCTCACGTACTGTAGATATAATTCATACTCAACATAGTAACAATCAACAATTATAAGTAGGCGTTAATATCGTATAAGTACGATATTATTTGATGTGTTCTCTTGCGCCTATATCACACGACAGGTTCAATCTACTTTGTATTTCACAATGTATGAAATTTTATTACAATGTAAATTTCAAGTTTTAGTCCTTTGTCATCAGTTTGAATCATTAAATTTTTTATAATTGTACTCATTAAAGTTTAAGGTGTTCGCAAAGAACAAGAATATAGTTTCTATTTTCGCTTAGTCGTATGTCAATTGCCAAGTATGGTGCATGTTAATTTTACAACTGTTTATTACCAGACTAAGTTATTCCATTTAATGGGTATTACCGTAAGTTAATTATGGTTCAGATCATTAGAGGAATACACCACAATGCGACATTATTCTCATAATTTTTTTTCGTTAAACTGAACTGGAAACTAAAAAAATAAACTTTTGAACGAAAATATGTTCTTGCATTACCTTTTAGAACTGTATAACGCTTGCATTTTTGTCATATCACTGACGTGAACAAAATTATGAATAGTAATTTTGTAAAACAAAGATGTATGTTAATTTCGCGTGTCTCTGCTAAAATTTGTCTTAAATAAGCATAATAATAACTTGTGTGCCATCTGTTATGGATATTTATAAAGACAAATCATATCATAATGCTCAATGATTTCTTGTAAAACGGTGAATATTTTTTTTAC
Organism: Parnassius glacialis; assembly: GCA_033319125.1. Lineage (NCBI taxonomy): Eukaryota > Metazoa > Arthropoda > Insecta > Lepidoptera > Papilionidae > Parnassius > Parnassius glacialis. The sequence continues at coordinate 10,900,141 of JAVANC010000011.1, read as the reverse complement.
GTATGTTCTAAATAGAGGAGAGCGTATGTCTCTATTATTCAAAGCTTTTTTAAATATATAATTTTTTAAATATATCAATAGATATTATTGCGATTACTACAAATAACTACAAATTAAATAATTTGTTTAATTTATACTGTTCTAAAGAGAGACAATTAATACTGAAGTTAAGCGCTAAGCAGTGATTATGTGTAAGGCCGTAAAATAATATTTGGAAGTACTAATAATTGTAAGTAAAGACTAGAATTGAGTTGGGGGGGGGGGGGGGGGGCATTCGAACTTTAGGAATAGTCAGTTTGAATAGCTTAGAGGTAGATGTAGAGGATGTCATGGGATTCATGCTTGAATAGGGACAAAAGTTCTCATTACACTCCTAGGGGGTCAAAATGACCAAAAACCAAAAAGTTAAAAATTCTTATTTCGGCTATAACTCCGCCTTTTTCGGAGGTTCTTATACAGTCTTTACTTCCCGCATCCCACTAGTATATAATAAGTAAATATTAAGTCTGTGCCCATGTTGCATTAGATACCCTATAGAATGATATGAGGTAATACAGGACAGGAAAATATTCTTTACGTTGCCACTGCACAGTTAAATTTTACCGGTAAAGTTTTGAATGTATATTGAAAGCAAAACGAATTTACAAAAATAATTATGTTTTTCTTAAAAAAAGTAGTAAAACTTATGGCGCGATAAAATTTGCAATTATAATATTTAAGTTTCGATTCCAATTAGCTGTTTTTACTATCTAGGCAAAGGGCTCGTCAGTAATATTCAATGGTTAACAAAAATGAATAAAACGGGAATTAATTAAGTCAAGCACGGATAAGACGGCGATTAAAACCTATAATTGGCTGAACGTCTCTTCAATAAATTTATGAGAGCATTCCACGTCATCTTAACGAATTGTAATTTGACATTCTGCCTTTATCGAAAAAAAGTTGCAAACGAAAATATTATTTTTAAGATCTCTTCATTTAACAAATAATTTGCACGTTTAATTTGGGCTTTTAATTTTATTATATTACTTAACTGTTTTTTTATTGTAAAAAAAAAGTTTTAAATTATTGTTTCTTAATAAAACTACTTTTATGGATTTTATCAAGTTTAATTCTACTTATTTTTAATTCCCGATATTTCGGGTGTTTTGCAGTACCCATGGTCACGGGGGCCTATTTTTTTTTCAATAAACGATGGATTATCTGGAATGCCGTGTAGTGGCGGTCAAGAATATCCACTACCCCATATCCTCCCGTGGGTGTCGTAAAAGGCGACAAAGGGAAACAGGCAGGAGGTGGGCAGCAGCATCTTCCTGATAATAGCCAAAATTACAATAAAAAAACTGCGGTTGCCAACCCGCTCGCCAAGTGTGGCAACTATGGCAAATACCCCCCAATGAATAGAGCAACAAACAGTCGGCCCCCAGTCCCCGGCGGCCCCGCTATTCCTGGCTACGGTGGCGACCATGGTAACGGCGGGGCAGGGGGTGCTAAGAATCTCCGGTGGAGGTTCGGTTGCCACCTTAGACGACTCGACCTGGCAACGTACAACGCACGCACCCTGAGGACTGACGAGAAGATCGTGGAGCTGGAAGAAGAGATAGACAAGTTGCGCTGGCATATTATAGGATTATCCGAAGTCCGAAGAGAGGGGGAGGACACGGTAATCCTCGAATCCGGCAACTTGCTCTATCACAGGGAGGGCGACCATCTGTCCCAAGGAGGTGTCGGATTTATCGTCCACAAGTCTCTCGTTAACAACGTTGTAAAGATCGGGAGTGTGTCGACGAGGGTTGCGTACCTTATACTCAGAATCACCAAACGGTATTCGCTGAAGGTCATACAGGTTTACGCACCAACCTCGGCACACCCCGATGAGGAGGTGGAGGAAATGTATGAGGTATATCTCTAGAGCCATGCATTCCTCCAAAACCCAATATACGGTGTTAATGGGAGACTTCAATGCAAAACTAGGCACAAGAGAGAATGGTGAGCTGAAAGTAGGGAAATTTGGAATAGAGCAACGGAACCCAAGGGGCCAGCAGCTGGCCGACTTCATGGAGAAAGAGGGACTCTTTATGATGAACTCTTTCTTCAAGAAGCGGCCCCACAGGAAGTGGACCTGGTCGAGCCCCGACGATTCGACAAAAAATGAGATTGACTTCATTATGACGACCAGACGACAACTGTTCAGTGATGTCTCAGTGATCGCGAGGGTGAAAACCGGCAGCGATCACCGAATGGTTAGAGGCACACTGAACCTAAACGTTAAGTTGGAGAGGTCTCGTCTAATGAAGTCAACGCTCCGTCCCCCTCGTGCTCTATTCTAAAGTCCCGAAACCTTTCAGCTCGAGTTACAAAACCGTTTTCAGTGCCTAGAAGACTGCAATGAAGTGGACGATATGAATGACAAGCTCGTGGAAACTGTCCATGCGGTCGGAGCTAAGTTCTGCAAGACCCGCCGCACAAGAACACAAAAACTCTCCGATCACACTCTTAATCTCATGGCTGTTAGACGGGAGATGAGGCTACATTCTTCAACAGATTTGACAGCATACAGGCAACTGAACAGACAGATCTCCAAATGCATGCGGCGGGACTTACGCAACTTCAATACAGCTCGTATTGAAGAAGCGATCGAGCGGAACCAAGGCTCCAAAATCTTTGACAGAGATCTGTCTGCCAGAAAGAGCCAACTGTCAAAGCTGAAGACCGAATATGGCAGCATCGTTTCCGGGGCACCTGAGATTTTGAGTGAGATTGAGAGGTTCTATGGGCAGCTGTACACGTCATCGTTGGAGCCACACGCAAGTGTGAGTAACGATCCAAGAGCGAGTCTTATCCGACACTATTCCGAAGATATCCCGGACGTCAGTCTGAGCGAGATTAGAATGGCTCTCCAGAACCTTAAAAACGGCAAGGCCCCAGGCGAGGATGGAATTACAGCGGAGCTTCTGAAAGCGGGTGGAAGACCGGTACTTGAAGTCCTTCAGAAGCTCTTTAATTCCGTCCTCCATGGTGGCATTACACCGGAGGCGTGGAGAAGAAGTGCGGTGGTCTTGTTCTTCAAGAAAGGTGACAATGCTCTCTTGAAGAACTACAGACCGATTTCCCTTCTGAGCCGCGTCTACGTGCTGTTTTCGAGAGTCATTACGAATCGTCTCGCGCGCAGACTTGACGACTTCCAGCCTTCCGAACAAGCCGGTTTCCGAAAGGGCTTTAGCACCATAGACCACATACATACCCTTCAGCAAATTGTACAGAAGTCCGAAGAGTACAATTTGCCACTATGTCTGGCGTATGTGGACTATGAGAAAGCCTTTGATTCCGTCGAAATTTGGGCGGTGCTGCAGTCCCTTCAGCGGTGCCAAGTTGACTGTCGGTATATCGAAGTGCTGAAGTGTTTGTACAGTAGAGCTACGATGGCTATCCGAGTACAGAACCAGAGTACGAATTCTATGCAATTGCAGAGAGGTGTAAGACAGGGTGATGTTATATCCCCGAAACTCTTCACCGCTGCATTGGAAGACGTTTTCAAGCTTCTGGACTGGAAAGTATACGGTATCAACATCAATGGCGAGTACATCACTCACCTTCGATTTGCCGACGATATAGTCCTTATGGCAGAATCGCTGGAGGACCTAAGCACTATGCTCAATGACCTCAATAGTGTCTCCCAACGGATAGGTCTTATGATGAACATGGACAAAACAAAGATTATGTTTAATGTCCATGTCACACCTATGCCGGTAGTTGTTGGGAGCACTAAGCTCGAAGTTGTTGACGAGTATGTTTACCTGGGACAAATAGTCCGACTAGGTAAGTCCAACTTCGACCGAGAGGTCAATCGACGGATTCAACTCGGCTGGGCAGCGTTCGGGAAGCTACGACACATCTTCTCGTCAGACATACCTCAAAACCTTAAAACGAGATTGTACAACCAGTGCGTGTTGCCAGTGATGACTTACGGAACTGAGACTTGGTCCTTCACTGCTGGCCGGATGAGGAAGCTTAAGGTCGGTCGCTCAGCGAGCTATGGAGAGGGCTATGCTCGGAGTTTCTCTGCGTGATAAACTTAGGAATGAGTATATCCGCAGTAGAACCAGAGTAACCGACATAGCCCAACGGATTAGTAAGCTGAAGTGGCAGTGGGCCGGCCATATAGCTCGAAGAACCGACAACCGATGGGGAAGAAAGGTTCTCGAGTGGCAGCCTCGTACCGGTAGGCGAAGTGTAGGGCGTCCCCCCACGAGATGGAGTGACGACCTGGTAAGACATGCAGGAAGTCGATGGATGCAGGTGGCTCAGGACCGTGCTTTGTGGCATTCTTTGGGGGAGGCCTATGTTCAGCAGTGGACTTGTGAAGGGCTGTAATGATGATGATGATGATATCTGGAAACGCCCCCTGCAAATAAAGCCTATATCCCATGACTGCCAAGCAAACAAGCAAACCAAATTACTTTAAACATTTATTGTGGACCAGAAAAGTGTTAAGTCTCCACCTGGCTCACTACAACTTTAGTTCGGCGGCATTTTTGGCAGCATCGAGCGATTTGGGTTTTTGATTCAAACTTTTTTTTTTACTTATTATAAGCCAGTGCTTGACCACAATCCCACCTGGTGGTAAGTGGTGATGCAGCCTTAGATGGTAAATCGCACTGTCTTATTGTAACAAAAGCCTATTCACTCTTGCCTTGAAGACGCCTAGATTGTATTCGAACGGAAAGATAGACGCTGGCAAATTATTCCACTCCTTTGCTGTATGCATTACAAAAGACGAAGCAAACCGTTTGGTTCTAATGCGTGGGATATCGACAACAAAGGGATGAAGACCCGCCGACCGTCTGGTTGTCCGATGGTGGAAAGGAGAGGGAGGATTTAAGGCGTGTAACTCCTGCGCACACTCACCGAAATGCATCCTATAGAATACCGAGAGACTGGCTACTCTGCGCCTGTGCTCAAGGCTGACAAGATTGGTTTCAACCAAATCAATGTCACCAATGAGCCTCTTAGCACGTCTCTCCACTGAGTCCAATGCTGCCAGGTGGCATTTTGCAGCACCAGCCCATATGTGACAGCAGTACTCCATGCACGACCGGACTTGCGCTTTATATAAGGTAAGAAGCTGCCCCGGCGTGAAGTACCGCCGCACCCTTGCAAGGACACCAAGTTTCCTTGCGGCTGCTTTGGCTCTGGACTCAATGAACCGCCCATAGTTTAGGTTCTGAGAAAATTCAATCCCTAACAACTGCAGGCGGTCAGTGTACTCCAAGGATACATTCCGGAAAGTAGGAGCCAAGGTGAGCGGGCTCCTTTTAGCGGTAAAAAGACACGCTTGTGTTTTGGAGGCGTTAAATCTCACGAGATTGGCATCGCCCCATTCGGAGACTGCCTGTAGTGTGAGACTCACACGCTCAACCATAGCCTCTCTTTCTGACTGGATTTGATCCCGACTGGCCCAGGCGCTTGGTTGGTATCTCTCCACAACTGTGCTGTCGTCTGCATACCCATAGACACCAGGAATGAGCAGATCATTTATATGCAGCATTAAGAGAGTTGCGGAGAGAACGGACCCCTGAGGAACACCGGCGTTAGTCACCACAGTATTGGATGAGCAGCCATCCACGACGACCCGGAGAGACCGTTCACTCAGAAAGTCCTTCACCCAGATAATTAGGCCAGGGGATAAGCCGTACGCTGAAAGCTTGCCCAATAGACTAGTGTGCCAAACCCTGTCAAAAGCCTTCGAAACATCGAGGGAAACAGCAATTGCTTCACCACAGTTCTCGAGAGCTTCGCCCCATATGTGAGTGGTATACGCTAGAAGGTCCCCAGTTGATCGATTTCGGCGAAACCCGTACTGGCGATCACTGAGGAGATCATTTTGCTCTAGGTATGCCATAAGGTGGGCGTTCAATATACGCTCCATAATCTTGCAGAGTATGGAGGTAATTGAAATTGGCCGATAGTTGGCAGGGTCCGCACGGCTATCTTTTTTAGGCACAGGCTGCACATTGGCCAGCTTCCAAGATTTAGGCACTATTCCAGTCCTGAATGAGAGGCGGAACAAGCGTGTCAACACAGGAGACAACTCAGGTGCACAGACCTTTAGAACTATAGCTGGTATACCATCAGGTCCACTAGCTTTGTTCACGTCTAGACTTCGCAAGGTTTTAAGAACCTCCTTGTTGGTGATACGGACCTCAGTCATAGAGGTACCGCAGTGAGGTAATTGAGATGGCACGCTGTTGCTACTGTCCAGATGTGAATTGCAAGCAAAAAGAGAAGCAAATAAGCCCGCTTTCTCCTTAGGCGCATGTGCTATTGAGCCATCTGGTTTTACCAGCGGAGGCAGTGTAGACCGACAGAAGTTTGTCTCGACCGCTTTGGCGAGAGACCAAAAAGCTCTACTGCCAGATGGTTTGACATAGAGCTTTGTGCCGATGCGTTTAATGCGGTCGAAACTGGCTTGGCGTAATACCTTTTTGCACGACTTGGCGGCTTGGTTAAAGGTTCTCTTCTTAAGGCTAACATCCGGAGCTTTACGATCTCGAGCATCGACCCAGGATAAGTACGCCATATGCTTGTGCTTTTCAGCATGAGCGCACTCGGCGTTAAACCAAGGGCGAGCTTTACCACCAATGGGCACGTCAGCAAAGGGGATGAAATACTCCATCGCTTGACGTATCACATTGGTTATGGCATCCGCGCATCTCGATGGGTCTCTAGAGGAGAAGCAAACCTGCCACCAAGGATAAGATGCAAAGAAATGCCGCATCTCATCCCAATCTGCTGACTTGTATCGCCACATTCGTCGCACTCCATGGAAATCGTAGTTAGGTGGGGAATATAACGACAGAGATTTCACCAGACAGTGGTCAGAAGTTCCCAAGGGTGAGGTATCCTGAACATCCTACCTGTCTGGATCGGTCGTCAGCAGAAGATCGAGGCAGTTGGCTGTGTGCTCATCTACATCAGGTACCCTAGTCGCTTGTTGCACCAGCTGGGAGAGCCCCAGCGACAAGGCAAGATTCCACGCCTCTCTCCCAGCGTGGTCGGTCTTCTGGTATGGGAACAGCCAGTCCTTATGACAGGCATTAAAGTTCCCCAGAAAAACCAACTGTGCATTAGGGTACCGATCTAGAGCCACATCAGAGGCCTCACTGAGGTGTTCAAACAGCCTAGTTGTCTCCTGGTCACCGTTGTGCGATCGGTAGACACAAGAATAAATAATTTTATCCATTCCAGTGTCTATCAATACCCAGATCGTAGAGAAAGTGGGGTCTTCAAGGTGACGGAGACGCTTACAGCAGATGTCGTTGCGGACGTAAACACAGACTCCGGTGCGCTGATGAAAATTATGCTCCAATGTGTACCCAGGGTAGCCAAGGTACGCCGCATCTAGAGGACATCTGATCTGCGTCTCAGTCAAGAAGAGTAAGTGCGGCTTGTTAGTCTCAAGGTGGTAATGGACTGCATTGAGATTACAGTGCAGGCCTCGGATGTTTGTGAGGTGCACTTTAATGGAGAGGGAGTGCAACCGCTGTACAAAATTACTCTTCTTTTTCCTTTTTTTCATCAATGGTGGGAGTGAATAGGTTGAGAGAATGGCAGTTGGACGAGGCGTCACACATTTAACCTAGGGACGCAAACAGTCATAGCATCGATGGTACCTAGCATGGAGATCGCGGGGACGCCCGAACCCCCCTGGAAATCGCCACCAGGTCCTCTCCTCCGGTCGCCAACCGGCATGGTGGAGCCATCCCAGGATTTTTCGTAAGATGGCGGGGCAGCCTTTCATGAGTGGCTGGCTCATTAATTGGGCCCCCAACTATCTACGGTCGGCCAGCGGTGCAACCGTGCTTCGGATCCCGCTAACCTCCATAACCAGGCACCTGACACTAAGAAACGGCCGCGTCGCAACCGGTCCATATGCGTAACGCAACTGTCCAGACCCATTCTCCCTAAGAAATGGGTTTCACCTAACATCATACCGGAACACGATTTGCATCATTTGGCGATATGTCTTTGCCAGGTGGGTGGTAACTAACCCTCGGCCGGGCCTCTCACTAGTAGAGGACCAACCTACCACCAGTATGTAGTACTGCTCGTTTAGCACTACCCAGGGGATACGTGTAGGGAATCAGGATTCAAGTAATTCCTACGGACGCGAGCAGCTTCATCCCCCTTGATCTTTGATTGATCTTTATTTCAAACGTGATCTGTTATGTCATCACCTAAAATGCTATAGAACGCACACTAAGGAAACGGAAACTAATGGAAGTTTACCTTTCCGACCTCCATAAGTAATAGTAAAGGTAAAAGTGTTATGTCAAATAGACCTGGTAGAGTCACGCTACAGTGTATTGCCACTGCTGTAAAATGCTACTTCTTTTCGTACGCTAAGTGAAGTCAATCGGAGAACGTTTTAGTGGTAATATACAGAAAACAAACGTGAAACATTGATGATAATAACATACTATATAACAAAATTAAATTAAACATTACTGTGTTAAAATCCTGTTCAAAAAGTCATTCATCATCATCACCATCATTACAGCCCTTTACAGGTTCACAGCTGAACATAGGCCTCCCCACACGGAATACAGAAAGCACGGTCCTGAGTCACTTGCATCCATCGATTTTCTGCATGTCAATGGATGCAAATGTCATATAAAAAATAGTTTGATTGCTTTTTTATATTTCTTTATTAATTATAGTAGATTTTAATTCTTTTATTTGTGTAATTAACTGTATTTATAGAGTAGATATTATGCATAAAATTAAACAGTTTTTAAGAGCTTATAATTTATGTGGTAATGTACCTAATTTTTTTTTTAAAAATTACCAGAATATAGTTTTTATTTATAGAATTTATTTTGTTAGTTTTTAGATTTCACAAAATCCCCCATGTTTTTCTTGGATACATATAGCATAGATTCTTGCGATGTTAATGTAACGCGTGAATAGCTACATTGTTATACGTTATGACTTCCGTTCTTCCTTAAGGCTACTGCATCATTTAAACGCATTTGCCAAGTATTATGATAGATGTGATAAACCATAGGATAGTATACAATTGATTTGACAAAAAGCCTCGGACCAGTTATCCGAGTTGTATTAGATGACAACAGATTGCTTGTGCTGGTTGAAGAATTCATAAATGAATACCCGAATGTTAGAAAAAGTCACGCCTGTCCTATATGCAATTGTTCGTTCGCAGTAGAAACCAGCTGGTTGGAGAATCTAGTAAGGTTTAATGCAAAAAGATAGTGGGTGGATAAACACCACAAAATCTAACCCAAAAGCAAATCATACACAAGAAAAATTTATTTGTTGTGTTTCATGGGACGATAAAGTTAAAGGACTAATCTAATATTCAAATTGCTACCTAAAATAAGACGATAGTAATGTTAATGCGTACACTTACTTACACTTACCCGTACTTACACTAACAAAGTAACGGAGCTCAAGTAAATTTAATAGCTTTTAAGTAAAAGCAGACTTCAAAGAACTATAATAATAAAAAAAATAATTCCACATTGAAGTCGGTGCTAAGATATGTAGAATTTGTATGTAAAAGAGTTGAAGTCCCGACTTTTTTATAGGATAGGGTGACAAACGAGGACACAGTCCACCTGAAGGTAAGTTGTTGCTATGACCCACAGATATCTACAACTATCCTCAATAAAGAATCAAAATGAAGATGCGCCGTCACCCGTGAGGACTAAGATGGAATTTATTTATTTATTTATTTAATTCATACACTTGTGGCTTACAGAAAATCCAACACGCGCACAAGGTTAAATTTTACATGCAAAAATTTTTTTTTCAAAAATTGTATCCATCCATAATAACAAAAATTAATAATCACAAACTAATTAATTATAAAATAATAGTAATATAAAATCTCGAAGCTTTTGGCAGCCCGTGTCAGCAATTAAAATGGTAATAAAGCCAATTAAAACAATAAAGTGTTAATAATTATACAATGAAATATTTTGTCATATCAATTTATAATGCAATGTCAATAAGTCTAATAACAAGCCTAATATATGCATAATTAAAATTACATCTTAAATATAAAGTATAAATAGTACATAGTCAACGAAATTATATTGTCGAATTATTAATTGTCATATCATAAATAATTTTGTAAAAAAGAGTCAGCAGACGTGTTATACTGTCTGCAAATAGGTCAATTTCATCGTGCTGAGTGAGTATGTCCCCTATAAGTATTAATGCTCGATTTGTTGGTGCAAAAGCAGCACGTTTGGTACGCGTAACTGGTCTATCTAGATGACGCGGCCTACGGCGCGGAGCCACCGTCCCTACATTATCTCTCTGCAGGTACCTGGGCACCAACAAACTAATTCTCTCCGTAACTGACTGGCAATCCAACTTGTGGTGAATTATAAAAAGATAGTGCCTAATAGTTGACATCATCCTCCTAAGCATTAGAGTTTCAAAATCAACCATACCCAAGACGAATAAAGAAGGATATAAATAAGGGTAGTACCCATGATTTTTCTTATAAAGCCAACGAGCAAATTTACGTTGTATCCTCTTTAACAAGAGAGTATACTTTTTCTCGTAAGGATTCCAGACCACAGATGCATACTCTAGTTTGCTACGAACATACGCATTATACAAAGTTTTAGGCACCCTAATATCATCAAAGTCAGCAGCAGTCCTCATCACAAAACCCAAAGTCTTACTAGCTAACTTGCAAATGGATGTCATATGATTGTGAAAAGTCAATTTAGTATCTAATATTAAACCTAAGTCACGTATGTCATATACTCTTACCAAAGGCGCATCGAATAAGTTATAATTAATTATGACAGGATTCTGTTTTAATGCAAAAGTGATAACCTTGCATTTAGTCACATTAAGAGGAAGATGGTTCAGTTCACTCCATTTCGATACCGCATCTATGTCCTGTTGAAGAGCCTGTGCATCAGCAGCACTACTAATCGCCAAACTAAATTTTAGATCATCTGCGAATAACAGACACTTCGCAGATTTTACTTTGGTAGGCAAGTCATTTATAAAAATTAAAAAAAGCGTAGGGCCAAGAGTACTACCCTGACTCACCCCAGATCTAGTGAAATAATTAGCGGATTCGAAACTACTCACTCTAACATATTGACGTCGATTATCCAAATAGCTAGCAAAGAGCTGAAGAAGTTTCGGAGTAAAACCCAACTTAGCTAGCTTCTGTAACAGTATGTCATTACTGAATTAAAATTAATTAAAAAATAATTGAAAATTATGGAATGTCTGTTTTCCAGTAAAAGGGGCTCAAGTTCTCTACACTCACCATCCGAAACACAGCAGTGTTAAACTGCTATTTCACGCTTATATTCTGTGAGAGCGTGGTACTTCCCCGGTCGAACCGACCCATTCGTGCTACAACTATACTATTAATATAGCTGCAGCATGGCTCTACGACGTATAGAAACTTCAGAATGCGAAATAATTTTATTTATTTTTTTAGTTTTTTAAAGTCTACCTTTACTTTTTATTAATAGTTATAGTTTTACCCCTGTGAGTGGAATAAGAAATATCGCAATCTCGATGTGGTCTAAAGAGTTACATTAAAATCTTCAGCCCCTATTTTGTCACCCTTAAGGGGGGAATTATTCTCCTAATTTATATGGGACCACCCCTAAAGTAAAATCTATTTAATTTAAAAATATCATGCAAATCTGTTCTTAATTCCTCCTTATTTTCAACAGACTTCAAAAAGAGAAGGAGGTTCTCAATTCGACTGTATTTTTTTATCTGTGTTACCTCAGAACTTTTTTCTAGGTGAACCAATTTTGTTGATTCTTTTTTTTATTTGAATTCTAGTGCTTCTCGTGTGGTGCTATATAAATTTGATCAAGATCTGATCAGTAGTTTTTGAGTTATCCTTAATAATGCGTATAAATTTAATTTACTTCGACTCATTGACGATCTCATTTTATTTATATTGAAGTCGGTTGTACAAAATTTTTAATTTTACCACTTGTGTAATAACTTGAAAAGATTCAAAAAAGTAACCACGTTTATTACCCCCACAAATAAGCCCAAGCACATAATATTAGAAGTAACAAATTATTAGATTTTTGCTGGGAAATCTTACACACCTCCTTTACTCATTGGTACTCGCACCGAAAGATTCTCATATTTTCCGAACAGTAGGGAAATAATTTGAATGACAAAGGATTTTTATATCTTAAAGATATTGAGAAGAATCTGAAGCGAGTATTTTAATCGTCAGAGAGAATTAAACTACTTAACTGTACATAAATACTTTTAAAAGTAACGTTTTCTTTTGCAAAGACTTATGTCGCAACCTTATACTAGACCTGACGTTACATATCGTACCACAGGGGAGTATAAATGAAGCTGTAATAATTTTCCCTGATTAACGTTTTTTATAGAAATATGGTGACAAGCGAGCACACAGCCCATCTAATGGTATATAAGTGGAAACTGAGGCCCATAGTCATTTACATCTATCTTCGATTAAGAATCCAAATGCAGATACGTTCTTACTCGTGAGGACTAAGATAAAATGCCTTCTATCCAGTAAGGAGTGTCTCTGGTTCTGTACACTCACCATACCAAACACAGCAGCATTGAACTGCTTAATTTACGCTGATATTCTGTGAGGGCGTCCTCCTACTTCAGTCGTGCCGACCCATTCGTGCGATAACCATAATTTAGCTGCAGCATGGGTCTACCTCGTAATCTACTACGGCCAAAAACTACCCAAACTAAATTCTCATTCCGCAGACCAGTGACAGGGAACAACGTATTGGCATAGCCTTAAAACATTCTGCTCAGCGTAATTAATATGGGCCCATCTTTCTTGACTAACGTCGTCTGCGACTTATTTGGCGCTTTGTTCAAAAGAACAGAGTAGATATGTACTCGTATAATCAAGAGTTTATCAAGGCCGTTAAAGAATTCATCTCTCCATTTCATTGCATGTCAAGCGTGACGATTAAGGCAAATTCTCCCTCCTCCTCCATGACTACAATGGAAGAGGCCCTGGTCGGGTAGTGGATTTTACGGACAGGTAAAGGAAAAGAAGAATAAGGCTGAAAAAGAAAAAACTTGAACCATGGTGTTTCACGTTTTATGTGTATTATTTGACTATAAAGTGTGCGTAAATACCTGCCACATTTCTAAAGTCATAAAGTAAGAAATTATAAATACATTTATTTATTGAATAAAACTACTTTTACGGATTTTTTTCGCGTTTAATTAACTTATCTTATTTTTATTTATGTCCCCCGTGACCACTGGTGCTTTAAAGCACCCGAAACGTCGGGAATAAATAAAAATAAGTTAATTAAACACGAAAAAAATCCGTAAAAGTAGTTTTATTCATTCATTCATTTTGTTAGCGTAAATATAAGAAATCATTACATTTATTTATGCTCGCAATACGAGTATAATAGATTAGAACTTGGTGTGCCTCGTTTTGTTAGTTATGATAAGACCTTACCTCCGGACTTTATAGTGACCTGAAGTTGTACTTCGGTGAATGTTATTGGAACTCCTTGAAGAGTAGAACTAGGTGTACCGAGTTTGGCCTCGTTTTGTTAGTTATGATGAGACTTTACCTCCGGACTTTATAGAGTGACCTGAAGTTGTACTTCGGTGAATGTTATTGGAACTCCTTGAAGAGTAGAACTAGGTGTACCGAGTTTGGCCTCGTTTTGTTAGTTATGATGAGACTTTACCTCCGGACTTTATAGAGTGACCTGAAGTTGTACTTCGGTGAATGTTATTGGAACTCCTTGAAGAGTAGAACTAGGTGTACCGAGTTTGGCCTCGTTTTGTTAGTTATGCTGAGACCTTACCTCCGGACTTTATAGAGTGACCTGAAGTTGTACTTCGGTGAATGTTATTGGAACTCCTTGAAGAGTAGAACTAGGTGTACCGAGTTTGGCCTCGTTTTGTTAGTTATGATGAGTCCTTACCTCCGGACCCTGAAGTTGTGCTTCGGTGAATGCTACTGGAACTCTTTGACGGGTAGAACTACAATTTACAATTTTGTTTTTAATTCGACTGCTACAGGCCTTTACAAGGACGCGCCATCACTCATTTAATGAGAGACTTTTCCGTACTTACTTTGCCAAGAAGGCGTGATTAGTGAGCGCATAGTCGAGACACTCGCACTTAAGATACTGCTGCCAATCTACAGCCTATAATATTTGTTTAAAGCATTTTGGATAGAAATTCGAACAAAACCAGGTTAGTCACGAGCGTAAATTACATCAATAAGCAAATTAATAGCGTATTCACCCTTACACTCTTGATATAATTGAATGCTCAGATATAAATATCGCCTTTTTAATAATTAATACATTGTAAGCTATACTTTAATAATACGTTACTTCTACAACATTTTTATGTCTTCATAACATACACACTGGACAACAGCGGCGCAATAATAGCTAAATAATAAAGATAAAAATTTCTAAAAGCCACCTGTACAAACACGTCGTTATCCTGCCGATAGTTGCAGGTTTTCATCACCACGTTCTCATGTCGACGGAAAATGTTCTGTTAAAAATCATGGCAAATAACTGACAGAACCTGTAAAGTTATCATAAATTGATGTCAGACTGCAAAATTAAACGGGGTTATATTTTGCGCACGGAATGATAATATTTGTCCCCAACGAGCCCCTCTCTGTCAAAGGCACGCTCCTCGTTATGCGTACAACGTAATCCGCATTACATCCAAATAGCCGATCGCGTTCAGCTGCTAACGGCACAGATGTCCCGCGCAAATTAATTGGAAATGTCAAGTGCACGAGGGCCGACGCCATCTTGTTCCTTCTCATTCTTTTTTTTTCGTGCGCACGTGGCTCTTATTGCCAGACAGCTGGGTGAAAACGCGCCTTAACTTTTTAATGCTATGGCAATAATAATTGTCCTATGACATTTGACATTCGCGCGGGAAGGTGCGCCTTAGATGGGCGTTTGGATAATGCAAAAATAATAGACTGACCTATTTTGATGCGTAATTAAATATCGCCGTCTGTTTCCGGCAATTAGATCGGCCGCGATCACTGTTGTTTCTTTATACAAAATTTTATTTAGCGGCAACACCTTTCCATCGTTCGAATTTCGAACACCTGATGAGTTTGCAGCTGATGATGATCGACTTGAACCGGGGACTACACCTTGTCTTTTCGTTACGGAATTTCCTCTTTGTAATTACATGCTGTTTAAAGTTGTGGTCGGTGGCGTCCGCAGTTTATAATGCTTGGGTTGCGATATCGATTTTTGTGAATTCTGAATCATTCGCCACGCCTGATCAATCTTTATAAATCTAAGCAATCTTATTGTTTTTCTAACATTTATTTACTTATTTTTGTTTCAGAAAGTATTATTAATAAAATAATTGAATAGAATAGAATAATCATAATCATTGACATTATTATTATTGATATTTTTTCAAAATTATTTTTGAAAGAAAGAAATTTTTATTTGAGATACAGGAGACTTACCAATAAAACAGGTAACGGCTTATAATAAGTATTGAATTATAGTAACAAAATTATAGAAATGACTATATATTAGACTTGAAAAGAAGAAAAAAATCATTATAAAATAAATAATTATTTCACTTTACCAATTATGTGACTACAATAAAACCTCTTACTTAAGTATTCGGTATTCGTCCGAATACTACTTACATATTCGGTATTCATCCGAATAGGATAAAAGTAGACGAATAGGCGTAATCTATACAAATAAATAAAATTGAACTGTCTGTTTCTAATGTCAAAATAACAGCTTTTTATTAATTAAATGTGAAAATATATACGGTACTTATAACCAAAACACAATTTAATTATTGTGTTTTGTATTTGTCTGTCTGTCTTTCTGTTTTTTTCCGGCTAATCTCCGAAACGGCAGGACCGATTTTGACGGGACTTTCACTGGTAGATAGCTTATGTTATAAGAAGTAACTTAGGCTACTTATATTATAGAAAAATAATTAGGGTATCGCGCAACAAAATTAAAACCCTAAATTACACGCGTGCGAAGTCGCAGGGAACAGCCAGAACCGAATAATAGTCGAATATTTGTTGCAAGTCTACTATATATTTCTTTTTCTAATTATTCAGTTCGCGAGAAATTCATCTGAAATCTTTTTATAATGTAAAGTTAAAAATATCAAACATTAATTTCAGTCTAATGTGTATGTCTAATGATTTACGAGAATTAAGAGCCTAAATGCAGTTGCTTTAAAGCGGGTCAGTGTGTTGCCAGCTCACTTTACCAAAGGCTCATTTGTGGATTCTCCAAAATAATGAGTCGTTAATTTCCCGCGCCAACATTGCAGCAAGAACAAGCCAGCCGTTCAAAGGCTTGCGTAAGTGCCAAATGTAAGTTCCACTTTAGTTTCTGACATGAGCTTTGATATGTTGTTTTATAAAATGCTTCTACTAATTTGATATATTTTATAGTGTCTATTCTGTCACGTACATGTCATCATAAATTGTTGAATCGTATAATAATATACTAGCTATTGCCCGCGGCTTCGCACGCGTGGAGTACGGAAATAATATTTTGTTGCTACAACCCAACACACTGAATTTTATTATTTCAAGTGAATTTGTTCAGCCATTTTCCTATGAAGAGGTTTTTAAGGAATTACTACAGGAACCGTGCATTTATCCGAAAGAAAAAGTATTCTAAATCACGTTCCCGGCCATAAACTATCTCTGTGAAAAAATATGTCAATGTTGCTGCGTGAAAGAATAACAAACATTTGTTGTAAAGTTACGGACTATTTCGTCCTACTGAGCACAGGCCTCCTCTCATTTCTGAGAGGTTTTATGGTTCTTTTTTTAAATAGTGCTTGACCTGCACTCGGCGACGACTGCGGCATTTTCATTAGCCTTGTACAATTCTTATAGTGTATAGGTGGTACAATGAAAGTATGTACAGTGTGATGATAAGTCAAAATTTGCAGCCTGATGCACACAGGCTGCAGATTTTGACTTACGATTATCACTCTTCCTCCTTATAAATAAAATAAAGATATTTTTTGCATATCTTAAGCGCAAAGCGCGTAGGTATGTTCTACTAACGCCTAAAATCGAGATTCCAACGTTTTGTCGCATTAAATCGTACCTAACAATTATATTATTGAACATATAAATGATATAAAAAGCACATTGTCCATTCAGTAATGCCTTTACCGAACGACTACGTAACATAACATGACCGACAGCTAATCCAAACGAGAATATTTCTCGGGCATCGATACCTACGCTCCGTGCATGGCACACGACGTTGCCAAAAGGCGACCAAACGCGTTGGTTGTATAATAATTGTAAACGCCAATCACCAACCGACAAACTCTCTCTCTCTCTCTACAATCCATCACAAGCCCACTTCTCAACATGGGCCTATCGATAGATATCATCGTAACACAGGTCGCAACTTAAAGAGTAAAATAAATTAATATTTAAAATATTTAAAACGAAACAATTTCTAGAACTCGTCGTGGAACGGGTAGTCTGGATGGTGGACGCTGAAACAAATGATTTAGGATTAGGTAAAATTAAAAAAAAAATACAATTTGCGCGGAAAACGGTACCAATATAGTGCTCGATATCACCAGTGCTTTTGCGATAACGTGTTTATAGAATAAGGGTTACAAACGAGCAAACAGTCTACCTGTTATTCAGTAGGTGCTGTGGCCTATATACATCTACATTTATCCTCAGTTAAGAATCAATAAGCATATGCGTTGTGACCGCATCCCTTAAGACTAAGATGTAATGCTTCGTACTATTAACCATAATTACCATGCGTGGCAAGTAGGTTTGCAACCGCATTCTACGATCTGGTCTAGAGCCACGCTGTTACTATATTATTTTTGTAGCACGAATGGGTCGGCTCGACCGGGTAGGGTCAGGCTCTACACGTAATACCAGCGTGACTGCACTCTAACTCTAACACTCACGTAACTGCCTCGTTGTTCTAGTGGTTGTAGTAATGCGATTGCTGATCATGAGGTCCCGGGTTCGAATCCCGGGTCGGGCCAAAAATTAGTTATTGAGTTTTTCCATCAAGAAATTCTCAGTAGCTGCCCGGAGTCAGGAAGTTGGCGGTGTTTCACCCCCGTGCCTCGGAAATCACGTAAAGCCGTTGGTCCTCGCCTTATCTCTCTCCCATCGTGTCGGTTTACCGTCCCATCGGGCTATGAAGGTGAGGGAATAGAGAGTGCACCTGTGATTGCGCATACACTTGGGCACTATAATCCTGTCCTGCGCCGATGGCTAGTCTTCGTTGAGACTGGCCGCCGTGGCCGAAATTCGGTCTGGAGGACATTATTATTATTATTACCAGCGTGAAATAGTAGAATAACGCTGTTTTTGGTATGGTGAATGTAGAGAACGAGAGACCCTTTTTTACTGGTAACAAGAAATTCCATCTTAGTCCTCAGGGGTAACAACGCATTTGTATTTTGATTCTTAATTCAGAGAACATCTAGATGTCTGTAAGCCGTAATATCCACATACCATCAGGTGGACTGTCTGCTTGCTTGTCACCCATTTTATTTTTAAAAAGCCGCAACTTTTATTATTATTGACTTGTTATCAGGAAGATGTTCCAGTTTCCCTCTGTCACCATTGACGACACCCATGGGATAATATGGAGTTTTGGTATATAATAGGAATCTCTGCGTGTTCTCTTACTGATATTTTTTAATACTTGTCGTATAGGTGTTTTAATATGAGCAACGAGGGCTAATA
The DNA here is from genome assembly GCA_033319125.1 of Parnassius glacialis. Lineage (NCBI taxonomy): Eukaryota > Metazoa > Arthropoda > Insecta > Lepidoptera > Papilionidae > Parnassius > Parnassius glacialis. The sequence continues at coordinate 10,881,354 of JAVANC010000011.1, read as the reverse complement.
ATTTTCTGCTCACCAGATGTCGCTAGTTAAGGTAAAGTTTTTTGTTACACAATATAATTTAATTGAGAAGTTTATCAGTTTATCAGTTTCTAGAGTATTATATTAATACACAAAACAATTATTAACTTTTTTTTAATTTGTGTATTTTTATGAATATCTGTGGTTTGGTTTATTTATTTTTAATTTTATTAATATAAAATATAGCTAATAGTACAGAAAGAGACTTTTACATATTACGAACAAATTAACTTCCCCGTTATGAAATCTGTCAAATATAATATCATTCTCCAGTGGCGCCGCCCTGGTGGCAGAAAAAGTCGTGGATGCCCTCACTGTTACAACGCTATCACTAAATCTCCTCCTGGCTTCTGAACCAAATGAGCTACAACCGGCAACCGGCATACGACTATGATACCGGGTGGGTATATGGACGATACGGTTACTAAACGTGTTCTAAACGTTATTGATATTTTCTAATGGGCTTAGTAGAGACTACTGTATTTTTGTGTCTGATACGTTCATAGCACGTTCATAGTATGAGCCGTTGTAGTGGGCTGGGACCAATTCAATCAAAAATCCAAACAGTTTATGCCATGTATCTTTCGACGGTGACTCTAAAAGAACTTTAAAACTTGTGGTTATTGTACATGCATGTTCCGCAGGTAGCTTGTTAAATCAAGTTTGAAAACAATAGTTCGGCGGGATGTGCTGGCGCCCTCTCAAACGCGCAGGGCTGACAATGACAGATTGCCGTTGCCTTATATAATCGTAGTTGCTATAAATCAGTCAGTCCGTGTACTAAACACGTGACGGTAATTTGTTTGATGAGTGTCAATTAAAATAATTATTATTTACTTTTAATTTAATTTTAGAATTAATTATTTTACTTTAAGAAAAGTAAAACCGATTTAAAAATAGATTAAAATAATTTCCATACCTATAATTAAATAACTTCTGAAGTTGGTACTAAGACTGGTAGTCGAATTGTTAAATTATTTGACATCTTTGATAGGATTTCGCAATATCACAAACTCTTGGTGAGGATGCTTTTTAAATAGTTATATATTTTTTTTATAGACGTGAATTTTTTTCTGCGAATTTGAATGGGACCGCCCATGAAGTGGGCAATTATTATACATAATAAAGAAACCATCCATTTCATTCATTCATTACAGACTATCAAAGTCCACTATGGAACATTTTACGTGGTAGAGCCATGCTGCAATTATATTACTGGTATAGTTGTAGCACGAATGGGTCGGTTCGGCCGGATAGGACCACGCTCTCATAGAATACCAGCGTAAAATAGCAGCTTAACGCTGCTGTGTTTCGTATGGTGAGTGTAGAACCGTAGACCCTTTTTACTGGAAAAGAGGCATTCAATCTTATTCCTCACGGGTGACAACGCATCTGAATTTTGATTCGTAATCGAGGATAAAGTAGATGTCTATGGGTCACGGCAGCCACTTGCCATCAGGTGGACTGTGTGCTCGTGTGTCACCCTTATCATATAAAAAAGGCATCCCCCATAGATTGCCTCATAGTTTTCGCCATAGTAACCACGCTTGGCAGTTGGTTACCAGAGTGTTTTAAATAAAGAACCACTCAATCAATAAATATAGAATCACAATTATTGGCGAAGATAGAACGTAAGTTATACACAAAAAAAAAACAGTCAAATAGAGAACATCCACCTATTTTGAAGTCGCATATAATAGAAAGCAAGGTCATAACATGATGTCTATATTTCGCGATTATTTGCAAACATTAGAAGTTCATTTATCTTTTCTATATTTGATTTATGAAGTTTCAGAAATAAATGTTCCTCTAAGCTTGAATCCTTATAAAAGTGTCTTCCATAATTATTTAACCGATTAGCTACCATTAAATAATTCATATTTTATTAAAAATAAATTTTCTTGCGGAAGTTCTGAGCGTACCTACTTAACTGGCTTCTTTTTAAATTAATATTCATACGAGTAGCCCATGAGTGACTCATGAATTATAATTTTATTATTTTAGTAACGGTTAACGGTATTCAGTAACTAACTTTTCTACATTATCTCCCAAAAAAGACCGATTGATATACTTATCACGAATCACATGAAGTAAAGAGGTTAGTTTTGGGGGATTGTATGCGAAGTTATTAAAAAATGCAATTATTAATTAGGGTGCTAACACCCTAATTAATGATTGCATTTTTTTATTAACTAATCAAAAGCTCTGAAAACATGGTAACATTTCGCTGGGGCATGGTGGTTCGGCAGCCATCTCCAGTCTGAGGTTGTGTTCCGTATGGAGATCCCGTGATCGTTCACGCTAAGGGATACCACCGGTAGGAATACGATATAACTCACCTACTTCCCTATCACTCATAGGGCATCTATGAGGATATATCCAGGTAAAAAGTACGTTTGCGTAAACATACTTGTAGTACTTTAATGTAATACATGTTGCACATTTATCAGTTTGCGTCTTTCGGAAATTTTCGTTGTGGTTTAATTCATTCAGATAGACATCTCCAGCATACATACATATGTATGTAAGTTGGAGATGTCTTGGTGTTTATATTATATATATAATACAAAGTTAATAATATAAACTAGACATAAATTTCCTTATCGGTCCCTAAATCTCCTCTACTGAACATGGGCCTTTTTCCTAGTAGAGATGATTTGTCAGACATTTTCCCTCCTTTGACGCCATTGCCCGTCGCCGGTTGGGTTATTTTACGTCTTAGATAAAAAATATGGCTTGGTAGAGATTGGCTGAATTATACCGGCATCGATCGAAAGCACAATCGACTCTTACGAAACCCACGTGAGTATATAGGGTGACAGATACTCCGTCACTGCCACCATTTTATACTCATTAACCAATAAAACAAAATATAAAACAAATTTAACGAGAAAAACGCTTCATTTCCGACAATCGAGGTAAAGACAACGCCATCGATACCGACACAGTAATGGTCTTTAGTGTTAATTTGATTTGTTCATTCATAATAGCGTAGCTAAGTCTATTGCTGAACATAGACCTTCCCTATAAATTGATTAATTGGGGAATATTTGCATCGTTATCACGCTTGGCAGGTGACTTGGCAGCCACAGTTTATTTTATTTTCTGGTTGTTACTAGGAACCTAGTTCCTAGTAGGAAGTCACTGCTGACTACAAAAATATCTCCTGTTTGTTTCCCTCTATCGCCTCTCACGACACCCACGTGACAATATGGCGTAGTAGATATTCTTACACATCCAGTACACGGTTAATAATTAATTTAATTTGCTTTAATTATGTATATAAATTAAAATTGAAGGTATACAAAGCACAGCCCTACGATTGCAATGCATTCCAATCGTCTCACGTGCTTTACAGCAACTGTTTGTTCTTGATACTATATGAATGTTTTATAAAGACATGAAAAATAATAGTAAAAATTATCTGGTCGTAAATAAAGTTATATTTTAACTAAATTTCTTCATTAAATTTAATATAATGTAATGAAGAGTAAGTACTGATGGAAAATTCTAGAACTGATCTATGACTACATAATTTTAACCTGTTATTTTAATTGTAATATAATATTTTTAAAGATATAATTCAATAATAGAATCATATCATAAGTTATATTTATCTCAATATACAATTTATATAATATGGATGGATCTAGGATTGCTCATATACTTTAAAATTTAACGTTATGTGTTTATTTTTGTCTGTAGAACGTAACTCAACGAAACGCTTAATATATTACAACGTTACACATAAGTTCTGTGCATTTATCTTTCAACAAAGGAATTTGATTGTATCTTCAAAAACAATTACGATTAAAAAGAACTCTTACCGCATCCAAAATCATGATTTTGGAAAATCTTGAGAACCTTATGCTAAATAATAATTATAAATCCTATAAAAATCGATATTACCACAATTAATTAACTTGATCACCAAACAATACTTATTGAAAGTATTTTTTACAATTGAGAATACAATTTTATTTTGTTTTAAAAATATAACAGTTTGCAATAATGTGTGCTATATATTTTACGTAAGGATGCGAACGTTTCCTTAACATAATCATAGCATGACGCCGGTAATCCCTGAGGAAGTAGGCAGACTCCAAAAAGCAACAAGCTACTCGGATTACGTTTACCAAAAAAAAATTCAAAATGTTTTAGTTTTATTTTAAAATTAAAATAAAATATTTGATGCAAAGATCAAGGCGTTTAAGTCCAACCATGTTACTATAGTGGCGCGCACGCGTGTTTGTGTCGGCTCACCACCGATTTGTGAGTTCGCGCGGCGTACGTTATTTACTTAGCGACCCGTGAAACTGAGACGATTTCTTTTTGTTCCCTGTTCAATATTTAAACAACAAAAAATATTTTGTCCGTATGTGACAGTTTTAGAATCCAATTGTGATTTTAAAAAAATTGTAAAAATTTGGTTCTTAAGAAATATTCTTTTTCTTCTATATTTAACAAGATTTTTTAAGATAATAAGTACACAACTTATACAGATACCACCGTTAAAATATCAAAAAGAGGCTACTATTTCGAATATAGTAAGTAGGTAATGAGAAACTTAATAAATAACTAAATTATAGATACTGCCGTGTAGTGGCGGTTAAGAATATCCACTGAGTACCCTATATCTTCCCGTGGGTGTCATAAGAGGCGACAGTGGGAAACAGGCAGGAGATGGGCAGCAGCATCTTCCTGATAACAGCAAAATTACAATAAAATAAAATGCGGTTGCCAACCCGCACGCCAAGTGTGGCATCTATGGCAAATACCCCCCCACCCCATGATAAGAGTCACAAAGAGACGGCCCTCAGTCCCCGGAGGCCCCGCTATTCCTGGCTACAGTGGCGACCATGGTAACGGCGGGGCAGGGGTGCTAAGAATCTCCGGTAGAGGTTCGGTTGCCACCTAAGATAACTCGACCTGGCAACATACAACGCACGCACCCTGAGGACTGACGGGAAGATCATGGATGGAGCTGGAAGAAGAGATACAAGTTACGCTGGCAAATTGTAGGATTATCCGAGGTCCGAAGAGAGGGGGAGGACACGGTAATACTCGAATCCGGCAACTTGCTTTATCACTGGGAGTGCGACCATCTGTCCCAAGGAGGTGTCGGATTTGTCATCTACAGGTCTCTCGTTAACAACGTTGTAAAGATTGAGAGTGTGTCAACGAGGGTTGCGTACCTTATACTCAGAATCACCAAACGGTAATCGCTGAAGGTCAAACAGGTTTACGCACCAACCTCGGCACATCCTGATGAGGAGGTGAAGGAAATGTATGAGGATATCTCTAGAACCATGCATTCCTCTAAAACCCATTATACGGTGTTAATGTAAGACTTCAACGCAAAACTAGGCACAAGAGAAAACAGTGAGCTGAAAGTAGGGAAATTTGGAATGCCCTATTCCAAATTTCCCTACTTTCAGCTCACCAATGGCACTAAAGGGGCCAGCAGCTGGCCGACTTCATGGAGAAAGAAAGACTCTTTATGATGAACTTTTTCTTCCAGAAGCGGCCCCACAGGAAGAGGACCTGGTCGAGCCCCGACGGTTCGACAAAACATTAGATTGACTTCATTATGACGACCAGACGACAACTGTTCAGTGATGTCTCCGTGATCGGGAGGGTGAAAACTGGTAGCGATCACCGAATGGTTTAAGGCACACTGAACCTAAACGTTAAGTTGGAGAGGTCTCGTCTAATGAATTCCACGCTCAGTCCCCTCGTGCTCTATTCCAAAGTCCCGAAACCTTTCAGCTCGAGTAACAAAACCGTTTTCAGTACCTAGAAGACTGCAATAAAGTGGACGATATGAATGACAATCTCGTGGATACTGCCCATGCGGTCGGAGCTAAGTTCTGCAAGACCTGCCACTAAAGAACACAAAAACTCTCCGATCACACTTTTAATCTCATGGCTGTTAGACGAGTGATGAAGCTACAGTCTTCGACAGATTTGACAGCATACAGGCAACTGGCCCTTTTACTGGAAATGAGGCATTCCATCTTAGTCCTCACGGGTGACAATGCATCTACATTTTGACTTGTAATTGAGGATAGATGTAGATGTCTATGGGCCGCAGCAACCACTTACCATCAGGTGGGCTGTGTGCTCGTTTGTCACCCTTATCCTATAAAAAAAAAACTGAACAGACCGATCTCCAAATGCATGCGGTGGAACTTACGCAACTTCAATACAGCTTGTATTGAAGAAGCGATCGAGCGGAAGCAAGGCTCCTAAGTCTTTGCCAGAGATCTGTCTGCCAGAAAGAGCCATCTGTCAAAGTTGAAGACTGAGTGTGGCAGCATCGTTTCCGGACCTGAGATTTTGAGTGAGATTGAGAGGTTCTATGGACAGCTATACACGTCATCGTTGGAGCCACACGCAAATGTGAGTAACGATTCAAGAGCGAGTCTTATCCGACACTATTACGAAGATATACCGGACGTCAGTCTGAGCGAGATTAGAATGGCTCTCCAGCACCTTAAAAACGGCAGGGCCCCAGGTGAGGATAGAATTACAGCGGAGATTTTGAAAGCGAGTGGAAAACCGGTACTTAAAGTCCTTCAGAATCTCTTTAATTCCGTCCTCCATGGTGGCAGTACTCCGAAGGCGTGGAGTAGATTTTGGTCTTGTTCTTCAAGAAAGGCGACAACGCTCTCTTGAAGAACTACAGACCGATTTCCCTTCTGAGCCGCATCTACGTTCTGTTTTCGAGAGTCATTACGAATCGTCTCGCTCGCAGACTTGACGACTTCCAGCCTCCCGAACAAGCAAAATTTAAGACACATTATTTTATTTTATTGAGCGGATATGGGCAAAGTAAATTTTGCCAACTTTTATTGTGATTTTTGGACGTTGTGACTTTACCCGTTACTCTAAAACCTCATCCTAGGCTTCATCCGATCTTATGGACATGGAGGACACATTACTTAACGGTAGTAGAGCCACCCTGCAGCTATAATATTATAGCTGCAGCGAGAACAGATCGTCTTGACCGAGGAAGGACCACGCGCTCGTAGAAAACCAGCGTATTATAGCAGCTTTTACGTAAAGATCGAGAATCAGAAATCCTTTTTAATAGTAACAAGCTTTATACTTGGTAGAGTCACGCTGCAGCTATATTATGGTTGTAGCACGAATGGGTCGACTCGACCGGGCAAGGACCACGCTCTCACTGAATGCGTGTGAGTGAAGAAAACCGAAGACCCTACTTATTGGGAACAAGGCATTCCGTCTTTGTTCTCATGGGTGATAACGCTTCTGTATTTTGATTTTTAGCCGAAGATCACCACCGTCCACTTACCATGAGATGGACGGTGTGCTCTTTTGTCACCGTTATTCTACAAAAATAGACATATTATAATATTATTCTTAAGGGAGTGACAACGCACTTGCATAACATCTATGAGAATACAGTAAAGTCTGGCAACTTTACAAATGGATGTCAACTTTGCCATCAGGGGTTTACTGGTACAAAATTACGATTAACACGGAAAACGTAACGTTTTTCGAGACAAGCCATGTTTTGTATGAAAATACAATAACTATAATTGACAGCATTGCTTTCGATATGGCAACATGAGAGTTAATTTTGACATTTTATTTTAACGCGGAATTGTGTCGGCGAAATAACCTATTTGTTCAGAGCTTTGAAGCTCAGAACTTTGGTTTTTTTTTGTTTGAAATTTTGAATGTAGGTATTTATATCTTTGTAGAACGTAATTTTAATGGTTATTAAATGATGAAAGTGGACGAAGCGAAACAAGTACGTAAGGATCGTAGCAAGTGGAAAGAAGTGGTCTCTGCCTACCCCTACGGGAAAGAGGCGTGGTTATATATATGTATCTAAATGTAATATATTGTTTTTAACATGTTGGCGATAAAATCCGTAAAAAATAGTTTTATCCAATGTTGGTCTTAACATTTACCTATAAAACTAACTTGGCAAAGTTACCATACTAGTGATGCCACGATGTGATGGTTACTTTGCCATGTTTTGCTACAACCAACGGTTGTCATTTTCAACCTGTATTTTTAACCGATTACAACTATTTAAGTAAAATGTTCTGCGCTTGACATTTTATGTATGTATGTATGTTTGTATTGATGTTTCACCGTAGCAGCCCATAAGACCAATTTTACCAAATGAGTCGTCAATCAATTCATCTTTATTAAAAGTGAAAGAAAAGAAAAGAGAAATGTATATTATTTTTACTGCGTTGTCGGGCAATAATAATATTATTACTACTCAGTATTTTTTATAACTTCAACTGAGGGTATTGATATAAAGCAAAACATTAATTGTCATTTTTAATGATTATTTATATTTTGCTATTGTGGGAAAACTATATTTAGATTGATTACAATTATTGTGACCTGACATCATTTTACGACCGGTAATAAAATAGTGATGATGACTAATAAAAAAACGAATACTTTTTTTATTTTATTTTATAATCGATTTAAGCTTATTATTAAACCAATTTTATTTTTAATTTTAAACGAGAGCATTTTCTTTGATATATTTTAGATTTTTTCTTAAGAAATTATTGTGATAAGATTTAAATTAAAAAAAATAAGTTAAGTATGTAATCAAGAATTTTTGACAACCCTGATACATATTTTCAACTTTGTATAAAAAATTGAAAAATGGGAGGGCAACTTTGCCACAAGCGTAAACTTTGCTATTTGCAACACAATTAAGAAAGTAAATCATAACTCGGAGTGTTGTGTATTATAATATGAGGTAAACTTACCTTCAATCTTGAAGTGAAATCCTATTCTTTTCATTATAAACCCTGATGGCAAAGATGCTACAAAGTGAGGTTAACTCTGCCATTTTCTATTTTTGAGTATTTTGTCTATTTAATGTTAGTATTTGTTTAATTCACTAATAAATACCAAATCTATGAAGAATATCGGGTGGAATATGTACTCATTTTCAACCCTACTTATATAATAAAATAAAAAAATAACTACACATACAGTAGGTAGAGTTCGCTATTTAAAACATCGTTAACGACTTTCAATTCATTTAATTCAACAACCGAGAAAAATGCTCCAGTAACTCCCTCGAACTAAATACAAGAAAAAAATACAATAACACTCGTAAGTTGTAGATTAGAAATGTAACGGTTCGGACATTCGTTTTGCATCACCGACGCCAAAAGTTCGGCCGCAGGTATAATGCATACAGGCAGGTAATAAAAAAGCTGCCGAATTTGTAGTAGGGATGACTGGGTGTTACACAACATATTTAAATTTAACCATTAATTGAGTTTACAGATGTTGCACTGAAGAGTGTTTCGATTAGTGTGATAAATTTTACATGGTCATTTATGAGTAGTTTTTTAATATAATGATGTAGCTTTTATGTGTGAAATGTTACTTTTTTATAGAATAAGGGTGACAAACGAGCACACAGTCCTCCGAATGGTAAGTGGATGCTATGGCCCATAGACATCTACATTTATCCTCGATTAAGAATCAAAGTGCAGATGAGTTGCCACCCCTCAGAACTAAGATGGAGTTCCTCGTTTCCAGTAAAAAAGGTCTCCGATTCTCTACACTTACCATACGAAACAGAGCAGCACTGAGCTGCTATTTTACGCTGGTATTTACTTGTGTAGAGATTTTGGCTACCCCTCATCTCAAGGTACCTGGTGTAGAGCCAGGACGGCATCAGAGGCGGCTTAACTGAGTAAATGACGCAAATACGAGTTACTGAGAGAAGACATTTATATTTGCGCCATCTATACAAATAAATAAAATTGAAGTGTCTGTTTGTAATGTCAAAATTACAGTTTTTTACTAAATTCATATGAAAGTAAATTCTTAAAATAAAAATTTTAAAATTTCTAAGTCGCGAGCGAAGTCGCGGGGAACAGCTAGTTTACTAATATAACTAATATAACTCTATGACTATTGTAACTGTGTAATTTTCTGTAGAGACTATCAATCGAATCGAAAAAATCGAAGAAGAAATTTCATTATGAAATAAACCTAGCAAGCTATCAGCATAGCAAAGTGGTGAAGCAATCAGCTTTGTAGCGGTTTCTAACGGTTGCCGTTGAGCAATCAGTTTCAAAGTAGGAGGTTTAGATGCCTGGGTGATCAGTAATCGATTGCTGAAAACAGAATTTGAAAATTCGAAACCGTTCTCGAGATAATCGTGGAACAGACGGACAGACGGACGGACGGACGGACAGACGGACAGACGGACAGACGGACAGACATCGTGAAATCAATAAACCTAGCAAGCTAACAGCATAGCAAAGTGGCGAAGCAATCAGCTTTGTAGCGGTTTCTAACGGTTGCCGTTGAGCAATCAGTTTCAAAATAGGAGGTTCAGATGCCTGGGTGATCAGTAATCGATTGCTGAAAACAGAATTTGAAAATTCGAAACCGTTCTCGAGATAATCGTGGAACAGACGGACAGACGGACAGACGGACGGACGGACGGACAGACGGACAGACGGACAGACATCGTGAAATCAATAAACCTAGCAAGCTAACAGCATAGCAAAGTGGCGAAGCAATCAGCTTTGTAGCGGTTTCTAACGGTTGCCGTTGAGCAATCAGTTTCAAAATAGGAGGTTCAGATGTCCGGGTGATCAGTAATCGATTGCTGAAAACAGAATTTGAAAATTCGAAACCGTTCTCGAGATAATCGTGGAACAGACGGACAGACGGACTGACGGACGGACAGACGGACAGACGGACAGACATCGTGAAATCAATAAACCTAGCAAGCTAACAGCATAGCAAAGTGGCGAAGCAATCAGCTTTGTAGCGGTTTCTAACGGTTGCCGTTGAGCAATCAGTTTCAAAATAGGAGGTTCAGATGTCCGGGTGATCAGTAATCGATTGCTGAAAACAGAATTTGAAAATTCGAAACCGTTCTCGAGATAATCGTGGAACAGACGGACAGACGGACGGACGGACGGACGGACGGACAGACGGACAGACGGACAGACGAACAGACGGACAGACGGACAGACATCGTGAAATCAATAAACCTAGCAAGCTAACAGCATAGCAAAGTGGCGAAGCAATCAGCTTTGTAGCGGTTTCTAACAGTTGCCGTTGAGCAATCAGTTTCAAAATAGGAGGTTCAGGTGCCTGGGTGATCAATAATCGATTGCTGAAAACAGAATTTGAAAATTCGAAACCGTTCTCGAGATAATCGTGGGATAGACGGACAGACGGACGGACAGACGGACAGACGGACAGAAGGACAGACGGACAGACATCGAGAAATCAATAAGAGACTTCGCAAGCTTCGCCACTTAATAAGTGACTTCGCAAGCTTCGCCACTTAATAAGTAGTGCCCTTTTACAAACTCTTCATCATAATGTGTCTTATCTGTTGTTTGTATGTATATAAATATTTAATTAAATAAATAAATAAAATCATGTTAGAAGACTTGAAGGAATGCAAAATTTGATAAGAATTACATTTCAATTGTGCTTCTTTTTTTTCTGTAACCGCTTTCGACGTTATATCACAGTTCTAAGATTGATTGACAGAAAATACTTTTAGCATTAAGTCCGCCTTTTGTTTCCTATACATTGTGTAAGGTTTCATAAAGAATAAATGTATAAAATTGACGCCATTGTTTGAACTATGATTACAAATACTTTTTAAGTCATCCTCTTTACCAGATCGTTACAGTCCATTGATAGGCATTGGCCTTTGACGTTGTAGGAGACATTTTATGTAATTGCGTCGTGCGACAGGCGGATCGTCGATCACAGTACCAGATGTCTGCAACTATGTCGCTGTTTCGCATCGCAGGACTGAATATTTTACATCAGACTTGCAGTAATGAGGAAAATATTATTACTTTCGATAGATAACGGTATAACCATAATACCCAGGCCAGCGATGGGCAGTAGTGTCAAAGGTGTAAAAATTTGGTCGTGACGATTAGACAGTGTACTTTTGGAAAGTAGAAGGTCACGAGATGGTATTGCATATTTTAATCTATATCTATACAAATAAATAAAATTGAAGTGTCTGTTTGTAATGCCAAACTAACAGCTTTCTACTAAATGCATATGAAAGTATATTCGGTACTTAACACATTTTTTTTGATATTTTTGTATGTCTGTCTGTCTATCTGCCTGTCCGTCTGTCTTTATGTTTGTACCAGCTAATCTCTGAAATGACTTGACGAATTTTGACGGGACCTTCACTGGAAGATAGCTGATGTTATGAGGAATAACTTAGGCTACATTTATTTAAAAAAAAAAAAAGAGTTAGGGTTCCGCGAAAAAAAATTAAAACCCATGAAATCCAATCGTAATAAATTCATGCAGACGAAGTCACGGGAAACATCTAGTACATCATCATCAACACAGCCCTTCACAAGTCCACTGCTAAACATAGGTCTCCCCAAAGGAACGCCACAAAGCACAGTTCCGAACCACCTGCATCCATTGACTTCCTGCCTGTCTTACCAGGTCATCACTCCATCTAGTGGGGGGACGCCCTAAACTTCCCCTGCCGGTACGAGGCTACCACTCGAGAATCTATCTTCGCCATCGGTTGTCAGTGCTTCGAGCTATATGGCCGGCCCATTGCCACTTCAGCATACTAATTCTTTGGGCTATGTCGGTTACTCTGGTTTTACTGCAGATATCCTCATTTTTAATTCTATCACGCAGAGAAACTCGTCATAATATATAGTGTTACGGGGAATGTCAGAAGAGCTAATAAACCCAGATTTACACTAGCTTACTTAGAACGTTGCTCAGGGAGCTATGAAGAGGGCTATGCTCGGGGTTTCTCTGCGTGATAAACTTAGAAATGAGGATATCCGCAGTACGACTACAGTGACCGATATAGCCTAATGGATTTACTAATCCTGAAGCTGAAGTTGTCACTGCCGTGGGCTGGTCATATAGTTCGAAGAACCGACAACCGATGGGGAAAAAGTTTCTCGAGTGGCAGTCTCGTACGGGTAGGTAGTGTAGGCGACCCCCCAATAGATGGAGTGACGAACTGATAAGAAATGCAGGAAGTAGACGGAGGCAGGTGGCTTAAGACCGTGCTTTGTGGAATTCCTTGGGGGAGACCTATGTTTAGCAGTGGACTTGTGAAGGGCTGTAATGATGACTTAAAATCACCCATGCTTTTTGGGTAAAGTCTAAATAATGTAGGTATGTGTGCATATATTAAATGTCCGCGACTTAAAAGTGTCGCTCATATAACTTGTTATGTGCTTTCATATTTTCGATGAAGTCAATATAAATATTATTCATACAACCCAATAAACATGGGTAACTTTAAGTGGGTCCGGGTTAATCTAGATTTACTAGTTCTTCTGGCATTGTTTCTCGTTTTTCGACGAAGCAAATTAAAATTTCTTTGATCTAATGACTACATGTTTTTAACTACTGTCGTTTCAACACTAGTTCCTCTGTAGATATTCTTTGCTTGGGCATTACCTGTAAATGATAAATGAACAGTAACAACGAATAATAACATCGTCAATCGCGTTCCATCGTTATTAAAAGTAATAGCCTTAATAAACTATTGATGACTGAATCCGCTTTAAAAAAACGTGTTTCACTTGTAATGTTTTCTTTAGTGTCGAGTTTCGAGTGGCGCCAGAAAAAAAACAAAATTATTTCTGGTCACTTCGGGCCGTTCGGATATTTTGTATTCAACTCTCGGGCGCAGTAAATATATAGCTCTCGGATGAGCCGAAGCGCCATCATAAAATGTTTTTTCATACATTTTGCACCTGCGAAGTGCAATAAAAAAAAGGCAAGGGCTTTGAAACCCGTGAACATTGGTGTTTTGACAGCGGAGTCCTTTGTAGCGCCCATATAAAATTGAAGTTAAATGAACTGAGAATTATGTCGTGAATTGGCAGGTTTTTGTGATTTCAATAGATTTCGAATTTTGGTAAGGTAGCGGCGGCCTTTAATATAGTAATTAACACGTTTTGTGCTTATATACACTATACGGTAATTATATCATGCCAGAGCCATATAAATGCACTATTTTCGTCAAATACTGAAATCAACATACCTATAAGTGTCTAAATAACCTACGACCGTATGAACTGTTATCTGAAAATTAATCAATCAATTTTTATCATATCATTGGAAAAAGTAGTTTTGAGAACTTGAAAATCTCGAGCTTGAAACCCGTACATTTTGCTTGAAAGAAAAATTGTTACTTCTTATAAAATAATTTAAAATCATAACGTCACTGTTAATGGGTAATTCTCATTTACTTTTTTTTTTAGCTCGATTAATACAGTATTTTATATACTTATGACCATGATATACACACTAAGTACTCTACAATTATTTATTAATTGTTTTTAAAGTTTAAAATACGGATCGAGTACGAAATTCCGCTCCGACGCTCTGCAAACGTCCTTCAAACTATAACAATGCGGACATATATTAGAATGGCCATGACTACGTTATACATATTAGAAAGCATTCTGATTTAAACACTTATCAAACCTAAAACCAAGATATTTATCAAAGTGAAAGTTGCACCACTAGTCTTTTAATTAATTAATCCTGAACTGGACTGAATCCTAACACGGGACTCTGTTATTTTTTAATCAGAATGATTTTCTAAGATCTAGACAATTTTAGTTGACTTACTTCTTTATGACAATTGATGCCGACCTTTGTTAAACTTTTTTTAGTCTTCGGATTAGATTTTAGATTTTCTGCTCCCATTTCCAATATGATGTTTATGTTGAGAGACTTATTGGTGACCCGAATTTGGTTAAAAGCAACCTCACCAGTCTCGAACACGGGCGCAAAGTAGCCGGCCTTTCAGTGTTCTACAGGATTAATTTCGGAGACGGAATTGCACAACTTAATTTTCCCCTCTCCCTTCCACCATTGGATAACCAGAAGCCCAGCCAGTCTCCACCCTTTCGTCGACTTACCACACATTTGAACCAAACGGTTTTTTCATCGGTCGTCAGCAAAGGAGTGGATAAACTTGACAGCATCTGTCTTCCCATCCGATTACAATGTGGGTGTCTTAAATGCAGTGAATAGGCTTTGTTAAGTTAGTGTGCCATCTGCGACTACATCACCACTTACCATCAGGTGGAATAGTAGTCAAGCGCTGGCTTAGTAAAAAAATGTACAATAAATTACAGCAGGACCATATAGTACCAGAGACTAAACGTTTGACTATGCGCTGTGAGATACAGGTTCTTTTCGCTCAAGGAATGTATATATGCATAAAAAAAGGTTATTAGGTAAGAAACGCAATTTGGTGATAAACTGTTAAAATTCTTTCACGACGTTTTCTATGCACGCAGTGACACATAATGACGCAAGCATTTATATTCTATTTTTTTAAACGTGGTAAAGCCATGCTGAAGCTATATTAATTGTATTGTTGTAGGACGAATGGTTCGGTTCGACCGGGCAAGGACCACGCTCTCACATAATACCAGTATAAAATAGCAGCTTAATGCTGCCGTGGTTTGTGTCGTGAGTGTAGAGAACCAGAGACCCTTTTTACTGGAAACGAGGCATTCCATCTTAGTTCTCACGGGTGACGACGCATCGTCTAGCCACTTACCATCAGCTGGACTGTGCGCTTATCCTATAAAAAAAGCAGTTCGCCGCAAGAGCGATAGAGTATAGCATCAATCAATGACGATCAATGACGCATTATTTCGTGTTACGGCGTGCATAGGTAACGTCGTCTTTACTCTATAATATAATGTATTTGTCCAGTTTTTTAAGTTAAATTACGAGTGCAAGACTTCAGACTCCTGGAAACTTTCTTACTAGATAGTAAAGGCCCTCGTCCATCCATACACTGTTGTATTAGCGAAGAAGAAGAAGATTAAATCGTTTTTAAATATCCAAAAATAAACAGTTATTTTTTACACATGTAAATAACGAATATTTTATAAAATATAGTTACCAGATGGCTATTACAAGTAAAAGGAATTATAATTGGTTACCTACTGATACAAATGGAATGTTATCAGATTCTGGCCGCTATAATAGCGTCGTTTTCGGCATTTACACAGCGTGAGATTTTTAACATACAATGTATGAATTACGGTGCAACTCATTATAAAGATATCATGGCAAACCAAAAAAAAAATTGGTTTTACACAATTACAGATTTAAAAGATTTAATGCCGTAGATGCATATTTACCTTTGATTGAGAAAATAATATTTTTTTTATATAGAAGTAGAGATTAGAAGGTATTAGTAACCGCGCGGGTACAACTCTTTGAATTTGGCAAATGTAATTTTAAATAAGGAATTAAGAATACACAAAAACTTTACAAGACACTTAAATGAAATCGCTTCATGTTTTATTGGCGCCTAAATGCTTTCTATAACTTGTTATTAATAATTAAAGTCGTTGCGTTTAAAACTTATTACTAATGATCCAGCCTGGACACGGGTGATTTTTGTATCCAATAGTTAATCTAAACCGTCCAGAGACTTACTTAAACGCACATAAAAACTTCATCAAAATAGTGCGAGCCGTTTTCGAGTTTTAGTTAAACTAACGTACAGCAATTGATTGTTATATATGGAGATTACATGTAAAAGCATTAATATAATTCTATTTGTTTTAATGTTCTGAAACACGAAAGGTTCGGCTAGACCGGAGTACTATAACAATGGGGTTCAGCTAAACCATGCTCTTATAGTACCAGTGTAAGATAGCGTTATAATGCTCTTGTGTTTCGTATGATGAGTGAAGAGACCATTTTTACTGTTGACGAGACATTAACAGTGGTAGAGCCACGTGGCAGCTTTTGCTGTTGCACGCATGAGCCGGCTCGAACCGGGGTGGTACCACGACCTCACAGAAAACTAACGTGAAGTAGAGGTTTACCTCTGCGTTTCGCTTGGTGAGTGCAGGTGGCCGGAGGCCCTTATTACTGGAAATGAGGCATTCCATCTTAGTCCTCACGGGTGACAACGTATCTACATTCTGATTTGTAATGGAGGATAGATGTAGATGTCTATGGGCCGCAGCAACCACTTACCATCAGGTGGACTGTGTGCTCGTTTGTTAGCCTTATCCTATAAAAAAAAAACCTTACTTCACAGAGATGTAGGTTTCTAAGAGCAACAGCATCCACTTACCATCGGGTGGACTGTGTGCTCCTTTGTCGTACTTAAAACAGGCTAGCGCAGTAAGCGTTGTAAGACCTTCTGACTCATAAATTATTCTAAATAACTAAAACGAAAAGAGTTCACGGAATGTAAACTCCAATTTCGATAGGTGTGAGAACCAAGCCTTAAACTATGTCACGATATACATAATTTTACTCGTGATTCAGAAATCCCGCCTGCGGCGATAAGGCTTTATGTTAAGATGCAGAGGCGATTAAATAACCAGTTCATTTTGATCCTTCCCATTTCTCCATTCTTAACACTGCTTTCAAAACTCATTTGATTTATAAGACGTCAATATTAAAAAAAAAATCCAAAACATAAGTTACCAGCTGCGCGACATATTGCTAGATTAAGTCAAAAGCGTTATTCGTTTTATAAAAAATGAGCACACTGAAAAATGAAACTGGTCAGAAATATTTTTATTGTAAACAACATAAATTATAATTTCTGGCATAAGTATTGTACATACAAAGCCATTTTTGTCATTGTAATAAGCAGACAATTTGTAGAGTTTATTGTTTTTATATATGTAACTAACACTAGTAAATTCTTCACCAAAAATTATTATTTTTAGTAAAGTAAGGCGACTTCATAGAACCAAAAAGAATGAAATAATTGCCACAAAATAGCTTCTGAGGTCGGTGCTAAGACAGGGTGTATCAAAGAAGCAAAGCCACGACTTAGGAGTGCCATAGTTAGGACAACGGATGGAACCCAGCGAGTCCGTAGACGGGCGCACCGCACACCCCTCCATATCGCGTACACAACGGACACCCGCTTCCCTTGGCGGTTCTCACCGCCCAGAACATCGAACGATACGAGTTGGCTGTCAGAGCCGGAGTCCACACTCTCTGTTCGGACGGCGGTTAGACAACTCACCCGTGTTATGTTGTGGGTTTCGGCGGCATCGAAGAGAATAAATAAATACAATAAATTCCATCCCCAGATTACCGATTATAGATAAAATAAATAATGTCCCCCCTTCATTTTTTTAGGCCGCGAGCCCTGAGTCCGATGGACCTGGTAGAGCCGCATAGGCTAACAGCATCAACATCACAGAAACTAGACCACAACTTAGTAAACTATGTACTACTATTATTATTATTATTATTTCAAAATTTAAAGTCAAATTTTACTTTTTATTAAAAGTTAAGTTCTTGTTCCTTTTGAAGAGACTCATGGACGTAAAAAAAATACGTCCATGAGACTAACGAATATGACAATAAAAACAATTTCATCTAATTACTAACATTAAAATCTTCATCCTCTTTTTTTCCGCCCTTAAAGGTGGAATTTTTGCTCCAAATTTATATGGGCCTAACTCTGAAGTGGAGATTATAAAGTATTAGTTATTATTTAATATGTTAAAGGAATCATTAAAATCGGTTCGTAATAGGGTATTTTTCACCATATAAAAAATTAAAATACGTATATAAATAGGTTTTGTAAAAAGTAAACGAGAAATGTTAATTTCTATTCATAAAATGCATTATAAATTTTATAATTCAATTTTAAGACTATTTTTTTAAATTGCGCCTCAAATGTCCAAAACGCTATCCGCCATATTAGATTCCGGTGTAACGTCACCTCGATAAACAAGCTAATGAGTTGTGTGTTACTTCGAAATGTTTCAATTTATCATCCAGTTGGTTGACTTTTACTCTGCTGGGCACATGCCTCCCCTCATTTCTGAGAGGGTTTTAGGACAAAGAACGTTAGCGAACTTCACATGTCTTCGAAATATTTTTTTCTTATTTCTCAGACATGCAGGTTGAACTGCTTTATCACGCTTATTTTGAAGCATCGGAAAATTTGGAAATAATAGTGAAATACGTTTAATTTGGTATTCATCCTGGCAATAACATTGATAATTTATTGATATCGGCATAACCTACAAATAAAACCAATTAAATAAAATTATCTTCACTACAAGATGAGCTAGATCAATCTCTTTCTAAAATTCTCTTATCCTTTATGAAACGGGACATCTGGCAACGACAATCTAAGAGATACTCGTACTCACTTAAAATATACTTGAAAGGGTGAAACAGACGGAGATCAACTGGTGAGTGACCTTCTACCCCAAGAAGATAATATCACACCACGTTGGGTTCGGGTACAATGAGGTGGGCGTGACCGCTGAGAAGGTGTGCCACTCACAGTCAGTCTATCACCCTTTCTTAAAAGAAAGGTTCGACTAAGACTACGGGTCCCTATGAAGATGGAGTGGTCCCGGTCTAGTGAACTGTATTTCGTTGTGAAGGCGCAGTAGGAAATAAAACATTGGTTTATCTTCGCAATTTCCCCATAAGAGTGCAACGTTGAAACTTTCACAACTTTTCCTATCACTTTCCCTACTACTCTTCTCTCTTGATTTAAACTATAAAACTTGCAGCCCCACTCCCCTCTCGCTATCGAGTCCGCAGGCCAAGAAACTCTCTCTCGGACCCGCTAAACAAACTTTCGACCGACTTGAACTGCCTCCTGGCGGCTCAGGCTGAATCTTCTCGCCGTTCTTAATTTGCCTTAATTAGGCGCACCTCTCAGCGGATCCTCACCGCCTGCGCCCCCTTTTCCCTAAAGGGGGTTGCTTCCGATTCAGCAGAAAGGTCATACAAGCCAATGCCAGTCCCACAGGTGGTGTTTAGTGGGTAGGCACTTAGCTTTCACAGTGAGTTCCACAAAACCACGCAGTTGGCTGCGTGGTATGCTTAGTGCATTCACCATCTCCTTCCCCCGCTTCCCGGAGGGTAGCCCTTTTCATTACTTCTGGGCGCAAAAAAAGGAAGCGAGTGATTTATTTGTCTAAATTACAACTATCTCTGTTCATTATGAAACATTATTTATTTACATATACTATACTTATCAGCCATAATGAATCTTATCTCTTATCACAAGAGCAAAATATATTTTTATCTAAAATAAGAATCTAATTTAATATAAGACTTTTATTCGTTTTACATAGCCATTACTACGTAACACATGACTCAAGTTAATCTATAAACAAACTTTTTGTGAAATTAACTCTCGACCGGGAAATCGAACTCCGAACTTTCGTTCGATAATCGAATATTCTTTTCATTGTATTGAACCTACTTGCTTTTAACGTAGATTACCTTATCATTTGGAATGCCTTACATACTTTAATAGCAAATAATTTTAAATACGAATTTACTTTTTTTAATAAAATTAAAAAAAAGAAATATGATTTTTTAAGCGTGTCGCCAACAATAATCATGCCTGATAACGGTTATGCGACAAGATGAGATAAAATTGGATGCAGTTCCTAATATACGGAAACGTACAGCCTTTGATATCACCAACTTCTATTTTGCACAAATGTTGGCTCAGTATGTAGGTAATAATTTTTTTGGTAATCACAACCTTTTTTTATAATTTAATATACTTAGGTTCCCAATAGTCTTACGGTTCCCATAAAACTGGTATATTCGGCGTAGTAGGCTTAGTAGTTATTCGGGACCTTACATTAGTTTCACATATTAGTTACGAAGGAATTCGGTAATCGGTAGCATTTGGCGGCACGCAAATTGTTCCAAATTTTAATTCGAATGTATTCGTTTTTCGAATCCTAAATTGCTTGGAATGCAGCTGCCGATCAGTAGCCCTCTGGTTATTGCACTTAATAAAAAAATATTAGGGTTTTGTGCGTTTTACTGATGGAAACATTAAATAGTGAGCATAATATCAGTTTAATAGTTTAGTAGTAATATAACAAGCGGGATAAAATAAATAATAAAAATATTTTATTTCGACTAACGTGGATGATAAGTAGTATCTTAATCATATTCATCAGTAAAATCAAACTAAGACTAAAGCACACTTAATCTAAGACAATTTACGTAGTAGAGCCATGCTGCAGCTATATTAGTGGTATAAGTATTTGTAGCACGAATGGGTCAGCTCGACCGGGGAAGGGCTCACAGGATACCAGCGTAAAATAGCAGCTGAACGCAGCTGTGTTTCGTATGGTGGGTGTAGAGAAGCGGAGACCCTTTTTACTGGGAACGGGGCATTCCATCTTACTCCTCACGGGTGACGACGCATCTGCATTTCGATTTATAATCAAGGATAGATGATTATGTCTATGGGCCACAGCAATCATTTACCATCAGGTGGACTGTGTGCTCGTTTGTTACACTTATTCTATATAAAAAGGCAGGAACGATTTGACAGCAGATGGACAGTACATTAACCTGTCAGTAAATACCCTCAGGACGCTAGTGGAGCTGTCACGGACTCTGCTCACTAACATGCACGGCTTTCCCATAGTTGTAAAAACAGACTACACGATGAACATCCCTGACACGCTGCAAAATCAGGGCGGACCCATCAGTATTCTAATTACATTATTACACTGAACACGCAGAGCGTTATGCTGTTTCTGCGTGTGATTGTCCTACAGACTGTCCGTGTAGAAGGAGGTGCGAGTATGTTCTGAAAAGAATGACTTTGTTTTTAATAGTTTATTAGTCAGCATGATAGAGTCACACTGCAGCTGTGCTCGTAGCAGGACCACACTTTCGCAGAATTCTCCGTCTGTTCTTTACCACGTGGTCAGCGGTGAACCAAGTACTGTACAAATGTTTTGAATATGTTTCATTTTGAAACGCCTTATCGCAATCTTTAGTTGTGTTTCGGAGTTAATTGAGTAACGATTTGTGTCTCTTATTTTTATAAAACTAAAGTGACAAACGAACTTTCAGTCCACCTGCTGGTAAGTGGCTACTGCTTCTTCTTGTTAATAACTGACTTTACGGCTCTGGGATCTAACCCTTCTGAGCCTGAAGTTACAATATATTATAATAATTATCCTTCATAGTATACTGCTTCACAATATGTTGATGCGTCACACTGTGCAGCCTTTGGGAGATTTTGATGGCAACTTAACGGTTGGCGATGATATCTCAAGGCACCTAAGCAAACAGACACCTTATTTTGAGAATCACATCACCATCAGAGCACTTGTTTCACAGTTTCCACTAATAGTTCACATGCGCGGACACTTAATACACAAAATCGCACCACTTTTACATATCAAAGTCCACTTCAAACCATTATTTAAACAATAATACAGGAGCAGCAAACCGCCGCCGGTCAAGTTCCCGCCAAAACTCGAGGCTACTGCAGTCCATGGACACCTGCAGGCAACTTCAAACAAAAAAACCTTTTTTTTTATAGAATAAAGGTGACAAATAAGCACAATTTCCAGTAAAAAGGATCTCTGGTTCTCTACACTCACCATATGAAACACAGCAGCTGATACTTTTTGCTGCTATTTTACGCTCTAGCTGAGCCTATTAGTGATACAACCATAATATAGCTCCAGCATGGCTCTACTATTAATAAATACGAAACTACACATTTAAAGCTTCCTAATAAGTAATGCCTATGGAATACCTCACAGCCTGTAATGAGGGCTCTCACCAGATGTCGCTAGTTGTGGCTGAGGTAAAGTTTTTTGTTACAGTGTCAGTTAATTGAGAAATTAGTTTAAAATAATAGTTTATCATTATCTAGAGTATGATATTAATATACAACACAATGCGTCAGTGGTTTGATTTTTAATCTTTTGCACTTTATAACTCTTTTCTTTAATTTTTCTACTTTAAGTTATATTGATAGTTTGGTTTATTCATTTCTTATGTAATTAATATAAAATATAACTAACGATACGGAAAGAAACCTTGAATATTACATTTTCCTAAGAAATTATCGTCCCCGCTATGAAATCTGTCAAATATTTTACCTCACTGTAAAGTGGCGCCGCCCTGGTGGCAGAAAAAGTTCTAGATGCCCTCATTATACTGGCTCTACAGGAACATGTTAGCGGTCGAGCCGACCCATTCGTGCACAACTATACTACTAATATAGCTGCAGCATGGCTCTACCACGTATAAAACCCTTTTTTAAAAGGCCAGCAACGCATCTTCAATTTCCCTGGTGTTGTAGTTGTTCGTGGGCGGCGGTAGTCACTTACCATCAGGTGAGCCGTATGCTCGTTTGTCCCCTCTCCTATAATTTTTTTTTATGTTTGTAGCACTAATGGGTCGGCTCAACTGGACAAGAACCTACCACCCATCTACGCTGGTGTTCGATGACAACGAGGTTTCATCATAAGAAACACAGCATAAAAGGAAAGAGGTATTCCATCTTAGTCTTCAGTAGTCACACTCCCTCCTAGTATCTGCTTTTTGATTCTTAATTAATCCAGATGTGGATTTAAAAAATTAATTCTTAATATTTCTTAGTACATCTTTCTCTTTCTGAACAGAATGTAATAAAATGATAATTCCATTATTGCTTTTCAGAATCGTGTCCCAGTGATACCGAGGCTATAATAACGGATGGTCAGTTGAGCGTGCGAACCACCTAGGGGCTGCACGCCAGCATTCCTTAAAACAAAGTCACGGTACTAATGATACCCTCGGTTATTGTAGGAGCAAGTAATTGTTAGCTTTGTCGTCTATATTGCGAGGTCTTTCGATAAAACCATTTTCTTTAATAGAGCTAGAAGATAGCATTAGCTAAAACTCCTTTTGTTTGAAGTCTGAAATGATGATTCCATTAACTAATACGGGAATGGATCCCTTCTCGAGGGTACGACAGATGCACAGTTTGAAGCGTGTGAACCGCCCCGCGGCTGCACGCGAGCATTCTTTCCGTCTGATGATTACCCTGGATGAACGAACTCACAAATAATATCCAGTATTTATTTAATAAGTGATAAATTTTTTTTTTTAAATAAAAAAATTATTAAGTGATAAATTTTGTACTACTGACTTCAATATAAATTAACGATAACTCAAAAACTATTGGTCAGATTTCGATAAAACTTATATATGACCACATGGAAAGCAGCCGCTTTCAAATAAAGAAAGAATCATCGAAATCGGCACCGAGAAAAATGTTATGAGGTAACACACATAAAAAAACATATTACGAATATAACATATACTATACATAACAAACATATACGAATTGAGTACCTGATTGAGTACCTAATACCGCCTAAATTTCGACGGTATCAAAGGTTTTCTCATAGATTACATACGCACGATAAAGTGGTGAAAGATGCCGGAAAACTATGGATGCAGGTTGCTCAAGTACTTTGTGGCATTCCTGGGGGAAGGCTGTGATCAGTGGATTTGCAGCTCTGATAATTTTTTTAAACATTTACATTTATTATATAACCATAAATTTTTTTGGTCGAGCTGAAGTGGCAAGAGGCAAAGAGAACTGATGATCAAGAAAGACTATCGGTATGAGTGTAGGACGAACCCCGGTAAATGAAGGACGATCTGGTAAGACATGCAGTGCTTCGCAGCATTCATTGGGAGAAGCCTATGTTCAGCAGTGGACTTTTGAAGGCCTGTAACGGTGATGAACGATGACCAACCTTGACATCTGTTGTATTGTACTTTAAACATGTTCAGTCTCTCTGTCCTAAGGGCTTATAATCAAAATGCCTTAAATCTACTTAAAAAAGATATTGTAAGGTTAGATATTCGACGGGTATATTATTATATGTATTTTCAGAGTTAGACAGATGAACCAATTGTTATATTTAAATTGTAAGATAAAATGTCACCTTTAAGGGTGATAAAATAGGGGTGAAAATATTAGGCAGCATTCTAGTTGTTGCTTTGAGCTTCTGATATTGCTTAGCCCAATCAAAACAGTACAATTAAATTTTAATATAAAGTAAAAACCAGATTGAAAAATGTAAAATGAATAAAATAAAATCAGCATTGTAGCTTAAAGTCGAGGCTTCAATTATTCGATACACTAAATCTTAACTATAATAATGGATTGATGAGAGAAACTGGTGGTTGATAATTTGAGAGATTAAAATCTGAACCAAAAGGTGGGAGGTTAAACCAAAAGACTGCAAATTGTAAACACATTACTTCATATTAATTTATTCCTTACAGCCCTTCAGGAGTTCACTGCTGGCCTCCCCCAAGTAATGCCACAAAGCACGATCCTGAGCCACTTAACTGCGGCGCCTTGGTCTTCGCGTTTGGCATTTGCTATCAATTTCCATACTTCATATTTTAGTTCCAATATTCCTGCAGGATTTCTTTTGTGAAACAGATTGAAACAGAAAAAATCTCAGACATAAACTAAAATTTATAATATCTTACTTTTGTAATAAAATAATAAATGCCGAAAATCTACAGATTCATAAGTATAATCTATAAGTATAATAAATCTGTAAAATAAATCTGCGTGTTCACGATGCACAGACAAATTACTGTAGGAGTTTCCATAAAATTTTGTTTCGGCAGTAAATTACCGTGTATAACATATAGACACCTTTTTGTCTCCTTACGAAAGAATAAAAAAAGAAGGGTTATATTTTTTATTTAGTTTGTTTTCATAACAGCTGCTGATGGTTCTATTAGTCATAAATAGAATAAAGTACTCTATGTTTTAAAATGTATGCTTTAATTATACATATAATACCAGAAACGGCAAGACAACGTCTGCCGGGCCAGATAGTACCTGAATATATATATTCAATTTATATTACATATATTATATATCCCCAGCTTCATAAAAATGATTATAACCTGGGTTCATGCCTAGATTACCACCTATCGAAGTTATATTATTGACTCAAAAGGTTCAAAACGCAATTAAATAGGATAAATTAGCAGACAAACCATTATCCCGTCTTCCGTGGATATCGACATTTAAGGGATATCAAGATGTGACTTTTTAATTTAAACTATTCTAAGCCTATGCTTACCTATCCCACTCCACCGAAGATGGTAGAGTGTACTGACTTAGCTTATTAAAAACCTAGAATAAACCCACATTGTTATCAAATGGAAAACCAGATGTATTAAACTCCTTCGCTGTACGCATAACGAACGATGAATGGCCTTCGCAAGATGGCGGATTCACGATTTCGCTATTAGGTAATATTACAGACATTTTTAATTTTATACGTGGTGCTTCAGCTATATTACTAGTTATATTGCCAGTTTTAGCACGAATGGGTCGGCTCGACCGGGGAAGGAAGACGCTCTCACAGAAAACCAGCCTAAAACCGGAGACCCTTTTCACTGGAAACAAGGCATTCCATCTTAGTCCTTACGGGTGACAACGCATCTGCATTTTGATTCGCAAACGAAGGTAGATGTAGATGTCTATGGGTCAGAGCAACCACGTACCATCAGGTGTATACTGTATGCTCGTTTGTCACTCTTCTCAAATCTCGATCTATCGATCGCAAATTCGCAATTTAGAATGATATATCACTAACTCACAGGGCTAGCATGGTATGAGACAATTTTATCCCCGGGGAAAGGAGAAAATGTTTATCCCCTCGCTTTGTTTTATCCACCTTTCAAGCATGGGCACACCGGTGGATATAATATCCACAGTAGATAAAATGGGAGACAGAATTAGACTTAGATAGATTTTTTGTATGAATATAAACTTAAACCCACGTCCAATGAACTAGAATAGAATTGTCCCTGTCAAATGTAAAAAAGCATATTTTTTTTATCTTTCATTTGGCTCCATGCTACGGACGGGGGATACCTATATGTATATTAATGTGTATGTGCACGGTTAATAACAGTCAAAGTCAAAACTTCATGGTGAAATAGAATAAATTTACCTATTAATAATTAATCTCTACGATGCTACTGCGTAATGACCGACCAAAAACCAGTAGCGGAAACACAAATCTCAGAGTAGGTATATTTTATCGAAACAGTATCGGTAGTTCGGTAGTAAATCACCGGTATAATTTCGGTAGCAATCATCGATCGATGTAACGTGGCGTTGAGTCATCGTCTTTTGAAATAAAATTAAAAAAATGGAATTTAAGTGTTATGTATTTTAAATGTATATTAATAATTAATATGTATATTGTTAACTGCAACGGGTTTTTGAAGTAACCTTAAATTAAGCTAACTGGTTAAGTTGTTAATTAAATTGACTATTGCATCAATTTAATTCAATTATAACCCAATAATAACCTTTTTAATTATTTATAAGTTCAATGTCGATGATTGCGATTTAAATAGCTCTATACGCCAACTTTTGTGCGTGGTAGAACCAAGCAGCAGCTATATAATAATCTAGTTACCCATCACTGAAAATGATGCAGCACTCAATTCGCTAATTGAATCTGAATTGAATCTGTCAGTGTTATAATAATCAGATTTTTAACATAGGTTTTTCTTCTCTATTTTCCTTAATTGACACCAAATGTTAACTAGTTACGTTATCGTAAAACTTAATGTATTGATAAATAAATAAATTTATAATGTCCTTCATTCCTAAAAGTGGCTCAATAAGTTTAAATATTGTAAAAGTTTAGTTAAAGGAAATATATTATGGTTGTAGCACGAATGGATCGGCTCAACCTGGGTAGGATCACGCTCTCACAGAATACCAACGTAAAATAGCAGCTGAAAGCTGCTATGTTTCGTATGGTGAGTGTAGAGATCCGGGGACCCTTTTTACTGGAAACGAGGCATTCCATCTTAATTCTCAGGGGTAACAACACACCTGCATTTTGATTCTTTATCGAGGAGAAATATAGATGTCTATGAGCCACAGAATCCATTTACCATCAAGAGAACTGTGTGAACTAACCTAATATGATGTGCATATAAGATCCGCTTGATCTTTTGGGTTTTTGTGAGTAAACAACTTAGAGTCAATTACGACAGATATGAATATCTATTTAAGTTGCATATGTGGCAATGATCCGAATACTCTTTGTTATCATTTCGAATTTACACATTTTATCCATTAAAATCTCTTCATAACTTTATACTTTATTTTTATAGCTATTACTCACTTCTATTTTCAAATATATGTATAACAAGCTAATGAAGTCATTTAGTGAAACGGAACACGCATTGTATGGTGAGATTTTAATGCACAGTCAAAATACAAAGTAATGATCGCCTAAAGCTAATACAACGTATCGCACACTTTCGAAATTACTGAAAAAAGCACCTCTGATGACCACGTCTTGTGACCTTTGTACACACACGCGTTTAATACGTGTTCGTTCGAAAAAATTAACGAAAAAACCGTAAGTACCGTGCTGTTTGATTGTCGCCAACGGGCGATTCCCACGCTCCATCGTTCTCCTTCCCTCTGTACTATCAACGAGCACAACAAATCATTTTTTAAATGAACATATACATTGCGCTTTAATAGAATGTTCCAGAATTTTTCTACCACTACACAGCAGTAATGGATAATCGAAACCATTTGTATGCTTACGTAAGTACCGATCATAGTTGATTCGAACTGATTACAGGTTTCTTGGACAATATTTTAGGTGTTATGATATTGATTTCTTGGCGGATTTACGGTTCAACGTAGCTCCAGGCGTGACAATAAAAAATATTAGAGAGGCGCAATTAGCTATAAACGTGTGAATATGTTTTGAATATAACGGATATACGAAAGATGCGCGATTAGTTGCGTTATATTGACATTGATTTTGATGTAATAGTCCATAATGATTGACGATTAACTTAAATGTGATGTGCCCTTGCGAATTCTCAACTGCGGTTCAAAATAAAATATTTACAGCCTCAAAATTTTGATAAATAAATAATTACAAAACGTCGGGAATTAAAAAAAATAAACTGAAAGCGATATAAATACATAAAATTTGTTTGCCTTTTGATAACATTTTAACAGTGGTAGAGCCACGCGGCAGCTTTAGCTGTCGCACGGATGGGCCGGCTCGAAACGGGGTGGTACCATGACCTCACAGAAAACCAGCGTGAAGTAGAGGTTTACCTCTGCGTTTCGTATGGTGAGTGCAGGTGGCCGGAGGCCCTTTTTACTGGAAATGAGGCATTTCATCTTGGTCCTCACGGGTGGCAACGCATCTGCATTTTGATTTGTAATAGAGGATAGATGTAGATAATGTTTATGGGTCGCAGCAACCACTTACCATCAGGTGGACTGTGTGCTCGTTTGTCACCCTTATCCTATAAAAAAAAGTATAAGACAGACCCGTTGTTTTATAATATTAGGGTGACAAATGATCTAACAGATCAAGTAATAGGAGCCATTTACCAGAGAGCAGGATAAGGACACCTCAATTTCATACAAAAAAAACACAGATGTGTCATCCCTGAATGATAAGGTGAACTGTCCCACGGGCTGTCGATATAGCTATCAGTTATCTTTCCTTTCAAACCGGACTCAACAACGGATGCGTTGTTTCTTGGCGACTAAAATCAGTTAGGGTGGTACAAATCCTAAGTTGATACAAGTTAGGGTCCTAGAACATAGTATGTTACCAGGATCACTAACGGTCAATGCTAAGCCACGCGGAAGAAATCATTTTGGAACCGATATAAAGATTGCGAACGTTTTACTGATTGCTACTGTTCTACAAATTATCAAATGCGAGCCCCATAGAACAGTAGACCACGTACAGTTAGTCTGTATCACACAAAAGTCTATACACGCGATGCTGATCTCAGCAATTAGCGAATGAAACACTGTATCAAGAAAAGAAAGGCTCCATTTGAACTGAGCGCGGTCAACGCCGCGGGGCGGTCAGATGGTCTAACTTAAAAGGTAAAGAGTAGTGGAGCGTTTTTTTACGACGAATGATTTTGTAGAATATATGAACAATTTTGTGTGAATTATTTCACAGCAAAATATATTTGTAATAATAGAATAGAAAAATAGTAATAAGCAATATTTGTTTCACATCATATCAACTTAAGTCCAACTAGATTTTTAAATTTTTGGTATTTTACTATGAGGTGTGTCATCATGCTGGGTGAGAGCGTCGGTGAACACCGATTTGGATTTCATTGAATAATTCCAATATTTTTTTACATTCCTATAAATTTTATTTAGACGTTGATAATGAGTGTGCACATCACCTGAGAGGGGGAAGAAAACTACTCCTGAAGTGAAAGATTACATTAAATCATCTATGTCATAACGGACTGATGATGATAAAACAACCGACAGTAAAAAATGGGTCTGGATACTGGCAAGCACAGTGTTTGACAGCCTTCCACTAGATGAATGATGAAACACTCAGGTGGTTGATGGAACAGCCACTCAGGAGCGTAATTTGTGACAATCTATGGAGGACGCCTAAGTTCACCAGTGAACTTGTGATGGGCTGTAGTGATAGTGAAGACAAAACTCTCTGTGAACTGTAACACTTCAGAAATAAGGTGTAATGTATCTTATAATCCTATCCACATTTATTAATTACAACCTCATAAAAGTCTACTGATGAACATAGACCTTTTATGGAAGGCCTGTGTTTATCAATCTATGGACTGCCTCATTGTTAGCATATTTGTCATAGTCATCACGCTTGGCAAGCGTGTTGACATCCGCAGTTTTTTTTATTATTATTAAGTTGTTATCGAGAAAATGCCGCTGATCATCTACTGTTTTAGTTTGCTTATCTTATAATAAGTGTAATGGATTCTATTCTATTCTATTCTGTATTTTACGCCGTCACTACACTACAGACGCGCCACTTACTCTCATACACATACTACATATTTTCTGTCAACAACCCTGCTGCAGCTAAATTTTTTTAACTTTTTAATTACAATAATATTAATACAATTTTACGAACATAATTTGTTTTCTCTTAAGCAAAGCGTTTGAAGTAAAATCGCTGCCTCTTATGACATAAATCACGATCTAAGCGATCAGTCGGTACGGCCTGCAAAAAAATGCAAATTGTCATAAGCCACGGGCGATTCACGAGCAGACATTCCCACAGTGCGGCTGACACGCCTCGGTACTGTCGGCAAACACGACCAGCCCGCCTAGAATATAACTTTCCAAAGTAATTTACTTTTAATGCGTTCATTGTATGAACCGATGTTTGATTATCTACATTCAGTATCATCGCTCGCTTTGATCTCTGGTAATTGGATACTTTGACATCTGTGAAGAGGTCAAAAATTTGTTTTGTTTCATTTTATTTTACTTAATAAAATGCATTTCTTTTATTATGAATTTATTGTAATTCAACTTTATAAGCTAAACTAACTATATTTGTTTTGCGAATAAGCGTAGTGAATAAATTGAAGGTTAAAATCTTCTAATTTAATACCGCACGCGCCAAATTTGTCTTTTTGGTACATTTTGTCACATATTACCGTAAGTCTCAGACCAACCTATATTTCTTTATTGGCCTGAGTATTAAGTTTTATCTAAATCTAAGCACCCTTTCCCGTGTTTTTGGTAGATTTTCGTATTTATACTATATTTTCCATTGCAAAAGTGAACCAAAATACAAGAGAGGCACGTACAATTTTAAGTTGGACGAACACTAATAACCTGTTAAATCTATTTATTTTTAAGCATAACTTTGTGAACTCCAATTCTTATTTATTTGATATGTTATACAGCACTTGATGATACTGTTTCTCCCTTTATATAGAATTAGGGTGACAAACGAACACACCGTCCTTCTGATAGTTGGTGGATGCTGTGGCCCATAATTAATCGGGGATAAATGTAGATTCTTTTTATAGGATAGGGTGACAAACGAGCACACAGTCCACCTGATGGTAAGTGGTTGCTGTGGCCCATAGACATCTACATTTATCCTCGTTTGCGAATGAAAATGCAGATGTGTTGTTACCCGTGAGGACTAAGATGGAATGCCTCTTTTCCAGTAATAAGGATTTCCAGTTCTCTACACTCACCATACGAAACACAGCAGTGTTAAACTGCTATTTTACGCTGGTATTCTGTGAGAGCGTGGTCCTTCCCCGGTCGAGGCGACCCATTTGTGCTACAGCTATACTGCTAATATAGCTGCAGCATGGCTCTACCACGTATGATAATCTATCGTAATCTATCGAGGATAGATATCATCTACGACGTATGATAGATAATATCTATCCTCGATTAAGAATCACATACGTTGTCACCCCTGAAGACTAACTCTACCATGACTATTTGAGCCTTTGCCGGTAAAGTCAAAGCTTAGCTTAGCTATATAATTTTAGAAACTTCCATTGTTGACTTGCTTGTATCATGAAAACCGGCCGACTTGACCGTCACTGACTGTATTGATATCCAGTTCCATCAAAATAATACAATGCAAGTAGGTGTTAGGAGTTTACGCATAGTAACTGTATGGCGGAATTAATTCACGGATTTTAAGTTCGCTAAAAGCTAGTCACTTATAATCACTTAATTTCACCAGTTTTGAGATTTCACATTTTCGTAATATTCACATTTGCAATTCTCGTAGAGATTTCAATATTAGGGGAAATTTAAATACCATTACAATTTCCATAAATGTTCACCTTAAGGCCTTTCACAAAACAGCACAAGTGGGGCCATTATGACAATGGCCGGATGAAAGTTCATAGGTCCGCCATTTTTCGACAATCATCACATTTCCTGTTAGGCTTATGAATGCGTCCATTAACCTCTTATAACGCGATTATCTGTATTAACTTTCCTTTTGATTGTTTGTATTTCACAAATCCGTTTTAAAGCTTCTTTAGGAAACACTGGCAGCAAAAGTCCTGACTGTTAAAGCGTTTTTTTTTAAATATAATAAGGGTGACTAACGACCACACAGTCCACCTCAATTAAGTGGGTCCTGTGGCTTATAGACATCTACATCTATCCTCGATTAAGAATCAGATGCGTTTCCACCACTGATGACTAAGATGGAATTCCTCGTATCCAGTAAAAAGTATCTCCAGACCTCTACACTCACCATACGAAACATAGCTGTATTCAGCTGCTATTTTACGCTGGTATTTTGTGAGAGCGTGGTCCTAGCCCGGTCGAATCAACCCATTCGTGCTACAACTATAATATAGCTGCAGCATGGCCCTACCACGTACAAAGTTGGCGTATAGAGCAACTTAAATCGCAATCATCGACACTGAGCTTATAAAAATAAAAATTAATTTTAAGATTAAATATTTTTTATCATATTTTTTAATGAAACTGACTACTGCAGTCCGTGAACACCTGCGGCCACCGTCAAACAAGATGGCTACAGATGTTTATTGTATTCACGTCTGAGGTCTAAGATGCAATGCCTCATAGCCTGTAGTTTTACGTTTTTAAGTGCAAGCCCTGATATTCCGCGGCAGAAATAGGTAAGAGCGTTCTTTTTTTTTACATGGGGAAATGCCTACGCATACGAACTACGAATTGCCGCCTCTCGGGGGAAGGACGGGTTATGTCAGACTCGCACCGACTAAAACCCCATGGTGTTCCACCTTCGCCTCGGAAACAGTGGTAGAGCCACGCGGCAGGTTTTGCTGTCGCACGGATGGGCCGGCTCGAACAGGGGTGGTACCACGACCTCACAGAATACCAGCGTGAAGTAGAGGTTTACCTCTGCGTTTCGCTTGGTGAGTGCAGGTGGCCGGAGGCCCTTTTTACTGGAAATGAGGCATTCCATCTTAGTCCTCACGGGTGACAACGCATCTCCATTTTGATTCGCAAACGAGGATAGATGTAGATGTCTATGGGCCGCAGCAACCACTTACCATCAGGTGGACTGTGTGCTCGTTTGTCACCCTTATCCAATAAAAAAAACGCTTTCGCACACATCCGTGGCCCCACCAGCGCTGGCCGCCCCATGGCGGCCCCTCCTCGGGAGAGGACTACTCCTCCTAGTAGTAGCAGAAGTCGACTTAATTTCAGCAGTGAACATATGATGGACAGTAATGATGCGCATGAGCAGGCAAATTGGTGCGTTGCATCGCGTATACCTTCGTTCTGATTATTTTTATTCCCTATGAGCCTCTAGAATAAGTTCGGCAATTTTGGATGGGTTTTATGCCTGAGAGTCATCAGTCAATCAACTGGTGATATCACAGGCAGGTGAGCCTGATAATTAAAAAAAATATATGTGTGGTAAAACCACTCTGCAGTGTATTACGGCTGCAGGACGAATGGGACGGCTTCACGAGGAAAGGACCATTCTCGTTCAGAATACCAGCGAACCGGACACTTTTTAGTATTCAGCGGTTGATAACTAATATGTGCGGTGATTCTTATTCGAAGCAGTAGATGTAGGTGTCTAAGAAACAGAAACAGAAACGGAAACTATTTTATTCAATATAGATTATAAATAATACTTATTGAAAGTCACTCTTTTGTTTGATTACCACTGGTTCGAAAAAAATCTCAGTCCTGGGAAGAACCAGTAAGAAACCCAACGGTACTTTTTTTTTAAATAACAGCTTACAATCATGTATGTTGTACATGTGTGTTATACTTACACAATTAACAACACAAAAAATTTGAAATAGCTTGGTAGCGATCACCTCATTTCCAGAGGTTATTATCATTCATAAATTCCTTAATATTATTATAACTCTTTTTATACAACCTTAGTTTAATAAAGTTTTTGAAATTTGAGTAGGTGAAATTTTTTATAATTTCTGGAATTTTGTTGTAAAAGCGTATACATCGCCCCAATAATGAATTACTGACTCGATGGAGTCGAGTAACTGGTACTACTAGCTTGTGTCTGTTCCTAGTATTTACAGAATGAATATCACTTATTTTTGTAAAACTACTTTTATTTTTGTGAACGTACATTAAAAGCCCACAATTAAAAGGTAAAATTTAAGGGCCACATCATTCACGTCACACACCATCTGGTGGAAGACATGCTCGTTTGTCACCTTTACTGTTACTTTAGTTTGCAAATTTCCTTTATCACAAATTATATGTTATTAAACAATTCAGGAGTTTTGGTGGGTACCTACTAGACCGGCACGGCGGTAGATTGCTGTTCCTGTATTATTGTTTAAATAATCGTTTCAAGTATATTTTGATACGTAAAAGTGGTGCTATTTTGTGTATTAAATGTTTGCGCATGTGAACTATTAGTGAAAGTGATGAAACAGCTGCTCCGATGGTCATATGAACCTCAAGATAAGATGTCTGCTTAGGCGCCTTGAGATACATCAACATAATGTGAATAAATTTTGAAACAAATTATTTGAAAGGGTAATTTTTTAATATACTTACTGGCAAAAGTACAACCGTGCGAATCCATCACCAAAGAAAATGAAAAAATTAATTAAAACTATTTTTACGATTATTATCACGATTAAAGAAAGCGTTTATTTAGGACTCGACACAGTAAGACCGGAAGAGTTTTTAAAGGATGGACTCAGTTTATCAAAGCACCGCGTGCTTCAATTGACATAGATGCTTCCAGTAATTCTAACATCCTGCTTTGTTATGAGTAGCCTATGGTGTAAGAGACATAAGTGGGTTTATGTAATAATTACCAAGTCAGCGCAAGTCTAACAGAACTAATATAAATTATTTAGTTTTGTATCTTTGAGGCCTATGCATACGTATACCAAACACCTGTAGAATTCATTAAGTATGAAAATACAATCAGTTTTAATAAGCTGCCCTAAAATATTAAATTATAACATAATAGTATTATTTTCAGCGCGGCATAACCCTGCTGCAGTAAAAAAAAAACTATAAAAATTACATGAATGGGTCGACTCGGCTGGGGAAGGACCACGCCCTCACATAATACCTGCGTGAAATAGTAACTAAATGCTGCTGTTTCGTAAGGTTAGTATAGAGAACCGGAGACCTGGCAAGTGTAGAGAAACGAAGCAAAAAAAATAGATATTGAATAATAAACGAAATTTTTGAGTACTTTCGTCATAGGGTAATTAAATATTACATAATACTTCTTGCCTCCCTCTTGCATATGCAAAGCATAAACGGAGATCGCTGTGAAGCAGGAAACGGTGATAGACAAACAAACGTTCTAATTAATACTAATAGATTAATGACGACAGAACACCGCGTAATGGCACCGGACCACTTTCTATTGTGTACTTGTGTAGTAAAGTATGTGCCTCATACATTATATACATGTAATATAATATAATTCATACGATACTGGTCGATATTGGTCGTGTAGAAAGAATGAACGAGGAAAGAGTGACAAAGCTAATCTATGTTGCAGAAGTGAACGGCAGTGTCGGAAAGGGACGCTCTAGACGAAAGCTTATCGACTAAATTGGCGATATATTGAAGATGGGCCCGATTGAGATTACCGATTAGTAAAGGAGGCGAGAGAGGTGCGTCAGAATCGTGCCAAATGGAAATCCGTAGTCTCTGCCTACCACTCTAGGTTACAGGCGTGAGTGTTTGTATACGGGTCCGTTCGTTTGATACTCAGACACAGCTAGGGTTACCATATCTCAGGAGTTGTCCTGAGATTTCAGGATTTTTAGACTCTTCTCAGGATTGCCGCTGGATTATCTCATGAAATATGATTATCTCGCTGGAAAACTCAGGAAATCTCATGAAATCTCAGGATTTTTAGTACTTTCAATATAATACAGCTTACATTTTAAAGATCTCTTTAATAAAAAGTTAAACAAACTAAAAATAATTTTCCTTTGGTAATAATTCCACAATTAAAATCAAAACTTATTTATCCAAGTAGGTACTTAAACAGTTTTATCATACTTAATATGTGAAGATACCTTTTTAAGTAATGTTTTCTTCTCAAACTGTAAAAAAAATCTCAGGATTTTTAAATGGAAATCAGGCCTTTTAATTTTAATTAATTCTAACAGTGGTAGAGCCAGGCGGCAGCTTTTGCTGTCGCGTGGATGGGCCGGCTCGAACCGGGGTGGTACCACGACCTCACAGAATACCAGCGTGAAGTAGAAGTTTACCTCTGCGTTACGCTTGGTGAGTGCAGGTGGCCGGAGGCCCTTTTTACTGGAAATGAGGCATTCCATCCTAGTCCTCACGGCTGGGAACGCATCTGCATTTTGATCTATGACAGAGGATGGATGTAGATGTCTATGGGCCGCAGCAACCACTTACCATCAGGTGGACTGTGTGCTCGTTTTTCACTCCTATCCTACATAAAAAGGCCTCTTTCTCCGGACTTTTAATTTTTTCATCTGGTAACCCTAGACACAGCCAACATTTGGTAAAGTTAAAGTTATAGGGCATAGGCGTCTTCTTATTTTTGAGAGAGACATGAGTCCTGAGTGCGATGCTAAAGTTAAAATTGTATGTAGCTACATCCAACTGTTAAGCACATACGTCCTCCTATTTCTGAGAGGATTGTGCGAGAGTCGCGCTTTTTCATTACGTGTTGGCGGATTCTCATACCCTTGAATATTTCTTCATGATGTTTTCCTTCACCGCTGCAAGTGGTAAATCATCACTTAATATCGTAATAAACAATTTACCTATA
Organism: Parnassius glacialis; assembly: GCA_033319125.1. NCBI lineage: Eukaryota > Metazoa > Arthropoda > Insecta > Lepidoptera > Papilionidae > Parnassius > Parnassius glacialis. Next base: position 10,843,915 of record JAVANC010000011.1, on the reverse strand, counting down.
TAACAAACTGAGTATATATATATTTATATATATACTCAGATTGTTCGTGCGCTATGAAATTTACCGTGAGGATAGCACCCAGCATACTTTAGCCTCGACTTGAATATGTGCCATATAACACAAATTGGGTTCGAATGTAGCGTAATTGTCCTCATTACCTGTTCCCAAGCCTTCAATTTTATCTTATAAAAGATTGCAACTATAAGCTGCGCGCGCAAAGGTCTTTTGATTTATCTTTATATATGTACTTATATATAATTCTTCTGTACGTTTATTTATCACTGATCTCCTCCTAAATGGCTGAACCGATTTTGATGAACTTTTTTTGTAATCTTGAGTGGGTCCCTGTATGGTTTAGCTTTACAATTGGACCCGGTATGTGGTGCTGTTGTCGAGATCCAAAAAATGAGCAGTGCGAAGCCGGAGCAAATCACTAGTTTTATATAATTAATAGCAGTATTAATAGGGCACGTTGAGAGAATGAGTGAAGACCGAATGGTGAAGAAAATATATAGCGCGAAAGTTAATATTAAAAGGTGTCGAGGTAGACCGAGACTAACTTTCGAAGACCATGTGAGCAAACTGTTCGAAGAGGGGAGGGTCAAGAGTACTCGGATACCTAGACGTGCATGTATGAAGAAGATAATGAATCTGAAAGAAGCGAAAGAGGTATGTAAGGATCGTGATACTTGGCGATCTGTTCTCTCTGGCTACCCCGTCAGGGATTGTGCGTGACGATAAGTAAGTAAGTAATTTCCGTAATAATTCATGATTAATTAATACAATGTTTAGGTACTTCAAGAAAGATTTCTTAGTGCTGTTCATCTATCGTCAAATAACAGATGTTCATCGTACAAATTATAACCTGCTGAATATAAAAGTGAAACTATTGAACTGTTTTAATCAATCAAACGTAATTTTTAATTATGTTTATGCATGCATTACTGTGAAAAATTTTATTTGAGGATTGTAAAATCGATCCTTAATAATCAAAAAAGATATAGATATATTAAATATAATTATTTGTATCCTTTCTTATTCCATTCATATAATAAAAAAGAAAAATCACTAAGTACAGATAATAAATACGAACGTAACAAGATCAATGTAAACTAAGGAAACGCAAGCGAGCACCTCTGCCTTTCTAACCGTCGTGGCGGCTCCCAATTAGCTGCCCGGTCCCGAACAATGGCTTCCTTATGACCCTTCACCTACGCGACACACTTATTGACATTGCCCCAACACTATACTAGACAAACAAAGTTCAAGCCAACGTAACACAAACAAACAGAATGCTTTCGACCCGGGCAAATGGTAACGCATCGACACCTACGGTGTTTGACCGGGTAAACATTTAAATTGAGTAAAAACCGACATCCGTTTTGACCTCCCGAAACGTTCCCATGGTCGATGAGCTCTTATCTCAGTGAGAAATTTTTCTAGTAGTCGGTCAGTGGTCACTAATATATCTTATTTATTTATGCCCCTCCTGTATCAGTTATACACTTCAAAATTGGAAATGTAAATAATATTTTAAAGACAAGGTCTACTTTCCTCAAGGTCTTTCTTTAGTCCTATTCTATTTAAGAATGCTCTTACTGATATACATAACTCATTTTCAAGTAAGAAAGAAAATAAACCAGATATACATACTTACTTACTTACTTATCTTCACGTACAATCCCTGACGGGGTAGCCAGAGAGAACAGATCGCCAAGTGTCACGATCCTTACATACCTCTTTCGCTTCTTTCAGATTCATTATCTTCTTCATACATGCACGTCTAGGTATCCGAGTACTCTTGACCCTCCCCTCTTCGAGCAATTTGCTCACATAGTCTTCGAAAGTTAGTCTCGGTCTACCTCGACACCTTTTAATATTAACTTTCGCGCTATATATTTTCTTCACCATTCGGTCTTCACTCATTCGCTCAACGTGCCCAAACCATCGAAACACGCCCTTATCAATTTTTGTGATAAGGTCGTCTTTCAAACCTGCCATATTGCGAATCTCTTCGTTTCGCTTTCGGTCGGCCATGGTAACGCCGCACATTTTACGAAGAGATCGCATCTCCACTGCATTCAACTTGCTTTTATGCTTCTTCTGGCATACCCAGGTTTCGCTGCCATATAACAAAGTCGGTACCAACACTGCGTTATGTATTGCAAGGCGTGCACTCTTCACTACGCCTTGCCTTTTGACTAACGCAGTCAGGGCACCATTGACTTTGTTCCCGGCAGCGACACGCCTGTCCACATCTAAATCACATCTTCCATCCCGGCTAAAAGCACTCCCCAAGTATACAATTTCATTTACCTGTTCTAGACATTCCCGATTTACCCATATTTCACACTTCGTTCTCTCTTCGTCCCTTTCAAATATCAGAACCTTAGTTTTATTAGCATTCAAACGGAGACCTTTAATTTCACATTCCTCTTTCATACACGTGACTAATGCCTGCAGTTCTGATGGTGCAATAAGCACTGCATCATCAGCATACAGCAGACAATTTACTTTAATGTCACCCAATTTCACACCCAAACAACTATCTTGCAGCTTCTGTAAACAGCTGTCTAGATACAGTATGAACAGCTAAGAAGACATGACACAACCCTGTTTTACGCCCGTTTGGACGCTAAACATGGATGACAGGTCATGCCCTACCCGCACACAGGCTTTACAGTCAGAGTAAAGTGGTTGCACAGCCCTTAGCAATCGACCATCCACACCATACCCCGGCAACAGTTCCCACATTTTCTTCCTTACAACCTTATCAAATGCTTTCTCAAGATCTACAAAAGCACAGAAAATCTTCTGGTTAGCAGCCAGAAGCTTTTCCGTGATCATGCGGAGAGAAAACATTTGATCCGTGCATCCTCTTCCAGGTCTAAATCCGCATTGTGCCTCCCAAAGAAATCTTTCCGATTTCTTTTGCATCCTACGTGTCAAAACCTTCGAGTAAACTTTACTTGCTAAACTGGTCAAGCTGATCGCCCGATAACACCCTCAGTCAAAATGCGAAACTTTACCTTTATATAAAGGCACAATGACTGCGGATCGCCAATCATCCGGGACATCCCCCGTTCGTCAGCACAAATTGCACAGCAGATGAAAGCTGTTCCAGACGCGAGGCCCACCATACTTGACCATTTCAGCAGTAACTTTGTCTAGTCCCCCAGCCTTACCACATTTCAAACTTCGAATCGCACATTCAATCTCTTTCATACTGATGACCTCAGTGTCATCGAGGTCCGGTTCTGGCGTATCAGTCACGGTGTCACCCCCGGATCCCTCACTAAGATCATCACACGCTTACATTTCTCTATAAAATTCGCTCTATCGCTGCATGACGTCCGATTTTTCTGAGAGGACGTCATTGGTTCTCGAAAGCACTTTGTTCATTCTTAAGGCCGTCGCACCACTTCGGGTCCTTCCAACCTCTTTCCTTAAGAGTTTGGAGTTCTCCTTAAAGTTGTGCGACAACCTTTCGTCCGCTTCCATTCTACACCTTTCACGCACTTCCTCAATCAATGCTTTCGTGTGAATTTTCTGCAGCTTATATCTTTCTTTCATCTTCTCTCTCATATCCTTATCATTACTAGAGGCCAAGTAGTCTAACCATGCTTTCTTCTTCATCTTTACAGCTTCTTTCACTTCATCATTCCACCATGCATCTCTTCTTTTACTACTGCCTCTTTTTATTGTTCCACACACTTCTTCCGCTGCACTTACCATTCCATCCCTAAGGTTCTGCCATGTTCTTTCCACACATTCTTTTCTGCTATCGATGGTGTCAAGCTTTTCGGCTACCCTCGCATGATATTTGTCCCTAGTATCCGCTTCCTGAAGCTTCCAGCTTCGGATGCGACAGACCGACTGTGGTTCTGTTACTGCCTTCCGGTAGCGCCAACCCGCGAACAGACCCCTAAATCTAGTAATCACTAGATAGTGATCCGTTCCCAGGTCAGCACCCCTGAACACTCGCGTATCCATCACCTGTTTTTGCAGTCGGTCATCCACCAGGAACAAATCGATCATACTTCTCTCATTCTTTCTTTCTCTAGTATACATATGGATTTTCTTGTGATTAAACATAGTGTTTGTCACAAGAAGACCCTTTTCCTTGCATACCGCCAGTATAAGCTTGCCAGCATCATTAACCCATTTCTCGCCAAACTTTCCAAGCACCAACTCGTACCCTGGTCGAGCGGTACCAACCCATCCATTCAAATCACCACATACAACAGTTCTTTCGTTTTCCCTAGCCAAATCTAGTACTTCTCTTACATTCTCCCAAAACTCCTCCAGCTCAGCCCTGGACGACGAAGCTACCGGCGCATAAACAGCCAAAAGGAATAACTTCGTCAGTCCCAATTTAAAGCGAACCCAGAGAAGTCTTGAGTTCACAACCTTATATTCAGTCATAACATCGACCAACCGAGACGACAGCAGCACCCCCACTCCCTGGCAGGCGTTCTCGCTCTCCGGGACTCCGGACCATAGGGCTAACGCCCCGCCAGGGAGCTCTTCAGTACCACTGCCCTTCCGTTTGGTCTCCAACATACACACGACATCTAATTCTCTTTCTTTCATTATTTCGATCAACTCATTCGTCTTATCTCTCATGCCTCCTCTAACATTCCACGTGCCAACTCTGCACTCTGTCCTCCACCTTTCGCCGTGTCGGGCTGTGCGTGACGGGTGGCGGTCCCCATCGCCGCTTTGCGCGCTGCATTCCACACCAACGGGGACGAGCTGGTGTGCGTCGCCTTGGGGGGACGCCCTAACCCTCGTTGGCATGGGTGCGTAGCTGTGTAGAATTGCAGCCCTGAAAAGGGCTGGCAGGGGTCGCGACGAGCACGCTTCTACATTGACCCCCAGATATACATGCCAAGTGAAAATAGAAGAATGTAAAATAATTTTGCTTCGTCTTTCTGGGGTTTCAACATCTATGTTTTCACTATGTTATAGCTATGTAAGAATGTTCCTTTTTCTTGAAATTCAATCTTAATCGAATAATTTATAATTTAAAATTAAAAATTTTGTACAGCCGACTTCAATATAAGCGACTTCAATATAGGTTATTTAAGAATAACTCAATGACCATTGGTCTGACCTTGATCAAATTCATATGGGACCACACGAGAACTATCAGCTTTCATATAAAAAAAGAATCATCGAAATCGGTTTGCCCAGTACAAAGTTATGATGTAACACATAAGAAAAACATAGTCGAATTGAATACCGTCTCCTTTTTGGAAGTCGGCAGATAAAACATGCGTGAGTGTCGTGGAACACTCGGTTGGAACGAAGTTCCTTATTATTGATAAACGTATTATATTATTGATTAACAAATACAAATAAATGTATTACTAGCGTCTATTAAAATGAAGCGTCATTTAAAATAAAATATACTATGACACAAGGGGTAGTGACGAAAAAATCTTACACTTTTTGTTGCCTAGCTCCCATCCGCCAAACCCGTACCGTCCGATAAGGAACTTCGTTCCAATAAAATATGTCGCCAACCACGGATGCCATGGCAAATATGTCTATGAATGGCAGTCTATGAATGTAGACAACGCAACGTTTCGTTATCGTAGATGTATATGACTGCCCCGTTGGTCTAACGCGGTGGTTTCTAACTAGTGCAGTGGTCCGCAATAACTTAAATATGGTCCGCGAAGATTTAAATATTTTGCCTACCTAATCATTTTAAATAACACAATTAATATTTTCTCATCACGCGGACAGTGCAACACCGCGCGTCACGGTAGTAAGGACCTACTAGCTTTTACAATAAATACACAAATAATACTGTTTATGAAATGCTTCTTTTTAGTTGATTATATAATTATTCATTCATATTCATATTCATATTATTTATTGCATCCATAATGTTACAGTTAAGGTGTTGAGAACATTTTAAGTTTTAACTTAAAACTATGAGATCATTATGGGCCCTGCAGGGCACGGCAATTATGTTAAGAGTTGTGATTATAATTATATAATTAAAATTAGATTAACACAGTTTTTACTTTCTCCTAGTGTAGCTAACTACAAAAAAATCAAAGTGGTCCCTGATCAAAAAAAGGTTGTGAATCCCTGGTCTAGCGGTTGTAAGTGCGACTGCTGATCATATAGTACCGGTTTCAAATTCCGAGTCAAAAAACCATCGAGTTTTCTCACAAAAGATACTCAGTAGTAACCCGATGTCGGGAAGTTGACGGTGTTTCATCCTCGTTCCTCGGAAAGCGTGTAAAGCTGTATTGTGTGTTCCTGCACCTGATGACTCACCAGTCGTGTTGGGTTGCCGTCCCATCGGACTACACGAGTGAGGGAATTGAGGGTGCACCTGAGCACACGCGGGCACTATTATCCTGTCCTGTGCAGTTGGGCTAGTCTCCGAAGAGACTGATCACCCTGACCAAAAATTTGATCTGGAGGCCATGAGACTGTCACTTTGTTAAAGAAACGGATCGAAATGGCTGTTATAAAAATATATTACTAAATTAATTTTAAAAAATTTACAACCGACTTCAATATAAATTATTAAGAATAACTCAAAAACTATTGGTCAGACCTTAATCAAATTTATATGGGACCATATGTGAAGCACCAGCTTTCAAAATCATCAAAATCGGTTCACCCAGTAAAAAGTTATGAGGTAACACACATATAAAACATACAGTCGAATTGATTACCGTCTCCTTTTTGAAGTCGGTAGATAAAGGAACAGGATTCCACGCCAACACTTTCATTGTTAACAGTTATAGAAGACAAGAAGAAGATTCTATAATTCAATTAAAACTTCTTACAACAGATTTACATTAGAGAAATCTTCTAATAATATATAAGATTAAAAAAACATTTATAAAAAGAAAAACTCTAAGAACATCGCAGAGCACGTTAGATTGCGTGCTCGATAATGCCGCTCGATGTTGATACAAGGCGGCTAATGCGACAGTGTGGGCGCCTGCACTACGTCGAATAATAGTTTTGATACTAGCATTATAATAAAAAAAAATTAGATATTACACACCCCGAACGCGAAGCGAAGGTTGGGCTTTAAGACTTGGCAAAATACCCGCTCTCATTAAATTCGATATATTAACAGTGGTAGAGCCACGCGGCAGCTTTTGCTGTCGCACGGATGGGCCGGCTCGAACCGGGGTGGTACCACGACCTCACAGAATACCAGCGTGAAGTAGAGGTTTACCTCTGCGTTTCGCTTGGTGAGTGCAGGTGGCCGGAGGCCCTTTTTGCTGAAAATGAGGCATTCTATCTTAGTCCTCACGGGTGACAACGCATCTACATTTTGATTTGTAATAGAGGATAGATGTAGATGTCTATGGGCCGCAGCAACCACTTACCATCAGGTGGACTGTGTGTTCGTTTGTCACACTTATCCTATAAAAAAAATTTTATACTGCACTAATACGTAAAGAAAAACACTGTTACCGTTACAGCCTATCCAAAGCCTGCTTCTGAACATAGGCCTGCCACATAGGTCGCCTCAAAGTGAGGATATTTGCCATAATTGCCACCCTTAGCATAAAAATTGGCAACTGCAGTCTTTTATCTCTAGTTGTTATTATGAGGATGCTGCTGCTCATATCCTCATTTATTTCCCTCTGTCGCCTCTTAAAACACCCACGTATGGGGTTGTGTATATTCTGATACCGCCACATGGCACAAGTAGAAAAGCACATTAATATTAAAAGGAAATACTAATGAATAAAACAGATGCTTTAATTTAAGTTTTGCAAAACGTAATTACAAAAAAAGTCCAATGATTTTTTTTATCGTCGCTGTCTGTTAGTCTGTAGTTAAAAAGAAGGCCTCATGCATATCGTCACTTCATCTAGCCAGGAGCCATGTCACACTCTGTTTACGCGCTCTCCGCAACCTTGGAACTTGTCAATCGCACTAAACAATCTAATTTAATATAAAATACGTACCATTGTGTTTTCGTGTGATGGCCAAGCCAATCTGTGTACAGTGGATTTCATTTATTACGACCTTGGATGTAGCGACCATTTGCCTATAGCGACGTTAAATCTAAGTCCCTTGAATTTAAAGCATATTTTAGTACGAAATTCATGTGGCTATAGCGACTTTGGATGTAACTCCGAGTTCGGGTGTAGCGACTGTTTTTAATGAATCATTTGTAACAAATTCCTAGAAATCCCATGCAGATATTGCGACCGGAGTCGGCCGCCAAAGACACAAAGATTTCTTTTTTTCACAAACATTTCTTATCTTTTGTTTACATCCACACAGATGGTCAGCAAGTGTGGAGACCTTTACCTTTTGTTTATAGATATCAGCTAAGTAGGTAAGGAAGCGTGTACGTTTCGGAGTTAAATTTATGGCTCAGTTACAAAGTGATATTCTGAGTAGCAACTGTAATGTATTAAATTTTTTACCTTTGCCTGTAACGACTTTCGGATATAACGACGAAAATAGAGTGGTCCCTTCATCGTCGTTATACCCGGAATCCACTGTATTAAAACATAAAAGATTTTTAATATTGACATGGTGACTAAGATGTTGTTAGGATAGCTAATGACGTAATAACTTGAGACAGAAGGACCCTTAAGTAGGGACTGAATAAATTAACCGACTTGGTATTACATGGATCTCACAACTTTTTACGGTAGAAGAACTGAGTTGTGAGACTTGTTTTTTTTTTACAAATTATGTTTTTGAAGACATATATCTAAGAAGACAAAGCTGTCTACCGTACATCTCAAGAAACTGCCCCTATTCTGTGTTTGCCTTTGGACTCAGATAGATGTTCTGTACGTCACTGGTGATAGCTTCTATTCAAAACATTGTAAAGAATAAAATTATGTACGAAAGTATCAGCCAAAGATATAAAAGCTATCACTTGTCATTGTCAATGTTGTAATATAATATTCTGTTATATTATAATATGATAGCAGAATATATAAAGCAGCTCAAAGGCTAAGTATAGCCAGTCAGCGGGGAAATGCAGCCAGCGTTCTTGGCACGATACCGCGGGGAGTAGGACTACAAAATAATTAAGTTTCTAGTTTTAGTTTTTTTTTATTATTATAGTTTTTAATATTGTATATAATATATAACGTATGTTGTGAATATACTTTATGAAGGTAAAACTTTTAATTTATTACATAAAGAAAGAAACTGTGACCATTGAAACAGAAACAGAAACTTTTTTTATTCAATATAGATTATAAATAATACTTATTGAAAGTCACTCTTTTGTATAATTACCACTGGTTCGAAAAAAAAACTCTGTCCTGGGAAGAACCAGCAAGAAACCCAGCGGGACTTTTTTTTTAAATAACAGTTTACAATCATGTATGTTACACAAATTAACAACACAACAAATTAGAAATAGCTTGGAAGCGATCACCTCACTTCCAGGGGTTATTATCATCTATAAATTCTTTAATATTATAATAACCCTTTTTATACAAACTTAGTTTAATAAAGTTTTTGAACATTGAGCAGGTCAAATTTTGTATATTTTCTTCTATTATGATCTTGCCGTCACTTTTATCATTTATAGCTTAGGATCAAGATCGCTTACTAGTAGAAATGGTAAGTAGCAACGTAAAATAGATCCTACTTGAATGGTCCGGGAACCTGTTACACTTTTAACGGAATGTGTCTCGATCTCAGTTAAATGCAAATGAGAGTAAATTCTATTTAAAAGTATATCTTTTATACAAAGAGGGTGTCAAACGAGCACACAATCCAATTAATGGTTAGTGTATGTTATGGCTCATAGACATCTACATGAATCAAGATGCAGATTCGTGGTCACCCCTGAAGACTAAGATGCATTGCCTCTACCAGTAAAGGGTTCTTCCATACACTAATCATATAAAATACAGCAGCATTAAGCTGCTATTTTACGATGGTATTCTGTGAGAGCGTGGTCCTACCCCGGTCGAGCCGACCCATTCGTGCTAGAACTTTATCAAAGGTGATATATTTGTAGCACGAATGATCAAGGAACCGTTTTGCTAGGTGGTAGGACTCCGTCTGGGTGCCATCCTCTGATTCCGCCGCTAAATAGTATGGTTTGCACTGCTGTGTTCCGGTCAGATTAAGTAGATATATTTACAGGCTGTAAGGCGTTCCAATTCCAGTCCTAAGAGGTGATAACGCATCCATAGCCTTCTCTGTTTAAAGTTGACTGCAGGAGTCCATGAACTGCAGCAGGGTAAGTTCTATGAAAAAAACGTGGTCGGTCAGGGGCTGAGCGCACACCGTAAGTTTATCATTATGCGGACAACCTAGGTTTGATCCCCAACTGTAACAATGACAATGTTTGCAATTTTAAGTGATTTTTTATTACATGCCCGGCTGTGATTAAAATAGACGTGAGGAAGCTTGCATGATTGGAGAAATTAAAACCAAATATTTCGTTTAGATTAAACTATAATATTTTATAAGTGTTAAATATCCACGCTGCAGCTATATTGTGGTTGTAGCACAAAGGACCACGCTCTCACATAATACTATTGTGAAGTAGTGTTTTAACAGGGGTAGAGCCACGTCGCAGCTTTTGCTGTCGCACGGATGGGCCGGCTCGAACCGGGATGGTACCACGACCTCACAGAATACCAGCGTGAAGTAGAGGTTTCCCTCTGCGTTTCGCTTGATGAGTGCAGGTGGCCGGAGGCCCTTTTTACTGGAAATGAGGCATTCCATCTTAGTCCTCACGGGTGACAACGCATCTGCATTTTGATTCGCAAACGAGGATAAATGTAGATGTCTATGGGCCGCAGCAACCACTTACCATCAGGTGGACTGTGTGCTCGTTTGTCACCCTTATCCTATTTAAAAAAAAGCTGCTGTTTCTTATGGTGAGTGTAGAGAACCGGAGATACTTTTTACTGGAAACGAGGAATTTCATCTTCGTTCTCATGACATAATGAGATGTCTATGGGTTACTTACCATCAGGTAAACTGTATGCTCGTTTGTCATCCTTATTTAATAATAAAAGTCAGCCAAGTGTGAGTCGGGCACGCGCATGAAAGGTTCCTTACCATCGTAAAACACGTTTCTAGTAGGGGAGCCACCTTTAATTTTTAATTTATATTTATATATAAATTATTATTATTTGTTGTTATAGCAGCAACAGAAATACATATTCTGTGACAATTTTAACTGTCTATCTATTCCGCATCATGAGATACAGCTCGCTGACAGACAGACAGACGGACGGATGACGTAGTGGAGCAACACGGACTATATTTCTCCGCTCCAACAACCCCCTCAGAAGTTATATAAGGCCCGAGTCTACCTATAGTAGTTATATTATGAAGTCAACGTGATGGATGGGTGCTGCCATCTGCTTGGGATCCCATAATCAATAAAATAAAATCCAAACCCAAGTATACCACTGCTAGACCTCGAGATACTGTAAGTTCATTCTGCGTAAATCGAACCAAAAATTAATATTAAAAAACTGAAGGTAGCCGGGCTAACTATGACAGCAGTACGTCAAACACCTTAGTCCCCCGTGACCACGGGTGCTGGAAAGCACCCGAAACGTCGGGAAGATAAAAATAAGTTAATATACGCGATAGAATCCGTAAAATTAGTTTAATTTAAATGTGTAGTGTTCGCGTAAATATAAGAAATCATTAAGTCAACGTTAATTATTTGTTATATATTTATTTGAATACTACACAATGAATATAATAAATTAAAAATATATATTAATTAACAAAATTAAAAATTAAACGCGATAAAATTCGTAATATTAATTATATATTTACCTACCATTGTTGTTAATTCACTGTTGATCCCTGCTAATTAACCAACGAGGCTTTGGCGACCGATTGGTAGCGGTAAATGCATGTGGTGCTGGCGAACAGTTTGCCAACCCTACAGCTAGGCTTGCCAACAGTCCCGGATTTTCCGGGACGTCCCGCTTCTGGGTAAATTTTGGACCGTCCCGCCGTAACGCCTTTCGGGACGCCCTTTGTCTCGGAAATCGGTGATTATATGATATTAATATCTATCTCGTACCAATTACCCCTTAGCCGTAGCTTTGATACCACTTTCAAATGCATCGGCAGAGAGAGTGTTTTCTCTCAGTGGAAATGCATGGACAGACAGCAAAACTATGTTTATATGCTGCTGTTATATGCTGTTTGTTGACCACGTCCAGGCCGAACTACAAATTAACATTAATCTTGATCAAAAATGCAGTAAATTTCATAACCAATGTGTTTTTTTTCTAACCAATTTGTATGTGGTGTGTTGTCTCCCGCGTAATATACCCAAGTCCCTGATGTTGAGCTGGGTAATCCCGGAAATGCCTTTTTTGGAGTTGGCAAGCCTACCTACAGTCTACAGACTAGCAAATCTTTAAATTTTTTAAAAAAATTATTTTGATTCTTGAAGTGGTTTCTATAAGCAAGTAAAGAGACCAGAAAGCTTAGATGAGTAAACTTAATTTAAAAATCTATAAATTACTGCACAATAATTATATATTACGTACGGCGGTCCTCCACTAGATAGAGTGATGGCCTGGTAAGAGATGCAGGAGCTCGATGGTTGCTTAGGTCCGTGCTTTGTGGTATTTCTTTGGGAAAGCCTATGTTCAGCAGTGAACTTGTGAATTGTGTAATGATGATAATGATGAATTATATTCCTGACTAGCTGTTCCCCGCGAATTCGCTTGCGTGTTAGGGTTTTTATGTTTTAGCGCGAAACGCTAATTCTTTTTCCAAAATAAAAGTAGCCTAAGTTACTCCTTATGAAATCAGCTATCTGCCAGAAAAAGTCCCGTCAAAATCGGTCCAGCCGTTTCGGAGATTAGCCGGAACAAACAGACAGACAGACAGACAAAAATTTTAAAAATTGTAATTTAGTTATAAGTACCGTTTTTAATTTCATATGCATTTAGTTAAAAATTGTTATTTTGAGATTACAAAGAGACACTTCAATTTTATTTATTTGTATAAATATTGAAATAAACTCAAACGAAAACATGAAAATGTTCCAGATAATTTCGTTACAAAGAATAAAAAACTAATTTTAAATGGAACCTTTTAAGTTATTTATTTATTCATAGACTTTTCTTATCTTTATAATTTCGTAATAGGGCTTATTTGAAATTTGGTCTCATTTAGTATTTTTTGTCCCGTAAACTACAAAATGTTTTAGCTACAAAAAGAGAACATCTGTAAACACATAATAACACCAGTGGGAATTGAACCCGAGAACGCGGCTGCAAAGCCTCTAATTAGAGCGCGCGCAGCGGGCTATGTGCGCGGGCGCCGATTGATTTGACCGCTGTCATTTCGTATTTATTGCTTTTAAAGGTTTTGCTACCAAAGAATATTGTGGACTCAACGTAGTTTTTTTATTTATAAGTAGGAGCAACAAATGAGGATCATTAGTGGTAGAATGGTGGTGGTAGAAGGAGTTTGTGTATCTGGGTTCAAAGTTTACGAGAGATGGAAAGTGTGAGAGTGATATAGTAAGAAGAGTGAATGCAGGAAACATGGTGAATGGAGCTTTGCACTCCTTTATGAGCAGTCGGAAGGTGTCTAACAAGGCTCGTTTAGCTGTGCATGAGGGGTGTTGGTTCCGAAACTCATGTACGGAAGTGAAAGTTGGGTATGGCAGAAGAAACATGAAAGCAGAATAAATGCAGTTGAGATGAGAGCGTTAAGAAGTATGATAGGAGTTAAACTGAGTTACAGGATAAGAAATAGTGAGATAAGGAAACGTTGTGGTCTGAAAGAAGATGTAGTGACAAAATTGAGAAAGGTATGCTGAGATGGTTTGGCCATGTCGAGAGAAAAAATGAAGAACGATTGACGAAAAGGTGTATAAGGCGTGTGTGAATGAAAGTGTTGGAAGGGGTCTAGGGGCCTAGGTCTAGGCGGACGTTTCTAGACCAAATCACGGACGTCTTGAAAAAAGGCCAGGTCAAGAGTACCCTAAACCGAAGAGCATGTATGAAGGGAATAATGAAAGTGGACGAAGCGAAACAAGTATATAAGGATAGTAGCAAGTGGAAAGAAGTGGTCTCTGCCTACCCCTACGGGAAAGAGGCGTGATTATATGTATGTATGTATTAGTGGTAGAACTTAAACGACTGTGGTTGCCACCCCGTTTGCCATGCGAGTTTACCACGGTAATATATCCCTTCTATGAAGCAATCCATTAAAGAGCCCAATGTTCTGCAGTTGACCTCAGGTAGGCTGTAATGATAATAATATACCTACGTAACTCCTCAATTAAGAGTCAAAATACAGATCCGTTGTCATCTTGAGGATTAAGATGGAATGCCTTGATGCCAGTAGAAAGGTATCCGGTTTTTATAAAACTTTAGACTTTACACTTGAACTCCCAGTGTTGGTTTCTCTTGCATTGATATTTGCTGTGATGTTTTTTTTTTGGATAGGGTGACAAGCGACCACACAGTCCACCTGATGATAAGTGGTTGCTGTGGTCCATAGACATCTACATTTATCCTCGTTTGCAAATCAAAATGCAGATGCGTTGTCACCCGTGTAAGATGGAATGCCTCTTTTCCAGTAAAAAGGGTCTCCGGTTCTCTACACTCACCATACGAAACACAGCAGTGTTAAGCTACTATTTTACGCTGGTATTCTGTGAGAGCGTGGTCCTTCCCGGGTCGAGCCGACCCATTCGTGCTACAACTATACTACTAATTTAGCTGCAGCATGGCTCTATCATGTGTAGGGTTACCATATCTCAGGATTTGTCCTGAGATATCAGGATTTTTGGACTCTTCTCAGGGTTGCGGCCGGATTTTGCAAATCTCATGAAATCTCAGGATTTTTAGAATTTTCAATACAATACAGCTTACATTTTAAAGATCTCTTTAATAAAAAGTTAAACAAATTAAAAATAATCTTCCTTTGGTAATAACTGCACAATTAAAATAAAAATTTATTTTTCTTAGTAGATACTTAAACAGTTTTATCATACTTAATATGTGAAGATACCTTTTTAATAAGGTTTTTTCTTTAATTATTGATTTATATAATGATCCACATGTTAAACTCTTCAAATTATATTGAATTAAAAGTATATCTCGAACTGAAGACATCGTTAGTCGGTTTCTTTCATTCGACCATTGAGCCCTCATAATAGACAAAATTCTTTCTACGTTTGCATTCTGAGCTATAATTGCACATATATATTGACAAATACGCATTATCTCTGGTAATCGTGAAATACCTATTATTGTCTTGAAAACGGTTAAAGCATGGCATTGAGCATTTTTAATAGAGATTGATTGATGATGATTTACTGGAGTATGGTTAAAACAGTCCAATCTTCGCAATGGGGTGGAACTAAGTCCGTGTGCGACACTGCTGTCATAAGGGCAGTGCTCTCGTCTATAATATTATTACTTTTTTTAAATTGTTAAGTATGTTGTAGAGAAATTTCTCAAACTGTAAAAAATTTCAGGATTTTTTAATGGAAATCAGGCCTTTTCTCCGGACTTTTGATTTTTACATCTGGTAACCCTAATCACGTGTAATATGTGTTTTTAGTAATGGCAACCGCAGAATAAGGTGTTTATCTCCATTCTATCTATTAGAACCTAAGAAAGTACACCTCTAAACATAGGTTTAGCCTACAAATTGTCTCTACATAGGTTTACTCTACAAATTTTCTCATATTTTGAAATAGTTGCAACGCTTAGCAGGCGGGTTGACAACCGCAACGAAATTAAATCCGTAACGTGAATACAGCAGAATAAAGATAACAGTAAGTTTAAATATAGTAGTAAGGTAAAATGGCAATGGGTTAATCATACCTTTTGCAAACCCCGCAATTGATCGGGAAGCAAGTTTCTCGGTTGTCAGCCTCGTACCGTTAAGTTTTGTGGAATTGGAGTCAATGGATATACATGGCGTAGAACTATATTTGTGGCTAGCAGGGGTAGAAGTCTTCTAAAAGAAAGTCAGCTTGACCGGGGAAGGATAACGCTCTCACAGAATACCTAATTAAAATAGCAGTTAAGCTTTCGACGAAGAAGTCGAAGAAGTCAAGTCGAATTGAGTAGGTACTCAATTCGATTCTATGTTTTTATGTGTGTTGCCTCATATCTTTTATCTGGGTGAACCGATTTCGATGATTTATATTTGAAGCTGGTCCTTCTGCTGTGGTCCCATATAAATTTGATCAAGGTCGGACCAATAATTATGAGTTATTCTTAATCATTTATATTGAAGTCGGTTGTACAAAATTTTCAATTTTTAATCACTTTTATAGAATAAGGGTGACAAACGAGCACACAGTCCACCTGATGGTAAGTGGTTGCTGTGGCCCATAGACATATATTATCTATCCTTAACTGCGAATCAAAATGCAGATGCGTTGTCACTCTTGACGACTAAGATGGGAAGTCTCATTTCCAGTAAAAAACGTCGCCGGATCCATACACTCACTCATCAGAGCAGGGTCCTTCCCCGGTCGAGCCGACTCATTCATGCTACAACTATACCACTAATATTAAATTAATAAGACGGAGCAAGAAAAGTATCTAGGTCTTATTCTAGATAGTAAGTTAACTTGGCACCCCCACATTCAAGAAATAAACTCTAAGTTGATATCACTAACGGGTATGATAAAGGGTATTGCTCGTTGTCTTCCAGTCCCTGTACGGTATACAATTTATAATTCAATTGTGAAACCACAAATCGATTATCTAGTGGAAATATGGGGTAATGCAGCCAAAACTAATCTAGCAATACTACAAACTGCTCAAAATAAATTATTGAAAGTTTTGTTTCATTTTGATTATTTTACACCGACAGATAAGCTTTACAGACAAATTAAAGTAATGAACATATCGCAAACATACAAGTACCAAAATTGTATATTAGTACGAAAAATTTTAAATAAAGATATACACACAAACACAACTTTTTCAAAGAGAATACAACTACACAAAATGAAACTTAGGCGAAGCAACGTTATTGAATTATTAACACCACGAACAAATTTCGGTAAAAAATGCATAATGTATGAAGGTTCACAAATATATAACAAATTACCTAAAGATATTAGAGACTCAAAATCAATGCACACATTTAAAAGACTACTTAAGTATCATCTATCGAAAGACTAAACAAAGACCTATCTAAATAAATAAATACTCTCATGTTCAATAACTAACATAAATAAATACATATCTAGATTATTTCCTTCTTACACTCTAAAAATACCAATTATTTAAGTTATTCAGAAATAATAAATAATATAAATATTACAAATTTTACTAAATATATAAAAAATTATAACCGACACTTAATCAGATTTTTTTTTTCTCTCTAAACTATTGAATCTAATCAACTGTACCACTCTACTGTGCGAGGCACATCCAGTAATGCTTATGTATGTAATCGGCACAAAGAAGTCGGCGGTCGAATTTGCACAAAACGAGCCATCGCTGTCGCTAGAAACTTTTTACAACCACCTACATTTTGTATTTTTCGGTAGTTTAAATTATAATTTGCATTGTTACATTGTACGAATAGCCTAAACCAAATTTATATTAAGCTATAGATATATAAGTCTCAAAAAGTGAATGTAAAGTTCTTTGAGATAATAAAGTTCTTCTTAATATAGCTGCAATATGTGTCTACCACGTAAAAATCCACATGGACCATTGTTTCACTTACCTTTGACTTAACTTCTTTATTTTAATTGGTTATAAAAACAAATTTATATTATTTAAGTGTTTTTGATCATCAAAAATTATCCAAGATATATGTGAAGTAAATAACTTTAAAATGTCAAGTTACACTTTTTACAAATAAAAGAGCAACTTATAGGCTTAAAATTATAAACTTTTTACACTGTATTATGCAGTTCGATAAATATCTCGAACTCTGAAATAACTAATTATTTACACAATAAAATACATACCTACCATAAATGCATAAAGCCCTTCAGTATCGCATAATTCATTTAATAAAATACGTTCGTATTTTCGTTAAAAAACTGAATGCCATTTACAAATTTAGCGCGTAATTTTTGTAAATACTTTCAAAAAGAGACATTAAAAAAGTTACAATGGACTACGAAAAGGCGGCACTTGTTAATGTCCAACTGTCATTTTGTTGACATATCGTCGTATGCTTTCGTCAGAAAGGACTATTGTACCTCGGTCCTATCCATATTAAACTACCGTTTAGACGCTCTATACTGACAGATGATTTAGTGAACTAGTGCCGAGTGTCGATCAGTTATTTTTTAATCAACGTAAAAATTTAAACATCACCTGTTAAGGGCCACTTTTTAAGATCGCACAAGGCTACAATTAGGTTTTTATAGGAATAGGTACATTACATATTACACCCAGTTTCTTTTTAGCCGTTTAAGGACTCGAAAGGTTTATGAGCGAGCCAATTCTTTGTTATATATCAATAGTCCATTACGATGTTTTTATATAGAATAAGAGGACAAACGAGCACACAATCCACCTGATAGTAAGTGGATGCTATGGCCCATAAACATCTACATCTATCCTCGATTAGGAATCAAAATACAGATGCGTTGTCACCCCTGTGGATTATGATGAATGCCTCGTTTCCAGTAAAAAAGGTTACCGGTTCTCTACACTCACCATACGAAACATAGCAGCATTGAGCTGCTTTTTTACGCTGGTATTCTGTGAGAGCGAGGTGCTTGACGTGCGTGACCCATGCAGGTTACCGAGATTGGGTCAGCGAGACGGAATCTTCCCTGGCTTAAAAACTCATTTGAATAATTAACTTTTGAGGGCATTATTATTAGGTTTTCTTAAGAATAAGGTTTTACGTGGTAGAACTATGCTGCAGCTATATTACTGGTATAGTTGTAGCACGTATGGGTCGGCTCGACCGGGGAAGGACCACGCTCTCACAGAATACCAGTGTAAAATGTCATGGTGTATTTCGTATGGTAGCTGTAAGGTAGAGAACCGGAGACCTGTTTTACTGGAAACAAGGCATTCCATCTTAGTCCTTGCGGGTGACAACGCATCTGCATTTTGATTCATCATCGAGGATAGTTTTAAATGTATATGGACCACAACAACCACTTACCATCAATGGACTGTCGGCTCGTTTGTCACGTTTATCCTATAAAAGAAATCAATATAAATATGATTTAAAATTTAAAATTTTGTACAACCGACTTCAATATAAATTATTAAGAATAACTCAAAAACTATTGGCCAGAACTTGATCAACCGCTAAGTAGCGGTTAGCCACCGTAGAATCTATATCACCTGAGGATGCCTCGTGTAGAGGCGAAACACGTGTCCGTCAGTGGTGTGTCTTGCCTAGTGTAGTGGTGTTGGGAGTAGCGGTGCTGGGGTGTTTCCACTAAGGTGACGGGGATAGTGCACGCAATTGAGGGAGGGCGGGAGGTGCTCTTCATACTAGGTAAGACACATCATTCTATTTTATAACGCCGATATTTGCGAAGTAAATTTTTCGAAAAGCTTTTAAAAAAAAGAATCATCGAAATCAGTTCATCCAGTACAAAGTTATGATGTAACACACATAAAAAACATACAGTCGAATTGAGTATCGTCTCCTTTTTGAAGTCGGTTGAAAATGATAGAGGTTTACAGCTGTGCGCGCATCAGGGAAAAACTACCGTATAGATTTCAATTAGGTTTTCTCAATTTTATTTTTTAGACACAAACATTTTTGCGACATATTCATTGAATATAAAGTTATTAAAGTTTTAAAAATAACGACTTTTATAAGCACTACATGTTCAGTGATGTGTGTTTTCTTGCCGCGGAAAATTGGGGCAAATATATCAAGCAACGCGGACGAAGTCGCGGGTATCAGCTAGTATTAACATAACTGGCTCCTATTATGCTCAGAGGGTCATATGCATAGTATTAAGGTATAAATAACCGCTTTTTAAACATTTTGTCTGAGAAAATAGGAAGCAATGCCATTAGGGATCCAAGTCTAAATCTAAATAAAATAAAATCGAGTTTTTTGGATAAAATATAATCATATTTTAACCAAAAAAACTTTCTTTACTTTGCAATAAAAAAGTTTTTCGAAAATTTTTATTGCAAAGTAAATGATCTTTCATTATCGTAACTCTAAATTCTATCCAAGCGAAGCCGGGGTGGATCCCTAGTATCCAATTATTGCGAATAAATAAAGTACAATCGTAACATACTAAACCAAAAGAAGTAACAAGGATATATTTTTACCGTTGTAACTTGTTTTAGTAAATTATTAAAATTGATTCATTCGACTCGAAATAATGAAGTGATAAATTAATGCGTTAATATTCCTTTATCCTGAGCGTAATTACAAATTTGCTTTTGAAACGCTCTATAAATTTAATAAAAAGCGACATACGCCGTGACAAATATACGTTCGTCAATTTTTCGCGCAAACACAACGCACAAATAACTTTCGCCTTATCGAGACTTGACAGCTGCACTGACAACATATCATGATTCTTTTTTTAAACTTTGGACAATAAAACAACTCCACGGCGAGCAACAAATAACATGGGCAACCTTTTTAAAAATAAATTGCTTATAATTATACTTTAAAAAAATTAAAAACGAAATGTAAACAAAAAAATGAAATAATTTCTACATAATAGCTCCTGGAGTCTTCGCTAAGACGTAGTATATCAAAGAATTTAAGACCCGAATTCAGAAGCTAACAAGAGGAAGTTATTTAATTTTTGTTTGTACTTGGAAGTCAAATTCATTTTTAAAAACTTTAATTAGCTACTTCATCCTTTTGAAAATATCGTCTCTATTATAGTAATATTTCAGTTATTTCATTCCCTATTTTTCCAACCTAGGAGTGAAATTCATTAAATGTATATGGGTCCACCCCTGATGTAAAACCTATGTAATAAAAGAAGAATCATTAAAATCCGTTCGGCCCTTTCCGAGAAATTGTTAAGCATAGATAATAATAATTTATAATTTAAAATTAAAAATTTTGTACAGCCGACTTCAATATAGGTTATTTAAGAATAACTCAATAACCATTGGTCTGACCTTGATCAAATTCATATGGGACCACACGAGAACTATCAGCTTTCATATAAAAAAAGAATCATCGAAATCGGTTTGCCCAGTACAAAGTTATGAGGTAACACGCATAAAAAAAAACATACACTCGATTTGAGTACCGTCTCCTTTTTGGAAGTCGGCAGAAAAATACATATGCGTCGAATGTGATAACTTATAATTTTGGCGGGAGACAGACTAGTATAGGAAGAAAGATGGAGCGTTGCGTATATTTCAAGTTATGCCGAAACCATACCACAGATGACTAAATAGTTTTGACCATACTCACCTTTTTGACACGCAATCACGTATACAACTTTTTTCTTTCTTTCTTATCAGTCCGTAAAATTTCGCTGTATAGCGCGCTCAAAACAGTGTAGTGACGGTGTAAGAATGTCCAATACCCCATATCGTCCCGTGGCTGTCGTAAGAGGTGACTGAGAGAAACAAACCAAGTGGTAGGCAGCAGCGTCTTCCTAACAACATTAAGAAAATAAAACCGTGTTTGCCAACCCGCCTGCTAAGCGTGGCAACTATCGCAAGTGTCCTGCCTATAACACAATCTAAGGGGAAGACCTATATTCTTCAGTGGACTTTTGATAGGTTGTAAAGAAAGTTCACTACTAGACGCACACATATGCACTTATCTAAAATGCATATGTTTACGTAAATGCGTGGTTTTACAATAAGTAGAGCATGCTTTTGAGACATAATTTAAGAAGATATGTTCGGAGCTTACTTTTATATCCAAAACGCCGCCCCCTAATGTATACCATGGCTATCCTCCCCCCCCCCCCCTCCCCTGTTAATCCAGTAATTATATAATATTGATATTTTACCAAAGTACCGAGAGCCATAGTAGCTTAGGGGCTTAGCACTCGCTGAAAATTTCACAGTACGCCAGCAACCCGTGTTCGATCCCGAAATGTTAGTTCCAATTTTAGGTGCTGATTTACCACGTGCTCGGTGGTGAAAAAAACATCGTGAGGAAACCTGCATGTGTGAGAAATAAAAAATAGAAAATATTTCGAAGATATGTTAAGTCCGTCAACGCGTATTGGGGCAGCGCGGCGGAAACTTTGTAGCAGTGGAAAGTATATAATATATAGGCTATAACATCTATTTACTTTTTTTTTACTATAGTACAGCTGCAGCGTGACTCTGCCGCGTACATCTAAAAGGCTAATAAAGTAACGGGATTAACTCTAAAGGCAAGCTGTCGTCAACAGACTAAAAAATTAAAAAGAAATCGAGATAATTCAACGTCAGTATCATTCATCCATATGTTACTGATCACCTACAAAACACTTGTTCTTTATCAATTAAGGACATTCTACAACGTTATAAATGTTAAGGAGTGAGCAGGCTTAATTAAAAATGACCGTTAAAACATTTCTTGGTTACTAAAGTTTACAAAAATACATACTGCAACTAGACCAGTATCGTATGGTAGTTGTAGAGAACTGGAGACACTTTTTACTGGAATCGGGGCATTCCATCTTAGTCCTCAGGGGTAACAACGCATCTGTATTTTGATTCTTAATTGAGAATAAATGTAGTGGTTTATGGGCCACAGAATCCGCTTACCATCGTGTGGACTGTGTGCACGTTTAATCACACTTATTCCATAAAAAATAATCTACTGGTTTTGGAAGGCCTGGTGTTTTACCATCTTTTTATTGTATAAACACAAAACGGTCTGCCTCACCAGAATTCAAAGCGTAGCGATTTTGGTAACCCTCCTGACAATTCACGATATCCGTGTTCAGCAGCAGTCTTGTCTATTGCGGATTTAAGAAAATAATAGTTCACTAGTTGGCGGACGAACACAATGGTACTAACTCTTCCAAGTCTATCCGCATATTTATTATATCCCCTGAACCGCAACCCATTTAAGGTTCTTCGGTCGGAGGTAGTTTTATAAGCAGTTTCACGGACTAAAAAAGCATTTATAGCTCTAAAAAGTGACGTAGCAAGGCGGATACCAGGGCCCCGAGCGATAAATTTTAGGGAGCGTTATTTTGGGAAAGAAAAGTCCCCTTAGTTATTTAAATAATATATATTTTTTGAATAACGAACTATACGTAGCGGGGCCACGCTGCAGCTGTATTAAGGTTTGTATAACAAATGGGTAGACTCGACCGGCGAAGGACCACACTCTCACAGAACGCCAACGTAAGATAGCAGCTTAATTCTGTTGTGTTTCGTATGGTGAGTGTAGAAGCACCGGAGACCCTATTTTACTGGTTACGAGGCTTTCCATCTTAGTTCTCTTGCGTGACTCCGGATCTGCATTTTGATTCTTAATTGAGGATAGATACGAGTATAGATATCTATGGGCCACAGCACCTACTTACGATCAGGCGGATGTGTACCTCTATAGAGAATAGAATAGAATAATTTTTATTCAATATTGATTACATGTAATTCTTATTGTACCTAAGTCGTTTTAAACTTATATCACTGGTTCGGAAAAAACCTTCTAGCCTGGGAAAAACCACCAAGAAACCCAACGGGACATTTTTTTAAAGCATACAATATAATATTTATACAATTGTTATGAAAACATTTAGAAACAGCATGGTAGCGATCACCTCATTCCCAAGGTTTATTATCAATCACTATTAAGTAGTATGTCGGTCACTCTGGTTCTACTGCGAATATCCTCATTTCTGAGTTTATCACGCAGAGAAACTCCGAGCATAGCCCTCTCCATAGCTCGCTGAGCGACCTTGAGCTTCCTCATCCGGCCAGCAGTGAAGGACCACGTCTCAGTTCCGTATGTCATCACTGGCAACACGCACTGGTTGTACAATTTCGTTTTAAGGTTTTGAGGTATGTCTGACGAGAAGATGTGTCGTAGCTTCCCGAACGCTGCCCAGCCGAGTTGAATCCGTCGATTGACCTCTCGGTCGAAGTTGGACTTACCTAGTCGGACTATTTGTCCCAGGTAAACATACTCGTCAACAACTTCGAGCTTAGTGCTCCCAACAACTACCGGCATAGGTGTGACATGGACATTAAACATAATCTTTGTTTTGTCCATGTTCATCTTAAGACCTATCCGTTGGGAGACACTATTGAGGTCATTGAGCATAGTGCTTAGATCGTCCAGCGATTCTGCCATAAGGACTATATCGTCGGCAAATCGAAGGTGTACTCGCCATTGATGTTAATACCGTATCCTTTCCAGTCCAGAAGCTTGAAAACGTCTTCCAATGCAGCGGTGAAGAGTTTCGGGGATATAACATCACCCTGTCTTACACCTCTCTGCAATTGGATAGGTTTCGTACTCTGGTTCTGTACTCGGATAGCCATCGTAGCTCTACTGTACAAACACTTCAGCACTTCGATATACCGACAGTCAACTTGGCACCGCTGAAGGGACTGCAGCACCGCCCAAATTTCGACGGAATCAAAGGCTTTCTCATAGTCCACATACGCCAGACATAGTGGTAAATTGTACTCTTCGGACTTCTGTACAATTTGCCGTAGGGTATGTATGTGGTCTATGGTGCTAAAGCCCTTTCGGAAACCGGCTTGTTCGGGAGGCTGGAAGTCGTCAAGTCTGCGCGCGAGACGATTCGTAATGACTCTCGAAAACAGCACGTAGACGCGGCTCAGAAGGGAAATCGGTCTGTAGTTCTTCAAGAGAGTGTTGTCACCTTTCTTGAAGAACAAGACCACCGCACTTCCGCTCCACGCCTCCGGTGTAATGCCACCATGGACGACGGAATTAAAGAGCTTCTGAAGGACTTCAAGTACCGGTCTTCCACCCGCTTTCAGAAGCTCCGCTGTAATTCCATCCTCGCCTGAGGCCTTGCCGTTTTTAAGATGCTGGAGAGCCATTCTAATCTCGCTCAGACTGACATCCGGGATATCTTCGGAATAGTGTCGGATAAGACTCGCTCTTGGATCGTTACTCACACTTGCGTGTGGCTCCAACGATGACGTGTACAGCTGCCCATAGAACCTCTCAATCTCACTCAAAATCTCAGGTGTCCCGGAAACGATGCTGCCACATTCGGTCTTCAGCTTTGACAGTTGGCTCTTTCTGGCAGACAGATCTCTGGCAAAGACTTTGGAGCCTTGGTTCCGCTCGATCGCTTCTTCAATACGAGCTGTATTGAAGTTGCGTAAGTCCCGCCGCATGCATTTGGAGATCTGTCTGTTCAGTTGCCTGTATGCTGTCAAATCTGTTGAAGAATGTAGCTTCATCTCCCGTCTAACAGCCATGAGATTAAGAGTGTGATCGGAGAGTTTTTGTGTTCTTCTGCGGCGGATCTTGCAGAACTTAGCTCCGACCGCATGGACAGTTTCCACGAGCTTGTCATTCATATCGTCCACTTCATTGCAGTCTTCTAGGCACTGAAAACGGTTTTGTAACTCGAGCTGAAAGGTTTCGGGACTTTGGATTAGAGCAGGAGGGGGAGGGAGCGTAGAAGAAGAGAGAGAGTAGAAGAGTAGTAGAGCGCAGTAGAACCAGAGTGACCGACATAGCCCAACGGATTAGTAAGCTGAAGTGGCAGTGGGCCGGCCATATAGCTCGAAGAACCGACAACCGATGGGGAAGAAAGGTTCTCGAGTGGCAGCCTCGTACCGGTAGGCGAAGTGTAGGGCGTCCCCCCAAGAGATGGAGTGACGACCTGGTAAGACATGCAGGAAGTCGATGGATGCAGGTGGCTCAGGACCGTGCTTTGTGGCATTCTTTGGGGGAGGCCTATGTTCAGCAGTGGACTTGTGAAGGGCTGTAATGATGATGAATGATGATGATTTAGTAGTATAATAACCCTTATTAAACAACTTTTGCTTAAAATATATTTGAACCTTTTCATAGATAAGGTCTGCATATTTTCTGGGACGTTGTTGTAAAAGCTATAAAATAGAACACTGTAACATTGATAGTTCTATGATATAGATAATATGCAGACACACCCTTGCTAAGGGTAGAGATATGCATGAAATGTTCAAATGTTATTGTTATATTGTCAAATTATATCGTTTCATCCTTTTTCAAATACTAAACATAGATTATAGAAATCTTTTGCTCTATAGGGATGACGTAATATAAACAGAAGATGGACAGCGAGTAACTCAAACTCGCTGCCCATCTTCTGTTTATCTCAAGAACTCAAAATAATAAAAAATGCTGCTACCAAGCGTGGCAGCTATGGAAAATATACGCTCTATTAGGTTATGAATGGGGAAGGCTTTTATGATCATAAAAAACTTTTTTGTTAATTTAAAATTAGCGAAGCAGTTGTACTGTAACGTTTTATCACTTACGTGTACTCTCTTAGCATAAAAGGTCTTACTTATATATTGCTTACTCTGTGATCGCCTATTTTCGAATTAAAAACTATACATATCTCTTTCTATAGTCAATTAGTGAAGAGAGAAAGAGAAACTTTAAGCATTTCTCAAATTGACGCCGATTTGGCCCTTAAAAATAATTATAAAATAAACAATACCAAGACATAACTTCAGATAATTAACGGCTTAACCCACTGTACATTCGTTTTAAAACACCTGTTTCCCGATCATGTTGCGAACATATCCTTTGTTCTCACCAATAATTAAATAATAACGACTTAAATTTACCGCATCATATCCATTGCCAGTTCTGTAGTATGAATATTGCAAACCAATCGAAGTTAACAAGCGATGCTCTATAAAAATAATTAGTGTGTTTATTTTTCTTTAAACCATTGTTTCAGCAATATCGATGACATTTCGTTTAACACTGTTCCGTTACAAATTATTTCTTTTTTTTTAATAGACGCAAAAGTAACGATTCTCAGTAATTGTGAACATGAAGTATAGGCAGTGAACAATGAATATTAGTGTGGGCTGATAAGGCGATGTCGCATCGGTGAGTTAAGTACGCGTATTAAAAGTGTTTATTAAGACGCTTTGATATCGTATTATTTAATCGCAATTTACTTCCAATAATTAGAGTCGTCATTATTAAGTGGCGAAGCTTGCGAAGACACTTATTGATTTCACGATGTCTGTCCGTCTGTCCGTCTGTCCCACGATTCTCTCGAGAACGGTTTCGAATTTTCAAATTCTGTTTTCAGCAATCGATTACTGACCACCCAGACATCTGAACTTCCTATTTTGAAACTGATTGCTCAACGGCAACCGTTAGAAACCGCTACAAAGCTGATTGCTTCGCCACTTTGCTATGCTGTTAGCTTGCTAGGTTTATTGATTTCACGATGTCTGTCCGTCTGTCCGTCTGTCCGTCTGTCCGTCTGTCCGTCTGTTTTCGAATTGAAATTGGTCCGTCTGGTGAATGGTTTCGAATTTTCAAATTCTGTTTTCAGCAATCGATTACTGATCACCCAGGCATCTGAACCTCCTATTTTGAAACTGATTGCTCTCGCTTCGCCACTTTGCTATGCTGTTAGCTTGCTAGGTTTATTTACGCTGAAATATAATATATCTTCTTCTTAACCATCAGCTTATACAAATCCACTAATGAACTTGGGTCCGTCGCTAGACTGGTGTAACAAACGAAATGGTACCGGAATATACTCATTTTTGTTTTTTTTTATATAGGATAAGGGTGACAAACGAGCACACAGTCCACCTGATGGTAAGTGGTTTCTGCGGCCCATAGACATCTACATCTATCCTCTATTAAAAATCAAAATGCTGATGCGTTGTCACCCGTGAGGACTAAGATGAAATGCTTCATTTCCAGTAAAAAGGAACTCCGGTTCTCTACACTCACCATACGAAACACAGCAGCGTAAAGCTGCTATTTTACGTTGGTATTCTGTGAGAGCGTGGTCCCTCCCCGGTCGAGCCGACTCATTTGTGCTACAACTATACAACTATGTCAAGTCTCATGTATGTTATGTATATTTGCGTGTGGTGCGCACACGACTCGCCAAAGTTACATCGTAATTGGGTGAATGATATAGGAACGCATGGAAGACGAACAAAGAAGTATACATTTTTATCCGATACGACTGGAGAGAGATCAGGCGCAGTGATCCTCTCTTTGATTGAGAAGTGCTATCGTAATCTAGTGTCATTATTCAAGGAAAACCGCACATCGTTATACCGCCATCTAATTGAAACGAAATGGTTTTTATGGCCTTTATCATCGTCTTACCTATAGGACGAAAATGGAAGCATTCTCTTACGTGTGAATTTTACTAATATTCAACTACGGAAACATCCATATACGAGCAAGCCGAGCCCAATCTCCACTGGTACCAATAAAATTGCTTATTGTAATTTAAGTGCCTGCTGATTTACCACGTGCGTTGCGGTAAAGGAAAACACCATCAACATTTTGAGGACAGGTGAAGCCTCATGAAAATTAAAATCATCCGCGCTGAACCAATACTTTGTGGGAGGTTTTCGACTTTTTCTTGCCCGAAAAACGCTGAGAGGAGGTCCGTGCTTGACTGACCTGATTTAGACTTACCAGTAAGTACCGTACTTTTTCAGGTTGGGTAGTATCTACTTACCTAAGTCTGCCGGCAAATAGTAGTGTATGCACTGCCGTGCTCCAGTCAGAATTGTATAGAAAGCCAGTATAATTAGAAACCGTGATTCATTTTATCTTATTCCTCAGAGGTTTGTTTTGTTATACAATTAGGGTGATAAACGAGCACACAGTCCACTTGATGGTAAGTAGTTGCTGTGGCCCATAGACATCTACATTTATCCTCGATTACGAATCAAAATGCAGATGCGTTGTCACCCGTGAGGACTAAGATGGAATGCCTCGTTTCCAGTAAAAAAGGGTCACCGGTACTCACCATACGAAACAGCAGCGTTATGCTGCTATTTTACTCTGGTATTCTGTGAAAGCGTGGTCCTTCCGTCGAGCAGACCGATTCGTGCTACAACTATACCAGTCATATAGCTGCAGCATGGCTTTACCATGTATTAATAAGGTCTGTACTGGCAACGCATCTGCAGCCCTCTTTGTTTGAAATTATCAGTCAGCCAACTATCAGGTGGGTAGTAAGTTAGTTTGTCCCTTCAGTTTTATAAAAAATAAAACTAAGCTTAAAGCTAACAAACAGTAAACATATCACTTATGGCACGCGTGAGTAGTTGACAAACGACCTAACAGTACTAGGCTAGGCGTAAGTGATCTAGACGCAGAAGTGTGTCAGCGCGAGCACCTGGCGCAAGGTGCGCGGCATGTGCGCGTAACTGCCAAATCGACACGATCAAAGGGGACTAGACGATTGGAATTATTTGGTTTTTTATTCAACTATGAACATATTTAGAATAATTTTCTCAGTTAAAAAATAGTTTAGTAGCCATTAAGACATAGTCTAAAGACAAAGAGACAGTGTAACGTCACATCCTAAGAAGAACATACAATAAGTAATTTTGTTTGCTGTTTGATGTTTTTTTTTTATAGTAAAGGGTGACAAACGAGCACACAGTCCACCTGATGGTAAGTGGCTGCTGTGGCCCATAGACATCTACATTTATCCTCGTTTGCGAATCAAAATGCAGATGCGTTGCCATCCGTGAAGACTAAGATGGAATGCCTCATTTCCAGTAAAAATGGTCTCCGGTTCTCTACACTCACCATGCAAAACACAGCAGTGTTAAGCTGCTATTTGACGCTGGTATTCTGTGAGAGCGTGGTCCTTCCCCGGTCGAGCTGACCCATTCGTGCTACAACTATACTACTAATATAGCTGCAGCATGGCTCTACCACGTACAAAAGCCGACATAAGCAAAAATCGCTAGGGTTGTCAGAACGGGAAGTAATAAAAAAATAAAGAAGTGATTTTATTCCATTTCACGTTTAAACAAATTAATTTTTATGTGGAAACTGAAAAAACTAATTCCTTATCTTTAAATGAGGACGACCCACAGTTTTTTACCGCACATGTAGTGTGAAGCATTTTAATTAAGAACCGTGATAGGACAACCCTAGCGGGTAGCTGAGCACTTCCCGAGCGGTCCTTAGCCGCTCGGGAAGTGCTCAGCCCGCGTCTTAACCTGCACCGCACCGCACGATTGCCTCGTC
The DNA here is from genome assembly GCA_033319125.1 of Parnassius glacialis. NCBI lineage: Eukaryota > Metazoa > Arthropoda > Insecta > Lepidoptera > Papilionidae > Parnassius > Parnassius glacialis. Next base: position 10,813,837 of record JAVANC010000011.1, on the reverse strand, counting down.
TAGACGCCTTCGATGACCAACTGTTAGTAGTAGTTAGACTGTGGTAACGTATAGTGGTGATGTAAGAATATCCACTAACCTATATCGTCCAACTGCCAGGGGTTAGTTAGCCATTGACCTTCTACCCCAAGAACCACACCCCGTTGGGTTCGGGAATAATGAGGTGGGCGTAACCCCCGAGAAGGAGTGTCACACAAGGACGTCTGTTGCCCTTTCTTAAAAGAAAGGTTAGACGACTAAGATTACGGGTCCCTATGGAGTGGTCCCGGTCTTGACGTCGATGTAGTGGACTGTATATCTTCTTAATTGGAAGGTGCAGTAGGAAATTAAACAGCAATTTCATCTTCGTAGTTTCCCGATAAGAGTGCAACGTTGAAACTTTCACAAAATATCCTTGCCAAAACATAGGCTGTCAATCACCTCGATTTGTATTTATTCATATATTTTATTATAAAAAATATTTCATCAAGCAAAAGAATGAGGGGGTATACTATTTTATATGTCAAAATATTTCCTTTATAAAAATGAACTCTTTTGACAATTATATTTTTTAATTATTACAACGAATGTTTAATAAATAAAATAAAAAAATATAATCTTAATTTGTACTTTTTCAAAAGTTATTTTAAGTAAGTAAATAAGATATTTTCTCAAATTATGGGGCGAAACAATTAATTTTAAAGCCGTGAAGAGCAGGTTCAAGATGAATTATATAAATGCCGTTTTTTTTACACAGATGATACACGTCACCAAAGTCCGTGGCATATAACGCACCGTTATTATTCTAAATCCTAATACGCTGTAACGTAGGTAATAATGTCAATACATGGCGCAACTGTCGTTACAGGTGGACTGTCAGGTGTAAACACACCCTTAGCTTGCGTCTAACAATTTCTCTATGCACAAAAACATACCACCTGTTTACCTTATTATAAAGAAATAAAGTTTATTTTTAAAAACGCGGAAACGCAAAAGAATAGCTGCGGATTCATTGTCTACGCACGAGGAACACCTTTTCAAACATTTGCCACAATTTAAGGTCATTTCATTTGTAATTATAATTAAAATGTTAATTTAGAACCGTTGTGTACATATTTTTTGTTTCAGTATTATTTAGACATAAATAACCATACTTTTACAGCTGTATTTTCATATTAACCTAAATTCTTCTTACAATAAATAATATATGTACGTACACGCACCTAAAATTACAATCATTGTTAAAAGTAATATTGTGGATAGCGACTGTCTGTTCCAACACTGTTATCTGCGAATGAAGATAATGTATTTGTTAACCCTATTTATAAATATAATCTATGTAACAAAGATCAATGCAACGCTTATCTACGCAAAACCTATTTCAAACTGTTTACATTTATGAAAAATTAGTTTAAAAGATTTCTAAATACTTTATAACTAATCTAATAATGTATTGTTTATCATATTTGGCATAGTTATACCTACAATGCGGATGTCCGCATAATGTGCACGTATTACTTGAGTAGTACTTTGCCAAATTTCAATCACCTACGTGAACAGACAGATAGGCGCCGTGGTGATTTCTTATATGTATCCGTTTTATAAATTTAATGGAACACAAAATGTAAAGACGGTTCAAAGCTATTTTTTTAATAAACTATTTTTTTATATTCCAAATGTAGTTTATGGGTATAATATTTCTGAGCTATTTTGTTCGTATTAGCAACCAGCCTATAGAAATTTTTTATAGGATAAGGGTGACAAACGAGCACACAGTCACTAATACTCCCCATACGAAACACGTCAGCGTTAAGCTGATTTTCTACGCTGGTATTCTGTGAGAGCGTGGTCCTTCCCCGGTCGAGCCGACCCATTCGTGTTACAACTATACTACTAATAGCTGCAGCATGGCTCTACCACGATAAGAATTATATTTTTATTTTTAATAATGGATATGGACAACAACGTCCACGCATTCTTACGCCGGCTGCCATGCATCTCGTAATAAACGCATTCGTTACTAGGCAGAATGGCCAGGTGTCAAGGGCGAGTGTCTCACGAAAAAAGTAAAAAAACCATAGGATCACCCGGCTTAAAAAATCAGTACAGGTGCGCATGTTTTAAGTTAGTCAAGCGAAAAATCAGCTGTCTAAAATATAATGTGAATAAAAAAAACCACTGACGTCATTATTTAATTTCGCGTTTCTTTCTATTGTTTTTACAGGGCAAAATCTGTTCTTAATTCGTTGTAGTCTAAAATTTTTAAAGAAGTTTTGTAGCTGCTGACGTCGACATATTTTTCATTTATAGCTTTTTACCTAATTACTGTCATAATTATCATAATTACAGCCTTTCACATGTCTACTGCTGAACAGGCCTCACCCAAAGAATGCCCCAAAACACGGTCCTGAGCCACCTGCATCCATCGACTTCCTGCGTATCTTACCAGGTCATCATTCCATCTAGTGGATACTAATTACTGTACCATATTTTATTTTATAATTTTAAGCCTTTTCCATTTATTTGTTTTATTAAGACTTAAGATATAATGTTTGCTTTAATTGATTATTACATTATCTTAGAATAATCATTTTGTAGCTCAGTGGTTAAGCAACACAAGCAACCCGAGATTGATCCCAAGCGCAATTAAAATGGTTAATGCAATTTTAAATACTGTTTAATGTTTTCGTCGGTGAAAAATCATTTTTTGAAGAATCTTTCATGTTAGAGAAATAAAATATTTCGATACTAAAACATTTTCAATTCTTGTCCGGTTTTTGTTAAACCACATATCTATGTATCCCTACTTATAGATCATATAAATTCTTATTTCCTAGCAATACGACCCGATTCCTAAAGATGAAAGAGTCAGTGAGCTGAGTGCAGTGTGGATTTGGGACTTGGATAAACATTTTGTTTATCTCTTCTTACGCTTTTTTTTAATTAGCAAGGGTCACCCTAATAAAACGAACACACAGACAACATATACGAGTAATAGTAAGTGAATAATAGTAAGTGGATACTGTGACTCATAGGCACACATCTACCCTCGATTAAGAATCCAAATGCAGAAGCGTTGTCACCAGTAGGTTAGCAGTAAAAAGGGTATATGGTTGTCGTAACGAACCACATAATATACAGAAAATTTTACTGCAATTTTATTCTGGTATTCGGTGAGAGCATGGTGCTCACCGGCCGATTCGACCCATTCGTAGGTACTGCCATATTACTAGTAGTATTTGGCTCTAAGTATATTCCATTGATTCATTACAGCTTATTAAAATTCCGCTGCTCAACATAAAGCATGTTCCACACGGATGTACTCCAACGTCCCAACAGAACAGAACATTGACGGATTGTGTTTCGGTTACACGGATCGCCAAGCGTCAACACCTTCGAGCTTCACTTTGAACCACGCTCGCTTAGAATAAAATTGTAAAAGTGGCTCCTAATTTGTTCAAATTTCAAACCAGTTTTTTTTAACAGTGGTAGAGCCACGCGGCAGCTTTTGCTGTCGCACGGATGGGCCGGCTCGAACCGGGGTGGTATCACGACCTCACAGAAAACCAGCGTGAAGTAGAGGTTTACCTCTGCGTTTCGCTTGGTTAGTGCAGGTGGCCGGAGGCCCTTTTTACTGGAAATGAGGCATTCCATCTTAGTCCTCACGGGTGACAACGCATCTAAATTTTGATTTGTAATAGAGGATAGATGTAGATGTCTATGGGCCGCAGCAACCACTTACCATCAGGTGGACTGTGTGCTCGTTTGTCACTCTTATCATATAAAAAAAAACCCATAAGCCTGGAAAGTCTCTATAGAGATCGATTAATTCACTTATAATTTCGCGTGTACTTTGCTGGTCTGTGGATGACATTTTGCACCCGCATAGGTGTGCACCCAGTTTGTGCTGCACACTTATCTTTGGCAAGATGTAATCCGCCGGGTAAAGGGATGTAGTCCACGCGCTCCAACTGCGAATAGGAGCGCGCGCACGTCCTCCAGGGACGTTGAAGGTCAAATAAAAATTTGACTTACTTACTTTGCCGTCTAGATGGATGGCAACAAGCAAGGTCACCTCTGTTGGAACGCTGGATTACATTCGCCTGGAACATGCTTTAGCCTCTCCTATAGATTCAAAGGGAGAAGGGGTCGAAAAATATAACATATCATAATGGAAGTTCACTTGTTTATGAAAACCGTTACAAGTACTTTCAGAAATAGGTTCACTTATTAAGAGTTGAAGAATTTTAACAATATAATTCAGTGAATCATAATTAACTTTACAAAAAAATGATATATTGCGATTAACTTTAAGTACGTATTAATGTAATTAAAACATCTGTCCATAAAAAAATCGAATACTCGTAAACAATAATAATGTGCAGAGTAAAGGTGCAAGCGCACCGGGCGGGCACTCCTTCGTTCTTTCTTAAAGAGGTAGTGTTAAACAGTTTGTCAATTTGTCGAATAATATTTGTTTAAGTTTAAGGGCTAAACAGACGAGGCGATCAAGCGTAATAACTTATATACTTACTTAAATATACATATAACTACTACTACTACTACTTACTATTACTTAGTTAAATATATACTTACATATTTAACTTATTTTACCTTAGAGTGGGCCGGCCTCATACTTACGGAATTCCGTTTCGGGATTCTGAACGCAGCAAGTCCGTTCAGCACTCGTCAATAAAAGCTAGTGAATGTAGTTGTGCATCTTTTGACAGTTACGCACCAAAATTCTAGCCGTTTGGGACGCGTAGTTGTTATTTGACAGTCGATTGAGTGAGTAAATCATAGAGATAATATAGATAGAGTGGGGAAGCCAGCCGCAAATGTGACTTCTCGTTAGAAAGAGAGAGAAGATCAAGGTTGCTATCTGTCTCTCTCTAACGACGCGTGTTGTCAAGGTAACCTAACATGACAAAATAATACCGCGCATGCGCTCTGTTGTTGTTAGAGAAGGACAGACAGCAACTCTCATCTTCTTTCTCTTTCTAACAGCGCGTCAGTTCCACTTGCAGAAAAGCATATGGCTTCTCCACTCTATCTATATTATCTCTATGGAGTAAATGTGAGTGTTTTTGTAAAAATGGAAAAATTGAGAATCGAGCTGTCATAAATTTTTGTTTTTGAAAGGCAATACGCCTACGCAAATCAAAGATGAGTTCGACTCTGTGTATGGAGACTCTACACTATCATTTGCCACAATGAAACTTTGGGCAGCTGAATTTAAGCGTTCGAGATGTCCAAAAACTGCAACTACTGAAAACAATATCGCTAAAGTTCACGAAATGTTGCTAGACGACCGCCGAATTAAAGTGAGAGAGATAGCAGAGGCTATGAAAATGTCCAAAGAACGTGTTTGTCACATATTAAATCAAGATTTAACCATAAGAAAACTGTCAGTACGTTGGGTGTCGCGTCTGCTCACGTAAGACCAAAAACGTGTTATAATGAACATTTCTAACGCTCTGTTGGCGCAAACGGGGAACCAGCTCGAAAAAAGTGTATTTTCGGCTCGGAAAGTGATGGCGACTGTTTTTGAGATAGTCATGGAGTAATTTTAATCTATTATCTTCAAAAAGGAAAATCCATTACAGGAGCATACTACGCATCTTTACTTGACAAACTGAAGGCAGAAATTGTGGAAAAACGGTCACATTTGTAGAAAAAGAACATTCTGTCTAAACAATGACAACGCGCCGTCTCTCACCTCAGCGGTTGCCATTGCGAAAATCCACGAATTACCGTTTGAACTGTTTGACTATCCTTACTCACCAGATCTTTTTGTTCAAGCGACTTCTTTTTGTTCCCTCAGCTTAAAATTGCGCTCGGAGGACAGAGATTTTCGTCAAATGAGGAGGCAATACCTTCGTGAATAATTATTTTGCAGAGAAAAACGCCGAGCACTATTTGGACGGGTTAGAGAGATGTGATGGGTATGGGGATGGGGATGATGGGTGGTCGCACGACCGAAGCGAGTAGGTGTGTTTATGTATCTTTTTAAGTGTAATCTTTTATGTGCATCTCTTTTCGTAACCTTTTAACTTATTTTGTTTAATAATTCGTCGAAAGAATTTATAGACATCCATTTTTAAAAAAATCTCGGGATAGATAGATCTTTTTACATAATATTGACTATATTGCAATTTCCAAAGAGAAAAATTCAATCCCTATAGGCGGCAAAATAGGGGATTAACATTTTAATAATATTTTTTATTAAATAATTAGGCTTCATGGGTAGTCACATTTTAGAAAAACAATTTCACCTCTATGGATAATATAATAGGGAATGAAGTTTTTAATGCTATTAATTAGAAGTTTTGGCGGCAACTCGACCGGCGGCGGCTTGCTGCTCCTGTATTATTGTTTAAATAATGGTTTGAAGTGGACTTTGATATGTAAAAGTAGTGCGATTTTGCGTATTAAGTGTCTGCGCATGTGAACTATTAATGGAAACTGTGAAACAAGTGCTCTGATGGTGATGGAATCTCAAGATAAGCTGTTTGTTTGCATAGGCGCCTTTAGATACCATCGCCAACTGTCAGCTGCCTGCTGGCTCAAGTTACCGTCAAAATCTCCCAAGGCTGCACAATGTGACGCATCAACATATTGTGAAGCAGTGAAATATGAAGGAAAATTATACATGAAGACAAGGCTGTATGGCATAGTTCCTTTGCCTGCTCTCTCGAGCGAATAATAAAAACAACAACAACAACTATTAATTAGACGACATTCTAGTTGTTATTGCTTGTGATATTCCTTAGGCCACTCAAAAGATTAAAAAAATTAAACTTTTAATAAAAGTTTAATAAAGAAAATCATACTTTTAATAAAAGTTTAATTTTTAAGGCCAACGTTTGTCAATAGCCTTAAGCTTATTACCCATAAGGTAATAAACTTAAGACTTATATACAATTGTCTCTTAAATTAAATTCAGCAGTTTAAGTGGAATGTTGATAAAGACGTCACATACTTACCTAGAGAACAATTCGCAATAAATAGTTAAATTTACAAAACCATTTTTATCATTATTGTAGTCATAAACTCTACTTGGTCAAAACTTCTTAATTAATGATTAATACAGAAGTTATTATCTATACAAATATATAAAATTGAAGTGTCTGTTTGTAACGTTAAAATAACAGCTTTTTACTAAATGCATATGAAAGTATATACGGTACTAAAACAAAGAAACAATTTTTTTATTTTTTGGCTGGAACAATTTTTTGTAGGCCATACAAATTCTTGTTCCGAGCGGGATTCGAACCCGCGGCCCCCAGCGCAATAACCCATTGCTAAGATACAGCGCCACGGCTCCGTGTCAACTTATTTATTTACTTAAAATAATTTTTGAACAAGTACAAATTAAGCTTTGATTATATACATGTCTAGATGCCACATTGACCGTACCAAACGGCCCAAATAAAGTCTACTAAAATTGGTAGACTCGCTTCTCACTTACGTCAGTGTCATTTGAATCACTTAAGGATAACGTGCTCACGAAAAATAATTAATTATGCCGGTTTGTGCTGTCAAATTGTATCGTAATTATGTGGGAAAACCGTATAATAACACCAAGATCACTTTTCATCAGCATGTTTTGTTATTTAACCACTATATTTTAAGAAAACACGATATTTTAATTCGTTATTTTGTAGGTTTGTTTCATTAGCCGGTGTTGTCAGTTTATTACTAGGGAGATTTGGCGAAACTATGGGAGACAAAATACAAATATCATTACATCATCTTTCGATCAAGAGAACATTATTATTTTAAAAATTACATTATTTATTTGTTCAGTACATGATAATTTACCTACAAAAAATTAATGAAACCCGTGACGTTATGCACTAAATAGTACTTTTCTTAGTTCTTTCTAATATTTTCGGTTTCAGATTTCCTTATTAAACAAGTATGTAATCAAAGCCTCGGCCGTTTCGTCTACCCTGCCGAGGGTTCCCATATGGTTGGGTTTTATTTATTTATTTTTATATTTTATTTTATTGATATGTATGTATATTTAAAAATTTCATTTATATATTTACAAAACTACGACTAAAATACATAAATACCAAAAGTAATCATATAAATACCAAAAATGATTAGTTATTTATTCGCTAAACATGGTACCTACATCAAAGATGACAAATAGTTGTACATATTACACATGCGAAAACTATTTAACATAATATATTAAATCATTATTTTTATAAGTGAGCAAGTCAAAATGTATATATACTCGTATATTGACTAATACTGATAATTAAAATTAAATTAAATTAAAATTACAATTCATCATTTTATTTTATAACTAGGCAAATCAAATTAAGTATATATAGGAAAAAAATTAAAAAGTCAAATGAGTATGTACTTAATCTAATGGGAAATATTCAAGAGCTGGTATCACTCTGCTCGCCCCCGAGTGACGCAGCGCGCTTGTTAAACAATAGTAGTAACGCATACTTGTGTGCGTAATATGCACACAAGCGCTTCAAAACGGGCCGGTCGTTTTTGTTGCGATTGCAGCGCAATGCTCTATCTAGACATGTATATAATCAAAGAAATTAAGATTATATTTTTTAACTTTATTTATTAAAAACATTCGTTGTAATAATTAAAAAAATATTTATCAAAAGAATTCATTTTTAAAAAGGAAATATGTTGACATATAATATAGGACATTTTAGTAATCTAAGATCCGGCTTTAGAAAATTCCGGTTCGGGAACAACGAGGTGGGCGTAACCTCCAAAAAGGAGTCACACAAGGACGTCTATTGCCCTTTCTTAAAAGAAAGGTTAACCGACTAAGATTACGGGTCCCTATGGAGTGGTCCCGGTCTTGCCGTCGGTGTAGTGGACTGTATATCTTTTTAATTGGAGTAGGAAATGACAAAGCAATTTTATCTTTATAATTTCCCCATAAGAGTGCGAACGTTGAAATTTTCACAAAATAGCCTTGCCAAAACATAGGCTGTCAATCACCCCGATTTGTAAGTATTTATTTATATATTTTACTAGCTGACCAGGCAGACGTTGTTCTGCCCTTTCCGAACAACCATTTGCTTTCCCAAAAAAACTCCTGAAATTAGCAATAAAAAAATTGAGGGTCACTTATCGGGATAAAACTATCCTATCTCTCAAGTTGGACCAAACTGCAAACAGTCTACAATTTTTTTTTAAATTGGTTCTATCTGTTGAATACTTACAGCAACACGTGGTGGTTATACCACTAAATTGTAGCTTATATTAAACGTTTGTATTTTTAACATAGCGCCATCTATTAAATATTTAATCAATCCAGTCAACAGATATCGTCATCTGTCAGAATCGTTTGGAGCTAACATATAATGGTGACTGTCAAATAGTAGACAAATAATTTTCAATAAAATAATATTGTATTGCGACTATAAATTGAGATGTAAGCTATCCTATCTTTTAAGTTGGACCAAACTGCACATTGACCAAAAATTTCATTGAAATCAGTTCAGTAGTTTAGGAGTCCATCGCGGACAAACAACTTGACACGTACTTTTTATATATAAAGAGATTATAAAAAAATATTTCATCAAGGAAAACAGGAGGAATTGGGGTTACCAATAGATACCACTTTCCCATCGCTGTTCCTAAATATTTCAAGCTTTTTATTATTATTACCGAGTTTTCATTAACGCGCTTTCTTATCCGTCTTTTTGTTAGATGGCCCGGACGCTACAAATTTTTCAATTGTTTTTAAAATAACTTCCTGATGAGCTAGAGACTTTAAACTTTAAAGAAGCTCAGACTGCTCTCTCCCACCTTTGCCCTATAGATAGACTGTTAACAAGCTAATAAAAGAAAGAACGATCAACGTGAACGATGTTTTTTTTTATAGAATAAGGGTGAAAAACGAGCACACAGTCCACAGTCCACCTGATGGTAAGTGGTTTCTGCGGCCCATAGACATATACACCTATCCTCTGTTACAGATCAAAATGCAGATACGTTTTCACCCGTGAGGACTAGGATGGAATGCCTCATTTCCAGTAAAAAGGGCCTCTGGCCACCTGCACTCACCAAGCGAAACGCAGAGGCAAACTTCTACATAACGCTGGTATTCTGTGAGGTCGTGGTACCACCCCGGTTTGAGCCGGCCCATCCATGCGACAGCAAAAGCTGCCGCCTGGCTCTACCACTGTTAAAATGTTAAATTGAACGTGTTAAAATCCATCACTTTTATATGCATTCTAACTGTAATTTCATTCCATGTAGTTACATATTATGTATTCTTTTGTCTATTCTTTGTTTATATATTTTATGTACATAATCCTATTTCAAAAATCTAAAATACTAACTATTCTAGACTGTCAAGTCTGTGGACTCAGTAATCGATTTCAACCGAGAGATGATTATTAATAATGAATAATTTCTTGATATCATCCTGATAGACAGTTGTGCATTAGTGCATACAATTCACAGTCTAACAGACGTACGTAAAATATTATCTAAGGAAACCTTTGTCTTGAACGGTGGTCGAGTTTTTTTTTCTCTACACTCACCATATGAAACACAGCAGCATTAAGCTGCTATTTTACGCTGGTATTCTGTGAGAGCGTGGTCCTTCTCCGCTCGAGTTGACCCATTCGAGCTACAACTATACAATTAATATAGCTGCATCATATCTCTACCACGTTTAAAGGTCGAGTGACTTTAAATAAGACAGAGGCGTATTAATTTTTTTGAAACGTCCTTGTATTAAAAAAATTATAGGTACGTGGATGACGTAAGGAGACGTGCAGCAGCATCTTCGTGTTATGAACTCAAAATAATAAACACTGCGGTTGCTAGCTCGCCTACCGAGTGTGGCAATTATGGCTAAATCTATGAGGCAATCTATGAAGGCCTATGTTCAATAATAGAATTTTATAGACTGTAGTGGATGAATAGATGGGTACCTTAAACATTCACAGTTTACTCACATTTTGAGTGATTAGTGCAGTATTGCAGTGCTCTTAGTGGTAGCTTGTTACATAAATAAATATAATACTCGTGTCCGAAGTGCAGTCGGTATCGGCGAGACTGCGGCGCCGACTTGGCGCCGTTTCGCATTTCTTTACTCACGCTAACGCATATTGGCATCTTGGGCTACCAACTCAAAAGCATCTTATACGTTTTTAATTTTTAATTAATTTAAACATTTAATAATAAAATGTATTAATAATAAAAACTAGTTTTTTTTATATAGCAGAGGGGGCAAACGAACATACGGCTCACCTGATGGTAAGTGACTACCGCTGCCCATGAACAACTGCAACACCAGCGGAATTTCAGATGCGTTGCCGGCCTAATCCCAGCACCGCTACACTAGGAAAGACACACCTCTGACAAAAATACAACACGTGGTTCGTCTCTACACGAGGCATCTTCAGGTGATGTAGACTCTGCGGTGGCTGACCGTTAAGTGGTCACTTACACACTACTCATTTAGTGGTCAGCCACCGCAAGAGTGAGGGTGAGAGGTGCTCTTCAAACGAAAATGTGCAATTGGATCACCAGCTTCCTTGCAGATCGGAGCATCAAGGTCGTTGTAGACGGTGCATGCTCCGACTACAAGCCTATTAACGCTGGTGTTCCACAAGGCTGTGTGCTATCACCAACGCTGTTTCTTCTGCATACCAATGATATGTTGCTAACTGGTAACATTCATTGCTATGCGGATGACAGCACTGGTGATGCTCTATACACCGGCCGTGCCAATATTTCTCGGGAAAACGTCGCTAAACGGTGACCAAATCTAGTCCAGTTCAATCCCCAGAAGACACAAGTTTGCGCGTTTACCGCTAAAAAGAATCCCTTTGTCGTATCTCCTCAGTTTCAAGGCACTCCCCTTGTTGCCTCAGCCAGTATCGGTATCCTCGGTGTCGACATATCGTGTGACGTGTAGTTTTGTGGTCACTTGGAAGAGAAGGCCAAATTGGCCTCTAAAAAGCTTGGCGTGCTCAGCAGAGCGGGACTGTATTTAGCGCAGGTTCGGCCTCACATGGAATACTGTTCCCGTCTCTGGGCAGGGGCTCCCCAGTGCCAGCTCCTTCCATTTGACCGCATCCAGCGCAGAGCGGTTCGAATCGTCGACGACCGAGTTCTTTTCGATCGGCTTGACTCACTGGCACTGCGTAGAGGTGTTGCATCTCTTTGCGTATTTTATCGCATCTACCACGGGGAGTGCTCTGAGGAATTGTTGGGACTAATTCCAGCTGCTCAATTTCACTATCGCACATCGCGACAAAATTCGCGATACCATCCATATCATCTGGATGATTGGCGGTCCACCACTGTGCGATTCAGAAGAAGTTTTCTCCCTCGCACAACTTCCTTGTGGAATCGATTACCACTACCGAGTTTTCCGGACCGATACGACTTAGGGACCTTCAAGAAAAGAGCCTACTCCTTTTTAAAAGGCCGGCAACGCGTCTGCGATTCCTCTGGTGTTGCAGTTGTTCATGGGCGGCGGTAGTCATATAAAATATACATTACAGCACCCAAATTTAACCAAAACTTGTTCGTATTCATTTCTAAAGAGGGTTAATTTATAACAAATTGTTTTATAGTTACATGTATACAAAGACTGCATTTTAAGTAACTTAAAGGATTTTAATAAAATGTTTATATAATTAGAAATAATTAAAATGTACTTTGTACATAATTTAATATATTAAAATAATGCAAATGACAAAAACTTACAGCTAAAATTTCATCGATAAATCGTTAACATCTCATGTTTATTAAACCTTTACAAATACATTTATAAAATGAAGACCAATGCTGCCTGGGCGCATTAGCCGGCGCGTGCTAATCGGTGACGAATCTGTGAAATTGGCTCGACGCGGCCATCGCGCCACTTGTGCTCGCTGCGCCTCTCTAGCTCTCTACAGTACTGTTGGTGCAACTGAAAAGACAAGATAAAAGACAGATTGTTTTAAAAAAAAATGTTATAGAAGAGATCTCAGAACAATAACTTAAGCAATAGAATTAGTGTCATAGACGATGTGTGATTTTTGTCAGCGTTAAAAAATATTATTGCAATCGTAGAGAGAGCATGAACTACTTGTACATACTCCCTCTACGATTGCAATGTATAAGATGTATGTATGGGTGTAAGTATTTAGTATAATATGTTTTTTTCTTCCTTCTTCGCTTCATCAAAATCTGCACCTGCCAGCACTTTCTTTCTCTCCCAAGTTTGACTGGCATAGAATGTCACAAGGAATTGTATTATGATAAATATATGAATGATAGGTGAATGTTTTTAAACAGTGGTAGAGCCACGCGGCAGCGTTTGCTATCGCACGGATGGGCCGGCTCGAACCGGGGTGGTACCACGACCTCACAGAAAACCAGCGTGAAGTAGAGGTTCACCTCTGCGTTTCGCTTGGTGAGTGCAGGTGGCCGGAGGCCCTTTTTACTGGAAATGAGGCATTCCATCTTAGTCCTCACGGGTGACAGCGCATCTACATTTTGAATTGTAATAGAGGATAGATGTAGATGTCTATGGGCCGCAGCAACCACTTACCATCAGGTGGACTGTGTGCTCGTTTGTCACCCTTATCCTATAAAAAAACAATGTTGTCGAGACGGTCAAGAAGACGCACTAACCATTTTTAACAAAAAAAAACACAGGAATTCCAAACAACATTAGAATTCGTCCAATCAAGGCGAGCAGATAGTAAAGTAAAATTTTGAAGGGCGACAAATGTACTTACCTAATAAAAACATGCAATTTAAAAAAAACTATCTGCCCAATAATTTTGTAATTTTGTAATGAAATGCCTACTTTTACACATTAACGGCTATAGCTCAGTAAGTAATGACATTAAGTACGTGGTATGATAATGTTTTAGAATCCTTATGATATAGGCAAACTTTTAAATGATTGACCACACAGATCCTATGCGTACTTTTTTCACCACAGGTGCTCAAACTTAGCATTTAAATAAAGTAAAAAATTTAAACTTATGTTTAGTGCCGTCTTGTAAAATACTACCCATAGTAGTTGAAAACTTTTAAGGGTAATTTAGAAACATCATTATTAGGGAACAGACTAAAAGAAAAAAATCCGATCTAGGCATTAAACTGCGGACGTGATGACCACAAATGTGAGCAGAAGTACGAATTTTCGGAATTTTATAAAACATCGCGTAGACCGCGAACCGTTCGGGATAGAATTTCTTTTTAGGGAACGGAGGCCACCTACCCCCTGCCCGAACACGTACGTACCAGATTATCCACCATTACTGGGACATTCTGTATATATATATAGTTATGATAATATGGTATAGGCGCTTATGATATCTGTATAATTAATATATGTATGCACAACCTCGACTCAACATATAAACAGTCAGATGTAAGATTTGTTATTTATTTACATAAAAATAAAATAAATTATTTTAAAAATAAATTAAATTATGTTTTGGACCATACACCCCAGGCCACCGCCGCGCGTATTCCGTCAGTTCCTATCATACACGCATGTTTTATTGCATCTGCAGAACTTTCGGCCGCAAAGTCAGATTACACCCATAAACTTGAAGACTTAAACCGAATTAGTTCATGTTTTCACGTCGCCGGTTCTCATATCAAAATGTAATTCGTTTCGCGCCTTTTAGTTTTTTTTTTACCTTCCTAAGCAAAGATACTGATGAAGTCTTCATTACATCAAATAAATATGAATGGTCTTAATATGATGTGATTTTTATAGTAGAAGAGTGGAGTGAAAAATTTCTAATAAAACACTTCCTTCTTAAAATGTTTACTATAATGTCAACTGTCCCAGTTTGACATAAAGCAGCACTCATTTGACCTTGCATTTGACCCTTTATTATTTGATTGACTGATGAAGAGCTATCGTACTAATTGTACTTGATTAATTACATAATACATACGTATGCATATCGTTTCACAAAGGTATCTATGCAAACAAGGCTGTAGTTGTAGTTTGTAGTTACACGAAAATGACCATATTAACCGGATGATATATTATTTCCCTTACATAAAAAACATAACATAAACACTCACGCCTGTCACACAGAGGGGTAGGAAGAGGAGTCTATGGACTTCCATTTGGTACGATCCTGACACACCTCTCTCGCCTTCTCCACGTCCATATACCTACGCATACACGCTCGTCGGTTAAAGGTACTCTTGATTTGGCCCTTTTTCAATATATCGCCAATTTTGTCGATAAACTTTCGCCTAGGGCGACCCTTCCCGGCTCTGCCGTTCACCTCTGCAACATAAATTTGCTTTGTCACTCTTTCCTCATTCATTCTTTCTACATGACCAAACCACCGAAGCATTCCTTTCTTAATCCTGGTCACAACATCATCTTGCAAACCACACTCTTCTCTTATTAAACAATTTCTCACTCTGTCATTCAGATTCATCCCTAACATACTCCTTAATGACCGCATTTCCACAGCATTTATTCTACTCTCGTGCTTCTTCTGCCACACCCAACTTTCACTACCATACATTAAAGTAGGTACTAACACAGCATTGTGAATTGCCATACGTGTCTTTTTGGACACATTCTGACTTTTCACAATAGGGTGTAGAGCCCCATTCACTCTATTTCCTGCATTCACTCGTCGTTCTATATCCTTATCATGTCTACCATCCCCGCTTAACACTCATCCCAAATACACAAACTCATCTACTTGCTCGACCAACTCCCCTTCTATTCTTATTTCACATATCGTTTTACTTTCTTCTCTTTCAAAAACCATAACTTTCGTCTTACTTGCGTTCACTTTCATTCCCTTTTCTTTTAATGTCCTGTTCATTAATGTAACCATCATTTGCAACTCAGCCGCCGACGACGCAAGTATGACTTGATCATCGGCGTACAAAAGGCATTTGACGGTTAACTCACCCATTCTTAACCCGCATTCTTCTAATTTAAAATTTTCCAAATAACTGTCCATAAATAGGTTGAACAGCCACGGGGAAGCCACACAGCCCTGTCTGACACCTTTATGGATGCCAAACCAGTCCGAGTAGGGCCCGTTAATCCTGACACAAGCACTAGAGTCCCTATACAGAGACTTCAATGCCTGTATCAACCCAGCGCTCAACCCAAATGAGTTCAGTGTGTGTCATAACATATCCCTTTCCACTCTGTCATAAATAAGCCTTCTCCAAGTCCATGAACGCACAAAAAACTTTTTGGTTTTTGGCCAAAAACTTCTCCGTGACCATGCGCATGGAAAATACCTGATCCGTACATCCCATTCCCTTTCTAAATCCCGCTTGCACATCCCAAATTTTTCCATCAGTTTCTTTCATAACTCTTTCAATTAGTACCTTAGCATACAGTTTTCCCACAATGCTAAGAAGGCTGATACCACGGTAGTTTTTACAGTCCTGCTGTGATCCTTTTCCTTTATATATTGGGACGATCACGGCTTTGCACCAGTCTCCCGGTACCCGCTTAAGTTCCCAACATAAATTAAACACGGTGTACAGCAGGTCTGCCACCACTCCTTCTACAGCCCTTAGCATTTCGATAGATATTCTATCATATCCGGCTGCCTTACCTGCTTTCATACTTTTCATTGCTTTCATTATTTAATCTATACTTATATCTCTATCTATTTCCTCTTCTTTCGAAATTTCTATTTCATTTAATTCAAACGTCTCATCACTCATAAATACGCTTTCAAAGTATTCCTTCCATCTTCTTAAACTCAAAACTTCGTCATTCAGAATACAGCCATTCTGGTCTCTAATAGCATTCATTTTAGGCTGTTTTGAATGTCCCCTGGCAGTTCTTAGGAGTTTTCAGAACATTATAATGTTTGCCTGGAAGTTATCCGACATTCTTCTATCATTCTTATCCGCTCTTTCTTGCTTTTTCCTTTCAACTACTTCTTTTACTCTCTTATTTAGATGTCTAAAGACTGCCTTTTTCCTTTCAATATCATCATTCATACTGCTAGAATTACTAGCCTTGGTTACTAGTAAATCTAGCCATGCTTTCTTCTTTGCTTCAACTTCCATCCGTACCTCATCATCCCACCATAACGTGTTATTTTTCCTTTCATTCGTTCTCTTACTTACACCACATACTTCGGTAGCTGCATCCACTAAACCTTTCTTGACATTATACCACACAGTCTCCAAGTCTAAATTATTCATACACAATTCAGCCATACCACTTATATTTTCTCTCAATCTACATTTAAGTTTCTCTTTCACACTTTCATCTTGTAACCTCTCTGTTCTTATACGCTGTAACGCAGTAACGCACAGATGTCCGATGCCTCCAACGTCTGAAAAGACCATTAATTCGGCATAAGACCAAGTAATGGTCCGTCCCTACGTTAGAGCCCCAGTAAACCGTTGTATCTACCACCGCGCTGCTCATTCTTTCATCAACAATTATGAAATCAATCATACTTCTATCATCACCTCTTTCCTATGTATACGTGTGAATCTTCTTATGAAGAAAGAAAGTGTATTACCCTTACGTACCCTATAATATCAAACTGTATATACAACATAGATATTACAAAATATACTCGAGTCATAAGCATATTGTATCCCAATAAATGAGAAAAAAAAACGTAAATTATATAAATATAAAGGTACAATTGGCGGCCTTATTGCTTAGATGCAATCTATACCAAGTAACCACATTACAGAAAATATAATGACCTGTGAGAAGGGGTAAGAGTGTACCCAAGTTATTGTAAAACATACATGATAACTATAATAACGTACGACAAAAAAAAATCGATACCTTAACCTTAACGAAGAAATAGGAACAACCACAGGTGATTAAATTGTAAAAAAAACATACTATTTATAAAAACAAATTAATGTTAACCATCGGCGAGCATTTTGTTATGCTTACATATTCACAGCCAAAAATGGATGGTCGCGTTCGTTAACGATACAATGCAAGGCCCTTCCGCGAAAGTGCACCGAGTTAATTAAAACCATTAACAATTACGTTAATTATCAGCGAATGGATATCATCGAAGTATCCACTGGAGACAACATAATATTTTTATAGTTTAAACAAATATAGCCGACATTCTTAACAGATATTGTTATGGCAATATAATTAATGTTTTAATAGTGCTTTTAAGAAAATAATTCAATTTGTAATGAGTGTTTACTTTTTAATGCTACCATGCGTGTGAGTATTAAAGTTTGATAGATAGGCTGTTATGAAACAATGCAAGCTTTTTGGTTTCACAGACGAAGTAAAAACCCAGCTAAAATAACATTATTAGATGTACCATCTGTGTCATTTGTTGACACATATTTGTGTCACCGAAGGACAAATAAAAAATATAACTAACGACTACCAGAGGCTGCACATGTGTGTTCCTTTGACTCAATGCTTGAAAAAACTTATTGAAGCAGCACTTGACAAACCTACACTTCAACTTTTTGTATTTTAAGTCGAAATTTAAATGAGAAATATTTCGTCTTTGATTTTTCTGTAAATACAAAGCTGTTAACTGTAAATTCTAGCTAAATATTTTGTGTCATTAGGGTAACACAAACCACTAACTTTGTAAAATAAAATAAATTGTTTTCTAGCCTTTATTTCTTGCACAATAAGGCGAATATTACACTAACTGACCGCAAACATAATCTGAAACGAGAAGTCGAGAAGACGTAAACTTTGACCCAGTGACTATTTGTCTATATGTTTAGTTGGCAAAATGTCACCATTTTAAATCATTATATAATTTCTTGACAGGTAAATATTTTTTTGTTGAACCGACAATAGTTCTGCTTGTTAAAACTATAATGACTGCAGATGTGATTAGGAAGACTAATTAACTTGAGCTTTTTTCTCATGGTTTGGCGTTGTACGATTGTAATTGTGTTCGTTATACGGGGTTATATTGCAATAACCGGCTAAATTTGCAAAGAAGGTTCAAAATAAGTCATATAGGCAAATGATGAAGAAAAAATCTCAAACATTGTGTCCTTTTTATCTTTTAAATTCGAAATGCATGGTAATGTATTGCGCACGCATGGTATATATTCGCAAGAGTCAATCGGTAAGCAAAAACGTTGTTGTCTATAAATCACATTCAATTTGGGATAATTCCAAATAAAAGTAGAAGCCTTATTTACTCGTATTTTCAAATAACGGTATTATCTTTATTTATATATTTGAACTTAGCTCAAAAGGACATTGCTCTGCGTCCATACATTATTCGTCCTGGACCCAAGAGCATCGGAAAATTATATGTTTTATTGTTGATCATTAGTAAATTCCTATATGATCTTATTTTTATAGCGGACTAGCTGCATAATAGATATATATAAAAAAGTATCAGATTTTGAGGTTATAATATAATTATAATGTCCTAAAATATTTAGTTATTTTTAGTACCTATCTAGATAATTAGGTATGCACTTTTTGTTCTAAAACCTAAGTGTAAGTGCAACATATAAATTATAAATGCAAAGAATCTACTTAACAAACCTGCTTTCTTAGCATTGGTTTTGAAATGAGAGATAATGTTTGTGTGAAAAAATAAAAATGTATGTATATAATGGCTGTTTGCATTTAGATGTTGTCATTAGCATATACGGTACGGTAAGATACCTAGTACCTAAATGTATAAGGATTAAGGAGGCGCATTTACATTAGTCGGTTAGACCGTATTCGGCTGCAGTCCGTATTCGGTCACCGACTAATATAAATATATATACTACACACCTCTACCTACTCCTTCTGGGAAATACAGGCGTGATGTTATATTTATTAATTTAATGATGTTTCTATACAATTACTTGTATTTATGGTAAATTATCGTCAATTATATTCTGTGTCTATATTAGGCATGTTTGAAAATGTCGCGATTGATCGAAAATAGATCTGTTAATGCTTGATTTAATCGAGAATCAATTCTAGTATGTTCGATTTGAGTCGATATGGAGATCGCATTTTTTTCATGAGAGACGGACAAGTGACCATTTAGTGACATCAAAAATAGGAGCGCCAAATACAATACGATTTATGGATATTTCCTAAGATTTATTATAGCCATACGTTACAAACAGTATTACATACATCATCTTTTGTCATACGATAATATTAATACCATAACAAGTATGACAGTATTCTACTTTACTTATAATAACACGCACGTCTCTACTTCTTCCATACTTGTAACAATATTAATAATAACATCTGTATCTAGTCTGCAATTTTGCTGTTTTTAAAGAACACATTTATAATAAATGCAGTAACAGTGGGTTTTTTTTTAATATTAATTGTAGTAAACTCGTAAGTTGTGGTTTAGTAAGACGTAAAATACACTCTTTTCTAAACGATCATTAGAAAATCCTGAATAATTATCTTTACGAATATTTTTTTTCAGCATTATTTTAACTACCTATTTAATATCGTGTATGACCTCATTCATTAGGTATAGAAGGTTTTTTAAATTATACTTTTAGGGAATAATATAAAAGAATATAAAGAAATGGTAATTTAATATATTTACTGTAGCTTCTTTTTGCAATTTTATTCGAAATAAATTTAAAATGTAATTCTGATTAAAAATATGCAACAGGGTTTGTATCTAGCTGGTTTTAATATCAATACATATAGGATTAAAAAACACTTTCCCGCAATTTTTCAATTGTTTTTCTGTCCGCCAAAATAAGTGAATCTAACGAAGAATTTCGATACATTCTTAAGTTTTATTACAAAAATGGGAAAAATGCAACTCAAGCCACGAAAAAAAATTGTGACGTTTATGTACCTAATACAGTGTCAGTAAGAGTAGCACAAAGTTGGTTCAAGCGTTTTTAGTCCGGTAATTTTGATGTCAAATATGCAGCTCGCTCTGGTTGCCCTCATACGTTTAAAGTTGATGCCATTTTTAAAAAAGTGGAACAAGATCGGCATATTAGTAATTACTACATAGCCGAAGAATTGAGGATTGACCACAAAATATTTTTTACCCATTTGAAAAAATCTACCAAGAAGCTCGATATTTGGGTACCACACGAGCTCATCGAAAGAAACCTAATGAACCGTGTACTTATTTACGAGTATCTATTGAAATGTAATGAAACCGAACCACTTTTGAAAAGATTGATCACTGGTGATGAAAAGTGGATCACTTATGACAAACACGTGCGAAAAAGATCATGTTCAAACGGTAGTCAAGCTCCGAACAAAATGGCACATATATTATATTATAATTAAATGTAATTAAACTTTGAAAAAAAAAATGTCTTGAATTTGTATAATAAAATACGAAAAACCTTTTTCCCGACCTTATTTTACGCTGGTATTCTGTGATAGCGTGTTCCTTCCTCAACTACCATTCATGTTACAACTCTACTACTAATATAGCTGCAGCGTGGCTCTACTACGTATGACGACCTTAACCTTATAGACCTTATATAAAAAAAAATATTTTGCGAAAAAACTATTAGTAGATCAAGTTGCTAACGGGGCAATAGGCCGGGCATATAGCTCGAAGGTCCACAACCGAGGGAAAGAAAGGTTTTTAAATGGTAGCCTCATACAAGTAAGAAAAGTATCGAACGGCCCCCCATTTAATGGGGTAACGACCTGGTAAAGTACGCAGGATGTCAATGGATGCAAGTGGCTCAAGAGCGTGATTTATAAGGATACGGACTGCATTACTCCGAACTTCGTGGGTTCGAATCTAAAATTCGACTTCTGTCGTGAACCACTCGTACCATTATCATTTTAAACTTTTTTTGGACTGGCCCCAAAGAGTATAAGTTGCGTTAACAGCTACGTTAATATATTTTTTTAATTTACTCCTGCGAGCTAGACCTAAAGCATTATTTACGATGTAGAGAGCACTATGCAATATCACCAGTTATCATTATAACGCAAACGGCGGGCCATTCACAATTTAAACAAAGAAAGAAAGCAAAATTACAATAGACGCTTTGACAGTCCCAAAAAAATGCCTATGAAACAAATTATAATGCGACCTTAACGTCTATGCCACCTGATGCGCGTTTTTTAGCTACAGGTGTGGTTCGGGCGTGCAAAATGGTGGGCACGCGCGGTGCTGCCACCTTGCGGCCGCGACAGGTGAGCTCACACGCGCCTCGTCGACAACATTCGGCAAACGGAAATTCCGTATGTTATCTATGACAATTACTTTCACATTTTAAATCATTAATTACAATGTTGATTGTTTTATGATATCCATTCTAGTAGAGTACTCGTAGCTGAACTATGTTTCATTCTTACATGAACTTGTGGTGTTCTTGTTGAAAGAATATACCAATTACTGTTAAAACTTTTAATATATTGCGTTAATGAGTGTACGCTGTACTCCAATGCCTGAGAAAAATTACATGTAATGTATAGTAGTTATGAGAGCCAATATGACCTTAACTACCTGAGCTACAATTAAACGTAAATAAATTGCTTAAATTTAATGTACTGAAAATGGCTTAACTTAGCGCCATATAATATAAAAAACGATAAAGGTCGTTCGGCAATATGGCGGCGTTGTTCTTTATTGTAATAGCTACTAGAATTGCCTCACAGAAGTATTTGTGTTTATATAGTGTTAGATTTAAAAAAATACTTATATATATATATATATATATATATATATATATATATATATATATAACTTTTAGGTATATATATATATATATATACCTAAAGTCCCAAGTCTCATTTTTACTAATATAACCAAAAAAATCCGAAAAATCTTGACACAGCCAAAGCTTTAGTCTAGACGAAGCTTTTCTTAAAATTTATTACTTTAAACACTAACATACATGGCAGTGAAAGTAAAGAATTTTCTTAAGGAAGAGGTATGAGTGCGTAAAGAAATATTGACAGCAGATCAGAGGATAAAATAATAAGCAAAAATTAACCAGGAATGATGAGATTGATTCCGATGATATCCCGGACGTCAGTCTGAGAGAGATTAGAATGGCTATCCAGCACCTTAAAAACGGCAAGTCCCCGGGCGAGGATAGAACTACAGCGGAGGTTCTGAAAGCGAATGGAAATCCGGTACTTGAAGTCCTTCAAAAGCTCTTTAATTACGTCCTCCATGGTGGCATTACTCCGGAGGCGTGGAGCAGAAGTGCGGTGGTCTTATTCTTCAAGAAAGGCGACAATGCTCTCTTGAAGAACTAAAGACCGATTTCCCTTCTGAGCCACGTCTATGTGGTGTTTTCGAGAGTCATTACGAATCGTCTTGCACGCAGACTCGACGACTTCCAACCTCCCGAACAAACTGGTTTCCGAAAAGGCTTTAGCACTATAGACCACATACATACCCTTCGGCAAATTGTACAGAAGATCGAAGAGTACAATTTGCGACTATATCTTGCGTATGTGAACTATGGAGAAAGCCTTTGATTCCGTCAAAATTTGGAAGGTGCTGCAGTCCCTTCAGTGGTGCCAAGTTTACTGTCGGTATATCGATGTGCTGAAGTGTTTGTACAGTAGGGCTACGATGGCTATCCGAGTAATAGTCATACCTATAATATATTATATAAGTAGCGGCACGAAAGTCTAGCGGTGACCATTATTACGCATAAGTCGCGCTGATTGGCTAATTGGGCATAAGTCGCGCTGATTGGCTCTTGCGTATCGTTTGCACGCGCTGATTCGCTCTCCAGTCGCATTCGTGCAATTCAATTCGTGCGCATCCCCTCCACGTTTCGTTCAGCGCTAGACTCACTTGCCACGACTTGTACAAATCTTTTCCGTGTTCTTCGGCTAATACTTTATAAGTACCCAAATATGTTTTTGTAAAATACATACGATATATTTAAATATTTCTAATACATACGATATATCGAAATATTAGGTATTTATTTAAATATTTTACGTGGTAGAGCCACGCTGCAACTATATTATGGTGGTAGCACGAATGGGTCGGCCACCATATGTACAAATAAATGAATTACTAACATCTCTTAAAATGAAGCGTCATTTAAAATACTATTTCTTTCATGGTAAGATAAGAAAAAGTGCGAGGGAGATGGATATTATTCCATCTCGCTCGCACTATAGAAAGGGGGTTGTGACGGAAAAATCTTATACTTTTTCTCACCTATCCTATATCCTTCAAAATTGGTACCGTGAGATAAGGAACTTTGTTCCAAAAAACATCCTTTTCTCCAATAGGAACTTTGTTACATCAATAATAACTATTCACACTCTTGTAATAGTTGAAAGTTTGCCAAAACGTCGCACATCGGCGCCGCTCTGTGGTCGACGTGGCGAAGGACAATTTATAATTAATCAACTTGCAGATGGCCAATTCGTTTTACGCCTTTGCCTTTTAATTGTGCTTGTAATATATATTATCGTTATCTGCTTCGGACGATGATTTCTGACAATCGCTCGATTTGTGTGCGTAATTTGATAACATATGAAAATATATTATAGGCGATTAAGGTTATATTAAAATGACCTTTTTTATGGAATGGTGGTGACAAACTTCGATTAAGAATTAAAATGGAGATCCGTTGCCACCTCCTGAGGAATACGATGGAATGCCTCGTTTCAAGTAAAAAGGGTCTCCGGTTCTCTACACTCACCATACAAAACACAGCAGCGCTATGCTGCTATTTTACGCTGGTATTCTGTGAGAGCGTGGTCCTTCCCCGGTCGAGCCGACCCATTCATGCTACAACCATAATATAGCTGCAGCATGGCAACACCCATCACCCATCGACGCGGGTAGACCGTGATTTTTGATGTCATAGTTGGCCCGGGTTACCTTCATCTCAACGTCAGAATCAACACTGACTGAACACGTGCTCGACGCTAAAAAACACATCGTGAGGAATTTCTCGTGTCTAATAAATTAAAATCATATTTTAGAAATACTGAAGTTCGCCAATACGCATTTGTATAGCACGGCCGAACCTTCCCTTTCCAAAACCCCATCTCAATACTAAGACGAGACTATAACAAATTCCCAGCCGTAAGACGTGTGTAAGCTACTTTTAATTTAAACGACAAATATTTTAGATTTTTGCTTTGATAATTGCCGCAAACACACGCCGTTGCCCCTACAGACCAACAAAGTAGGATGGAACCAAGCCAAAACCATGCTCACATTATTTTAACAACACACGTACCTACACATATTATGATGAAAGACCATACTATTTTTAATATGACTTTTTTATAGGATAAGGGTGACAAGCGAGCACACAATCCACCTGATGGTAAGTGGTTGCTGTGGCCCATAGACATCTACATCTATCCTCGTTTGCGAATCAAAATGCAGATGCGTTGTCAGCCGTGAGGACTAAGACAGAATGCCTCTTTTCTAGTAAAATGGGTCTAAGGATATAATATGTTCGATAAAGACATTTCACATTTTACAATTTTTTTAATGGAGTAATTTTAATGATAATAAATAACTCCGATTTGATAAATAACTTGCCAAGCCTAGCTACCATAATAAAAGTACTAAAGTAAGTAAAAGTAAGAATAAATACCTACGCAATAATATAATTAAACTTGTAGCTCCGATGTACCCCTTGCGTTGGTCGTTCGTACATTTTTAGATTAAAATTAACGCGGTTAGTTACGCGGCGTGAGCCGAGAGATTCAGATTTTTTGCAATTAGTGTTCAGAAAACAAATTTTATGTTGAGATTTTTCAACCGACTCCAAAAAAAGGAGGAGGTTCTCAAGTCGACTGTTATTTTTTTATGTTACCTCAGAACTTTTTTTCTAGGTGAACCGATTTTGATGATTGCTTTTTATTTGGAAGCTCATTCTCACGTGGTCCCATATAAATTAAATCAAGATCTGTTCAGTAGTTTGTGAGTTATCCTTAATAATGCGTATTGAATTGACTTCAATTGCATTGATGATATTCTTATTTTATTTATATTGAAGTCGCTTGTACAAATTGTTTAATTTATCACTTTTTGTTTTGTTTTATACATATAATTACATATATTACGACCGTATATACGACCGTATTTCGGTCACGGCGGCAAGTCTCAGCAGAGACTAGCCATCTGGGCAAGACAGGACTATAGTGTGCAAACACAGTTTCTATTCACGACAGAGGTACGACCGGAGAAGGATCAGGCGCAGGACCAACGGCTTTATGTGTTTTTCAACACGGACATGAAACACCGCTAATTTCCTGACACCGAGAATTTCTTGACAAAAAAATAAAATAATTGAGTCGGGATTCGAACCCAGGACCTTACGATCATCAGTAGCGGTTACTACCACTAGACTAACGTGGCAGTTAATTTATTTTGAGGCAGTAAATTTTCATATAATATGGAAATGGTAAGATGATATGAATGATATGGGATAGATAGGTACTCGTAGTAAATAGAGACACACAGGAGCAGCACAGTGCATGGTGCCTCTCAGAAATGAGATGGTATGTAGATTGTAACTTTACATTACTTACATCATTATCTTACTAAAAAGCGTCATAGCGTATAACATTTTTTTAACGTTTTAAATATTATTTATTTAATAACGTTTAAAAGTGGGTTTTACGAATGACATAATAATTAAAAAAAAATTGGAAAGATATCGAAAGATATAGAAAACGAGATCGCAGGTGTTAATTAATTTGCGTCCGTATACCGCGGTACTGCTAGGTGATGTAAAAAACGCACAAAACATCGGAAATACGAAGAGAGACTGTCTTTGCTTCCGTAGGCCGTCTTCAGTGTGGCCGCAACAACCCCGGGCAGAGAAAAGACAAGATAACGGACTGTTTTAGCGTGCATGTAGGTACGTATTTAGTGTCCTCGAAACTTTATAATTTCTTTAGGTTCTTTACAATATTTTTTTCAAAATGGGTACATGTGTCTACATGGGTAATGATTATTAAAAACGTGACAACTAAGCAAATAATAAATTCCGTTCTATGGGACAATCTTTGAGGGAAAGGGAGGCCTATATTGTCAGCAGACTTATTGGCTGTAATGAAGAATGAATGATTGATTTTTTTTTTGAACACATTGTATTAAAAGTACTCTCGAATTCGAACACAGAGATGTGTAAATCAATTTTTCCTTTTTCACAACTATAAATCACAATTCTTTTTGTATGTTTTGCTTATTATAAAAATAACAAGGATTGTAAATCCCGGCACAGCAGTTGCAGTAACCATATGGATTTAATACAAAGGAAAGTAAACAAACTAACATCTGGCAGCAGGCGGAATCACAACTACCGGCAGCCCCTACTATTTGTCTTGTTCTCAGTGAATTTATTATTTGAATACACACCATGCACTTGTCAAACAAGTGGTAAAATTAAAAATTTTGTACAACCGACTTCAATATAAACAAAATAAGAACATCATCAATGTAGTCGAAATTAATTAAATACGCATAATTAAGGATAAATAAACTCAAAATCTACAATTTAGATCTTGAAGCACCAGCACTTCCAAATAAGAAAAAAGAATTATCAAAATTGGTTTACCTAGAAACAAGTTTCAGGTTAACACACAAAAAATATAGTTGAATTGAGAACCTCCTCCTTTTTTGAAGTCTGTTGAAAATGCCTTAATACGGGGGCACTGCCGTGCCCCCGCCAAGTTGAGCAAAAAAGCGGCACGGCCGTACCATCCTTTTCTCGAAGCAGTTCAGGCCATTTTCGACCCCCTATAACTTCGATGTGGATAAAACTAGAAGCCTGAATTTTCAGTTACCAAGCATGCATTGTATAAACTCAGTATATTTCAAATTTGATTCAATTTGAACCAGTAGTTTAAGAATTATAACTAGTCAAATTTTCTTAATTTTGTCACTCACTGACTGACCGATCATCAAAACTCTAAGGCACTTCTAGCAGACGTAGAAGCTTCAAATTTAGAATACAATAAGTGTTTAGTGTATATATCAAGGAAAAATTAAAATATTTTGTAATTTCTGTCTAGTTTTCTAGATACACCAACTGCATAAATAACTCTGTAATCCTATATTAATATATAGGATTACGAAGTTACATTTGCAGTTGGTGAATCAGTATACGTATATATGTATAATATAATGGAATATTAGATGTAGATAGGTACCTAGATATAATTATGTTCAAAGGTAACTTTTAAAATGGTCAACGGAATGAAAAAGCAAGAATGGGACATGTCTTATGAAGTTGTTTCAAAATCCCGCAAAGTATTAAGTAGACTAATTTGCCCGAAAATCCGTAGTTGGCATTTAAGAAGTAGATGGTACCGGAAATGAAAAAGTAGGACTATCTACAAAAAGAAATGAGATGCCATCAAAAACATAACTTGTAAAAAAAACTTGTGTTTTGATTGTTATTGTTGTTATATTACAAGTATTTATTTTTATACTCTCGTAGAGGATAATAACAGGTGTTTTCAGTTCTATCACCGTTATCATAATAAGACTTAAAAATTATCAATAAGTGTGCCAACAAATGCGTACTTTTCTTACTTAATTCCTTTGTAGGTAATTCTAAATTATACTTATCTGATAAAACATAAAAATTTTGTTAAACGTATAAATATGGCCAGTTAGTTCACTGAATAAAACCATCCTATTCCATATTTATTTAATTGTACTTTATTGAATCTGATACATTTATTGATCTATAATAATCGTTTTTTTTTCTTCATTAATATAGCTAGCACATTTTTTTAGTAAACAGTTGTGCTTGCACTGCTGTGTCCCGTCTGAAAGGTATAGCAAGTCAGTATAGTATTAGGCTTTGAGTATAAGGCATTTATACAGTGGTAGAGCCACGCGGCAGCTTTTGCTGTCGCACGGATGGGCCGGCTCGAACCGGGGTGGTACCACGACCTCACAGAATACCAGCGTGAAGTAGAGGTTTACCTCTGCGTTTCGCTTGGTGAGTGCAGGTGGCCGGAGGCCCTTTTTACTGGAAATAAGGCATTCCATCTTATTCCTCACGGGTGACAACGCATCTACATTTTAGAGGATAAATGTAGATGTCTATGGGCCGCAGCAACCACTTACCATCAGGTGGACTGTGTGCTCGTTTGTCACCCTTATCCTATTAAAAAAAACCGTAGTCCTCAGAGGTGACAATGCATCTGAAGCCTTCTTTGTTGGACGTTGGTTGCAAGTGTCCATGGACTGCAGTAGCCACTTACAATTAAATTCTGACTGTAAGTGTGTTTGTCACTTCAGTTTTATAAAATAAATTTATTATACAATCGTTGTTTTTTTTCTTTCAGATATTATAATTTTCAGTGCAGTGGCAGCGTAAGGGAATCCACTATCACAGTTCATCTCATGTATATTTATGTGGCGACAATGGAAAATGTCACAACGATCTCAAAGCTTCCATTATGGTTTCTCTTAATAGAGTTCTAGTAAAATCAGTACATAAAATATTCTTACGAGACGAAGGCATATCTGTAATAAATACACTAAGTCGCGTGATGACGGTGTAATAGAAACTAATTTTTACAGGTTTCATCACATTCATTTAAACTTATTTTATATTCCCGACGTTCAAGGGGCCGTTAAGATAATAAATGTACTTTTAAGTAAATCTCTCCACGCCACTCTTCCAAGTTTCGTTTTTTTACTATTATAAGCCAGTGCTTGACTAATATCTCGCTTACAGGATGACTCACGCTAGACCGTGTCGGGTCCGAGCCGAGTATCGGCCCTAACATGGTCACCAAGCCGGTCCCGTGCATGTAATTGCAAAGACGGGCCTCAACCGAGCAATTACCGTTGAGCCGTGATGCAGTATACTCGTCCGAGCAAAAATAGTATTGTAACTAGACTACAATCATGTAGAATTTTAACGATCTGGAATTAGCGGCTATTGCAATCACTCTGGACGATGAAGAATCTGATAAATCTTCTACTACAAGGAAATGGCCGAGCCGAGCCGAGTTGCTTCGAGCGTTGTCCGCTACTCAGCCGTCACTCGGTTTCCGCTCGGTATAGCGTGAGTGTATCCATACAAAATATATGTAATATTAGTTGACCGTGCTACGGCCGACACTCGGCTCGAACTCAACACGGTCTAGCGTGAGTCATCCTTTAAGGTAAGTGTTGATGTGGCCGAAGATGGTAAAGTGCAATGAGTTAACTTAATATAAACTTATTCATCCTTGCCTTGCCTTGCTGTGCACATTGTAATTGTTTGCAAAAGCACATGCTAGTAAGCTATTCCACTCCATTGCTGTACGTATTACGGTCGTCGAAACAAACCATTTGGTTTGGTGGAATATGAGGTATATCGACAACAAAGGATACTGACGAGCCAAAGGTATTTGACGCGCAAACTTTATTGACGTGCACCTGGTGTGATTACTGTCACAGATTTTTGATGCTCTCTGAAACATTAAGTACCTAATTTTAAAGGACGATATGAGATTTACCGTTCAAATATCTGTTATTCCGGTTTTTATCCTCCACGAAGCGTGGTTTATGATGTTATCAGAATTATGGAGAAAAGTCTTTGTCTCAAACTCCATTGTAAATCAAATCTGAACATAAGCAATTTGCAAAAAAAAACTCACCAAAAAGATTACGCGAGTTAAATTCGAGATGTAAATGTTAGGAGCGCTATCGACCAGAGCGGGCGCCGCACTGTCGGCGGTGTCCACCACGCAAGCGAGCTGTTTTTGACTTGTACTAAATCACTGACCCGTTACATAATCGAATCAATCGCGCCAATATTTATCTTAGAATCTCCATGGCATCTATTTCACTTTTGTAAAATACTGTCCGGTCATGCGTTCGATGCAGTAGCTCTCTCATATTGAATTCGCAAGTCCAAAGACACAAACTCATCAGTTTTGTTGATGATGACTCTACTAGAAATCCAGACTTCTTTCGAACTAAAAACTCCATAATGCATTGACGCCAATATAATGATAAAGGTGAGCACTTAAAAACAGTCACTTTCACAACATACGAGCTTGAAATTAAATTATTGTGTATACGATAAAACCAGAAGTACCCTCGATTTCCGATGGGCCCATTTTATTTATGGTGGTGCTTTAACAAGTCATTATCATCACAGGTGATTTTTTTAACGAAAATTCTCCTTACTTCATGATGCATGTAGGTACCTTGAAATGAACTATTGAGTAGACGAAAAGACCCTAGGACTAATTAAATTTTTGTTTTATTTGAATATCGTAATCAGTTCTGAAATCAAACAAATGTAATTACGAACGAGTTTTTATTTTATTTTAAAACTTAAAATGTAGTGTGTAGTTTGAATTTTTAATGTACAATAAAATATTAGTACATTAAGATTATATATTCTGTTGCACATTAAAATACATATCTGTATTTTTGAGTACAATGTACATTGTTAAAACATAGTGTACTATCACTCCCTCACGGTTTGCCCAATATCTTTATTTGTATAAGACATACATTTATACATTTTATTTATAAAGATAGCACAAAAAATATCTATACTATGATATACATTACATTTTTATATCACATAAAACCTTTTATTTATTCAACAAAATATGCCTATTTTACAACATATGTACTAAGTTAGAATTCTTAAATATCTAACATATAAGGTTGAAACAATATTCTTTATTTGAAAATACAAATATCGTAACTAATACAATAGTTTAATTTACATTTTTCCTATACATTTTACTATTTAAATAACTTTTAAATTTCTTATACAAAACTATCAATATTTCACTATTCCAAAGGAATTTATACCTAGTCAGGTCATAAATTCTGTAACATGTTTAATATAAAATAATTGACACAAGTTTATTCATTATGTAACCATTTATATACCAAAATGAACTTCACAAAACATAGATTCTTATGACACTAAAGTTTATTCAAAATGACCTCCGTGATTTTGAATACAGGCCTTCAATCTGCGCGGCCAGTCGTCTATCGCAGCACGAACGAGGTCCATGTCAATATCGGCGGCTGCCTTAATCAAGGATGTCTTTAGTGACGCCAAATTGGGATGAGGCTTTGAGCACGCCTTTTCCTCCAAGTGTTGCCATATCTTGTAATCTAACGGATTTAAATCTGGACTGGAGGAGGGCCAGTCCTCGTGCCGGATGAAGTCGATTTCACGCGCCGCCAGCTAGTCTTTTGTGCTCTTCGCTCTATGAGCAGGCGCCGAATCTTGTTGGAATACCCAGTGCCTGTTATTGAACATGGTATGAGAAACAGGTTCCACAAGGTTCAACAGGACTGTATTTTGATACACAACTGCATTAGTTTTTACACCTTTCTCACAAAAATGTACCTCTGTTAAGCCCCAATAGGAAACTCCCAACCATACCATGAGCGAGGATGGAAAATGACCTCGTTGGACACGCGGAATACGATTGCTCGCTTCTTCACTACTGTGTGCGTACACCTTATCATTTTGTTTGTTGTAGCTTTCTTCTACGGTAAAAATTTTTTCATCCGAAAAAAGAATTTCCCAATATTTTTTTCCCGCGTACCGCTTCAACAAAGCGCGGCATCTCTTCAGTCTCAGGTCCATTAGACGAGCATTCAAACGATGTCCTGTTTTTCTTCGATATGCCCGAAGCCCTAAATCTTCATGTAACACCCTTTTCACCGTGGTTCTGCTTAACCCCATCTGAAGGGCCAACAGTTTCTGCTTACGTTTGGGATTTTTTTGAATTCGCGCCTTCACAGCTTTTATCACTGCTGGAGTCCTAACAGACCGAGGGCGACTACTTCTTGACCTGTCATCTACACTAGAGTCTTCATTGTATCGTTTGATGGTACGATAAACGATTAACAGTGGTAGAGCCACGCGGCAGCTTTTGTTGTCGCACGGATGGGCCGGCTCGACCCGGGGTGGTACCACGACCTCACAGAAAACCAGCGTGAAGTAGAGGTTTACCTCTGCGTTTCGCTTGGTGAGTGCAGGTGGCCGGAGACCCTTATTACTGGAAATGAGGCATTCCATCTTAGTCCTCACGGGTGGCAACGCATCTACACTTTGATTAGTAATAGAGGATAAAGGTAGATGACTATGGGCCGCAGCAACCACTTACCATCAGGTGGACTGTGTGCTCGTTTGTCACCCTTATCATATAAAAAAAGAAAAAAAATCTTTTGGTTATATTCAATTTTTTCAGTATGTCAAAAATTTGAATTGGCGTGTAACCGCAACGATGCAACGCAATAACTGCAACACGGTATTCTTTAAGCGTCCACTCCATATTTAAAAATGAGTAAAATTCTAAAAAGTATAATACAGTTTTATTTTGATGAACAATTCGAAATTCGAATTCAATAAACATTTTTGTGGCCAGCATTCTAAAAGAAAAGTTTTACTGTGTGACAATACTTATGACCTGACTGTGTACATGGAAATAACACAGTATTCACCTATTTTACTCATACAGTCAATCTGAAACATTTTACAAGTCAATTTTACATAAATTGCTGAAATTTACAAACATTTAAATTTCCACTTATTCAAACTTTGATTCTACAGATTAGCGTGCTGTTGTTATCTGCAGCTAAATGAACAACTAACTTTTACCCTACACCCCGTTGTCGGTAAAACAGGTGACAATTTCAGCATATTAGGCTGCTGTCTGCTAACACAAGATGAGCAATCAATTCCTACACGACTTCTATTGTCGGTAAGATGGCTTCCAATAAGAATCTCTTATCAGATATCAAAGTTGTTATCAGTTATAATGTTCTTATCAGATAACACAAAGAAAATATTTTATGAGCCAAACATTGAAATTAGACATTTTATTTTCATACAAAACGTATCAAACTCATATAAGATGATACTTATGCAATTAATTTACATTAATTCTATTTATACATAAAGTGATCATTTCGACCGGGGCACAAATCCTGGTCTCTAACTTTATTTTAATATTTCTTTAAATTAACAACATTATTGCAAGGTGATTTCAACCGGGGAACTGAACCCAGAAACATAATTTATATCTTGAAAATTCCCTTTATGAATTTATTAAGAAAATATTACTAAGAAAACGACGAACTAGTCCGGCCTGGGAATCGAACCCAAGACCTTCAAATCATTAATTCGACATTTCTTTAAGATTCAACTAAGCGTTTTCTTATTAGAATATTATGCCTGACAATTTGGTTTTAGAAGCTGTTCGTAATCGGTTAACTAATAAATTGAAATGTTCTTTATAGACGCGTCGCCAACACATAGTATACAATTAAATATACTAAACGGTTACAACTAAATGGTTACACGCAATATTAAAATAAAAAAAACTATTACTTAACCTTTGAGTGAGAAAAGAACCAGCCCTCTTATCACCAGCAGCAAAGACCAGCCGCGGCTGGAATTCCTTTAGGAACTTCACCGCACGTGGACCCCACGGACTGATAGTCTCTACAACAAATGGCACAAATATTTAGTCATCTCTCATAGACTCATATTTTTGCCACTTGCTTAATTTAGCTGCCTCTGATGCTAAATTAAAATACAATTTTTACTTAGTAAAAAACCTTTTTCTGCCAACTTCCAAAAAGGAGACGGTACTCAATTCGACTGTATGTTTTTTTATGTGTGTTACCTCATAACTTTGTACTGGGTGAACCGATTTCGATGATCTTTTTTTATATGAAAGCTGACAGTTCTCGTGTGGTCCCTTATGAATTTGATCAAGGTCAGACCAATAGTTATTGAGTTATTCTTAAATAACTTATATTGAAGTCGGCTGTACAAAACTTTTAATTTTAAATTATTCTAAACAAATATTCATCTAGGATAGTATTACAGTCAAAACTCATAACCAGTCAAAACTACTTACTAAACTCAGGCAACAGTAGTTTTGACTAAAGTCGTTGGACAAAACAACTTTTAACTACAAAAATATTAGGTACTGACCAAATTATATCGGTCAAAAGTTGTTTTGTCCAAAAATGTTAGTGCACTGCCGTGCCCCCAGATGACGTCCCAGTCGAGCAACAAAGCGGCACGACCGTACCATCCTTTTCTCGAAGCAGTTCAGGCCATTTTCGAAACCCTATAACTTCGTTGTGGATAAAACTAGAAGCCTGAATTTTCAGTAATCAAGTAGGCATTGTAAAAACTCGGTATATTTCTAATTTCATCAAATTTAAACCAGTAGTTTAAGAATTAGAACTAGTCTCTGTTTCTTAATTTAGTCACTCACTGACTGACCGATCATCAAAACTCTAACGGCGGCTCTACACGTTGGCCAACACACTGGCGAATGTGTTGGCAGAGATATTGGCCAAGAAATTGTGATCGCGTCCACACGTTGGAAGGTCGTTCAGTTTGCTTTGGTTCAGGCCAATGTGCGGACGAATTTATTAAAATGATTATTGAAGCGCTAACGGCTGCTGCGGTTTATTTATTCACAGCATACCACTATTTTTATATTTAATTTTCACTATTTTTAATATTTAGTATTTTTAATATAAATTTTTAATATTTCTTTATTATACACTAACGTTATACAGATAAGTAAAGTATATAAACATTAACACACCTAGGCATAGGTATAATTAACACTTTTACAACTAAGGCCTGGAAAATATTCGAAGCCTGTCTATAAAACTGTTGTAAAATTTTATTAAACAAAGCCTTTTTAAAAATGGTTATTCTTATTATATAATTATAGAATAAAACTAAATAATAATAATAATAAATAATTTATTTTGTCAAACATTAAAGTTACATTATACGATCAGATCAGTACGAGGTCACCTAGTAACCAAAATAATGCCTGTAACAGGTGGCTTCGCTCTTCCATAGCTAAAAATTAAAGCATTATTAACGAAATAAAGAAACTAATAGGGAATAATAAAGACAGTAAAAACATGATTTTAGTATCCTACTTTTTAATTTGATTTTAGTATGCTACCTATAATATAGCATTAATACATCAATAAATAAATGAATAAATGAATGTGTATAAGATAAGGGTGATCAAAAAGAAATGGAAAAAATAAATTTTATTTCTTGACGGCTCCGTGGCGTAGTGGCTTAGCAATTAGTTGCTGCCCTGGGGGCCGCGGGTTCAAATCCCGCACGGAACAAGTATTTGTATAGCCTGCACATAATTTCTCCGGGTCTGAATGTTTGTCCTTATGCAATTTATGTTTCTAAACTGCCTCCACGATACAGGAGAAAATCCTGTGTATAATAACATTTTTTTTTTAAAAAGACTTGTGTTTTTCAAACAATTTTCAGCTTGGTAGGGCTCTATAAAGCGAAAAGTTTATTCATTGGTCATTGTTACTGCCGTTATGTAGACACTAGTTACGATGCGTGCATATAAAATTTAAGCGTGCGTGCGTGCGATCACTCTGAGAGCTCGTAGCAAACTAAACGTGCGCCCAACGTGTGGACGCGGCGGCCAATACTCTGCCACAACCCTTTGATCTTTTGTAAAAAACCGACACCAGACGGATCTCGCGCCAACTTGTGGGCCATCGTCCCAATACGTACCAACGTAGCTTAAACACCCGCTCCACACGATGGCCATCGTTGTTGGCCAACACATTCGCCAGCGTGTTGGCCAACGTGTAGAGGCGGCATAAAGCACTTCTAGCAGACATAGAAGCTTCCAATTTGGAATACAACTATTGTTTAGTATAAAAATCAAGGAAAAATTAAAATATTTTGCAATTACCGTCCAGTTTTCGAGATACACCAACTGCATAAATAACTTTGAAATCCCATATAAGTACCTATATATGTATAATATAATGGAATAATAGGTGTATATAGGTACCTAGATATAACTATCTACAAAAAGAAATGAGATGCCATCAAACATAACTTATAAAAAAAAAGCCAAGTCTCGCAACTCAGTTCTTCTACCGTAAAAAGTTGTGAGATCCATGTAATACCAAGTCGGTTAATTTATTCAGTCCCTACTTAAGGGTCCTTCTCTCTTAAGTAATTACGTAATTAGCTAACCTAACAACATCTTATAGTGACCATATCAATATTAAAAATCTTTTATATTTTAAATAAATAAATTGACTTGGCAATCGCACTAAACAATTTAATTTAATATAATATGTATTACTTGAGAGATACATTGCGTTTTCATGCGATGGCCAAGTCAATCTATTTTATCAAGGTTATTTGATCAAGGTCAGACCAATAGTTTTTGAGTTATTCTTAAATAACTTATATTGAAGTCGGCTGTACAAAATTTTTAATTTAATGACTTATACTTTATAAATTTTTAAAATCAAAAAGTTTAGTTCTTTCAATATAATAATATTTTATATCATTATAATGTACGCGGCTTTAGGGTGACCCAAGGGCCACCCAGCCCCACCTTAACCTACTGTCTATCACTGATATTGCGAGTTTTGAGCCATAGTCTGAACTTTAAATCAGATACAACCATTTTTGAATAAGAATGTTGGTAAAACCCACTTTTACTTACTTACTTACTTACTTATCTTCACGCACAATCCCTGACGGGGTAGCCAGAAAGAACAGATCGCCAAGTGTCACGATCCTTACATACCTCTTTCGCTTCTTTCAGATTCATTATCTTCTTCATACATGCACGTCTAGGTATCCGAGTACTCTTGACCCTCCCCTCTTCGAGCAGTTTGCTCACATGGTCTTCGAAAGTTAGTCTCGGTCTACCTCGACACCTTTTAATATTAACTTTCGCGCTATATATTTTCTTCACCATTCGGTCTTCACTCATTCGCTCAACGTGCCCAAACCATCGAAGCACGCCCTTATCAATTTTTGTGATAAGGTCATCTTTCAAACCTGCCATATTGCGAATCTCTTCGTTTCGCTTTCGGTCTGCCATGGTAACTCCGCACATTTTACGAAGAGATCGCATCTCCACTGCATTCAACTTGCTTTTATGCTTCTTCTGGCACACCCAGGTTTCGCTGCCATATAACAAAGTCGGTACCAACACTGCGTTATGTATTGCAAGGCGTGCACTCTTCACTACGCCTTGCCTTTTGACTAACGCAGTCAGGGCACCATTGACTTTGTTCCCGGCAGCGACACGCCTGTCCACATCTAAATCACATCTTCCATCCCGGCTAAAAGCACTCCCCAAGTATACAATTTCATTTACTTGTTCTAGACATTCCTGATTTACCCATATTTCACACTTCGTTCTCTCTTCGTCCCTTTCAAATACCAGAACCTTAGTTTTATTAGCATTCAAGCGGAGACCTTTAATTTCACATTCCTCTTTCATACACGTGACTAATGCCTGCAGTTCTGCCTCTGATGGTGCAATAAGCACTGCATCATCAGCATACAGCAGACAACTTTTAACCACAAAAATCAGTCAAAATTGTTTTTGACTAAGGGAATCGCCTAAAACCATTTCTGCCTGATTTTCGCTATCAAAAGTGACAATAGAAACCATCCCTATCTAAATATTACTAAAAGTAATATGCGCGTAAAGTGCAATGTAGTGCGTGCGTACAATTCTACTCTAATATTATAAAGAGGTTAATTTGCTTGTACATACATAATATTATGTAAGTTTGTTTGCAGGAGATAATCCACGAAACTGCTGATCCGATTCTGAAAATTCTTACACTGATAGAAATATATAGACTCGATGAATTATAATTATTTTTACTATTCTCACTCGAGAACGATACAACGTTATAAATTTAATTTATATATTTACTAGCTGTTCTGTGCCCACTTTGCTGGGCGTCAAAAAATTTAACTTGTGATGAAAATTGTCTTGTGTGGTTCTTAGTACTGAGTGCTTAGGATTTATTTTCGGAATTTATTGACAAATATTGTGATTTCACAATAAAATATATTATTAATCACAATCAAATATAGCCTATGTCACTCAAATAATGTAGCATTCTTCTGGTGAAAGAATTTTTAAAATCGGTTCAGTAGTTCCAGAGATTACTTCCTACAAACAAACTTACAAACTTTACCTCTTTATAATATTAGTATAGATAAGAGTAATTTTATTTTTCGTTTGCTTAGCTTAGCATTGAAGTTTGTGAGTTGCGTTCGTTATAGTGCTGGCCTCAGAGAGAGCTATATGCTTCGAATTATTTAGCGTTGAAACTATGGGGCCTTGAGGACTTGAAGCACAGCGTTTGTACAGCGATATCCCGACAGATACTTTTATCAGTAGATCTGCCTCACAATACAACGAGGCAACTTAATCAGTCTTCTGAGCACCCTATCAGCAGCCAGTTAAGGTAGTATTTTTACTTAAGTTAAGTTATTATGTGTATTGTAAATTACGTTTTTATTTTAACACTGTATAATATTAATGCCGTGTAGTGGCGGTCAAGAATATCCACTACCCCATATTCTCCCGTGGGTGTCGTAAAAGGCGACAAAGGGAAACAGGCGGGAGATGGGCAGCAGCATCTTCCTGATAATAGCCAAAATTACAATAAAAAAACTGCGGTTGCCAACCCGCTCGCCAAGCGTGGGAACTATGGCAAATACCCCCCAATGATCAAAACAACACACAGACGGCCCCCAGTCCCCGGCGGCCACGCTATTCCTGGCTACAGTGGCGACCATGGTAACGGCGGGGCAGGGGGTGCTAAGAATTTCCGGTGGAGGTTCGGTTGCCACCTACGATGACTCGACCTGGCAACGTACAACGCACGCACCCTGAGGACTGACGAGAACATCGTGGAGCTGGAAGAAGAGATAGACAAGTTGCGCTGGCATATTATAGGATTATCCGAAGTCCGAAGAGAGGGGGAGGACACGGTAATCCTCGAATCCGGCAACTTGCTCTATCACCGGGAGGGCGATCATCTGTCCCAAGGAGGTGTCGGATTTATCGTCCACAAGTCTCTCGTTAACAACCTTGTAAAGATCGGGAGTGTGTCGACGAGGGTTGTGTATCTTATACTCAGAATCACCAAACGGTATTCGCTGAAGGTCATACAGGTTTACGCACCAACCTCGGCACACCCCGATGAGGAGGTGGAGGAAATGTATGAGGATATCTCTAGAGCCATGCATTCCTCCAAAACCCAATATACGGTGTTAATGGGAGACTTCAATGCAAAACTAGGCACAAGAGAGAACGGTGAGCTGAAAGTAGGGAAATTTGGAATAGGGCAACGGAACCCAAGGGGCCAGCAGCTGGCCGACTTCATGGAGAAAGAGGGACTCTTTATGATGAACTCTTTCTTCAAGAAGCGGCCCCACAGGAAGTGGACCTGGTCGAGCCCCGACGGTTCGACAAAAAATGAGATTGACTTCATTATGACGACCATACGACAACTGTTCAGTGATGTCTCAGTGATCGTGAGGGTGAAAACCGACAGCGATCACCGAATGGTTAGAGGCACACTGAACCTAAATGTTAAGTTGGAGAGGTCTCGTCTGATGAAGTTAACGCTCCGTCCCCCTCGTGCTCTAATCCAAAGTCCCGAAACCTTTCAGCTCGAGTTACAAAACCGTTTTCAGTGCCTAGAAGACTGCAATGAAGTGGACGATATGAATGACAAGCTCGTGGAAACTGTCCATGCGGTCGGAGCTAAGTTCTGCAAGACCCACCGCAGAAGAACACAAAAACTCTCCGATCACACTCTTAATCTCATGACTGTTAGACGGAAGATGAAGCTAAATTCTTCAACAGATTTGACAGCATATAGGCAACTGAACAGACAGATCTCCAAATGCATGCGGCGAGACTTACGCAACTTCAATACAGCTCGTATTGAAGAAGCGATCGAGCGGAACCAAGGCTCCAAAGTCTTTGCCAGAGATCTGTCTGCCAGAAAGAGCCAACTGTCAAAGCTGAAGACCGAATGTGGCAGCATCGTTTCCGGGGCACCTGAGATTTTGAGTGAGATTGAGAGGTTCTATGGCCAGCTGTACACGTCATCGTTGGAGCCACACGCAAGTGTGAGTAACGATCCAAGAGCGAGTCTTATTCGACACTATTCCGAAGATATCCCGGACGTCAGTCTGAGCGAGATTAGAATGGCTCTCCAGCACCTTAAAAACCGCAAGGCCCCAGGCGAGGATGGAATTACAGCGAAGCTTCTGAAAGCGGGTGGAAGAACGGTACTTGAAGTCCTTCGGAAGCTCTTTAATTCCGTCCTCCATGGTGGCATTACACCGGAGGCGTGGAGCAGAAGTGCGGTGGTCTTGTTCTTCAAGAAAGGTGACAACGCTCTCTTGAAGAACTACAGACCGATTTCCCTTCTGAGCCGCGTCTACGTGCTGTTTTCGAGAGTCATTACGAATCGTCTCGCGCGCAGACTTGACGACTTCCAGCCTCCCGAACAAGCCGGTTTCCGAAAGGGTTTTAGCACCATAGACTACATACATACCCTACGGCAAATTGTACAGAAGTCCGAGGAGTACAATTTGCCACTATGTCTGGCGTATGTGGACTATGAGAAAGCCTTTGATTCCGTCGAAATTTGGGCGGTGCTGCAGTCCCTTCAGCGGTGCCAAGTTGACTGTCGGTATATTGAAGTGCTGAAGTGTTTGTACAGTAGAGCTACGATGGCTATCCGAGTACAGAACCAGAGTACGAAACCTATCCAATTGCAGAGAGGTGTAAGACAGGGTGACGTTATATCCCCGAAACTCTTCACCGCTGCATTGGAAGACGTTTTCAAGCTTCTGGACTGGAAAGGATACGGAATTAACATCAATGGCGAGTACATCACTCACCTTTGATTTGCCGACGGCAAATCAAAGGTCCAAATAGTCCTCATGGCAGAATCGCTGGAGGAACTAAGCACTATGCTCAATGACCTCAATAGTGTCTCCCAACGGATAGGTCTTAAGATGAACATGGACAAAACAAAGATTATGTTTAATGTCCATGTCACACCTATGCCGGTAGTTGTTGGGAGCACTAAGCTCGAAGTTGTTGACGAGTATTAGTTTACCTGGGACAAATAGTCCGACTAGGTAAGTCCAACTTCGACCGAGAGGTCAATCGACGGATTCAACTCGGCTGGGCAGCGTTCGGGAAGCTACGACACATCTTCTCGTCAGAAATACCTCAAAACCTTAAAACAAAATTGTACAACCAGTGCGTGTTGCCAGTGATGACTTACGGAACTGAGACGTGGTCCTTCACTGCTGGCCGTATGAGGAAGCTCAAGGTCGCTCAGCGAGCTATGGAGAGGGCTATGCTCGGAGTTTCTCTGCGTGATAAACTTAGGAATGAGGATATCCGCAGTAGAACCAGAGTAACCGACATAGCCCAACGGATTAGTAAGCTGAAGTGGCAGTGGGCCGGCCATATAGCTCGAAGAACCGACAACCGATGGGGAAGAAAGGTTCTCGAGTGGCAGCTTCGTACCGGTAGGCGAAGTGTAGGGCGTCCCCACACAAGATGGAATGACGACCTGGTAAGACATGCAGGAAGTCGATGGATGCAGGTGGCTTGGGGCCGTGCTTTGTGGCATTTTTTGGGGGAGGCCTGTGTTCAGCAGTGGACTTGTGAAGGGCTGTAATGATGAAATGATGATAATATTAATAATTTAAATAAAGTTGCAGGTATCTTCGCGATGTTTCCCTTCAACTTACCTATCACGAGCAGCATGAAGGACAATTAGTTTAGTGCTGCACATAGGCATCTACCCAAGAAGGATTCGCGGTCCTTTTCACGATTGCCTTGCGCGCTTTACCAAAAAAATATGATGAAATTTTTAACAGTGGTAGAGCCACGCGGCGGCTTTTGCTGTCGCACGGATGGGCCGGCTCGAACCGGGGTGGTACCACGACCTCACAGAAAACCAGCGTGAAGTAGAAATTTACCTCTGCGTTTCGCTTGGTGAGTGCAGGTGGCCGGAGGCCCTTTTTACTGGAAATGAGGCATTCCAACTTAGTCCTCACGGGTGACAACGCATCTACATTTTGATTTGTAATAGA
The DNA here is from genome assembly GCA_033319125.1 of Parnassius glacialis. NCBI lineage: Eukaryota > Metazoa > Arthropoda > Insecta > Lepidoptera > Papilionidae > Parnassius > Parnassius glacialis. Next base: position 10,771,015 of record JAVANC010000011.1, on the reverse strand, counting down.
GGATAGATGTAGATGTCTATGGGCCGCAGCAACCACTTACCATCAGGTGGACTGTGTGCTCGTTTGTCACCCTTATCATATAAAAAAAAAAAATATTCAAAAAATTGCATTCCAGACAATGGGACGTTTATTAGGTGTCTTAACGTTCATCATCATTTCAACGGCTTTTAAATTAATGATATGAAGTTCCGAATTTGCGTAGCTCAGTCATAGTATAAAGAGCGGGAAGTAGGTTATCTTCATACAAACGCACTGCGCGGGGCTTGTATGTGTGCGCCATAGTATCTATGAGGCGCCGCACGCACACTTAAACACAATCTCGGAATGTTTCTCACTACGCCAGTCTGGGCTAACACCGCACGAGGTTCGCGCGTTACGACTTTTGGCATCGCTAAATGAATGAAAAATGTGTGATAATCGCAGGAGAACGTATTGCTGTGTGTTTGGGTGTCTTAATAATTCATCGATTCCAGAATTGTCTCTTTTCAGATTACCTATTGAAAAGGACAGGTCACTTATTATAGCATATAATTTTTACTTGACGATGAGATACCTACTTACTTATTTTTGTTGTATTAGTTGTCTATCAGACAGGAAGAATAGTAACTAAGTATCTATTTACGGTTATAAAATCGTAATTAATTATATTTTTGCAAAAGTTATTTATAAGGATGCGGATATATTACACATTAAAGTTTAATAACAAGTCGTTTCGTAATAGTCGAAACCGAAGAAAGTATTTTTCTGTAGCTAATTTGTAATTTTGTAATTAATGTGTGATTCAATATATATATATGCTTGTATTAATTAAAAATAAATATTAATATGGTCCTTTATGTGTGCAAATACTATATTATGCCTATTAAAAATAAAAAGTAACTAGAATATACTAAGTAAATAATTTAAACACGAGCTCACACACCGCCCCGCCGGTTTAGTTTATCCCTTTTTTTATAAATAATACTGCTCTGAATCTTAATACATTTCTGTATTTGTTAGGAAAACCATTGTTGAACTTTATCGACTAATGATCACTGAATTAGTTATACAGAGATGTATTATTTTTGGCAAGGGCCGGGCTTTAAACTAATGATTTGGTGACAATGACAACCCTGAGACAGTAGGCAATTATATCGCGGATTGGGCCGGAGACAGCCTACTTGGTGTCTTTATACTATGGCTCAGTGGTCCGTCCGCGTCCGCTATTAATTTCACAGTAGGTATGCGAGCAATCGCCGGTTTGTTATTGCCAAATGCCAATGGAGTTTGTTATTGCAATTTTAAACGCTGATTTATCACGTGCTCAGCGGTGAAAGACAACATTGTGGGGAAACCTGCATATTATGCTAAAGCTTGTGTTCAGTAGTGGGACGTGCGTGTACGCTGTGTTTATTATTAATTATTTATTATTATCACAGCTTTCAAATTGTAAATACAAGCAGGCATATATTTTAATTATGAATGACGCGAGAAGACTTAGGTAACCACAGAATAAAATAATGGTACCTACAGGGTACCTACTATTTTATAAATAATTTATTACCACATAAAAAACTTATTTTGATAGTATTCTTATAATATATTTAGCTAAAAATTATGTGCGCACGTTAACAATCTGTTTCTCTGTTAACAATGGCATTTTATTTATTGTAAATTGTAATATATGGTATTGAAATTCATTAAACACCATGCAGTAATTTTTATTTCTTCAAATCGTTATGTATGGATATCATAATGAAATAGAATATAAAATAAAACAATTCTTCCTTAAATACAATTTTTTTATAGAGCCGTAAAGGTGAGCGAACATTCAATAACGACAAAGTTTAAAAACCAACTACTTACATCTTTAAAAATAGTAATGCGCTTAGTTTGACGTAAACAGAATTATTTAAATATTTAAAAATTATTTGTGGTCATCATTAAAAAAGCGACCATTGCGTTTGATGAAATTGAATGATGATATGTTAAAGATTCGGATCAATCAATAAAGATAGAGGAAGCACATTTCAAGTGATGCCGAACATATGCTCAACTTCTTGACACGTACTAATCCACACATCTTTCTTCTTTCTTCATTTAACAGTCCATAAAAGTTCACTGCTGGATAATTATATGCACCTAAAATCATGTTGTTGCTTATAAATTATTTTAGGTGACCATGCGGCTCACCTGATGGTAAGTGACTACCGCTGCATATATATGTATACGTTACGTGTACGTTAATGCGTATTTATACAATAATGTGAGCACGGTTTTGGCTTGGTATTTGCGTCACTTGAAATTCAAATACGCAGCGCTCCATCTTTTTTGTTTGTCGGTTAGAGGTTGAAGAAGACGTAATTAATCGAATCCAAGGTACTAAAAAGAATAAAACAATTTCCACATAATTTAGAGCTACCGAAGTTGGTGCTAAAGTAATCTATGGAAAAGCTTAGCCCCGACTTCAGAAGCTATTAATAATGTAATTTATTTATACTTTTTACTTTTTTAAAGTAACCTTTTTAATTTTCAATAAAAGTTAATTTAATGTCGCTTTTGAGTAAACTAAGAAATATAAACTCAAAAGCTAACAGAATGTCGACTAAATAATTACATTAAAACAACATTCTCTTTGGGGGTGAACTCTTCTCTTCAAGTTTTAAAAATGTCTACCCGTGAGGTATAGCATATTTAATAAAAAAGATCAACTTTATTATCAGAATAATTCGTTAACTCAATTTGGTGAGCATTAAATCGTGCGGTTTTGTAATTTTTGGTACATAGTACAATTGGTGCATTTCTGGTATGCGTTCAAATACTAGCCACGGAGTAACTGTAGGACCCTACCACACATGGTTTGGTTTTTTGACGTGACAACGTCTTATAATTCGATGAAGCTAGCTGCACGCACGAAAAAACATGACTCATACGGCGTTGCCTCGCTCTGAGGCGTTCCATTTAAGGCTTGAAGTGCAATCGAGAGCGCGGAACGAGCGACAAGGAGGCACAATCGGCGTTGTCACGTTCAACTATCGTCAGTAAACCGACTTTACAGATAACCGATTTTTTTTTATAGAAGAGGGGGCAAACGAGTACGCGGTTCACCTGATGGTTAGTGTCGACCGCCGCCCATGAACAACTGCAACACCAGAGCAATTGCAGGCGCATTGCCAATCCTTTAAAAAGTAGTAAGCTCGTTTCTTGAAGTTTGTAGATCACTGCTTTTCATTTTAAAATCAAATACTTTTTATTATATTTTTAATGAAGCTGACTACTGCAGTCCATGGACACCTGCAACCGACGTCCAACAAGAAGTCTACAGATGTGTATTCACTTCTGAGGTCTAAGATGCAATGCCTGACAGCCTGTAATTTTACTAGATGTATATACCCGGAACAAAAAGTGCAAGCCCTGATATTTGGTGGCAGATATAGATAAGAGAGTCCTACCATCAGTTTGCTTAAAATAATATCGGGAAACTTACGACGATACCCAAAAAGATTGTATTTTAAATATTTTTTTTTTAAATTATTATTCGCAAATGGGGTGACACTGACATCGCTCCAGAAACATTCACAACAAAGCTTAGTTTAATGGCTACGAAATTATCAATCTCAAACATCATACCTACAAAGAATAAAAAAGAAAAGAAGTTTAACATATCAGTTATTGTACCTATTTCTACAGACTACGGACCTTGGCTGCTCAGATTTCAAAAAATCGTGCTAATCACCGCCCTTATTTTTCTTCTTCGTCAGCCCATAAAAACTTTTGTTGGACATGAACTATTCCTCCCATTATAGGGGGCTGGTTTTGCCATAATTTTCAGGCGTAGCGGGCGGATTGACAATCTCAGTACCAGTCGTCTACGTTTTATCACCGTTACCACCACTACTTTATATTCTAAACCGCTGAACTTAATATATGAAACTCAATTACACCTTTAAGTGTAAATTCTGTTAAGTAAGGCAATCATTTCGCCATCTACAGGAAGCTCTTCGATTTTCTGCTATTTTATAGTTAGGTACTGATACTTACGATGTGACTTATGCACATAATTTTGGCATAAAAAGATAACTTTGTGGTCTATAAAATGTATGTGTGTGGTGTATAAAATGTATAGTGTCAGTATTTAAATTGTATAAAGCGGACGCAGATGACTATATACCGCAATCTTGTTAAATTTAATAAGGACGCGACATCTATTATTAACAAACAAAATCACAGTGTTTGAACGTATTTTCACTATTCAACGCTAGATGTCGCATAAATTTAAAATAAAATCAAATAAAAAGATTGCCCGTAAATTATGGAATAATAATTAATAATAATTTTATTACATCAGTAATTTATATGGGCCAATGAACCATCCAGATTGTGGCCTATCCAGAAAATCCAGATTTCGCCAAAGCCCCGAAAATAACTGAGATAGAGCACGAGAACGTGACTTGTGTCACTGAGAAGTGTCTTGCAGTCACGTTCTCGCGCTTTACCGAGAGATGTCGATTTATTCGCCCGATTAAAAGTGATTCTCAGGCGAGAAAACAGAATTAAATCGTTGTCTGGATATTCGGTCTCATAAAAGTGTTCTGAATTCAGTCTCATTGCAACAGAGTAATTTCAATATAGCTCAGTGCGAGAAAATCGGGTAACAAAGAAATACCTAGGTACAAACTGCGGTGGTGTAGAGTAGAATAGATGAGATTTAGACTATTATTGACATAAATCTAAAACTTAAACGTGGTAGAATCATGCTGCAGCTATATTAGTAGTATAGTTGTAGCACGAATGGGTCGACTCCGCTGGGGAAGGACCACGCTCTCACAGAATACCAGCGTAAAATAGCAGCTTAACACTGCTGTGTTTTGTATGGTGAGTGTAGAGAACCGGAAACCCTTTTTACTGAAAAAGAGGCATTCCATCTTAGTCCTCACGGGTGACAACGCATCTGCATTTTGATTCGCAAACGAGGATAGATGTAGATGTCTATGGGTCACAGCAACCACTTACCATCAGGTGGACTGTGTGCTCGTTTGTCACCCTATCCTATAAAAAAAAATAAAGTAACGCGGGCCGCTGATGTACCGGACATTAAATACTAAAGAGGCGTAGACTAGACTGCACATGAGTACAGAGTATTTAACTTTAGTTACGTACCTAGTACTATTATTTATTTTGTGTTTCAATGCTTTTATCACACTAAGGCTCCTGCTACCGTATAAAATTACTTTAATCTTTTACTGAGACCTTTTTGAACTCGTGTATCTTCTGTGTTTAAACCCCTGAGTAACAGTGTTCTGTGGCTGAGACCCACAGACCATAAAACACTATTTACCTAAGTCCGGCTTTTAAATCCTTTATTTGGCGTGTGTGAGTATAGATAGAGACAGTGAGCAGCATCGTGAACTAAATAGAGGCGACGCCATTTTCAATCCCATTCTTTAACTGCACGGGTACTACACTTACTCTGTATTCCCTCACTCTCGTGATCCGATGGGAATCCTTTGTACACGACCAGATAGATCAAACGCAAGACCAATGGCTTTATGTGCTTTCCGAGGAACGGAGGTAAAACATATAAATATATATTTATACAGTGGTAGAGCCACGCGGCAGCTTTTGCTGTCGCACGGATGGGCCGGCTCGAACAGGGATGGTACCACGACCTCACAGAAAACCAGCGTGAAGTAGAGGTTTACCTATGCGTTTCGCTTGGTGAGTGCAGGTGGCCGGAGGCCCTTTTTACTGGAAATGAGGCATTCCATCTTAGTCCTCACGGGTGACAACGCATCTACATTGATTGATTTGTAATAGAGGATAGATGTAGATAGACATCTACCACTTACCTTCAGGTGGACTGTGTGCTCGTTTGTCACTCTTATCCTATAAAAAAAAACATCGCCATTTTCCTGAGTCCGTGCTGCTTGGGTAGACCTTGACTTCTTCTTATTAATTTTTAACAATTTTAAATTAATTAGCCCAGTTTCTACACGGATATTGGCTAATTAATTTATAAGATCTTTAATTTATTTTCTATTATACCTGTGTTATGGTTCTTTAAATACCTAGCCTCTCTTCTTTCTTTTATTAATTTCGTCCGTAATTAAATATTAATATTATATTTAAAAAAAAATCCTCCTGTAAAATAGTAAGCAATAACGATATTACGTAAAGGTTACATACAACTGTGTTATAATGTCAAATCAGCACGAAAACTATCGACATAGGACGCTAAATGCAAGTGTCACCATTTATAATTTTACCACATAGGTTATTAACGGACGCTAGACATTAACGTTAGGTGAAGCACCAGCATAAAAATGGCGTCAATTTGTTACGCAACAATTAACAGTATTAGGTAGTGTAATCTCTTGACGTAAATTACGTCCAGTTTCAAGTGATTACACTATCGGGAAGCACGTGCAATATCTGGTAACATATGTGTTATCTCCGTTATTTAACAGGGTAAATAGTTAAAATCTTTGAGAAAATTTACAGCTGTTTTGTGTTATTTCATCCTGACGACTACATAAAAAAAATTTAACAGAAAAAGTAAGTAAAAACAACATCATCACTGATTTACGAATAATTTACTACGTGTTTCACTTACAAAAATAACATGAAATACCGTTAACTGAGTCCGCTCAAGTGCTGCGCCTGCGCGTGACAATTTGGACGAGGCCACACTGATATCATTCATTCATTTCATTCATTAACTGAACGTCATTGAACGTGCTGTCAGAGCGCTAAATATTTATCATTATCCTAAATGATAATTATTAGCTATTAGTATAGTATATGAATCCTTACTTACTTATACTATTCTACAGAGTACACTGTACACATACATAATATAACTACATGCCGATGCCTTACAGCCAAAATGAATAACCGCCACTTTACAAACATTATTATACAAAAAAAATCGTATAAATTCTGTTACAGCTTCTGAAAGCTTAAAAAATGTAGCTTTTAAGTTATTTTTCTACAACTAATTTACAAACAAAAAATGAGTGTCGTCGAACATTCAGTTGGAACGAAGGTCCTTTCGTAGTATGTTATTATTGATAAACGTATTATATTATTGATTAACAAGTACAAACAATTAAATAATACAAATAAAAAATTTTTGCACACTATGACACAAGGGGTAGTGACGAAAAAATCTTACACTTTTTGTCGCCTAGCTCCCGTCCGCCAAACTCGCACCGTCCGTTGGAACTTCGTTCCAAAAAAATGAGTATGTTCAGATGACAGGCGTTGTCACGCTTACAAGTACAACTGCGAAGTTATTACTATCTATAACTAGCTGTGCCCCGCGGTTTCATCCGCGTCATCACGTGTCCGAGATGCGCGGCGTGACAAGATACCTAGTTCAAGCATTTTATAATTGCAATCAAATATTTTATTTGATAGTAATGTATGGAATAATTGGCATAATTAATGAAGTACTTTCATTTTATCTGTCGGCATTTTATGTACCCTTGAGACTAAAACGTAAACACGCAGAAAAAAGCCGATTGTAACGATATAATATCTTTTATTTAATTATTTATTTTATTATATCCACTTACTACTATCATTACAGGATTGCCCTAATACGATAGATAAGTCAGACTTTAGTTATGTTAGATATCATAAGTATATTAACTAAAACAGAAAAGAACGAGTTCACAAAGGCTACCTTGTCATTTCTGTTTTAAGAAATGACAAGGTAGCCTTTGTGAACTCGTTCTTTTGAAGTTCGTTTGAGAACATCAAATCAATGATGATTCCGCAAAAAATGTCGCTTATGCCTTTTTGGCTATAAGACATCGATATATTATATGCTTTAGTTGTATCCTTATTTGCTTCAGGTGGAGATAAAAACCTTATAAATTGAATAAAAATTACTTATTCCTCGAGACATGACGCTGAAAAAGGTTCTTATAGTTAGTAAAACGTTTCCAGCGATTGGTTTAGAGATATTAAAAAGGAAGTAAGTATTTTATACATTTTTTGTTATTAAATTTTCTTCTTGCGATATGATACTAAAATGTGTGTAAAAATATTATAACTTTTGATGTAAATAATATCAATCGTGTAGTGGCGGTGTGAGAATATCTATTACCCTATATCATCCCGTGGGTATCTTATGAGGCGGCAGAGGAAAACAAACTAGAAAATGGGCAGCAGCGTCTTCCTAATAACAAACAAAAATTTTAAAAAAAACTGGCAACTATAGCAAATATTTATGAGGCAATCTATGAGGGAGGCCTATGTTCAGCAGTGGAATTTTGATAACCTGTAAAGTTAAGGTTATGATGTATTAGTCATTGCGGGTGGCGTTACAGAATCTATAAACCCATTTCGTCCCCCGGATTTTGTAAGAGCTAATTATGCGAAAATATAAAGATGCCTATAGTCTTCTATAGATGGCGTTATATCTACTTTTTTTTAATAAGGGTGACAATCGAGCACACAGACCTCTAGATCATCTCGATTAAGAATGAAAATGCAGATACGTTGTCACCTCTGAGGACAAAGATAGAAAACCTCGGTTCTCTACACTCACCATACGAAACACAGCAGCATTAAGCTGCTATTTTCGTTGTTCTGTGAGAGAGAACATGTAGCATACATATATAGCTGTAGCGTGGCTCTACCAAGTTTACTTTAAGAGAGCCGGGTAACCAGAATGAAAAAGGCCTACGAAAGACGGGTAAAGTTTAAACATTATTTTATCTCTGACGTAAGCGACAATGTACAACGCCATCTATGGGAAGTCATAAGATTTTAGTGACGTTTCACATAGTCTCCTCTTAGAACATCCATGAAACGAAATAGAGTGATGATAAATTCTATATTCTATCACACTGTCATCACGCGTTAGGCGCGTTTATCCTAATGATTTCTTATGTTTACGCGAACACTACACATTTAAATTAAACTAGGTTTTACGGATTCGCGTATATTAACTTATTTTATACTTATATCAAAAAGTATAATTTTAATATGGAAGTAGCCGTAGTTAACTATGACACTGGGACGTCGAACACCTCAGTCCAGCTACATGACCATGGGTGCTGTAAATTACTCGAAACGGGAATACTATATATTTTAAAAGTAAAAATTTTGTACAACCGACTTCAATATAAATTATTAAGAATAACTCAAAAAATATAGGTCCGACCTTAATCAAATTTATGTGGTACTACATGTGAAGGAGCAGCTTTCAAATAAAAAAAGAATCATCTAAATCGGTTCACCCAGTAAAAAGTTATGCGGTAACACACATAAAAAACATACCTACAGTCGAATTGAGTACCGGCTCCTTTTTGAAGTCGGTAGAAAATAAGTTATTAGACGCTATAAAATCACTAAAAACTAGTTTTATTTAAATCACTTAACGTAACTTACCTTAATTCACTTATACATGTGAAAATATGTAGGTGGCATTAGTCGATCTTCGAGACGATCACAAATTTGTCTTCCACCATGGCAATTTTGGAAAAGCCTTCTTACATTAGTCAAATGATGGATACGAACTCATGAGTTTTAGCTTCACCGTCTATACCCTTAACCTTTAAAGTTTAAGTACTTTAATCATTAAAGATTAAAGTTTAATGTTTAAGGGTATGGACGACAACTTAATCACGAAAATATTCATATTATACAGGATCCGATAGTAGGTATTTGACTGTACATCAAGCTGTAATGGCAGTCAGCCGGCCATAATACTCAAAGAACTGACTACTGATGGGGAAGGAAAGTTCTCAAGTACCTTTTTTTTTAGTTGATTTAACCTAGTGTTGGGTAACTAATCCAATGAGGATAAAGTGACCACCTGATGAAACATGCAGGGAGTCGAGAAATGAATGTGGCTCAGGACCGCAGTTCAGTAGTGGACTCGTGATGTAATGAAATGATGAACGTTTGTGAATAATATGTTTTGATCTTTTAAGAACGGAGCCTTTTGTTGTTCCATTTTTTGAACATGAACCGGAGAGTTTGCCAGAAATTAAGAAGACAATAAAGAAAGGCTACGACGCTGTTATATGGAACACTAAACATCGACTTACAAGAGACATATTAGATCTAGCAGGTAAGACCAAAGATCCTTAGTACACAAGCAAACACAGTTGCACTCTCTATTCTCTCACTCTCATAGCTCGAAAGGACGGTCCGACTTTACGTGACATGGTTGCGAAACTGCCAACTTCCTGACGCCGGGCTGCCATTGAGAATGTCTTTATAGACACATAAATCCGATAACTGATTTTGGCCTGACCTGGGATTCGAATCTAAGATCACCTGATTGACAGTCAGCAAAAAAAATTAAAAAAACCATATAAAAGACTTAATAATTACAGTCAGCTTGTGCTCAGCAGAGAAACTTATGTGAGCCTACAAGTTTTTTTTTATAGGATAGGGTGACAAACGAGCACGCAGTCCACCTGATGGTAAGTGGTTGCTATGGCCCTTAGACATCTACATTTATCCTCGTTTGCGAATCAAAATGCAGATGCGTTGTCAACCGTGAGGACTAAGATGGAATGCCTCTTTTCCAGTAAAAAGGTTCTCCGGTGTTCTACACTCACCATACGAAACACAGCGGTGTTAAGCTGCTATTTTACGCTGGTACTTTGTGAGAGCGTGGTCCTACCCCGATCGAGCCGACCCATTCATGCTACAACTATACTACTAATATAGTTGCAGCATGGCTCTACTATGTTTATTAGTGACGACCAACGAGAAACTCCGTCTGGGTCTGAGGCATTCCATCTTAGTCCTCACGGGTGACAACGCATCTGCATTTTGATTCGCGTACGAGGATAGATGAGCGGATTTCAAATAAAATGACCATATGAAAACTGCGCTGTCCACTTACTTTTTCTATAGTTTATTCATAAGGGAATCAAGTTTTTTGTTTTTGTCGGTAACAAAATAGATAGGAAACATATAAATATTATTTTGAAATTAAAAAAAAACTAAATAAACCTGCAAAATATTGCCATAAAGTAAACATTTATGTTGACGAAACCATTAATTTCAACATGTCCACCCTATACCTTGCCAACAAAAAGATCTGATTTAGACAATTTTTTGTTAAAACAGTTCATCTATTTGACATTTATATTGAAAACATTATTCAAGAGCACAAAATTAATGCATTTTTTAGAGTTTTCTAGAAGAAATAAAATAGATAATTCATTTTAATTGTTGTCCTCAAAAACAAGGTTGGCGGAATTTTCCTTTACGTAACGCATGTAACAGGTACTACCAAGTGAATATATATTAAGTTTATAGATTTTTCGCACTTCAGGTAACATTTTCAAAGTAAACGTCAAACAAAGTTTGAACGTCTATCTGCCAATTTGACGTAAATCGTTACGAAACGCGATGGTGATTGTGTGTTATAAAATTTTGTTCCATTACGAATTCGTGTTTTCTCAGGTAAGAAGGTTCCTACGTTTTGTTCTTTCCTTAATTTTCTCTCAAAACAGTATAATGTTGATAATTTGTAACATAAATGCCTTATATTCATTATTTTTTACTTAAAAATGATTGATTTATATTTCAAGCCCACTTTTCGTAACATCAATTACATAACGTTACATATTAGCGGAACTAATTTTGTTACGTAACAGAATTATAAGGGCATGTCTAGCTTTGTATTAGAGTAGGTAGTTTGTCTGAATATGTCTGCAGCTACAAAATATGTTTTTTTTTCATCTTTCAGTTACTTTTAAAAGTTATCTTTTCAAAATATACCTACAAACAGAATGCCTCTCACTGGGGCCGAACGAGCAAAACGATTCCGAGAAAATATAAAAAAAGGTAAAGAAAAGTATGAAGTTTACAAGAAAAAAGAATTAGAATGAGTAAAAAAAATGTCGAAAAAGAATAAATGAGCTCAGCGAAGAAGAAAAAAAGAAGACAGTGGAGAAATCAAAATAGGAATCAAAACAGCAAAATAAGAAAAAAAAGTATCTTCTGAAGAAAGAAAATAATAAAGTAAGACTTCTGAACCAAGAAACATTAAAATTTGCAATCGTTTGAAGGAGATAATATTTTTTCGCGATCGATCGATGCGATGCAATGGAAAAAAAAATCAGGAAAGATTTTACTTATTAGTAGGACGATTTTTTAAGTTCCTATATTTTATAAAAGTATTGCTATAGTATTATACTAAGTAGAGATTGAATCTTTTGAATTTTTAATTTTGTACTAAAACGTAACCCTTAATATATTATTAATATTAAAAGAACTTTAAGTATTGTTTCTTTATTGTTTTTTTTTAATATATTTCATACGCTGAAATATTTTTAGGTTTGATGACTCAAATAGCTAAAAAAATTTCCGGGTGTGAATTATTTTTACAGACTTGAATCTTTTTTAATTTTATAAGTCACCAATCTTAAGAACATTTTTTTAAATAACCATAAGTATTTAATGAAGACTGAATTGTAGACAAAATTTTTAAAATTATAGTAATTAAGTATTATTTTTAGTACTTAAAGCTTAAAGCTTAGTTTTTAAAAAGATTTTTCTTTGATTTCATTCAAACAATAAATTTTATATGAATAATAATAGTTTTACTTTATTAAAACTATATACTATATAATACATACTGGAGTATGCGGTCACTTAAATTGGATTTTTGTGAATATTATTAAAACATTCTTAATATTTTTTACATTATCGGACAATTTATTAAATTTACCATCGAAATATCCACATTTAAGTCCATTACGATTTATGAAAAATATTAGGTTCCGCTTACGTAACGGGTCATTTTATTTGAAATCCGCTCAGATGTAGATGTCTATGGGCCACAGCAACCACTCACCATCAGGCGGACTGTGTGCTCGTTAGTCGCACTATTCAGGGCCGGATTAACCTTTAGGCAGAGTAGGCAACTGCGTAGGGGCCCCGCATCGGGTAGGGGCCCGCGCGCGCACAAATATAATGGAAAATGTTTCATGCAGAGAATGCCCATTAATGTATGGAATCCCGTACCATGTTGCATCAAAATCAAACTTTGTATTTAATGAACTACACTGATCATATTAACTCCTACAAGTTATTTTTTTTACAAAAACCTGGGTTTTGGAGTTATTTTATAAAATCGAAAATAACCTAAAAACTAATTCTGTGTTTTTTCGACGCTACCAACGACCAATTTTAAATAGACACGTTCAACACAGACGAACTTTATGGCTCTAAAAACAGAGTTATCCACTAATATCAGTAAGAATTAAATCAACATATAGCCATGCTACAGGATGCGTGACTGAAACTCGGAGATTTGCACCTTTTTTTTGCGCCCAGAAGCAATGAAAAGGGCTACCCTCCGGGAAGCGAGGTGGTGAATGCTCTAAGCATACCACGACAGTCGGCTGCGTGGTTATGTGGAACTCACTGCGAAACCTAAGTGCCTACCCACTAAACACCACCTGGAGAGTGACATTGGCTTGTATGGCCTATGTTCAGCAGTGGACTTGTGAAGGGCTGTAATGATGATGATGATGATGACTGTGATTACACTACCACACTAAAACCAATAAAACAATCATAAGGGTGATCAGTCAGACTGAAAAAAAATGCTTGTTGAATCCTAGTGTCTTGAACAATAACCCTTTTATAATCTTAAGATACTATTCATGACAGACACTATTGCCATGGTCATGTTATTGTCGTGAATTGATTAAGGGATAGAAAAAATAAAACAAACAAGTCCATTTTTAATAATAGCTTTTGGGTTTTTTTTAACAGCGATTAAAAGTCAAAAACATTTATTTATAATATACATTTACTTAAATCATACATTCATCATACTTCTAATCAATAAATACATGTGATATGTACGACTGTTGACATGTCTAGATTTAATCCTAAGTTCAATGGAACAAACTCATTAACTAAACACTCTCAGGCCTTAATCATTAAGCATTCTACGGTGACACGAGATTTATTAAAGAGAATTGCCAACCTTTCATTACTATCACCAGTTCTCAGCTTAACTAAGTAAATGCTTAAAGCAATTGTGGCCACGATTGCCACAATTGCTTTAAGTATTCTAAGTAGTGTATCAGTTTAACAAATCATAAAACTGATCCGAGTTCATACCAAGCCAAAAGTGACACAAATATGTAGACATAATAAATATATTTGAGAAATCTATATGGTAATAGGCAGCTCGCTGCATTATATTCATTATTGTGTCAAATTAACTACCGGTAAAATCTCTTAACTGGGAAGATAATTCGCTCCAACGGTGATAATCCAGGTGAATTTATAATTAAGTAATAACAGATTCTTTATAGATGGAGGTACCAGTAAACGTTCTGTTTCAAAACAATTAACAAATATACAGTGATTGGATGTGCTAGCGGTACGCTTATACATAGAAGACATGATTGTTGGATTTGATCTAACTTGGTGTGTAGTGTGTAGTGTAACAGTGTGTAGGTTTTGTTGTGGAAGAGGGGGCAGCTCAGGAATATTGAGATGCCCACTTGATCACAACATTGCACTTCTCTAGTAGCTGATCTCCAACAAGCAGCACATACTCTTTCCAATCTTGAGATCTAAAAAAATAACATGATTAAACATATAATACAAAATATTTCACAATAGGTTATAAACTTGATAAAAGTTTGTACTATAATGTGATGTAACTGTTAGGAATACATGATAATGATCTTGCAATAATTGTGTCAAAATAGATAATATTATCTAATACCTACAACATTATTTATTTGTGAAAGCTTCACTTATTGGGACTCAATATAATAAACACATCTAATAATACTATTATCACTATCAACTATAGAAGATTGGAGAAAAGTAGAACATTAAAAAGAATTTGATTTTTTTTATATTACAACAAATAAAAATATTTACCAAATGCAGCTGAACATGTCTAACTAAAATGTTTCTCTCTTGTCAATCTTGTCTTACAAGATATGTTCTAGTTGCACGTAGAATAGAATTGCCACAAGAAAAACATAATTTTCTATGACCAAAAGCAGGCAATCCTTCAATGATTGTGTTTGCTCCATCTTGAAGCAGTGACAAACACTGTACAAAGCACACAATCTGAAGACAACTGAAATAAAAACCATAAATAAAAAAGTGTGTTATTACACCTTGTGGCGTTATCTATCTTCTGTAACATATTCACAGAAGTTACACCTGTATGTAACCCTAATCAAGGGTAAAGCTTTTTTGGCCTCAAACAGGTTCAATTTTTGTTATTTTTTGTGCGAGTCTAAAAGAAATATTTCTTTCATTCTATAAAAATGTTTTGTAAGATGGTGGAGATCTGACATTCTTAGGTATATATTCAAAGAATAAAATAAGATCTGCTTACCTGAGTAGGAGTTATCCACGACTGTAACAAGTTAATCATTGGAGTAGACGCTTGTTCTAATGAATGTGTAGGTAGATTTCTGGGTATCAAAAATGAACAATTGATATATCGTTGGTTTTGTCGGGTGACTGACGGTATCAATTGTTCGACCCCATGACTCGACATATTTGCTCAATTAAATGCACAGAAAAAGTTCACAAAATACAACAAACGCAAAGTTAGTGTTAATGCGTCATTACAAATGTCAGACTCGGAAACTATAAGTATAAACCATAAACTAGGCATGTCGATTCGAAAAATCGATTATTTAGGGTACTACAATCGATTTTCGTGAATATATATATATATATATATTTGCATTTACTTATAATATTATATCATAACCTGTTTTGTTACATATAATGTGTATTAATTTTAGTTTCAATTTTTTTTTCTTTTCTTTTGATTGCTACACCTACGACAAACTCTCACCACTCCATGGGTTGACTGGTAGAGAATACCTTTAGGCATTATGTCTGTCCTTTGTATCCTTTTTTTTTCTAAAAAATCTAAAAAATAAAATAAAAAATTTTCAGATCGATGTGCGAAATTACATCGAATCGATCCAAAAACCTCGCGAATCGTTCTGATTCAAGAACTAGCGATAAAGTAACTAAACTGGTTGCAATCTATTACTTTTTTATTTTTTTTTTGCTGTAGTCGGATGCATAAACAACTGGTCGTTCTTGGTGGTTAATTTGAACACATAAAATAAATATTTATGAGCTCATCCAAAGATGTTGTTACTTACTTTACTTACTAATAATAAAAAAGTTGACATTGTTATTTCTAATCTAACCCGTGGATTACAGCCTCTAACCTTATCTGTGCTTTTTATATACTTATCTATTAGAGGAGTTTTGGCGGGAACTTGACCGGCTGATTGCTGTTCCTGTACTATTATTTAAATAATGGTTTTAAGTGGATTTTGTTATGTTAAAGTGGTACGAATTTGCATATTAAATGTCTGCGCATGTGAACTATTAGCGATAACGGTGCAACAAGTACTTCGATAGTGATGTGAATCTCAAAATAATGCGTCTGTCTGCTTAGCGACCTTGACATACTATTACCAACTATCTGCTGGCTCAAGTGGCCGTCAAAATCTACTAAAAACTACGCGATGTGGTGCATCAACATGTTGTGAAGCAGTGTATTATAAAATATCACTTGATAGCTTAAAGGTCAACAAGCATCCAAGCCAAAAATCAAAGTAAAAATAATATTTATTAAAATTATAATGTGAGTAAATATTATATGTTGAAGTTTATAGTAAAGAAATAAACATTACCTATTGTGTTCGTGTAGAATACATTTCAATTTGATAAATAGTGAGTGATTAAATTGAAACCGATTTATCGAGAAGTGTTTTTTTTTTCTGTAAGTGTACGCTGTTGGCCCTGCGGCCTTGACATATTCATCTAATTAGGCTCGAAGGCGAGGACTTACGAACTATTGAGTGCAACGACTGCAATCCCGAGGCACCCCGACAGCTTCTTTCGGAGTGAGGCTCCTCGAGCTGGGGGGGGGGGGGGGCCGGATCCGATTCAAGGGCCCATCAGAAGGAGGTACGAACCTCGGCTTGAATGTCTATCGCAATTTTGTTTACGGGTCGCAAAAATTAGAAACGCTCCGTTATCACGCTATCACGGGTGTTGAACCTCGTGTACGGGGTGGATCTGTAACGACGCGTTCGCCGGCGAACGCGGTGTGCCCTAGTGCCCCCTATTCCATAAAAAAAAATCTTATTTCTATCTAATTAGTTGTATTTAGAAAATTATCATCAATAATGTTCTGTGTCTATATTAAGCATATTTGAAAATGTCGTGATTAATCGAAAATCAATCTTGTAACACTCGATTTAATTGAAAATCGCTTCTGGTATGTTTAAATCGAATCGGAGATCGATTATTTTTTAACTGAATCGATATGCCTGCTGTAAGCGTCATTTATAGGAAGTAAAACCATAGACATAGAGCATGGACTGAGACTTCCCTAACCAAATGTAAAATAAAATTGACTATATCCTAAATCCATACTTGTAAAACTTAAAAGTAAATTCCCTGTTCAAAAATCAAATCCCCGGACGAGTAATGTCGTAAACTAATATGAAACTAATTACTATAAAATGTTAGTCTTGATGCGCGAGAATTTTTGGTACCACTTTTGGTCATTCTCCTTTAATTGGAAAATTTGTAACCTCAGTGACAATAGGTACTATTACGTTTTGATTTTGTATCCAAAAAAGTTAGATAAGTTAGTATTTAATCTTTATGAACTTGTCAAAAATATTTTCTTTCGTTTATTGTTTTTTTATTTCATTTAACAATAATAAAGTTAAAAGTAAAACATCCCCGTCTTATTTTTCTTTCTTGCTCCATAATGGGACAATCTTATCTCATATACATACTTTGTCTAATGAGATCTGGATCATCACTTATCTATAACTTATTCATTAAGACAATTTTAATGAGCACAAATACAAATCTTTCACTGTAAGTTCCTGAGGAGTTAAGCATCAATCCGGTGATGCTACTCACATCCCTTTATGCTAGCTGCAAAGGGGCCCCGAGAATTCCATCGCCTAAGGGCCCCGACATGGTTAATCCGGCCCTGACCCTATTCTATAAAAAAAAACACTAGAATTAACATCTAGCGCTGATTCAGGGAATGTAATGTGCCCCTTGATGTACAAAATAATTATTTTCTTCACTTAGGTCCCCAGATTAAGGCGATATCAACGATGTCATCGGGTACGGATCATGTGGATTTGGATGAAGTTTTCAAACGTGGCTTGCTCATCGGTAACACTCCTCACGTACTCGACGACGCTGTGGCTGACATCACTGTTGGACTCATGATAGCAGCCGCTAGAAGATTTAAGGAAGGCATCGCTGAGATTATGAAGTAATTGGAAAAACAAACGTAGTAAAATATAGTAACATCTAAAGACTTTCAAATTATTTTCTTGTGTAATCTCATTTTGAAATACTAACTTCATATATCATACACGTATAATGATATTAGATGAAGAACTATATATAACAGAAACAGAAACTTTTTTATTAAATATAGATTACAAAGAACACTTATTGAAATTCACTCTATATTTAACTGCCACTGGTTCGGAAAAAACCTCTGTACTGGGAAGAACCAGCAAGAAACCAAGCGGGACTGGGATGTTACACAATTAACAATATAAAACAAATTAGAAATAGCCTGATAGCGATCACCTCATTCCTAGGGGTTATTATCGTCCATAAATTCCTTAATATTATAATAAACCTTTAACAGAAACTTAGTACGTAGTAGTAGTATATTTTTTTTATAGGATAATGGTGACAAACGAGCACACAGTCCACCTGATGGTAAGTGGTTGCTGCGGCCCATAGACGTCTACATCAATCCTCTATTACAAATCAAAATGTAGATGCGTTGTCACCCGTGAGGACTAAGATGGAATGCCTCATTTCCAGTAAAAAGGGTCTCCGGTTCTCTACACTCACCATACGAAACACAGCAGCGTTAAGCCGCTATTTTACGCTGGTATTCTGTGAGAGCGTGGTCCTTCCCCGGTCGAGCCGACCCATTCGTGCTACAACTATACCTACTACTAATATAGCTGTAGCATGGCTCTACCATGTAAAAAATATAATAGTAATACAGTTTTTGAACTTTGAGCATTAAAATTTTTGTATTTTAAATATATAAATTTAAATAATTAAATATTCTGGGATTTTGTTCTAAAAGCGTTACATCGCTGGCTCGGTAGAGTCGAGTAACTGGTCATAATAATAATGATCAAAATAATGTATGATTCTTTGTTAGTCTGAGCATGCAAAGGAGTATATAATAATGGCTTTTATGTCATCGAATATATTTTTGATTTAGACATACATCTATAAAAAAAAACTTCTTTATATATTCGCAGCAATGAATGGAAATATGGTGTACAGTGGATGCTCGGGCAGGACATCGCTGGCAGTACGGTGGGTGTGGTGGGACTGGGCGGCGTCGGTCAAGCGGTCGTCCGCAGACTGAAAGGATTTGATGTCGCTCGGTTTATGTACTCAGGACGTAGTGATAAACCTGAAGGTGAGACTGATGCTTTTACTATGTGACCTTTCATTGTAATCCACGAGTATAAAACAGCATCCATTAACCACACAGGGTTGGGGAACAGCATGAACTTACCATCAGGGTGATTGTATGCCACCCATATTTAATAAAAAAATGGAATAACGGTGATAAATGAACACAGTGATGGTAAGTGGATGCTAATTCCCTACATCTATTCTCGATTAATAATCAAAATGCAGATGCATCGTTTCCAGTAAAATGAGTCTCCGGTTCTATACACTCACCATACGAAACAAAACAGCACTAAGCTGCTATTTTTCACTCTGGTATTCTGTCAAAGCATGATCCTTCCTTGGTCGAATCGACATTTCGTGCTACACCAATAATGTCGTAGCATAACTGATATTTGAATTTCTGTCCACAGCTAAGGCTCTAGGCGCAGAGCGGGTGCCCCTTGAGCAACTGTTGAGAGAGAGCGATTACTTACTGCTGTGCTGTCCGCTGACCAGAGAAACCAAGAATCTGATCAACGCCGAAACCTTGAAGATCATGAAGAAAAACGCAGTGCTTATTAACATAGGGCGAGGAGGTGTGTTGTCTTCATACTTTTATTTATTAACCCTTGTAGATTTTCTTGACCTCGTAATTATAAATGCATTCATTAAAACAATATAAAAGAACAGCCTCCTTGATCTAATTGTCGAAAGTGACTTCTTATCATGTGGTCACTATTTCCACGCACAGGTAGGACCAAAATCAATTATTGTATTTTTATTCCTAGAAGTGCTGCGAAATGCCATCTAGCAGCACTGTACACAATAGAAAGGCGAGCGAAGGAGCTTATTGATGAAACCTTATTATGTCTTACCAGCCTCGAGCACAGGCGCAAAGTAGCCAGCCTTTCGGTGTTTTACAGGATACATTTCGGAGATTGTGCGCGAGGGATTGCCTGACATAATTCCTCCCTCTACATTCCATCATCGGACCACCAGATGCTAGTCTGTTCTTTACTTCCTTACTTCTCTTTACAAAGGGTCGTTGTCGACATAATGTCCTCCAGATCAAATTTCAACTGTTTGAATCTATAGGGACACTATTCATTATTATAAAAAGACTAAGTTGAATTACTCAATACAAAGCGCATGGAAAATAACACGACATTGTGCTGTGTTGACTTTTTATTTTGCAGATGCATTGCCGGCTTATTAAAAAAGAGTAGGCTCATTTCTTTAAGGTCGCTAAGTCGTATCGGTCCGGAAAAATCACCGGTGGTAGTTGATTCCACAAGGAAGTTGTGCGAGAAAGAAAACGTCTTGTAAATCGTACAGTGGGTGTACCGCCAATAATCCAGATGGTATGGATGGTATTACGAGTTTTGTTGCGATGTGCGATGGTGAAATTATCGGCTGGAATTAGTCCGAACAATTCCTCTGAGCACTCTCTGTGGTAGATGCGATAAAATACGCAAAGAGATGCAACATTTCTTCGCAGCGCCGGTGAGTCAAACTGATCAGAAATAGCATGGCGGCTACCCCCACCCTCAACGGAGACTAGCCATCGGTGCAGGACATGATTATAGTGGCCTCTCAATAGAGAGGGAATACCCTCAATCTCATAGACCGTTGGGACGGCAGACCGACACGACCGGAGAGAGATCAGGCGCAGGACCAACGGCTTTACGTGCTTACACAACCGACGAATTATCAAAACACCGACTGACTGATCCATAGAGCAATAGTTATCATAGACTTCATCCATAGTTAGCATAGACTCTGAGAGAGATTAGTATCCAATGAATATAAAATCACCATGTTTTAGGTTCTATTTTGTATATAATCTCTGCCACTAGTAATAGTGTTCTGTGATCTACTTGTTTCTACGATTTCTTTCATGGAAGCATGAAAGTAATTACAGACCTACTACACGTGTATGGAAGGGAATATTTTAACAGTGGCACCTTTTGCTGTCGCACGGATGGGCCGGCTCGAACCGGGGTGGTACCACGACCTCACAGAATACCAGCGTGAAGTAGAGGTTTACCTCTGCGTTTCGCTTGGTGAGTGCAGGTGGCCGGAGGCCCTTTTTACTGGAAATGAGGCATTCCATCTTAGTCCTCACGGGTGACAACGCATCTACATTTTGATTCGCAAACGAGGATAGATGTAGATGTCTATGGGCCGCAGCAACCACTTACCATCAGGTGGACTGTGTGCTCGTTTGTCACCCTTATCCTATAAAAAAAAGAAAAGGCCAGAGTACATTAGATTGATGGTAAGCCTTTGGACGTATACAATGTACGTAATGTCCTCCAGACCGAATTTTCGTCACATCAGCCAGCCTCAACGGAGACTAGTCATCGGCGCAGGACAGGATTATGGTGCCCAAGTATATGCGCAAGGTCTCAAGTGCACAGGTGTACTCTCTATTCCCTCACTCTCATAGTCCGATGGCACGGTAAGCCGACACAACCGGAGAGAGATCAGGTGCAGGACCAATGGCTTTACGTGCTTTCCGAGGCACGGGGGTGAGATGAGACACCGCCAACTTCCTAACTCCGGGCAGCTACTGAGAATTTCTTGATGGAAAAACTCAATAAATTTATTTTTTGGCCTGACCCGGGATTCGAACCCGGGACCTCATGATCAGCAGTCGCATCTATAACCATTAGACCAATGATGCAGTCACATAATACGGCATATGTTTATACACAATAAGGCAAATGTCACAAAATCTACCAAAAGCCCAGGAGAGACGCTTGCAGTTTTGAATTATACGATCTCTACATAGTTGTATTTAAATTCTTTAATTGAAACTTTTTATTTGCAGGTATTGTAGACAATGACGCATTATATAATGCTCTAAAGCAAGGACAAATTTTTTCTGCGGGCCTTGATGTCGTGGACCCTGAGCCAATTTCAAAAGACCATCCACTTTTATCGCTGCATAATTGCTGTAAGTATTGGCTAGAAGAAAGTATACAAAAGTTCGCGCAGTTCTTAACAGTGGTAGAGTCACTGCAACAGGGCTCGAGCCGGGGTGGTACCACGGCCTCACAGAATATCGGCATGAAGTGGAAGCACTATTTCTGTGTTTCGTCTAGTGAATGCATGTGGCCGGAGGCCCAAGCCCCCCCCCCCCCCCCTTCTTCAATATAGTAGCGAAATTAAATGTAAGATACCCCAGGAGGGAACGAGCACCCCTGGAGAATCCCTCACTGAGCATCCACGATAAAACTACTCCACTCCTGAGCGTGGGTACTCAGGCTACCCCGTGTATTCATGTTGGGGGAGGGGAGGGGGGAATTCCGCTCAAGACAATAACTTCACTCGAACCTAAATGCCGTCCACTACCATCTCGAGAGCGAAGCCGGCCTTGCTCTTTCTGACCGAGACGCAGGTGTCCTCTCCGGCTGATACTTCGTATCTCTCCTACCCGGGGTACAAATTGGAACACTCCTTTATGCCTCGGGCTGGAGTTTGCGTATACGTCAGAAAGGACATCTGTTCTCGACGCATTGACAGTCTTGAAAGTTCGGACCTGTCCATTCTCTTGCTACTTGACCATCCGCGCGTCTACAGGTGCCTCTATAGGTCCCATAGCGGTAATGCCGAAACAGACCAACTCATCGACAACGTCCAAATGGCTACAGATTCCTTGCTACCACAGGTCCCATCCACAGAGATCGTGATCCTTGGCGATTTTAACGCCCACCACGCCGAATGGCTCGGTTCACGCTTAACCGATCATGCGGGAGATCTGTCATGAGTTTGCCTTGGCATATGGTCTGACACAACAGGTTACTTCGCCAACGCGGATTCCATTTTTTCATTATGGAGGAACTGTTCCGTGTTCCTTGTTGAACCTTGTGCTGACCTCTCATCCGGACTGATATCAGGTCTCCGTCAACGCCCCTCTTGGCTCCTCGGACAATTGTCTAGTCCAGAGTGTGGTGCTTCTCACGTTGAAATCGCGGTTGCTTTCTGCAGGCTGCCGTCGTGTTTGGCACTATAGGTCGGCCGATTGGGATGGGATGCGGTCTTTCTTTGCATCCTACCCTTGGGGGCGGGTTTACTTCTCGCCGGACGATCCCATCGTTGATGCTAATTCTGTTGCTGATGTGGTACTCTGTGGTGCCCATCGGAGGTAAATCTCAACCATGGTTTAGTCGCTCCTGTAAAATAGCATCATGCTACAAGCAAGAGTGCTACAGGGCCTGGGCTGACGCATCAAAGTCCTGGGATGTAAACACCAGCGCCCTTAAAAAGAAGTATAATTCCGCCTCCAGGTTCTTCAAAAGAGGCATTGTCAAGGCAAAGTCAGAGCACATGGGCATATAGCACTAGTTCGCCTTCCTTCGGGAACCCGTGCATTCTGGTGTCTCGCCAAGGCTGTCCAAGGGAACTTCTGTCAGTCATCTCTTCCATTTCTGCACAGAAAGGACGACTTACTGGCCCATGTCACAAAGAAGAAAGCCGATCTGGTAGGCTTTCTCTTTGCGTCCAACTCGACTCTCGATGACGAGGAGAACACCGCCGAACATCACGTGGTGTGAGTGTTCCATGCCGGACGTGCGGTTCACACAGCGCTCGGTTCGCAAAGGACTCCTCTCCCTGAACATCCACAAGTCGAGCGGGCCTGACGGAAACCCCCTAATTGTGCTGAGGACGTGTGCTCCGGAGTTGGCACCGGTTCTACCGCGTCTTTTCCGGTACTCCTACTCCCTAGGCGTAGTCCCGAAATCATGGAAGACGGCTTTTGTCCAGCCGATACCCTAAAAAAGGCGATCGCTCAGACCCATCTAACTACAGGCCTATCGCCATCACCTCCTTGTTCTCCAAAATAATGGAATCCATTATAAACTGCCAGCTCATGTAGTAACCTTGAGGATCACCAGCTGACTAGTGACTGCCGATGCGGTTTTGTCGGGGTCGATAAGCTAGTAATCTTCTGGTCTACCTGACTCATAGATGTGCGGAGGCAGTAGAGTACGTGGGGGAGGCATGGCCGTTAGTTTGGACATTGCGAAGGCCTTCAATCGGGTTTGGCACAAAGCGCTTCTTTCTAAGCTCCCTTCCTATGAGCTTCCCGAGAAATTATGCGATTGGATCACCAGCTTTCTTGCAGATCGGAGCATTAAGGTCGTTGTAGACGGTGCATGCTCCAACTACAAGCCTATTAATGCTGGTGTTCCACAAGGCTGCGTGCTATCATCAATGCTGTTTCTTCTGCATATCAATAATATGTTGCGAATCGGTAACATTCATTGCTTTTTTTTTTGCGGGTAGGAGTGTGCATACTACACGTAAAAATAACAAGCAGCGTAATTTAAGCAAAAATAATATATTTAACAAGTGTTTTGTGTAACTGATGTGCTAAATTAAAATCTTTTACCTACCAGCATATTTCCGTACAACTATTTACAAGCCTGCAACTGAATTTTGCCACTAAGTAATTCTCTCAGTGTGTTTATAACCTGCCCTTGCGCTGTCACTAAAATGGAGACACTTCAGAAGTCACTTGAAGACATGTCAACTTTGTTTAACACTCAAATGGAAGAGTTTCAGAAAAGTCTAGAAGCAAGTAGCTCTACACCAACAGCGGGTAATACTTCCTCACTTTCTACAGATTTTGAAATGTTTCGTTCTTTTGTGCTCACATCCTTAAAAACTCTCAATGAACAAGTGCAACTGTTATTCAAATTATATGACCAATCTGAAATGAGATCCAGACGTAAGATGATCCTTTTACATGGTATTAGAGAGGAGAAGAAAGGAGACCTTCCTTCTACAGTATGTAAATTGTTTGCAAACAAATTAAAAATGACAAATATAAATACTGATGTAATCACAAGATGTCATCGCTTAGGCATTTCTAAAGAAGGTAAACCACGTCCGGTTCTAGTCAAGTTTAATAATATTGAAAATAAAACTCTCATTTGGTATTCCAAAACTGCATTCAAAAATACTGGTATAACTGCATCAGAATTTTTGACCAAGAGTCGACATGACCTTTTCTTAGCTGTTCGTAATCAGTTTGGCATTAATAAATGTTGGACAAAAGACGGTCATATAGTCATAATTGATTCCAATGGTCAGCGATATACCGCCACCTCATTTGCTGATCTAAAATCTATTCCCTGTATTCCTATTCCTTCTACCAGTGATTCGGAAGGGTTGTCACTATCGGGGAAGAGTGTTGGCGAATATAGTGTTAAAGGAAACAAGATTATTTCTACTGCTAGATCTAAGAGAATTATTAAGGCAAAATAACTTTATAACATGCCTCTTCAAATGCAGCCTGCAATGCATTTTATTGAACTGCTATTTTTCTCAATTCTTTTTCCTTGTTCTCTTTATTATATTTCATAATAAAGCTAAGTACTTTAGTGTATTTAAGCTACTTTAATATATTCTCTACTAAACTTAGGTACCTCAGATTGTTACCTAAGTATAAATATTTCTCTGTTTGTACTTTAATAGTTTAAGTGTTTTATTCAATAAAATAAGTACTGTAAGTTGTATTATCACTTCCACATATGACTGTGTTTTCTGTGTTGTACTGGCACTTCAAAATTTTAAGCGACTTTATTATATTTCTTACGAAAGCTAGGTACTTTAGATTGATATCCTAAGTAAATATTTCTCTTTGTACTATAATTGTTTAAGTGATTTATTTATTAACATAGTCACTTTAAGTTGTATTATTACTTCAGCATATGACTATAGAATAGAATAGAATAGAATAGAATAATTTTTATTCAATATACATTACATGTGTAATTGTTATTGAAAGTCATTTTTTACTTTACCACTGGTTCGAAAAAAAACCCTCTGTCCTGGGAAGAACCAGCAAGAAACCCAGCGGGACAATTTTTTTAAAATAAATTTTACAATATAAATGATTACGAACTATTTACAAAATTTATTTTAGAAACTGCTTGGAAGCGACCACCTCATTCCCAGGGGTTATTATCTACCATGTATTCATTTATACTATAATAACCCTTTTTATACAGTTTCAGCTTAATAAAACATTTAAACTTGGTAATAGAGAGAACCTGTACACTTTCCGGGACCTTGTTGTAATAGCGTATACATTGCCCCAAGAATGAATTACTGACTCTGTGGAGTCGAGAAACTGGCATCACTAGCTTGTGTTTGTTCCTAGTGTTTACAGAATGTATATCACTTTTTTTACTAAAACTATCTTTGTTTTTGTGAACATACATTAAATTTTCGTAAATATACTGAGAGGCCAAAGTTAATATATTAATTTCTTTAAATTTATCTCTAAGAGACTCTCTCGGTTTTAGATTGTAAATAGCTCTAATGGCCCTCTTCTGTAAAACAAAAATAGTTTCTGAATCAGCCGCATTTCCCCATAGCATAACTGCACACTTCTATATTTTTAAATGAAAATTATCTCCTTCATCAAGGTTTGCCTGGAAGAGATCGATGTTTAGCGATAAGGCCACCTAATTGTACATTAATTTATAAATTTAAGTTTGCTGTGTTGCGTGTATTTTGTGTGCAATAAAGAGTATAAATAAAAAAAAAATTGCTATGCGGATGCAGCACTGGTGATGCTCTATACACCGGCCGAGCCTATATTATTCGGGAAAACGTCGCCGAGTACCGGAACAAACTTGTGTCTGAAGTTAAGCCTTTGCTGAACAAAGTCTCGGATTGGGGGCTACAAAATCTAGTCCAGTTTAATCCTCAGAAGACACAAGTTTGCACGTTCACCGCTAAAAAGAACCCCTTATCTACTCAGTTTTAAGGCACTCCCCTTGTTGCCTCAGCCAGTATCGGAATTCTCGGCGTCGACATATCGAGTGACGTGCAGTTTCGAAGTCACTTGGAAGAGATAATCTTGGTGTGCTCAGCAGAGCGGGACAGTATTTTATGCCGGCATACCGCCTGCAACTTTATAAGGCGCAGGTTCGGCCTCACATGAAATCTCTGGGCTGGACCTTTCCGATCGGCTCGATTCACTGGCGCTGCGAAGAGATATTGCATCCCTTTGCATTTTCTTTCGCATTTACCACGGGGAGTGCTCTGAGGAATTGTTCGGATTAATCCCAGCCGCCAAATTTCACGAACGCACATAGCGGCAAAATTCCCGATACCATCCACACCATCTGGATGCTTGGCCGTTCACCACTGTCCGTTTCACTAAGAGTTTTCTTTCGCGTACGACCTCTCTGTGGAATAGTTTAAAACCAGCGATTTTGACCGATACGACTTAGGGATCTTCAAGAAAAGAGCTTACTCCTTTTTAAAGGGCCGGCAACGCACCTGCAATTTCCCTAGTGTTGCAGTTGTTCATAGGCGGCGGTAGTAACTTACCATCAGGTGAGCCGCATATTCGTTTACCCCTCTCCTATTAAAAAAAGTTCTTATACTTATTCCGCATTAAGTTCTCGAAATGTAAAATGTACATATCTTTAATCACTATACTATAGTATATCTAATACAACCTGTATAAAAATAATATTAGCTATCCTAACATATCGATGGCTCCTACGTATACTATGGTAACCCACAAATTGGCGATTTTTATGTTTTAAATGATTTCAAATTAAATGTTTATGTTCTATCTACCCTTTTAATAAAAATTTTAATTTCTTTAAAATACAAAGACTTTGTCGAGTATACAACCGTATGTTATAGAAGCAGGCATAGTGTACTGTCGTATTGTCCTCAACGATCATGTACGGGGTAAAGGCGCGCAGAGGCAGAGTAGCGGTGCTATAGTAACAATGTAATAGTTTGGTACGCGGAGAGTGTGCGTACGTCCGCGCTTGTCGCGTAAATTATTATTTAGTTGATTACAGATTTCAAGTAAGTTTCTAAAATAATGAGTAAACGATCTTCAAATAATTACTTCTAATTACATTCAAGAGTTCGCAAGCTATGTGCTATTGCGTGTTAATCGGCAAGATCAGAAAATATTGAATCCAATTTTCTATCTGATAATGTAGGATAACCCCACCTTAATGGTAATTTGAAAGAAACCGATAGAGCACTAGGTAAGGTTTCGATACGTAACTATTATTTTTCATGAAGTTGTCAAAATTTCCCTCATTTTTAGGGTTCCGTACCTCAAAAGGAAAAAACGGAACCCTTATAGCATCACTTTGTTGTGCGTCTGTCAGTCTGTCTGTCAATACCCTTTTTCTCCAGAACGCGTAGAGGTATCAAGCTGAAATTCATATCAAATACTCAAATCTACTGTCCCTTAGAGTTGTGAAAAAATCAAACTTCTAAGCCAACGCAATCAAAAGATTCAGTCGTTTATGCCGCAAATTTTCAACATTCGCAAGGGAATCAAAACGTACAGAGTACTTCCCGTGAACTCAGAATCTTAAAATTTAGTACGAAGCAACGTATTATAGCACAGATAAAGGAAAAATTGCGAAAAGCATAAATTTTTAGTTACATCATGTAATAAAAATATTTTTGATAATTTTAAACTTATATACTTACCTACGGATTTGTTCGGAACCCTCGGTGCGCGAGTCCGACTCGCAATTGGCCGATTTTTTTTGTTTCTAGTTGGTCAAAACTATAGTAACACAAAGAATTATCTACGATGCTTTGTTGTAAAAAAAAGTATTGTATGAAAAAGTCAAGTAAATAATCTTTACTTGACTTCTGACCACATTAAATGTGTGTGATGCCTCATAATTATTATTAATAAATAATAATTATATTTAATATAAAGACATTTTAAATGTCTCAGAAATTATATTTTAAACAAATAAAATGCAATAATAAGCAAAAAGTTCAAATATATTCATTTGGAATATTAAATGTTATAGTATAGTAAACGCATAAAATTGTTTTAAAAATGTCAAAAAAATTTTAAAATATTCAGAATGTATTAAATAATATAAGTACAAGTCGATTATATTGCAATATAATCGATATAAAGATAAATAATATTTGTAATATAATTGAAAATAGATCAAAAATTTTCCAATTGATGAAGGTGTTCTTGTATTATTCGTAAGTTAATGAGGGTGTTCATGTAATAGCTCAGCTGGTTAGCGCTCGCTGTAAGTTTCACAGTACGCGAGAAACCCGGGTTCAATCCCCGCCGGCACCAATGAAATTGTTAATTTCAAATTAAAGTGCTGATTTACCACGTGCTCGGCGGTGAAGGAAAACATCGTGAGGAAACCTGCATGTCTAACAAATAAAACAAATGTATTTCGAAGACATTTGAATGACAAGCTCGTGGAAACTGTCCATGCGGTCGGAGGTAAGTTCTGCAAGACCCGCCGCAGAAGAACACAAAAACTCTCCGATCACACTCTTAATCTCATGGCTGTTAGACGGGAGATGAAGCTACATTCTTCAACAGATTTGGCAGCATACAGGCAACTGAACAGACAGATCTCCAAATGCATGCGGCGGGACTTACGCAACTTCAATACAGCTCGTATTGAAGAAGCGATCAAGCGGAACCAAGGCTCTAAAGTCTTTGCCAGAGATCTGTCTGCCAGAAAGAGCCAACTGTCAAAGCTGAAGACCGAATGTGGCAGCATCGTTTCCGGGGCACCTGAGATTTTGAGTGAGATTGAGAGGTTCTATGGGCAGCTGTACACGTCATCGTTGGAGCCACACGCAAGTGTGAGTAACGATCCAAGAGCGAGTCTTATCCGACATTATTCCGATGATATCCCGGACGTCAGTCTGAGCGAGATTAGAATGGCTCTCCAGCACCTTAATAACGGCAAGGCCCCAGGCGAGGATGGAATTACAACGGAGCTTCTGAAAGCGGGTGGAAAACCGGTACTTGAAGTCCTTCAGAAGCTCTTTAATTCCGTCCTCCATGGTGGCATTACACCGGAGGCGTGGAGCAGAAGTGCGGTGGTCTTGTTCTTCAAGAAAGGCGACAACGCTCTCTTGAAGAACTACAGACCGATTTCCCTTCTGAGCCGCGTCTACGTGCTGTTTTCGAGAGTCATTACGAATCGTCTCGCGCGCAGACTTGACGACTTCCAGCCTCCCGAACAAGCCGGTTTCCGAAAAGGCATTAGCACCATAGACCACATACATACCCTACGGCAAATTGTACAGAAGTCCGAAGAGTACAATTTGCCACTATGTCTGGCGTATGTGGACTATGAGAAAGCCTTTGATTCCGTCGAAATTTGGGCGGTGCTGCAGTCCCTTCAGCGGTGCCAAGTTGACTGTCGGTATATCGAAGTGTTGAAGTGCTTGTACAGTAGGGCTACGATGGCTATCCGAGTACAGAACCAGTGTATGAAACCTATCCAATTGCAGAGAGGTGTACGACAGGGTGACGTCATATCCCCGAAACTCTTCACCGCTGCATTGGAAGACGTTTTCAAGCTTCTGGACTGGAAAGGATACGGTATCAACATCAATGGCGAGTACATCACTCACCTTCGATTTGCCGACGATATAGTCCTTATGGCAGAATCGCTGGAGGACCTAAGCACTATGCTCAATGACCTCAATAGTGTTTCCCAACGGATAGATCTTAAGATGAACATGGACAAAACAAAGATCATGTTTAATGTCCATGTCACACCTATGCCGGTAGTTGTTGGGAACACTAAGCTCGAAGTTGTTGACGAGTATGTTTACCTGGGACAAATAGTCCGACTAGGTAAGTCCAACTTCGACCGAGAGGTCAATCGATGGATTCAACTCGGTTGGGCAGCGTTCGGGAAATTACGGCACATCTTCTCGTCAGGTATACCTCAAAACTTGAAAACGAGACTGTACACCCAGTGCGTGTTGCCAGTGATGACATACGGAACTGAAACGTGGTCCTTCACTGCTGGCCGGATAAGGAAGCTCAAGGTCGCTCAGCGAGCTATGGAGAGGGCTATGCTCGGAGTTTCTCTGCGTGATAAACTCAAAAATGAGGATATCCGCAGTAGACCCAGAGTGACCGACATAGCCCAACGGATTAGTAAGCTGAAGTGGCAATGGGCCGGCCATATAGCTCGAAGAACCGACAACCGATGGGGAAGAAAGGTTCTCGAGTGGCAGCCTCGTACTGGCAGGCGAAGTGTAGGGCGTCCCCCCACTAGATGGAGTGACGACCTGGTAAGATATGCAGGAAGTCGATGGATGCAGGTGGCTCAGGACCGTGCTTTGTGGCATTCTTTGGGGGAGGCCTATGTTCAGCAGTGGTCTTGTGAAGGGCTGTAATGATGATGATGATGATTTCGAAGACATGTGAAGTTTGCCAACACGCATTGGGGCAGCGTAGCGGACTTATCCTTACCCTAAAACTCTCTCAGAAATGAGAGGAGGTCTGTGTCCAGCAGTGGGATGTGTATATAGGCTGCAACTTTAACTTTAATTTTTAACTTTTCATGTAATGTTTCCTTATAAGAAGGGCGTTGCCGGAGACACATACCTAAGGTTGTACATTTATATATGGGGTGGTGGGGTGACCGACTGCTAATAGTATTGTTGCACAATGACTCGTCCCATTATATATATATATATATATATATATATATATATATATATATATTTATATATATATATATATATATATAATGGGACAAGTCATTGTGCGTCATTATATACATTTCGTCATGAGGGTCATTTAGCAGGATAAAAACTATCCTATCTCTCTAGTTGGACCAAAATGCATACAGTGTGCAAAATTTCATTGAAATCAGTTCAGTAGTTTAGGAGTCCATCGCGGACAAACAACGTGACACGTAATTTTTATATATAAGGATATATATATATATATATATATATATATATATATATATATATATATATATATAATATGGGCGAGTAAGAAATGGGATTTGAAAAAGATTATTATAGTGGCGTCCGAGACCGAGGTAAACTTGGACTCGCTAACCGATGTGTTCTAGACATACCATCTTAGTGCCGGTGGTAAGCGGGTTTACTTAAGCCATACGACTTGCTCGTGGACATCGCACACCCCTACTGTTTGTGGACGGCGTCTTAGCGCATAGCGTTATGATACAGCGGCTATCTTTCGGATTAGGGTAGTGTGTTTGGTAGTACTTTTAAGTGCAGCAAGCATACTCTACTCCACGTCTTAGTACCGTAGCGCTATGATACGTGAATTTTTAGTTAACAACTTTATCAATTTTGTTACCAAAGTCGATAGGGATCATGTGGGTGTGTTGTGAGGGGGCGTCATCCGTATGATAGTTGCATTGATGCTTACTGCTACTTGAGGTATTGCGTCTTGTGATGGATCTGCGGTTGTGCTGCGCCTGATTCGACGCATCTTGTGGTTCTGGTCGATGGAGGTATGCGGGTGGTGATGCCTGCTGGGACTGTATGGGGACCTAGGGACGGTGTAAGCCGACGATAGTCGTATTGATGCTTGTTGCGTTCGTCTCTGCGATCGTTGGTTGGTGGGTCGCTATTCTCAATGGTGCTCTCTGCGTCTTGATTTGACTCACAACCTAAGTAACTTTGCCCAAATCGGGTCCCTTCATTGCAGGGCTGCAAACTGTCTGACCTACATGATGTTTTATATAACAACATAATAAAATAATGACTTTAAATAAGTATTATGTAATAATCCATATTGAATAAAAATCATTCTATTCTAAAAATAATATATCTCTATAAAGTTCCTACCTTTGAAAGATTGAAGGCAACTTGTTGGTGGGTTGAGACATACATGATCAAAAAATGCATATACTCAACGTCAGTGACACACAGTGGTGGTGATGCCTTACACTTTCATCACGTCTGCAGGAACGGCGGTCTGGCAGGTGGTGGCGCTCACGGAGGGCTTTTTATGGCCAGTGTGCCTATTATTGCCTAACCAGTATGACGTACATTCACTGTGGCTGAATTTGATCGTATTCTGTATGGCGTTTACACGAATTGACATGCGCAACTTCGGTCGATGTTTGTACTTACGCACTACCAAGAGGCCAAGTCCTCTTTTACTGGTTCACCAGTTATCTTGCTGTGGACTACGGTCCAGTTCCCAACTTAACGTTACCTTCGGGGGGAGCGCGTTAAATGGTTGGCGCTCACCGCGCACGGTGTGTGTGTGTGGAGCCGTGTGCCTCCCCCACATTTTTTTTAAATGTGTTAGAGCGAATCCCTTGTATCTGCTGGTATTTCATTTAAATATTGTGAGCCTTTTCCAAGCGGGAGGATTAATTGGCTAGATAATTGGGAATAGGGACAATTTATCGTTCTTAACTTTTTTTGAGCTCTATCTTCGTGAACGGAGTTATTTAGCTTATAAGACGCTATCAACAACTTTAGATTGCTCTCGTGAATATTTATTCTTTCAAGAGACACCTAAAAGAACTAAGTTACTATACAAACACAACGTAAATAAGGGTAATACGTAAAACGCAAATAAACTAAGACGATAACGCCATAAATTTATTAAACGGTATTAAATTTTAACCTTTAGAAAGATCAATATATGGTTAATATACTGGTCACATAAATTTGATATATTTATAAATCTTATAGATATAGATTCTAAAGAAAGACAAAAATAAGTATAGGGAGGGTGGGAGTGTTACATTTACATCCGGTAGAATATCATTACGTTAGTAAAGACACCATCACACTCGTTTAAAGAGTGACCTAAACTTATATAAGCTCTTTGTTGTATATATTGAATGGTTTGATCCTAATACTTATAAAATTGACCGTGTAGTGGCGGTGTAAGAATATCCATTACCCAGTATCATCCCGTGGATGTCGTAAAAGGCGACAGAGGGAAACAAACCAGAAGACGGGCAGCAGCGTGTTAACTATGACACATATTCCCTCTTTGAGGCAATTAATGGGGAAGCCTGTGTTCAGTAGTGGACTTTTAATATACTGTAACGGTAACGGTAATTAATAGAGATAAAGCAGACACACTGGGTCAGTAATTATCATTTTAAGATAAGCTTTTTCAAGCCAAAGAAATACCAGTGCGATATGTGTTAGGTACATACACGAGCAATGAAACCTATACATACATCAAACGTGAAAGTTACGCTTCTCATATTTTGAATAAAACCATAGCTTGAGGTACCAAACCTGGTTTTGAGATAGATCAACACCATTTCATTTTATTTTAAGTCTACTTTAGCGTCAAAAAATTAGACAAAAATTTATACGGTGATAGACGAACATAAAAGAAATAAAGATTCTTTTCTTTCTGAACACTGACTGATATTATAAACTACATTATAAATGTAGTTTTGATGAATCTTTAATGTATGGGCATTAGTCTTAATTGCTTTATGTATATATGTATATACATATGTTGATCTTTTGAACAAAGTACTAAGTGTTGAGATGTTTATTATAATTTTATTTGAATTTGATTTGTTGCATGTTAAAAATAATTTTAGAAACAAGAAATTTTTAATTTTAAGTACTTTCCTTTTTATTTTTGCTTAATAGTTGTTTGTCTTCTACTGGTTAATTATATCAAGAAGAAAACTATTTTAATTGCAGTTGTAATTTTATAACTTTCAAATTGTTATAAGTTATTAAAGCATAATAAAATATCAGCTATTGCATACCTTAAGCGAAAGCGCAAGGTGTGTTCTGCTATCGCCTAAAAATTAAGATTCCAACATTTTATCGAATAAAATCGTATCTAGCAATCATATTATACATATAAATGATATAAAAAGCACATTGTTAGAAAGATAAATGATTGTTGAACTTATTAATATTTTTTTAAATCGATTAATTGCTATTTTTAAATAAAAAAGGGGTTTTAGTGGCTTATGGTGTGGATTTATCAAGTCCGCAAGGCTTGTAAATACGATAACTTTTGAAAATATTAATTGTTTAACTCAATCTATTTTTTAATCTCTTCATCGATCATGTGGGAAGCCACTGAATGTAAATGGCAGTGTAGTTTTGTTTTGTTTAGCTATAATTAATTTTTTTCGGCTCCAAAATGGCAAAATTTTCGTTGATTTGTTAGCCTCGTATACAAGTTAATTCTGTAAATGGGAAGCTACAGCCACAGAGTAGTAATGAGTAGTTTAGTTTGGCTCACAGAGTACATTATATATAGGGAATAATGTAAAATAAATAAATTATACTGAAAATTTAATTACAAATTTGTTTTGTAACAAAATAGTAAGTTAGCAAGGTTCGATTGTATTTTAAACTATTCATTAATTTGTTTGATTCTAAATTGGCCTAGCATGGCTAAATTTAAAAAAGCGACATCTACTGCAACATGGACAAACTGTCATGACATAATAATACCTCTAAGAAAAATTATAGTATGGACTGTTATGCCACTGGTTTGGCTTCAGTCTTGCTTCTCCGCTAGGAGTAAAGTATTCTGTGATTTCTGTGGTCTTGCTGCAGTCACCTTCGTGAGTCGACATTGTATCGGTTGTTTGCAGCGGCTCAAAAAGATCGCTGTACAAATACACAATATTCGAATAACCAAATTTCTTAAATACTTAATTATAATAATAATAAGACATTTTTTATTACAATATTTAAAAGCACAGAATAAATAATAGTAGTACGTACTAAAAGCAAGTAGTATAATTTTTTTTTGTCATGGGTGACATTTTCATGGTTTTCGAGGGTGTTGAAACCGATAGGGTTGTCGAAATGTAAATCCAAGATGGCGGCCGCAATAGGTATCAATTTTTTCATCATGGGTGTCATTTTTATGGTTTTCGAGGGTGCTGAAGCCGATAGTGCTGTCGAAATGTAAATCCAAGGTGGTGGCTGCAATAGGTATAAATTTTTTCATCATGAGTGTCATTTTCATGGTTTTCGAGGGTGTTGAAGCTGATAGTGCTGTCGAAATGTAAATACAAGATGGCGGCTGAATTAGGTACCAATTTTTTCATCATGGGTGTCATTTTCATGGTTTTCGAGGGTGTTGAAGCCGATAGTGTTGTCGAAATGTAAATCCAAGATGGCGGCTGCAAAATATATCAATTTTTTCATCTTGGGTGTCATTTTCATGGTTTTCAAGGGTGTTGAAGCCGATAGTGCTGTCGAAATGTAAATCCAAGATGGCGGCTGCAACAGGTATCAATTTTTTCATCATGGGTGTCATTTTGATGGTTTTCGATGGTGTTGAAGCCGATAGTGCTGTCGAAATGTAAATCCAAGATGGCGGCTGCAATAGATATAAATTTTTTCATCTTGGGTGTCATTTTCATGGTTTTCGATAGAGTTGAAGCCGATAGTGCTGTCTAAATGTAAATCCAAGATGGCGGCTGCAAAAGGTATCAATTTTTTCATCATGGGTGTCATTTTCATGGTTTTCGAGAGAATTGAAGCCGATAGGGTTGTCGAAATGTATATCCAAGGTGGCGGCTGCAATGGGTATTAATTTTTTCATCATGGGTGTCATTTTCATGAGTTTCGAGGGTGTTGAAGCCGATAGTGCTGTCGAAATGTAAATCCAAGATGGCAGCTGAAGTAGGTACCAATTTTTTCATCTTGGGTGTCATTTTCATGGTTTTCGAGAGTGTTGAAGCCGATAGTGCTGTCGAAATGTAAATCCAAGATGGCGGCTGCAGTAGGTATCAATTTTTTCATAATGGGTGTCATTTTCATGATTTTCGAGAGAGTTGAAGCCGATAGTGCTGTCGAAATGTAAATCCAAGATGGCGGCTGCAGTAGGTATCAATTTTTTCATCATGGGTGTCATTTTCATGGTTTTCGAGAGAGTTGAAGCCGATAGGGTTGTCGAAATGTAAATCCAAGATGGCGGCTGCAATAGGTATCAATTTTTTCATCACGGGTGTCATTTTCATGGTTTTCGAGGACGTTGAAGCCGATAGTGCTGTCGAAATGTATTTAAACTACTTTAAAAATTCCGTATAATCAAGTTATACGTAATTTTTTTAATGCGCTGAAGGTATGCCCAATTGGATTTACCAATATATTTTAAATTGCAGCCTGAGATAATAAAGAATAATAACACCTTTAAATTAAGCAAATTTTACCGATTTTATTGCGTTTGATTTAAACTTTTTAATTAAAATTAGTTTCAATTTATGTGTAGTGTTCGCATAAATATAAAATATCATTATATAAAACCTTTGATTTTAACTTCTCAGTAATAAATTCATAATTTTTGGATTGAAATAGTATTCAGTATTCTTCCATAAATATTTTTTATAAAGAAACAATAATCAAATTCATTATGATTTACAAGGTAAAACATGGTATATGTAATATACGTGCAAAACTTATTAATTTGAGCCCAAGTATAATGACGTTAATATACGACATTTTTGATCAACGAATCTAGGATGTAAGCAATTGCATGTTTCACTTACGATTTTTAGCACTATATATATCCGCCGTAAAATATGGTAACAACAATATCTCTGACACTTTTATTAATTCACACTGCAATTTTAATCATAAGAATGCTTTCAAAATTATATACATATGGTGAAAAAATTAAATTAGTGGCTTTTAATACAGCAGAGCTACCAACTAAAATATCTTTAAACGGCTCTCGTGTAAAGTTCGGCTTTCGAGCATACGTTAGTGTACTTAGGAGCCATCGATGTACAGACGCACTAACGATTGTTCGAGCTTAGTATGTATCATGAGTACATTCTTATATATATATATATATATATATATATATATATATATATATATATATATATATATATATATATATATATACACATATATATTTAAAGATAACTTATACTTCTTCATTACAGTTATTATACCGCATATGGGCAGCGCAACAATCGAAACCAGAAATGCAATGGCTACCATATCCGCCAATAACATACTGCATGCGTTGGAGGGAAAACCAATGGTGCATCCAGTAATGTCTTAATAAATATATCGATAGTTTATTTTACTTACATCGCTAGGAAAAGATAAATTTAAAAGTATTTTAATGTTATCTAAAAGATAAAAGACTTGAATAAATGTTGTAGAGGTTAAAGACTTGTTTTTCAATATGTTCTTTTTCATTCATCTCCTTTCCGCCTTCCTTTATTCCTCCCTTATGGATTGTCTCACAGGACAGGATGAATATTTGCCGTAGTTACCACGCTTAGCAGGCAGGTTGACAATGCGGTTTCTTTATCTTTGATTTGACAGGAGGATGAAGTACCTACCTATCAGCCTGTAATATTGAAATAACTGGTTTCTATTAAACTCAATGCTCAGCTATTATTATTTGAATGCAATTAAGACAAATAACATAAATAAATAACATAAATAATAAAAAATAAATAAAAAAAACATAAATAAAAAAAAGTCCGTCTGCCTGAACCAGCCTGAACTAATGAAATGGCTGAACCGATAGTGATAACACTTTACGAACAAATAGAGAGCAATCACAGGAGGAATCTAGCCTGTGTTTTATCTTATAAAGTTAATGATGAGTTTTTAAAAACAGATAATTGACGAAATATTACGTGGTCTGTCATTATTTTAAATCGAAATAACGTCACATTTATATATCCTATCCAGACGAAGCCGCGGCGGGTCGATAGTTATATTTTTATGTTTATAAATAAACAAGGTTTTATTGATTAACATAAACTATTTTTACACAGAAGCTTTTTAAATATATAACATTTCACATCCTCTACAGAAAAAAATAACTTGCCGAATGTGGCATCATTACAAACAACTGCTGCCGGACCCGTGACTATTATCTCTTAAAGTATTTGCTCACGCGTTATGGGTTATTCGTTATAACGAGATATTGCACGTTCTAACATCTGTTCGAGTCATTTAGAGCGAGAGGACGGGGACACGGGGACTAGAGTTCATGGACATTCTCCGAGTCAGTATATTATCTATGCTCCGAGTGCTCGCACATCTATTCGAATAGTATGTAGCGAGTGAATGTGGTTCGTGGTGGTTCAATCATGTTTCCTGTACGCTTCCATGGGGTACCTACGCTGTTTTCATCGTTAAAGTTATATGGTGGAATGTTCATCTAAAAAAAGTCTAAAGTAAGGTCCGTGACACTGGTTGTCTATTCGAAATAATAAAAAAGAAACCTTTACAAATACACCTAGTGTAACTTTAGAATATATGCGAGTCGTTTGTGTAATTAAACACAAATCCGTGTCAATCAACGCTTTATCCATTTTTAGGCGTCCGCAGTTACACAACAAGAAATCCTTATAGTTTCGCCATGTCCGTCCTTCCGCGGTTTTGCTCAGAGACCATAGGCGCTACAAATCTGTAATTTGGCATAGTTATAGATATTAATCACGTCTGCAAAACTGTGAAAATCTTAAGAAACATTTTTATTTTAGGTACTTCCCATACAAATAAATGAAGGATGATTTTTTTTTACCCGTCTATTCCATCATGTATAGCCCACATTCCCCCCCGAACGGGTTCCCGCCTTTTCGTGGCGGGGGGGCTTAGTATCCGTGGCTTGGTCACCCACGGTGAACAAAGAGGAACCCCTTGGTTGGCCCGTGGTGTAGGGCCGGCCCGAGGTGGCCACTCCGAGTGGGCTTGGCGAGCCCACTTCGGATGTGTGTCACTGCGGTGAGAGGGGTGTCCGCTCCCTCTACCGCTGCAGCCGAGGTGGAGTCGCGGAGGAAGAGGAGTGTTGGTATGGCGATGCGCCACTCGCCCTATCCTCCGCGACTCTGACGGGGCCGCACCGTCAATTGATGCGGTGGTAGTGGGGCTGCGCGGGGAGAGGAGTGTCGGTATTGCGAGGCGCCGCTCTCCCTACCCTCTGCAACCGAAACTTGATTGGCGGCGGAGCCATAGACCAGATCCGCCGCTGGGGTCAGGAAGACTGGTGCTTCTGAGTGCTAGTTTTTCCTGGCCCCATGGCCTTCGCGCATCGGACACGGGGGCGTCCGTTGCGCATGTGAAATTGGAGGCCGAGAAGGAAGGCGCGCCATGTGTTCTGGTGCGCCTTACCTGAGAAGGAGATGGGTGAGGAGTGGTCCTCTCCCGAGGAGGGGCCGCCATAGGGCGGCCAGCGCAGGTGGGGCCGCGGAAGTGTGCGAAAGCGTTCCCGTGGCCCTGCCAATTTGCGACGAGGGTGGAACACCATGGGGTTTTAGTCGGTGCGAGTCTGACATAACCTGTCCTTGCCCCCGCGAGGCGGGTATGCGTAGGCATTTCCCCATGTAAAAAAAAGCCCACATTGGATAGGTCTTTCAAAAACACTGTGAGTGTGGAACAAGATCTTTTCGATTCAGGGGTCCGTTTACGAAATATTTAACTTTAAAGTGATATTTTTCATTAGAGTCATGTGTGTCCCCCCACCCCCCCCTCCTCCCTCAACCGTTGTTTTAGAAATGTGAAAAGTATACACGATAGTAGCATATATAATGAAGATATAAGGAAGATTTTCATTAGAGTCATGTGTTCCCCCCCCCCCCCTCCTCCCTCAACCGTTATTTTAGAAATGTGAAAAGTATACACGATAGTAGCATATATAATGAAGATATGAGGAAGAATAGTCTTAAGTGATAGCACAGCTAAGTAAAACTAATAAAGTGACGAGTTATAATTATTTGTATTGTATGTATTTGTATTGAGAATAGTTCGACCCACTTATAAAATGCACTTGGATTAGTAAAACTTTCGTTACAACTCCATAGAAAATAACCTAAGCTGCATTATAACTTTGTAATGTTATTGTAACATTTTATAGAGAAAACGACTTATATATATTCATACTACTATAGCTTTACATTTTCATTTGCGGGATAGGCAGGCAGGATCGTTTTTACTAACTACCTTCACTTATATTTAGTTGGTAGTTATCGTAGGCCTCATTCAAAGTATCCATACAATTATATAGCCTCATACAGTTTCATTGGTCACACTCTTGGTTTACGTGGACGACCTTATGGCGGCTCTTCACGTTGTAGTGGCGAATGTGTTGACAGAGATATTGGCCAAGAATTTGTGATCGCGTCCACACGTTGGAAGGTCGTTCAGTTTGCTTCGGTTCAGGCCAATGTACGGACGAATTTATTAAAATGATTATTAAGGCGCTAACGGCTGCTGCAGTTTATTTATTCACAGCATAGCATACCACTACAACGTGAATGTGTATAAGAAAAGGTTGATCAAAAAGAAATGGAAAAAAAGAAATTTTATTTCTTGATGGCTCCGTGGCGTAGTGGCTTAACAATTTGTGGCAAACAAGTTGCTGCGCTGGGGGCCGCGGGTTCGAATCCCGCACGGAACAAGTATTTGTATGGCCTGCAAATAATTGCTCCGAGTCTGGATGTTTGTCCTTATGAAATTTATGTTTGTAAATTGTCTTCACGATACAGGAGAAAATCCTAGTGTGAGAAGAGGTTGCTTTCCATGGAGCACCGCATGCGGCGCGACCCAGCCTTTCGCGACAAATATATCAAGTTCATGCACGAGTATCAAGAGCTGG
The DNA here is from genome assembly GCA_033319125.1 of Parnassius glacialis. Classification (NCBI taxonomy): domain Eukaryota; kingdom Metazoa; phylum Arthropoda; class Insecta; order Lepidoptera; family Papilionidae; genus Parnassius; species Parnassius glacialis. The sequence goes on along the minus strand of JAVANC010000011.1, from coordinate 10,729,182 downwards.
GTCACATGTCACCATCCAACTTCGAATGGCGTTCACAGGAGCATTACTTCCTCCCTCACCATGCGGTCTTGAGGACCCCTGAGAGTAAGATTCGGGTATTTTTTGACGGCTCCGCCCCCACGTCAAATGGTGTGTCCCTGAACCAGTGTCTTCACTCTAGTCCTAAACTGATCAAGGAAATATCCGACATCTTGACCCAATTCCGTCGACACATTAAGTATAACGAGTGTATTAACTAACTTTTAATTTTCGATTTTATGTCCTCTTATCACACTGTCGATAATTTAATCTTGAAATGTTGATTTCATTACATTTCCCCGCAGGTCTCGGTTTTTATATCTCTCCACTTTGTAATTCGACTGATCCTAAAATGTTCAAAGAGCTGAGGCGTATGCTGCTAACCTTTTTTATCTTGAGCACCTAAAAGTTTATGTACATAAATTCAGCGCCTATTGGTTTATTATTTTCAAGTCTCTCCCCTCTCAGATACTCCTTTAATAACGGCAATCGATAAAATCGATCTCGCTAGATGCAAGGTCTGGTGAATATGGAGGATCCTCAATACTCAAGTATATCAAAGCCAGCATCACGAATTGCAGCCAGCGCTACGTCGGATTTGTGAGCCGGGGTGTTATCTTGGTGAAACAAAACAATAACTTTGAATTTGCCTCGCTGTTTTTCTTGGATTTCTTTGTGCATATTTTTTATTTGTCTGCATACAAAGTGCTAGTAACAGTAGGTCTATGATCGAAATATTCAATCATTACTTTTTCTTGATTATCCCCGAAATGAGAGCCCAAGACGTTCCCGGCTGACCGACTGACCTTGAATTTCTAACAAGTTAATTGAAATTATGGTCTTTACAAGTCATAGACTGTAGTTTTGTTGCAGGCTCGTAATGGTGGAACTACGATTCCTACATTGTTATATACCGAACCAGAAAACAATCGGTATCTTGTTCCAACAGTTTGCAAACAGTTTATACCGAAGCTCATTTTTTTAACCGACTTCAATAAAGGATGGTTATCACATCGACAATTTTTTTGTAACTATGAATGTTATCGTTTATATGTATATCTTCGCCGAATGTAAACCAATTTTATTGCTTCCTTTTTTTAAATAGGCTGTACCTCAAGGGTAGTCACATTTAAATTTGTAGAAAAAATCGGAAAGAAGTTCAAACGTGGTGGAGCCATACTGCAGCTATATTAATTGTATAGTTGTAGTAAGAATGGGTCGACCGGAGAAGGACCACGCTCTCACAGAATACCAGCGTAAAATATCAGCTTAACGCTGCTGTGTTTCGTTTGGTGAGTGTAGGGAACCGGAGACCCTTTTTACTGGAAAAGAGGCATTCCATCTTAGTCCTTACGGCTGACAACGCATCTGCATTTTGATTTGCAAATGAGGACAGGTGTAGATGTCTATGGACCATCCACTTACCATCAGGTGGACTGTGAGCTCGCTTATCACCCTTATCATATAAAAAAGAAGTTAATGTATGTACACTGCTGTGTTTCGTATGGTAAGTGTAGACAACCGGAGACCCATTTTACTGCAAAAGAGGCATTCCATCTTAGTCCTCACGGGTGACGACGCATCTGCATTTTGATTTTTTATTGAGGATAAATGTACATGTTTATGGGTCACAGCAACCACTTACCATCAGGTGGACTGTGTGCTTGTTTGTCACCCTATCCTATAAAAAAAAACCTAATTATTTAGACGAGATTCTTTCCTGTTACCTTGAGCTTGTGATGTTGCTTAGTCCATTCAAAAGGGTAAAATAATTCAACTTCAAAAATAAAGTAAAAGCCGACTTCAAAAATTAAAAAGAATAAAATAATTTCCACCTAATTTAAAAGCTTCTGAAGTCGCAGCTTTTCGATACACATCTTAGCATTAGTATCTACTTTGGAGGTTATTAAATTATGAGGAAATTATGTACCTATTTTATTCTTTCAAAATTTTTAGAGCCGTGGTAGCTGAAATGGTTAGCGCTCGCTGTAAATGTATGTAGTATGTAGTACGCGAGCAACCCGAGTTATCCCCGCCAGCATCAATGAAAATGTTAATTGCAATTTTAAGTGCTGATTTACCACGTGCTCGGCGGTGAAGGGCAACATCGTGAGGAAACCTGCATGTCTAAGAAATAAGAAAGAAAATATATTTCGAAGACATGTGAAGTTCGCCAACACGCATTGAGGCAGCGCGGCGGACACTTCCTTGCCCTAAAACCCTCTCAGAAATGAGAGGAGGCCTGTGCCCAGCAGTGGGACGTGTATATAGGCTGTAACTTTAACTTTTTTAAGATTTTCGAAGGCGGTTTCTAGTATTTTTAAAGTTTAATTATTTTAAACGCTCCTTCTATTCCACTTTACACAGAAGTTAACAAGTTTTTCAAGATCGAATGTAAAAGTAAAGGTCAATGTATTTATAAAAACACTACATGAATTCTATTAGTTATTTCTGTTTCTAATCGTTGGTCAGTCTAAAGACTGGCCTTGTGCGGTACGGCCGCCGAGCGTAGCCATACTCTCTCATTAAGTCACAGTTAACAGATAAAACGTTTGTTATCAAAACGATTGTATTTTTTTTTTTGCAAGATAACTATGTGTCAAGTAAATCTACAAACAATGCTCGGTCTAATATTTATTGCGGCAGTCATTCATACATCATCGTCGGCGAACGTCGCGTCAAATACAAACATGACAAAATCACTAAAAGTTTTAGTTTCATCTAACGATTTCCCCGAAAGTGGAATGCAGGTTTTAAAAGAGCAGTACGTATATTTTTAAATTTCATATTGGATTTCAATGGCAAATATTTTTTTTTATTTCTATCAATTTTCCTTTCCAATATATTTCGAGGTTATATGTTGAGATGTAAAAGAGCTGTTATGTTTTTATTTTATTACAAATATGTTTAAAGAACTGAATAAAATAAAACCAATAAATAAAAAATATAGTTACCTAAACTGAAAAAAAAATTGACAATAAAATATTTGGTGATTGTATTCAGGTATTTAGTGTTGTAGTTTTGATGGACAGTAGACATGAGTCCGATATATAAAAACGTGTTAACTAAAAACGGTAACACATTATAAAACATATTGTATCGATATGCTGCACAAAGACAACAGTTTTTATAAAACCGCTCAATGGAAGTTAATAAAAACCCAACACAGTTTACGTAATACTACTTTTACGGATTTAATTAACTTAGGTATTTTAAGTGAAATAAGTTAATTAAACGCGATAGAATCCGTAAAAGTAGTTTTATTCAATGTGTAGCGTTCGCGTAAATATAAGAAATCATACAGTTAACGTAACTTCTCATAACGTAATACCATATCCATATCCATTCCGTTCCGGCACGAAGCAACGTACGAACGTACAATGTACGACGAATTAAATATCTAGTAGGTTGATTGTTATCAACCTACTAGATGTCCGCCGCCTCTCTGTCTGATGACCCTGCCAGTTGTAAAAACGAGACAAAGCGTATATAGAGTGTGTTTATCGTTAGCTGTTTGGTTAGCAACCTAAATGCGAACACCAAACCTTCAAGCTATTACCTACTTTAAATTAAACTTTATTGTAACATGGTAATGAAAGCTCATGCTGATTTTTTAAAATTTTTTTTTTGAATATTCGAACTTGTAATCCATCGTAAGCAACTATTACCACAGGAACGGTAATCAAATTGTGCTTCATATCGATATCTAATAACGGTTTTTGATATCGATATGAAAACTTCATTCACATCGGTTAAGTAACTGTTATCATAAAAAACCAAAAAAACTGATAACGCCCATGTCTAATGGACAGACACAGATTTTATTTTATCCAATGAAATCAAAGAATGAAGTCTCCCCCTCTGCTAGACAGTAATCTATGCATTATAGAATGAATGAAATGAATGAAAGACTGAGAGCATGGATATAGAATAAAAAATGTTGAGCACAGATGTGTATTACTCGCGGCACAGAGTTAAAACAAACATCAAAGCTGAACTATTACCATTACTTCATATCTAGTAAGTCGAACAATTTACTAGTTAGATGAAAAACTGACTTACGAAGTCAAAAAATTATTAATTACAATAATTAATTGATCACAATTTCCTAAGCGAATTCTTTTCTGATTTACTGTACAAATTATGTAAGCATAGATTTAAGAAAGATAGAAATTCCTTATAAGTAACTACACAGTTTTTTTTTATTTACTTCTAAATAGATTTGAATGACTATGGTTAGGTTACCTATAATTAGATGAAGAAGGTAAGAGGAAGTCCGCTCAAATTCAATTCAATTTCAAACAGTGGTAGAGCCACGCGGCAGCTTTTACTGTCGCACGGATGGGCCGGCTCGAACTGGGGTGGTACCACGACCTCACAGAAAACCAACGTGAAGTAGAGGTTTACTTCTGCGTTTCGGTTGGTGAGTGCAGGTGGCCAGAGGCCCTTTTTACTGGAAATGAGGCATTCCATCTTAGTCCTCACGGGTGACAACGCATCTACATTTTGATTTGGAATAGAGGATAGATGTAGATGTCTATGGGCCGCAGCAGCCACTTACCATCAGGTGGACTGTGTGCTCGTTTGTCACCCTTATCCTATAAAAAAAATGAATTCACAATATTTCCCAAGAAGTGAAATGGGTTTCCTAAAAAAGGGGAAGATTGATTTTATTACTAGTGGCGTAGTTCTTTTACTAGTGGGTTAGGGCATGACTCCGTGTATATTAGGCGGCGGCGTTTTCATTAATTCTTTTAAACGATGCCAGTAAAAACTATCAAAAAATTAAACTAGCTGGTATTGAATAGTTTTGATGAAAATATTTGGAAAACTGATTTACAAGTTCTGAAAATTCAAGTAGTAAAATTAAAAATTTTGTATAACCGACTTCAATATAAATTATTAAGGATAACTCAAGAACTGCAGGTCAGACCTTAATCAAATTTATGTAGGCCCACATGAGAAGCACCAGCTTTCAAATAAAAAGGAATCATCGAAATCGGTACACTGAGAAAAAGTTGTGAGATAACACACCAAAAACATACTTACAGTCGAACTGAGTACCTCCTCCTTTTTTAAGTCGGTTGAAAATAGTGATAATCTGCATATTACGAACTTGCCAAACGTAGTCATAACTGCAAGGAAAAAAATATGTGTTTTAATTTTAATTTTAAATAAGTTACAAGGACTATAGAATACTTTTAACAAATACTTCGGAAATAAGAGGACGAGAAGGTAGAAGGGCAGATTTATGGGCCCCGGTCCGCAGTTACACGAGAAACGAACTTAAAGTCCAACTACAATGGTAAATGGAGACTGCAGCCTATTGACATCTGCATCTGCAACTAGCTTCATTTAAAAAAGGCTACAGAAGCCTTGTGCACTATGAAAGTGAATCGTTATTAGGAGGCCTAATAAAGATGGATGAACTGTGACAGGGATAATATTACGCGTAACAAAAAGGTGAGTGAGGATATGGCGGCTAAGAGAAGAGAATGAACGCTGACACGAACAATAAGGGCATATAAAAGAAGATGTTTTGTCACCTCTGAGGACATGCCTCACAGTTTGTATTTATACTGGCTCTCTGCAACCTTCAGAACTAAATACAGCTGCTATTTGGCAGCTGGAATTGGTAAGAGGGGATAGCTAATGTTGCGCGCCACGATTACATATTATACAAGGTACATGGCGACACTAGTTACCACTAGCGCCCTCTAATATCGAGTAGCAGAACTAGGAGAGTCAAGAACATTATAGAAATTTCCATGGAAGAACTTTCTAGAACTATCGACGTCTAGTCAATCGGGAACGATATGTACTCGAACATTCTAGAAGTTTCTATAGTAGAAGCAAAGATGTTTTATAGGTATTTTATAAGTCTAGGACCTATAAAACATCTTTGAGTAGAAGGTTCTGGAAACTACCTGAGGCCCTATATAACATCGGTATAGACCGCGACCGAGTCAATATTGAATTGGTCATAGAAGTTGGTGATACAAGCGAATACTTCGAAGCGAAATATTACAGACAGACAGACAGACTTCTAAGCAGAGAGGGAGTCCTATCACGGAGTCCGTAACCAGGCTGGTGTTTTTTTTATAGGATAAGGGTGACAAACGAGCACACAGTCCACCTGATGGTAAGTGGTTGCTGCGGCCCATAGACATCTACATCTATCCTCTATTACAAATCAAAATGTAGTTGCGTTGTCACTCGTGAGGACTAAGATAGAACGCCTCATTTCCAGCAAAAAGGTCCTCCGGCCACCTGCACTCACCAAGCGAAACGCAGAGGTAAACCTCTATTTCACGCTGGTTTTCTGTGAGGTCGTGTGTGGAAATAAAAAATACCTACGTACATCCAGCAATGGATGCGTAAAGCTGATAAAATAAGACACGAGAGCACACTCACAGATAGTTCGTTTCGTGATTGAATAGTGAGATAAAAAAAAATATCTAGCTATTGGTCGGATTCGATCGTATACTGATTAAATTAATATCGCTTTTTATAGCAGTAAGGGTGACTCACGAACACAGTCCTCAGCTACATTTATCCTCGATTAAAAGATACAAAATGCTGCTGCGTTGTCGCCTGTGTTGTGTTGGCATTTGCAACACTACGACTAACATAGCACTGTTTTTAAGGATTAGGTTAGCAAAGATGATGAGAAATGTACATTTTTAATAGAATAAAGGCAGACCCAATAAGTGATTCCATTACCCTATGTCATGCCTTTGAAGAGGCGACAGATGGATACTGGAACAGGAGATCTGCAGCAGTATATTCCTGTTCTAAATTCAAAATGCCAACAGGCTTGCCTGGCGTGACAACAATGGCAAATATGAGGAAACTATGGGAAAGATTCAGCAGTGAGCTCTCTAATGATGGTAATTATGAAGTGTAACAAACGAGCACATAGTCCACACACAATTACTTCTATAAAAAAAATGTAAAAATCGATACAAGTAAGTTAACATCAAAAAGTAAAATATGTATGTATATGTCACAGCTAAAATCGAAGCGATTGCAAAAGATTAGCCGGTTACAAATAAGTGCAGCCGATTGCGGTTGGTTAAACTTACACTGCAGGCCAAAAGTTTTAGACCACCTTAATTAAAGTAAGAAAATTATCATATCATATCATAAAAATATTATTACGACTCTACCACCTAGCTCTAACGCAGCGTTTGTCGGTGTTTGAAAACAATACATGTTTATTGTCCAATAAGTTGAAAGTAAATAAGAGAATGACTTCTTTTGATATTCGATATTGACAATACAATATGCAGGTGTACTTTTTTTTTTTAAAAAACTTTTCTTTTATTTATCTTATGGGATTTCGTTACAATTTATAGATAACTAGCTGGCCAGGCAGACGTTGTTCTGCCCTTTCCGACGACCATTTGCTTTCCTAAAAAAAACTCCTGAAATTAGCAATAAAAAAACTGAGGATCGCTTAGCGGCATAAAAACTACCCTATCTCTCAAGTTGAACCAAACTGCACACAGTGCGCAAAATTTCATTGAAATCAGTTCAGTAGTTTAGGAGTTCATCGCGGACAAACAATGTGACACGTAATTTTTATATATGTGTATAAAAATTATGTTGTTTAAATGTGGTCTTAAACTTTTGGCCGGCAGTGTAGGTGTGTTCGTTTTATTCGTGGCTAATACAGGTGTGGCCTGTTACTGTCGGGTAAAACTTGGTATAGTAATGTCCGTGTAGTAATTATAGTGACTATTACTTCTATTAACTTTGTGAAAATTACGAAAGTCCTTATCAGTAATATCAGCTACAGCAGGTTAAGATGCGGCAGCATGAAAGTCGCTGACATTATTCTGTTACCGTTACAGCCTGGCCTATTAATGTCCACTGCTGAACATAGGCTTCCCCCATAAACTGCCTCATTGGGGGGAAATTTGCCATATTTGCCACGCTTGGCATGCGGGTTGGCAACCGCGATTTTTTTTTGAGAGAGATTGCGCGAGATTTTTGCATTCGAAGAACACGGCTCAGTGTTGCACTGAATCTTGATGGCGATTTTTTATTTCTTTTTTTTTTTAAGACGTTACCCCCACACTGTATGTGCTCTGACCCTTAGCCGTAACATAACACGGAATAATTAAAAATTAAAAATTTTGTACAACCGACTTCAATATAAATTATTAGTAATAACTCAAAAATTATTGGTTAGACCTTCATCAAATTTATATGGGCCAGCTTTCAGACCATAAAAGAATTATCGAAATCGGTTCATCCAGTAAAAAGTTATGAGGTAACACATAAAAAAAACATACAGTCGAATTGAGTACCGGCTCCTTTTTGAAGTCTGTAGAAAAAGAGAGTCCTCTTATGGTCACTTATGGCATTATTGCAGTGTTTAACAACATACTAGGATTTCCTCCTATATCGTGGAGGCGTTCGATATACCTTCATTAATTGCACATGGACCTACATCGAAACCCGTTTTTCGAATCTTAAAGTGATTGCCTAGTCCGTAAGCTATCAATATCACGGCCACTTTCTTTTTTGTTATTTATCCAAAAAAATTCAAACCAGTTCTTTTCTCTTGTTATTAACTATCAAACTATAGTTTCACAGTACTTCAAAGCCGCTACGTCAATTTCGGAGAAGAAGGCTTAACAAAAAACCGGGAGGAGTTACTGAACCTTATACCCGGATGCTCGGCACTCGTTTGGGTCTCTCACCACCCCATCACAAAGGAGCTGTTGGATAGAGCCGGTAAGTCAATAATCCGTCTTTATCATTCTCTCTAAAGTTCTACAATTTGCGTTTTCAATAATGCGCCAACTGACATACAAACTTTATTGAAGGTATGAATTGAATGAATTTGTGGGACTTTTGGATGTCTGCACCATTATAACAATAAAGAATATGAATTTTATATTAATCTATTATGCTTTGTCCATCTTTAATTTTGTGTTGCTAACAAGCAAAAACACGATTTCAAAACATTTTCTCTCAAACTAAAAAGCCTCCTAATTATTGTATTTTTGTCTGTCTATCGACAATTTTAAAGAATTTCTTTGCAAAACTTTATTATAATATAAATAATAGAATTTTTCAAAACCCTACACACTTTTTCGATTGATAACGTGGTTTATTTTAAAACAATTTTATTAGTTTTGTCACTTCTATCCCTTAGGACCTCAGTTGAAGATAGTGAGCACGGTATCAGCTGGCTACAACCATTGCAACGTGCCCGAGTTAAAGGCGCGCGGCATCAAACTGTCAAACACGCCCAATGTACTTAGCGCAGCTGTTGCTGAAATCGCAGTAGCTCTCATGCTCGGTACCGCTAGGCGTTTCACAGAAAACTTGGACCAAGTTCGCAGGTAAAGCACTACTAATTGTTTTTTTTTTTATAGGATAAGGGTGACAAACGAGCACACAGTCCACCTGATGGTAAGTGGTTGCTGCGGCCCATAGACATCTACATCTATCCTCGTTTGCGAATCAAAATGCAGATGCGTTGTCACCCGTGAGGACTAAGATGGAATGCCTCATTGCCAGTAAAAAGGGCCTCCAGCCACCTGCACTCACCAAGCGAAACGCAGAGGTAAACCTCTACTTCACGCTGGTATTCTGTGAGGTCGTGGTACCACCCCGGTTCGAGCTGGCCCATCCGTGCGACAGCAAAAGCTACCGCGTGGCTCTACCACTGTTACAATTTAAGGTTTAGTGTTTAGGTTTAATGTTTAATTTAACTGTTGTAATGTAAGGTATCAATGATAGAGATGTGTTGTTTGTTTTAGGCATTGTGTAACCAATATCGGAAAAGAAAAGGGCAACGCACTGGTACTGCAATGTGTTCTCACACGAAATCTAAGTTATTTTACTACCCGTGCGGTGAAAAAAGTAAAAAGTAAGGTTACAGCCTATATACGTCCCACTGCGTAGCACAGGCCTTCCCTGATTTCTGATTGGGGCAATGAAATGTCCGACGCGCTGCCCCAATGCGTGTTGGCTAACTTCACATGTCTGCGAAATTTTTTTCTTATTTCTCAGACATGTAGGTTTCCTCACGATATTTTCCTTCACCGCCGAGCAAGTGGTAAATCAGCACTTAAAATTACAACTAACAATTTCATTGGTACCGGCGGGGATTTAACCCGGGTTGCCCTCGTACTGTGAAATTTACAACGAGCGCTAACCATCTGAGCTACCATGGCTCAAATGGTTAGCGCTCAGATACGATGAAAAAAAATTATATAAGCCGTAGTTAAAATCGAGTTATTATAATATGACATGTTCATAATACATATAATTTGTAAAAATTAGACTACTATCGTTTCTCGTAGGTATTCGGTTATTCGTACGATATTAAATCACTTCAATATTAAATCAGTAATTGTCGCCTCTGAGAACTAAGATTTTATGTGGTAGAGCCATGCTGCAGCTATATTAGTAGTAGATATAGTTGTAGTACGAATGGATCGGCTCGACTGGGGAAGGACCACGCTCTCACAGAATACCAACGTAAAATACCAGCTTGACGCTGCTGTGTTTCGTATGGTGAGTGGAGAGAACCGGAGACCCTTTTTACTGGAAAAGAGGCATTCCATCTTAGTCCTCACGGGTGACAACGCATCTGCATTTTGATTCGTAATCGAGAAAAGATGTAGATGTCTATGGGCCGCAGCAACCACGTACCATCATGTGATTTGTGTGCTCGTTTGTCACCCATATCCTATACAAAAAAAACTAAGATGGAATGCCTGTATTTGTTCTGGCTCTGAGAGAGAGAGAGAGAGAGAGAGAGTGAGACCTAGTGGCCTAGTATTTAATTTCTCTTCTTATAACGTAATTTTATACAATATAATATATTTATTTTGAGAGCTACACTATGCTACTGCAAGAGATAAATAAATCATGTGATTGATAAAACGAAATATATTCTTCACCTGTCCATTTCAGATAAGAATCACTGATCATTGTATTTTCGCCCACTTAATATAACATTATTTATATTAAATGCTCTCAATAGCCTTATCAATATGTGATAAGACTCAACTAGTCGTAAGGTTATATAGAATTGTTACATTTCCCTTATTTTCTCTCATCAACCCAGACTACTGATGGATAGAAACGCTTGGCCGGATCTGCAATAGCAGTCTTCTCGCCTTTGACGCTTGAGGTGTGGAGTGATAGGGACACTAAATTAGCAAACAACCATCAACAACAAAGAATTATTACTGTCTATAATATCTTTTTACGAAAAATTCTGGTGTGCGTAATTCTTCTCCTCCTAAATGGTTTGCCCGATTTTGAGGAATATTTTTATGGGATACTTACGGGTCACCTGGATGGTCCTTAACTATAGATGGACCCGGTAGGTGACGCTGTTGTAGAGCTTCAGAATCGCTAGTAATCTAATATAAAGTAAATTAAGCACATCTATTGCATTATAGGTTATCCAGTACTATGGAAAATAATGTTACCCTCATATGGACATTACTTACCTTACGCTGCTTCCCACGTCTCGCACCTTTGGCACTGCTTGTTCATTTTACGTCTGGCATAGACATTTTATACGTGGTAGAGCCATGCTGTAGCTATATTAGTAGTACAGTTGTAGCACGAATGGTTCGGCTTGACCGGGGAAGGACCACGTTCTCACAGAATACCAGCGTAAAATAGCAATTTAATGCTGCTGTTTCGTACGGTGAATGTAGAGAACACGAGACCCTTTTTACTGGAAACGAGGCATTCCAGCTTAGTCCTCGCGGGTGACTACGCATATACATTTTAATTTGTAATCGAGGATAGATGTAGATGTCTATGGGCCACAGCAACCACTTACCATCAGGTGGACTGTGTGCTCGTTTGTCACCCTTATTCTATAAAAAAAGACTACAGAGATGATTAAGCCATCTACGGGAAGCCTCATAAAACACCCACGTGACGTAATAGGATGACCCCTATCTTCCCGTGGCTGCCGTAAGAGGCGACAAAGGAAAGCAAAACTAAAAAAAACTGCAATTGTCACAACACGCCTGCTAAGCGTGACTACGGCAAATATCCTATGTAGGTAGTAATCTATGAAGGAGACCTAACAGCAGTGGACTTTAGCCTGTAATGGTAACGGAATTCCGTTATTTGTCGTTGTTGCCAAATTTTAAACTTAAGTTCAAATATAATATAAGTAATGATATACCGTTTTTGCAGTTTTTGAAAATACGAGTAAATAAGACTTCTACTTTTATTTAAAATTGTCCCAAATTGAATGTGATTTATGGGCAACGAGTACGTGTAGATACGCGCGCTCCTCTGTCTGCGATTCAATTCACGTTTATACCGACCGATCGAATCTTAAGAATGTGTGCGTACGTAGTAAAATAGTAGGCGTTAGATATTTATGAATAACAATCAGTCAAAATTATGCATTAACACGCATTTTAAATTTAAAAGATAAAAAGGACTCAATAATTGAGATTTTTTATTAATTTTTCTTCGTCATTTGTCTATATATATTGTTATTATATACTTATTCTGAACCTTCTCAGCAAAATAACCCTGTATAAGTACACGGCGCAATATTTCTTGCCTAAGACCATCAAAATAAAAGGAGACCTGTGTCTTGTAATGAGAAACGTATAGTTACTTTAGTCGATATAAATCTTTTCAGAGGAGAATGGGAAATAGGCTTCGACAAAGTACTCGGACAAGACATAGCAGGCAGTACTGTCGGTATTATTGGGCTCGGTGGCATAGGACAAGCTGTCGTCAAGCGTCTACATGGCTTTGAAGTTGGCAGGTTTCTTTACACTGGTCACCGAGAGAAACCTGAAGGTAAGCTTTTTCTTTCTTTGGTAATGGACTCGTTCGGCTCTACTTTCGCCAGTGTAGAGTATTACGAAAATATTCTATAAAAAATCGTTAATGTGTGACATTGCGAAGATTTTTGACAAATGATGAGTTCAACAAATGGATTCACATCAACATCAGAGCACTTGTTTCATAGTTTTCACGCAGACATTTAATACACAAAATCATAACCTGCTATCTAACATTAGAGTAAAGACACAAAGTTCTCCTTTCGGCTTTTCGAAGCCTAATCAAATAATTCTAAAGTTAGCTGAATAATGAGTGTCATGTATCGTTTTGATGTTGACCGACTACATATAAGTTAGGAAGAATGAATGCTGTCCCGTTCTTACATTATCACTTACGGCGGCTCTACACGTTGGCCAACACGCTGGCGAATGTGTTGGCCAAGATATTGGCCAAGAATTAGTGATCGCGTCCACACGTTGGAAGGTCGTTCAGTTTGCTTCGGTTCAGGCCAATGTGCGGACGAATTTATTAAAATGATTATTGAAGCGCTAACGGCTGCTGCGGTTTATTTTTTCACAGCATACCACTATTTTTTTATTTAATTTTCACTATTTTTAATATTTAATATTTTTAATATAAATTTTTAATATTTCTTTATTATACACTAACGTTATACAGATAAGTAAAGTATATAAACATTAACACACCTAGGCATAGGTATAATTAACACTTTTACAACTAAGGCCTGGAAAATATTCGAAGCCTGTCTATAAAACTGTTGTAAAATTTTATTAAACAAAGCCTTTTTAAAAAGGGTTATTCTTATTATATAATTATAGAATAAAACTAAATAATTATAATAATAAATAATTTATTTTGTCAAACATTAAAGTTACATTATACGATCAGTGATCGAGGTCACCTAGTAAGCAAAATAATGCCTGTAACAGGTGGCTTCGCTCTTCCATAGCTAAAAATTAAAGTATTATTAACGAAATAAAGAAACTAATAGGGAATAATAAAGACAGTAAAAACATGATTTTAGTATCCTACTTTTTAATTTGATTTTAGTATGCTACCTATAATATAGCATTAATACATCAATAAATAAATGAATACATCAATCACTACAACGTGAATGTGTATAAGATAAGGGTGATCAAAAAGAAATGGAAAAAAGAAATTTTATTTCTTGACGGCTCCGTGGCGTAGTGGCTTAGCAATGAGTTGCTGCCCTGGGGGCCGCGGGTTCAAATCCCGCACGGAACAAGTATTTGTATAGCCTGCACATAATTTCTCCGGGTCTGAATGTTTGTCCTTATGCAATTTATGTTTCTAAACTGCCTCCACGATACAGGAGAAAATCCTGTGTATAATAACATTTTTTTTTAAAAAGACTTGTGTTTTACAAACAATTTTCAGCTTGGTAGGGCTCTATAAAGCGAAAAGTTTATTCATTGGTCATTGTTACTGCCGTTATGTAGATACTAGTTACGATGCGTGCATATAAAATTTAAGCGTGCGTGCGTGCGATCACTCTGAGAGCTCGTAGCAAACTAAACGTGCGCCCAACGTGTGGACGCGGCGGCCAATACTCTGCCACAACCCTTTGATCTTTTGTAAAAAACCGACACCAGACGGATCTCGCGCCAACTTGTGGGCCATCGTCCAATACGTACCAACGTAGCTTAAACACCCGCTCCACACGATGGCCATCGTTGTTGGCCAACACATTCGCCAGCGTGTTGGCCAACGTGTAGAGGCGGCATTAGGATACTACAATATGATCGGCGCATTTGAGAACTTTTAGGAATTGACAAACAATAACGTAGGCCAGCGTGCGTAGCTGCCACCCATGGCCGCTAAAGCCAAAATAAGCTGTAGCTTTACTAAAACAATGTAACGTATTTTTATACTATCCCTACCATTGGGAATTTTGTTAGATTTTGCTTCTTCTTCTTCATAATCAACTTGTAAAAATCCACTGCTGAACACGGACCTCTCTCGTTGTATGGATAGGATATATATTATAGTACGTGAGAGTAATACGGTAATCCGGTTAGTATGGTCACTTTTTTATAACTGAGAGACTATAAAGCCTTAAGTGATACTATAGCTCTTCATTAGGCAATCAAATAATAAAGGGTCAAAAGGGCGCCGCTTTATCGACGCCATTTACACGGTTGCCATTATAGTAAATATTTTAGTCGATTTTAGTATTGTGTAGTGTAGTTAGTTTTTTTTAAGTTGGTTTTTCAAAGTGTTGCTAATTATTGCCAAAACTGTTTTCTTAATATATTAGTTATAGTATACGACTGTTTCTGTCTCTGTCCCCCTCCTAGTTTTGATTTTATAGGACGGCAAAGCTTAAGGTGATCATATTACCCTCACGTACCTTATAATATATCCTATCCATACAACGGGAAAGGCTATATATTAAATAGGATCGGACAGTAAATATATGCCTTAATCGTCAGGCTTGGCCTGCGGATTGACGATTGTATTACTAGACTAGAGAGAGAATATATTATATTATTACTTACCGTGTAGTGGCGGTGTGAGAATATCCACTACCCCATATCGTCCCGTGGGTGTCGTTAGAGACGACAACGGGAAACAAATCAGTGAGATGGGCAGCAGCGTCTTTCCAATAACGACTTACAATAAAAAAGCGGTTGCCAATCAGCTTGCCAAACGTGGCAACTATGGCAAACATCCCCCCGATGAGGCAATCTATGGGGGAAGCTAATGTTCAGCAGTGGGCTTTAACAGGCTGTAACGATGACGGTTACGGATATATTATTACAAAGAATACAATATATTATTATTAAGTACTTATATTACACTTCTGGCGTAAGTGATATCGCTGTATCGCCATCAATTGGGAGACACGAGGTTTTTTTTCGGAATTTCTCATAGTTAACTTACTACTTCCACGAAACAGGAGATTTCTAAGAGAAAAATTAAAAATATTTTTTTCATCATCATCATTACAGCCTTTCACAAGTCCGCTGCTGAACATAGGCCTCCCCCAAGTAATGACACAAAGCACGGTCCTGAGCTAGCTGCATCCATCGACTTCCTGCATGTCTTACCAGGTCGTCACTCCATCTAGTGGGGGGACGCCCTACTCTTCGTCACCCGGTACGAGGCCGCCACTCGAGAACCTTTCTTCCCCATAGTTGTCGGTTCTTCGAGCTAGAATATTTCTAAGAATATTTTTTTACTGAAAATCAATTTCAACCGTCTAAATTGCGTATAAAGATGATTTCGTGCGGGAATAGAAACCGCGGCCAGCAGCGCGACAATAATACCATACATACTACGCACTAAACTACTACAAGCCTTGCACAAATTGTCATACACTGCTGCACTACGGAGCAGTCAAAATATTTAGCATATTTTTTTTATATAGTATAACGGTAGCGAGCACACTGCCCACCTTTTTTTTATAGAATGAGGGTCACAAACGAGCACACAGTCCACCTGATGGTAAGTGGTTGCTGCGGCCCATAGACATCTACATCTATCCTCGTTTGCGAATCAAAATGCAGATACGTTGTCACCCGTGAGGACTAAGATGGAATGCCTCATTTCCAGTAAAAGGGCCTCCGGCCACCTGCACTCACCAAGCGAAACGCAGAGGTAAACCTCTACTTCACGCTGGTATTCTGTGAGGTCGTGGTACCACCCCGGTTCGAGCCGGCCCATCCGTGCGACAGCAAAAGCTGCTGCGTGGCTCTACCACTGTTAAAAACCTGATGGTAATTGGATGCTATAGCATATATAGACATCTTATATCTCTCCTCGATCAAGAATCAAAATACAGATGCGTTGTCACCTCTGAGGACTTAGACGGAATGCCTCGTTTCCAGTAAATAGGATCTCCGGTTCTCTACATTAACCATACGAAACACAGGAGCATTAGGCTTGTATTTTACGCTGGTATTCTGTGAAAGCGTGGTCCTGCCGACCCATTCATGCTACAACCATGATATAGCTGCAACATGGCTCTATCACGTAAGAAGCATTATTAAATATTAACAAACATATGTCCTTACAGCTAAAGATCTAGGCGCAGAGTTCGTGAACCTGGATACCCTTCTGACGCAGAGCGACTTTATTGTGCTCGCGGTGCCTCTGACCGACGAGACTAGACTCATGATCAACAAGACCACGCTGGCCAAAATGAAGAAGAACGCCATTCTAATCAACGTCGGCCGAGGAGGTAAAATGCTTTTAGAGATTTATTTAGCTGATCAAAATCAAAAGTTATTATTTAATTTACGCTTGTTTATATCTGTTATAAACATCACAGTGTACACCGGTTCGCAAAAATAAAACCTTCTCAGAGAAGATCCGGTAAGAAACTCTGGGGTCTTAGTTTTCAAAGCCGTGTTACAAGTGCATTGACAATATTTTTTACAACTTATGAAAAATATACAATATCAAAGGTCAATAAATATTTTTTAAATATCAGTTTTATGAAAATATGTAATATCAGTAGCCATAACCAGGGTCTTGCAAGTACAGAGTAAAAGTCATTTCCACGCATCATTGTCCTCAATATCCATTTTAGAGATCCTCTGATGTCTTTTGCTAAAATGTCCTTAACAAGTTATTTAAATTTTGTATGTGATTGATACACTATATTTATAAGAATTTTATCGAAACATTTTATACATTTACTCAAAAAAAAAAAAGACTAGTACGTGAGGATAATATAGTCATCCGGTTAATATGTTGGTCATTTTCTTATAACTCAAAAACTACAGGTACAGCCTTGTTTACATACATGGCTCTTTGATACGATAGCTCTTCTATATAGAATCTAATAATAAAGGTTCATTAAAAGGGGACTGCTTTATCGACTCCATTTTGACAGTTGACAATATAGTAAATATTTTAGTTGATTTTAGTATTGTGTAGTGTAGTGTAGTTGAATTTTCGAAGTGTTCCTAATTATTGGCAAAGCTTGTTTGCTATTTCTTATTATATTAGTTATAGTATACGACTTTGTGTTTTTGTCTCTGTACTCCTCCTAGTTTTGGTTTTATAGGGCGGCAAAACTTAGGTGACCATATTACCCTCACGTACCTTATAGTTTTAGTTAATCTAAATATATGAATGAACCTCAAACGTATCACCGCGACCTGTTCTACAGCACATCGTCAGTATTGGCTGGATTAATCGTAATACTTGTGTGCATGTAATCACCAAGAATTGAAGTGTTATGACTGCACAATGATTAGACCAGCTCAACCGGGGAAAGAACAGCTTTTAACTTGAACTCAACGGAATCGAAGGGTCATCGTCATTTATAATAAATACACCGCTGGACATGTCCTCGCCTCTATCGGGCGGTTGGATTTATCATCTTCCGTACCATGTTGCGGTTTGTGATTACACGTGACATGGTTAAGAAAGACAGAAACAGTTAACACTAACATTTTCATCCACTATTTGTGCAACGTTTGGAGTGGAACTTTTTCTTCAATTTTTTTTATAGGAGAGAGGGCAAACTAGCATACGGCTTCCCTGATGGTAAGTGACTACCGCCGCTCATGAACAACTGCAACACCAGGGGAATTGCAGGTGTGTTGCCGACCATTTAAAAAGGAGTAAGCCCCTTTATTGAAGCTCTCTTCTTCTCCTCAACAAATAGGGGCTGTCCTTGAAATAAAGCCTATTTAATAAAAAGAGAACTTATAAAATCGATTCCCAATTGGCGAAGATATCACATAACATGCCTACCTACATGCAAAAAAGAACATACCGTTGAATTGAGAACCTCCTCAATCACGTCACTATTGTCTTTGGTTGTTAAGTAGTTTTAGCGAACATTTTCGTTTAATATAATTTTTAAATAGCAAATATTTAGAGTAAAAACACATGTGCTTGTACTTACTCTGAAAGCAAATGAGGGTGTGGAAAAACTATGAAGAACATTCACTATTGGCAAGCGAAAACAATGTTACAGAGTATTGTATTATCTTTCAGAGTTAGTCGACCAAGACGCTCTATACGACGCATTGAAGAATAAAGACATTTACGCAGCAGGACTTGACGTCACTTCCCCCGAGCCTCTACCCAAGGATCACAAGCTGTTGACGCTACCTAACATTTGTAAGGATATCCTTTTATTATCCTTGTATAAAATAAGTATACTAAAGCACGGTCGCGGACCAGGAATTTTTTATTGTATTTTTAAATTTAATTTCCATCATAAAAAGTTTTATTTCTATTGTAACTAAGATAGTTTTAGGGAGTTTTTGAACAGTATTTGTGATTCGAAAATCGAATTTATTCTCAAGTATTAAAGTTCACATTTGTATGAATTGCAATAATTTGAAATTCTTCCTGCTCCGCGATCACGCCATATACGCTGTATTAGATACGTATTCACCGTATGATGACAGTTGCCGTATAATGGCGGCGTAAGAGAATCCACTGTCCCATAATATCCCGTGAGCGTCGAAGAGAACTTGAATATGTCACGTTTCCCGAGTATTGCCGAGTATAGTTAGTCCACAATAATATAAGTAAAAATAGCGATGTCCTCCAGACCGAACTTTGATAACTGCGGCCCGTCTCAACGGAGACTAGCCATCTGCTCAGGAGTGGATTACAGTGTAGTGCACGAGTGTGTGCACAAACTAGGTGTACTCTATTACCTCAATCTCATAGTCCGATGGGACATCATCCGACACGACCGGAGAGAGATCAGGCGCAGGACCAACAGCTTTGCGTGCTTCCCGTGGCACGGGGTGAAACACCGCCAACATCCTGACTCCGGACTACTACTGAGAATTTCTTAACAGAAAATCTCAATAACTGATTTTTTGCCCAAAACGGAACCTTATTGCATTGCTGCAGCTATATTATGATTGTAACACGAATGGGTCGGCTTCACCAGGCAGTACCACGCTCTCCCAGAATATCAGCGTAAAATAGCAGCCTAATGCTGCTGTATTTCGTATGGTGAGTGTAGAGATCTGGAGACGCTTTGGACTGGAAACGAGGCATTCAATTTTAATCCTCAGGGGTGACAACGCATCTGCATTTTGATTCTTAATCGAGTATATAATATGTAGATGTCTAAGGGCCACAGTATCCACTTACCATCACTTGGACTATGAGCTCGTTTATCACCCTTATTCTATAAAAATTTATAAAAAATTTATTCCAGATCTTTCGTTTTTTTTCAGTCGTACTTCCGCACATTGGCAGTGCGACGGTACACACTCGTGACTCCATGGCTGTACTAGCCGCCAAAAATGTTGTGAATGCCCTCAATGGAAAGCCATTATTAACACCAGTTTTGGAATAAAGAAATCACCAACCTCCTAAATTAATAATAATTGCATTATGGATAACAAAATTTCATAAACATTTTAATTTTTAATTCTTTTTACGAGGCAGATTATGTTTACAATAAAATAAATGACTAATTAGTTAACTTTGTTTTATTTCTAGAAATTAATAAATTATAAGCAATCATGCTTTAAATCCAATTTCGGACAAAAACTACAAATCTAATTTAAGTGTCGTTTTTCAATTCAATTTAACATTATTAAAGGTAGGTACTTAATAAATGTCATCATCGTCAATCATCGTCATTACAGCCTTCAGAAGTCCACTGCTGAACATAGGCCTCCCCAAGGAATGCCACAAAGCACGGTCCTGAGCTACATGCATTCATCGACTTCCTGCATGTCTTACCATCTCGTCACTCCATCTAGTGGGGGGCCGCCTTACACTTCGTCTACCGAGGCTGCCATTCGAGAACCTTTTTTCCCATCGGTTGTCGGTTCCTTGAGTTATAAGGCCGGCCCGTTGCCACTTCAGCTTACTCACTTAATATGTATTGTATTGCAAATAGCTACCTAAATAAATTATTAAAAGTAAAAGTAAATTATTAATTTATATTTTAAGCTATCCTTTAAAGTAATACGCCGCATACATAACATGGGGCCGTGATCATGAGCGCCGCCAGGATTACTTTCTTTCTTCTTTTTAATGAGTCAAAAAAGTATCTGAATTTGGGATTTATCAAACATTTAAAAATTCATAACTCTGAAAATATTTGCTTAGTCATAAAAAAGATCCCATGATCTTTTTATACATATTTTATCACAAAATATAAAAAATATCTTTTATATTTTATTTTTCTTCTTTATGTATTTTTAATGGGTCAAAAGTATACGAATTTGGAATTTTTCAAACATTTAAAACTTTATAACTCCGAAAATATTAACTTTATCGTAAAAAGTCATGGAACCATTAAAGAATATAAAAATTGTACCTATTGAAATTTGAATTGAATTCAATTGAAAAAAAAATCCCTTTAAACAATATGGCACCGAGTTGCTCCATGGCAACATGCATTTATAGAATCAGTAGGACAATTTGAAGATAATCACTTAATAAAAATGAGGTAGAATAGTTTATGCGCCGATTCCTCCTGGACTAAATAATATAAAATATAGAATTACATGTATTTATGTAGATAAATGTAATGTCAAATACAAATCGCGCGGGTATTTGATTGAATATATTTCGCTCATCGAAAACATACTTAATCTCTGTTGTCAATGGTTGGCATTGTTGCTCGGAAAATCTCCGCTGCCGCGCGACATGCTGTGTTCACAGGGAAAGAGTAGAAGAGGATACTGAATTTAATGACAAGGTGATGAACAAATTTGGACAGCAACTGAGATGCCTTCAGTTTTACTATATATTTTCTTTCCTGACACTTGCACCCCGCAAGTGCACCCCCTTGCACCTCACTGCCGGCGCCATGGCCGTGATCACTTTGAGACTGGGACGTCTGAGTGATTTTATTGGAATTTGATTACCGGCAATTAAAGGAAACATCATGAGGAAATCTATTTAACTAAGATACTACGAAAACGGAAGTCCCCAATCCGCATGGTGGAGTCCTCAACAAGAGACTCCAAAAACCCTGTCAGTAAGAATCACTTTGCAACTGCATTAAATTACTCATTATTGGAACGAAGTTCTTTATCGGGCGGTACGAATTTGGTGGATGGAGGCCTGGCGAGAAAAGTGTAAGATTTTTCTGTCACGACCCCTCTTGACGTACACTACGGTGTAGACGGCCTTGGCGGCTATAAGGAAGCGAGATGGAATAATATCCATCTCCCTCGCACTTTTTCTTATCTTCCCATGAAAGAAATATAATTTAATTTTAATAGACGCTAGTAATTCATTTATTTGTATTTTTTGCATTTGTTAATCAATAATATAATAATACGTTTATCAATAATAATATACCGAAAGGACCTTCGTTCCAACCGAGTGTTCCACGACACTCACGCATGTTTTTTATGTATTAAATTATCTATTACTAAACCTTTTAGCCTAAGTAGAATATTAATATAAAAATCGTCGATACTAACACATTTACATTATACAATTTTTACTATTATTACTAATTACTATTACATTATACAATTTAACGAAACTAAGCTTCAAAACGGATTCCACCAGTATGAGCTTGCGGTAGTAACCGAACGTTGTCGCCGTGTAAACAAATTTTATAATTTTTTTTTTAAAATACTAGTAATGCTATTAAACATTACTAATATTCCCTTTAACCGCTTCTGGTAAGCTTAAAATGCTTGTGTTATAAATGGTTCACGACAGTAGTCGAATGGCGGATTCGAACGCACGACCTTTCGAGTTCGCGGTCCGCGCCCTGCCATTAGGCTACTGACGCTACAAGAGCGGTGAAAAGGTCATGATTACCATAACAGATGATTGTTGTGAAAGGCTATGAGATTTTCTTAGAATTACCACTATTAGTCGATTTTTACGGAACCAATTTTCTACCTGTCCCGTCCATTTTTTCCCCCTTTTCCCATCTTCCATTGTGCAACCGTACACGGCCACTCCACACTTTGTTAACGACATACCACGCATTTGAACCAAACGATTAGCTTTGTCATTCGTAAAGCGTACAGTAATGGAGTGGAATAATTTGCCAGCATCTCTTTTCATCCGATTACAATGTGGGTGTTTTAAGGCAAAAGTAAGTAGACCTTTTTAAGCTAAGTTTTTCGCTTTCTCATATTCGGCTGCATCACCAATTACCATCAGATTGAATAAAAGTCAAGCATTGACTTTTAATAGTTAATAATTATAACTTTTAACAAGATAGGTCTATGGACAACGCTCGAATGGTTAACACGGTACTTGTGAGTGCTTTTCGGTATTTGGTTAATTTTCCTTAATTCCTTTATTTTGAGGTGGTGGATTCCTCTGTTGTAAGTAGATTACGTTTATAAGATATAGTTATTTCGAACAATTCTCCCAATTAAGGTCAGGCGGGGCAAGCGCGCCGAAGGGGTAAGCGCGCCTACCATAAAAATATCGAAATCTACTAATATAATACAACTAACGACATCTTACATCCATGCAACAAACTAAAACACAGTTCCACTTTACAATCACAGATGCCTCAGTTCACCATAACTTGATGTATCCGCCATTTCGGTTTCAGTGTCATTTAAACCTGTTACCAGAGACGAGCACGTGTTATTAATCCTCTTAGATCTTAAAATATTTTACGTGTTGCAGCAAACCAATGAGGTGAGTACAGAATTTAATTGTTTTTCTTTAAATCTATGTCTGTATTTTCGCCCTAGATAGTGAAATTAATATTTTTTTATAGAATTTAAAATCTTAACCTCAAAATAGTCAAGTGAGGCAAGTGCGCCTAAGTTCTTAGTGGTATGGCGCACTTCCCCCGAGCCAGAAGTCGTCAACTTTTATGATTCAGATATTTTCTTACCCAACGGCCTCTGAATAAGGGTAATGTTTTTCTGTATTGAGAAGTTACTATCTAGATGTCCTTAGGGTTTTGTGATGAGAAGGCGTTGGATGATGGGTTTACAGTAAAAGCCTCGTTTTAAGTGTATAAACTATTTTTAAATAAGTAATTTTATTTGTATTTTCTTGGGATTTGCTTTTGGGACGCTATAACTATATAACTCGTTGAACGTTAGTGCAAACAGTAAAAGCAATGTACTTGTCGTTTCCTTTGTTCGTTACTTAATGCGCCCTTAGGTGTGCCTAAGCTCCTTAATCGGAAGCGATAATCGAAGTCAAGCTACTTTGGATGGGTGGCTGGTAAACTATCGCTCCGGCTGTTATCATTCAACATCAGTCTTTAAGCCATATCAGAGGCCAATGGGTTTCCTGAACAACTCTCACACTAGGTTGCCCACAGATCTCTCGACAAGAAGGAGCAGTTGGATACTTACTACAACTGGTTCTAAAATTATTGTCTTTTTACAGATGGTTCGTACTTATCAAAGAAAAACCGATAAGCCTTCTTGGTCTAGAGAAACGAGAAAAAAGAGAGAGTCAGGGAGTTGACGCTGTCCGATCAGGCCTATCCGGATATCAAGCAGCGAAAACTTATGGTATAACTCGTAAAACAATCATGGATCACGTGACGGGTCGAAGGGGCCAAAAATCATCAACACAAAGTAGACCACCAGCCTTGTCAGCTGAAATTGAAATAGAGTTAGCTAACTGTCTACATATTATGGAAAGACATGTCTTTGGGTTAAGTCGGAAAGAGGTATTAGAGCTGGTTGGCGAGTACGTTAAAAAAAATAACATAAATACACCATTTACCAATGGCAACCCTGGAAACGATTGGTTTTCTAATTTTATGAATCGACATAGGTTGTCAATAAAAAAAACCTCAAGCAGTTGAGATAGCCCGTAAAAGAGCGGCTGACCCTTTCATCATACAAGAATTTTACGACATTGTCGAAAAAGTTATCAAAGAGCTAGGGCTTGAAAATAAGCCAGAGAGAATATATAATATTGACGAAACAAGCTACTGCAGCGACCCTCAAAAAACCAAAGTGGTCGGCTTAAAGGGATATCCTTCAACTAGAATAACATCATCAGCTGGTAAAGCAAACACAACCGTCTTGTTTGCCAGCAATGCAGCTGGAGGCAAAGGGCCTCCATTTATAATTTTTAAAGGTAAGCATGTGTGGAGTGGATGGACATCTGAGGAAGCATATCCTGGCACTTTATACACTGCGACATCCAATGGTTGGATTGAATCTGAAGCTTTTGCAGAGTTCATGGCAAAAAGTTTTATTCCCATGGTCAAATATGAGAAAGAGCCAACCCTCCTAATTTATGATGGTCATAACACGCACGTGCAACTGGCTGTGGTTGAAATGGCAAAACAAAATAATATCACCATCATTAAATTGCCACCACACACAAGTCACCTTCTTCAACCACTTGATCTAAGCGTATTCAAACCTTATAAAGACGCTTGGGATCAGGAAATGGTTAAATGGCAACGCACACATAAGGGCGAAAAGTTACCCAAGGATCAGTTTTCAGCGACAGTGGGAAGAGTTTGGAAAAATCTTAATTCCAATGTTATAAAAAAAGGGTTTGAAAAAAGCGGAATTTGTCCATTTAACAAAAAAGCTGTACCGGAATATAAACTAGACCCAGAAGCCCTAAAACGATGGAAAAAACACCATGAAACTTTAACGAAAGAACAAACACTCGCTCGTAGCTCACCATTAACCTTAACGACATTATGCCTGAATAAAATTAACTCTTCTATTAAATTAAACTTGATTCCAGTCACCATTTTGCCAAACATCGTTAGTTCAAAATCTTCGGAGAAAATATCTTTTGAAGATTTATTAATACAATCTGCCAAAAAATCGCAAACTGGCAATGTCAAGAAAAAGAGTTAAAATTTCCGCAAGTGCAGAGGTGATAACGCATCAGGACGTCATTGAAAGATTGAAACAGAAGGAAGACAATAAAGCCAAAAAAGAACAAGAAAAAGAAGAAAAACGAAAGCAACGAGAGCAAAAAAAGAAAGTTATAATAAGTAAACAAAATGAGAAAATTGATAAAGTAAAAGTAAAGAAAATTGACGAAAAGAGTAAAAATATAAGACTAACAAAAAACAAACAATCGCATGTTACTGACCCACCAAGCTCGGGAGCAACTCTTTCTGAAATAATATCACCTAATTCAGACTTGAACGTCCGTGACCCAATTCATCTTTTACAAGACGATTCTTCAATACTTAATTGTCTCGCAAGCTCCTCAAAATCACCACCGCCACTGACTTCAAAACCGAAAATTGCTATTTTAGAAGACAGATATTTAAAAGTTGATGAAAAACTGACCAAAGATATTTTTACAGGACTTAAAATGAAACGACCAGCAGACTTTACTTTACAGGGTACTGATGAAATACATACTTTAAAAAAAATATGAAAAACAAAACAATCCCATCAAAATAAAAACGAAAAAAAGCAAAAGAAAATGAAGATAGAAGAAGATTTAGAAGAAGACAGTGAATTTACGATTCATGATTCAGATGGTTCAGATATGGACCTAGAAAGTTACCGTAATATTTACCTAACAGAATATAAATCAGATGATGAAAAAAACGTATATACGGATTTTGGACTCACCGATATAGAGTATTATGAAAATACATCAAACAAATTAAAGAAAGGTGATTGGGTTCTAGTCAAATTTTCGTCAAAAAAAAAGTGTAAAACATTATGTAGGGCAAATTATTAATATTAATGATGACATTCCAATGATAAAATACGTACGAAAAACTCAAACAAAACAAAGAGGTTTGCTTTTTGTCTATCCTAATGTGGACGACAAATGTGAGTTGAAACATGTTGCAGATATTGTATCAGTTTTGCCGAAACCCACAATAACACGTCGTGGCCAAATATCCTTCAGTATTAATATCGGTAAATTTAATTTACAGTAAATTCTTACTATTTATTATAATAAGATTTTTGGAGATATTTGTTTTTTTTTTTTTGGTTAGTCTTTTACGTGATAATTATAATTTGGACCAAAGTTAACAAAGATTTACACGATTTTACTATGTATTTAAGTACTTAGATTACTGACATTAGATTATTTTTTGTTATTGTTTGTTATTTTTGCTTGATTTTAACGTGTCAAGTTGTTTAAATATTTAAGCCTAACAAAGACTGAAATGTTTTTTACTTTACCATATAAGTTCTTGCGTGCCATCCACTAGAATACTAAGTATTTGCGTCTTCCTATTACGTGAAAGGAAAAATTGTTACCTACTTTTGTATTTTTTTTAATAAATCAGAACCTCTGTAATGCATAAAATAAAATTCTAATTTGATTAATTAAATATCTCTATTATTCCAGCCAAACCTGCAGACATTTTTATTTAAATACAGCAGTTTTTACTTTTATAAAAAAAAAACAGCATTAAAGGTTTAGAGCCCCTGATTACTAGTCTATGGCGCACTTGCCCCAAATTTGTTAGGGAAGCTGCAGTAGCCTATAGGACGAGTAAATTAAAAAGAAACCAAGAGTAATGCGTTTATTTGTTTATGTTCTATTAAGTAAATTATCTGTTTTTCTGGTAACGTACGATTTTAGCGTCTTTTTTATATAGGCGCACTTTCCCTGTTTGTAAGGGCAAGTGCGCCTATACCCATGTTTTCCAGTTTAATAGAAAATATCGTAAAAATATTGATAGATTTTATTGAATCGACGTTTCTTGCAGCTACAAAATTCCAAATATTGACAATTTAATAAATGTTCACTCATAAGTCAGCGTTCAAAAAAAATATTTTGCATCGAAATCATCTATGCAAAAAATATGGCGCCCTTGCCCCGCCTGACCTTATGGGTGACGAAACGGGGTCTCCCCGTGAGAAACCCCCTGACCCTCCCGATGAAGACATGTGCTTTGGATTAAGTGACAATAATGATTGTGATCGTGGTAAAAAAAGACATGCTGAGACTCGAACATATGAACCAGTATTATATAAAAAGAATTCTGTAGTTGATTTAACAGCTTCAATAAATACTATATATAAACATCCCTGCCTAGAACAAAATCTTAGAATGTATGGGCCAAATTATCAAGGCCCGTTCATTCTCCACATCTCCCGGTCTTCGTCAGACCCTAGAATAGGGCTATCTCTTCGACCAATTAAAATAGGTTTATGCTTGTCTAAAAATAATATAGGAAACATTAAAAGAGGAGGAGTCAAAAGCGTTGGTAGGAATCGCATATCTATTGAATTCTGCTCAGCAGATGAGGCTAACAACTTCCTTAATAATCCAATGCTCATGTAAATTTGACGGTTCCGTGGCGCAATGGCTTAGCAATGAGTTGCAGCACTTGGGGCTGCGGGTTCGAATTCCGCACGGAACAAGTATTTGTATGGCCTACAAATAATTGTTCCGGGTCTGGATGTTTGTCCTTGTGCAATTTATGTTTGTAAACTGCCTCCACGATATAGGAGAAAATCCTAGTGTGGGGGTAACGTTTTTTAAAAAAAAATGAAATAATGCTCGCAAAAGAAAAATTGATTGCAACTATTCCATCTTATAATGTTTCTCGAATGGGTGTCATCCGCGGTGTCCCTGTGGATTGGTCAATGGAAGAACTTGCAGAACCTATTGAGCTTCCCCCTGGTTGTGGTAAAATCCTAAAAGCTCGCCGTCTTCAGAGAAAGACTTTTACTGAAGGGTCATCATCCCCAATATGGGTTCCTACTCAATCTATTGTTTTGACATTTGAAGGCCAGATACTCCCCAAATATGTATATGCATTCTTCACATCCCTTGCTGTTGAAACTTATCAACTCCCCACCATCCAGTGCAAACAGTGTTGTCGATTAGGCCACGTTAGCAGATCAATGCCGCTCTAAACCACGCTGCTTCCGTTGTGCACAAGAGCATACTGGAGCAAGTTGTTCTGTTCCTGAAAGCGAAGACACTTGTCTGTTATGCTCCAAAAATCATTTTGCTAATAACAAAAATTGTCCAGAACACCATAGACAGAAATCTATCAAAGCTATGATGTCAGAACAAAATGTATCCTATAAAGAAGCGTCAGCCAAAATCCCATCTATTCGTTTGAACAATCTTCAAAAACCATATTCTGAAGTGGCCTCTACTCAGCTTTCACCTACTTCTACTACCTCCTTCAACCTCCCCACCATGTCACAGGCATATAGAAAAACCATTATCAAAACTCCCCACCCCATCCCTAGAATTCCCATGGGATATGACCAACAAGCCCATCAAAGAATAGTTGCAGACTGCCCATCCTCTACTCCAAATGGATGCGCATTATCCAATACACGCAATCAAATATCTCCAAATGAAAATCTTGTTCAATGCCTAATTTCTCTCCTCAATAATTTAATTTTGAAAACATCAGACTCACTACCGAACAACGTTGCAGAAAAAATTTTTAATCTCGCTAGTTTAATAGATAATATAAATGACTCAAAAAAAGACCTCCATCTTCTACAGTGGAACTGTAGAAGCTTGCACCCTAAAAAATCAGAACTCATCTTCCTAATAAATAAACATTCAATTTCGGTTGCTTCTATTTCAGAAACATGGTTCCTTCCTGGCTCCAAATTTCGCTTGCAAGGCTTTACCTGCCTCCGTGAAGATAGAAATGATGGTTGTTGAGGACAGCTAGAGACCCGCCGCTCCGTCGCCCCTTCGTACCCCGCTACCCCCCGCGCACCCCGCACACCGGCGCTGATCCAGTGATGTCGGCGACCAATCAGCGCGCGTGTGGCTTCATTTATCGTCGCACGGCACTACTCACAGACTAAGACACCTTCTTGCGAGATATAAGAAGGGCGTATCGGTCTGTGAGCTGTTCATTTCACTTCGGAAGTGGCACTCGAGAAGACTCCAAAGAAGACTCAAGACAACAGATCAAGACTCCATAACTGAAGACCTCTCTCTGTACATATTAGATAGTTTATTTTAATAGTGCCGAATATTGTAAATAGTGTAATACAGTATAGTAAAAAGTACCATCTTTTCTTCGAGCAGTCCCCTAGTATAGCTAACCTCAGATCAGTCAGTAATCAATCAATAAGTAATCAGTCATAAATAAATATACAGTCCACTTTTCATCCATTATATTCTTGGTCCTTCGAGCCGGATTCAAGCCAGAAGAAAGAAGCAAGAAGTAAGAAGAAACAAGAAAGAAGCCAATTATAGAAGAAAGAACATAATTATAGAAGAAAGAACATAATTATAGAAGAGAGAAGATCTTTATAGAAGATCTTCAAGGAAGAAAGAAGTTCGTCGACGAAGAGAGAAGATCGTCGGTACTAATTTCTTCCCTGTTTCTTGTTACGACTACGTCACATACGTCTATTGTCTGTTTCCAGACAATTTCTTGTTTCTTTAACCGCATTTACGCGGCCAGGTGGTTGCTCCCTAACGGTGTCAAACTGTGACCATCTGGTAACGCCCTTGTGGCGGGAACGACATCCAATACGTGCGTCTTTTTGAAGACGATACGTACGTCTTTTTGAAGACGACCGGAGGTCGCAACGTGGGACAATGAGGGAGACACGAAGTCAGAAGACACGGAACGAGGACGACACGTCGGTAGGAATGCGTATATTCGAAGAAGCACCCGCGTCCCCGTCCGATTATCTCGCGATGGCACAAGCGCCCTCCGCCGCGCCCCAGGCCCCGCTCGCGCCCGCATCTACGCCCGCGCCCGCGCCCCCGCCGCCGCGCCCCGCTATGTCCGTGTCTACGACCGATCGCTTGGGAGAGGTTAGCACATCCGCGCCGCGCACAGAGACACTCGCCGCGATTATTGAAGATCTTCCGTCTACAGAAACTAGTTCGATAGTACGTACCGTCGCGCCTGTAACAGACGTCGTACATAGGCCCGCACCTCGCGCTCCGTCGGTCCGCTCCGTTCGTTCAGCCCGGTCGAGAGCTAGCGCGATAGCTAGGTTAAAACAAATTGAATATAACGCCGCGGAGGAACTAGCTGCAATTAGGAGGAAGCAATTGCAACTGGAAGAAGATCTTATTAAGAAGAAGTACGCTAGGGACGTCGCGCAACTGCAAGAAGAAACAGATAGGGAAAGTGTTAACGAAGACGAGTTAGTTGAAAATAGGGTACGCGTTGATAGGTGGTTAGAGAACGTAGAGACTGTGCGGGGGGAGTCGCCTTACCGCCCGTCTCAGCCCGCGCCCCGCATCGAGACAGAGCAAGCCCTACCGAATAGGGAAACCGGTTACGACCACGCTGAAGATGCCCAGGGGAGGACGGTAGCGAATGAGGTTCAACCACGTCGCGTAGAAACGATACAGAGGGATAGTGGAGTCGCCGTAGAAATGAACCAGGTGGATCGTCGTGTACGGGTTACGTCGCCGTCGAGGAATGAGAGGCCATGAGAGGAAAGGCGCACGGACTAACATTGGACCACATCCAGAGAGCAGAGCGGATGTGAATAGAGCGCAGTCAACAAGAGAGCTTTGCTGAAGACATCAGTCGACTGCAGCGAGGAAAGAACCTGGCAACCGGCAGCGCATTGAGGAAGCTCGACCCCATATTGGAAGATGGCATATTACGAGCTAGAGGACGAATCGAAGCAGCCGATGTGGACAGCCAAACGAAGAGGCCCATCATACTGAACGGAAGCCACCAATTTGTAAAGCTGCTTGTGGAAAAGGCGCATCAGGAGGCAAGCCACGCCAACAGGGAGCGGGTAGTAAACGACCTACGCACGAGATATCATATCCTTCGATTACGACCAACAGTAAGAGAAGCGGAGCGGAGATGTCTCCGGTGCAGGGTACGCAAGGCGACACCACGGCCAGCGGTTATCGGAGATCTACCACCTGAACGGTTAGGGGCATTCGCGCGACCATTCACCTACACCGGAATCGACTATTTCGGGCCTATAACGGTTACGATAGGACGTAGGCATGAAAAACGGTGGGTAGCGTTATTCACCTGTTTGACGACGCGCGCGGTACATCTAGAGATAGTTTATTCCCTAACGACGGACTCGGCGATATCGGCATTGCGGCGCATGGCGGCTAGGCGTGGGTGGCCCCGGGTCATCTACTCGGACAACGGAACAAATTTCCATGGGGCGGACACCGAACTACGACGGGCAATGGAGGAGTGGGCACCCCTGCTGAAGGACTACGCGTTGACTCGGCGGACAGACTGGAAGTGCATCGCGCCGGGCGCGCCGAACCAGGGAGGTGCATGGGAACGTCTCGTGCGCTCAGTGAAGACCGCGCTCGAAGCCACTCTACACCAGAAGAGCCCGCGGGAGGAGACGTTGGTGACGCTCCTCACAGAAGCCGAGAACACGGTGAACTCTCGACCGTTGACACACGTACCGGTCGACATCGACGAGGAAGAGGCGCTGACACCCAACCACTTCCTGCTGCTGGGACCATCGAGCCTTCCAGTAACCGCGCCGTGCACGCCTAGTGATCGTCGGGCGTGGAGAGCGGCGCAAGGACTTGCCGACGAGTACTGGAAGCGCTGGATGAAGGAGTACCTGCCGACGCTGGTTGCGCGCGGGGACTCGCGGGATGTGCAGCAGCGACAGCTACAAGAAGGGGACCTCGTCGTGGTGGCAGACGGTAGCCTGCCAAGGAACGTGTGGCCGCGTGGAATTGTAACACGGACCTTTCCCGGGCCAGACGGCGTGATGCGCAACGTGGAGGTGCGGACCAGGGGCGGATTGCTGCGGCGGCCGGTCAGGAAGATCGCCGTCCTCCCGAAAGAAGATGAGGCTCGCGAGCTACGCCGAGGGGAGGATGTTGAGGACAGCTAGAGACCCGCCGCCCCGTCGCCCCTTCGTACCCCGCTACCCCCCGCGCACCCCGCACACCGGCGCTGATCCAGTGATGTCGGCGACCAATCAGCGCGCGTGTGGCTTCATTTATCGTCGCACGGCACTACTCACAGACTGAGACACCTTCTTGCGAGATATAAGAAGGGCGTCTCGGTCTGTGAGCTGTTCATTTCACTTCGGAAGCGGCACTCGAGAAGACTCCAAAGAAGACTCAAGACAACAGATCAAGACTCCACAACTGAAGACCTCTCTCTGTACATATTAGATAGTTTATTTTAATAGTGCCAAATATTGTAAATAGTGTAATACAGTATAGTAAAAAATACCATATTTTCTTCGAGCAGTCCCCTAGTATAGCTAACCTCAGATCAGTCAGTAATCAATCAATAAGTAATCAATCATAAATAAATATACAGTCCACTTTTCATCCATTATAATGGTTATGGTGGTTGTTGCTTACTCATAAAAAAATCGCTACCTTTTTCTCAAATTACACTCCCTCCTCATAGCCAAAACATTAATGCCGTAGCTGCAAAATTGCAGGAATCAACATTATTTCAATATATATCCCTCATCCAAATACTCACTTAATTCAAGAACTATCCTCTCTCTTTTCTTTGTTACCTCCCCCTTTTATTATTACTGGTGATTTTAATTCATATCATGTATCTTGGGGGTCACATTTTTGTGATGACTTGAAGACTCTTCAGAACTTATTCAAATTTTTGAAGATATTAATTCTTGCATCATCAACCATGGTTCCCCTACTCATAGAGTATATCCAGGACTAGACTCTAGGTCTGCTGTCGACCTAACAGCTTGTTCTTCTAGTCTAGCCCCTCAGCTTTCTTGGAAAACTCTCAATCAAACATATGGAAGTGATCACTTTCCCATTCTTATTACCAAACCCTATGCGGTTATTCCTTTACCCTTCACTACGCCCCTCCTTAAATATAAGCTCCAAGACGCAGATTGGACTAATTTCACTAAATTTTTAGATACTAAATTTGCCCAAATGCAGGTTGACTCCTCAACCAACCCAATAAGTTCTTACTCTTTATTGGTACTATATATAACTGAAGCAGCTGACTTATTTATCCCAATCAGAAAACCCTACAGCAAGAACCTATCCTCCCCTCCATGGCGGGATGCTGAATGCACCACTATGATTAAAAGGAGAAAAGCTGCAGAAAAACTTTACAATCACTGTATGACAACCGATAATTTTATACTATTTCAAAAAACCTCTGCTCAAACAAGGAGACTTCTTTCCAAAAAGAAAAAAAGTGGATGGAAAAAATTTTGTGAATCCATGTCCCCTAATACACCAATAACGATAGTTTGGAAAAATATAAAAAAATTCGTGGATCTCTTCTTTCTGATAGCAACATTTCTGATAACTCTCTATCATGGTTAGAAGTTTTCTCTGATATGCTAGCTCCTCCTTTTGTTCCTAATGAAAATGCAATATGCCCACCGATTCCAGTCCCGTCTAACATCAACAATAATGTGATAATCTTCTCATTGTCCGAACTACAGTCTGTGTTATCTGGCTTAAAATCCTCTTCTCCAGGAGGGGATGGCATTCCCTATGCATGTTTATCTAAATTAAGTCTTAAGGGAAAATTAATTCTTCTCCAAATTCTGAACAATATCTACATATCTTCTAATATTCCTCTGTCTTGGTCAAACCAAATTGTTATACCTATCCTTAAACCCGGAAAAGATCCCAAAGAAGCTTCTTCATACCGCCCAATTGCTCTTTCATCTACTTTTTGTAAAATTTTAGAACATCTAATTAAAAACAGACTTGAATGGTTTTTGGAACATAATAACATCCTTGCAAAAAGTCAATTTGGTTTTCGAAAAGGGAAAAGCACATTAGATAGTTTGAGTATCCTAACTACAGATATTAGGTTGGCTTTCTCTAAAAATGAATACATGGTGTGTTGTTTCCTTGATATATCATCTGCCTATGACAGTGTTCTTATTCCGGTGCTCAGGCAGAAAATGCTTCATCTGAACATCCCTCCGAAGACTATTAACTTCATTTACAATCTATTCATGGGACGATCTATCAAAATTCGCAATAAAGGAATATTAAGCCCGCCCAGAACAATTTGGAAGGGTCTACCACAGGGCTCGGTTTTAAGCCCTATTCTTTATAATATTTACACATATGACCTGGAACATTCAATTTCGTCTTTCTGTGACATATTACAATATGCAGATGATCTTGCTATCTATGAAATTACTCCTGATATCCTAACTGCCTCCCATCATCTTAACAGAGGCTTATATTATCTTAATCAATGGCTTACTGATCATGGCCTCTCTCTTTCACCTTCTAAAAGCAAAATAATAACCTTTAGTAGAAAACGTGTTATCCCTACTATTGATATCTCATATAATGGTGAATCTATTCCAGTTGTTAACAAAGTAAAATTTTTAGGTATTTACTTAGATTGTCATATGACCGGTAATGCTCATTTTAATTACATCAGTGTCAAAAGGGTGTTAACATTCTTAGATCTCTCTCTGGCGTATGGTGGGGTTCTCACCCATGTGTCAAAAAATCCTATACAATGCCATCATCCGTAGTTACTTCGACTATGGTTCTTTCCTTCTGGAGCCCTGCAATAAATCAGCCCTTAGTAGGTTTGAAGTTATCCAAACAAGATGTTTACGTGTTATCACAGGCGCAATGAAATCAACTCCTAAAAATGCTTTACAAGTAGAATGTGTTGATCCCCCTCTCTCTTTACGAAGACAGTTTCTAGCTGATAGATTTATCTCAAAAACACTACAACTAACATCTCACCCCTTATATCGTAAACTAGAATCCTTGCTACTATTAGTTGTAAACAACTCCTATTGGTCTAATTAAAGCTGGCCCCCTATTCTTAAATCTTTAAATAAATTAAAAAATATTGATTATCATTGTGTTACATCCCCAATTCTACCCTATTTTGAAACCAGCTATGAAGCTATATTACTAAATCCTAAAATCACTCTGAATTTAAACATTAATAAAAATTCACCAACTGCAAACAGAACTTTCTATAACCTTGTGACAAAAAAATGGCCTGATTGGCTATATATTTTTACAGATGCTTCCAAATTGTCTTCATTCAAATGTGTCGGTTCTGCAGTCTGGATTCCCAAATATAAAATTGTCCATAATTATAGATGTCCTCCTCAGGCTTCTGTTTTTACAGGGGAAGCTGTAGCCATATATGAGGCTATATCCTATATTTTTTCTCATAAAATTCCTAAGTCAGTTATATTTACTGATTCAAAAAGCTGCCTAATGTCGTTACAGAGCAATATATTTAAAATGAAATCCATCTCCCCATAGATACTGAAAATTAAAGAACTCATACTAAATTGTAATAAGAGTGGGCTTGAGGTAAAGATTGTGTGGATTCCTAGTCATTGTGGCATAGAAGGAAATGAACAGGCTGACTCCTGGGCCAGAGGAGCTGTAGATACTGGCTGTCCTTCTCATTTAATGAATTACTCTCATGATTTAATGCCATTAGCTCAAATTGAATTAAAGAATTCTTGGGACAGAGAATGGAGCATATCCAGACATAGTAAAGGTTGCTACTTTGGTAAAATCCAACCCCAAATTCCTCCAAAACCTTGTTTTTTTTTAATTTGCTTTCTGAACAAACAAATCACATCTACAATCTGCCGTTTAAGGCTCGGGCATGTCTGCACTCCTGTATTTCTAGCTAAAATTAGAATCAAAGATCATTCCCTCTGTGAATGTGGTCTAGATGAAGGTACCCCAGACCACATTTTCTTCAGTTGTCAAAATCACCCAATTTCTTTATATGACATCCTTCCCAAAACAATCCCTCGACCAGTGAATATCAATTCCCTCTTAACTATCCCTGATTCCATATATGTCAATACGATCTCAAAATATATTCGAATGTATAATATTAAACTATAATTATTGTGTACTAAATTTAGCTTAACCTAATTCTATATTCCCTGCCCAGGCTAATACCCTCCTATAACTAGATGATTGCTCTATATTGTGTGGTCCACAATTCATGTATTTAGTTGCTTTGTTTTTATCCACATTTTCACCTAATAACCACTAACTCCTTTTCCACTGGAAAGCCTCAAAACAAGGTGTGACAGACCAAATACATTGACAGGACATTGGCAGAATTATTGTGACATAACCATTAACCACAATACCAAGGGCCATATAGATATAAAAAAAAAACTTTTAACAAAAAGTAAAAACCGACTTCAAATTGATAAAAAAGAAGTTATTTATTTGCTACTACGGGTGGAATAATTTGTCCAAATTTATATGTGAACGCCTTTGAAGTATAACCTATTTAATAAAAAAGAATCGTCAAAATTGGTTTACAATCTGCGAAGATATTGGGTAACATACATACACTCGAATTGAGAACCTCCTTCTTTTTGAAGTCGGTTAAAAATCAAATGAATGACGAACGAGATTAAGATATGGTGATAGATTCTCATTTTTCTACATCAGGAAATTATATTTTATAATAATGAGTACACATTGTGTGCGGTGAAAAATCCATCAACCAATTTCGTCGCCTGGGTGTGGAAAGAGGCAAATATGGGAAATATCAGAGAAACCTTAAGGTTTTCGACAGATGGCGATATATACATCTCTTTACGCCATGAGTAAAATATCCAGAGCGGCGACGGGCAGAGGCATCAAAGGTGCCGGTGAGATATCTGGTGCGATCGGCAAAGCGCCTGCCAAAAGCAACAATTGTGGCAAATGCTCTCTACAACGGGAGAGCCTCACGTCCAGCAGTTAACTTTTACAGGCTAATATACAAGAGGAAGAAGAAGAAGGAAGTAGAGAACGCTTTTTAAATAAGGAGTTTACAAGAAATAATAAAAAATAAAAGCTATAATCTACCAACTGCTGGGCACATGCCTTCTCTAATCCTTGGGGTAATGAATCCAAACTTTATGTCCTCATTTTTTTTAATTTAGAGCAAGGAAGAGTATCTCGCTGCCCCAGTGCATGTTGGCCGATTTCACACATCTTTTTTTTAATTAGAGCAAGGAAAATTCATCACACTGCCCAATGCATGTTGGCAGACTTTTTCCTGAATTTTTTTTTTAATTTAGAGCAAGAAAGAGTATCACGCTGCCCCAATGCATGTTGGCCGACTTCACACATTTTTTTTTAAATTAGAGCAAGGAAAATCCACCACGCTGCCGCAATGCATGTTGACAGACTTTGTCCTCAATTTTTTTTTTATTTAGAGCAAGGAAAGACTCCATCACGCTGCCTCAGTGCGTACTGATCGACTTCCGCATGTACTCAAAATACATTTTAATTACTCAGATGCAAGCATGTGGTAAATCAGCACTATTACAATTAACAATTTCAGTGGTGGCGGCGGGTTAATAAATCAATTATTAAAATTAAAATCAACACAAAAAATGTAACAATATTATATTCAAATGTATGACAATATTTACAATTTAATATTACAAAATACAAGCGGGTATTTATTTTATACGGTAGGTGGATGATTTCTTCATTGTAAATTATATGAAAATGACAAAGTTTTATTACAAAATATACAACTTTAGTAGGTGGTATGACTCTCTTCCTAGCTAGGATTCCCTCTAGGTAGGTATAACCCTCTTACCTATTTTTGTCGCTAAACTGCAGTGCTTGCTCTTGTGTGCTGTTCTGAAGGGAAAAAGAGCCAGTATAATCTAAGGCTGTGAGGCATTCCATCTTAGTCCTCAAAGGTGACAATTCACCTGCAGCATTCTTTAAAGTTGGCTTCAGGTGTCTATAGACTGCAATAGCCACTTACCATCAAGTAGATTGTAAGTTAATTTGTCACTTTGAAAAAAACCATATGCACTAACAATGATATTTCAAAAGTATGTATTAACCACATCTCAAAATTGAAAACCAAAATGAGGGTTAATTAGCATGTTTGAATTCATAATTCAACAGTTACCATCTTTGTTGTAATTTTGTCATCTAGTCTCCTCTTCAACTCCCTATCCGTTGCTCTGTTGATATATGTTGCCCATAACATAACATATTATATATTTTAAAGATATTATCGCATGTAGCTATATACAGTAATATAATTCACATTTTTAACACTATAACATATTATATAACCACTTTACTGCCGCTTGTTACAAGCTATGGCGCATCTGCCACCACTGCTGCTAGATCCTTTAAGAACGGCTCTATTTGACTCTCCAAAGATAATATATGGCCAGTGTTACAGTTGTCACTCCCAATAAATGTAATGATTAATGGCAGCTTGTTCATTTGAATCACCTACAACAAAGTATGGATAATTTAAAACAAAACCAACATAAATATCTTCAAAACATACTAGTTGGCTCGACAGTTGTTGTTCTGTCCTTACAGACAAGTAGCGACTTTTAAAAGTAGTTGTTACGGCCGGCAGCTGCCTATCCCAGGAGTAGAATCCTTCGCGGCCCATAGACGAAGAAGCTACAGGCAGATGCTGGTCGGGCGTCCTCACGCCACGGGTTAAAAGTCTAATTACACTAAATAATCCGGGGGGAGCGTTACAATTATTGTACAGAGCTTACTTACCTCTATTCAAGGCGACTGGTCCCTCAGGATTCGGTCAGGTCTCGTGTGGGTGTATTGTGCTAGGAAGTAAAGGTCAGTGATGTGTATTTGGGTGTGGCTGGTAGTGTTGTTGACCTTATTTGACCGTTCCCCCTGCAGCAGTTCGGCCCTCAGCTCCTCTCCAAGCTAAGGTCGCCTTCCGCAGTCACTTTCTTCCTTTGTTACGATTTACTCGCGAAAATGAACACAGAACGTACGGGTCAAAGGTCACCGTTATTTCTAGAATATTAACTACCGCACTAGTAACTAATACAGTCGAATCCACTTATACAGATTCTGCGTTAAACCTAAAGTCCCGGGTAAACTCTCAACACGCGCCACCATTCCCAGTGGTATACTCACTATACGCGCCTAACATAAAATCAGATCTAAGAGCTCCCAAACCAAATGGACTGCCTTCTCTTTCGACGCAAAGAAGACTTCTAATTTTTCGCTCTCGACTCCCACCGTTCAGTCAACTCGGACGTTCAACACACACAAACGTCATTCCGTATCGACCGAGCCGAGTGCCATCTAACGTCGATGCCTGACACTAACGCTTTTGCGTGAACAAACCCCCGTCCCGGACATAAGGATTTAGGTCCGCGAGCAAACCGGTCAGCGGGACAGGGTCGCGACGGCAAGTTGCAAGATCGAATCTACAACCAAACTAGGCCACCTTACGCACCCAATCAGATCTTGCAACACTAACCAACGCCCCAAAATTGCAGCCCTAACGTGGGCTAGCCGGAGAGTTGAACTGGATGCCCTTCCTGGACATCGCAGCACATAAATAAGTCCTATTCCTAGACAGAAGTCAGACGACCTCCTTCAAACACCTATCTGCGCTCCTATGATTAGTTCCGCAATTCGACCGGATCAGGTCTGCAAACAGCGACGCGACACGAAGCGGCCCAGAGGGACCTTCAAGCTTCAGTGCAGAGAGCACCCCCAAATTCCCCATGAACGTCGTCTGTGGAGAGCTGAACGAAACGCACAGATGGTCCCTAGCAGGTGATCCTATGCTCATATTTCAACTAATTTTTCAAAAGCATCAATGTTCAATTACAGAATTAATTAAAACAAGTAATCACCGATGCACATAGGTCAACTTGGCAAAGTAAACAAAACAATAAACGTAAGGGACAGCCCTATCTCTTATTTCAAATAAATATCTTAGACAGTGCCAACAAAATCTAAACCAAAAGAGAATTGACTCCTATTTCCTTCGGTAACCACAGGGTTATCTAATTTCAATCTTCCTTATCACAAAGCAAAATGATTAAACACTATCACAAACATATACATAATTTTCAAAATAGAGCGCCATTCAAATTTCAAATGAATTCAAACTTCCCTTCAGCACAGGCGCGACAATCAAATACAATTACAAGCATACGCCCAAGCATTCAAAAAGGGCACACAATTTAATCTCCATTTTCCGTGCAACAACAAACGCAGTGATCAAATGTATTTACAAAACATATGCAGCAGCATTTAAAGGAGTATTTTAAATTCAATTCTTTTAATCACAACCGCTACAATATGAATTTCGCGGAAAACTCAAAGCATTTTAATTTAAATTTAAAGAATTTTTAGCTAAGTGCTCGACCAAACCAAATCTAATACCCCTTGAGAGCGTGATTCAACGCTCCAGGGGGCCCTAATCTTCCCACCACCAAGTGGAGGCCACACCGCGTGAACCCGATACTGACAGAGCGCAACCGCTAACGGTCGCCACTCGGGTTGTACGCCCTCACTGAGGCCGTCGGCAACAGAACAGCTTGACAAGTGGACTGTTGACGGCTTAAGGCTCAGTAGAGGCAGCTATGGTGGGAGCTAAGGCAGCAGCTAGCTAGGGCCGCCTCCATCAAATGGGGTACAGTGGTACACCAGTCGCGGCCACTCAGCTAACGGGAGCGATAAGGGTCCAGCGGACTGATGAGTGGCCGTGAAGTTCCTCTCCGCACGCTGAGGGGGTGTGATGACACCCCCGCCCCTGGGGGAATTACCCCCCGACTGGTCGGGGGAGGGACCCCTTTCAAACCTAGGGGCCTGGTGGCTAGCCGGCGGGAGCCGAGCGTCGCCCGTCAACGGGCATGGCGGAGCGCCCCCGCCCGTGGGGGTCGAGGGCCTGGCAGCGCCCCGAGAGGAGACGCCGTTCGCACCCAGGCACAGTACGACATGGTGATTGCCCTGGCAATGCAGACAGGGCCGCTGGTGCGGACAGTCTCGCTGGAGGTGCCCTTCCAAACAGGAGTAACACCAGCGGCGCTCCTTGGCGATAGTTCGCCTCGCCGGAACTGGCTTACTTAATAATTTTGGGCAAGACGTTACCCGGTGATCAGATGCTCGACAATAGGAGCAGGGGGGGGTTGACGACGACTTGCCCGGCGGAATTCGCCTCTCACTGGGCACGGCTCGTAAGTCGTCGACGGTGCCCGCCGCGTGCTCGATCTGTCGGCACTGCTCCTCCAAAAACCGCAGCAGGTCATAGAAGGGCGGAATATAGGAGGCCTCGTCCCCGCCGTACCTCTCCTCAAAATGCATTTGAAGGTCAAGAGGTAGACGGGACAGCACGATGCGGAGCAACAAGAAGGCCCATTCGCCTACTGGTAAATCCAGCCGCCTCAACGTATTACAGGCCACCAAGACTGGATCCAACAGGTCCGGACGTAGTCTGGCCCGGTCAATAAGCAGCGGAAGGCTTAGAAGCTGCTTAACATGTTCGTCTGCAATTCGCCGGACGTTGGCGTATCTTCTGGCTAGGAGGTCCCGAGCAGTCTGGTAGGCGTCGTCCGACAATCTCAAATGGCTGACAACGCCCAGGGCCTCCCCCTCCAGTGAGGCCAGGAGGTACGCCATCTTCTGGCTCGGGGTCAAGTCACTCCGGGCGTCCACTAGGCCGTCGAAAAGACCAATGAAGGTCAGCCATTCGGAAAAGACCCCGGAGAACCTTGGCAAGTCCAGAGTTGGGAGTCGTCCCAACAGCTCCGGCTGAGGCTGCTTCCGAAAGGACTCGGGCAGGCCACTCGTCCGAGCTTCACGCGCCTCCTCGGCATACCTGCCTTCAGCCTCGATCAACTCGTCCGTGAGCCACAAGAACTGCTCGTAGTCTGCGAAGCAGGAGTCCAGGACTCCCTTTTCCACATCCGAATCCTCAAGCTCAGCGTAAGCCTCCTCCACTGCAGCCCTTCGAGCATCGACCTGCTCGAACCGCTTCATCAAATTATGGACCCTATCCGGTCGACCTATCAAAGCATGGGCGCTGGTGGCCCAGCGTAACTCAGTCCGCAGGCAACGGATTAGCATCTTGGGCGAGGACATCACTACTAAATACAAATTACGACGCCGCTCGAGCACAATTACAAAAATAACAAATAAAAAATACAAAAAAAAATAACAGCTAACTAATGCAGTTCCTATCAAATCGAGTTGAATAGAATGTACACAAATAAGAACCGCTATTTATCAAATCAAACACAAGTTAGTACAAAAGAAAAGGCAAATCAAATTAACAATAACAAATACTAGTGCGATCAAATCAAGTTAAATTCAAATTACGTAAATACAAATTACCACTCTTTAGTTCAAATACAAATTACAATACGAAAGATACATAACGAAGATACACATCAACAAAAAATACCTTGCTCGGAAATCGACCCTTCGATAAGTAATACACTACAACCATCCGACAACGATAATTAACCGATTACGTAAAAATAACCATCTACCTACATGACGCAATCTCCCGCTTGCGCGCGAACCGGGCGTGGTTTTTCAAATTTACCCGCAAACAACAAAGCAAGCTAACAAAGAAAGGAATTTTATTATTACGTATATAATAAAAAAAAAATATTTTTACGTATTACGGACGGGCGTGATTGTAGACACAAAATTAAACC
This sequence comes from Parnassius glacialis, assembly GCA_033319125.1. NCBI lineage: Eukaryota > Metazoa > Arthropoda > Insecta > Lepidoptera > Papilionidae > Parnassius > Parnassius glacialis. The sequence goes on along the minus strand of JAVANC010000011.1, from coordinate 10,686,112 downwards.
AATCAACCCAACGCTCCCTGCCACCAAAATTATTTAATTTTTATCAAACACTATGGTCGGTGGATCGACCGGGAATCGATCCCAGAATCGCGCTCTACTACCAATTGTTACGGCCGGCAGCTGCCTATCCCAGGAGTAGAATCCTGGCAGCAGAGCGTGGTTTCGATCCACGGACCTCTGTGGGATATGGGCCCAGCAGGCTTCCACTACCGCCAAGGAGCGCCGCTGGTGTTACTCCTGTTTGGAAGGGCACCTCCAGCGAGACTGTCCGCACCAGCGGCCCTGTCTGCATTGCCAGGGCAATCACCATGTCGTACTGTGCCTGGGTGCGAACGGCGTCTCCTCTCGGGGCGCTGCCAGGCCCTCGACCCCCACGGGCGGGGGCGCTCCGCCATGCCCGTTGACGGGCGACGCTCGGCTCCCGCCGGCTAGCCACCAGGCCCCTAGGTTTGAAAGGGGTCCCTCCCCCGACCAGTCGGGGGGTAATTCCCCCAGGGGCGGGGGTGTCATCACACCCCCTCAGCGTGCGGAGAGGAACTTCACGGCCACTCATCAGTCCGCTGGACCCTTATCGCTCCCGTTAGCTGAGTGGCCGCGACTGGTGTACCACTGTACCCCATTTGATGGAGGCGGCCCTAGCTAGCTGCTGCCTTAGCTCCCACCATAGCTGCCTCTACTGAGCCTTAAGCCGTCAACAGTCCACTTGTCAAGCTGTTCTGTTGCCGACGGCCTCAGTGAGGGCGTACAACCCGAGTGGCGACCGTTAGCGGTTGCGCTCTGTCAGTATCGGGTTCACGCGGTGTGGCCTCCACTTGGTGGTGGGAAGATTAGGGCCCCCTGGAGCGTTGAATCTCGCTCGTTGAAAACGCTCTCAAGGGGTATTAGATTTGGTTTGGTCGAGCACTTAGCTAAAAATTCTTTAAATTTAAATTAAAATGCTTTGAGTTTTCCGCGAAATTCATATTGTAGCGGTTGTGATTAAAAGAATTGAATTTAAAATACTCCTTTAAATGCTGCTGCATATGTTTTGTAAATACATTTGATCACTGCGTTTGTTGTTGCACGGAAAATGGAGATTAAATTGTGTGCCCTTTTTGAATGCTTGGGCGTATGCTTGTAATTGTATTTGATTGTCGCGCCTGTGCTGAAGGGAAGTTTGAATTCATTTGAAATTTGAATGGCGCTCTATTTTGAAAATTATGTATATGTTTGTGATAGTGTTTAATCATTTTGCTTTGTGATAAGGAAGATTGAAATTAGATAACCCTGTGGTTACCGAAGGAAATAGGAGTCAATTCTCTTTTGGTTTAGATTTTGTTGGCACTGTCTAAGATATTTATTTGAAATAAGAGATAGGGCTGTCCCTTACGTTTATTGTTTTGTTTACTTTGCCAAGTTGACCTATGTGCATCGGTGATTACTTGTTTTAATTAATTCTGTAATTGAACATTGATGCTTTTGAAAAATTAGTTGAAATATGAGCATAGGATCACCTGCTAGGGACCATCTGTGCGTTTCGTTCAGCTCTCCACAGACGACGTTCATGGGGAATTTGGGGGTGCTCTCTGCACTGAAGCTTGAAGGTCCCTCTGGGCCGCTTCGTGTCGCGTCGCTGTTTGCAGACCTGATCCGGTCGAATTGCGGAACTAATCATAGGAGCGCAGATAGGTGTTTGAAGGAGGTCAACAACAAAAGTTACAATTATTGTACAGAGCTTACTTACCTCTATTCAAGGCGACTGGTCCCTCAGGATTCGGTCAGGTCTCGTGTGGGTGTATTGTGCTAGGAAGTAAAGGTCAGTGATGTGTATTTGGGTGTGGCTGGTAGTGTTGTTGACCTTATTTGACCGTTCCCCCTGCAGCAGTTCGGCCCTCAGCTCCTCTCCAAGCTAAGGTCGCCTTCCGCAGTCACTTTCTTCCTTTGTTACGATTTACTCGCGAAAATGAACACAGAACGTACGGGTCAAAGGTCACCGTTATTTCTAGAATATTAACTACCGCACTAGTAACTAATACAGTCGAATCCACTTATACAGATTCTGCGTTAAACCTAAAGTCCCGGGTAAACTCTCAACACGCGCCACCATTCCCAGTGGTATATTCACTATACGCGCCTAACATAAAATCAGATCTAAGAGCTCCCAAACCAAATGGACTGCCTTCTCTTTCGACGCAAAGAAGACTTCTAATTTTTCGCTCTCGACTCCCACCGTTCAGTCAACTCGGACGTTCAACACACACAAACGTCATTCCGTATCGACCGAGCCGAGTGCCATCTAACGTCGATGCCTGACACTAACGCTTTTGCGTGAACAGTAGTAATTTAGACTTTTTGAGTTACACTCAATTTAAAGATTATTAATAACTTGATGACAGTGCCACTTAAATCCGAATTTTTTTTACTGTCTTTTTTTTATATAGAATAGGGTGACAAAGAGCACACAGTCCACCTGATGGTAAGTGGTTGCTGTGGCCCATAGATTTTTATACATTTATAGACATTTATCCTCAATAAAGAATCAAAATGCAGATGCGTTGTCTCCCTTGAGAACTAAGATGGAATGCCTCTTTTCCAGTAAAATGGGTCTCCAGTTCCCTACACTCACCATACGAAACAGCAAGCTGCCATTTTAATGCTTGCATGCATGCAGAAATAATACTTTCATTTTTCTGTTTTCTTTGATCTTTGAGGTTTAAAGGCGTGAATTTAGTAGCGGCTTGGACAGCAACATTATGAAGCGGATTATTATTGGCTTGTTGATGGAAGAAGTTTGGAATAACTGAAATTTGAGAGTTATGAAGATTTTTTACATCTATGAAACCTCTTCCACCATCTACTTTAGGTAGTGTGAGTCGCTTGCTACAAGATCTAGGGTGGTGTTTTCTGTATTTAGTTTTGTTGTATTGATGAGACGTTGCAGCTTTATTAAGTTACTTTTAGATGAATGAATTATACCAAACGAATAAGTTAAAATTGGGATGGCGAATGTGTTTACTGCTTTAATGGTGTTTCATGCATTTAGATGTGTGTTAAGTATTCTTTTTAGGTGTAATATAAATTATTTTTCAATGTTTTTTCACATATTTTTGGTGAAGTCAAGGAAAGTTGAAGGAGTCAAGTCTGAGTAAATTCTAGATATTGATAGCCAATGTTTTCATCTACAGGTTCAATGGTTTCATCTGTTTGGAGAGTATATGAATTTTGTTCTGATTTGCCTCTATGAATTGATTGTATCCTGCATTTATTTATTCCAAATTCCATTTGAATATCAGTTGCGTAGCTTTCGGTTATATCAGCAAGACTATGTATATCTTTTAAACTAATTCCATACAAATTTATGTCATCCATATAAAGTAAATGTGATAGTGTATGATGTGTATTTCCGTTGATGATTTTATATCCCTTGTCAGTTCTATTGAGAAGGTTAAATAAAGGATTTAAAGCCAGGCAGAACCAAAGAGGGCTTAAGGCATCACCTTGAAATATTATCCTGCGGATTGCTATTATATCAGTCTCAAAACAGGAGTCACCAATGTAAAGCTTAAGGTACGACTTTCCATTGACGTCCATCAAATTGGGGGTTTAAATTTTTTTACACAAAGGTTACATTATTATAAGCACACACGCAGTTTCAACATGCGGAAACATGTACTTTTTGAGAAAAAAATTATTGAAAATCAATTATTTTTGCAATATTTATGTCAATTCCTACCGTAAAACTGACGCCATTTTCTGCCGACTTCCAAAAAGGAGACGGTACTCAATCCGAGTGTATGTTTTTTTTTTTATGTGTGTTACCTCGTAACTTTGTACTGGGCGAACCGATTTCGATGATTCTTTTTTTATATGAAAGCTGATAGTTCTCGTGTGGTCCCATATGAATTTGATCAAGGTCAGACCAATGGTTATTGAATTATACTTAAATAACCTATATTGAAGTCACTTATTTTGAAGTCGGCTGTACAAAATTTTTAATTTTAAATTATGTATTGTTATTGTTAGTGTCGATTCTTTCCAAAGAAGATCGATTTTTTAAAAAGATACGAAAAAAATGTATAGATTCCCAAAAATTCGATTTCTAAAATATCTTAATTTTTTCCTGTTTGCATTTATAATGTAAATATAAATCCATTTTATGAGAAAAAAATCCCTGTTATCATAAAAAAATAGGGGGACTGATTCAGAAGGATTTCTGTATCTATTTTGAGACTGCTACGTCTCCAGCGCTGCGGGATGAGCAGCCTTTATGCCTTTGCGTAACAAATCGTAGGCATCGGACGAGCCGGAATGGCTGAGGCTGGTCGCCCCGAAGGCGACCAACAAGCCGAAGCTGCGGAGGCGGGGAGGCTGCTCCCCCTACACGCCTCCGGCTCTATAAAAACACTCTGGGGGTAGATCAGACTCATACCAGGTGGAGTCGGGGTCAATCAATTCGCTTCTTTGACATAAGTTGAACCTAACCTATTTTATTTGTTATCTGCCCTAATAGGTACTGTTAAAATAAAACAAATTTCAATAAGAGATCATTTATTATGGTATCTTTCTTGTTTTTCATAAAATGGATTTATATTATGATTATAAATGCAAACATAAAAAAATATCTAAAACATCAGCTTAAGATTCGAATCGAATTAAAAATCGACCTTTTTCGGAAAGAATCGACATCCCTACTGATGATGACAATACAAAATAGCATCAGTTTTACAGTAGCAATTGACATAAATATTGCAAAAATAGTTGATTTTCAATTTTTTTTTTCAAAAAGTATGTGTCTCCGACTGTAGAAACTTTGCGTGTGTGCTTATAATAATGTAACCTTTGTATAGAAAAAATATCAACCTCCAACTCGACGGATGTCAATGGAAAGCTAAGCCAAAATAATTCTCATGGACTCCCAAGGCGTAAATTATGTACTTGTTGGGTTCACAGTGATAACTAAGAACTAAAAGTATTGATGTTAAGTTATTGTAAGTTATTTGTCTGAAATTTCTCCATAAACTAACTTTCAAACCCTCTCAATACTATAATCAATCGCAATCTTATACCAGGCAGGATGAGATCAAAAATCAACTTATTTCACAGCATGTCAGATAAAATCTATAGCATATAAATGTATTTTTTTTTCAAAAAGAAACTTACCTGATAACTAGAGTACATAGAAATAATAGTTTTATTTCTGCCTAAACCTAGTTTGCTTGCTTGATCTGTAGCCATACCAAATGTAGATATAAAGTTGGGCCTAAGGGCCAATTGTGGTGCTCTCTCAGTCACTGCACGCACAACTGGTACGCCATCACGATCCGTTATTAATATACAGTGAAGACCGTTTACCCTAAAAAGTAAAAATTGTATCTTATTTTTTTCGTTTCTGCATTAGTACCTACTAGTTATTGTTAGATATTGTACATACTTTTCCAATAGATGGTTTAAATATTTTCGTAGATCGTCAACCATTTTCCTTTGATATTTTAATTACGTGTAAAGGAATATATATTTTACCTATATTAAAGAAAACAATAAAAATCGTTAGATACACAAATAAATAATATTTTTTGAATCAAAATCAAATTGATGAATTTACCACTCTTATCTATGGAATTTACATTCACCTATCTGTCACTGTCAAGCACAGAACCATAGATATAAGAAAAATAGGGGATATGGCATGTGGTCACGTGACCTGAAGTCAAGTGTTTCTCAAATATGGCGACGACTCCACCCCATGCTCCACCCACAAGAAATAGCGTTGTTTTTGTCGATATTTTCAGTATCGATGCTATATAAATTATGACGTACCATCCATCTCATAGGTATATATTAAATAAACAGATATTAGATCACTACACTATTGAATTGGGTTAATCCTGTAATAATAGTTGTATTGAGATGATAAATAAATAAATCTTACGTTCAACTCAGAATAGGAAAGTTTTGAAACTGTAATTGCTTTAAGATATGGTGAAGCAACAGTCAAAAGTGAGCGAAGAGACCAAGTAAAAAACACTTGATTGGAGCTTTAACTCCTTTCTTTTCAGAAGACGTATACGACGTGCACCAGAATATTATACTGAGTTCGTGCAACGAGCTACCGTTTTTTCGTAACGACGGTAATCTGCACATAAGCACTCCATCCGTGCGTCCCTGGGTCGACGCATGCATTTTTTTCTCCTCTGCAGAGATTAACGAAACCACCACTATAGGCAATGTATTAGGCTTCGTTAGGTTTTTTTTTCTAGCCCATGCTGTCCCAATACTAGGCAGAAGTCTCCCCTAAGTTTTTTCCAGTAGTTTTGTCGTGCACCATATCGAACCAGCCCCAACGGTATGCGTCCAGGGTGCGTGAATTATATCATATATATAGACTTTATAGCGGCTGGGAAGTTAGTTGCGAGCGCAAGTCCTGTACCTTTTTTTTTATAGGATAAGGGTGACAAACGAGCACACAGTCCACCTGATGGTAAGTGGTTGCTGCGGCCCATAGACATCTACATCTATCCTCTATTACAATTCAAAATGTAGATGCGTTGTCACCCGTGAGGACTAAGATGGAATGCCTCATTTCCAGTAAAATGGGCCTCCGGCCACCTGCACTCACCAAGCGAAACGCAGAGGTAAACCTCTACTTCACGCTGGTTTTCTGTGAGGTCGTGGTACCACCCCGGTTCGAGCCGGCCCATCCGTGCGACAGCAAACGCTGCCGCGTGGCTCTACCACTGTAAAACTTGATGGTGTCTCAGATCACAGTACCTTCACGCTTCGCTTTACGTACTGTGATCTGAGACACCATCAAGTTTTCTTTCAACTATATCTGCACGGACTAGCGCTCGCTCTTAACTTCCAAGCCGCCATAAAGTTTCAACAACACCTTTCTTTCGTGGTAATGGTCGGTTACCAGTTCAAGTCACCATGAACGTGCAGTGGACTGACTTTTATCTTGATTTATTTAAAGTTTGTGGAGCATGTGTTCTTTCATATATAGTTACTAGCCGTCATCTCTCTTTTTTTGATAATAAAGATTATTTATTTATTTATCTCAGTAATCTAATCGAGTTGAGCAGCCCCTTTCTAACCATACCACCGTTCACACAATCCATTAATCATTTAAATATCGTAACGTATTCCTCAATCTTCAGCATCCCATGTTCATACCATACGACAACCAATTTCCATGCAACATTTCGATCAATAGGGGCGGCTGCGCCACTTCAGACTTCCACTTCCATACTCATTTCTCATTATATCCCATTTGTGTAACACCACAAAATATCAATTTTATAGTGTTTACAACCTGCAAGTTGTAATGACTTCCACCAGTAGCGTAATCCACCACTAAGGATACTGGAGGTAAACGAGAGAGTAAGGATTAAAAATAAATAAAATAACAATAATGTATACTGATTAAAATCATTTATTCGTGACGAAATAATATTATTTAGTCAGAAAATTTATTTTAGACATGAACCAAATCACCCTCAAGCCGAACTACATCCAGCGTTCTATTTATACATTCTTTTTCAAAATGCAAGGAGCATATTCTTCTTACTACTGCAGGTTTTATGTTTTCTTGGCCTATATTTTCAATCCACAATTTTTGAAGGCCTTCATTTTTTGGCAACCTAAAATAAATATTATGCATCGTTAAGTACCAGTCAAAAATAATCTTAACATCATCAAATATTTGATGAAAAAAACTATCATAGAAAATTTACGATTTACACTATTTGCAAGTTATTTTCTTATACGAAAGGCTCCCAATCGATCGTTTGATTAAATATACAGTTTACGTATCTAAAACGTTATTTGATCATGACTACATTAATATTATTGTTAAACAGGCTCAGAAGGGCTAGAACCCAGAGCCGTAAAGCCAGTTTAATAAAAAAATATTGTTAAAATTTATATCGATAATTTCAAAACATGACAACACGTAAGGACAACACTATGTAAAAATGTAAACAATCAAAATGTTTACTTGTTTAAATTTACATGATAATAGTCATTGGAAATTCTAGATAATATCGGGAAACACGATTTAGAACCCATAACATGAACACGAAACGCAATTCACACGAAAAATATACAATTAAGGAAAAAAGTTACAACTAACCTGAAAAATGACAATCCTTTTTAATTTTTACGAGAATTTGAATTACATCCATTGATGCAACACTTTGTCATGTTGTTTTTGCTCAATTACCCTTTACTAATGAACAAAAAAGCTCCAAAATAGTCAAAATTCACTGTAACACTGCGAAATAACTCCGAACAAGGCTTAGATGACAGACGAACTACCACAAATGAACGTCATCCTAAAATGGCGCGTCATGCTTCAAGGTGGAGCTTGGTGACATTTATGAAAACTGGCAACAGAAAATTGAAGTCTAAGATATGTACTTATCTCTTTTTACATTTGAAAATCATAACGTGTGAGAATGAGACAGATATAATTTTGTTGGCAAGGTTCATGTTTGCATGATATTTGTATAACCAAAAAATATATATGCAATTTACAGCTTATCCTCTACTCTTCTTATATCAATGCACAGAACATATTTTTTTTTATTATGTTTTTCCTATTTTGGCAACTTCCAATCTTCCAATGGATTCTGCCAGCGTCAAGTATTTCATGAGAGTCACACAGAGTATTTACTAGTTTCCGATTCCGTAGATGCGCTTACTTAACTTTATGTTACGAACTTACTTATGTAGTTATTTTCGAATGAATTAACATTATAATATTTTTACATAATTATTGCTAATATGGATATAGGTAAGTGACAAAGGTACTATAGTTTAATGTTATTAATGGATATGAAATCTAATAAAGTTTGTACAAAAGGAGTGTAAACTAAATTTAATAAAGTCTTAAGGTTTACAGGACGAGGGATGTTATTAGGAAGAAAATCGTATAATGAAACGGGCAGTTAAAAAATTTATGATCGATCGTACCTCCGTCTAATCCACACTCACAAATTGAGCTATCTTTAATCTTAAGTTTTGCCAAAAATACAGGTGAACAAGTGTGTCCCAATCTAATTCTACATGTGCTATGTCTGGTGCCATTTCTAAATTTAAAAAACTATGGTTTGGAGGAGATATCAGGTTGGAGTTCTGCATAATATTTACCGATAGACTTCTGAGTTTTTTTCCAAAGAGAGTTCCAATCTGACATCTGATGGATTTTCGCAAGAGAAATAAGGTCATGAGTATATGTTATATGATGCATGAGGGTACCAGAAGTAGATGCTTGCTTTGCTAAGGAATCGACAAATTCGTTGTCACGTATGCCACTATGACTTGGCAACCAAGCAAGTTTCAGGTTAAGATCTTGACAAAAACACCTATACAGTGCATCTTTTATTTCAAAAATAATTGGGAATTTCGATTTACTTCGAAACGGGTTAGATGAAATGCTTCATAATGAACTATATGAGTCAGTAAAAACAATACATTTGTTAATTTTATGTGCTTCTATAAATAAAATTGCTTCTAAAATAGCAACCGCTTCACCAGTGAAAATTGAAGTAGCATTTGAATTTTTAAAATTTAAAATAATTTTATATTTCGGTATCCAGACAGCTGAACCTACAAAACTATTATCGGAGAGTTTGGAGGCATCAGTAAAAAGGGTCAACCAACCTTCCCATTTTTCGCGTAATATACTTAGAAATTTTTGTTGGGCTACAGGGGAATTTTTAGTCACACCAAAATCTAAAATAACTGGAGGATGATAGCATAGAGCTTCAAATGGATGTACGAATAGAGGATTAATCATACTTTGAAATATGGGAAATCTGAAGGTAAGTATCTTTTGGTAGCTTTTAAGGATACAGGGAACGTCTTTATGAGTCCAGTAGTTGTTATTCTTCAAACCAGAGTTTAAAGAATGCAGTTTAGAAAGCAGTGGGTGTGAAGATAGTTGAAATATTCTATATATAAAGCGATCGGCAAGATACTGTCTACGTAGGTAAAGAGGAGGATCGCTACATTCAACTTGTAGAGCATTTGATGGAAGATGACTTCATGGCCCCCAAAATAATTCGTAAGCACTTGAATTGGATTTTATCTAAAAGGTTAAGAGCTTGTTTATTACAAGGTTCCAAGAGAAATGTACCGTAGTCAAAATGACTACGGATTAGAGCGTTATATAAAAGTTTTAAAAAATATGGATGAGATCCCCACCAAACACCTGTCAGTGAACGAAGGATATTTACATTCTTTTCGCATTTTTGGGCAATGAACGTTAAATGAGGAATACCTGTCATCTTAGAATCCAGAAAAACACCTAGGAATTTAACATTATCACTTGTCGGAATTATTTGATTTTGTACTGAGATTGAAATATTGGGACAAAATCTTTTTCTAGAAAATATTACTACTCTACTCTTTGTAGGTGATAAGGATTGACCGTTATCAGTAAGCCAATTATTTAAGTAGAACAATGCAGAGTTAAGACGATAACTCAAGTCTGTAAAGTTCTTAGAAGAATAATAAAGAGTTAGATCGTCAGCATATTGTAAGACTTTACAGAAGGAGTTAACAGAATGTTCGAGATTATGGGTATACCCCTAAAGGGGTATATATGTTGCTGTCAAGTGTCAATGGTCAATGAGGGCTAATAATCTTCCACTCACCAGATGTCGCTAATAGCGACTGAGGTAAAGTTTTTGGTTACACAGTCTCAGTTAATTGAGAAATTAATTTTAAATTATAGTTTATCATTATCTAGAGTATTATATTAATACATAACACATTGCGTCAGTGGTTTGATTTTTAATTTTATGCACTTTATAACTCTTTTTTTTTTAAATCGGCTTTTAGTTATATTTATAGTTTGGTTTATTCATTTCTAATGTAATTAATATAAAATATAACTAATAATACAGAAAGAAACGTTAAAGATTACATTTTCCTAAGAAATTATCGTCCCCGCTATGAAATCTGTCAAATATTTTACCTCACTGTAAAGTGGCGCCGCCCTGGTGGCAGAAAAAGTCGTGGGTGCCCTCATTGCCTTTGTGTTGTTGTTGTTGTTTTTATTATTCGCTCGAGAGAGAGCAGGCAAAGGAACTATGCCACACAGCCTTGTCTTTATGTATAATTTTCGTTCATAGTTCACTGCTTCACAATATGTTGATGCGTCACATTGTGCAGCCCTTGGGAGATTTTGACGGCAACTTGAGCCAGCAAGCAGCTGACAATTGGCGATGGTATCTAAAAGCGCCTATGTAAACAAACAACTTATCTTGAGAATCCATCACCATCAGAGCACTTGTTTCACCGTTTCCACTAATAGTTCATATGCGTAGACAGTTAATACATAAAATCGCACCACTTTTACATATCAAAATCCACTTCAAACTATTATTTAAACTATAATACAGGAGCAGCAAACCACCGCCGATCAAGTTCCCGCCAAAAAAACTATCCTTTGTCCCTTTGAAGCCCGCTTTTCACTAAGGGATATAATATAATATATATTACATCTCGAGATATAAATTAATATCGCTCACCATACATTTCATATAGAACCGTTTACACTGAGTTATAATATATATTACATCTCAAGCTATAAATATTTTTTCGATCGACCGAGCGATATTTTTATATTATATTTCGCCCCCTGTACCCCGCACACCGTTCCGCACCGCCGCAGAACCGTGTGTTGGGTACAGGGGGTAACCCAATGACGAATGCACACTGGTTAAAAGATATATCTTACAGTGTGCAGGCCAATCGCGGGATATAATTTATATTTTGGGATATAATATATATTATATCCCATAGTGAAAAGGCAGCCCAGATTGACATTCGTATTCATTTATTTATTATTTAATTACTAAGATTTTTGGCTTAGATGCTTGTTCTTTAAGCGATGTCATCATTTAATTCGGATTATCTTATTCACAATATGCTGATGCGTCGCATTACGAAGCCTTTGGGTAATTTTCACAACAGCTCGACTCAATGGACAGTGGATGACGACAGTTACTCAAGTTAATAAGGCACCTAAGCAAACAAAATAACTTGAGGTTATTATCAACATCGAATCGATCGTTTCGTCGTTTCCACTAACAGTTCACATGCGCAGACAATATTGACGGCTCCTGTAGTGGCTTAGAAATGAGTTGCTGCGCTGGGATTCGTGGGTTCGAATCCCTCACAGAATAAGTATTTGTATGGCCTACAAATAATTATTGTTCCGGGTCTGGATGTTAGTCATTGTGCAATTTGTGCTTGTAAACTGTCTCCACGATACAAGAGAAAATCCTAGTGTGGGGGTAACGTTTTGTTAAAGAAAGAAAAAAATACTAAAAAATATACACAAGATCGCATCACTTTCACGCATCAATATCCACTTAAAACTATTATTTTTAACAATAAAATAATAACAACAATCCGTCCAAAACTCATTGGCCTTCAGTGAGCATAAAACCATAGATTAAAGTAAACAATGAAAATCAAGTTCGGCTAGTAAAGAGAGTGATTGTATACAACTTTTGCCTCATGCTATTATACATAATCTTTTTAGTAATATTGGCCTAATTGTTAGTGTAACTTAGCTGTTTATTGCGTGCGATTAAGTGCATCAAAGTTTTAATACTCCTAAAACCAGTGTTCCTTACCTTCTCTTGCGTCGCTGCTCCTGGTTGTATCTGCGGGGTACCTCACCCCCGTGAGATAATAACAGTTGCTATTTTTCGTCCTTGTCTTCTGCAGTCTGTGATACTAATATTGATCGTGTGTGCGTTTGTTATATACAATGGCACACCAGCGCACACCACCTAACATATTCTCATCGAATCCTGACATAGCAGTGTCGGTCGACAAAGAATCTTTGGTTACTCTTATCTTTGGTGGTATACGCAAATGTAAGCAACCGGAATGCGAATTTGGAGAAGATACGTTCGCGTGTTTCGAGCGTAGATTCGAGCAACAGATGAAATTATGGAATGATAGAATTTTCAACAGTGTTTCTGAAGCTTTAACCAATCAGTTGTCAAATATTACCTCAAACTTATTCCAAATAAATAGTTGTTTACAACAATTGACAGACGATAACGACATAATGAAGAAATCGCTATCTGAAACAAATACACGTCTCACAGAAATGGAGAAATCTTTTAGCTGTTTCTCTCAAAGACAGGACCTATTTGATAGCCGGTTACAAGCACTAGAAGTTTGTAGTTCTCAAGACACTGAATTAATCACTCAGATACAAAATCTTGAAAATAAAATTCAGTATATGGAACAACAGCCCAAACGAAATAATCTTGAGATATCTGGTATCCCTGAAAAGTCAAATGAAGACCTGTCCCTCTATTTGAGAAATATCACTAATTTCCTGGGAGTTGAGCTGTCTTCAACTGACGTTTGTCCAAATTACTAGGATTCCCCCATTTATTACGGTTTCTGGACGTCCAAAAGCTATTGTCGTAAAGCTGAGTTCTCAATTATTACGTGATACCATTCTGTCTGCTGTTCGTACTAAGAAAGGACTTAAGTTGTGCGATATAGGTTTTCCTGGTGAAATGAAGAAGATTTACTTAAATGAACATCTTACACTAGCCAACAAGATATTATATAAAAGTACAAGGGAAAAAGCAAAAGTTGCTCAATACAAATTTGTATGGATACGTGATGGCAAGATTTTTTTCAGGAAGAACGATATTAGTCCATCCTTATGTATAAAAAACTCTGTAGATCTTCAAAAAGTAATTTGACTATTTTATAGTTTATTCCTTATTAAACTTGCTCATTTACTGTGTTTTCGTAGTTATTATATAATTTTTCAATACTTGTTATTACTTGTAATGTTATTTACTACACCCTACGGTAAGGAATATTTTTATTATTGTTATATTATTTTATTATTATCTTATTCCATTTATTTCTAGCTAAATTCTCATATTATAATTTTTTATTGTTTATATATTTATATACATATATATATATATATATATATATATATATATATATATATATATATATATATATATATATATATATATACATCTGAATATGTCGTCTTCAAGTCGTTATGTATGGGTATCATAATGAAAATGGAATATAAAATAAAACAATTCTTTAAACAATATATTCTATAATATTATTCAATACTACCTATTTCCCACTAACTTTTGAATATTATTCTGTAAATCAATGCTATTTAGAACCAATATTAAACTTGGAACATACTCCTATAATTAAGATTGACAAAATAAATGTTTACACTTTTTTTTACTTAACCTTTAATTATTTATTATACGTCCTTAATATTTGTAACACCAAATTAAGATTTCGATTTTTAAAACATTTAAAATACCAATTAATTACCGCTGTCAATTATTATTTGACATCGGGGGCCCGAGTATATGGGAAGTTAATGAAAAAACTTTATAAGTTCATATTTATTCCATAATTATGAATATTACTAAGTTGAATATTTTTTATCAAAATGTTCGTGGCCTCCGTACGAAATACTTAGATTTGTATAATAATATTTTATAGTGTGATTATAATTTAATATTGTTGTCTGAAACTTGGCTGCAGAGTGATATTTTTGATAGCGAAGTATGTGATGGTAGGTTCGATATTTTTCCCTGTGACCGTGACTTAGCAACAACGGCTAAAAGGACGGGTGGCGGGGTAATGATCTGTACTCGGAGTGAACTAAGCGTTACGCGTCGTAATGATTGGGATTGTAAAGGATTTGAATCATTATGTGTGAGTTTATCGGCCGTTTTCTCAATTCGAATTGTAACTTGAATATTATTTTAGTTTATATACCACCAAATGATGACATATTACCGGATTGCATTTATGAATTCCGAAACAACTTTGAATGCTTTTACCTGCTGGCACCCTCTGACCATTATCTTATAGTTGGCGATTTTAACCTACCTTGTTTAAAATGGAGCTCCTCAGGATGGTCGACAATACATTCTGGCCGAGCTGATATTCAAAAAGCTGCTAGTGTTTTGGCCGAGGATTTATGTTTTTTTGGCATGAATTTTTTTTTATAGGATATGGGTGAAAAACGAGCACACAGTCCACCTGATGGTAAGTAGTTGCTGCGGCCCATAGACATCTACATCTATCCTCTGTTACAGATCAAAATGCAGATGCGTTTTCACCCGTGAGGACTAGGATGGAATGCCTCATTTCCAGTAAAAAGGGCCTCCGGCCACCTGCACTCACCAAGCGAAACGCAGAGGTAAACCTCTACTTCACGCTGGTATTCTGTGAGGTCGTGGTACCACCCCGGTTCGAGCCAGCCCATCCATGCGACAGCAAAAGCTGCCGCCTGGCTCTACCACTGTTAAAAATATAATTTATTTCCCAACCGTTGTAACAATATACTGGATCTATGTTTCTCTAACTTACACTTGGAAATCAACCATTCTGACCCTTTGACTAAAGTCGATACCTTACACCCACCTTTTACCATTGATATACAAGACATTTTTGTAAAACCATTTAAAGAATATTTTCACTCAAAATATAATTTCCGAAAATGTACTTGTTAATATAAATACCTTTTTAAAAAGAGTAGACTGGGATCAATTATTATTAAACACAGATACAGTCGACCAAGCCGTTGAGATTTTTTATGAAAAACTCCACGAATGTTTTGCTTTATTTGTACCACTATCCTCCCAAATTAGTAATCGTTACCCATGTTGGTACAGCCGCGCACTTATTAAAATAATTCGTGAAAAATTTAAAGCACACAAAAAATGGAAAAAATTTAACAACCCTCGTGATTATGATGAGTTTAAGCTTCTCAGAGATAGACTACATAGAACATAAAAATAATGTTTTAATGATTTTATTCGCAATACTGAGAAAAATTTGAAGAATTCGCCAAAGTATTTCTGGAAATTTGTTAAGTCTAAAAAGGGAATATCTAATTATCCACGTAATTTTACCCTAAATAATGTTATTTACACGGAGGGACAGGATATATGCTCTGCCTTTAATGCCTTTTTTCAAAGTGTATTTACTGTTTCTCCTTTGACGGATACTGGTTCACACTGTTGTAATACTGTCTTCTCGTCATGGAGTGATGATATCTCTCGAATTGATGTTTCTCAGAATTTTATACTTACATGTCTGAAAGGGTTGGACACCTATAAGGGAGCGGGTTACGACGGAGTGCCTCCAGTTTTTCTGTCATCCTGTGCTGATAGCCTTAGTTACCCAATTACGTTGCTCTTTAAGCTTTCCCTTAGAGAATGTGTGTTTCCCACACTTTGGAAAAAGGCATATATAATACCGATTCATAAAAAAGATTTTAAAACAAAAATTGATAATTACCGTCCAATTTCTATTCTCATTACAATTGCTAAAATATTTGAGAGACTTATTTTTAATAAAATTTATACTACAATAGTTAGATGCATTCCGAGTACGCAACATGGTTTTCTGAAAAACCGTTCTACTATTTCCAAGCTTGCAAGTTTCACTAATTATGTTCTTAATGAAATGAAAGGTGGTGACCTCCGTAGTTGACGTGATCTACACAGATTTCGAAAAAGCCTTCGACCGTGTGGATCACGTCATACTTCTTCAGAAGCTGCAGTCACTCGGCATTCATGGGGACTTACTGAGATGGATTAGATCTTATTGGACTAACCGTTCTCAGGCTCTGGTTCTAAGCGGTTATAGATCAGATTTCGTAACAGTTCCTTCTGGCGTTCCTCAAGGCTCCCACCTTGGTCCTCTCTTTTACAACGCCTATATTTACGATATAATATGTCAATATATAAAAAAATCTCAACATTTACTTTATGCTGATGATAAAAAATATATCTGCGTGTACGCACTATCAAGGACTGTGAACTAATTCAAAATGACTTAAATACATTATACTATTACTATGCCGCTAATAAGATCACGGTAAATGTCGGTAAGTGTCAGAGTATTTCATTTACGCGGAAAACTAATCCCATAGTTTTTCCATACAATTTCAATGGTGTTGTGATCGAGAGGGCTACGGTGGTGCGCGATTTAGGCGTATATTTTGACTCCCGCATGACAATGAACGAGCATATTGATGCTATTTGCAGTAAAGCTTTTCGTAATTTGGGATTTGTAACTAGAACTTGTCTTCCTTTCTCTAATTTGCAGAGTCTAAAAGTAGTATTTTTCACATATATTAGATCTAGATTAGACTATGCCTCCCAGATATGGTCACTATTTTATGCTAAACATGTTCATACTATCGAAATAATTCAAAATAAGTTCATTTCCCATTTAAATTATAAATTTAGATGTTGTGGCTCTTCATATCGAGAATTATGCAGATTTTACGGTCTGTTAATGCTTGAAGAAAGACGTACTCTGCTGGATATGGGACTCTTATTCGATATATTACACGGAGGAATATACTGCCCTGATTTATTGGCCTACATCAAATTTAACGTCCCAATGAAACGTACCATACATACCAGAAACTCTTTGTTTTACATCCCCTTTCACTTGACCAATTATGGAAAAAACGGTGTTCTAACGCGTTTGGTAGCAACTTACGACAAAAAATTTAGCTCAATTGATCCTTTTAATAGTACTAAAAGTGGATTCAAAAATAAAATTAACATGTTTTTATTCACTCCAGCTGAAAGTAATCAGTAAATTGTAATTAAAATAGTACCTAAATTATTATTTGTTCCCTCGTTTAATACTGTTATTCTTTCATCATTAAAATGTATACATGTATGTTGTATGCGTATATATATATTTATATATATACTAATTGAACAGGCAGACGTTGTTCTGCCCTTTCCGAACGACCATTTGCTTTCCCAAAAAAACTCCTGAAATTAGCAATAAAAAAATTGAGGGGTCACTTATCGGGATAAAAACTATCCTACCTCTCAAGTTGGACCAAACTGCACACAATCTGCAATTTTTTTTTGAAATCAGTTCTATTTGTTGAATACTTACAGCAACACGTGGTGTTTATACTAATAATGGTAGCTTATATTAAACGTTTGCATTTTTAACATAGCGTCATCTATTACAAATTTACTCAATCCAGTCAACAGATATCGTCATCTGAGAGAATCATTTGGAGCTAACAGATAATTGTGACTGTCAAATAAAAGACAAATAATTTTCAACAAAAGCGACTATAAATTGAGATGTAAGCTATCCTATCTTTTAAGTTAGACCAAACTGCACATTGACCAAAAATTTCATTGAAGTTAGTTCAGTAGTTTAGGAGTCCATCGCGGACAAATAACGTGACACGTACTTTTTATATATAAAGAATATATATATAAATATATATATATATATATATATATATATTTGTGTCTCTTCAATTTTTATTTCTATTATAACAATATCACCAAAATACATCTGCATTTATATATTCATACGTGTGTTTGTAACTTTAATTATGTACGTCTTTTATACGTGTATATATGTGTATGTGTACATGTATGTATGAATGAATGAATATACTTTTATTGTACACCACGAACAAATATACAAATCTCATAACAAAAATCAGATTATAATATGTACAATTTGGCGGCCTTATCGCTACATAGCGATCTCTTCCAGGCAACCAAAGGTGTAAAGTAATACAAACAATGAATAAGTAGGTGGTAGGTGGTGCAATATAAATATACAAATAATAAATGCAAAAAAAAGATATAAATAACTAAGTAATACATGAAATAATATAAATTACTAACACATAATAAAAGATAAAGTAAAACATATAATATATACATATACATACACATATACACATATACATACATACATATATAAATATACATATACATACATATACACATATATATAAACATATATACATAAATATACACACAAAACATATGTATCAATATACATATATATACAAAATTCCTCAAACAATAATATAAAGCTGATAGATATAATAAATACATAATCACACAGTCTATGCTAACGGTGTCCGAACGATTGAGACAAGTAATGCTCTTTAAGTAATCGCTTAAAGATAACAATAGTTTGTGCCTCACGTATATACAAAGGAAGGGCATTCCAGAGTTTAATAGACTGGACAGTAAAAGATTTATTGAAAAATGATGTATTGTGAGTTGGTACACTTAAAATAAATTTTCTAGAAGAGCGTAAAGGTTCCCCCGGAATCCCCACAAAATTAAACTTCTCCTTTAGATAGGGAGGAGTAGAAGGGTGAAATAATACACAGTACAGAATAGTATGTACATCATGACAGAAATATTAATATTTCAATTAAGTTGTTAATGCTTAGAATTAGTGCTTACCGAATTTGTTTTGTAGATTTACAGTGTTATGTTTGGTTATTTACTTTGTGGATAACTATTATTGGCTTTTCCGTGTTTAATAATTTAAGTAAAATGTTTAGGTATTAATAAGCTGTTGTTATCCTGAATAAAATAAAAAAATAAAAATAAAACAAGTGACCGTCAGTACGATTTCCGTCGGGGTTGCACAGCTGGTGATCTTCTGGGTTACCTGATAAATCGGCAGAGGCAGAGAGGGAGACCCTGACTATTAGTTTAGACATAGCAAAAACCTTCGATCGGATTTGGCACAAAGCGCTTCTTTCGAAGCTTCCTTCCTATAGGCTTCCCGAGAATATTGCAACTGGATCAACAGTTTTCTTGCAGATTGCAGAAACTAAGTCGTAGTAGAAGGGTGTATGCTCCATTTACAACCTTGTTTATGCTGGTGTTTCACAAGGCTACGTGCTATCACCTACGCTATTTCTTCTGCTTATCAATAATAAAACATATTAGTGTTGCAAACCAGTAACGTTCACTAGTGATGCTTTATACACTGGCTGTGCATATATTTCTTGGGAAAACGTCACCGAATACCGGAACAAACTTGCGTCTGAAGTCGAGTCTTTGCCAGATAAGGTCTCGGATTGGGGCGACTAAATCTAATTGAGTTCAATGCTCAGAAGACACAAGTTTGCGCGTTTACCACTAAAAAGAACCCCTTTGTCGTAACTCCTTAATTTCAGGGCACTCCCCTTGTTACCTCAGGAAATATTGGAATCTTCGGCGTTAACATATCGAATAACATGCAGTTTCGTGGCCACTTGAATGGGAAGGTTGAATTGGCCCCTAAAACGCTTGGCATGATCAGCAGAGCGGAACAGTATTTTATGCCGGCACAGTGCTTGCAACCTGGGCCGGGGCTCCCTAGTTCCAACTCCTTCCACTTGACTGCATCCAGCGCAGAGCGGCTCGAATCATCGACGACCGACGGAGACGAAAGACGAGACGAAGAGGTGTTGCATCCCTTTGTATTTTCTATAGCATTTACCACGAGGAATGTTCAGAAGAATTGTTCGGATTAAATCCAACCACAAAATTTCATCAACGCATTTCACAAATCCACATCATCGGGATATTTAGCGGTGCACTACTGTCGGACCAATACGACTTAGGGAGCTTCAAGAAACGAGCTTACTCCTTTTTAAAAAGCGGAAATTCCCCTGGTTTTGTAATTGTTAATAGGCGGTGGTCGACACTTGCCATCAGGTGAGCCGCATGCTCGTTTGTCTCTCTCTTCTATATAAAAAAGACAATAAGACGAAGTAGACAATTATCTTTAACAATGTTCTCTTGTGTTGTTGTGTTTTATGTTCTGGAAATGGGATTCAGTTTTGTGATATCAGTTCGAGCCGTTCGCAGTCAGAGGCCAAAAAGTTAAAACTCGAAAATTATTTATGCAACTAGGATAGTACATAATTTTTCGAATTTCATTCTTGAAGGCCAAGGGGTCTCTTTAGTTTGGGAGTATTTGTGTTATTGCCCCGCCTAGCCCCTGGGTAGCGACGCCAATGGTTTTATCATTATATTATTAACAACTACTGGTAAAATTAAAAATTTTGTACAAAATTAAATGACAACACCATCAATGTGATTGCAGTCAATTAAATACGTATTATTAAGCATAACTCAAAAACCATTGGTCAGATCTTGATCAAATTTGTATGGGAATGCATGAAAAGCACCATCTTTCATATAAAAAAGAGTCATCTTAATCAATTCACCAAAAAAAAATGTTCTGAGGTAACACACATAAAAAAATACAGTCGAATTCAGAACCTCCTCTTTTTTTGGAGTTGGTTGAAAATAGCTTAGGTATCTATCAAAAGACTTAATTTGATTTTTTTATTAAAAAAGTAAAGTAAAGTAAAGCTGCAGCCTATTTACGTCCCATTGCTGGGCACAGGCCTCCTCTCATTTCTGAGAGAAATGTCTGCCGGGCTGCCCCAATGCGTGTTGGTGAACTTCACATGTCTTTGAAATATTTTTTTTTATTTCTCAGACATGCAGGTTTCCTCACGATGTTTTCCTTCACCGCCGAGCACGTGGTAAATCAGCACTTAAAATTGCAATTAACAGTTTCATTGGTGCCGGCGGGGTTCGAACCCGGGTTGCTCGAGTACTGTGAAGCTTACAGCGAGCGCTAACCATCTGAGCTACCACGGCTCTATTTTTTTTTTATAAAATAAAGGTCATAAATCAAAAGTAATAATTCGCTTAACGAAATGTGGTAGTTTTCCTTCAACATTAGATTAAGTTCTGCTTAAAGAATAGAATGCAGATGACTTAAATAAAATTGTAGTAAATTAACATAACATTCAAAATGTATTCTAATAAATGTGTTTTAAATCCATAATCATAAATAAACTTTATCCTATTTTTTTCCATCTCTTCTGCTGCTGCTGACAACATCAGTCGAACTTCCATTTTTTGGCGTTTGATAAAACTGGTATGGCATTATAAATAAATAAAACCCGCGCGCTCATTTATTTCGTTCGATTACATTACATGTAATGTTAGTCGAATGAATTAAATTACATTACTAGTACGCTGGATGCGTGCACTATTGTATGTATCAGCACAGAACACTAGTACCCTTAGGCGGGGACCCTTGTGAATCAGTATATAGGAAAGTACTCTGTGGTATGAATGCTACGGCCAGCACCGCCATAGATAAGAATGTATATATACGGAGCACCGCGGTCTTGAGCAGACGTACAGCTAGGATGGACCGTAAATAAGGCGCTTAAAAGTATTATATCTATCATGCAAGGAGTATTTAACCTCTCAAATCCCGACATTGTATATGACCGTCTCCGTCAAACCTGTGGTCACCCCCATTTTAAAGTTTTGGCATATTTTTGATAGAAATCTAGTAAAGTAAATTTCACAAATGAAATAATTCTGTAACAGCGCCATCTATACGGTTTGTCAAGTACTACATCAACTTGCGAAGCTGACGTAGTTCTCTTTTTTTCAGCATTACCTCCACACTGTTGTTTGTTCTCCTGTACCGTGGAGGCAGTTTACAAACATAAATTGCACGAGGACTAACATCTAGACCCAGAACAATTATTTGTAGGCCATAAAAATACTTGTTCCGTGCGGGATTCAAACCCGCGGCCCCCAGCCCTGCAACTAATTGCTAAACCACTGCGCCATGGAGCCGTCTCTAGGCCTAGACTGAAGTAAACGCGACGCGTAATGGCGGATGATCGTCATTTGAAGTAAATTATCTTAATTTTTAGAAGCTTAATTTAGTAACGAAACTAATTCTAATAAAAAATTTAGACTGGGCTCTACAGATTAATCACTACGTTTTAAAAATATTGTTGACAGAAATGGGATAAGGAATTTAATTTTATGTATATAAAGACTGTACACCCAGTGCGTGTTGCCAGTGATGACATACGGAACTGAGACGTGGTCCTTCACTGCTGGCCGGATGAGGAAGGTCAAGGTCGCTCAGCGAGCTATGGAGAGGGCTATGCTCAGAGTTTCTCTGCGTGATAAACTCAGAAATGAGGATATCCGCAGTAGTACCAGAGTGACCGACATAGCCCAACGGATTAGTAAGCTGAAGTGGCAATGGGCCAGCCATATAGCTCGAAGAACCGACAACCGATGGGGAAGAAAAGTTCTCCAGTGGCAGCCTCGTACCGGCAGGCGAAGTGTAGGGCGTCCTCCCACTAGATGGAGTGACGAAATGGTAAGATATGCAGGAAGTCGATGGATGCAGGTGGCTCAGGACCGTGCTTTGTGGCATTCCTTGGGGGAGGCCATGTTCAGCAGTGGACTTGTGAAGGGCTGTAATGATGATGATGATGATGCTATAAAGCCTAGCATCCAATGCCACAAAAAATAATGAAAAAAAAGACTTGTCTAAGTGTCTTGTCTTTTAGTTTAGGTCTTGTCTACTCTATAGTCTATAGCTAAAATGGAAGATTGGGATTGACAAGTATGCGATTTTCATAATTTTATTTTTGGATGCGTTTACGTTTATTGCCTTTATAGATTTAATGCGTGTCGCTTTATGAACCAAAAAAGGACAAAATGTGCGTTTGTAAAAAGAAGTTTTAGAAGTCTACTATAGTGTTTTGCAACTGGTTGAAAAATAACTTTCGATTGATAACAAAAGGTATAAAAATATAGCCTTGTCTCGTCATGTATTATTTTTCATTACGTTTGTGCAGCTAGAATTAACAAGTCATGAACATTTGCGTAGACGTTAACCAAAGTATGTATACGTAACTACGGGAAAGTGATTTTAAGGATTGTGACGTCACAAGCGAAAGACAATAAATTACAATAACGCTCTACAATGTTTTTTGGTGATTTTCGGTGAACGTAAGTGTATAGTTAGTCGTGGTGAGGGCAGAGTTCACGGCGGAGACGTAGACCCCCGCGAGGATGGGCGGCGATGTCTGCCCCCTCCGGAAACACTGCAAGCCCCTCACCATGTGCATGTACTAACATATCTCTTATGCAATTGTTCCACGAGCTAAAGCAAAAGTTCCCAGGTGTTCCTGACCATGTTGTATCCAACACCATTGAGCTCTATTGCCATGACAAGCAGGCCTGTGAGACACATCTCCACAGCAAAGTCAAGGCCTCCCTAACACATGCCTATCATGCATCTTCGTCGGCTGCTGCCCGACAGCTCAATGAGCTCAAAGTTAATGCACCAGTTAAATGTCGTAATCAGCCAATAATAAAACATGAAGCTGTAAAATCATCTGCTATACAATCTATAACTTGCCAAGGCCCACAAAAAGCCATTCTTAGCTCTAATACAGCTGAAGAAAAAGAAAAAAAGAAATTGAATACTGATGCTAATCAAAATGTTGTTGACGTTACAAATGATTTAGAAACAGATAAAATTGCATCACCAGTAACAATAATAAATATTGATAATTGTTACGCTAAGTATAGTGTGGAATCACCAAGTGATATAGAGTTGACCAATGATAAAAAAGATTTCAATAAAAAATATCAAAATGAGGAATCAAGCAATACTAATCTTAATAAATCTGAATTAAATCATCCTGAGAACACAAACTACAAAATTTTAAAAAGTAATAAAATCAAGGCCAATTTAAATGAACGTTTAGAAAAAGGTAAAGAAAAGAAGACCATTAAAAAAGAACCTCAACAACCAAAAACTGTGGAGGAAAAACCTAAACGGCCCAATACCCTTGATTTTATTAAACCAAATCCAGATATTGCATTTAAAGAGACTTTAAAACAACCAGAACCAGAACTTACTAGATCAGTTTCACCGGCAACCTCAACACAAAAGGATAGTCAGCCAACAAAAGATAAACCAGGCGCATACAGAAGGGAATGTGGATACCCATTGAATTTGTCAGTGAATGTGAATTGTCATATGGACTTAAGTCGATCATATGTTGATCCTTGGATGGAAGATTATGATAGTCCTAGAGCGATTACATCTGTGAACTTAACTGTTTGTACACCAACATCTAACATGGCTAGTCCGGTTAGAGAGATGAGGGAAGATGATGGTTTTGAAGGACATGTTACTGTAACTGTGAGTCCGAGTACAACACGGCCACCTCGACGACGAGCTCCACCTCCGCCACCAGCCACTCCACAACCTCCCCCATCACACATTGAATCACCAAGGCCTACAAGAGTAGCTCCAGAGCCACCCAGTGGCCTCAACCAAGTCAATATTGGTATGTTTTTTTAAATCGGTAAGGTAAATTACTTAGATAATATTCTATATTTACAGTATATTTTTATAATATTGGCAAAACAGACAGATCAGATGACAATGGAAAGTGATAATATTGCAACCTGATGTAGATTATACTTCTTTATTTCTATCACTAAATATCATTAACTTTCGGATTTGAATATTTTGTAATAATTTCTGGCACTTAATTCTAGTTCCTAGCCTTGTTTGGATTCTATAATATAAGCATTATATCACATGTTTAGTTGTGGTTTGCTGTTAATGTGCACACTTGTGATTCTGAAATACCCATCTTTCAACCATCATATGTACAGTTACTTTAAGAACTTCCAAACCTTTGTCATATGCTACATTAATATTGTCAGCTTTGACCTTAGGAGAGGAGTACCCAGCCTCTCGGTATTCAATAGGATGCATTTTGGAAATTGTTTGCATGTGATTTGGCGAATTACATGCTTTAATTCCTCCGTCTCTTTTCCACCATCAGATGACCAGATAGTCGTAGTGTTCACCCCTTTTTTTGTCTATATTCCACATATTAGAACTAAACTGTTTACTTCATCTTTAGTAATATGTATAACAAAGGAATGGAATAATTTGCCGGCGTCTATCTTTCCATCTAAGTAAAATCTTCTTCTTCGAGGCAAGAGTATAATTAAGACATTTAGACAGTATAATTTACCATCTATGGCTTCATCACCACTTACCACCAGGTGGGATGGTGGTCAAGCACTAGCTTATAATTAGTAAAAAAAAAACATTTGACCTTTGTTAATTACTTGGATGGAAGAATTTGTCTACATCTTTTGTTATACCACTAGGTGATTGTTAGAAAGGTAAGTGTGACGTTTTTTGGTTTGTTAGTGATCATGGCTTTGTTCAGCTATTCTACTGTTTTTTAAAAATTCATCCTTCCCATTTGATGGGATTGTAGTCAAGCACAGGAAATTCAACAAAGTTGACAACTTTCATTATACTATTTTAAAGTTATCATAGTCAAATCAGCCAATGAAATATCACTATTATATATATTAGCAGGCAGGCAGTTGAGCTGTATCCTGTTTCTGGCCACTAATTACTCCTTTTGCAGTTCAGAAAGTGATTATCTAACATATTTTTAAATTGGTTCACATTTTGGGCTGAGACTAAGTTCTCTGGCAGGTTATTCCTCTCGGTGACTACACGGTTACACTTATTATAGGTGTAAGATTCTCTTACGCTGCCACTTCACAGGTGTTTAATTTGTTCATAAAATATGCACAATAGTCTATAATATGTATTATGGGACTTCAACTAATGCAAAATTAGACACACATTAAACTATGCATTTATGTGTGTGCTATGTGATTTCAGATCATTCTCTCATAGAAAGACAAAAAGAGCGCCTCTCAAAGCTTGCTACAGCTTTGGCCCAAGAGAAGAGCAGAGTAGCCCAACTTAACAGGGAAACTCAGATTTTAGCTGCTCCACCGCCATCACCTACTGCAACACAAAGGCTCAAGAAATATGTTGAGCGACTACGTGATGAGTGTAATACTTTGTCAAAAAGGCTTGAGATGACCAATAATGGTAAGTTGTATGATAAGATCTACGTATAAAAATCAATTGCTGTCTGTTAGTCTCGCTAAAACTCAAAAATGGCTCGACCAATGTTGATGAACTTTTTTGTGTGTTTGTTCATTACATTTATTCATTACCACCAATAAAGTTAAAATTAGTAGTACACACAGAAATGACAAGAATTAATATGCTCTAACTCACCATAATAGGGATGAGCAAGGGAAAAATATATCGATATATCGGCATCATTTGCATGATGTAAGGATAAGGCCCAAAATTTAACATTACTGGCAGTTGGACTATGAAAAAAATACCACAACCACACATGAATGCATTTGTGACTATCTTTGCTGTTTTATGTTGTGCCCATTAATACAACATTTTAAAATATATCGAAATTGATACGATTTCGAGACTTTAAAATAAATATCGATATATCGCGATTTAAAATATCGACTATATATATATAATATCGATATTTTTTGCCCAAGCCTATAGCATAAATGTTTCAGTTACCTACAACGCTATTATTCTGCTAGCGCCCAACATATTATAAGGCTTGAATTCCTCCTATGCTGACGTCGGTCGCGCGTAGTTTGCTACACGCTGTACGCGACGGACCGTACGCAACCGACGTCAGCGTAGGAGGAATTCAGGCCTAAACAGTACAGTACGTGCGCAGGGATACGCTCATATTGCATTTAATCACAATTGTTCACATTAGGGTACATACAGTGGATTCCCGAGTATTAATATTAGCCAGTTCAAATTAGTAATGAAATATATTTTTTTTATTATCACTATTTATCATTTACATTTTCTTTAAATAATTATTAAAACAATATAACTAATAATAAGTAACATAAAGTGTAAAATATTTTAAGTATTTACAGGGCGGCCTGCAATTAAGTAAAAATAATCTGAATATGACAGTATTTGTTCTCTTAGTAAGTGATGTCTATAATTCTTTTTAAGGCAAAACTGTAGACATCCGGTACTCGCGCACGGGGTGGGAGGGGGTTGGGGGGAGAGGGTGGTTCAGGGGAAGGAAGCCCTGGGTACCCTTCCCCCGTTGCAGAAATGTATACTTTATGAGTAATATTTTTTTTGTAAAATCATAGCCTTACCTTTTTACACAGGGATATTGACTCAAAGTTACTTCTGTAACGGCTTCGGCGCTGCGGGAAGTGCAGCCCCTTCGCCCTTGCGTAGCAAATCACAGGCATCCATGCTCAACTCCGCAGCTTCGGCTTGGTGCCTGCGATTTGCTACAGCGGGCGGGGGCTGCTCTCCCTCCGTCGGAGCGTTCTGATTCGGTTTTCGTACAGATTCGACCTATCTTATCTATAAAGTCAGGTTGCCCTAAACTCTGCTATGATAGTGGTAAATGAAACAATGTAATGTGAATTGTTATAATTTTGTTTTCTGAAAAACCTCTTTGACTGCTCTCCACTGCGACTCAATTCATTGTGTATGAGTCCCATCTTCAGCCACAAATTAATTGTCTGGGTCTGAGTAATTAACTTTTTATGGGTGACCCGTTTTGTTATATTATGCAATTTTTAGTTTGTGAAATTTATTTTTATCGTAATTAATTCAAAACACATTTCCGTAATTCAAAAACCGTATAAAAGGTTCTAGCTTAACTCCTACAATCGTCCTAAACTGAAAACGTAATAAGAATCACGTACTCTATGTTACTTCATAATACTATATTTAGACCAAATTGACATATTTGCGTTTCGTTAACGCAATATTTATTGAAATTTATTTTTATCGTAATTAATTAAAAACGCATTGCCGACATCCAAAAACAGTGTAAAAGGTTCAAGTTTAACCCTAACAAGTCTCCTAAACTGAAAACAATTAAAATCAAGTACCGGACGTCTATCGCCAACGCCTTTTTAAAGATGGTTTTACTTATCTCATTTTTCATAATTTATTTTATAAAATTGAGAAACAATGAGATTGATCACTTACGCTGCTATCATATTCATTAATTCATTACAGCCCATCGAAAGACCCCTGCTGAACTTACCGTCTCCCCCATAGATTGCTTCTGAGGGATATATTTGCCATAATTGCCATGATTGGCAAGCAGTGTAATAGAATCCACTCCCCCTTAGCATCCCATGGATGTCGTAAGAGGCAACAAAGAGAAATGTAATACGTGGGCCACAGCATCTGATAATGACTCAAAATAATAACTGCAGCTGCCAACCCTTCTGCAATGTCTGGCAACTATGGCAAACAACCACTAATCACATGTCGATCTATAAATAATTTATTTTTTGTATGTTCATTATGATTACAATTATGAATAATATGTGAGTGTCTTCAAGGCAAGACCGAAAATTAAATCTGTATGCTTTAACATCTTCGGCACATACATAGTCTAAAATATTTTGTATTGCAACTGTTCAAATATAATAATTGTTATTAAAATGCTTATATTCCAGAACCTGATGATTCAGAGAACTTCTACAGAAACATCTACACAGGGCAGCGTCCAAGTGCAATGTGGCAGTGCCACATGTGCACCTTCCGTAATCACGAGCTGCTGACCAAATGTGAGGAGTGCGAGATGCCCCGCATACTTGTAGGTACGTCTCCCTCCAGAAATCACGACTCGGGCTTTGGCTCGTTTAGAGATAGAAACCGAAGGGGAGTCTCACAAGGAACCTCATTAGATATAACTGAAGTGAATGAGGTGACCCATGTTGTAGACTCAGCGTTCCCCAGTGTGACACAAGGTTTATTATCACAGAGACTGTCACAAATTCCATGAAAAAGTAACTTATTCAATTTTGACGTAGTTCCTTCGTGTTTGCCTTAAAAAGTGCCTATAATGAGAAGTTTAGTGATTAGGAGTTTTGGTGTTGTAAACCGCATAACGTTGAACTTTTTGAGATAACAGAACTAAAGTGTTGTTGTGTTTTTTAAACATTTAACCCTAGCATGTTTCCATAAGCATGCCATTACAGTGTAAAAATGACAAATACAGTATGTATTTTGTGGCTTTTGTGTGTTTGCCGATTTGAAAATTGTTCCTGTTTTTATTAATGCGAATTCAGACAATTCTGCATGTGTGTCCATTTTCTATAATTGACTGATTTAACCATTTAGGCTAAGCTTATGTTTATAACTTCATATTGGTTTATGAAGTACCGATATGATGACTGTAGGATTTACCATACGGTGGTTTATTTAAAGCATACAATTTTTTAAACTTACAATTATGTGCTATTTGTATTTAGGGATTAGAGAAGCACAAATTAAAAATGAAACTGTGGGCAACATTAAGTAGTAATTGCATTGAAATTAATAAGTGTTTTGTACATTTAAATATTAGATGTTATAAGTTCTATGGAAATAAGCAGTTTTTATGTTTATTTAAGTTATATATTTATTGTACAACTTATTACTTTGTAGGCTCAATTACATTTAAACATCACTATTTGACTGGTCAAAACATATGAGGCATCACAAGATCTCAATAAAAAGACTATTGCACCTTGCCAAAAATGTTTACGATTTTACTTAATTTGGAAAATGAAAAGTGTTTATATTGCTGCTCAACAATCTATTTATTGCTCACTTAGTAAAATTTCATAAAATATGTGACAGATCAAGTTGGTCAAAGGACTGTGATTTAATAATAGGCGTAAAGTAAAAAAAAAACACTGGTCCTACCAACCAATGCTGAACCAGCGCCATGTTGCTCTGATAAGTGTTGTATGTACGCATACAAATATCTATTCAATATAATTGCTTACTTTATTACTTATTTATTAGTCATTAACTATCTTACGAAGCATCTGTAGCCTTCATGGAATTCGGTTAGTGATAAGAAGACATTAGCAATTTTTTGTGATGAGTGATTGCAGTAATTTTAAGAAAATCAAAGCTGATTAAATATATATTACGGATAAACGAAGATGGTTTTCAGTTTTGAGACAAAGATAATTATGTAAGCTGTATCAAGATACAATATTGTAAGATCTTAACTCGAAACACTTTTAAAACAATGTTTTTGGTCTTGTCCTCTTTTGCAAGGACAACTATGACACATACCCAAACTATCACTCACCACATAAAAGTAGGCCATGAGAAAATATAGTTTATTTAAATGTATATATAAAAGTGTTTACAGGAAATTTTAATATTTTTAATAAAAATCTTCAATTCGAATAAAAATCAGTTTGTATAATAAAAATTCGTGGGATCAAAACGTTTCTGCCTTTATACATGCCACCTATTATTATTGCCCTATTTAAATATTTCAGTCCAAATGTGTAACTTATGGTGTAAATATGTACAATCAGGGCGCATCATTATTTCTCATTAAGAGGATTGGAGCGCTAACCATCTCGCTGTAAATTTCACAGTACGCGAGCAACCCGGGTTCGATCCCCGCCGACACCAATGAAATTGTTAATTGCAATATTTTAAGTGCTCGGCAGTGAAGGAAAACATCGTGAGGAAACCTGCATGTCTGAGAAATAAGAAAAAAAATTTCGAAGACATGTGAAGTTTGCCAACACGCATTGAGACAGCGCGGCGGGCATTTCCTTGCCCTAAAACCTTCTCAGAAATGAGAGAGGCCTGTGTCCAGCAGTGGAACGTATATAGACTGTAACTTTAACTTTAAGATGATTGGAACACCAATTTTTTGCCTAAAATGATTAAAAGCCCCTCCTGACAACTCCAAAGAGTCAAGGAATTCTGTAGAGTACGAAATGACTTGTCTACTTCTCTTTTTACAACTTCAACATTTGAAGTTCAACTATTAATCATGATTCAACAATTCTTGTCAAAAGGTTATATTTGAAGCATATGCACTTTTAAATAATACGCTTACCTATATATTAGTTAGTTATTTAACTGAAATTTATCACAAAATTTATTATACTTATATTTTTAGGGTGTTACCACTAAAAATAATAGGTGGCATTGCATTGCAGTTGGTAATGGAATAATTATTGTTTAATTAAATATAAATTTAAATCGTCCAAATTGAGCAAACGCTATTTAGTAAGGTATTTGTTAATGTATTAAAAGTTTTATGAAGGAATTTCATTGATATGTAATGCTAAAGGTGCCCATTCCTATATCGTCGCTCGGCATTCAGTACCGCGAATGTGTAATTGAGTCACTTTACAGGAGAGACAAAAATCAGATTTATTTATAATGTACGCTTTACTATTTGTTGGAAAGAGTTTTTTAAGTATTTCTAAATCTATGGTTTTTGGTCATATTTTAAATACAAAATCGCGTATTTGATTCAATATTATCGAAACAACAAAAAATAAAAATTTGCAATATTTTCACATTCGCGGTACTGAATGCCGAGCGACGATATGATATTTTTTAAAGTGTAGAAAACAAATAATGTCAAATATCTACATACATTGTTATAAATGTATTAGGTTTAACGAAAAAATAAATGAAGAACTAACTTAAAACAGACACTTAACGCGTTTCATAAGGGTTGAAATAAATTTATCAGACTTAATTACTCGTATTTTCAAAAAAAAAAGTGTGTGTATACTTATGTATGCACGTAGGAGGTTATACTTCTTTAGGGTAACAAAACAAAAAACTTGAGAGGCCACTTGAATTACCCGCTGAAGTTGTCGCTTTTAGGTGACAGTGTGCGCGCGCATCATAACAACTTTATGATGTCGTTTTTAATATGAATGCCACGAGACGCCTTTTTGCCGATACGATACCGATGCTCCTTAAAACATCGGCGATACCGATACCGATACGCTTATTAAATTCAAAAATGTAGGTAAAATAAATAAAACAAGTGAGATTATTTTTTTTAAAAAGTACAAATAACATGACCAAGCTAAATAAAACCATTTAAAACTTTAGAAATGTTGAGATAAGTTAATAGTTTTAGTAATTAAAATTAACATTGATGAAATTTCTGTTTAAAAAACAAAGTTTTCTTAAGTTTTGCAAATCTGTTTGAACAAGACCTGCGGTGGAAAATAGTCTCTCAGATGCGACAGAACTCATTTGAAACTAAAAGTACTTCTGTGCCATTTTTTTTTCAAGTTTGGGTATAAGACGCCATTACGCCAGAAAAGGAACGGATCTGGGCCTCTCGATATATTAGGAGACCTTAAGTATCTCTCGACTTCTTCTTTGAGAGAATTACAGCTCAGAGTAGACAGTGCTCATCTTGCTCGGACTCTAATAATATTTTCACAAACGCGCCAAAGCTCGCCACTCGCAAGCGTCTCAGAACTTACAGTTATAGTACTACTGTAATTGTGACCGTGTCTGAAATAGTTTCGGAATGCAGTGCTACACTAAGATCAAGTAACTGAACAAGTCGCTTTTTTGCCATAGTAATAGTAGACTGTGATTGAAATATTCGTGCTTTGTAACGAGGGTCAAGTATTGTTACTAAACAAGACACTAGATAAAGCGTGGGTTTCTTCGAGCATAGTTAGTTCGTGCCTCGTTTGCAACGAAATAGACGAGACAACACCCGCGTTTAAATTATATTTTTAGAAATTTGAGAAGTATCGTTGAATCGGCCATAAAAATATCGCCGATGCCGATATATCGGCAAACTTCGAGTATCGTCGATATATCGGTATCGGTATCGGATGCATCCCTAGTTTTTAGCTGTCGGTGTGCGCGCACGTAAAATTTCACTCATCATTTTTCCCAAACGCTTTGGGGCGTTTGGGGGAAGTATAACTTAAAAACTGCGATATTGGTATATCATTATTTATTTATTTGAACTTAAATATAAAATTTGGCAACTTTTTAAAAAATAACTCTGTATATCGAATGTAAGACATTACACCCCTTTTAAAGTTCTAGGCTTTTTAAGAGCACTTTTGCACTACAGTAGATGAAATAAGTACGACATTTTGATCCATGCATTTATACACCAAACATATGGTTTCGAGCCGAAGATAGTGCATCTTATCTTCACGCACAATCCCTGACGGGGTAGCCAGAGAGAACAGATCGCCAAGTGTCACGATCCTTACATACCTCTTTCGCTTCTTTCAGATTCATAATCTTCTTCATACATGCACGTCTAGGTATCCGAGTACTCTTGACCCTCCCCTCTTCGAGCAGTTTGCTCACATGGTCTTCGAAAGTTAGTCTCGGTCTACCTCGACACCTTTTAATATTAACTTTCGCGCTATATATTTTCTTCACCATTCGGTCTTCACTCATTCGCTCAACGTGCCCAAACCATCGAAGCACGCCCTTATCAATTTTTGTGATAAGGTCATCTTTCAAACCTGCCATATTGCGAATCTCTTCGTTTCGCTTTCGGTCGGCCATGGTAACGCCGCACATTTTACGAAGAGATCGCATCTCCACTGCATTCAACTTGCTTTTATGCTTCTTCTGGCATACCCAGGTTTCGCTGCCATATAACAAAGTCGGTACCAACACTGCGTTATGTATTGCAAGGCGTGCACTCTTCACTACGCCTTGCCTTTTGACTAACGCAGTCAGGGCACCATTGACTTTGTTCCCGGCAGCGACACGCCTGTCCACATCTAAATCACATCTTCCATCCCGGCTAAAAGCACTCCCCAAGTATACAATTTCATTTACCTGTTCTAGACATTCCTGATTTACCCATATTTCACACTTCGTTCTCTCTTCGTCCCTTTCAAATACCAGAACCTTAGTTTTATTGGCATTCAAACGGAGACCTTTAATTTCACATTCCTCTTTCATACACGTGACTAATGCCTGCAGTTCTGCCTCTGATGGTGCAATAAGCACTGCATCATCAGCATACAGCAGACAATTTACTTTAATGTCACCCAATTTCACACCCAAACAGCTATCTTTCAGTTTCTATAAACAGCTGTCGAGATACAGTATGAACAGCCAGGAAGACATGACACAACCCTGTTTTACGCCCGTTTGGACGCTAAACATGGGTGACAGGTCATGCCCTACCCGCACACAGGCTTTACAGTCACAGTAAAGTGACTGCACAGCCCTTAGCAATCGACCATCCACACCGTACCCCGGCAACAATTCCCACATTTTCTTCCTTACAACCTTATCAAATGCTTTCTCAAGATCCACAAAAGCACAGAAAATCCTCTGGTTAGCAGCCAGAAGCTTTTCCGTGATCATGCGGAGAGAAAACATTTGATCCGTGCATCCTCTTCCAGGTCTAAATCCGCATTGAGCCTCCCATAGAAATCTTTCCGATTTCTCTTGCATCCTACGTGTCAAAACCTTCGAGTAAACTTTACTTGCTAAACTGGTCAAGCTGATCGCCCGATAGCACCCGCAGTCAAAATGTGAACCTTTACCTTTATATAAAGGCACAATGACTGCGGATCGCCAATCATCCGGGACATCCCCCGTCCGCCAGCACAAATTGCACAGCAGATGAAAGCTGTCCCAGACGCGAGGCCCACCATACTTGACCATTTCAGCAGTAACTCTGTCTAGTCCCGCAGCCTTACCACATTTCAAACTTCGAATCGCACGTTCAATCTCTTTCATACTGATGACCTCAGTGTCATCGAGGTCCAGGTCTGGCGTACCAGTCACGGCGTCATCCCCGGATCCCTCACTAAGATCATCACACGCATACATTTCTCTATAAAATTCGCTCCATCGCTGCATGACGTCCGATTTTTCTGTGAGGACGTCATTAGTTCTCGAAAGCACTTTGTTCATTCTTAAGGCCGTCGCACCACTTCGGGTCCTTCCAACCTCTTTCCAGAAGAGTTTGGAGTTCTCCTTAAAGTTGTGCGACAACCTTTTGTCCGCTTCCATTCTACACCTTTCACGCATTTCCTCAATCAATGCTTTCGTGTGAACTTTCTGCAGCTTATATCTTTCTTTCATCTTCTCTCTCATATCCTTATCATTACTAGAGGCCAAGTAGTCTAACCATGCTTTCTTCTTCTTCTTTACAGCTTCTTTCACTTCATCATTCCACCATGCATCTCTTCTTTTACTACTGCCTCTTTTTATTGTTCCACACACTTCTTCCGCTGCACTTACCATTCCATCCCTAAGGTTCTGCCATGTTCTCTCCACACATTCATTTCTGCCATCGATGGTGTCAAGCTTTTCGGCTACCCTCGCATGATATTTGTCCCTAGTATCCGCTTCCTGAAGCTTCCAACTTCGGATGCGACAGACCGACTGTGGTTCTGTTACCGCCGTCCGGTAGCGCCAACCCGCGAACAGACCCCTAAATCTAGTAATCACTAGATAGTGATCCGTTCCCAGGTCAGCACCCCTGAACACTCGCGTATCCATCACCTGTTTTCGCAGTCGGTCATCCACCAGGAACAAATCGATCATACTTCTCTCATTCTTACTTTCTCTAGTATACATATGGATCTTCTTGTGATTAAACATAGTGTTTGTCACAAGAAGACCCTTTTCCTTGCATACCGCCAGTATAAGCTTGCCAGCATCATTAACCCTTTTATCGCCAAACTTTCCAAGCACCGACTCGTACCCTGGTCGAGCGGTACCAACCCATCCATTCAAATCACCACATACAACAATTCTTTCGTTTCCCCTAGCCAAATCTAGAACTTCTCTTACATTCTCCCAAAACTCCTCCAGCTCAGCCCTGGACGACGAAGCTACCGGCGCATAAACAGCCAAAAGGAATAACTTCGTCAGTCCCAATTTAAAGCGAACCCAGAGAAGTCTTGAGTTCACAACCTTATATTCAGTCATAACATCGACCAACCGAGACGACAGCAGCACCCCCACTCCCTGGCGGGCGCTCTCGCTCTCCGGGACTCCGGACCATAGAGCTAACGCCCCGCCAGGGAGCTCTTCAGTACCACTGCCCTTCCGTTTGGTCTCCGACATACACACGACATCTAATTCTCTTTCTTTCATTATTTCAATCAACTCATTCATCTTATCTTTCATGCCTCCTCTAACATTCCACGTGCCAACTCTGCACTCTGCACTCCACCTTCCGCCGTGTCGGGCTGTGCGTGACGGGTGGCGGTCCCCATCGCCGCTTTGCGCGCTGCATTCCACACCAACGGGGACTAGCTGGTGTGCGTCGCCTTGGGGGGACGCCCTAACCCTCGTTAGCATGGGTGCGCAGCTGTGTAGAATTGCAGCCCTGAAAAGGGCTGGCAGGGGTCGCGACGTGCACGCTTCTACAATGACCCCCATCTAGAGTGTTATATACCAATCAAATTGTTAATGATCTAAGTATTGTTATTAGTACTATAATTATCGTGTCAGTTATATTTAGATATAAATATGTTGCTAACTTAGTATTATATTTTACTTGAAAAACTTATTTGTTGTCATAGTCATTGCTATGGAATTTAACTGTGATCGGCATAGGAATTTTTACTTTTTAAACGTTTTATGTGTATTCTATATTGTTGAAATTATTTACACTGTTTTACAAATTATTATTAAGGGCAGATGAACTTGATTTGCCTATCATTTTATTGTTGATAAAACTTTATAAAATAAATAGGGATTGATTGATGTGCAAATCCAAACTTATTTGACACTGGTACATATTATGTAGTTTCTAGATAGTCAATTTATTTTACAATGTACTTTTTGGTAAATAGAGGAATATTTCTTCGATCGGGTTCTTAGCCACTCTTGTGAAAATCATTTAAAGCAAATAAGGAAAATCTTATCATTAAATATGAGCAACAAATAAATTGGAAACAGTGTTGAAATCTAGTGAGAAAATCAGTAAAACTGCATGATAAAGCTTCTCAGACTTACTGACACTTGAAATTTTAAAAATTTACTTGTTTAAAAATATTCATAAAAGAACGAAGGATCTTTTACGAAAATTCTAAGAATAATTAAAATTGAATGAATTTAAAAGTCCATTTCTGCAGAGACAATATAAAACCAAGCTTAATATAACACATGCAATTGTGGAGTAGTGAAAATTAGCATTTTATTACATCACACTAAGGTGTTTAACACGAACATCAATTAATTAATGTTTTTGTCCTAATTTAACTTGCTTAAGATGAGAATATTGTAGCATATTAGCATTGTCCTAAAAAAATATTTGTTATGTGAGATACTTTAAATGAAGTTAAAATATGTATTTAGGTGAGCAAACCAAGTTTTATTGAATACACTTAGGAGAGTAACAAAGGTTGTTCGCAAGTAGATATAAATTGAATTTATTCAATTATCTACATATCAAACAAAGAACAAAGCATTATTGCAAACTAATTCGTTAGATCACAATTTCACAATGGTTGGTGTCCACCAAGGTTCTGCACTAGGTCCTTTTTTATAACTTTAAGTACCTGATGAGCACTGAATAAATTTTGGAGCATTAACTATAATCAAATTCATAAACGATAATTTTTCAAAGCACAACATTAAATGTAGATTTTGTTGTCTCTTTACAGGTTTCTTGTATATTTTGTAATAGGTTATGTAGATAAATATTTTATTATAAGAGCAATGTGATAGCTTATTTCTGTATATGAGGTAATAAAATGTTGATTAGTAAAATAGTGTGATTTGTTTACTTTAAAAATCTCGTGTGCTTTTAACGAAAAGTTGTTTTGATTGCATAAGCTTGGTGTGACTGGTTTTATAAGGTAAGTTTAAATTTAAGTTAATCCCTTTAACATGATGTTGTCAGTGGAATGTTGTGTTGAGTTTTTCTGCTTTTTTTTTAAACTTCTTATTGTACTTTTATATTTAATGCTGAGAATTGTATTCTTTTGTGTGCAGTTCGGGCTCCTGATGGAATAACAGTTCGCCTCATGCCAGGTCGGCGAAGTAAGTATTTCAATATAAACTAAAGAATCACCGGTAGAAAGTGATTTGTTGGACATTAATCTGTGTATAGATTATTAATTGGCACAACTCAACGCAAAATTTTTCATTTCCAGAAATTGTGCGGTCGTGGGTCTTATGAGACGCAATGAAAATTATTACTTTTAAGTAACACCAGACTATCTTAAGTGCAGTGGCCATTAGTAACAATTTGATTCTGTGATATTCGCATTTGGTTTATTAGAAGAATTTAAAAGTCTGATTCGTTGTTAAAAATATATTTTCTGGTGTAACACATTCCAAACAGGACAATGGCGATGACTTTCATCTAAACCGAGCATAAATAAATGAGAATGAATAGATAAATGGGCATTTGAGTCAAAATGGCATTTGTATCTATAATGGGCGTTGCGTTTTGAGAGTATTTGCGATGATACAGTCTGCGCTAAGTCTCTGTTGTATATTATTCGTAAAAAAAATTCGTCTCCACTCCCTTTTTAGTTCCTTCCTATTCTCATTGAGTGCTCTGTCGTACCAAATGCGAATAACTCCCCGTTATTTACATTTAAACACTGCTGCACTTAAGGTGGATAGGAAATTCTTAGATTAATAAAAATATATGTTTAGTAGAGATATCTCCTTTCCATCGGCATTATATATATGGTGCAGATATTATGTATATTACATAATTTTATTGATATTTAGAGCGGTCCTTAAAAATGGAATTTCATACAATTGAATTTAATGTGTTATAACATTTCGTCGGAATTAACATGAATGTAACGTCAACAATTTAAACATTGTTCAGTACGCAAAAAAAATGTAAAAAAACAAATACGCAGATCAATTCGTTGACTTTGTTAATATTAAAATTATAGTCACTAGTACAATGCGTCGTATATTTTACCACGTTTTTAACAACTCGCTTTCCTGTACTTAGGTATGAACTGAAATTGTAAGAATATGAAAGAGAACGTGATAAATAATAAATAATTTAAAAAAGTCACATTATAAATCGTAGTAACACCGAAAGAAAAGCTATATAGCATATTAATGATTGATAATAATTTAATGTTTACTAAGTTACCGAATAGACCTGCTGGCAAGTACAATATTATTTATTACTTAAACTGTAATGTTTAGAATAAAATTAAGAGCCGTCAATCAAAATTTGTACATATTCGTTTTCTCAGGCCATTCTTGACACAATACTTCTCAAGACGACTAGTAATTTAGATAAATTATCAGTGTCTCAGTCAGAGATGTGTAATACCCTCAGACTTTTACTCAGATACTTTCAAGACTCTGGTCGTCTCAGTGCTCCTTACACGAAGCAATCAGTTGGCACTTGATTATGTAATTGATTCCTTGTAACTGACACAACTCATTGGTTATTAAAATTTAAAGTTTTAAGATATTACTTTCAAAAAATTATTCGAAACATTCTGTCCGTACGCTTTCAATGAAATACTTCGCATCCCAGTTCTTCGATCAGTTAACATAGTGGCGTTATCGTCGATGATGATCTTTTGTCACTACAGTGGATTTCGGGTATAACGACGATGAAGGGACCACTCTATTTTCGTCGTTATATCCGGAAGTCGTTACAGGCAAAGGTAACAAATTTAATACATTACAGTTGCTACTCAGAATATCACTTTGTAACTGAGCCATAAATTTAACTCCGAAACGTACACGCTTCCCTACCTACTTAGCTGATATCTATAAACAAAAGGTAAAGGTCTCCATACCAGGTGACCATCTGTGTGGATGTAAACGAAAGATAAGAAATATTTTTGAAAGAAAGAAATCTTTGTGTCTTTTTCGACCGACTCCGGTCGCAATATCTGCATGGGATTTCTAGGAATTTGTTAGAAATGGTTCATTAAAAACAGTCGCTCACCCGAACACGGCGTTACATCCGAAGTCGCTATAGCCACATGAATTTCGTACTAAAATATGCTTTAAATTCAAGGGACTTAGATTTAACGTCGCTATAGGTAAATGGTCGCTACAACCAAGGTTAGGTAATAAATGAAATCCTCTGTTTTTATTTAGACCGTGTTGTGACAGAAATGCTCTAACCCACAAACTGGCCAAAATAAAACTCACTCTCCACTTTATTTCTGTATTTATTATTATTAAAGTATGATACTTTTAAAAATAATAAGTAATCCCAAAATCTACATTCAATTGTCTTTAAAATGATATACTTAACATACTATAATAGGGGCTTCTGTCACTACTTGTATACCTACTTGTTATAAATTGTCAAATGAGAAAATATCATACAAAATTTAAAAGAACAGTTTGTTACTTATCTATATTACGAATATTGCATATTATTCTTATTTAGAAGTGTACAATAGGAAAATAGGTATTTAAAAAAAACTAATGAGTTGGAAAATCTCAGAAAATCCACATATTCTATGGAGATTTAACTTTTTTATTTTTTTAAACATAATGTATCTCAGAATTAAGCAAAGAATGAGAGACAAATACTAGAGGTAATACCTTTTTGGCGAAACTGTTTTAATTATTACAATACTATTGCAATAATGAGGGCTAATCATCTTTCGCTCACCAGATGTCGCTGGTTGACACTAAGGTGAAGTTTTTTATTACACAATGTTATTAAATTGAGAAGATAGTTTTAAATAAAAGTTTATCCGTATCTAGTGTAATGCCTCAGTGGTTTGCTCTTTAATTTCTTGTATATATTAACTCTTTTTTTTTATTTTTCTAATTTTATGAATATCTGTGGTTTAGTTTATTTATTTTTAATGAAATTAATCTAAATTATAACTAATAGTACAGAAAGAAACAATAACCTTTACATTTTTCTAATAAATTTACTTTCCCGCTATGAAATCTGTCAAATATTACACCCCATTTTAAGTAGCAACTCCCTGGTGGCAGAGGGCCGCATGCGCAGAACAGAAACGGTTGGCTGCTTTAATCATTAGTTAAAAATCTATTCCCAACAGCCCTACACTAAGATTTACGTCTGTATCGTGGAGACTTAACCATACCCAGAACAATAGTTGTTAGGTCATACGGCTATACAAACATACCATGCGGGGTTTCATTTCGTTAAGAATATAAAGAAACATAATTTCTAAATGTGCAGCTTGCTTTTAAGAGCGAGGCCATAACGTGCGCTGCGGCGGTGTCGCGTCACCTGAGCAGTACCGTTAAGGCTTTGTACTTAGGCCGGCGCCTAAGTAGGAAGGACTTTGCACACTTGTTTGAACACTTATTGGCGCAACCTGCCAGACTGCTTTGCAAACACATCTCTCCACAGTGCGTAACATTTCTTGGTCGGTCTGTAACTTGCAATATTCAAAACTTACCATAAAGAGCTAATATTGAACGCATAATACAATTGTAACTTCTTTGTTATTCGGCGTGAAGCGACAGCGATATGATACGGTTTCCTCGCGTCTTGAAATTTGTGTAGCATTGTCATTTTTCCTACATCTGTGAAAATGTCCTCCTTTTTTACTATTATAAGGCAGTTGACTACTCCCACCTCCTTTTAAGCGGCGATGCAGTCGAAAATGGTAAAACGTTCTGTCTTAGCTTAACAAAAGCCTATTCACTCTGGTCTTGAAGACACCCACCCACATTATAGTTGGATGGAAAAATAGATGCTAGCAAATTGTTCCACTCTCTTGCTGTAGGCATCATGAACGACGAAGCAAACCGTTTGGTTCGAATGCGCAGTATGTCGACAACATAAGGGTGGAGACAAGCTTAGCGTCTAGTGGTCCGATGATAGAATGGAGAGGGAAGAATTAAGTCATGCAATTTCTGCGTACAATTCCCTTATTTAGAAATAATGTTTTTATTTCTTTATATGTATGGATGTATATTCATACCACCTTACCCTTTTTCTGCCGGCAAATTAAATTAATTATTCAAAAAAAAAATGGAAATTAATAAATTAAGCGTCAGTAGCATAATGGCAGGGCGCGGACCGTGAACTCGAAAGGTCGTGGGTTCAAATCCGCCATTGGACTACTGTCTTGAACCACTTTTAACACAAGCATTTTAAGCTTACCAGAAGTGGATAAAGGGAATATTAGCAGTTTAATAGCATTACTAGTATTTAAAAAAATAGCAGTGCATGCGCTGATGTGTTCCAGTCAGAATAGTAGGTATAGAGAGGCAGTATATAGAGGTAGTGAGGCACTCCACCTTTAACCTCAAAGGTGACAACAATGCATCTGCAGCCTTCTTTGTTTAAAGTTGTCTGCAGGTGTCGTGGACTGCAGAAGCCACTTACCATCAGGTGGACTCTAAGTTCGTTTGTTTCTTTAGTTTATGACGGAAAATGTCACGTTAAATAATGTCTACACATCAAGAATGTCCGAAGGAACGATATTTTAATAAGACTTCTTTAAAGCAGAGGTTGTAACTACCGCTGTCGTACCAACCAATCAGGAAACAGCCTTAGGGTCAACATAACATAATTCTAGATGGTAGGTATGTATTGTATGAATCAGTTGGCTAAGCTTAATGTATAATAATTAAAAGATGATTCTTTGAGGTTCTGAGGTTCCATTACTCAATATGATGAACAGACAAATGAGGGATAAAAACAATAGACAATAATTTAAATATATGATATATTATTCGAACTTAATATTTAATTTCTTGAAATTTATTACAAAATAAAAACGAGAAATAACTGTGATTTCTAGTCGATGAACTCTGATTTTATAATGTTAAGAATTAAGCATTTTCTTTATGTAAACAACTTATGCTCACTGTATATATGAGTAAGTACTTGTGTAAGATTTTATTACTTCTAATCACTTAGAAGTTTTATCTGTGCAATGTATTTTTAACTATCTCAATAATGGTACAAATTTTCATTATTGAATACTATCCATTTTACTTGCTACTTATTATATTACATGATTTAAAAATTTAAATATTAATATCAATGTCGAGTCATTTTAAAATTTCTTAAAATATTTTTTAAATATGCAGCAAAAATAACTTGCACAGATATGTAAGAATTTATATTTTTTAAAAAACATTATTTACTGCTTATGTTGACCTTCCTATATATTATGTATAGGTACTTAATATCTATTCAACATGTACTTACTATTTTTATCAGCACATGTATTGAAATAAACTTGTTATTAAAATTTGTTTAATTTATTTGTATTATGATTTTCATATTAACAACTTTATAATTTACATTATTTATATAATATGGACATACCTAAGAACTGATATTAACAGAAACAAAGTCAAGGTAAGATTTTGTGGTGACAAAAATACTTCTTATTAAGATATTAACTCCCAACTCTTATCATCAAGCAATCTTAGGTATGTCATGGGCATTGTTTGAGGCTACTTAGGGAAAGGCCCTTTTCAGTCATTGACTATTCAGGGACTGATTAAAAGGTGGAGTCCTAATCAATATTTGCAAAGAATGTGATAATTTATTAATGTAGTAACAAATGGTAAAATGAAAAATTTTGTAGAATTGACTTCAATATGAATTATTATGGATATCTCAAAAACTACTTGTCAGAGCTTGATCAAATATATATGGGACCACATGAGAAGCACCAGCTTTCAAATAAAATCGGTTCACCTTGAAAAAAGTTATAGAGGTAACACACATAAAAAAAATGGAAAATACAGTCAAATTGAGTAACTTCTCCTTTTAGAAGTCATATAAGAAGTAGATCAGTAGTAAAGTGCTAATATTTTTAAGATAGATTGGATGTATTATTATTGACCCAATGGAGGTTGTGACTGTACCTCCCTAACCAGCTATCACTAATCATCATAATATGTGTAAGACTACTTCATC
Source organism: Parnassius glacialis (assembly GCA_033319125.1). NCBI lineage: Eukaryota > Metazoa > Arthropoda > Insecta > Lepidoptera > Papilionidae > Parnassius > Parnassius glacialis. The sequence continues at coordinate 10,641,894 of JAVANC010000011.1, read as the reverse complement.
ACAAAGGGTAAGTAAGAAAAAATTAAACATTTTTGTTTGTTCATAAAATTCTCCACCATCATTGCAGTCTATTTTAAGTTCAAACAAAAAAGACGGTTGCAAAGCAGGTCTAAGAGATCCACCTGCCTCCTGCAACATATATAACATCCTTTTGCAATATGCAATGTCTAAGTGATTATGATGCTACCCTTCTATCCAAATTTGACAGAGGTATTTAAATTATCTTAATATTAGGAGTTTAAACCAATGGGACAAAATAGACATAGGTATTTCGCAAATTAACATATCAATCTCGTGTTTACCTACCCTCATAATGTTGTATCCAAATGTATTGCAGTAGCATGATCACTGCCAGCCCTATTTGTCATTATAATGTAATTGCCAAGTTATTTAAATCAATTGTGAAGATATCATCATCTACATATTGCCACAACCAAATAATTAGTTACTAGGTACTTAGAATTTTTTTCCAATTGTTCTTTTCCAGTAATGAACATTAAAAAATGTATGTAGATAAATATGAACAGTGATAAGATATTATGACGTATTTAGTCATCTCAACTCTTAAGACTATTATTAATCCTTTTGCTGTCCCGTGCACTACATATAGGGCACTGCTATTGTCTTACTATTGTGTCTGGAAACCGGACAGTGAAAGTGTTAAAATATGGATACTATACACTATATTATATGATTAGAGCTATTCATTCCCTCCATTTGATTCACTGATGCATTCAGTGTATATCTAGATAAAAATCAATACAAAGGTACAACTAATTACTATAATTTATTATACATTTTGAATTCAAAAGAAATAACAGCTTTCTTGCCACCCTGTCAATGGACAAATGATGTATCACATAATTATGGACACATCCAAAATGTACAGATAAATTATATAGCTGTCCCTCTTTCCAAGTTTTGTTTAATTTCCGCTGTGTGCTCTCCATAGAATCTTTCCAATTTCTTATTAAACTTGGCATTTCTTTCATTAATGTAATCAATGTCTGCATCGTCATTATGAATACGACGTCGTGAATATTTCGCACGTTTAGCAATCTGTCCTTCCAAATCATTAACCATTTTATCTACTGCTTCCTTTCGATCTTCATGCATGCCATGTATTATAACATTTGGTCCACCATAAAATGCATCACCATATTTTTGTTTCTGTTTTTCATATTGTTCCATATCAGTTGTTGGCATATTCTTTACAAGTCTATTGTACTGTCTAACTGTTGCTTGTTCATACGTAGAAAAACCTTGATCGGGATTCTTTTTCTTTTTTTTACGCTCAAGCCTTTCAGCTTCTACTGCAGATATATTCAATAATTTCACTCTGTCATATTCTTTACCTTGTTTAGCAGCTTCTTCACGCTTTTTCTGGTCCTCCAACAACCATTCTGCCTGTCGTCGTTTTGCTTCGTAATTGGGAGGCAGTTTGTTTCTCGCCTCTTCTGCGACAACTTCTTGATGGTTGTGACTTCTAGCTTCATTTCTAGCTGTGTGGAGAGAACGTAATCTTTTCATGCGTTCAGCTTGCTTTTCCGCAAAACTCATTTCTCTACATGCTGATGACGATGTAGATGTTTGTGGTTCTTCCGCAGTGCTCATTTCTGCTGTTATTTTTACACTTGAAGGTGTATTTAATATAAAATTTTGATTGATGTATTTAGGTATTTCTTACATTATCATAACATTGTGTAATTATAGATATCAAATGAAATATAGTAAACAAACGTAATAAATAATAACTATACTTCTTTGCTTCTTTGACAAACACAGAGTACTTTTTATATACTGAACACAGAGTACTTTTTATATAGGTAATGAAATTTGACAAATATATGCTTCTTTTTAAAACTGGCTTTACGGCTCTGGGTTCTAGCCCTTCTGAGCCTGAAGTTCAATGTAGTATAATTATTATCCTTTATAGTACACTGCTTCACAATAAATTGATGCGTCACATTGTGCAGCCCTTGAGAGGTTTTGACGGCAACTTGAGCCAGCATACAGCTGACAGTTGGCGATAGTATGTTAAGGCACCTAAGCAGACAGACACCTTATCTTGAGAATCACATCACCATTAGGGCACTTGTTTCACCGTTTCCACTAATAGTTCACATGCACAGACACTTAATACAAAAATCTCACCACTTTTACATATCAAAATCCACTTCAAACCATTATTTAAACAATATTACAAGAACAGCAATCCTCCACCGTTCAAGTTCCCGTCAAAACTCCCATAGACTCAGAGGGAGAGAGAGAGAGAGAGAATAGTATCCAAAGAGATCTCACTACGTTTTAGGTTCTATTTTGTATACATACCTCTGCCACTAGTAATAGTGTTCTGTGGTCCACTGTGATCATAGGATAATAGATGAAAAATTATTTCCTTTCATTTTTTTTTTGAAGTTCATAGAAGCCACCCATGGGTGCATGGAAACATGGAAGTAATTACCGGCCTACTACATCTGTATGGGAGGCACAGAGTACATTAGATTGATGGTAAGTTATTGAACGTATCCAATGTATGTAATGTCCTAAGACCAAATTGCGGTCACAGCGGCTAGCCTCAACGGAGACTAGCCATCGGTGCAGGACAGGATTATATTGCCCAAGTGTATAAGCAAGCACAGGTTTACTCTATTCCTTTAGTCTTATAACAAGCGAATAAAAAGTGCTAGCGCAGTCCCATGGGACAGAAAACCGACACGAACAGAGAGAGATCAGGCGCCTCTGACAGTTGGCGATGGTATCTCAAGGCGCCTAAGCAGACAGACACTTTATCTTCAGAATCACATCACCATCAGAGCACTTGTTTCACCGTTTCGACTAATAGTTCACATGCGCAGACATTTAATACACAAAATCGCACCACTTTTACATATCAAAATCCACTTCAAACTATTATTTAAACAATAATACAGGAGCAGCAATCTGCCACCGCGCCGGTCAAATTCACGTCAAAATTTTACACTTTGTGGTCTGTGGCCACTAGCATAAAATAAATAATAGTAATACTAGTAGTATTTGCTTAGAGTATTCATAATTTATACATATTTACACTAAAATCGTTTAAGGATACAATATCTATCAATGATATTATATACATAAAAAGAAGCAGATAATATGTAGTAAGAGCGCGCGTAGTGAAATCTCAAAGAAGTCCTAATCGGGACGCTTTTTTTCTACCGACTTCAAACAGGAGGAAGTACGCAATTTGACTGTTTTTTTGTATGTGTCTTACCTCATAACTTTTTACTGGGTGAACCGATTTCGATGATTCTTTTTTTATTTGAAACTTGGTGATTCATATGTGGTTCCATATAAGTATGATCAAGGTAGAACCAATAGTTTTTGAGTTATTCTTAATAATTTATATTTTTACAAAATTCATAATTTTAAATTATTTTGTTTAGTCTGCGTTACGTGAGCGCCGCGGAAAACGCTGCAAAGAACATTTTGACAATAATGAAAATGCCATCGTATGTATTTAAAAAGTGTAGTACCAAACGACACATGTGTACGACTTCCGCGCACACATCGTGTACGACTTCCAAGGTACCGCCATGTACAGCATACATATGCGCGCTTCGGGACGACGCCCACGACGCGTGCAGCAAACGCGTCAGCCGAAACTACGCCATGCTACAGCTGGACCCGGCAGTCCGCTCCGACCAGCAAGGCATACACTCTCATTACACTAGCGCACATGTAATGAGGGCATCGACGACTTTTTTGCCACCAGGAAGGCGCCACTTTACAGTGAGGTAAAATATTTGACAGATTTCATAGCGGGGATGATAATTTCTTAGGAAAACGTAATCTTTAAGGTTTTTTTCTGTATTATTAGTTATATTTTATATTAATTACATTAGAAATGAATAAACCAAACTATAAAATATAACTAAAAGCCGATTTTTTTTAAAGAAAAGAGTTATAAAGTGCAAAAAATTAAAAATCAAACCACTGACGCATTGTGTTGTGTATTAATACTAGAGCCCAATGACTTCGTCAATCTTACTTAGCGGTACCATGTAGCGACATCTATGGAAATGTATTAAATAAAGAACGATGTATTTAGCGCGTCAAATTATCATATCGATATACATCGCAACTGCTTCCATAGATAGATAATAGATGGCGCTAGAGTAGTCAAGTGAGCTCGGCCACGGTCCTTATTGCTTTGTAAGAGAGACAATATTCTAGATAATGATAATGTATTATATAAAACTAATTTCCCAATTAACTGACATTATGTAACAAAAACTTTTGACATTATGTAACTTTGACGGCTCCGTGGCGCAGTGGCTTAGCAATCAGTTGTTGCGCTAGTGACCACGGGTTAGAATCCCGCACGGAACAAGTATTTGTATGGCCTACAAATAATTGTTCCGGGTCTGGATGTTTGTCCTTGTGCAATTAATGTTTGTAAACTGCCTCCACGACACAGGAGAAAATCCTAGTGTGGGGTTAACGTTTTTTAAACAAAAAAAAACTTTACCTCAGTCACAACTAGCGACACCTGGTGAGTGGAAGTTATTAGCCCTCATTACATCACACATGCTACTGTAACACATAAACTTTCACTCTACACTTTAATGACTAATCAATGTCGTAAATACGACAACAAACTTAATTTAAGAAATTAAAACAAAACGCGAGGCGCGTCAAAGTCTTTCACCAACGTAATAACCCTCACACCTTTCAAAAGTTATAGGTAACAGGGACTTTATCCCACTTCTGATTTTAGAAACTATTCCACTTCTAATGTTAGAAATTATTCTCAAAATTATTTAAATTGTATTTTTATAGGAGAGTGCAAACGAGCATGCGGCTCACCTGATGGTGACTACCGCCGCTCATGAACAATTGCAACACCAGGGGAATTGCAGATGTGTTGCCGGCCTTTAAAATAAAAGAATGTTCCTCGTATTAGAATTTACTCTGAAGGTTAATTATTAAAAATAATAAAAGTGTATGAGCGGATGTTCAACTTGCTCTCTTGCTTACGCAATTGATCATTATCAGGAATAAGAAAGCGTATAGCACGACATATTCAGTATAGAGCAAATACAGTTCGACCAACCGTAATATGTACCAGCCACAATCACACGTTGGTGTAACGTGAAAGACATAATTACATGGTAACACCAACGTATGCAAAGCAACAGCAGCACTACTCATCTCAATGTAGTACAGGGCAGCCTCTCAGCAACACGATTTTCCTTACTTACACTAGACGAACTACTACACGAATAGAACAACATCACCTGTCTTATTTAGGCAGAATCACAGTGTGGAGGTAATTTTTTAGCTCAATGGGCATAAAGACGACATGAGACTCGTAGAATTACAGACGATCCCTCTTAGTTTTATTTTTTTTGCACCCAGAAACAATGAAAAGGGCTACCCTCCGGGAAGCGGGGGAGGGAGCCACGACAGCAGGCTGCTTGATTATGTGGGACTCACTGCGAAACCTAAGTACCTGCCTACTAAATACCACCTGTGAGACTGGCATTGGCCTGTATGACCTTTCTGGCGAATCGGAAGCGACCCCCTTTAGGGAAAAGGGGTCACAGGCAGCGAGTAGCCGCTGAGAGGTTAGCCTAACTAAGGCAAATTAAGGACAGGGAGAAAATTTGGCCTGAGTCACCAGGAGGCAGTTCAGTTCAGCCGAAAGCTCGTTTTTGGAACCAAGCTTCTAAGTCATTAACTGACTTTTGGATCTTGTTCCGTATTAAAGGTAGTGAGATACCTTTACAGTAGAGGACAGCGCAGTCTGCGAAGAGTGAGAGCTGAACATCATTCGACGGGATGGTAATGTCGTTGGTGAACAGGGTATATAGAAGAGGGGCAAACACTGAGCCCTGAGGGACACCGGCTTTGATCTGACGCTGAGAGGAGAGCGTGCCTTCGTGTCTAAAACGAAAGGTACGATCCTTCAGGTAGGAGGCCACGAGACGAACAAGACGATCAGGGAGGCCTATTTTGTAAAGTTTATATATAAGACCTTCGTGCCAGACTCTATCGAATGCGTTTGCTATGTCGAAAAAAACCGCGATGGTCTTAAGACGACGAGGATTAAAACCGCTGAGAATATATTCCACAATACGGTGAACTTGTTGAGGATAAGAGGGTTTCGCTTGGAAACCAAATTGGTGGGAGATGACAAGAGTGTTGCCGTGTGTGGGATACAGATGGAGCCTCATGCGAGTGAGGATCCCTCTTCGTCGACTGCGCGATACTTTATACCACTAGAACAAGTGGGAGATTACACTTCCATCCTCAATTCTTCTTATTTTCCTTTATTATTTTACCCTCATTCCTATTAGTATATATCAAACAATTTTACTAATATTTTAATTTGTGGAGGTTAGAAGAAAAAGAAGAAAGAGACAGCAAATAAATTTAACGCGAGGACGATAAAGACGGGTATACTCTGGACCATAGACTTAGAATATACTGCTGGCATATAGACGACCTGACAGCCAGAAAACTCGTGAACATTTTTGATTTGTTACTGTTTACGTTAGCTAGTGATGTACTTACAAAAATTGTTAAGTGCACGAAACTGAATGACGTTTGTGCACTAAACTATTTTATTAAAAAATAACTGAACTTTAACCATGATAGTTCTAAAGTAATTAAAAAATATACATATAACATGTTCCCGGAAATAAGTTGCACCTACTCGCCTTTTCCATCATCCATCACAGGTTATAACAGTCCATTGCTGAACATAGCCTCCACCATAGGTTGCCTCATAGGGGGGTTTTGTCATAGTTGACACGGTCGGCGAGCGGGTTGTCAACCGCAGTTTTTTATTATTTTGAGTTATTATTAGGAAGATGCTGCTGCCCACCAGCTGCATACATTTCCCTCTGTCGCCTCTTACGACACCCAAGGAATAATATACGGCAGTGGATGTTATTTCACCGGCATTACCTGCCTTTTGTAATTCAAAATTTACAAAATTCCAATCATCTCTGAAGACGTGAGTTTACTATTTATTATCTATTTATTATATATTTGAAAGTTTTATTTTTGAAGACCTTTGGAGAAAATATTTACTGCCATAGACAGTTTCCCCGGAATTTATTTTTAATGTAAATTGTTACGTTAATCAATTATAAATAGGTAAGTACTTAATTAAGTTTACACCTATTTATAATTTATGTACCTATTTTATAAAGTGTTTAGCTGGTCAGAAAAAAAATCGGGGACACGGAGTACATAATGGCTGCTTTATTTTCCATATAAACATTACTTTTTTTAATTATTAATAATATACATTATAAATGTTTATTTTAACATCCGACTTTAATATGAAAGTAAACTAAATAATTTAAGTAAGGAAACTTGTAGGAATTAATTAAATAAGCTTGTTCTGTTTAAAGTCCAGGCAGAAGGGTTATGAGAAGAAGCTGTCTGTGAACCTCGTCTTTTAAGTCTTAATAAATGCATAAAAACCTTACCAGATTATCTATGGTCTGTAACTTTCGTCCAATCTCTCACCAGCTAGGGCGCCTGTCTTGCGCGCTGTCACTGTCAAGTGCAAAGAGTATAGTGCCACCATTGATATAAGTAAGTAGAGATAAGCTGTAAATTGCATATATATTTTTTGGTTATACAAATATCATGCAAACATGAACCTTGCCAACAAAAATATATCTGTCTCATTCTCACACGTTATGATTTTCAAATTTAAAAAGAGATAAGTATATATCTTAGACTTCAATTTTCTGTTGCCAGTTTTCATAAATGTCACCAAGCTCCACCTTGAAGCATGACGCCATTTTAGGGTGACGTTCATTTGTGGTAGTTCGTCTGTCATCTAAGCCTTGTTCGGAGTATGGAGAGTAGAGTAGAAGGAGGACCATCTCTATATATGAAAAGTGTCCCTAAAAACGTGTCCAATAAGGGTGGCGCTGCAGTAGCATAGGATAAATTAAAAAAAAAGCGCCAAAAATAATTAGAATAAGATGGAGAAATAAACAAGGACCGGCCAATCCGCTTGGTTTTGTACTACGTAAATAGTTGAGATTTTGTATACTGGCATTTTACTAACTACTATAATCATGAAATTTGTTAAATATTTGAATTCAGCTGACTTCACTCCGTTCACAACAGCTATCTTCATATCGTAGTTTTTGAGACGCCAGCGCTATTGTGGTAAGTTTTGGAACCTCTATTTTCAGTAAATAGTAGGACACTTTTTCAACTTTCGCCCCTTATAAGATGGTTCTCCTTCTACTCTACACTCCATAGTTCGGAGTTATTTTGCAGTGTTACAGTGAATTTTGACTATTTTGGAGCTTTTTTGTTCATTAGTAAAGGGTAGTTGAGCAAAAACAACATGACAAAGTGTTGCATCAATGGGTGTTATTCAAATTCTCGTAAAAATGTAGAAGGATTGTCATTTTTCAGGTTAGTTGTAACGTTTTTCCTTAATCGTATATTTTTTCGTGTGAATTGCGTTTCGTGTTCATGTTATGGGTTCTAAATCGTGTTTCCCGCTATTATCTAGAATTTCCAATGACTATTATCATGTAAATTTAAACAAGTAAACATTTTGGTTGTTAAATTTTTCCATAGTGTTGTCCTTACGTGTTGTCATGTTTTGAAATTATCGATATAAATTTTAACAATTTTTTTTTATTAAACCGGCTTTACGGCTCTGGGTTCTAGCCCTTCTGAGCCTGTTTAACAATAATATTAATGTAGTCATGATCAATTAACGTTTTAGATACGTAAACTGTATATCTAATCAAACGATCGATTGGGAGCCTTTCGTTTAAGAAAAGAACTTGAAAATAGTGTAAATCTTTTTTTTTATATAGAATAAGGGTGACAAACGAGCACACAGTTCACCTGATGGTAAGTGGTTGCTGCGGCCCATAGACATCTACATCTATCCTCTATTACAAATCAAAATTTAGATGCGTTGTCACCCGTGAGGACTAAGATGGAATGCCTCATTTCCAGTAAAAAAGGCCTCCGGCCACCTGCACTCACCAAGCGAAACGCAGAGGTAAACCTCTACTTCACGCTGGTTTTCTGTGAGGTCGTGGTACCACCCCGGTTCGAGCCGGCCCATCCGTGCGACAGCAAACGCTGCCGCGTGGCTCTACCAATCGTAAATTTTCTATAATAGTTTTTTTCATCACAAGATTTGATGATGTTAAGATTATTTTTGATTGGTACTTAAGGATGCATAATATTTATTTTAGGTTGCCAAAAAATGAAGGCCTTCAAAAATTGTGGATTAAAAATATAGGCCAGGAAAACATAAAACCTGCAGTAGTAAGAATAATATGCTCCTTGCATTTTGAAAAAGAATGTATAAATAGAACGCTGGATGTAGTTCGGCTTAAAGGTGATTTGGTTCATGTCTAAAATAAATTTTCTGACTAAATAATATTATTTCGTCACGAATAAATGATTTTAATCAGTATACATTATTGTTATTTTATTTATTTTTAATACTTACTCTCTCGTTTACCTCCAGTATCCACCACTAATTACGCTACTGGTGGAAGTCATTACAACTTGCACGTTGTAAACACTATAAAATTGATATTTTGTGGTGTTACGCAAATGGGATATAATGAGAAATGAGTATGGAAGTGGAAGTCTGAAGTGGCGCAGCCACCCCTATTGATCGAAATGTTGCATGGAAATTGGTTGTCGTATGGTATGAACTTGGGATGCTGAAGATTGAGGAATACGTTAGGATAGTTAAATGATTAATGGATTGTGTGAACGGTGGTATGGTTAGAAAGGGGCTGCTCAACTCGATTAGATTACTGAGATAAATAAATAAATAATCTTTATTATAAAAAAAAGAGAGATGACGGCTAGTAACTATGTATGAAAGAACACATGCTCCACAAACTTTAAATAAATCAAGATAAAGGTCAGTCCACTGCACGTTCATGGTGACTTGAACTGGTAACCGACCATTACCACGAAAGAAAGGTGTTGTCGAATCTTTATGGCGGCTTGGAAGTTAAGAGCGAGCGCTAGTCCGTGCAGATATAGTTGAAAGAAAACTTGATGGTGTCACAGTACGTAAAGCGAAGCGTGAAGGTACAGGACTTGCGTTAGCAACTAACTTCCCAGCCGCTATAAAGTCTATATATATGATATAATTCACGCAACCTGGACGCATACCGTTGGGGCTGGTTCGATATTCAACAGTGGTAGAGCCACGCGGCAGCTTTTTCTGTCGCACGGATGGGCCGGCTCGAACCGGGGTGGTACCACGACCTCACAGAATACCAGCGTGAAGTAGAGGTTTACCTCTGCGTTTCGCTTGGTGAGTGCAGGTGGCCGGAGGCCCTTTTTACTGGAAATGAGGCATTCCATCTTAGTCCTCACGGGTGACAACGCATCTACATTTTGATTTGTAATAGAGGATAGATGTAGATGTCTATGGGCCGCAGCAACCACTTACCATCAGAAGGACCGTGTGCTCGTTTGTCACCCATATCATTTAAAAAAAAAAATATGGTGCACGACAAAACCACTGGAAAAAACTTAGGGGAGACTTCTGCCTAGTAGTGGGACAGCATGGGCTGGACAAAAAATCATACGGAGCCTAATACATTGCCTATAGTGGTGGTTTCGTTAATCTCTGCAGAGGAGAAAAAAATGCATGCGTCGACCCAGGGACGCATGGATGGAGTGCTTATGTGCAGATTGCCGTCGTTACGAAAAAACGTTAGCTCGTTGCACGAACTCAGTATAATATTCTGGTGCACGTCGTATACGTCTTCTGAAAAGAAAGGAGTTAAAGCTCCAATCAAGTGCTCTTTTCTTGGTCTCTTCGCTCACTTTTGACTGTTGCTTCACCATATTTTAAAGCAATTACAGTTTCAAAACTTTCCTATTCTGAGTTGAACGTAAGATTTATTTATTTATCATCTCAATACAACTATTATTACAGGATTAACCCAATTCAATAGTGTAGTGATCTAATATTTGTTTATTTAATATATACCTATGAGAACGATGGTACGTCATAATTTATATAGCATCGATACTGAAAATATCGACAAAAACAACGCTATTTCTTGTGGGTGGAGTCGTCGCCATATTTGAGAAACACTTGACTTCAGGTCACGTGACCATATGCCATATCCCCTATTTTTCTTATATCTATGAGTGCCACCAACTTATCTGTTCAGTTGACAGCGTCGCTAGTGGAGTGCTTATTATTGCCATTTAAGAAATTCACCGAGGAAATAAGTAACTACATATTCATTACACATAATATAAAATAAAACAAATTTCGTGTTAATATATTAAAATTAGTGAGAATTAGTGTTATTATATTATTTATTATTATTATTTATATTTCATAAAAATAATTGTGGTCGTGATCTCGGAGTTCAAGCGGCCGAATTCCAAGAATTTCTGTTTTGAATAATTCATCTTCTAAGTCACTGGAATCGCTTTCACTATCGCTCTGACACTCTATAATAAAGGGTTCATTTAAATACGCGTCTTTTAGTCTGTATTTATTTTCAATTTTTTTTACATGATTACAAATGTTTTTCCACAGCACCGGTGTAATTTTATGGAATGAATCTTCAATTAATTGGGGCATTAGCACCACAAACTACAAAGCTAGGTACTTTAAATGAATTGCAGTAAATTGAGATATTTTTTTTTACTATGTTTCACAAGTACATTATTTAGTGATTTTAATTTTCCATATCTGGCAATACTAACCTGTCGCGGCAGCAACGCGTTCATATAGCTTTTCAAATGATATAGTTCGGACTTGTACACGTTTCTCTTCTTTCATAAAAGATAAAACTGTTAGAATATTCTATCGCGCATAACTTTTAAGACCTTTAGGCATTTTATTTACACTTTTTAAAAACACTCACCTGATAGCTCAGAATAAATAATAGTTGACAGCGAAATGTCATTTACAAAATGGCGGCTTTAGTTCCAATTTTGTCCACCTGAACAGATAAGTTGGTATATATAATTCTAGTTAGTATAGTTCTAGTAATATATATGGAAGAAGAGAGCCCTCTTGCGAGTAAAACTGGTGCTCTTTGGAAACAGCGCCACCTGATGATTGTTACGCCAACTATAATATTTACATGTGTGTGTATATATACCAATTCACTCACACGAGAGCACTCTGTGAATGTGTGCGTGTGTATATCTACAATGCTCTTTGCCTACCCTCACATTCAATATTCTATACATATATTACTATTTCCATTCCAATTTTCTACGAATGTAGAAATTACATTCTACATTCGTAAAAAATTGAAATGGAAATAGTAATAAATGAATATAATAGGTACATATTGGAATTTATAAAAATTTAATAACGCAAAGCTTAAGAGTAAGATTAAAGTTAACAATTATTAGCTATGCATTCATACATAAGTAGAAAATTGGAATGGCACACGGTTAATTTGACCAAACAGAAATAAAACAATTAATTTCATAGATATTTAAATATATTATTAACAGTTATTAGATACACAGAAATAAACTTGGGCACTCAATTTTAGATGATTATGGAAGCATCTTAGAACACACGGTTTTCAGCAACCCATTATTATTCGTAAAACATTTTCATTATGTAAAACGACTCTAATAAATCACCATAAACTAAATATTCACTGGCTAGTAACACCACACTTAAGTAATTGTTCTACGAAATACGAAATTAACTAAATCGACATCAAACTTTTGAATTTGGCTTAGAAAAGTTAAACAAAACGAACTCGATTCACTTTGAAAATGGTTTGAAACATTCCCGTTTAAAATAATATCTAATTGATGAAAAATTAACTTTGAAACTTTTTCTTTTTTAATTTCATAAAAATTAAAAATATGTTATAATTTAGGTTATATTTTTCGCAACAGCAGGATACAGATACATTTATATTTTCGGCTACAGAGCTTGTAGTACAGACTAATCATTTCAATCGAACAAATATAATCGGAACGTATAATTTATATGTACTTTATAAATCATGGATTAAACAACTTTTATTTGTCATGCATACATATTACAAAATATATAGTTTATAATTTATAAGATAAGTAAAAATAATTTTAATGGACAGGTGACAAAGATATTAAAGCCATCTAGTGCCAACTAAACTGAGGAAATTATGACCCGTATCATACATTTGATGGCGTTACTTTCTATGACCAAATGCATTACTATGGAACTGTACTGGTCAAGTGTCTATGGCTTATGACACGATTAATACACGATGAGGCTACTCCCCCTTTCATCTGTCTCTGATGAATATGAATTAATAATAAACTTATTATCATTTTAGCTGCATGAATTTTAAAAACATCCATGAACGGACCGCGGCAAGTGCATCTTAATCTCGCAGATCTACTGTTCCTTGCAGATGTTACTTAACCACTAGTTCCTCTTCTGTACGTCTGATGCTGTAGGCGATAAACTACGTTATCAAGCTCTCAGCACACTTATCGGGCATCAAACATGCATCAAGCAACGAGCGTTTTGAATATTAAATACTATGGAATTTATAATATCCTGGCACACTGAACCACGCGTCTCATGCGTGAGCGTCTAGCGGCGCTTCAGGAGCATTACCAAAGAGTATAGTAACTGTCCTATACAGGAATTATCGGAGCATTACTAGATATCTATACCTAACTACGCTAAAAGTTTTATCATTGTGACTTGGGAATATAATCTGAAACCCCGCGCAACCTCTTCGGAAAAATAGCGTGATGCTATGAATATTGTACTAGTGGGACCGTGAGGTATGGGTGGTTAAGTAAGGTAATAAATTTTTTGGTTGATAGATGGATAGTTAATAGTTGAGTTCCTAATGGCTTAAACAGGATAATGTCAAGATATTTTATGTTTAATCTACTAAAGTTTTATAATGTATTAAAATCTATCTCTATTTTTATCTAATTATTGAAGTCTTACTTTAACAATGGTACAAATAATGTAGGAATGGCTGCTTTTTATAAAATTGTTTTTATTCTGCTTTTTATTTATACTTGTCAAGACAATGTTTGCTGTAAATTGTTGAGTTCTTTTTTGGATCCCAACCAACCCGCCCAATCAAACTCAACCATTTTTTTTTTCTAATCGTAGAATCCAGAATCTGTTTGACAAACTGTAAAATGAAATTAGGTTTTTAGAATGCAAATCGAGCATTTATTTTCATTCCTCTTCATGGTGTGTGGTATTATCAACAAAGTGATTTTTTTCTTTACAAAATATCAAAATTAACAAAATAATTGAAAATATTCTATATTTTAAATAGTATATAACATAATTTTGTACCAAAAATAGACACGTCATAGCATGTGTAATTATCATGATCATTTCTATTATTGACACCACAGTCAACCACTATATACGCCACTATATACGCCACTATATACGCCACTATATACGCCACTATATGCGCCACTATATACGCCACAATATGTGCGTATATAACGCCACTATATACGCCACTTTTTTTATATAGGAGAAAAGTGCCATCGAGCACACAGTTCACCTGATGGTAAGTGGTTGCTGCGGCCCATAGACATCTACATCTATCCTCCTTTGCGAATCAAAATGCAGATGCGTTGTCACCCGTGAGGACTAAAATGGAATGCCTCATTCCCAGTAAAAAGGGCCTCCGGCCACCTGCACTCACCAAGCGAAACGCAGAGGTAAACCTCTACTTCACGCTGGTATTCTGTGAGGTCGTGGTACCACCCCGATTCGAGCCGGCCCATCCATGCGACAGCAATTCTGCCGCGTGGCTCTACCACTGTTATTTGTAATCGAGGATAGATATAGATGTCTATGGGCCACAGAAACCACTTACCATCAGGTGGACTGTGTGCTCGTTTGTCACCCTTATTTTATTTAAAATAAGTCACTTACAGAACAAGTAACCATTTTGGAAAACAATTACTTACTAAAAGTTACCACTATTATACTCTAAAAAAATTACAAAAAATATATATATAGAAGCTAATTTGTTGCGTGATGGCTAGTGCCGATCTGTCATTAAAAATTGATTACAGTCATGACATTTGTTACCCTATTCTAATAAGGAACTTTCTTCTCCCTTGCACACTATGACCGTATATTACTATTTTAAGTATGCTCCGGACACAGATGAGGTCATCGGTGGCTTGAGTAACGTTAGTTTACACCGTAGATGCACAGATCGCGGCCCGCCGGTCGAATACTGGTGGCCCGCCGACAACAAAGATAATACTCTCGTACATTCGAAAAATATTGAATTATATTTCAGAATAAAACCAAAAAAAATATGTTCGAAAAGTAATTTCAATCTCGCGCGCGCGCTCTTAAGTGCGCTTATCGGTGCGTCGTGCATGCGTCGGTAACAGCGGTCGGTAATGTTCGTGCTGATCTCGGTTAAATTCGTTTTCTTGAGGAACCGCCGCGGCCGGCGGCGCGACGACGACGGCAGCGCGGTGGCGGCTTATCCACAGGTTATATTGTTAGAGCAAGCGAGATAGCAATATTCCCGAATTCCCGATTGCTCGCGTAGGTAGATACACGAAGCTTTCAGAGTCGGTTTCGTGATTTCTCCAGACAGTTTTCGACTCTATATGCGCGGTATAAAAGCCACGCTAATCGTAGCGACCGACAGTTCAGTTTTAATTTGAGTGAAGTGTCAATAGTTCTAGTGTAGATTTTAACTCGACTAGCAGGTGTCATATATTCTGATCCACATTCAACGTAGATTTCCCGTCAAGTGCCGTGTATAATTGTGTTGTGAAATCGTAAGTAAAACTCTGTTATTAATAAGTGTTTCCCTACCTATTTAATCAATTATTTTTGGTAATTTAAAAAAGAATGGGTAATTTAAGTAGGTACTGTAATTGTTTTTAGGTGCTGTGTTAATCCTAGCCAGGATTAGAACGCAACATGGACAAGCCAGGACCTAGTAAAAAACGTAAGGTTAAAGATGAAAATCGGCAGTTTCAAGAAATTTGGACTGAGAAATACTTTTTTGTATGGTCGCATAACAAAGTCGTTTCTTTAATTTGCAAGAATTCTGTTGCGATTGCAAATGAATATAATGTAAAAAGGCACTATGAAACGCAGCATCCTACTTTTACCAAGTTTACAGGCGAATTAAGAAAGCAAAAAATGTTGTCTTTAAAACGGGAGCTTATTGGTCAGCAAGCTATGTTTACAAAACCCATTCAAGTTTCAGAAACAGCTACAGAAGTTAGTTATGAAATTTCTCGAATGATGGCAAAGCGAAGTCGCCCCTTCAATGATGAGGATTTTGTAAAAGAATGCATAGAAATTGCCGCTAAGAAAATGTGTCCAGAAGCAGCAAAAAAGTTTGAGAAAATTCAACTGAATCTTATGACTATCCAGAGACGAATTATGTCTTTGTCAGGTAATATTGCGGAACAATTAAATGAAAAACTAAGGTCATTGAATTTTTTTCATTAGCACTCGACGAATCCACTGATATTAGTTCAACAGCTCAACTTCTGATATTCATACGAGGTGTTACTCAAGATTTTGAAGTCTTAGAATAGTTATTAGGAATGTGTTCATTGAAAGGTCAAACCAGAGGAGTTGATATACTCAATGTACTTTTGAATGAGTGTTCAAAAACTGATTTGGACTTATCAAAATTATCGGGAGTTGCGACTGACGGTGCTCCTTCGATGATTGGTGTCAATTATGGGCTAGTTACTTTGCTAAAAAAGCATCTGCAAGATAAAAACATAAACGCTGAAGATCTTATGCAGTTTCACTGCATTATACACCAAGAAGCCCTCTGTTCTAAAAAAATTGAATTTCAAAATGTCATGAAAGTGGTAGTTTCGACTGTAAATTTCATAAAATCACGAGGACTCAATCACAGGCAATTCAAACAATTCCTTGATGACATCGAAAGCGAATATGGAGATTTACTGTATTATACAGAAGTAAGGTGGCTAAGTCATGGATTGACACTTGAACGATTTCTAAATTTAATAGAAGAAATTGGAATATTTCTGGCGGAAAATCAAAGGGATGTCCCGGAGCTTAAAAATCCTGACTGGTTGTGTGATTTGGCTTTTTTAGTTGATATTACAAATCATTTGAATGTCTTGAACACACGGCTTCAAGGCAAAAATCAACTGATATCCCAGCTCTACGCTCATGTATCATCCTTTCAATGCAAGCTGACACTTTTCAGATCGCAATTGAATTCTGGAAATTACAATCATTTTCCGAGTTATAAGAAAATGGCTGAAAAATTCAACAAAACTGCGATTAATTTCAGTTATGTCGAAAAGCTAGATATTTTGATTCAATCTTTTCAAGACAGATTTTTGGAGTTTAAAAAAGTAAAACCTCTGTTGGACATATTCAGCAATCCTTTCACGATTTCAGTTGAAAATGCGCCAGAGTCAATGCAGTTAGAAATTATCGACATTCAAAACGACCAAGATTTACGTAACAAATTCAACGAAGGAGACTTGCTGAACTTTTTTTTACCACTGCATTGATAAAAATACGTACAAAGAGCTGCGCATAAACGCTCTGAAATGTGCCAGCTTGTTTGGTTCTACCTATATATGTGAACAAACCTTTTCAATACTAAATAATAATAAAACAAAAAATCGAAACCGCCTTGCAAATGAAAGTTTGGAAGCAGTTTTACGTGTTGCTACAAGTAAATTTGAGCCAAATATAAAAAAGATTGTAAGCACTATGCAGTGCCACGCTTCAAATTAATAAATTCTTTTTCAATTTTAATACATTATTATCAATTCGTTATTGTTTTTAATTAGCTATACTTCTGGCGGCCCGCCATCAGTTCATAATTTGCCCGAGTGGCCCCTAGTCTTAATAAGTCTGTGCATCACTGGTTTACACATACGTGTAAGTCACGAACGTTGGCTATTCTCTTTTTTCTTATTATTTTAATCCCGACATTCTTTTTACATTATTTGAACACTTTTTTCGGCGCTTTAATGAGCTCATATTATATCTAAATCGATAGTATATAATATCATAGATATGTTTATATCGATGCAATATCCAATATCTATAAATCGGGCAACAGAAGATCCTGCTAAAGTAATAATAATATAAACTTAAAATATCTATGTTAAGATACACTGAAATCCGAAAGATTCTTTTACGCTCGAAAGAATACGAGAATTATATTTGAGTAAACCAGGTACTCCGTCTCTTCGTCGTAAGATATTAAGCAATACGGATTTACATTCTAAATTTAGACATTAACTTTAATATAATATTTATAAATTGAAGCAAACAAATCCATAAAAAATCACGTATCATCTTGTAGTACGGAATACGATCTTACTAATAGAGTAACAAAACAATGTATTGTGAATTGTTATAGTTTATTTTCTGAAGAACTTCTTGACTGGTCTCCACTGCGATTCGTACAATTCGTTGTGTAGGAGTCCCATCTTCAGCCACGAATAGTTTGTCTGGGTCCGAGTAATTAAGTTATTTATGGGTGACCCGTTTCGTTATATGCAATTTTTAGTTAGTGAAATTGATTTTGATCGTAATGAATTCAAAACACATATCCGAAATCTAAAAGTAATATAAAAGGTTCAAGCTTAACCCTGACAAACCTCCTAAACTGAAAACATAATTAAAATTGGTCATGCCTGGTTGTTGGTGAGGCGCCTGATCTCTCTCTGTTCGTGTCGGTTTTCCGTCCCATGGGACTGCGCTAGCACTTTTTATTCGCTTGTTATGGGACTAAAGGAATAGAGAGTGAACCTGTGCTTGCTTATACACTTGGGCAATATAATCCTGTCCTGCACCGATGGCTAGTCTCCGTTGAGGCTAGCCGCTGTGACCGCAATTTGGTCTTAGGATATTACATACATTGGATACGTTCAAAAACTTACTATCAATCTAATGTACTCTGTGCCTCCCATACAGATGTAGTAGGCCGGTAATTACTTCCATGTTTCCATGCACCCATGGGTGGCTTCTATGAACTTCAAAAAAAAATGAAAGGAAATAATTTTTCATCTATTATCCTATGATCACAGTGGACCACAGAACACTATTACTAGTGGCAGAGGTATGTATACAAAATAGAACCTAATACGTAGTGAGATCTCTTTGGATACTATTCTCTATCTCTATCTCTCTCTCTCTGAGTCTATGGGAGTTTTGACGGGAACTTGAACGTTGGAGGATTGCTGTTCTTGTATTATTGTTTAAATAATGGTTTGAAGTGGATTTTGATATGTTAAAGTGGTGAGATTTTTGTATTAAGTGTCTGTGCATGTGAACTATTAGTGGAAACGGTGAAACAAGTGCCCTAATGGTGATGTGATTCTCAAGATAAGGTGTCTGTCTGCTTAGGTGCCTTGACATACCATCGCCACCTGTCTGGGCTCAAGTTGCCGTCAAAATCTCCCAAGGGCTGCATAATGTGACCCATCAATCACCAATCATCAATTTTATATTGTGAAGCAGTGTACTATAACGGATAATTATACATTGTAACGTCAGGCTCAGAAGGGCTTAAACCAGGGCTTTAACCCAGAGCCATAAAGCGAGTGATAAAAAAACCTGAGTCTATACCTTGGCTACATATTTATTTATCTATGGTCTATACTAACTATAGTCCCACCCATAGATAAATATATATGTAGCAAGCTAGTCCCACCTCAAACTAATAAGAAGTGCTAGCGTGAGTCCCACCAACTTATCTGTGAACTGACAGCTGCGGCAAAATTGTGAACTACAGCCGCCATTTAATCAAATGTCACTCGATACGTCATTGTTTTGAGAGTTTATAGAAAAATAAAAAATGCCGAAAACCATTAAAAGTGATGCCCGAAACATTATTTTAAAAGTATTAAACTTTTGTGAGCAAGAAGCTCCAGGGAAAGCACCGATAATGCCTTTCAATCAGGTCTATAAAAGAGTATCAGCTGCTACAGGTCAGTATTGCTATGTTTTGTTCCTTCCTTTCGTACATACATACATACATATAATCACGCCTCTTTCCCGTAGGGGTAGGCAGAGACCACTTCTTTCCACTTGCTACGATCCTTACATACTTGTTTCGCTTCGTCCACTTTCATTATTCCCTTCATACATGCTCTACGGTTTAGGGTACTCTTAACCTGGCCTTTTTTCAAGACGTCCCCAATTTGGTCTAGAAATGTCCGCCTAGGTCTACCCCTTCCAACACTTTCATTCACACTCGCCTTATACACTTTTTTCGTCAATCGTTCTTCATTCATTCTCTCGACGTGGCCAAACCATCTCAGCATACCTTTCTCAATTTTTGTCACTACATCTTCTTTCTTTCTCCTTTCGTATTTCCGATAAATAGATTGATTAATGCAATTCATTACTTTGTCAGATGTTAGTCAAGGATTCATTTCCAAAATAGTTAAAGAACCGGAAACCGCATAAACCACAGGAACGCAAATTACAACGCCCGGTAAAAAAGGCATAAAGGCATATTATTAAATTAAAGTTTAATTTGTTCAATTATTATATTTTTGTTTCTTCTTGTTCTTGGATATATATCTGTTAAATCTGTGTTCTAGTCTTTTTATTCCGTGACTAATTTATTACCCTAGTATGTGGACTCTATGTAGGAATATAAGACCCTTAGATGGGAATATTCCCGAACTGGCAACACTTCAGCACAGAAGCGCCAAGCTGTCAGTTCACAGATAAGTTGGTGGCACTATATGTATGCTTTATTTTATAAGGCCGGCCATATATATACGGAATTCCGTGTCGAGATTCCGTTTCGGAATTCCGAACGGGTCGGCCATACACATACAGCATATCGTTTTGCCGAATTTGAAAACTTCGAACGGAAAACTACCGTATGCGTGTGACAGGTCATAGATTTTATTTGAACTTGCTGCGTTCGGAATCTTGAATCGGAATATAGAAACGGCATAACGGGATTCCGTATGAGTGTGGTCGATCCGTTCGAGATTCCGAAACGGAATTCCGAACGGGTCGGCCACACACATACGGAATCCTGTTAAACCCGCAAAATTTCGAACGGAAAACTGCCGTACGTGTGTCGGGTCATAGATTTTATATGAACTTGCTGTGTTCGGAATCTCGAATCAGAATATCGAAACGGAATCCCGAAACGGAATTTCGTATGAATGTGGCGGGCCTAAGGTCGGCCACATACATACGGAATTCCGTTTCGAGATTCCGTTTCGGAATTCCGAACGGGTCGGCCACACACATACGAAGTCCCGTTTTGCCCGCAAAATTTCGAATGGAAAAATACCGTACGTATGTGGCGGGTCATAGATTTTATATGGACTTGCTGCGTTCGGGATTCCGAATCGGAATATCGAAACGGAATTCTGTATGTATGTGGCCGGCCTAAGACAGACAGCATTTAGTATAATCTTTGTCTATGGATCAGTCAGTCGGTGTTTTGATAGTGTGCCGGTTGTGTGATATTGTGCGTTCGAATTAAATATACAATCGAGTGTTTTTATAAAGTTCACGATGTCGGATGAAATTGCCGAGAATGGGACTGCGAATGGAGACGTACCAGAGATCGAGCTTATCATAAAGGTAGAATTATATTTGCACGTGTTTATATGCGAGATCTGCTTATTGTACTCCAGCTCCAGTCAACACGGCACACGCAGTCTGCCTAACCGAACATTTTGAGGTGTTGGCAAATATTATTGCCGTTCGGTTTTGTAACGTGCCATCATGTTTTAAAGATATCTTGTTTTATTATACCATAATATTCGTGGCGATATTTTAATCATAAATTCCTTGCGTTAAACTTTTATGTATACGCTAATTAGGTTATTTACAGAAGTTTTGTTAGTATTATTTATTCGTAAAGTCCAATGACATTTTTATAACTTATTTTTTTTTACCTACACAATACCCATTAGATTGTCATATCTCCAAAACGTTAAAAAGTTGAGAAGTATATTACAGAAATACAATAATACAGGTCCGTTTAATAAGATAAACATAGTCGCGTAGCCTTTTTGATACAATATTATGATTCTATTGTTGTTTTTAATTTTTGTCGTCTACCTTAGTTTAATTTTATTTCTTTTTTGTATTTATGTACAAATTTATTTCAATAAATATATTTGTTAGTGAATGTAAATATTACAATTAGACCAGATAGTAATAAAAGTGACTATCAACTTGAGTAAAAATTTAACCAATAAGCAAATAAATAGATGTTCGATATAAACTACATTTTATAGTTGTAATATCAGTGCAATACTTCCAAAAATAATAATAGGACACTGCAGTTGAGCTGGATTCAATAATAAAATAGCAGCTTTTAACGCTGCTGTTTCGTATGGTGAGTGTAGAGATTCGGAGACACATCTTACAGGAGTCAAGGCATTCTATCTTAGTGCTAACGGGTGGCAATGCATCTGCATTTCGATTCGTAGTTGAGGATGAATGTAGATATCTATGGGCCACAGCAACTACTTGCCTTCAGGTGGACTGTGTGCTTGTTTGTCTCCCTTATGTTACAAAAATAAACATACAACTTTCTTCATATTATCATATTATTAATATGATATCTATTATATCACAGGACCTTTTTTGCTTACTACACTAATAAAGATTTAAAAGAATATTAAATAGGTTTGTCTTTATATATATATATATAACTACAGTAAAATTCGCTTAATACAATTTCTCGTTTAAAACACCATTTTAGGTCAGTCCCTGCAACTTCAGGCATGTTTTCATACATTTTTAACATGCTTAATACAATTTGTCATCCCGTCTAATACGCCATCTGTTACATACGAAAAGTTACATTATTCCATTGATGACAATGTTGTACCCTACGAAACCTGTTTCATTGAAGATCTTAATCATAATGTGAATAACACCCAAAAAGAGGCCCTAAGTGATGACGATGAAGATGAAGGAGAGTCAATTTCGATTTTGTCAAATGCAGAAGCATTATCAGCAGTAAACGATTTAAGGCGCTGTATATCTTCTTTCGGTAATAGTGAAGACACACTACAATAGTTAAATTATATTTAACAGTGGTAGAGCCACGCGGCAGCTTTTGCTGTCGCATGGATGGGCCGGCTCGAACCGGGGTGGTACCACAACCTCACAGAAAACCAGCTTAAAGTAGAGGTTTACCTCTGCGTTTAGCTTGGTGAGTGCAGGTGGCCGGAGGCTCTTTTTACTGGAAATGAGGCATTCCATCTTAGTCCTCACGGGTGACAACGCATCTACATTTTGATTGTAATAGAGGATAGATGTAGATGTCTATGGGCCGCAGCAACCACTTACCATCAGGTGGACTGTGTGCTTGTTTGTCACCCTTATCCTATAAAAAAAATATTGAAAACCTTGTCATTAATAATGCATCAAAATCTTTTTGTCAAACCAAAATAAGTGATTATTTTAAGTAATGTCATTATAAATAATAATTAACTATGATGTAACGTATTTAAATACATATACATATGTACAACATTATACCTTTCTAACAAATTTATAAATATGTATACCTATAATTCAATACTTACACAATATTTGTAAATGATGTATTATTTTCCCTATCCCGCATAATACGCTGTCCCGCATAAGTTGCGATTTTGGCTGGGTCCCTTCAAAATCGTCTTAAGCGGGTTTTACTGTACTTGAAAAAAGCATCAAATAAAACTTTTTTGGTTTGCAATTTTGCACAAAAAGCTCTTAAACCTTTGATGCAATCTATTTTTAACATATTTCTTACTTCAGCAAATTTTAAAACAAAAATATGAGCATCAAGAAAATTATCTTTTTTATATGAAACTAGCTATTCCCCGCGACTTCGCACACGTGTAATTTAGGGTTTTAATTTTTATGCGCGGAACCCTAATTCTTTTTTTAAATATAAGTAGCCTAAGTTACTCCCTATAACATCAGCTATCTGTCAGTGAAAGTCCCGTCGAAATTAGTCCAGTCGTTTCGGAGATTAACCGGAGCAAACAGACAGGCAGACAGACATACAGACAAAAGTTTAAAAAATTGTGTTTTTGTTATAAGTTCCCTATAAACTTTCATATGCATTTAGTAAAAGCTGTAATTTTGACTTTATAAATAGACACTTCAATTTTATTTATTTGTAGAAATTAATAAGTGGCTGTTTGGTTGTGGTGCTGCAGCGCCGCAGGCCTGATTCCTGCTTGGAATAAGTGTTGTGTGGCCTACATATAATTGTTCCAGTTACGTGTGTCCTTGTACAATTTATGTATGTAAACCTCCTTCACAAAACATGAAGAAAACCTACTGTGTCGACACAGGGCTTAGGGGGTAACTTTTATTTAAAAAAAATTGTCATAGTTGCTTTACGGTTTGTATTAGGTTGTTAAAGGTTAACAATCGCTGCTTTTAATATTTTGAGTAATTTGAAATTAAACTAATTTTTTTACAGCTTAGCAATAATCAATAATGTTCACTGCTGGACACAAGCCTCCACTCCTCAAGCAGGAAAGTTTGCAACCACAGTATTTTTAACATGTTTCATTGTTTTATTAGAGTTTTCTGAGACCAACATGGTACTCATAATAATAAATTAACAGACTGTGTTTGGAAATGGGTTTGTCTTACAGTATTTAAATGGCGCCATAATTTTTTTTCTCAAAAATATTTTTTAATTTAAATTTCCTTTTTAGGAATTGAGGTTGTACATGAAGGAACTGACAAAATTTGACTGACAATATTTTTTGTTTAAGACTAATTTTATGATAAACCGTTTCCACTAAACAGTTTCCCTTGATAATTTATCTAAACTTATGAATCACAAAGTCCTTTCAAAAACTTGTGATATGTGGTAGAGCCCTGCTGCGGGTCCACCACCACCAAATGGCTCTGACTGTGAAAGGCCACAGTATCTACCTTATTAATAGATAAATTTTTAATTTAAAATTTTAATCTTTATCATTTATAAAATAAAAAATAAAATAAGTTAAATTTAAGCTTTTGGGTTCATACCACAAATATAAAGGAAACACTTTTTTTTTAAATAATGAACCTGATTAAAGGTTTATTCTGATAGAATAAATTAGGTAAATAGATTTACCTATGAACCTATGATATGGTATAAAGTGTTTGTGTCCACAGAACATATATTTATATTGAGTGGCTTGATCGTATTATATAATTTTAATTGGTTTTACAAACGGCTTGAAATCTAATGTTAAATTTAAGAGAATACTTAATTACAATCCAACAGTCTGAGTGAAGCGTATTATGCATGCCAATTAGTGCAGTTACGTTATTTAAATAGTTGGTTAACGTTATTTTTAGTGTATTTTTTAAAATAATTTTTGAGGGCTCATGAATATTGAATTACGTAATGTACTAGGTCCTATAGCGAGCATTCCGTGGGAGAGAGCGTATGAAACAGAAACCTGGTCAAGCGCCGTCGCTCGGGGGAAAGTGACATTTTACACGCCACAGTCCGATTGATCGAGCTTCCGACTCTACTGACATGGTCCGTCCGATTAGCCAGTGCTGCCAAGCCTAGCTTAGTCCAAATTTTGGCGACAACACTTTGGCGCGAAATAATCTACAGTCGCGCAATTTTTTTTCTTTTTGATACAATTTAATTGAAAGTGTCATGTTAGGGTATTTTTTTTGAATAGACACAAGGGTTTATTAAAAATACTTCGTTTCAAAAAGCTCGCAATTTTTTTTTATTTTTACAAAATTCATAGAATTGCCTTAAAATCGTTTGTTGTCTGTGATTGCCCAATTTGCTGTTCGCAATTTTTGGTCGCCGTGGTGGTTAGGTGTGGCACAAAATCGCCTAACTTGACAACGGTTATTTACAATCCTGTGTAACGCTTGAAAGCGCATGTCGTGTTTGTTTGCTAAAGATGTTTTGATATACTTTTCTAATGCCTAATTGAGCGTGATAAACCATTCTGTTTTACGTGATATTAATTATACGACAGTAAATCTGTTTGAAAGTTTCCTCTATATCTTTACAATGTTTCGCTTTTCTACAACTTACATCGCTATTATAATACTCGGTAGTAATGACAAGTGTGCCAGTCACAAAAAATCTTATTACTTTTGTGATTTGAATACAACGTGTAATTTTCGTGTGTTTAATGTTTATTTTATTAAATTATTAACTATAAAAACAGAACTACAGCTACAACGGCTCCGTGGCGCAGTGGCTTAGCAATCAGTTGTTGCGCTGGGTGCCGCGGGTTCGAATCCCGCACGGAACAAGTATTTGTATGGCCTACAAATAATTGTTCCGGGTCTGGATGTTTGTCCTTGTGCAATTTATGTTTGTAAACTGCCTCCACGACACAGGAGAAAATCGATAACGTTTTCTTAATAAAAAAAAGAACGGTTTCTGCTCACGGCATCCGGTACCGTTACATTCTATTAAAGTCCACTGCTGAACATGGGCCTCCCCATAGTTTGCCTCATAGGAAGAATATTTGCTATAGTTGCCAAGCTTGGCAGCGGGTTGGAAACCGCAGCTTTTTTATTTTTGCTTGCACGGTCGGTAAAAAGATCTAATCGGTGGAATTGACACTTAAAACCGGACTTAAATCTAGAATTGTTAGTTTGTTTATTTTATTTAGTTTATTCTATTTCTTTTAATTAAATAAAGGTTGAGAGTTTTATAGCGTCGTTTTAAATATAAAAAGACATATTATAATACTCGTAATTCAGCCATTTTTGTCAGGCCGTAAAGTCTAATATAATTTATGTTTTCGATTTAAATTTTCGATTATAACGTGACGGATTATTGATCGACATTCAGAGTTTTACCATTCGTAAATGTAATAAATTTGTGATTTCCATCACTTTTTTTTTCACTGGAACGACCGCGGTGACTTGGTGAACAGAATGCTTGAGTTTGGGTTGTGGGTGTTTAACTAAGACCTGAAGAATGTTATTTTCTTACAAAAAGAGCTGCTGAAATTCGGGACACTATAATACAACAGCGTGTTTGTTATGACGTCACTCCTCACGCCCCGCCAAACGCTTCCTAGCCTTAGGAAATGAAGAGTCAGTATCAGTACAGATCCGTTATTTAAAAATTACGTATGATTGTTCTTATTTTTTTTTATATTATAGGGTGACAAACGAGCACAATCCACCAGATGGTAAGTGGTTGCTGTGACCCACAGACATCCACATCTATCCTCAATAAAGAATAAAAATGCAGATGCGTTGTCACCCGTGAGGACTAAGATGGAATGCCTCTTTTCCAGTAAAAAGGATCTCCGGATCTCTACACTCACCATACGAAACACAGCTGTGTTAAACTGCTATTTTACGCTAGTATTCTGTGAGAGCGTGGTCCCTCCCCGGTCGAGCCGACGCAGTCGTGCTACAACTATACTACTAAAATAGCTGCAGCATGGCTCTACCACGTATTTCTGCCACTGCTTCCTAATCCTAACGATATATTGCTTAGAGTACAAGAATCTTTTATTTTATAGAACTAAGGTCGGGTGCGTACGCATTCCACCTAATAGTAAGTGTCTATAGCGTAAATATCTTCATCTAGCCTTGATTAGGAGTCAAGATGCCTTCTCACTTCTGATGAGTAACATGGGATGTTTCCTTACCAGTAAAATAGATCCGGTTTTCGTCGTTACTCGCCATACAAAACCCAGCCTTGTACCGCTAATTCACGCTATTATTCTGTCAGAGTGTATTACTACCCCGGTCTGGAGTAGTAATACACTCTCACAGAATGGGGGGGGGGGGGGTCCGACCCGTTCGTGTGCCAGTCATGATACGGTTCAGCATGCCTCTACAATGTAAATTTCGCAACCAATCCACGGTTAGTACCGTATCGTCGCTTCGTCTGTGATACAAATCCAAAACAAAAACAATCAAACTTTTCAATAGAAACTTAAATAGAAACTAATCAGGTATGTTATAAAATTTATACCATTATTAGTCGACTTCAACTAAAGGAGGGACATATAAATTGTTTTATTCCTTTTGGTTCTATGAAGTCATTATAACATAGATTTTGTTAGACCTCATAACCATTCAGTGGGTATGTAAATGCATATTTTTAGTCTTAAAGCAGGTATAGTTAAGTAAGCTAGCTTGCTTTTGTTGTATACACGACTATCTCGACTGAGACATTAGGAAACAAAGGCTTGAATGTCAGTAACGTATTACCTACTCTTCTAACTTTAATTTCCTAAATCATTAATTTAAGTTCAGTGCACTACACAAATTGTCTATTGTTTTTAAAATGGGACCAATTCCAATGATACAGATCTATTATATACCTAAATCTATTGTTGTCGAAAAATAATATAAAATATCGATCAATGCTAGTGACATCACTGCTTGATCTTGGTGTGTGTACATAAAATTAAAAAAAAAGAGTATCGTGGGTGAACGAGTTATAATGAAGAGAATTAATCCTTTACTTCCATTAAGCCTATTAGAAGCGCTTGTTGTAAACTCTAGGCAACCGTAAATGAAATTTTAAATTGATGTGAGATGCAACCAGGCGATGGATGCTGGCTAGAATAGAATAGAATAGAATGATTTTTATTCAATATTGATTATTGCATAATATTTATTGAAAGTCATTTTTTTATTTACCACTGGTTCGGAAAATACCTCTGTCCTGGGAAGAACCAGCAAGAAACCCAGCGGGACTTGGTTTTTTTAAACATAATTTCACTTAACAATAATTTTGTTTATACAATTTTAAATAAATTTTCATAGAACCAGTATGGTGGTGATCACCTTATTCCCAGGGGTTATTTTCATTCATGTATTCCTTGATATTATAGTAACCCTTTTTGTACAGTTTTTCTTTAATAAAAACTTGTTTATTGACAAACTTTGAACATGTTCTGGGATTTTGTTGTAAAAGCGTATACATTACCCCATAAATTAATTACTAACTCTGTGAAATCTAGTAACTGGCATTACAAGCTTATGTTTGTTCCTAGTGTTTAAGGTATGAATATCCTTATTCTTATTAAAGCTATTTATGTTTTTATGTACATACATTACATTTTCATAAATATATTGCGATGCCAAAGTTAATATGTTTATTTCTTTAAATTTTTCTCTGAGGGACTCTTTACAATTTAGATTATAAATCGCCCGTACGGCTCTCTTTTAAAAGCAAAACAAATATAGCTTCAATATTCAGTCGCATTACCCCATAGCAAAATTCCATAAGACATTACGCTATGAAAGTAACTAAAATACACTACCCTAGCTGTCTCAACAGCTGTGAGACTTCTAATCTTTCTTACAGCATATGCTGCAGAACTAAGTCTGATTGCTAATTTAGATATATGGAGGCTCCATTGAAGTTTCGCGTCAATAGTAATACCAAGAAAAACAGTGTTATCCACAAGACTCAACTCGTCCCCATTTAAGAGCACATTGGTTTTCGAATGTTTATATTAGGTAGTGTAAATTTAATACATTTTGTCTTATTGCCGTTTAAGAGCAAATTGTTGGCGTTAAACCAATGTACTAATTTCGATAGAGCATTATTTACATCGTCATAATTAATTAACTGCCGTTTGAGTTTGAAAATTAAAGAGGTATCGTCAGCAAATAATACTATATCGTGATTGTACCTACCCTACCCCTACAAGATAAGGTAAGTCATTAATATAGATTAAAAACAGGAATGGGCCAAGAATCGAGCCCTGAGGAACGCCCATTGATACTAACGATCCGGACGACTGGCAATAAAGCTTTTTGAAGTAAATAAATAGCGACTAGTTTCTTTCTATCGAGGAAGACAGGACCAGAGAATAAATAAAAGTCAAGTAAAGTAACAGGCTATATACGTCCCACTGTTGGACACAGGCTCCTCATTTCTGAGAGGGTTTTATGTCGAGGAAATGTCCGCCGCGCTGCCCCAATACGTGTTGGCGAACTTCACATGTCTTCGAAATATTTTTTTTTACTTCCCAGACGTGCCGGTTTTCTCAGGATGTATTCCTTCACCGCCCGGGTTGCTCGCGTACTGTGAAATTTACAGCAAGCGCTAGGTCCCTGAGCTAGCGATTTTCTAAATAAATACTAACAAATATTACGGGAAGCCTTAAAAATTGGTAAACGCAACAACCACACCAAAATTTTTTCAACCGCACCTTCACTCAACATTTATATACTTGTAGCATTTCTCAACGAAATGTGTTCGAATTATCAGTACGACGTGATTCTTCAAAGTAAATATTTGTTTAAACAATATGTTTTGTACATATTACCTCATCGGACAGTGTATGCGGTTGGGTTGACACGTAACCGTTTTTTATCCTTTCTGTTATTTTTTTTTACCAAAATTTCTAATAGACCAAGTCTCAATTTCTCAATTAATCTATACATTGGTATAATAAAAATGTAAATTGAAAGCGTCTGTATATTGCCTATTTTCGTTTCAAAAATGATTGAGAGTGATTAAAAATAAGTAAAAAGTATAAATAATTTTTGTTTGTTCCTATTTTATGCGCTGCCATACTGTTCATCAGACTGCGGTAAAATTTTGTGAACTTATTGTTTGCACTCACGCAAAGGTTATAGGCATAATACAATTAACTTACACTAGGGGGCTCTTGTATTTTACAGCCAAATTTATTTGAAAGTTATATAATATAATCATTCAATGAATGTATTATCCGAAGAGAATATAACTTATCATTCATAATCAAACATTATAACTGTTTCAAATCTAAAAGTCCATTTTCACAATTATTTCTTCTACGGCAGCAACGCGCCGGGTACTAGCTAGTCTAATATAAAATTAATAATATGCCTGTGGATAATGAAGAATTTTTATGGTGTAAATATTTTACTTGTTATGTACAATTATCTCATTTGAGAGGGTTTTAGGGCAAGGAAATTTCCGCCGCGCTGCCCCAATGCGTGTTATATATATATATATATATTTTATTTCTCAGACATGCAGGTTTCCTCATGATGTTTTGCTTCACCGCCGAGCACATGGTAAATCAGCACTTAAAATTATAAAATTTAAATTTATTTATTATAAAATTGTTAGCAATATTTCAGTTAAATAAAAACCGATAATCTTAAACTACTTAACTTGAAACCGTCTTCTACAGAATCGGTTAATTACATCAATGACTTTTTTGCGAATATAGAAAAATGTCTCGCAGATAAGCTCTTTACCTGCACCAATAGTAACACCTTAAATTCGGCACGTTGTCATTGTTCTTTGTTTGCTCTAGTGGACACTTTCCCAGAAGAGGTACACAGTATCATCACGTCCCTGAAATCTAATAGTGCATCGAGCCCGGACAATATTTTTTTTATAAGATAAGGGTGACAAACGAGCAGACAGTCCACCTGATGGTAAGTGGTTGCTGCGGCCCATAGACATCTACATCTATCCTCGTTTGCGAATCAAAATGCAGATGCGTTGTCACCCGTGAGGACTAAGATGGAATGCCTGATTTCCAGTAAAAAGGGCCTCCGGCCACCTGCACTCACCAAGCGAAACGCAGATGTAAACCTCTACTTCACGCTGGTATTCTGTGAGGTCGTGGTACCACCCCGGTTCGAGCCGGCCCATCCGTGCGACAGCAAAAGCTGCCGCGTGGCTCTACCACTGTTAAAAACTAAAAACATCCCTACGCTATTCCTTAAGCTCGCACGAAAAGAAGTCACTTCTATTATGTCACTTAGCCAACATATGCATTTCTAAGGGAGTTTTTCCGCCCCAACTTAAACATACTTTATTTACACCAGTTTATGAGAGTGGTGACAGAAACGATGTCGACAATTACCAACCAATCTCTGTGTTATCATCTTTATCAAAAATTAAATAAATAATAGATGAGATATCTTGAAAAATACAATTTATTATCTAAAACACAAAATGGCTTTAGAACAGGAAAATCTACTGAAGACACTGTAACATCTTTAACCTCCCAAATAGTTAACAACATTGATAATAAAAGTGAATGTATAACTATTTTTCTAGATTTTAAGAAAAGCTCTTGACACCGTTTCTGCCCCCTTACTTGTGCAAATTAGAACTCATTTGAATACGAGATACACCCTTAAAACTTTTTAAGGATTATCTTAATGTCCGTAAACAGAGTGTTAAAATAGGAGTACACATTAGTATGGAAGTAAGCATTACACATAGTGTGCCTCAAGGAAGTGTATTGGGCCCTCCTGATATTGACCAACGGGCATGTTTATTATGCTGATGATACAGCATTAGTATTTAAGAGCGCTTCTATGCTCTGGAAGCAGCGGAAACGGGACTTCCTAGAGTTTCTGACTGGCTAGATAATAATCTTGTTACCCTAAACACCAGTAAAACAAATTATATTTGTTTTTCAATTAATAAAAGGACACAACGATATAGCGATTTTAATTTAAAAATTAATTGTAAGTTCAATCCGCTAACACGTACGATCTGCAGTTGTGAAAACATAAACAAAATTTCACATCCAAAATACTTAGACATAGATCAATATCTCTCCTGAACCTCCTCCCATATTAGCGTGGTAGCTAACGGAGTAAAAAAAATAACTTGGATTTTCAAAACTTTAAGACACGTAGCTTCATTGGATTTAATAAACAATACATTGCACAGTCTGTTGTAACATACTGCATTCCAGTTTGGGGAGGAACTCATAAAACAAAATTATTTGAGGTAAAAAAGAGCACAGCGTTATCGTTTAAAAGTCATGTACTTCAAATAATTTCTCTATAAATGTATAAATGAAATACATAAACATATTATTATTAATTGTAATATTCATATTTGGTGTTATTTGTAGAGGAGAATAATTAAAATATCAAAGATGTGAAACGTACTTAGCGAAGATCAGAATGATAGTTCCGCAAAGTAACGTCTTACTCTATTCATTGAAATATCGATAAATCGTGACTGGACTTATTCTTGCGTAAATATCAACCGTGCTCTAACGGAGAAACACCATTATGAGCAAATCAAAATTTATTTATTACGAATATAATGAAGTAGCCACATTAGCTTCGAAACTTGCTTCGCTTATAAATTGCCTTTATCAATTATACTAGGTGTTGGAAAGAAATATGGTGCTCGTTTCTTTTTTATTCAAAATTATTTTTTCTTTCTCAGGAAACACTTCTGTCCAAGTCCACCTTATTGATTCGAACAGCATTTGTAACAACAATAACGGAGTCTATGATAATTTTAAACTATATGTTAGAACCGGTAGGCGAAGTGTAGGGCGACCCCCCACGAGATGGAGTGACGACCTGGTAAGACATGCAGGAAGTCGATGGATGCAGGTGGCTCGGGACCGTGCTTTGTGGCATTCCTTGGGGGAGGCCTATGTTCAGCAGTGGACTTGTGAAAGGCTGTAATGATGAATGATGATGATGTTAGAAGAGTAACTAACGACAAGAAAAGAGTGATCGTTGACTTTAAGAAGTACTTCGATGTTCTACTTTTTACTTTTTTTTTGTTAAGTATAATTTCATAATATACTTTGATATATACTATAAATTATGGGGTTGTGGTAGTTAGGCAGATAAGCGCACCTTTACACAAACAAACCTAGTTCGATCCCTGCCTACACCTATTTCGAATTAATAATATTTCGTTTGTATTGTCAAAATAATTATTCGCACTAAATGCTTATAACAAAAAAATTATAATTTTTGTCTGTCTCTCTGTCTGTTTGTTCCGACTAATCTCCGAAACGACTGGACCGATTTTGGCGGGATTTTCACTAAAAGATACTTTTATTTTAGAAAAAGAATTAAGGTCCAAAGAATTAAAACCAATGAAATCCAATCGTAATAAATTCCACGCGGGCGAAGTTACGACGGCTAGTCTGTTATATGTACAAGTGCTGACACATTCATGGAAATAGATATTTCAGGGACATGAGAAATATAATTATTGTATATATGGAATATAAATTTTTACGTGGCTGCAGCTCATATGGGTCGGCATGACCGGCGAAGGACCACGGTTTCCGATATTTAATTTCCTATCTCCATCTCTAATGCAGATGTAAGTCATCGAGACCCGCAACAGGAAGCAGTTTTAAAAGGAGAATATCTTCTCAGAATTAACATTGGATGTTATCCAGTAATAAGCTTTTTATTTATTTCTAGTATTATATTATTTGTATGTCTTCGTTTTCGAATCCATGCATTCCACTTGCTGGTTATGTATTTAAAGACTGCCATATTAAGTGATTTAGTCAACATCTCGTGTCCTTGAACAATTTTATAAGGTAGCGTGTGAAACTAATATATTGTGTTTTCCTTAAGAATCTATCTATTTATGTCTATCATTTGTAAGCGCGTATAAGCCAGTCTTAAAAGCAATTACTTGCTGTATTGCGAACGTGTCTTCAAGGTTTCCTTTGCCATTGTTTCATGTACATTAGGTACATTAAAGCGCTTTAAAAGTCCAATGCTGAAAATAGGCCTCCACCATAGATTGCCATATAAGAGGAATTTTGCCATAGTTGCCACGCGAGGCAGACAAGTTGGCAACCGTAGTTTTTTAATGAAATGTTATCAGAAAGATGCTGTGCTCATCTTTTGTTGCAGTTTTCCCTCTCTTACGGCACCATAGGGATGTGGGATACTACACGTTTTGTCTTACTTTAATTATGTATTATTTTTTAATGTTTACGAGTGTTTATCAAGTATCTTAGATCTGACTGTTATACTATGTATTTTGAAAGACCACATTTGCATAATATCTATGGCGTCATGTTAGCCTGGTGCAAACGTTTTAATATTTTTCCTATTAATATCCAAAGTTGAAAATATCGGAATCCGACGCAAACGATTTGTAATATGGACCGGCTTGTATTACTCGTATATTCGTCAGTCACGCTCGAAACCGGTCGGTTATGTAAAAGGCGTATGAAACTCGCGCCATTGTGACCGTCGCGTCACTCGCGTCGCAACATTATGCACAATCTGTGTAACCTTGTTTACAAAATGTCACTCTTGCCACATGCTCACTAATGTATAGTAAATAATATTTTATATTGCATAACTTATAACGTCTATATTACTAAAAGTATACCATGTTACAGTTTGACGATATTAAAATTATTTTTTTTTATTTCAAGAATTTTGGGGTTACATCGGATTGATAAAATGTAAAGTGAAAAATAGTTATAACCAACTTCAAACAGGAGGAGGTACTCAATTCGACTGTATTTTTTTATGTGTTACCTCAGAACTTTTTGTAGATGAATCGATATTGATAAATCTTTTTCATTTGAAAGCTGGTGTTTTTCATGTGATCCCATATAAATTTGATCAAGATCTGACCAGTAGTTTTGGGAAATATCCTTAATAATGCCTATTTAATTGACTTCGACTATATTGATGATTTTCTCCTTTTATTTATATTGAAGTCGGTTGTACACATTTTTAATTTTACCACTTGTTAAATAAAATAATAGAGGCTTATTATTTTAAAAAAGAGCAATGATTAACTTTTGTTGAAAAGCTACACCATAAATTTTGAATTTGTTATATTTTATTATAGGTGCTACTGCTACCGCATAAGTTGCCAACGTAGTTAAACGTAGTAAAAAAAAGATATGAACATTTTTATTAGGAAGACTTTAATTTTTCCAATCAAAATTTCTATTTAGAAAAACAACAATTATAGTTTGTATATCGAAAGTAAGAGGTTGATCGATGTTCATGGCCATCGCCGAATCGAGACGTGTCGGATTTGGGACGAGTTGCGATGCCATTGCTGTGTTTTGAAATTGAATTCCGTCATAAACACTTTTAAAATTTGAACAACTTGTTTCACTAGTACTAAAACTTTCGATTCGTTGGCTTTACGACATCTACGGCACGAAAAGAGTTGATAGTAATTCATTTTATACCTAAAATTAACACTGAATTTTTTTGTCAAATATTACCATACCATATCTTATACATTATATCTTTACTTGGTAGATTAGACTATATTAATTGTATAGTTGTAGCACTAACGGGAGACCTTTTTTACTGCAAAAGAGGCATTCCATCTTAGTCCTCACGGGTGACAACGCATCTGCATTTTGATTAGCAAACGATTATAGATGTAGAGAATAGAGATGTCACAGCAACCACTTACCATCAGGTGGACTGTTTGCTCGCTTGTCACCCTTATCCTATAAAAATATCATATACCTCATATTTATTATAGTAATGCTGCTGTGTTTGGTATGGTGAGTGTAGAGAATCGGAGACCTTTTTTATTGGAAAAGAAGCATTCCATCTTAGTCCTCACGGCTGACAACGCATCTGTATTTTGATTCGCAAGCGAGGATAGATGCAGATGTCTATAGGCCACAGCAACCACTCACTATCAGGTGGACTGTGTGCTCGCTTGTCACCCTTATCCTATAAAAATATCATATACCTCATATTTATTACAGTAATGCTGCTGTGTTTGGTATGGTGAGTGTAGAGAACCGGAGACCTTTTTATTGGAAAAGAAGCATTCCATCTTAGTCCTGACGGCTGACAACGCATCTGCATTTTAATTCGCAAACGAGGATAGATGTAGATGTCTGTGGACGACAGCAACCACTCACTATCAGGTGGACTGTGTGCTCGCTGGTCACCCTTATCATATATAAAAAAAAATAGGAACTAAACCAACTTACATATATTACACATAATAGCAAGTTTATATGAGTAAATTTTGTACAGAGTAATTCATTCCGATAGATATTAAAATACGATACGAGTGCTTACCAAATGACATTTAACAAAATATTCGAGTGGCAGAATCGTCAAGTGACGCTCAAGATGGAAGTTTATCGACCAAATTAGCGGTATAGGGAAGATAGGTCAAACTAAGAGTAGGTAACCTTAATGTACAAGGATGTATTATATGCTTACATATATATTATATGGAATTTATATGGATGGGAAAGAAGCGCGAGAGATGTGCCAGAATCGTGGAAATTATGGAAATCCGTAGTCTCTGTTTACCCCTTGGATTGACAACAGCTATATTTTATGTATTTATGTATGTACAATTTAATTAAACAGTTCGATGGAAATGTTTACGAATTCTGTTCGGTTTTTAAGTTAAAAAAATTGTTGTGCTACCCCGTGGTTTTATTCACGATTATAATTAGACGTAGTTTTACGCAAAAGAAACTAACCCACAATTGGCTACTCTTATCGAAGCTAGCTTAGATGGGTAAGGATACATAGCCTTGAAAATATTATATTTGGTAAAAAAGTTGGCAACTCTGACTTTAATTGTATGTTAGATTGGAAAGAGCATTATACACATTAGCACAGAACTTAAAATTGGAGGTGAAACTAGGGTTGCCAACCAACTGCAGGTGTACTTTATATAACATGGAACACTAATAGAGTTAGCTACAATAGGTTCACATTTACTCTAACTTTTTGCAACAAAGTTCACCAGAGCCAGTCAACACAACAAAAGTCAATTCATACCACAAAAAGTACAATGCATGCATACAAACGAATCTGATTTTATTTTTAATCAATATAAATAAAATGATAGAGTATATTCAATTAGGTTTTCTAAGTTTTATTTCTATGACACTTGGGCCTTATCTAAAAATTATTGCGATATCTTCATTTAATATAAAGTTATTAAAGTTTTAAGAAACAACGATTTTTATACGAGGTTTTTCACACGGTCAACTGTACGTCGCTTGTTCTCGCGTTACTAACCCAGATTTTTTATATATTTTAGCTACAAACGGAGCAATGAATGACGTTGTTTACAAATACATTTTGGTAAGCAAAGTATATTTTTACTTGCGATCTTTTTGATGTTTTTTCCTTCGCACATACGAAAACTTTGTTAATATATCAAGCAAAGCGGACGGAGTCGCGGGTATCAGCTAGTATACTCATAAGAGTGTCAATAGGACATCTTATATAGTTAAAGGAGTAGTAACCTTTGTACTACATTTCTTCCAACGACAGGTGCATACATGAAGGGGAGCAAGACGCTCCCCTCGATACCAGCAGGAAGGGGACTGCGCTCGCGCCGTTTTTCTTTGTTCTCTCGTTGTATAAAAGAAATATTGTAGGATGTACTTCAACAATTACCCATTTGCACCTTGCACGATATTAATAACGTGCACGGGACCATGATATGTCGGATTAATTAATATAATCCCACGTTCTGCGTTCGCCTTTGATGACTGATTGTTATATTTTCAATTATCTACTTCAATTAATTAAAGATCACTATATAGCTGACAAGTATTGCTATTAAAGGTAATTTTTTACACAGCCGTCTTTCTTTTTAACGCGTGGTCTAGCGGTCACGATAACCAGCTGCTTCATCGGAGGATCCCGCTTCGAAACTCAGCATAAGCCATCAATGCAACACTGTACAGGGTTCCGTAGAAAAACGGAAAATTTTAAAGTAAGATCCACAGTAACAGCACAAATAAGCACAGTCTTTATTGACGAAAGTGTATGTTACGTTCATCTTAACTTGACAAGAGAATGATTGGTACTATTGTTTTCTATTATTGTTGTCGTATATCACGTTTTTAATCGACTTCACAAAAAGGAGGAGGTTCTCAATTCGACTGTATTTTTTATGAGTGTTATCTCAAAACTTTTTTTATAGATTAAACCGATTTTGAGTATTCTTTTTTTATTTGTAAGCTGGGGCTTCTCATATGGTCCCATATAAATTTGATCAAGATCTGACCAGTCGTTTTTAAGTATTCCTTAATAATGCGTATTTGTCTTTGACTACATTGATGATGTTCTCATTTTTTTATATTGACGTCGGTTCTGTAATTTTTTTTTAATTTTACTACTTGTTTTTAAATATTGGTTTTATTGTTTTTAAATTCGTTTGGTTGTTTTTAAATATACTTAAATGAAATTATTTCGGATTTCACCGAGCTGCAAATCGTTTCGCGCTTTAATAAGTTGAACGTACAAATATTCAGTATGCCATATGTGCCAATTATGTTTTCATAACAAAATCTAACAAACTGTCTCTTTACTTCTTAAAAATGGCATCGGAAAGGTGTGCTCCCTTTTCGCATTCACATACTAATAGCCTGTCATGGAAACTCCGCGAGGCTCGGAATATAGGATGTCCCGGGAATGGCGGTAATATCGTCTTCAATCAACATTTCGATTATTTGACTATTGTGTCTATTTCGTGGACAGGGAAACTGTTAAGATGTCCTCACAAGAAGAAATCGCACACTAAAATCAGGGGACCGCGCAGGTCGTGCGTAGCAGTCACACTATCACCGTGATTGTAATGCGCTCTCACAGCGAAAGCACGTTCCGCACCACTTCAATGCATGATTGTGTGACTTTACAATAACGCCGTTCAACAACTACGCTTCGATTCCGAAAGCTGCCGGCACTACTGTATTGTCAATCTCAACGTTCAAAATTTCCTGTTTCCGGCTATCGAGTACTTCCCCTAAGTTTATAAATCTGAAAAATAATGTTTTCTAGATAGATACGAGGGTGGATTGAAAAGTACTCGGCCTAACCAAGAAAATAAACACATACTAAATCAGTTATATTTTTATTTTTCTACATAATCACCATCAAGTTCAATACACTTTTGCCACCTCCCCTTCCAAGCATTTAGACCGTTGAAAAAAAATGATTCTTCCTTAGAGTCAAAATATGCGTCTACAGCTGCTTTGACCTCGTCATTTGTCGAAAATCTTTGACCTCCCAAGTGCTTTTTTAGGTTAGGGAACAGAAAGAAGTCTGATGGTGCCAGATCAGGTGAATACGGCGGATGCGGTAACAGTTCAAAGCCACAGTTGTGAATTTCAGCCATTGACTGTACTGACGTGTGAACACGGGCGTTATCTTCATGAAACAGGACTTTTCTTCTGAGCATTCCTC
This sequence comes from Parnassius glacialis, assembly GCA_033319125.1. Lineage (NCBI taxonomy): Eukaryota > Metazoa > Arthropoda > Insecta > Lepidoptera > Papilionidae > Parnassius > Parnassius glacialis. Next base: position 10,601,999 of record JAVANC010000011.1, on the reverse strand, counting down.
GACGTTTTTCTTTTATTTCCTCTCGTAAACGACGTAGTAAGGTGCAGTAGTAATCAGAGTTTATAGTCTGATCCCTTTCAAGATAATCAATCATAATCACACCTTTCGAGTCCCAGAATACTGAAGCCATCACCTTATTTGCCGACAAAATCGACTTAGCCTTTTTAGGGGGTGGTGAACCAGGTCTTCTCCACTGTTTTGATTGTTGTTTTGTTTCCGGTGTACAGTAATGAACCCATGTTTCGTCTATAGTAACAAAACGATTCAAAAAATCATCTGCATCGGCTTCAAATAACTCCAAACAGTCGCGTGAAATAGTCAATCGCGTCCTTTTTTGTTCAACTGAAAGCAGTCGCGGAACCCACCTCGCAGACACCTTGTGGAAACCCAACTCGTTGACAATGATGTTTTGAGTTCGTTCATAAGAGATGCCTATAATCTCGGCTATCTCTCTAATTTTTAATCTGCGGTCTCCCATTATTAAATCAAGTACTTTTTTAATATTTTCGTCAGTAGTTGACGTCGAAGGCCTTCCAGAGCGGGGTTCATCTTTCACACTCTCTCTACCACGCTTAAATTCTGCTATCCATTTTTTGACGGATGAATATGACAGAGCACAATCGCCTAATGTACTGACCATGTCATCATGGATGGCTTTTGATGATAGCCCCTTCTTATGGAGGTACTTAATGACGGCACGCTGCTCGATTTGCTCCATTCGCGGAAATTATGTCCGATACTTTGTTAATAAATTTATAAAATCACAACTAATTATCGCACACGTTTCGAACTTCACACAATGAACTAGTCTGAACTGAACTAAATAATGTGGGTAGATTTGATTTTTAGAATTGAATTGATCTGTGTTAGGCCGAGTACTTTTCAATCCACCTAGGTAATAAAAATTTCGTGTAGGTACTTTATTTTGACTATAATTGTAAGAATAATTTAAAGATGTTAAATGTTTTTGATATAGTTAATAAGAAAAAAATAGAAAAAGAGACTAATTATTTAACATCAATTTAAAAGATCATAGTTTCTAATTTCTAATTAAAATACCGTGTGCTGGCGCTGAATAAAATTTATAACCCTATTTCGTTTTATGGTGTCGTAAGAGGCGACTATAGGATATTCTTATGGTGGTGAATGTCGAGAACCGGAGACCCTTTTTTCTGGACACGAGTTATTACATTTTAGTCTAGTATTTATAACTATATTATAATAAAATTTTAAATTTGAATAATGAAGCAACGTAACGGATGACAGCTGCGTGAACGCAGCCTGCCGCGCCATATGTGGCAGAACAGCATCGTTATGTTTCACCCTCGGGCTTAGAATTTACTGAGTTACTATATTTATATTTGGATTAATGTAAATACATTAGTATGTAAAATGATTAAGGATAGGTAGAGTTAGCAAAGCGTTTAAAATGCTAACGGCCGTATGGCTAATTGTACCTGGCTGTTGAAAAATTTACGAAGTAAAAGTCGATTTCAAAGAATTAAAAAGAAAAATAATTTTTAATTCTAAAGCCGGTGCCAGAGTATATAATCACTACGTTTTAGCCGGTGCTGACTTAATTTGCAGAAGAATTGATTATATAATTATATATATATTTGATTATATAATAATGTATCTAACATCTATGTAATACCTATGATCCACGAAATAAATGATTATGATTATAAAACAATTAAAGTCCTAATTAAAATCAATTATAACATTTGAAAAATTATGTAATTTTAATTTCTTACGTCTATGAAATAGAACGTTTTCATTTAATTTCAATTATGCATATTAGCATCATGATCTTTTAAACTGTAAAAATAGCACCCAGCGCTTGTTCGATTAGTGATTCGTCTTCCAGAAACGCCTTTCACATATTATTTCTCCGCCCATCTTCATTGACCGTTCGCGTGACTGCGACGCAACGCCCTCCATTTTCAGCATACATTCTCGGATTCCATGTGAACAAGTGTCGTGACCAATTACTGTATATCTTCTATACTTACCATCTGACAGCGATACAGTTTTGTATCGCTGTCAGATGGTAAGTACAGAAGATAACGCGGCGTTTAATATTATGTTTGATAGATGCATAACATGCAACCTAGAATCATTTTAATTTTTAACCTCCGACGAAAAAGAGGGGTGTTATATGTTTAATGTGTGTATCTGTGTATGTGTGTATGTCTGTAGCATCGTAGTTCCCAAACGCTTGACCCAATTTAGATTTAGTTTTTCTTGTTTGAAAGGTGACTTGATCGAGAATGTTCAAGAAAATCTTTGAAGATCATCAGCTTTATTTTTTATAGCATAAGGGTTACGAGCACACAGTCCACCTGATGATAAGTGGTAGCTGTGGCTCGTAGATATCTACATCTATCCTCGATTACGAATCAAAATTCAGATGGGTTTTCACCCGTGAGGACTAAGATGGAATGCCTCGTTTCCAGTAAAATGGGTGTCCGGTTCCCTACACTGACCATACGAAACACAGCAGCGTTAAGCTGCTATTTTACGCTGGTATTCTGTGAGAGCGTGGTCCTTCCCCGGTCGAGCCGACCCATTCGTGCTACAACTATACTACTAATATAGTTGCAGCATGGCTCTATTTTGTTTTGTTTTTATATATTTTTTTAATTTTAAGTAATTATTATGATGTGTTAGCTATATATGTATAATCGTACTAGTATGTCACATAGCTTTGTGAACAAATGTTAAAGTATCATCACTACAGCCCTTCACAAGTCCACTGCTGAACATAGGCCTCCCCCAAGGAATGCCACAAAGCACGGTCCTAAGCCACCTGCATCCATCGACTTCTTGCATATCTTACCAGGTCGTCACTCCATCTAGCGGGGGGAGGCCCTACACTTCGTCCGCCGGTACGAGGCCGCCACTCGAGAACCTTTTTTCCCCATCGGTTGTCGGTTCTTCGAGCTATATGTCCGGCCCATTGCCACTTCAGCTTACTAATCCTTTGGGCTATGTCGGTCACTCTGGTTCTACTGCGAATATCCTCATTTCTAAGTTTATCACGCAGATAAACTCCGAGCATCGGCAAGCGGCCTCTCCATAGCTCGCTGTGCGACCTTGAGCTTCCTCATCCGGCCAGCAGTGAAGGACCACGTCTCAGTTCCATAGGTCACCACTGGCAACACGCACTGGTTGTTAAAGTATATCTACCTCGAATATTCAAAATCAATCTTGACATTTTCTGTAAACGGTGTTACTACGTAATAAAAATTAATTATACAGATTTAAAACTTATTTACATTTCTTATTCCTTTTAATAATAGATAACTTTGGGATTCTAAATGTGTTTTACTGGTAGTGCCATACTGCAGCTATATTGTGGTCGCTTCGACCAGGTTAACACTGCGCTCTCATAAAATAACAGCTGGAAATTGCAGAATAATGCTGTTTCGTGTGGTGATTGTAGAGAACCGAAGACCCTTTTTACTGGAAACGAGGCGTTCCATCTCAGTGCTCAGATGTGACAATGCATTTTTGTATTTTGAATCTTAATCGAGGATAGATTATCTACGACTCACAGCACCTACTTACCATCTTTGCTTGCTTGTCAGCCATATATTCTATAAAAAAATGTGCAAAATTTGTAAAGAACTGGTGAAATGATACTAATGAATGTAACTGTTATTTTTGTAAGAATTAAAAAAAATAGATAAAAACAAAGTGCATATGGACATAAGTGATAGGTCGTTATGTGATATGTACGAGTAGATAACGTAATATTTGCGTTTGAAGAACGTTTTCCAAATCATCTATTTTAGAATGATCTACTTTACAACTAGTGCGTACAACTGGTTCTCATAAATATTAATATTTTTAAAAACTAATTTCAATAACGTGCCCTTTTTACGTTTGATGTTGTTCATTGTATTACAGTGACAACTAAATGCGATTATATGTAGTGAAAGCCCAGGCAAAAGTTGTAAGTTAGAACTTGTAACCTATATAGATCCCCACGCTGGGCTTCCTCTTCTCTCCTCGGACCTTCTCTCATTGATTATTTTATTGAGGTTATAGACCAATTAGTTCACTGCGTTTCTCCACTGCGTGTTTGTTTCGACTACAGCGAAATATTATGTTATTTGTCAGACATGTACATTTCCTCTTCACCACCGAATATATGGTAAACAGGAATTAAAAATTGAAATTAATGCAAGCACTTAGGCAGTGTGTACTAAACTCTGCTCAAAAAAACATTCGAAATTATTTGTTTGGTAAACCTACACCGCAAATGTGCTTATTGTGATGTTATGAAAATATAGGTTAATGCTATAAAGTATAAACATATTACAAATATGTATTACATCTATAATGTGTAAGTACATATTTATCTATATTAATAATTTCGTCAAGCAGTACAGTAGACTCGATCGAAACCTAATCTTAATAATAAAATTATATTAAATAATAAATGAAAATTAATTAAACCTAACTTACTTCCTCTCCTACGCCGCGCCGGCTGTCTACTCTCCGTCCGTCTTACGAATTTTCGATCAGGACACGTGACCTGACGCGAGTTAAACATTTTTTACCCATTACAAAAAAAGTGCACAACGCCGCTAAAGAAGTTTTCACTTCAAAAACGTTTATTTTATATGAATTAGCTTGTTAAACAGTTTGTCTTGGCTTATATCTATAAATATTGTTTTACTTAATGTGTGTCATAATTTTCCTCTGTTATATGCGTCACCGAAGTAATGATCATTGTAAGTTAAAAAATATTTAATATATTACTCAATTACAAAAAATATTTAAATAAATTCCTCGAAATTTTTCTTTAATAAACAGTGATTCTTAATCTTTGTAATCACTATTTTTTTAAGTTTTTTGAACACAGCAAATTATAATATATTTATTTAGTAGCCCGTTCGATTGCGGTATGTCCTTTTAATGTCATTCTTACATTATAATGGCGAAGAAGAGCGCATTTGCTTAACACATTACTGCGGACATTTGGACGGTGTAGGAGAGGTCGCGGCGAGGTCGCATGACTCATCGCAGAACCGGATTCGCAGCCAGCAGCGCCAAACCAGACTTAGGACCGCAGTCGGAACATTTTGTGGCTGTTAAAGTTAACTAAACTGTTCCTTGAAGTGCTTTTCGTCGTTCTTTTATTCGCTAACTCGGTGTTCGCTGGCGTTGAGATAGTAAAGTTTCTAATGATAAAGATTCTAATGAGAATGCCCTACGTTTATAGTTTTAGGTTTATTTACGTTTTTTACTACACTAAGTAGCATTTCTAACTTTGCCTGATTGTGCGTACCAGGGCGACACTGAAAGTTTTTAGAATTGGCCACTTGTCACTCGCCTCTCTTTGCCAATATTATTGTGTATGTATTTTATTAATTTGTCATTTGTTTACGATTTGGCAGCAAATTGAAAATTGTGTGTGTCACGTCAGCATGAATTTAACGCGAGAAAATTTTCGTACAATGATTTTTTATGACTTTCAATGTCATTTAAGTTAACAAGAAAGTTATGATAGACTTCGATTGGCCTTTCACGATGAAGCCCCATCTCGTGCCACTGTTTACAACTGGTTTAATGAGTTTAAACGTGGTCGCACTAATCTCACCGATGATCTGCGTGAGGGACGGCCTTCTATGGCGATGACTGAATATAACTGATGTTATATCAGTGTTGTGCGGCGTATGATAGAGACTGACAAAAGAGTGACTTATCAGCAAATTCGGACAAGCTTAGACATCGGTATGGGTCGTGCACAAGTGCACAAAATCCTCCATGAAAATTTAGCGGTCAGGAAGCTTTGTGCCCGGTGGATACCTTTTTTGACAGAGGCCCAAAAACTCTGTCGTGTTGATTGGTGTCGTAAAATGGTTCAAAGATTTAATGGAGGTGACTCAAATACTTTGTTCGACACACTTACCGGTGACGAAAACTGGATTTATTGTTATGTTCCTGAAACTGAAAGACAGTCTGCTGTCTGTGTATTTCCTTCCGAGGAGTTGCTAACTAAAGTGAAGAGAGGTTGAAGCGTGGGAAAAAAGATGGTGGCCTCGTTCTTCAGATCTTCGGAAGGACAGGTCATTACGCAACAATTGTTTTAGAGGATCGAAAAACAGTTACTGCAGAGTGGTACACTAACAATTGCTTGCCACTTGTTTTGGAAAAAGTTCGGGAGAAACGACCTCGCAGTAGGATTCTCCTTCACCACGACAGCTCCTAGTCGCACACCGCCAAGCAAAAAATCGACTACTTGGCGACGTCAGACGTGGAATTACTGGGTCACCCGCCCTATAGCCCGACCTCGCACCTTGCGGTTTTTATTTATTTCCGAAAATAAAAGAAAAATTTCGTGGAAAACGTATTATGGACGCCGAGGAAGCAGTGGCTGCGTTTCAAAATGCCGTCGAAGAGACTCCTACGGACGAGTGGACAAAGTGCTTTTCTCAGTGGTTCCATCGGATACAGCGATGTATTGATGTGAATGGACACTACGAGTATTTTGAAAAGTATAATAAAACTAATAACTTGCTAGTTTGTTCAGTTTTTGATTTTCTAAGAACTTCCAGTGTCACCCTCGTATGATAGGGGCTTTGGCTTTGATTTTCACACACACACACACATATATATATATATATATATATATATATTAACATAATGGCAGTATGTGGTACCTATTAATCAAGTAAATAATAAAGAATTGCATTTATTTGTTGGTTGGAGACCTGGTGTCCTGAAATATACAGCTTAGTTTAGGTACCAGTCTCCCAGAATATACTAGGCTATATAAAATACATAAACTAGACAATTTATGTATCATAAAAGTAAGCCATAGATAGATGCGTTTCCATTAAAAAGCCTACATGTTTTTAATAATTCTAGTAATGCTATTAACATCATAATATTATCTAATGTGGTAGAGCCATGCTGCAGCTATATTAGTAGTATAGTTGTAGCACGAATGGGTCGGCTCGACCGGGGAAGGACCACGCTCTCACAGAATACCAGCGTAAAATAGCAGTTTAACACTGCTGTGTTTCGTATGGTGAGTGTATAGAACCGGAGATCCTTTTTACTGGAAAAGAGGCATTCCATCTTAGTCCTCACAGGGTGACAACGCACCTGCATTTTGATTCGCAAACGAGGATTGATGTAGATGTCTATGAGCCACAGCAACCACTTACCATCAGGTGGGCTGTGTGCTCGTTTGTCACCTATAGGATAGCTATAAAAAAAAAGTTAATTTTGTTTGTTTCGTATTTTATGTGCTGCCATTTCCGTTCATAAGATTGCGGTAAAACTTTGTCAACATATTGCTTGCACTTTCGCGAAGGTTAAAGACATAGTACAATTATCTTACAGTAGGTGTATCTAATTACATGATATTATATATACCTACTTACAGTAGGTGTATATAATATCATTCAACTTCAATGTATGTATTGTCATTCATATTTAAACAATATAACTCTTCCAAAGTTAAAAAATATTTCCACAATTATTTCTCCTACGGGAGCAATGCGCCGGGTACCAGCTAGTTAATAATATAATAAGATCCCGTTAGCTACTTCATATAAGCTTAAAATTATTGTGTAGAGTGGTTCACGACTGTAGCCGAATGGCGGATTCGAACCCACATACTTTTTGAGTTCGCGGTTCCACTACCATTATGCTACTGTCGCATTTATCATATCGATTATCATTCATACCAGTTTATATTATATTTTCTCATCATTTCACCATAACTACATATGACTATTTTTATATTTGTAGTGTATGATTATTGAATTTAAATCTTGTCAATACATTAACACATGAAAACTGTTGATAATATATTTACTAAGATAACAACTTCTGGTAAAAATCTACTCGTTTGTAGTTCGACCGGATTTAACCAAAATAACTCGATTGATTTGAAATTTATACAGATTGTAGATTGTGATGGAAAAAAAGTTTTGTTTACATCGTAAAACCGACTATTTCTGATAAAATTCTAAAATTGCTTTATAGTTTCATCATCATTATAACAGCCTGCCACAAGTCCACTGCTGAACACAGGTCTTCCCGATGGCATGCCACAAAACACGGGCCTGAGCCACCAGCATCTATCGACATCCTGCTTGTCTTACCACGTCGTCACTCTTTCTAGTGGGGATACCTTACCAGATACGAGAAATAAAAGTTGATTCGTAATAGTCTATAGTATACAACAATAAAATGATAGAATAATGTTTTCAACAAGAAGGCTAAGATATTATGGCGGCGCTGCGGTCGCGCCACAAGTGAATATACATCGAAGCCTAAATCGCGTTATCAAAGTTCAGGAGTAAAATCAGTATATAAAGAAAAACTCCGAAATCTATGCTCGGAGCGTTGGCTGGTCCCCGAGCAAAACACCTTGCCCGGCGGAGATCTCCCGTTTTCCTTACCACGACCACAATATTTCTATTAAGCTATAATTCGCTTTACTAGTCCAGTTCGTTGCTGACGTTATTTCGATGTATTCAGGGATAACAAACCATAATTAATAACAACTTAAATTAGAAATTTTAACTACCTCCGAAACAAAAAGAATTGAAGACCCTCAAACGGCTGAACAGATTAATTCATACATACATAAACACTCACGCTTGTCACCCAGAGGGGTAGGCAGATACTAAGGACTTCCATTTGGCACGATCCTGACACATGTCTATCGCCTCCTTTAAATCCATATATCATGGATATATGCTCGCATTAACTTAAAACAGCTAAGCTTAAAACGCTAAAAAAAAAAATTGGCGCTTAGACTTATTACTTCATATTTAAGTAATAGAACTCAAAAAGTCGTGATAAATGGTAAAGGTTCCTCCGGATCGGTAGTATCAATGGGCGTTCCTCAGGGCTCGATTCTTGGCCCATTCCTGTTTTTAATCTATATTAATGACTTACCTTATCTTGTAGGGGACAATCACGATATAGTATTATTTGCTGACGATACCTCTTTAATTTTCAAACTCAAACGGCAGTTAATTAATTATGACGATGTAAATAATGCTCTATCGAAATTAGTACATTGGTTTAACGCCAACAATATGCTCTTAAACGGCAATAAGACAAAGTGTATTAAATTTACAATACCTAATGTAAAACATTCGAATACCAATGTGCTATTAAATGGGGAGGAGTTGAGTCTTGTGGATACCACTGTTTTTCTCGGTATTACTATTGACGCGAAACTTCAATGGGGCCCCCATATATCTAAATTAGCAAGCAGACTTAGTTCTGCAGCATATGCTGTAAGAAAGATTAGAAGTCTCACAGATGTTGAGACAGCTAGATTAGTGTATTTTAGTTACTTTCATAGCGTAATGTCTTATGGAATTTTGCTATGGGGTAATGCGACTGATATTGAAGCTATATTTGTTTTGCAAAAGAGAGCCGTTCGGGCGATTTATAACCTAAATTGTAAAGAGTCCCTCAGACAAAAATTTAAAGAAATAAACATATTAACTTTGGCATCGCAATATATTTATGAAAATCTAATGTATGTACATAAAAACATAAATAGCTTTAATAAGAATAAGGATGTGCATTCTTTAAACACTAGGAACAAACATAAGCTTGTAATACCAGTTACTAGACTCCACAGAATCAGTAATTCATTTATGGGGCAATGTATACGCTTTTACAACAAAATCCCAGAACATATTCAAAGTTTATCAATAAACAAGTTTAAAAGTTTTATTAAAGAAAAACTGTACAAAAAGGGTTATTATAATATCAAGGAATACATGAATGAAAATAACCCCTGGGAATAAGGTGATCGCCACCATGCTGGTTCTATTAAAAATCATTTAAAAATTGTATAAATGAAATTATTGTTAAGTGAAATATGTTTGAAAAAAAAAGTCCCGCTGGGTTTCTTGCTGGTTCTTCCCAGGACAGAGGTATTTTCCGAACCAATGGTAAATAAAAAATGACTTTCAATAAGTATTATGTAATAATCAATATTGAATAAAAAATTATTCTATTCTATTCTATTCTACTCTCGATTAAGACACCTTTCAAACGAAAAAAAAAAACTGAATCAAAATCGGTTCATCCGTTCAGGAGCTAAGATGCCACAGACAGATACATATCGACGATGAAGTACCAATACCTCCTATCTTCGTTTTTAGCGATTTTCAGATTTTAATGCAGATCGACGTAAAATAATATCTTGCACGTACTAACAAAATCTCCTAAAACATTATTTAATTATTTATGCTTTAAAATACTAATAGAAATAACTGCTATTTTAAGTTGATAAAATTATTCTAAAATTTTGCTGGAAATAAATCCTAACTTTACAAAAGAAATACCTTCTATATTATTTTATGCATAAAATAAGAGCAAATACACATCCATCTGCAGCAGTTTAAGTCAGCATAACCCAGTGATTGTCATAGTTTTGACGATGGTCTGCCATACTCTACTTAAAAAGTTAAAGATGTTAGAATTTAAGTAAAAGTTTATTAGTAATTTTTGATCTCATTGCTATTAATAACTTTATATTGTACCAGGTTGATGTTGTATTCCGTTGATATGCCACACGGAGGCCCCAGCTTCTGAAAGAGGGTGGAAAACTGGTACTCGAAGTCTTTCAGAAGCTCTTTAATTCCATCCTCCATGGTGGCATTACATCGGAGGCGTGGAGCAGAAGTGTGGTGGTCTTGTTCTTCAAGAAAGGTGACAACGTTCTCTTGAATAACTAGAGACCGATTTCCCTTCTGAGCCGGGTCTACGTGCTGTTTTCGAGAGTCATTACGAATCGTCTCGCGCGCAAACTTTTCAACTTCCAGCCTCCCGAACAAGCTGCTTTCCGAAAAGGCTTTAGCACCATAGACCACATAGATACCCTTCGGCAAATTGTACAGAAGTCCGAGGAGTACAATTTGCCACTATTTCTGGCGTATGTGGACTATGAGAAAGCCTTTGATTCCGTCTAAATTTGGGCAGTGCTGCAGTCCCTTCAGCAGTGCCAAGTTGACTGTCGGTATATCAAAGTGCTGCAGTGCTTGTACAGTAGGGCTACGATGGCTCTGAGTACAGAACCAGAGAACGAAACCTATCCAATTGCAGAGAGGTGTAAGATAGGGTGACGTTATATCCCCGAAACTTCACCGCTGCATTGGAAGACGTTTTCAAGCTTCTGGACTGGAAAGGATACGGTATTAACATCAATGGCGAGTACATCACTCACCTTCGATTTACCGACGATATAGTCCTTATGGCAGAATCGCTGGAGGACCTAAGCACTATGCTCAATGACCTCAATAGTGTTTCCCAACGGATAGGTCTTAATATGAACATGGACAAAACAAATATCATGTTTAATGTCCATGTCACACCTATGCCAGTAGTTGTTGGGAGCACTAAGGTCGAAGTTGTTGACGAGTATGTTTACCTGGGACAAATAGTCGGACTAGGTAGATCCAACTTCGACCGAGAAGTCAATCGACGGATTCAACTCGGTTGGGCAGCGTTCGGGAAATTACGACACATCTTCTCGTCAGACATACCTCAAAACCTTAAAACGAAATTGTACAACCAGTGCGTGTTGCCAGTGATAACTTACGGATCTGAGACGTGGTCCTTCACTGCTGGCCGTATGAGGAAGCTCAAGGTCGCTCAGCGAGCTATGGAGAGGGCTATGCTCGGAGTTTCTCTGCATGATAAACTTAGAAATGAGGATATCCGCAGTAGAACCAGAGTGACCGACATAGCCCAACGGATTAGTAAGCTGAAATAGTAATGGGCCGGCCATATAGCTCGAAGAACCGACAACCGATGGGGAAAAAAGGTTCTCGAGTGGCGGCCTCATACCGGCGGACGAAGTGTAGGGCTTCCCCCCACTAGATGGAGTGATGACCTGGTAAGACATGCAAGAAATCGATGGATGCAGGTGGCACAGGACCGTGCTTTGTGGCACTCTTTGGGGGAGGCCTATGTTCAGCAGTGGACTTGTGAAGGGCTGTAATAATGATAATGTTGTTTATTTTTTTATTAATTTATAGGCGATAAGAACCTAATGTTCCATAATTTAAAGTTTCGTTCATGAAAATGTCTGAGTTGTTAGAAGTTCTTTTTTGTTGTAGTAAAGTACCTATAGTACTTATTTAAGTTACTACTATTTTTTTTTCTTGTTTTGTCCATATAATAATATCCAAATAAGCACTTTAAACAACCAAAACATTAAAACACTTGAAGTAGGTATATTTTTTTGTAAATCTTCTTTCATTTGTAATAAAAAGCTACGTATTTATGTTATTTTACTTTTATTATTTGCTCCTATTATCCTCTCGATTTACCAAAATGTATCTTAACAAAAACCAATACCTCCTATGTATAAATATTTTAGTAAATACTGGTTTTACAGGAAAAAACAATTAACAGGCCGTATTTACATTCAAAAATAAAGTGAATTTATCAAATGAAATCAAAATAAAAAATAAAATAAAATTTTGAGAAGTTTTTTTCGCTTCCTGTAAAACTTTCATGCCAACAAAAACATAACTTGTAAAAAAAAAAGCCAAGTCTCGCAACTCAGTTCTTCTACCGTAAAAAGTTTTGAGATCCATATAATACCAAGTCGGTTAATTTATTCAGTCCATAGATTGATACATAGATTGACTTGGCAATCGCATGAAAACACAATATATCTCACAGTAATACATATTATATTAAATTAGATTGTTTAGTGCGATTGCCAAGTCAATCTATGTATCAATTTATGGACTGAATAAATTAACCGACTTGGTATTACATGGATCTCAAAACTTTTTACGGTAGAAGAACTGAGTTGCGAGACTTGGCTTTTTTTTACAAGTTATGTTTTTGATGGCATCTCATTTCTTTTTGTAGATAGTTATATCTAGGTAGCTATTTACACCTATTATTCCATTATACATATATAGTTACACTGATTCATTCACTGCAAATATAACTTTGTAATACTATATGTTTATATGGGATTACAAAGTTATTTATGCAGTTGGTGTATCTCGAAAACTGGACCGAAATTGTAAAATATTTTAATTTTTCCTTGATTTATATACTAAACAATAATTGTATTCCATATTTGAAGTTTCTATGTCTGCTAGAAGTGCCTCAGAGTTTTGATGATCGGTCAGTCAGTGAGTGACAAAATTAAGAAATTTTGACTAGTTATAATTCTTAAACTACTGGTTCAAATTTAATGAAATTTTAAATATACTGAGTCTATACAATGCCTACTTAGTTAGTAAAAATTCAGGCTTCTAGTTTAATCTATAACGAAGTTATAGCGTTTCAGAAATGGCCTGAACTGCTTCGAGAAAAGGATGGTACGGCCGTGCCGCTTTTTTGCTCGACTTGGCGGGGGCACTGCCGTGCCCCCAGATATTTAAGATATGAGACATTGGCACTTCGTCGTCGTTATGTACATACTACAAACACCCCTGTGTTTTCATCGGACGTTTAAAGCAGGATCGTAATATGTCCCTTTTAGGCGCAAATTATACAGAAACGGCATAAGGCGAAGGCACGGCATAGGCGTGGCGCAAGAGTACAACAGATAAAAGCCCCTTATTTCTTCTAATTTGCCCCTTAGGCGCCGAAGGAGTACTAAAGCCAGTAGGCATTTGCCTTAGTTTAAACTATAATGAGCCTGCTAAATTACTACTGCAATAATTTATAATTAAAAATTTTGTACAGCCGACTTCAATATTAGTTATTTAAGAATAACTCAATAACCATTGGTCTGACCTTATCAAATTGATATGGGACCACACGAGAACTATCAGCTTTCATATAAAAAAAGAATCATCGAAATCGGTACCCCCAGTACAAAGTTATGAGGTAACACACATAAAAGAAAAAAAACATACACTCGAATTGAGTACCGTCTCCTTTCTGGAAGTCGGCAGAAAATTTAATATTTTCTCGCATTTTGAGACGACGCGACGGTGCAAAAACTATAGACATTATAACATGTGCGCAAATAGCAGGCTATGTTGGCCTTTGATTTGCAAACACAGTTGTATTTGTGTTACTGAGATTTCTAAATAACTTTATTATTTACCGGCGACCCGACCCTGGATATGATCTATTGATGTGGCGTTGTTTAGAGTTAAGATAATCAAAGACCATTTATTTTACCAATGTATTGTTTTGCAAAAAAAACTTTAATTTTTTTAAATTAAATTTTCGGATGGATTATAGCCTAGATCCCACATGGCATTGCTCTCTATCTGTTCGTAAAGTTTCGTCACAATCTGTCAATTTTTTTATAGGATAAGGGTGACAAAAGAGCACACAGTTCACCTGATGGTAAGTAGATGCTGTGGCCCATACACATCTAAATTTATCCTCGATTAAGAATCAAAATGAAGATGCGTTGTCACCCGTGAGGACTAAGATGGAATGCCTCTTTTCCAGTAAAAAGGGTCACCGGTTCTCTACACTCACCATACGAAACACAGCAGTGTTATGCTGCTATTTTACGCTGGTATTCTGTGAGAGCGTGGTCCTACCCCGGTCGAGCCGACCCATTCGTGCTACAACTATACTACTAATATAGCTGCAGCATGGCTCTACCACGTAACTATTTTTAAAATGGTCATTTATGTTTTAATAACATGCAAATAACTCTCTGAGGTTTCAGAGGAGGAGGATTTCAATATTACAGACGGACAATTCAAGTTTATTCATATGTGTAGATTATTATCTATTGACTGAATGCTTGTGCTGTAAGGTCGTGTTGATATTTTTAGTATTTTTATGCCGCATTCGACACGTTTACAGTTACATAATCAGTTGTGTGCTTATCAATGTCGAATTTGATAACTTGTGTATGTTATCCGACTTTAATAGTCCAGTTGTAGATATGGGCTTGTCCCATAGTGGAAAATTGCTGCTATCGCCACGCTTCCACGTTTATGCAACTTATATCATATTTTTGGTGATAAGAATAGTTGTCATCCAACATTAAATATTCGTCATGAAATCCGATGAGAAGCGTACACAATACTGTACAGGCAGTAAGTAGCATGATATGAGGAAAGTTTGATCAAGAATACTACTCGTCTAGCAGGGATTATGCAACCACCTTATTTATTACCTTCCAACATATCACCATCTTGAGATAATAGGATTTGGAAACCGGTCTTGTTTTCCCTGAATTATCTTTATGTATGTATATTCATCATTAAATCCCATGAGAGGCGTATACAATACAGGTCGAAGCAGTATAATGATGAAATATTGACCTGTAATACGAACTCAAAATCTGGTAGTTATTCAATTACCAGAGACTAAAAAAGTTAAAGTTGCAGTCTATATATACGTCCCACAGCTGGGCACAGGCCTCCTCTCATTTATGAGAGGGTGTTAAGGCAGATAAACATCCGCCACGTTGCCCCAATGCGCGTTGGCGAACTTTAAATGCCTTCGATTTTTTTTTCTTATTTCTTATTTCACCGCTGAACACGTGGTAAATCAGCACTTAAAATTGCAATTAACAATTTCATTGGTGCTGGCGGGGATCGAACCTGGGTTGCTCGCGTACTGTGAAATTTACATCGAGCGCTTAACTCCTGATATACCACGGCTCTTTCACCAGGGACTATGCAACAGTTTATTTATTACCTTCAAACATAGCACGATTTTGAGATAATAGGTTTTAGAAAGCGGTCTTGTTTTTACATTTCATTATCTTTATGTTCGTGATTTTTTAAGATTCTGTGAAGATATTTCCGCCGCAAATAGCAGTGTAAGAATCTTTAGAAGTAAAAAAAGTACGTTACCTCCACACTAGGATTTTCTCCTGTATCGTGGGGGCAGTTTACATACACAAATTTCACAAGGACAGACATACAAACCCGGAATTTTTTTTGTAGGACATAAAAATATTTGTACGGTGCGGGACTCAAACCCGCGGCCCTTTGCGCTGCAACTAATTGCGCAGCCACTAGAATAGAACAAAATAGAATAATTTTTATTCAATATAGATTATTACATAATACTTATTGAAAATCATTTTTTATTTACCACTGGTTCGGAAAATACCTCTGTCCTGGGAAGAACCAGCAAGAAATCCGGCGGGACTTTTTTAAACATATTTCACTTTAGAATAATTTTTGTACCATTTTTGCACGGCGGCGATCACCTCATTTTCAGGGGTTATTTTCATTTACGTATTCTTTGATATTATAATAACCCTTTTGTACAATTTTTCTTTAATAAAACTTTTAAGCTTGTTTATTGATAAATTTTGTACATTTGCCTGCGACTGCGACTGCGCCATGGAGCCGTGGTGACAAGTGACAAGTGGGAACGCATCCGTGACTGTGTTTAAAGTTGGTTACCTTAACCACCTATCATCAGGAGAACTATTAGCATGCTTGTCACTTTAATATTTAAATATAACAATGCTTGCATCGTATACATCGTGTATTACCTAACATTATTGAGGGATTATTTTTCATGACTGCTTTACAGAGTTCAGTAACGCTCCTACTAGTGACATCATTGCGGTATTGTGCGGTGCACTGAATTCGCTGATAATTTTAGATAGGAAGATAGAGAGCGATTAGATAACGTTGTTTGTCGACGCGGTCGTGTAACCGAGAATGTAAATTTGGAAATATTTGCGCTTGCAACATTTCATGTTCAGTCGTATCCGCGAATCTCTTTAGCAATCAGCCTGTTGCCAAATTATTTTAATTTTAAATTAAGTTAATAATCTTAAATTTAATTTATAATTAGTCTCTACAGCTTACATTTTACGTATATGCATATGCTTATGGTCAGCTCTTTAACAATATTAAGAAATTGTATCTGTTCTATTATGTACATCCATTTGCAATCAACACTAACCACTTGATAAGCTAATATTGCTTATTTAAATTAAACACCTTTTCCTCAGTCATTTTACACATTCCGCTGTTGAACATAGGCCTCCGTGCTAGGATACGATTTTTGGCGCTATAGTCATGTTATTAACCAATTCCATATATATTCTGTATCAAATAGCAGAACGGCGAAACAACAACATTGCGCACTCCCACAAAATGTGTGTTAATCTGTGTGAAAAAAAAACAATTCCATATTTTATAGATTAAAATAACTCAAATGGAGTTTTGGCGGGAACTTGACCGCTGGCGGATCGTTGCTCTTGTTTTATTGTTTAAATAATGGTTTGAAAAGTGATTAAACTTTATATTACGTGGTAGAGCCATACTGCAGCTACATTACTGGTATAGTTGTAGCACGAATGGGTCGGTTAGACCGGGGAAGGACCAATCTCTCACAGAATACCGGCATAAAATAGCAGCATAACGCTGCTGTTTCGTATGGTGAGTGTTGAGAACCTGAGACCCATTTTACTGGAAAAGAGGCATTCCTTCTTAGTCCTCACGGGTGACAACGTATCTGCATTTTGATTCGTAATCGAGGATAGATGTAGATGTCTATGGGCAACAGCAACCACTTATCATCAGGTGGACTGTGTGCTCGTTTGTCACCCTAATTCTATAATAAAAAAATATATGTTAAATGCTGCGCATGTGAACTAGTAATTACTATTATTTATTCTGTGCTATTAGTGAAACCACGGAATCCGATATGTGGTGGTGGACGAAACTTATCGCGCCACCTAGCGGCAGGGGCAGAACAACGTCTGTGAGGACAGCTCCGGGCCAGTTTCTTATAAAATTGTAGAGAATATAAATTCATATTGTATCGTTAGTTTGTTGATTTATCGTTGTACAGCTTATCAAAAATACTTGTACATTGATAAGGAAGTGATAAAATGCTTTCTGGTATAAAATTGATTTATTTCGTAATGTAAGCTATTTACAATTAACTTTGCATTTTTGTTGTAGAAATATCTGTATAATATCTGGAAAATAAATGATTCTTTGTTAATTCCGTGTTCTTATATCATTTATTCGATTGCGTTGAATCCGTTAAAGACAAAATAATATAATATTTGCTTGTTTGTTTGTTTTCTATGCGTTTCCTAAAACATTAATCCGATTGAAATTAAACTTTGGTGAGTTGTGAAGAGTTTGCGAATGTTTTTGACAAAAAACATCGATTGCAACGTAAAGCGAACACAGCTGGTTGTATAATTAACAACTAAGTGCTCCGCGTTTGTTATAATATATGTAGATCATAAATATGATGTTATGCAGTTATACTATCTATAATAATTCTGCAAATTAAAAACATCATTTGTACCTCTATCTATATTTGTCTCGCTTTATATGAAATTATGCAAAAGCAAAAATGGCAGTGATCAAGTCTGTTTCGTCTATCAAATGTTCTTTACTTGACGCCAAACCTCAGATATGGAGTTATTTATACCTCAAAGGATGATGTCAACAATAACTATTTTTGACGCGTTTATGTATTGCGAGTGAGTATATGCTAATGTCTTATTTATTGATTAAAATATAGACAACCGTATACATTACTCCCATAGAAATCTAGTTCTAAAGTAACTCTTCATTCGGGGCCAATTTCAAGAAAGCTTTTAATTTTTAGAATCAAGAGACGGGATTTTTTCCTTAAAATATATATTAAAAAGAATATACCATCTCTTTCCATATTGTTGATATATCTTTTTTTCAAATTCCGACTCATCTTACTTAAACTTATGCTTCATTATCTCTCTTTAAAGAATTACCTACTTACGTTTGTAATTATACTTGTGTACTGTACGTAATGTTGAGATTGTAGTTTGTTGACATGCATGTGAATACAGTGACGCAATTAGGTAAGTATTTAGGAAATTATCCCATACATAGATGTAATTATCGACAAACAGCTGGTCGCTATGTGTCATGGTGTCAACTTACAAACACTTATCCATAAATGTTATAAAAATAAGGTGGCTAATCGTTCTAGATTCTGTGGGACCTTCCCATTATAGCAATTGTAATCTCGCATTGTACTAATTTACAGTGGCGGTGTAAGAATACCCACTACCCCATATCATCCCGTGGGTGTCGTAAGAGGCGACAGAGGGAAACAAATCAGAAAATGGGCATCATCGTCTTCCTAATAACCACTAAAAATAAAGAACTGCGGTTGCCAACCCGCTTGCCAAGCGTGGCAACTATGGCAAATATCACCCCTAAGAGGCGATATATGTTTAGCTGTGGACTTTAATAGGCTGTATCGGGGAACGGTATTATACTAATTGATAAAATAGCTCTACAAAATGTATCCTGCGTTCAGCATGTCCCGCATTTGTTTACAAATCCTTCTATATTTAACGTTACATTGATGTAGATGTGGAAAAATACCATTTAAAGTTTAAACCTTATGTGTGTTTACCACTTATTGTCAAATTAAAACTTACAATCAATAGAAAGCTAATTATGTGAATGTAAAGCCGCGTCTCCGCCAAAGTTTTGTTACCAGTTGCTGTGTTGCCAACACGTGTTGGTAACAAATGTTTCTGTAATTACCTAGTGTTGGCAACAAAACTTATACAATGTCGGGAACTGTGTTTCCATTTTCGGCGGCAACATCAAAGGAATACGCTTGTTGCTAACATTAGTTCCATCGGTGGAGAGGCTTGTTGGAAACATTTGTCGGCAACATCGGAAACAAATGTTGGTAACTTTTGTTGAGTTGTAAACAGATGGAAACATAAATGTTATCAACATTTTTGGTGGATACGCGGCTTAAGACTGTCACGAAATTTGCGTCATTTCTACTGAAAGTTGTATAAACTTATTTTACATATTTCTTTTATAAATGAAAACTAACCGTCTTATTCTAATAGATACACATTTTTACAAGTTGGCATTGTTGGTTATGGTATTTCAAAAAGTTCATGAGACGATTGTGTGATTGTGATGATTCTTTTTATTTTGTTAGTTCACCACTTAGTACACTCATTTCTTTTGTCATGTTTTGAAATTATAAAATAGACCTTAAAGATAAAAGGCGTAAGGTAGGTAATTTTCTGGTCCTATCCTAAGAAATATATAATTTTAAGGCAAAAACTAGAATGTCCTCTAAATAATTACATTAAAAACTTCATCTCCTATTCACTCACCCTTAAGAGGCGTATTACAAAAAAACGCGAAATTACAAGGTTTCCTCGTTGAAATTTTATGTTTATCGTTCATTTCTTGAAATAACAATTACTTGGTAAAAATAGTTCGTTTACTCTCCTCAAATAAGCTCGGAATGGATTTTAGATAACTTATTTATTTAATCAGTAATAATCATTCTCCCGATGCATGTTTAGGCAAAAACTCTCGAAGACATGATTTGGGAGCTCTAATTTGTAGATTCTATTGAATATCGACCATCAAAAAAAATATTTTTATCTCCCAAATATCCTACACTTTAATAATAATGGAATACATTTTCGTTATATGCTTTTCACACTAGGAAAAAAAATTCGACATATTCCAAAAAACGACCAAAAAAGCTTCGATGCAAGCCTCTATATTTCCGAAGTTCTACATCACTTAGACGTAAAATTTATACCAAAATAATCATCAACATTTGCTTAAACTATGCTATTATTTTTACTTTTAAAATCGTTACTATTATATTATAATTAATTAAATAAAAGTACTATATATTTAACTGCGCCGGCCATCTGAGATCATTTACGCGCGAGCGCTTGCCGAGGGTGGACCTGCGTCAGTTTATTTCGGGCGCTGCATGGTTTCGATACTACTGTAGTGTGCGTCGATTGCTATCGTAGTGTGCGTCGATTGCCTGCATACTAGAACATTGTCAACTACGACCGCAATTTTTGATCGATCGGTTTAAAACTATTTTATATAGTTATAATTTAGATCACGTCTCTTCCATTAAACATGGTAGGGACAACGAGTCTGCAGCATGTGCACAATTGAGCAAACAAAAAAATATTATTATAGAAAAATGTGGTCTATTCATTGACCTAGATCATTGTTATTTGAGGGCTTCACCTAATGGTTTATACAGCAACGGTCTTATTGAAGTTAAATGTCCTATTTCAGCTTTCGGAATAGATTTTGATACGGCCTTTCGACAAAAAAAGTTAAAGGTTATAAATTCAGTGATTCAAGTGTAACATTAAATCAAAATAATGACTGGTTTTACCAAATCCAAGGCCAGCTTCATTTAGCAAATAAAAATGTCTGAATACTTGCCATAATATGTATTGGCCCAGATTAATGCAGTAAAAGTACTAAAAATTTACAAATACGACCAATTTTAGATTTTCAATATGTTACCCAAGTTACAAGCTTTTTATGAAAAGTGTGTACTGCCTGAAATTATCGAATCGAGAAAAGTTCAGTCAATGCCGTCGCAGCAAATATTTTTCTTATAAAAAATATAGTAATTGACTATAAGTACCGATTAAAAAAATATTAGTAACATTTGGTTGTTATATTTATTAAAACAGGTTGCAACCGTTTATTTATTTATACCACTATTCTACCGGTAGTAGACATAATCGATTATTAACATTCGATTACAGCGTAACAATTAAAATATTTATGTGTACTTATTTTGACACCAAATTTCATAAATAATGAATAATATATCAAAATGGTATATAATAATAAATTATATAATAATATAATAATAAATTAATAAGATAGCATTAAAATGACACACCAAAAAATATTCCATCCACTGAAGTCCATCCTAAGAAAACTTTGTATTATGGAAGATTAAGATCGTTTAATCGCCATACTCACAGTATTATAGTGCGAGTGAGTGAATAGATATGAAAGAAAGTATCGGTCGCGTAGTTTGCCGCCCGCTCGGTGCGTAAAATACCTAAATTTGCGAAACGCCGAAATGTAAGAGGGCTCTTAAGGGTGGAATTTTTTTTCTCCAAATGAATATAGGATCACACGAATGACAATCTACAATCAAGGTTAAGGGTGACAAAGGTCTCAAAGTCCACCTAATGATAAGTTGTGTTGTGACCATAAGTTACCCACATCTATTCACGGTTAACGCTAGGATTTCATGGAGCAATATTTACTCGTGCCTGCAGCGGCAGCAGAACCGCGACACGAGTAGAATACAAGAAATTCAGATATATGACTATTGACTATACTAAAATTCACAACGCAATTTATGCCCGCGGCGCATGCGGTTGTCTGCGTTGCACCGACGGGCAACTAGTCGAATAGCGCAGGCCTCGGTAATTGATGCGCTCTGCGGTCATAAGGCGAGGATTGGCATCAGTCCATCGCAAATAACCCACCTTGTGCCCACCCGGCTTACAATCATCTCCTGCTATGTTTCCGGGCGTTAACACCTACGCGGCGGGCAGTAATTCACACAACACTGCGGTCTCGTGAGCTATTAAATAAAATAACAGTTCCTCTGCCCCGCACCGGGTCGCGGGTAAATATCGCTCTGGTAGTTCCTAGCCTAACAATCAAACATAGTCATTCCTAATGACTAAGATTAAAGATGTGAATACCTTGGTACCGTCACAGAATAAGTAATAGTTAAAACCAGCAAAATTTTCTCATCACTCACCATACGAAGTGGCACTATTATACTGCTATTTTACGCTGGTAATCCGTGAGAACGTGGTTCTTTCATATTCGAGGTGACTTATTCGTGCTACAACTAATTTAGCTGCAGTGTGTGTCTGTATCAAGTGTTTTAATTAAAACTCAAACGTATACAATGTAAAGTTGCCTTACGATTCTTACACGTCTCAAATCTCCATTCACAACTACGTAGAATTATGCATTATCTTATTATCTCATCACATATTTATCAGCTCGTAGAAGTTAACTATCGAAATTCGGTCTCTCTCGGTCTCTCTCAAGGTTTTTGCCGGCAAATTGACGCTCGAAGTACCAGATGTCTCCTCGCCTTCGCACTCTAGACGCCGCGCCGCGCCGCTGAATTGATTACTAACCACGAGACACTATTTCAAACGATTGTTCGCACGGTTTAATGGCATTCATCACTTACGGCTTTTTGTGTTTGTAATATGTAATATTACAAACACAAAAAGTCGTAAGTGTTAAGCTTGTGTAATACTGACAATTATCGGAATAACGTTACATTATTGTAACCCCATATATGTCTTTAACTATCGTTAAACTCTCACTCACTCACATCAACTTTACATCGTTAGACATATAGAATTTTTATTTGTTTTTGCAATCTATTGTTATATAATTTCCATGTTATAAAATAGGCTCCAAAATTCACACACAGATAAATACAATGTTAATATCGTTTCAAATCTAAACAGGTCTAAAATGCAGCATATTTTGTGCTGTTTTATTACGCCGTTATTAAATATTTTTTAGAAATTTTGTGAAATGAGAATAGTGATTAGGATTACCACCTTTTAAAATAATTAAAAATTAATAATTTTGTACAACTGACTTTAATATAAATTATTAAGAATTACTCAAAAACTATTAGCACCAGCTTTCAAATAAAAAGAATCATCGAATTCAGTTCACCCTGAAAAAAGTTAGGAGGTAACACACATAAAAAAAAAGAGAAAAATAATTAAAAATTTTGTACAGCCGACTTCAATATAAGCGATTTCAATATAGGTTATTTAAGAATAACTCAATAACCATTGGTCTGACTTTGATCAAATTCACATGGGACCATACGAGAACTATCAGCTTTCATATAAAAAAAGAATCATCGAAATCGGTTCGCCCAGTACAAAGTTATGAGGTAACACACATAAAAAAAACATACAGTCGAATTGAGTACCGTTTCCTTTTTGGAAGTCGGCAGAAAAACATACGCTCGAATTCAGTACCATCTCCTTTTTGAAGTCGGTAGAAAATGTAGTAATAAAGTTAGTTTAAAATATTATCACAGCTAACAAACTTAAACAACACGCATTTACTGTATTGAAATTATTGAATTTACTGTATTTTCATCGGTTCCCAATACGTCTGCAAAATTTCAAATCATCATCATCATCATTACAGCCCTTCACAATTCCACGGCTGAACATAGGCCTCCACCAAGGAATGCCACAAAGCACTGTCCTGAGCCACCTGCGTCCATCGACTTCCTGCATGTCTTACCAGGTCGTCACTCCATCTAGTGGGGGGGTGGGGGGGTCGCCCTACACTTCGTCTACCGGTACGGGGCTGCCACTCGAGAACCTTTCTTCCCCATCGGTTGTCGGTTCTTCGAGCTATATGGCCTGCCTATTGCCAGTTGCCAATTCAGCTTACTAATGCGTTGGGCTATGTCGGTCACTGTGGTTCTACTGCGGATATCCTCATTTCTAAGTTTATCACGCAGTGAATCTCCGAGCATAGCCCTCTCCACAGCTCGCTGAGCGACTTTGAGCGTCCTCATACGGCCAGCAGTGACGGACCACGTCTCAGATCCATAAGTCATCACTGGCAATACGCATTGGTTGTCCAATCTCGTTTTCAGGTTTTGAGGTATACCTGACGAGAAAATGTGTCGTAGTTTCCCGAACGCTGCCCAGCCGAGTTGAATCCGTCGATTGACCTCTCGGTCGAAGTTGGACTTACCTAGTCGGACTATTTGTTCCAGGTAAACATACTCGTCATCAACTTCGAACTTCGTGCTCCCAACAACTACCGGCATAGGTGTGACATGGACATTAAACATGATCTTTATTTTGTCCATATTCATCTTACGACCTATCCGTTGGGAGACACTATAGAGGTTATTGAGCATAGTGCTTAGGTCTTCCAGCGATTCTGCCATAAGAACGATTTCGTCGACAAATCGAAGGTGAGTGATGTTTTCGCCATTGTTGTTGATACCGTATCCTTTGCAGTCCAGTAGCTTGAAAACGTCTTGCAATGCAGCGGTGAAGAGTTTCGGGGGTCACCCTGTCATCACCCTGTCTTACACCTCTCTGCAGTTGGATAGGTTTTGTACTCTGGTTCTGTACTCGAATAGCCATCGTAGCCCTACTGTACGTACACTTCAGCATTTCAATATACCGACAGTCCACTTGGCACCGCTGAAGGGACTGCAACACCGCCCAAATTTCGACGGAATCAAAGGATTTCTCATAGTCCACATACGCAAGGCAAAGTGGCAGATTGTACTCTTCGGTCTTCTGTACAATTTGCCGAAGGGTATGTATGTGGTCTATGGTGCTAAAGACTTTTAGGAAACCGGCTTGTTCGGGAGGCTGGAAGTCGTCGAGTCTGCGTGCGAAACGATTCGTAATGACTCTCGAAAACAGCACGTAGACGGGGCTCAGAAGGGAAATCGGTCTGTAGTTCTTCAAGAAAGCGTTGTCGCCTTTCTGGATAACAAGACCACCGCACTTCTGCCCCACGCCTCCAAAGTAGTGCCACCACGGAAGATGGAATTAAAGAGCTTGCGAAGGACTTTAAGTACCAGTTTTCCACCCGCTTTAAGAAGCTCCACTGTAATTCCATCCTCGCCCGGGGACTTGTCTTTTTTAAGGTGCTGGAGAGCCATTCTAATCTCGCTCAAACTGACGTTCGGGATATCATCGGAATAGTATCGGATAAGACTTGTTCTTGGATCGCTACTCACACTTGCGTGTGGCTCCAGCGATCACCTATACAACTGCCCATAGAACCTCTCAGTCTCTGTTAAAATTTCAAGTGTCCCGGAGGCGGTGCTGCCACATTCGGTCTTCAGCTTTGACGGTTGGCTCTTTCTGGCAGACAGATCTCTGTTAATCGGTCTGTAGTTCTTCAAGAGAGTGTTGTCGCCTTTCTGGATAACAAGACCACCGCACTTCTCAACGCTTCCGGAGTAGTGCAACCATGGACAATTTCAAATTCACAATTTGAAATAATTCGGATGAATGGAAGTGGGTAAAAACAAAATTACAAAATTTCATTACATTCATACTTACAAAGGTACATCATACAGGTCAAACTAATATAAAGCGTATAAAAACTCAAACAACGCGCATTGAACATGAGCCGTGATGTGATCCTAGTGAGAATACTAGTTCATAGTCATAAAATTATTAAACTGTCATTAGATCCTGCAAAATTTCAATTATTCAGTAGTGCGAAAGAAAACTGAATTGAAAATTCCATTACATAAGTCAAGCTAATTAAAGCGCGATAAAAAGAGTAGGGCTTAGTATTGAAATAATAATATCTTCGGAAAAAAATTATTTTAGTAGTTTACCACTTAGTACACACATTTCTTTTGTCATGTTTTGAAATTATAAAAAAGATCTTAAAAATAAAATGCGTAAGGTAGGTAATTTTCTGGTCATATCCTAAGGCATACACAATCCTAAGGCAAAAACTAAATGTCCTCTAAATAATTACATTAAAAACTTCATCTCCTATACACTCACCCTTAGGGGTGGTAATTTTTTTTTCCAAATGTATATAAGACCACACTTGAATTATAGTTTATATCCTATAAAGAAAACTAATAATTAGACAATATAATCGAATTGTAAACTTCCTTTTTTAAGTCGATTAAAATGGGACATAATCATCTAAATCGTTTGACGTGTCATCAAATCTTTACGAAATTTATAAGGGACAAAACGTTAGGTAAGGGTGTACGTGGTAGAGCCATGCTGCAGCTATATTACTGGTATAGTTGTAGCACGAATGGGTCCGCTCGACCGGGGAAGGGCCACGTTCTCACAGCATACCAGCGTAAAATATCAGCTTAATATTGCTGTGTTTCGTATGGTGAGTGTAGAGAATCTGAGACCCATTTTACTGGAAAAGAGGCATTCCTTCTTAGTCCTCACGGGTGACAACGCATCTGCATTTTGATTCGCAAACGAGGATAGATGTAGATGTCTATGGGCCACAGCAACCACTTACCATCAGGTGGACTGTGTGCTCATTTGTCACTCTAACCTATAAAAAAACACTATTTCTAAAAAAATTAAAATACGAACATGATAAAAAACTATTCCGATGACTTTAGAACCTCCTCCTTTTTGTAGTTTGTCAATAAAGTATAATTTATTTTTAAAAAGAGAATGCTATTGGTAGCAACTATAGTTGTTAATGAAACGCCCCCAAAATTATATTTGTAACTATTTTTGTGTACTATTAAAGAAAGAACAAGAACAATACTAGGTAGTGCATAACCATATTTTCTTTAGCATAACTAGTATTCCCGTTAAGAGGATTGTGAAGCTGTAAATTTTCATACAAAAAGCGATAACGTTTTCCCCCCCGTAAATATGGTCCAATTTTAATAATTTTTGGAAATGTTGTAGATATGACAAAAAACTAGGCCCGTACGTTTTTATTTTAAAGAAATATTGTATACAGTATAAGTTGTTAGCATCTAAATATCTATATTTTTGACTTAAAAACTTCCTCGAGCGTTTTTATTTTTTTTTTAATTAAGATACACTGATTACTAAAAAAGTAAAACGTACAGGCGTAGATTAAAGTGTACTGAATCGAATAAGACCAAAATTGTCTTATTTTGTAAAGTTTTAGGGGGGTAAAAACGTTATCGCCGGAAACAATATTTCAAAAAGAAAATGTAGGCAATTGCCTTCAAGACTTGCAACTCTCTCTATCGCACGATACGGGTCGGGGGGCAGGGGCATATTATAGTGATGTTAGGGGTGGTGGGGTGTGAATACCAGTATTTTACGATTATGTTGTAAAAATAAAAGTTATATTTGTAAAATGAGCCGTGGTAGCTCAGATGGTTAGCGCTCGCTATGAGTTTCACAGTAGGTACGCAAGAAACCCGGGTTCGATCCCCGCCGGCACCAATGAAATTGTTAATTGCAATTTTAAGTGCTGATTTACCACGTGCTCAGCGGTGAAGGAAAACATCGAGAGGAAACCTGCATGTCTGACAAATAAAAAAAATATATTTCGAAGACATGTGAAATTCGCCAACACGCAATGGGGCAGCGCGACGGACCTTTCCTTGCCCTAAAACCCTCTCAGAAATGAGAGGAGGCCTGTGCCCAGCATTGGGACATGTATATAGGCTGTAACTTTTAGAGGTGTTATCGATATTATTATCGCCTAGGGAGGAGAAAATAATATCGATAACCTAGAAAGACAATACCACTCATGAAAAAGTTAATGTCTGTGATTATTCAGTGTTTATCGATTATTTAGTTATTAATTTAGTTTTTATTGAATAAGGACATTAAATTAAAAATATTTATAGTTTACAATAAAGTGGGTAGGCAAATAAATAAAAAGTAACAACTTGAAGAAATTATTATTGTTTATTATTACATATTACTTAATTACACTCTTTCTCGAACTGCCATTTCTCTAGGAATCGAGGGTCAATCATTTCTAGTAGGTAATAAACATTAAAAATTAAATGAGTAAAGTCTTGGCTGCATTTTTGTTGCCCAAAAGTGATCATGGTTTATTAAATTAAGTACGAAAACATGAAAAAGTTGTGTCCATACTACGAAAAAACTAAATTGCCTACCAGTGATATGTAATTATCCCTGGACCTGATAATAGTAATCATGGTTTCTTTTTTCTTTTTGTCCTTCTCGTATCAAACAAAATTTGATCTGTTTTTAGTTATGGCATCCAAATGTAGCATATTAGAATCAGAAATAAGACATTTTCATTTAGAGAATCATGTCTAATAAACCCATCGGGAGTTGTCCCTAAATAATAATCTTCGGTATCAGTTCAGTTCAATAAACAGTCCACACTCCCAAACTTTTAGATTATGTTTCCTAATCTTGATTCCTTGCAGAATATTAAATTAATTAATAATATTTTTTTTATTTGCTAAATGATTTATTTCTACAATTCTTCGCCCATACAACTTATCTGACTCAATCTTGACTAACTCTGGTTCAATAATTAGCTCGACAGTCGAAGACGTGTGATGTATTATATATATATACATCGTCTTTGCACATTACTGTCTGGTAATTATTTGTCTATCTCGGAGTCACTGAAAAATAAATAGAAGCATAATAGTTTAAATTATATTTTATTGCTAACTAATGCATGCGAAGTCGTGGGTGAAAAGCTTGTTTACCTATATAATTTGGTTCATCGTTTAAATTTCTGTGAGAGCGTAGTCGTTCCCCGGTCGAGCCGACCCACTCGTGCTACAACTATACTACTAATATAGCTGCAGCATGGCTATACCACGTATAGAAATTTTACTAATCAAATCTTTCTATCTCGAAAATTTTAGCATTTTCCTTTGATTCATCGGAATTCCACAGTAACAGTTATACGAACAACTTCTTCTAACGGACTAATATTATTACTGGACAAGTGGTAAAATTAAAAATTTTGTACAACCGATTTCAATAAAACTCAATTATACAACATAATATATGTAATGGTTGAAATGATTTCCATAAAATTTGGATGAAACCAACTGTGAACAAGAAAATAATAGGTAAGTATTCAAAATCAGTCCGGAGAAATCGGTGAACATATAACAACATATAAAAATAAAACAAATATACATACAGCCGAATATAGAACCCCCTCCGTTTTTGTAGTCAAATCAACATCAGCTATCCCATACTTCTATATTTTGTGGAATAAATTTCGGTCTATCTCCTACCAGTCAACAAATGTACATACAATAAGTAAGTAAAAAAAGTAAGGTGGTAAGGTACGCGATCAAAGTAAGTATAATTTATTATAAGTAAGTAAGTAAGTAAGTACCTACGCCTACTTACCTGTTGCCCGTCCTTTCGATTTACGAACCAAATTGCATATTTTTAGTTTTGTCTCTAATCTTTCTCTTCTATTCTAAAATGTTTAAAATTATTTTAGTTGATTGAATGTAATACACATCTTATAATCACTCACATAGTATATAGGTAGATACTTACATAAAAAAATAACAGCCCACTTCTATAAGTTATATGTAGTAAGTCCCCACGTCTACATAGACTATGCAATGTAATAAAATTGCAAAGTAACACAAACAAATTCATTATGTAACTTGTCGTAAATGTACGCAAATATAGGCTATGAATGAATAAACGCTCCTCCTGCTGGTATCGTAGTGTGCGTTGTGTTGAGCCCGGCGGGAGGCAGAGGCAGAGCGTGCGTTATGAAACAGATAGCATTTTTGAAAATACCTACTCGCGTCGCGTATCGGCACTTCACAATCCTCTTAACCACTAGAATTAAAATGCTTGTGTACGAAGTGGTGCACAATAGTAGTCGAATGCTGGATTCAAACTTAGACGTATAAAATCATACTATCTTATTACAAAACGTGGTTTATTAATGGTCTAGGATTTAAACAGTTTAACAGAGTACTGTGTGGTTTGAGGAAAATGTTTATAAACAACTTCATAAAAAGGAGGAGGTACTCAATTCGACTGTATTTTTTGTGTGTTACCTCAGAACTTTTTTCTAGATGAACCGATTTTGATGATTCTTTTTTTTTATTTTTATTTGGTGCTTCTTATGTGGTCCCATATAAATTTGATCAAGATCTGACGACTTAGTAGTTTTTGAGTTATACTTAATAATGCGTATTTAATTGACTACGACTACAATTCTCATTTTATTTACATTGAAGTCGGTTGTACAACATTTTTAATTTTACCACATGTTTTATTATAGAAGATACTTAGGCGCGGCGACAATCTTCCCGAAAGTAGATTTTCTGTCAAATTCCATATTACACATTTTCTACGGGACTTTTTTTATTGAAACAGACTAGTTTAAACCTTTATACGCCATGATCGAATAACTACTTTTCAAATTATTTCAAATGTTACTATTAGATACACATTTTTGTGTCTCAACGCAATGACGGCGATATTATATCAGTTCAGTTTAAGTTCAAACTCAGGATCATCTACTTAGTTAATAGTCGTTCAGCCCCGTCAGTTTCGATCACACGGTAGTTACGGAATAATTTTTAAAGCGCAAACTGTTCGCCTTTACGTCGGCGCTCAAACTATGCGAAGATTCTGGAACATTCGCTTCTCTTTTGTTTTTTCATCTGTTAGACCACAGCTTTTCTAATGTTCCTCTCAATTACTCCCGGTCGCTGACCCGAGCTGTAATTGTAGTTGTTGACAATAGACAAGACTGCAGTCTATATTTGTCATAGTTACTTTAAAACAAACAGCGTTGTTAAGTGTAACGTATTTAGTTAGGTACATACTTAGAATAATAATTCTAAGGGTACATATATATTAAATAATATAGTGGTGTAGTAATATAATATTATATTTTCTAATTTAATAAGCATTTCACACCACCTGTTTCAAAAACATCCATTCTTAAACTTCATTGAAAAATTGATCAAGTCATCTTGATAAATTTTTCATTGGCGAGTTTGAATATCTTTTGTTGACAAAAATATAGCTGTCAGGTTATATATATCGGTCCGGGGTAGGTCCACGCTCACAAAATACCAGTTTAAAATTTCGTATGGTGAATGTAGAGAACTGGATACAATTTTTACTGGAAACGAGGCATTACATCTATAACCATCGGATATACTGTGTGCTCGTTTGTCACCCATATTCTATTAAAAAAAATGAAATTGGCATCATACAATCACTTATATATATACCTATCCAGGATTAGGAATCAAAATGAAGAATCGTTAAATAATAATATTAATAAATAATAACAAAAATGATTAATTTATTTTATGTTATATTTATTAATTCATTCATATAACATAAAATATGTGATTTAGACTTCAAGTAAATTTCTTGTTGTTTCGTGCGTTTGCGCCTCACATCATAATTTTATGGTCTGATGTATGCGCTGATGTAGCTTGGAGATAGCGTCGTCACTAACCTTTTCAACAATAAAACATTTATTGCTGGTTCGAGTAAAGCTTCGGCATTCAACACA
The DNA here is from genome assembly GCA_033319125.1 of Parnassius glacialis. Lineage (NCBI taxonomy): Eukaryota > Metazoa > Arthropoda > Insecta > Lepidoptera > Papilionidae > Parnassius > Parnassius glacialis. Next base: position 10,570,203 of record JAVANC010000011.1, on the reverse strand, counting down.
ACTAATTGTTAACAACAACCTTTCGTGTTCATTAGCTCTATAACTGTCGAATTTGACATTCTCTATATGACTGCGAAAGAAAGGTAAGGCGAAGGGTACCTACACGAGAAAAAAGGAATTGGAACGTATTTTAGTTCATAGTACTTGCACCTACTAAATGGGGTGCAATTAACAAGTACGCCATTTAGTTGTTGCTTTTTGCACATGAGTCAGGTTTTAAGTTTGTGTCCTCTCTCGGATCATTAAACTGTGGTGCTGGCCATAACTCATAAAACCGATAACCGATGGGTAAGAAAGGATTTCGGCCCTCGTACCGTTAAGAGAAGAGTAGGGCGCCCCTACTACAGAGTAGAATAATTTTTATTCAACATAAATTACAAGTAACACTTTTATACCTATACCACTGGTTGTGAAAAACACGCGGTCACCTCTTTCCATTATTGTCATGTATTTTCATAAAGCTTTTTGTTTACTTTAAAACTTTTTTGGGTTTGATAGATTAACCCTGCATAATTTCTGAGAGTTTGTTATAAACCCGTAATATTGCCCTTTGAAGGAATTACTGAGCATGTTCCCAGTTTTTACAGAATGTTCATCACTATTCATTACACTACCGGACGGCGTTTAGACCTTGCAAACGTATTCCCCTCTTTCCTCCTTGAATAAAGACACTAGAGTAAATATAATAATTACGGTATAATCTATATGTATATATTATATAATTACGGTAACTGTCATGTTCTTATGTCTGTTTCTCTCCATAAGTCAATTATTTTAAAAACTAGCAACCTTTTAAAATTGCTAAAACTGGCCAGTTATTCCACAGCTTTAGACATCCAGCAAACAAATATAAAAATTATAGCAAAACATACAACCATGGCCATAAACTTTCTCATATTGTTCTAGAAAAAATATATTAAAATCGGCCCAGTTTTGGAGCAGGAAACAGGGATATACGATAAGTATAATTAGACCGAGCTGCAGTTTTGTTACTTTTAAAGAACATCGCAAAAGTAATATATCTTTTTTTTATAGGATAGGGTGACAAACGAGCACATAGTTCACCTGATGGTAAGTGGTTGCTGTGACCCATAGACAACCACATCTATCCTCGATTGCGAATCAAATGCAGATGCGTTGTCACCCGTGAGGACTAAGATGGAATGCCTCTTTTCCAGTAAAGGGTCTCCGGTTCTTTACACTCACCGTACGAAACACAGCAGTGTTAAGTTGCTATTTTACGCTGGTATTCTGTGAGAGCGTGGTCCTTCCCCGGTCGAGCCGATCCATTCGTGCTACAACTATACTACTAATATAGCTGCAGCATGGCTATACCACGTATAAAATCTGTTTAATACCTTTCCTTTTAATTTATAACATTGGAAAATTTTCGAGTAGTTCTGCGTTTAATATGTGTTAATCCATGAGGAAGAATCAGTTCTCACGGGTGACATGTAGTGTAACTTTCTTCGTTCAAGTTTGTCAGCAGATGTCCTTATAAAGTGAACGCTTACTATAATGAGGACTGATGAGTTTGTAGGATATTGCAATGTCATCAAAAGCGACGTTATTCCTAGAGTAGCGGCGTCGTCAAGGCCGTCCTAATTATCAAGTGTACTACACAAGCCAAGTGTTAAATATATATACATAGTCGTGACTAATAATCGCTTATGTCGCAACGTGACTCCTTAACAGGCTATATGAGCGAGAGTTGTATAGTGTTATGTCTATAAAATATATGCTGAGTTTTTAAGAACTGTTTTAATCGATTTGTATTGTTGCTGGGCATTTACAAGTTTTAGCTGTCTTGTATTCATGTGAAGTGTGGCCGGGATTTTGTTCATAGGGCTGTTACGGTGATTTGTAGATCCGCCCCGGCTTCGCCTGGGTAAGATTAATGCGGCGAAATATAGATTATAATAATCATCAAAAAACATTTGAAAATTCATAATTTTTTCAAATTCTCTAATAAATTCTCCAAGATTTCGGATATAATATAGAATAGCCTAGATAACTTCTGGTATTGCTCTCATCTGTTTAATATTTAAAAGTTTATCCATTCCGAAGATTAGCCCGGACACACAGATGGGTTATTCACGTTTAATAGCATGAAAATTACACCTCATATTTTCTATAATCTGAGTACATTTTGTGCATGTGCTAGTTGCATATGTGTGTATATAACACGTTATAAATAACCTAGTCATGTTTACGGATACAACCAGAGGAGTACCTAAATAACATTCCAACATTTGTGTAAGAAGATGTGGTTGCACTAGCAATCCACTGGATCCAAGGATCATCGCTCACCTCTTTAGCACTGAGTCAGCAAAGTCAACAGTCCGTTTTGTCCGGTTTGAAGGACCAGAAGACACAATTGTGCTAAGGCGGTATTTAGAATATTTGTTGATTTTTTTGCATACATTTTTACTTTCATGTGCTGTGTTTGCGTTAGTTTTATTTTTATTCCAGTACAGTATTGTTTATTTTTAGGAGTTTAGTTGATTAATAAAATTGATATATTTTTGTGCAAGTATCTGGTATCCGGGAAAAAATTATTTGATTCAAAGGTAAACAAATAATGAAATGGGCGGCAGTGTCTTCCCAATGAAAATCAAAAACCTGCGATTGCCAACACGCTTGCTAAGTGTAGCAATTTGCAATCCATGGGGCAGGCATATATTTAGCGGCGAACTTTTGATAGGCTGTAACGACAGTGGCATACAATAATACTATGTCCTTTTAACGATTTATATTTCAGACTTACATAAAGCACCACTAATAAGTTGCACTGAGTTACCATTATGCTAAAAAATCCTTTTCTACGATCAATACTCTTCTTTAAAAATGCCTCAAGTAAAATTTTTAAATTGCCTTGTTTTGTAGATTTTCTATAAAGGTTTCATTGTTTTTGCTTTGCCAAAGCATGATTGGGGAAAGTGTTATCGCCTGATAACTACTGTTTGAAAGGGAAAGTGGGTTGAATTAGATACGCTCGCAAATTATCACTGCCTTCGAACAACAATGAGCTTGTTTACCTGTTGCTAATGAGTTGTTTTAAAAATGAGAGTACTATTAAATAACATCTGTGTGTAGATAATGGAAAATAACGTTTTTTTTATTGTTGCAGGTAAATGGAGCTCAAGTCATTCGACCAGGACCAAACGGTTTGCTTTTTAAGTTTTGTCAGTTTTTAAAAGTGTGCCTTTTTAGCTTGTATCTATCTACGACTCTGATCAAACGGCAATTATAGCATTGTGAAACATTTTCTTCTTTTAAATGTAGTTAATATACACCAATTTATTTTATTAATTTTTATATATTTAATGTTTTAATGAATTTCCACTAAGATAGCTGATTGTATATAATAACTGATAATATGTTGCCGTAGCGTATTTTGTCTGCAAAATTTTTAACAGTGGTAGATCCACACGGCAGCTTTTGCTGTCGCACGAATGGGCCGGCTCGAACCGGGGTGGTACCACGACCTCACAGAATACCTGCGTGAAGTAGAGGTTTACCTCTGCGTTTCGCTTGGTTAGTGGTGGCCGGAGGCCCTTTTTACTGGAAATGAGGCATTCCATCCTAGTCCTCACGGGTGACAACGCATCTAAATTTTGATTTGTAATAGAGGATAGATGCAGATGTCTATGGGCCGCAGCAACCACTTACCATCAGGTGGACTGTGTGCTCGTTTGTCACCCTTATCCTATAAAAAAAATCTTCAACATTACCAATTAAATCTCCCGTATAGTGTATATCTATGGTCAACCGGAGAGAGACCGGGACGTTTCTCTAGCCTATGTAACATTTTTTTTTATAGAATAAGAGTGACAAACGAGCACACAGTCCACCTGATGGTAAGTGGTTGCTGTGGCCCATAGACATCTACGGTTATTCTCGATTAAGTATAAAAATGTAGATGCGTTAACATGCCTGAGGACTAGGATGGAATGCCTCGTTTCCAGTAAAAAGGGTCTCCGGTTCTCTACACTCACCATACAAAACAAGAGCAAGCTGCTGTTTCACGCTGGTATTCTGTGAGAGCGTGGTCCTGCCTCGGCCGAGCCGACCCATTCGTGCTACAACCATGATACCCTACCGTATACTTAATTACTAAATATAATATTGTACACGATACATCAATATGAGATCACAACTCCCGACAGCACTTTGAACATACACCTTGCGTTATTTTTAGCATGGATATCTCTCGGCTCGTGCGTAGCACAACGAAACCAATTGTCCAATATACGCTTTTCTATCGTGTCGTGATACATGAAGACGGAGTTTCTAATCGTCTTTATCCTCATTAGCGTGTTCATTAGACTCCGAGTGCTATGCAGCCGTAGTTAAAAAGCGCTACTCTGGTTATCTTAAAGCGCTTTTTGCTTATGTTCATTTCATGCCAGCTATCAAGCGTGCCATGCATCCGGCTTATTATGTCAGTTCGACTGATAAGCGATGCACATAGAACACGACGGGTATGAGCTAGAAACGGGCGGTTTTATTATCGAAAACAGTTGTAAAACTTGAACTATCATCCGCACCTTGACGAATCTGCCCATTGAATTGTTGTAATTTGTATGTCTTTATAAGGCAAGGAATGGTGAAGACTACTAAGTGCCTTTAAACAAGGCTCAATATAAAGTAAATAGTGTCATGTGAAACAAGTGAACGTAGAACTAGAAGTGTGGCTTTCTGCCAAATTTGTTTTTCATATTTAATAATGCACTTAGAGATAGAAACAATATTGATATCCCTTGGTTTAATTCCCCACATATTGCTAGACCGTGGACATTTCTTTGACCTAAGAACCCCTCCCAGAAGTGAGAAGAGGCACATTGAGTGCCCAGGAGTAGGACGTATATAGGTTGTATAATTACTTAAATTTTTTGCCTGATCTCTCGTCGGTCGTGTCGAAATACTGTCCCATCCGACTATGAGAGTGAAGGAATAGAGAGAGAGCACCTGTGTTTGCACATAAATTCGGTGAATTTAATCTTGTTCAGCGCTGATGGCTAGTCATGGCTAGTTCCGTGACCGAAAAAATCCGAAAAAAATCGATCTGGAGGACATCATTATTATTATTTTCAAAATTAAAAGAGGCTTTGCAGTTTGATAATTTCGACAGTTTTCAAGAAATTTCCTTATTTTTATCAACTAGGTACTTTTAAGCAGTATTTATTATGGTGATATAAATTAGTCATTTGTTTTACAAAAGAGTATAGTCCACGGGCTCACATATAAGGGATTTCAGTGATTAATAACAGGCTGAAAGTTTATACACAGCTTCGTTTTGACGAGACACCCAACTTTTATCATTGGACCAAATTCTGATAGTGGGAGGAAAAAGCGCGATAGGGAGCGGAACACGTCGATTTGATGAGTGTCCCAAATTAAATAATAACAGTTTTTAAAAATCAATACTTCGATAAAATACGATGGAAAACTGAGAAAAACTTGTGGCATACAAAATGAATGGTACTTTCGAGTGACCCCTAGCTCTAACATGTCAGAATGGTGACTTGAAAAAATTTATTAATAGCAAGCTGATTTTTGTATTGGGCCTTGTAAAATATATATTTTTTATAAAAAATGCATCGGCATACTTTATTATATTATATTATGCTATATTATGCAACGGCATAATTTGTTGGAAATTTTTTTGAGACCTACACTCGAAAGTTGTCAAGATTATGTTAATCTTTTTTTGATTAATAACAACTTCTTTTTTAATTTTTTCTGTTAAGAATCAAACGCATAACACCATGAAACTATTGGCATACAAAAAAAATGGAAGCGTTTAATTACAAATGAATTTTTCGAAATTTTAAAACAAATTAAATCTTGAAAACATAACATGTTGAAGTGTTGTACATAATTTTCGCCAGTTTTTGTTTGAAATTGCTTAAATGGAAAATTCGTATACAATATTACAGCTTATTTAATGAATATAAATATTATTTTTTAAATTAAATTTATTTTCATTTAATTTTATTTATCATTAAAAAATTTAATTTAAAATTGTTTAATAGGAAATGTTATATATAACATAATAATACGTTACCATTCGTCATTCTGATGACATTCGTTTACGATTGGTAAAGACGAATGATAAGGTCACTGAAAAAATGCGAACAAATCACATCTCAATGTGCATCTATATTTCTGATGGGTTTGACATTGCCTCGCATAATAATTATGTTATTCTAATAATTTTATACGTGGTAGAGCCATGCTGCAGCTATATTAGGACCACGCTCTCACAGAATACCAGCGTAAAATAGTAGCTTAACACTGCTGTGTTTCGTATGGTGAGTGTAAAGAACCGGATACCCTTCTTACGAGGGCGGCACGGAAAATTTCGGGAATCAAGGAAGTGACATAACATTACTATTTAAAAATGTATTTATTGCTTTCGAAGTATTCTCTGCGAAATTTGACACATTTTTCCATACGATGGAACCAATCATTGAAGCAACCATTCCATTCGGAAGTTGGGGTCTCCAAAATGGCCGTTTTGTAGGCGTCTACAGCTTCTTCAGGTGATGAAAATCTCTGTCCACGCAATTTATTCTTTATTTTAGGGAAAGTATAGAAATCATTAGGACTTAGGTCGGGGCTGTACGGCGGATGGTCTAATAATTCTATGTTTTCTTGCTTTAAAAACTCTTTTGTCTGCCGACTTCCAAAAAGGAGACGGTACTCAATTCGAGTGTATGTTTTTTTTTATGTGTGTTACCTCATAATTTTGTACTGGGCGAACCGATTTCGATGATTCTTTTTTTATATGAAAGCTGATAGTTCTCGTGTGGTCCCATATGAATTTGATCAAGGTTTGGCATTGGCAGACCAATGGTTATTGAGTTATTCTTAAATAACCTATATTGAAGTCGCTTATATTGAAGTCGGCTCTACAAAATTTTTAATTTTAAATTATTCGGTGTGCGGTGTGAGAACTCGCATTGTCGTGATGGAGGATGATGCGGCGGTTGCAGTTCTCTTTACGGAGTTCAGAAACGACCTGTGGCAAACAAATGCTAGCATACCATTCTGCATTAACCGTTCTTCGTCCCTCAAGAGGAATAGTCGTAACATGGCCGGTTTTGGAGACAAACGTGGCCACCATATTTTATGCAACACTCCGTGAACGAACAATTTTTGTTGGCTTTAACTCATTTTCGAACACCCACACTTAAATTGCCAAATGCAATTAATGCGGTTAATTTGTTAAATCATAAAATAATATATTTAAAGGCCAAAAACTCAAATTTATATGCAATCAATATTCGTAATCAAAACGCTTTTTCTTTATTTTGCTCGGAGTTAGAGATAAAAATCATAATTTTCTCAGGGATGAAACCTAGCTAGATAATCTTAGTAAGGAAAACATTCCTTTTCCTCTCTTTATTCAAATTCAAAAAATTCCGAGAAACCAATTATAGATGTATTATAAATAATATTTGCTCTTTGTAATTGTGCAAAGTATAAGATGAGCATGAATAATTAATACAGTATAATAATATACTTCGTAAATAGGTACTAAAAGAGATTGAATTCCTTTGAAATGTTTTGCAATTACGAAAATTACAATGTTCTGCTGTTCACATATTTCACTTATCATAATGCGATTAAGACGAGTTTAAATGACCATTATCATTTTCATAATGTTCCATGTTTTTTAGTCACTTTATTTACCTTAATATTGTGTTTTGTGGGTACTTTTTTGTAACATACGATTAGACATGTATGATAACAACAAAATGTATCTATGTCAAAGATAGGGTTAATGTGTTGTGTAGTATTTACATTCGACCTTTCGTCGAAATGTTTCTAAAAAGAAATGTATTTTTAAAGTCGTTTTTATTTTTAGCTAAATCTGGAATATACTTAACACAACATCCGTACTGATGTACTTTTTTAAGATTTAGCTAAGCGATAAACGGCACAAAGCGGTTAAAACCGTAATCCATTACTTTGTTATCTATAGGTTCAATTCGCTTATTCTAGTGTCATATAAATTTGGCTGAAAAAAATTTTTTTTCGAAGAAAATATACCGAATTTGCTGAAGTTTGACCCAATTATTTTAATGCCTGTTTTTGATATTTAAAGCTAGATACCGTTATTGACATAAGAGATCAAAGTTTTTGTATGACAATGTTCCCAATGGCCACTCTACAAACCTTTGAATCTCTTTGGTTAAATACATGTTTCTCGTATTTGTAAATGGAAATACAGTTTATTGTTATTGTACTTTTATTACAACGCATGATGGCAACCCTAGGTAAAAATCATGCACGCACTGTGTAGAAAAACGAAAATAAACGACGGATATAAATCTCAAGAAGTATGAGTAACAAGTCCTACTATCCTACTATAATATTATAAATGTGAAAGTTGTGTGTGTAAATGTATGGATGTTTATTACTCTTTTACGCAAAAACTACTGAATGGATTTTAATGAAATTTTACAATAATACATCAGAATCATACATCAGAATAACACATAAAATATTGTGTAAATTGACGAAAATATAACGATAAATGTTAAGTACCTAAGTCTGAAAAAATCTGTCATCTGCGAAGTATTTTGGCGTGAACACGCATCACGCAAAAACTTGTGAACCGATTTGGATGGGACTTTCACTGGCAGATAGCTGATGAATAGAATAGAATAGAATAGAATAATTTTTTATTCAATATAGATCACATGTGTAATACTTATTGAAAGTCATTTTTTACTTTACCACTGGTTCGAAAAAAAACCTCTGTCCTGGGAAGAATCAGCAAGAAACCCAGCGGGACTTTTTTTATGTTAGGAGTAACTTAGGTTACTTTTATTTTAGGGTTCCGTGCTAAAAATCCACGCAGGCGAAGTCGCGGGGAACAGCTGTGATTAAATATTGGTGAGGATTTGTTGGTTCTATATTTTACAATTTTTCGTGTTGCTATGGTAACGTATCCTCGACACACTTCTTTATTACTTTACTATTATTATTATTATTTATAGAAAAAAGGTAACTAATGAGCACACCTTCCGCCTGATGTTAAGTGGATATTGTGGCCCATGCCTATCTACATCTATCCTTGATCAAGAATCAAAATGCAGATGCACTGCCACCCCTAAGGACTAAGATGGAATGCTTCGTTTTCATTAAAAAGGGTCTCCGTTTCCCTACACTCATCATCCGGAACAGCAGCATTGAGCTGCTATTTTACGCTGGTATTCTGTAAGAGAATGGTCCTCCTTCCCCGATCAAGTTGACCCATTCGTGCTACAATTATAATATAGCTGCAGTATGGTTATACCGCGTAAATTTCAAGGGGTGTGTGCATATGTTAAAAGAACTTGAATACCGCGAATTACAAAAACAGTTTCTCATACACCTGTCCTTCCGCACTTAATTGCGAGCTGATTAAGAATTATAAAACGTTTAAATTTTATTAAGCCTTTACATCAACTGACACACACCGTTTACTTGAATACACGTTTATTTGTTAAAGAACGGTGTAATTAGCTTTTTAATTACACTATAATAACTCGATGTCTTATTACTTAGAACATTTTAAGCACATGCTCGAGTCACTTAAAATGGAGACCATCATATTTGAAAGTCCTTAAAGTATTTCAGCTTGTTCGTGTGGTTTATGTTTTTCTTTGCTAGTGATAATATCCTCCAGACCGAATTCCGCGCTCGGCGGTCAGCCTCAACGGAGACTAGCCATCGGTGCAGCACGATTAGCATGGGCTGGGGACAAAAATTTTATCCCCCGATTATATCCACTGACAAGAGTTACAATTATCTTATCCGTATGCCAAAGCAAAGCAACGGGGAGAAGTATATCCCCGTTTGACATAACAAGTAGACATATATCCCCCGTCAGTAGGATGGAGACAAATGAAAGATAAAAAAATATGCTTTTTTGACATTTGAAACGGACAATTATATCCTAGTTCATTGGACGTGGATTTAAGTTTATATTCATACAAAAAATCTATATAAGTGTAAGTCTATCTCCCATTTTATCTACTGTGGATATTATATTCACCGGTGTGCCCATGCTCCAAGGGTGGGTAAAACTAAGCGAGGGGATAAACATTTTCTCCTTTCTCCGGGTATAAAATTTTCTTTTGCCCATGCTAACCGTGCTGGACAGGATTATAGTGCCAAGTGTATGTACACAGGTCCAATCTCTATTCCTTCACTCTCATAGTCCGATGGGACATAAACCGACAAGACCGGAGAGAGATCAGGCGCAGGACAGACCAAACATGTTTTCCGAGGCACGGGGTGAGACACCGCCAACTTCCTGAGTCCGGTCAGCTACTGAGAATTTCTTGATGGAAAAACTCAATAACTGATTTTTTGACCCGACTCGGGATTCGAACCCGGGGAGCTCATGATCAGCAGTCGCACTATACTACTACAACCGCTAGACCAACGAGGCAGTCAAGTCTTGCAAGTAATTGACAATTTATCTAGTAAAAATTATCTGATACCATTATAAGTTGTCTGACATACTGTAGATAATATTTGTAGGTCCGATAATGCTTATACCAGTTATTATCTTTATATATAAAAAGTACGTGTCACGTTGTTTGTCCGCGATGGACTCCTAAACTACTGAACTGATTTCAATGAAATTTTTGGTCAATGTGTAGTTTGGTCCAACTTAAAAGATAGGATAGCTTACATCTCAATTTATAGTCGCAATACAATATTATTTTATTGAAAATTATTTGCCTATTATTTGACAGTCACAATTATCTGTTAGCTCCGTAGATAGAGGATTGACAAGTCAATGGTTAGCTCCAAACGATTCTGTCAAATGACGATATCTGTTGACTGGATTGAGTAAATATTTAATAGATGGCGCTATGTTAAAAATACAAACGTTTAATATAAGCTACAATTTAGTAGTATAACCACCACCTGTTGCTGTAAGTATTCAACAGATAGAACCGATTTCAAAAAAAATTTGCAGACTGTGTGCAGTTCGGTCCAACTTGAGAGATAGGTTAGATTTTATCCCGATAAGTGACCCTCAATTTTTTTATTGCTAATTTCAGGAGTTCTTTTGGGAAAGCAAATGGTCGTTCAGAAAGGGCAGAACAACGTCTGCCTGGTCAGCTAGTACTTTTATATTACACCAGCTGTGTTTTTGTCCTTTATTTTAAATACAGACATTAAAGTCTCCTAGAAGGAACAGGTACTCAATCATTGGATGGTTTTTGACATATATGTTATAACTAACTATTTAATAACTATGGCGTGATCACGGAGCAGGAAGAATTTCAAATTATTGCAATTCATACAAATGTGTACTTTAATAACTTCAGAATAAACTCTGTGTTCGAATCACAAATACTGTTCAAAAGGTCCTGAAACTATCTTAGTTGCAATAGAAATAAAACTTTTTAAGATGGGAATTAAGTTATTGTTATATATGTTATATGGGGATTAAAAAAAATTACCGCTCCGCGACCATTGAGTTATATGTACGTACGTAGTAGGTACATGTAACTCAATGTCCGCGACCGTGCTTTTCCACTAATAACTGCACTAATATCTAACTAACTAATATTATAAACAATTCGTGTTAGCGCTATATGTGTGATTCCTCATAAACAGTTATATAACTCATGTCTGACTGTTAGTGGAGAAAGGTAACAACAGCCAAAGTGGCCATATCATATTCATTATCGATCACATTTGCATATCAAAGAATATTAGATAAGTTATACGATTGTATTTGTAAGTAGGTTGGAATAACCTACTTATTTAATACAATTAAATATATTAACGAATGACAATTAACAAAAAAACACCCAATCTATGTCTCGAATTCGGAGCAAAGCAGATTGCCTCGCATATAATAAACAAAGATTTTCTCCTAACTTGTAAGCACTCTTCATTTTGCTTCGTTGCTTACTATATTTCCATATTTTCTCAATCTACATTACTTTTTAAAATTGCAGAAAGCTTATTTGGACTGCTCGGTACGAACTGGTACGGCAAATGAATTGAGTAATGAAATTCGAGAGTGTTTCGCATTGCGCAACGCTACAGATCAGCTGAGGCCGGTGCATTTGCACGGGGTCATGCTCCCAGTTACTAATCCTTTCTATAAACAAATTAAAAGTGAGGCTGTGTGTTAACTTATATGAAAAACAAGTATATTTTTATACAAAACAGTGTAATTTTACTTTAATATGACAATAGACCTTGTAGACGTATCCCTATAATAATACCTACACGTTTTCCTTGTTTATTTGAGACCATTAATTACTTACATTTTGTTTGTTCAAAACGTAAATTAACAGATTTCATATTTTTTTTATAATACGAAGTAGATAAGGTTATTAAAATTTATATTAATAAGTTATCGATTTATGTAGGTAAATATATACAGTAAAAAATGTATTATATCAAGAATTCCAGTAATAATACACTTGTTAAATCAATATTATTATTATCACTTGGCTATTAAATGTTTCATTACACTATATTTATACACACATTATATTAATAATTTCAACAAATATATTAACTAATATTTTACAATTTTTTTATTTAAATTAAAACACAGTTTTGAATTTTCATTTCGTATTACGTAATTTTTAAAATAAAACATATAGTGGATTCGAAAAGCAATAATAAGCAGTTCAAGAGAACTTCCTTTTGAAATAACAGCTTTTTACTAAATTCATATGAAACGGTAACTATAACAAAAAAAAACTATTTTCAAAACCACGATCAGGTGGAACTAGGTGTTTTATTTGTCAAAAAGTAAGGACTTTAATAAAAAGGAAGTTACATACATGGAACATTCTATTTTGCTTTTAAAATTAACGCAGTGTAACGTTATATAAATATATGTTTTTTAATCTTATCGACCAGATAGACGTTTAACAATAACGCCAGGATATAACTTTAAATCGTTCGCCGCACACTTAGTAAGCCAAGGTCGTGATGTCACTGCCATGTAAAGAATGACTGGTACTTATAATAAGTATATATAAAGGTCTGAGATCATCACATTTTATTACATGCGGTTTAATAAGCGAGTAAACAAAGCCCGCTGTGGGGAGTTATAGGGCAGTTTCTAGAATTTGCGTCATGCATTTTTAATTTCCTTTAGTTGGCGCATGTATAAATAAAACGTGAGTCATTTTATTGCGATTCTCGATTCAAGGGTTCGGTGTGGCTGGGAGCTTTTTTTTTATAGGATAAGGGTGACAAACGAGCATACAGTCCACCTGATGGTAAGTGGTTGCTGCGGCCCATAGACATCTACATCTATCCTCGTTTGCGAATCAAAATGCAGATGCGTTGTCACCCGTGAGGACTAAGATGGAATGCCTCATTTCCAGTAAAAAGGGCCTCCGGCCACCTGCACTCACCAAGTGAAACGCAGAGGTAAACCTCTACTTCACGCTGGTATTCTGTGAGGTCGTGGTACCACCCCGGTTCGAGCCGGCCCATCCGTGCGACAGTAAAAGTCGCCACGTGGCTCTACCACTGTCAAAGCTGTTAGCTTAGTGGTCAAATACTCAAACTTAATTTTAAGATGTCGTTAAGTCTCGTGGTGTCGCAGTCACTTTGACTCAAAGTGAAAGAGAGCACGAGATTTAAGACGAATTGCGGGCAGGCTCTTGAAAATTAAATGTTTGAAGAATCGCTGTCGCTCTGCGAGCGCTCGGCGTCTGATAAGGACAACTGCAGGCAGATCCGACTGAATAGCTTAAGTAAATAGGTATAATTCGAGGTTTGGCTCTCTACCATTTCCTCCTCCAATATTGGACCAGTTTAAAAGATATTTCATAAACTGAATAATTTTTTTTTTATACGTGGCAGTGCCATTCTGCTGTTATATTAGTAGTATAGCTGTAGCACGAATGGGTCGGCTCGACCGGGGAATGACATACTCATGGACAAATATTAGCAGCCGGGAGAAATATTTATAGGGCATACAAATTTCCGTGCAAGATTTGAACCTATGACCCGTTGTGCTGTGCCGCATCTAAATGCTTATATATATATATATATATATATATATATATATATATATATATATATATATATATATATATAATATAACCAGTGGTAAAAGTAAAAAAACTGACTTTCAATAATTATTATGTACTGTAGATTACAGTAATATTGAATGAAAATGATTCTATTCTATTCTATCAACCACGCCATATGATCTCGTGGGTGGTGTAAGAGGGGATGGAGAGAGCTGATACAGGAGATGGGCAGCAGCATTTCCTGATAACATTTCAAATTAAGAAAAAAAACTGCGGTTGACAACCGCAAGGCAACTATGGCATAATCTTCCACATGAGGCAATGGACTTTTTAACCGACTTCATAAAAGGAGGAGGTACTCAATTTGACTGTATTTTTTATGTGTCTTACCTCTTAACTTTTTTCTAGGTGAACCAATTTTGATGATTCTTTTATTTGAAAGCTGGTGCTTCTCGTATGGTCTCATATAAATGTGATCAAGGTCTGACCAGTAGTTTTTAAGTTATCTTTAATAATTTATATTGAAGTCACTTGTTACATTTTTTTAAATTTTACTACTTGTATAGGCTTTAACGGAATAGAATGGATGAAAATATCATATCTAATTAGAATCGTAAAACGTAATAAATATGTAATTATTAAATATTTTTATCTTTATCGATGCGATATTGATATGTTGTCGTTGACTGTCGCTAAAGAGAGCGTAAATTAATTTACACACGAAGGCATTTTATAAAACATTACATATCTATTTACGTAATTATTGTCATTTAACAGCGTTTAAATTGGGCTACGCTCCTAAAACGTTTTCAATTGTGTCCTGCTATGTACGCGTGGACAGAAATTGAATAACGTAACGGTTGTCTACTGTTTAGATATTTGAAACTCGTAAACGCGACTGATGATCTTGACGTCCCCGGTTCGAATCCCGGGTCGGCTCAAAATTAGTTATTGGTTTTTTTTTCTGACAAAAAATTCTTAGTAGCGTCAGGAAGTAGCCGGTGTTACATCCCCGTGCTTTTAAAAGCACTTAAACAACCGAGCGCCTTGGGCCTGATCTCTCTCCGATCGTGTCGAATTACCGTTCCATCAGAATATGAGAGTGAGGGAATAGAGAGTGCACCTGTGCTTGCGCAAGCACTCGGGAACTTTATTCCTGTTCTGCGTAGATGACTAAACTCCGTTGAGACTGGCCACCGTGAACGTACGAGTAATACAGTCTGGAGCACATTAATAAAAGTTTGTATTATTGAGAGATTCGTTTTAGACGTATCTCATCCTAAAAGGAGACTTAGAAAACCGTAAAGTGCTAATTTACAGGCCCGTAAAATTCTACTGCTCGATGTGGGCCTCTCCTATTCTAGGGGGGGTTTCTAACGCTTGGTAGCTTGATTGACTCGCAGTACCTGATGTCTTGCACCTTTGAAACTGCTATATTATAACTTCTGGTGTCTGATGATTATCGTTAAAAATATGGTTAAACCGCCATCTATCGGAAGGCATAAGATTTTTCAGGCATTACTCATAGTCGCCGCTTAGTACAGCCACGGTACGAATTGCGGTAGTGGGATTATTTTGCGTCGTCACCTCACAGCAGAGATGATGGTATAACCAATTTAAATTTGATAGCCTTTAAAGTCAGTACAAAAATACAGTCTATGTACGTACCCACTGCTGGGCACAGATCTCTTATTTCTCAGAGGGTTTTAGGGCACAGAAATTTCCGCCGCGCTACCCCAATGCGTGTTGGCGAACTTCACATGTCTTCGAAATATTTTTTATTTCTTATTTCTGAGCATGTTTCCTCACGATGTTTTCCTTCACCGCCGAGTACGCAGTAAATCAGCCCGCCGGCTACTAATAATACGGTAAAGCAACAGTGGCCGCATTAGGCTACTATATTAGACTTACCTAATACATTAGGATTACCATTGTACTGAAAACTAGAATCTACGTGGATTCGTATCCGCCATTCGACTATTGTGGTGAAGCACTACCTAACACAAGTGATTTAAACTCACTTGGGATACTTAACAAGAGTATTTAGTAAAGTTAATAGAGTTACACTTTCGAAAATACAAATTACCCTCACCGCCGCGTCTAAACTGCGAAAACCGCATTTTTCACAGTCGCCATTTTTAATTATGTATTAGTCAATATCTTTAACGAATTTGTTGTAATCATTATTGTAATCAGAATAAATTCTAGTTCGAGGCTAGGTGAAATAATGATATTCCTCGATTAAGAGATTAGTTACGCGATCTTTATCTCCATTAGTTTTTATTGAGATAAAACGAGATAGCATACTATTCATTCTGATTAAACTTCAACGCGTATGTTTTGTTAATTCTCTATTCTCACCCGTACTACAGGGCAATTATGGCTTAACAATAAATTTGTATTATCGCAAATCAATTATAAACGGATATCGTTAAAAAGTTTATGGGACTGCTTTGTAAAAGAATGTACTTTCTATAAAATAGTAGGAGAAATCATAGTTACTGACGTAGCCAATTATTCCTCGAAGATATTGTGTACATTACGTTAAAAATAGTCGTATTAATAACTATCTAGCTATATTTTTAAATGTCTTGAGAACATCTTCATCAAAATGTTAATATTTTTTTTTTATAAATATTTGTAATAATTTAGCGTAATTTGTAATATTACGATGTTTAGAACTTGAATCTTGTCATGCCATTTATGTTCAGATTTTTTTTTATTTTAATTGTGTTCAGTGGTAGAAATTCTTACAACAATTTATTTCTTCTTGTATTGAACAAATAGCATCTAAATACTTGAATATAAGGAATATCTTTGGAATGGAACGAAATTTTTGACAATGAATGATGTAGGTAGTACTTTTGCTATTTTCAAATTCATCAAGAAATGTGTGTGACAGCGATGTGTTGTTGGGGTTACCACCTTTTTGCAAAACAAAAAGACTACAATAGATTTCAAAAGACACCGTGAAATGTTCACTTTATATTAATAAATGTTTGGTTTTTATTACTTTTCTTCTCTAATTTCCTTCTAGCAATATACGTGTAACGTAGTAGAGCCATGAAGCAGCTAGCTATATTAATTGTATAGTTGTATTGTTGTAGCAGCTATATTAATTGTGTGTATTAATTGTGTAGTTGTACACGAGTAGCTCGGCTCGAACGGGGAAGGACCACGCTCTCACAGAATACCAGCTTAAAATAGCAGCTTGATGCTGCTGTGTTTCGTATGGTGAGCGTAGAGAACCGGAGACCCTTTTTACTCAAAAAGAGGCATTCCAACTTAGTCCTCACGGCTGACAACACATCTGCATTTTGATTTGCAAACGAGGATGGATGTAGATGTCTATAGGCCACAGCAACCACTTATCATCAGCTGGAATGTGTGGTCGCTTGTCACCCTCATCCTATAAAAAACTTATTAATTAATTAAAATATTTGCTTTAGATTTTAGTTTTATGTCTTTGAATTAATATTTTTATTAGATCACTAGTTGTTTTTAGCATGTTAAATATACTATACTGTGTACCTACTTTCGACTAATAAATTTTTCTTATTATAAATTTAACGAAATAAACTAATTAAAGGTATTTTATCTTTCTCTATCTGTGTCGTAGATTAGAGTATGTTATCCGAGGTGGAATATTTACCGTGATAACCGACAATACCATTTGAGCCGTGCCATTTACATAATAGCGTCTAGCTGCAGTGCGGGGTACCACTTTGAAAATGGAAATCAATACCACATTACTCGTACCACAACTACATGTTTTTTGTATCGGGTACGTGACACCGGATATTGGCCTGCTTGCTGCCCATAGAACTCGGACGTCCGCCGCCAAGTTTTTTTAGTTTTGCTAACAATTTTCTGCGCTGATTAATCTAAGGGACAGTATTTAAAATAATTTGGAATATTTTCATAAGCAGCGTTTTGAAACTACTTTTTGTGTATAATATGTATTTAACATAATTAAAAAAAAAAACAATTTTTAATTACGTCATTTACCCTGGACCTGGAGGTAGGGTTATATTTTTCAGGTAAAACGTAATAACGTAGACGTGCCACGTAACATGGTAGAGTTACGCTGCAGCTATATTATGTCTATAGCACGAATGGGTACCGGGGTTGGACCACACTCTCACAGTATACCAGCGTAAAGCAGCAGAATACTGTTGTTTCATATGGCGAGTGTAGAGAACCGTAGACCCTTTTTACTGGTAAAAAGCATTCAATCTTAGTCCTCTGGGTAACGACGCGTCTGTATTTTAAATCTTAATCGAGAATAGATTTAGATCTAGATTTCTATGTGCCAGCATTCTCTTACCATCAGGTAGACTGTGTGCTCGCTTGTCACCCTTATTAGGTATATACAATAAATAATTAAAATACGCTGGTATTCACAGAATACCAGCGTGAAGTAGAGGTTTACCTATGCGTTTTGCTTGGTTAGTGCAGGTGGCCGGAGGCCCTTTTTACTGGAAATGAGGCATTGCATCCTAGTCCTCACGGGTGAAAACGCATCTGCATTTTGATCTGTAACAGAGGATAGATGTAGATGTCTATGGGCCGCAGCAACCACTTACCATCAGGTGGTCTGTGTACTCGTTTTTAACCCTTATCCTATATAAAAAAATTAAAAAACATTTTTTATAAGTTAAATATAGACGAAGGCAGTCGGATTCATTGCTTTTAAATTAAATAGTAATAATAATTTATCCGTTTCACATCGTAACTCTGGTTATCGTTTTAGGTAACTCTCTTGCTTAATCATTTTAACCTACTTCAAAAAGGAGGAGGTTCTCAATTCTAATGTACCTAAATGTTTTTCTTTGTATGTATGTTATGTGATATCTTTGCAGATTGTGAACCGATTTTGATGATTTTTTTTTTATTAAATAGATTATACTTCGCGGATGATTCCATATAAATTTGTAAAAAAAAGAAATCACGCCTAAGGGTAGCAAAGAAATAACTTCTTTTTTTAGCAATTTGAGATCAGTTTTTAATTTTTGTTAAAATTTATAATTATAGATATAATAAACTTTTATAGATCACAATATAATGCTTACGACTTAGGCGTATTGTAAACCATCAACCTGTCAACTGTTATCTAACCTAGAAAAAAATATCTCTAGCAATTCTCGTTCACTTTCCTCGCAACATACCGCATAAGGCACGTCTCGCTTCTATATGAACCAGCTTAGTTACGAACATTTTAATTACCTTCATAAACGAAAGTGTACATACGTTTCCGGTTTTAACAATAAAATTTTAAAATTTTTGAAAAAAAAAAAACGTTATCATAAGGGTAAAACATGTTCACTAAAGTTTCAAAACTAATATTTATGCAATTATTAACCCGATGTACACAGACAATCTCGAGTTTAAACTCAAACTTTACAATGTAATAATTTGTGTAACATAGTAATATGGTCTAGACTCAAATTCCTAAACAGTTCTTGAATTACCAACCGTAGAACCGTCTTTAGGTTTCGAATAAACTAGGAAAATAAACTCAACAAAGAAATTCAGTACCAGCTAACACTAGAGACCTTAAAGGTGCATTGGTAGGAGAAAGGAAAGTAATGCCACAAAGTTTTATTGATGGCTAGCTGTTCCACTCGACTTCGCCCGCGTGTAATTTAGAGTTTTAATTTTACTGCGCGGTACCCTAATTCTTTTACTAAAATATAAGTAGCCTAAGTAACTCATTATAACATCAGCTATCTGCCAGTGAAAGCCCCCTTGAAATCAGTGCAGCCGTTTCCGAGATTAGTCGGAACAAACAGACAGACAAAAAATATTAAAAATAGTATTTTTGTTATAAGTACCGTATATACTTTCGTATGCAGTAAGTAAAAAGCTGTTATTTTGACATTACTAACAGACACTTCAATTTTATTTATTTGTATAGATTTAATAAACACGTATAGGCCTAGACAAAATCTCGAAATTTTGACAGCAAGAAGAGGTAACACTAAATACTGGACGGCAAAACGTTAGAAGAAAAGTCTGCCGTTTAAATCATTTTTTTAAAACTAAGATATATATTTTTTGGCTCTGATTTCTTCTTTTCGAATAGTCTCGTTGTTTTGATTTGTTGAATGTTAATTTACATAATCAATTTCAATTAATCCAAAGTTTTATGCTAATTTATCGCTTACTTCGGTTTCTCTCAATATGTCCATCAATATAATTAACATTCTAATCTGTTGTACATAAGGATGCGAACATTGAGGCACTCGTATCTTTTGTAACTATGTAATAAGATCGAAGGATCCGAGCTGACAGCCAGACACTCTTAACACATAATTATATCACTAATGCATTCACAATTAACACTTAATATTAACGCAAAACGAAGAGTTACCAAGTTAATAATAAAATCACACAAACGAGAGTTACGAGCAACAGTAAAACTACCCGAAATGCGGAAGATTGATATACCACGTCGAGTTTCGAGTGGAAGAGTGTCGTCGTCACGCAATAGTTTTTCAGGAGCCAGTCGCTTAGTGTTTACAGTCGTTAATCAAATTCCAACATTCAGACGCTTACAGTTTGCAGAACTCACGCTCTCCGGATTGCACGTAACTCGTTAATTAATACTTTAATCTATTTAATACGGTTATTCACGTTGAAATGCTTGCTCTTTTTTACCTGTTTGTTTTAATTATATTTTGTAACAATTAGGTGCTGAATAGCTTATTATATTATTAAAACACTTTTAAATCACACAATTAATATACCCTATGACATTATACCATATTATTTCTTTTATAGAACAAACGAGCTCACAGTCCACCTGATGATAAGTTGATGCTGTTGCCCATAGACGCCTACGTCTATCTTCAATTAAGAATTAAAATACTGCTGCCTTTTCACCCGTGAGGACTAAGATAGAATACTCCCTTTTCAGTAAAAAGACTCCCCAGTTCTCCACGCTCACAATATAAAACACAGCAGCTATTTTACGCTGGTATTCTATGGAATGTTGTGCTAAAACCATAATATAGATGCAGATCCTTGACTCTACCACAGACAAATGTCGTAATAATTCTTATTATTATAATCTGATAGAACGATTTTTATTCTATAGCTGTACTAAGGCTAATTTAGAAAAAAATCTCGAGTTTCTACTCAAACACTAGGTATGAAAACGTTACCTCGCTTCCCGAAATTTTCGAGTAAATTATTTATTTATTTATTTATTACAAGAACAGTTACAGCATCATAGCTCAAGACCATAGCATTGTCTTCTATACTACAAAAAACTGATAGGTATAATTTAATAGTACTAAAGCGGGGAGAATTTTAGTAAAAACAACGTTCGTCCAGCCTCAAATCTTCAAAGAAAGGCGGGGCACTGGCCGGGGCGGGACAGTCGCGACCGCTTCGACTGTTTGATTTTTATTTTTGTTTAAAAGGTAAAAATCACCGTTACCTAAATAAGTTTTTTCATTGGATATCAGTTTTACACGGTTTCATTATGGAATCTCTGCTAGCTCACGTTCAAAAAAAAACTATTTAGTGTCATATTTATGTATTTTTTTATCGAACTAACTAACAATAATTATGATTAGCGTTTCCGTCTTCACGCAACCCTTGTCCGTATTTTTATAAAATATTTTTTTTTGCTAATAGTAACGTTTAAGTAGACTTACACAGTTTCAAAAAGCTAAAAAGTACTAAGCGCCTTAAGACGCGGATATCCTACGTTAAAAGGCTTTTAGTGCTCCGCTGCATGCCTATTTTGCCCAGCACGAAAGTAAGCGTGCGACATTCGATGGACAAAAAGTTATTTTATTTGAAACGTGTTTGCTTATTATCAGGATAAAAAAGATCTAAATAAAAATGTAGCCGATGAAGAATCTAATTCAATAACATGTCTTTAATATTATAGAAAAATATAAGCGATTACCATATAATTATATTATCGCTTAAAAAGTCAAAGATTTTTATTTGCGATCAAATTATATTTTTTTTATCTCGCTTAATATAAAGTATCTTAAAAATCCATCCGATTAAGAATTTAATGGAGTATTCCATGTACGCACATACTTTTTCCACGTATATACTATTTCAAGAAGTAAGTATCAATTCTCGAGTGCCGAAATCGTGGTGTCTAAAACACGATATTTTGTCCAACCGGCCGATTGTCTCTGAACATCGGCGTCACAAATCTCTTATTTTTCTGGTATCTCTAGAACATGGTTCATCGAAATTTTTTATGCATAATATTGTTTTGTTTGTATTTCAAACAGGTTAAAGATTACGTATTACACTGGCAATCTTTTTAATATATTTTTTAATTTATGAAAGTGTTAAAATTACATCACCTAAAATTTTATGTAAATCGTTGATCATCATTTCAATTACTGAGAAAGTGTGATAATTGAACGTCGTAGAAAATCTTGTTTCTTATTTAGCTAGTGTAGTTATTAGAGAGGTTGACCACACTTTCACGGTCGACGGCGGCCGGTCCGCGATCAAGTGTTGCATTTCACTGTCCCAGGTCACTGCACTGCATGCTTTGATATCTGTACAGGTTTAGGGATTAGCAATAAGCCCACTAAACCTGCTTGCAGTGCAAGATCTTTTCGAAACGACTGTCGTTGGGAATTTATCGCATTATAATCATAGTAAAGACTCAGACTTGATATCGGAGAGGTCCTCAATATTCGGACAAATAGTCATTCCGTTCACTTTCCTCAGCTAAAATCATCCTCGCCACTTTTATTTTACAACCAAGTATGTATAAAATTACGAATCAAATGGATATTCGAAAAATGCGGATTTTACTTGTAGTTGTTCATAAAACTGTCGTTGACAGAAAAATATTTTTTATGAAATATGATCCCGGTATCTTTTGAATTACTTATTAAATCGCTCTGAATTTAATAGCTTTAAACATAGTTACAATAGTCGTGGTAGAGTCATGCTGCAGCTATATTATGATAGTAGCAAGAATCAGTCGGCTCGACCAGGGAAGGCCCTCACAGAATATCAGCGTAAAAATGCAGTATGGTGTGTATGTATGGTGAGTATAGGGAACCGGAAAACCCTTTTACTGAAAACAAGCCATTCCATCTTAGTCTTCAGGGGTGACAACCCTTCTTCATTTTGATTCCTAATCGGAGACAGATGTATGCGTCTTATAAGCCACAGTCATGTTACCATCAGGTGGACTATATGCTTCTTTGTGACCCTTATTATTCTGTAAGCCATGTCGTCCGAATAAAACAAAAACTGACGTGTAATATTTTTTTCTTATACATGTCTGTATTTTTAGTGAACACACAAGCATTCTTTTCTTTCTTTTCAACTCTTGCATTTTCAACATTTCCTTTTCAATGGCGTTGCTAGCGCTTAATAAATTTCTACATTATAATGCTTCGAATTATATAACAATAATTTTTTCCGATAGAATTAATTATATAAAACTAATTCGTCACTTTCAATCGTGTTTCGAATCAATTATTATCGCAAAACGCAACAGAAAATACAAAAGATAAATTGCAGGCCCGCTAGATACGGCTGCGCGAGCGCCGTGACAGATTGTCAAGTTTTTTCGCGGCCATATTGGCAAAAATGGCGCGTATAGCAACGTGCGAAAGATTTATCTGTTGCTTTCGTTTTCAAGAAACCGAAAGTGTCTATGTTGGGGTGTCGTTAGCTACGATGTTTGTTTGACATGCCTGGTTGACTGTATACGCCGCTACAAATGTTATCCTATCGTGTTAAGCGGTAATGCTGTAATTTGACGTTCGGCTATTTATTTACTTTTCACTTTTCAGTGTTCGATATATGGAGTGTAGAGTAGAAGGAGGACCATCTCTATATTTTTTTTTATAGGATAAGGGTGACAAACGAGCACACAGTCCACCTGATGATAAGTGGTTGCTGCGGCCCATAGACATCTACATCTATCCTCGTTTGCGAATCAAAATGCAGATGCGTTGTCACCCGTGAGGACTAAGATGGAATGCCTCATTTCCAGTAAAAAGGGCCTCATTTCCAGTAAAAAGGGCTATATATGAAAAGTGTCCTTAAAAACGTGTCCAATGAGGGTGGCGCTGCAGTAGCATAGGATAAATTTTAAAAAAGCGCTAAAAGTAATTAGAATAAGATGGAGAAATAAACAAGGACCGACCAATCCGCTTGGTTTTGTACTACATAAATAGTTGGGATTTTGTATAATGGCATTTTGCTAAATCTAGTCATGAAATTTTTTAAATATTTGAATTCAGCTGACTTCACTCCGTTCACAACAGCTATCTTCATATCGTAGTTTTTCAGACGCCAGCGCTATTGTGGTAGGTTTTAGAACCTCTATTTTCAGTAAATAGTAGGACACTTTTTCAACTTTCGCCCCTTATAAGATGGTTCTGCTTGTACTCTACACTCCATAGTTCGATAGAGTACTATGCGTCGCGCATCGATGCCCGCTCGCTTGAGTGTTGCACGAACAGCCATTACTTTTCCCCAACGAATAGAGTTAAAATATTAAACTTCACAAGATATTGCTATATATAAAATTCGTCATGTAAAAATATTATATTTGAAAATAACTACGATTTCTTTGTAGCTTTCGCAATACAATTCGAAGTAGATCTTATATATGAACTAAAAAAAACAATCCCTGATATGGGAGAGACACATAAAAAAGAAGTGACTTGTGATGAGCTTTAAAATGTTGAATAAATATAAATGTAATGTCAAGTAGTATTTAAAATTATTGGTAACCGTTTCTTTCATATAGGAATTACATTATGAATTGAATCAGAAATTAATCAAATTTAACCATTTCTGTTTAGATTGTAGTGGGAATACAATAAAGGTCGATGGTCATATAATTTCCACGTCGTGAGCGTATCAAATGTCATTGGTGTCGCTTTACAGTTTTCTAATTGTGTATACACGGCCAGTACGAATGATGTTCATCTATGTAGGTTGCGTTACGCATCATCGCATCGCCAAGTTTCTATTCCACTCAGTCATTGACTATAGCGACAATGCGTTTTTGTCAATGCGGGGACTGATTTGTTTTTAACCTATTATAAACCAGTGTTTGACAAGCTCTACTTTTGTCTTCGAGACTGCAATCTGATAGTAACATATGTCCACTGCTGAACATAGGCCTCCCATAAATTGCCCCATCATTTGTCTTCCCATATACTGCCTCATCATTTGCCATAGTTGCCAAGCATGGCGAGCGTGTTGGCAACCGCAGTTTTGTTATTTATGGCGTTATCAGGAATACGCTGCTATCCATCTCCTGATTTGTTTCCCTCTGTCGCCTCTTACGACACCCACGGGATGATAATATGGGGTAGTGGGTATTCTTACACCGCCACTACGCGGTAACGTAAGACAGACTCTGATATATTATTCAATAGAATTATACATCAAAGTAGTAACGTTGCTGTTATATTACGAACAAAAAATTTCTTGTTTGATAAAAAATTAATACATTTCGTTTAACCTTCATCTGCCTCGCCAAGAGCTGAAGTTTTCACCCGGCAAGTGTATGCATACAATTTCCCTGATGGTGCAGTTGTTCATGGGCGGAGATCGTCACTTAACATTAGGTGAGCCTCGTGCTCGTCTTCTTTGAAAAAAATATTTAACATCTTTAGATTGCTGTAAATATAAGAAAAATATGAAATTTCGAGCGGAATTTGAATGTTTACAAATGCTTGGGTACGTCTTTAAGTGTACCAGTACCTGAATTTGACCTTATTTTACTCAGCAACACGGCTATGTTCTGAAAATAACATGTAAAGATTATTCAGGATTATACAGGATACACAGATCAGAGTTGACCTTACTATCCAATTTTGTTTGATGAAGACCGACACAGGAAAATTTGTGTAAGGAAATTATCATTAGGGATGGCCAGAAGTGCATGGTCGCTTCCTTATGAAGCATTTAATTTTAAATGCTATCAAACGTCCCTTCGTTACTTGTTAGCTTAAACAATTGTCAGCAAATAAGCATTCATGTCATGATTGTCAAAAAGTAAATTTGGAAAGTAAATAGCCACTAGCCGTTAGTAAGGTAGCAAGAGAATCTACTATAGTTGGAGCTACTTCACGATGAAGTTTTGACTTTGGTGTTATTAGTCGTGCACATACACATTGCGTTAGTGTGCGTAGGCCTCGGGAACGCTATTCCCGCCCGCAGCCTACGCACACTAACACAATGTGTATGTGCACGACTAACAACAACCAAATTCAAAACTTCCTTGTGAAATAGCTATAACTATATCCCATGTCATCCCGTGAGTATTAAAAGGTGACAAAGGGAAATTCAATAGGAGATGGACAGCATCCTCTTCCTGATAACAACTTAAAACAATAAAACCCGCCAGACAAAATGGCAAACATCTAAGAGGCAATCCATGGGGGACTTTTGCTAGGCTATAATAATTAAAAAAAAACTTGAAAAATTCCCATTACCATTCTTAAAATAAATGTATTAGGTGGGATATCACCACAACGTTTATTGCACAGGTTTCAAGAATGTAGGAGGTTTTTTATTGCGGTACCGAATGTATGTCTATTTTTAATGACGCGTTTGTTTATTTATGTACTTATGTTCACTAATTTCTCGAAAATGGCCGAGCTGCTTTTAATGATTCTTCTTCCATTGTATGTATTAAATAGGTTAAACCTCAACGGTGGTCCCATTTAATTTTAAGAAAAAATTTCGACACTAAAAATACAAAAATTTCTAACTATTACGAGGGCGGCACTGAAATTTCGGAAATCAAGGAAGTGACACAATATTACTATTTAAAAATGTATTTATTGCTTTTCGAAATATTCTCCGCGAAATATGACACATTTTTCCATACGATGGAACCAATAATTGAAGCAACCATTCCATTCGGAAGTTGGGGTCTCCAAAATGGCCGTTTTGTAGTAGGCGTCTACAGCTTCTTCAGGTGATGAAAATCTCTGTCCACGCAATTTATTCTTTATTTTAGGGAAAGTATAGAAATCATTAGGGCTTAGGTCGGGGCTGTACGGCGGATGGTCTAATAATTCTATGTTTTCTTGCTCTAAAAACTCTTTTGTTCGGTGTGCGGTGTGAGAACTCACATTGTCGTGATGGAGGATGATGCGGCGGTTGCAGTTCTCTTTACGGAGTTCAGAAACGACCTGTGGCAAACAAATGCTAGCATACCATTCTGCATTAACCATTCTTTGTCCCTCAACAAGAACAGTCGTAACATGGCCGGTTTTGGAGACAAACGTGGCCACCATTTTTTTTGCAACACTCCGTGAACGAACAATTTTTGTTGGCTTTAACTCATTTTCAAACACCCAAACTCGTGACTGGTTTTTTGTTTCGGGTTCGTACGCGTATATCCAGGATTCGTCACCTGATACGATGTTGTATACAGCATTTGAGGATCCTGCGTGGAATCTTTCGAGAGTTCTGACGCACCAAGTAACGCGAGCCGCTTTTTGCTCTTCACAGAGCGAATGCGGTATCCATCGGGAAAACAACTTTTTTACACCTAATTATTCATGCAAGATTATTTGTATTTGACTCATGCCAATGTCTAAAGTTGCCTGAATTTCGCGGTATGTCACATGTCGATCTTCCTCAATCAGCTTACGCACAGCATCAACGTTTCCTTGGGTCACTGCAGTTTTTGGACGACCTTGACGGGGATCATCACTGAGCTTGACAGGTCCACGTTGAAATTCAGCAAACCAGCGATAAATTGTGGTTTTGGATGGCGCTTCATCACCAAATGCAGAAATCATCCGGTCAACACACTGTTTTTGTGTTAAACCACTTCGAAAGTCATAATAAATCATCGCTCTTGAATTTTCTCGAGTCAATTCCATTTTCTTAACGACTAAACAAGTTTGACAAAACCTTGTGACAAGACCGAGAATCCTTTTTTAAATAAATAAATGGTATTCGATTTTTAAAACCAAGGAGTTTTCAATTAAAAAGATTTGAATATGACAGGAATAGTGGAAATATTCCATTCCCGATACTTTTAGTGCAGCCTATGTAGTCTGCCGCTCTGCTCCAGTGCGTGATGGTAAACTTCACATGTCTTCGTAATTACATGACCTTCAGGTTCAGGCAGAAAATGTTGAATATGATTTTAAATAAAAATAATTATCTTTCAAAGGTGTGGTCACACCACCTTCTGTGCCGTACCGTGGCGTGCAAATTAATACACGATTAATTTATCGCACACATAATTTGTATGTGCATCGGAAACAGGCCTTTATTACATTTAGGGCCATTTGTCACACGGAAGTCGGTCGGACAAGTATTGTTTATGTGATTATGCAAAGCTTTCGCATCCGTTCGAACGTAACGTGTTTACAATAGCGGAGAGAATCGTCGGATTGGAAAACCATCGATAATAAAATCTATTAAAGCCGTTCGGTACGTCCCTAAATGGTTTCACGTGCAACGCTTAGCTAGTTATTGCTAATAAAAACGTAGATGATCAACCATCGTATCAAAAATAAAGTACAAATTGCAATTTTAATAGTTTTTGTTTAGAAATACAAATATTTTGAACTGTGATTCAAATAATTGTTTTAGACTTAAGAATTTTAGGCACACAATAAGCATATTATCGGGTCGGGCCCAGATCAGATATATTTTCTAATATTTCTGTCAAGAAACTCTCGGTAGCTGCCGGTAGTCATGATTTTGACGTTATTTCACTATTATATTAGACTAAAGGAAAGGAAGGAAAGGAAACTAATCGGAAGGAATAGAGTGTATCTCTGCTTGCGCACACACTCGTGTACTATAATCATAATATAAAATGGAAGTTGGCTAGTTTCCATAGAGACTGGCCGCCGTGACCGAAATTCTGTCTGGAGAACAGTATTATCTTTGAACAAAAAAACTAACGATGTCATTAATTTCTTTAATTTTCATTCTTCCTTACAGTCTATGACAAGTAGGTTTCCCTTATAGATATTGCCTATAGTTGTCAGGCTTGGGAGACAGGGTGGCAACCGCAATTTTATATTAGTATTTTTTTGTCATCAATAAGATGGTACGACCCACCTCTTGTTTTATTTCCTTCGTTTTAATCGACACCCACGGGATGATATGAGGTAATCGTGGAGTAGATGATTCAGCAAATTTATAGCGCTTGAGACAATTTACAGAATGCGATGGACGTGTTTTGTGATCTATCCAAAGCATTTGCACAAATCACTCAGCACTACTTTATGAAGTATAATATTATGACCTTAATAAGCAGGTATTTCGTCTACTGGATTCTTACCTTAGCAATAGGATTCAGAAGGTCCAGATTAATGGTGTAAGTTCTTTAGGTTCTATACCAAAAAATGGCTGTGCCATTCGGATCCATTCTTGGCCCGTTCTTGTTCGTTTCTCATTTTGTATGCGGACGGTACTTCACTGATATTTAAGATTAATGTGTTTAGTGTGTGAAAAACAAGTGGATGGAATTCCTTACAGCTTACAGGCCCCCCATACCCTGACTTGAATAATTCCGTAAACGTAAACGATGGCTCCGAAGCACAGTGGCTTAGCAATGAGTTGCTGCGCTGGGGGCCGCGGTTTTGAATCCCGCACGGAACAAATATTTGTATAGCCTGTAAATAATTGTTCCGGGTCTGGATTTTTGTCCTTGTGCGATTTATGTTTGCCTCCACTATACAGGAGAAAATTCTAGTGT
Organism: Parnassius glacialis; assembly: GCA_033319125.1. Classification (NCBI taxonomy): domain Eukaryota; kingdom Metazoa; phylum Arthropoda; class Insecta; order Lepidoptera; family Papilionidae; genus Parnassius; species Parnassius glacialis. The sequence continues at coordinate 10,540,464 of JAVANC010000011.1, read as the reverse complement.
GGGGTAACGTTTATTTAAGGGAAAAACATTGCGCTGTTACTTGGCGGCAGAAATAGTTATATAATTGGCTGTGTATGTAGGTAAGGGGAAAATAATAAATTTCTTCTAATTTAGGTGATCGATAAATAAAATATGTCGAACTCAAATCCTATAGGTTAGTGCAGAGGCTCTCTAACTGTGCGGCGCCTTAAAGGAATCACTAGACGATACGTACAGGTTGTTCAAGCGACGTAATGAGTCTGTTCCTATCTTATAACTAATACTAACGAGCCCAATGGTTAAAATTGTAATTGAAAAAACCCAACTGCTTAAAAAGTACTGAAAAGATCCACAAATAAGATAAATCTAACGTCAAACCAATATAATGAAATCCATCAATCATCAAACATCAAGCCGTTTAGCCTATAGGGCGTGTCTAAGAAATATACATACATACATTCAAAGCAACATTACACTTCTTCGAGCGAGTAAAACCAAATTTTTAAACTTCAGTCCCGATTATTGTAATAAAAATAAATAGAATTCTATTATCGTTGTACTTTTCTTTATAATTAAATCAATCATAATGTCTGCTAGAGCCACACAGAGGTATTTTTTAGAAGGAAGTAGCAAAAAAAAAACGAAATTTAAAGGGAGGCGCAGTAAAAAAAAACGTTGGGAACGTCTAAGCTAGTGATTTGGAGCTTGGAGCAGCAATAGAAGTGCGAAGGTATTGAAGGGTGGCTTTGCGCTTACGAATTTGCCTGCCCACTGTAGTAAGTGAAATAAATATTTTGAAGCGTCAATAGCTCAATAATGGTTTGTGGTAGGCGATTACGAGTCTAAACATAACTGTAATTGAAATTATAAGTTGAAATCCTCTATGCAATTAATGTGAATCAATTTTTTCCACGCCTCTCAGGACAATATATTACTAAGTATACTTTTACCTCTTGGTGCATAAAAAAAAACCGTCTATCTGTGTATGTGCAAAAATGCCTGAAATACGAAATGCCTCCTTACCAGTAAAATCGTCTCTGGTTCTCGTCAATCACTATTCATTATACAAAACGCAGCAGCATAGTGATGCTCTTTATGCAGGTATTTAGTTAGAACGTAGATCTTCTTCAATCGAGCCTATCAATTCGTACTGCGATAATAATTCAGCTGCGGCATAAAACAAACATATTTCTAGTCCAGTTTTTATTATTAACTATTTACTATTAACTATTATACTATAACTATTTAGTATTAACAGTGGTAGAGCCACGCGGCAGCTTTTGCTGTCGCACAGATGGGCCGGCTCGAACCGGGGTGGTACCACGACCTCACAGAAAACCAGCGTGAAGTAGAGATTTACCTCTGCGTTTCGCTTGGTGAGTGCAGGTGGCCGGAGGCCCTTTTTACTGGAAATGAGACATTCCATCTTAGTCCTCAGGGGTTACAACGCATCTACATTTTGATTTGTAATAGAGGATAGATGTAGATGTCTATGGGCCGCAGCAACCACTTACCATCAGGTGGACTGTGTGCTCGTTTGTCACCCTTTTCCTATAAAAAAAGTCCGTTTTTGTTGTTATTTTTCTAACAACTTGTTCGCTTTCGCCGACTGCCACTAAATGACCAACTTTGCTTTTGCGTGATTTTAGAAAGTCGACAAGCACACATACCCATTACTGTTGCATGCAAAGCCCTTTGACCTCGAAATATAGATGTACTAGTGAGTCATAGTAGCCCGTTTAACAAAGAACTTTCATGCTAATGTATACATACAAAACAATACCGTTCCCATTCTAGATACAGATGTATGTAAAACCTACTGTCTATGATAATATTTCTTTTACTTATTATTTATTCTGTGCTAATACTTAATTTTTTATTTTATTTTAATGCCACTTATTTATATAGTATGTATCAGGATGACAAATGAGCACACACACTCCACCTGATGGTTAGTGGATGCTGTGACTCTTACGCCCGAAATTAATATTCGATCTTAATCTATTTTTAGCAATCGAAGATTGATAATTCAATCCATTTTATGGTTAGACAGTGCCAATAATCAATCCAGAGATTAAAATTACTATCTGCAGAAGCAAGCTATCCTTGGGAGGTCGGATTACAGAAAAAGATACACCTCTGTGGGTGAATGAGAGTTTGTGTGTATCAATAACCTATCTGTCAATTTTGACGTTTGGTTCGATCGGTGTAAACAATCCAAATTCGCAATCCGAGAAAAGCCTAGGATTAATCCTTCTAGTTCAAAACTCTTACGTGTTTTCTTTTATTTTTTATTATACACAATATATTTGCTGTAAATGTTTCTGTTCTTAAGCTGTAAGTCGAAAAAGGTTTATATACTCTCAAAAATTAATAACAAACACACACATTTTTTTTTTGACCGACGCACTGACGCTACGGAGACGTTACTTACCGGCGGGATTTACGTTGATTTAATAAGTATATAATAACATAAATATTTCAGGGAGAATAAAGTAGCTAACGTAATAACGTATTTATTAGTGTCAATAGTAATAAAGTTTAAATATCATTTTATGTTATTATATCAATACATCTATTTGAATGAAAAAATAGTCGTTATGCATACAACGAAACAGTCGAGAGGAATTGGATAGATGTTTGGATCGACTGCGATCGCCGCAAAAAAAAGATTGAGCTTGTTAACATATGTTATTGGGATGTAGATTTAGATCGATCTTTGGATAGGGTACAACTTCGGATTGTCTTTAATCTTAAAAAAGAGATACGTTATTAAGTTCGGGCGTTAGACATCTATATTTATCCTCGATTAAGAATCAAAATGCAGATGCGCTGCCACCCCTGAGGGCTAAGATGGAATGCCTCGTTTCGAGTCCCCGTGCTCTATATATATATATATATATATATATATATATATATATATATATATATATATATATATATTTTACGTAGTACAGCCATGCTGCAGCTATATTATTAGTATAGTTGTAGCACAAATGGGTCGGCTTGACCGGGGAAGGACCATGCTCTCACAGAATACTTTTTTTTTTTTATTGGATAAGGGTGATAAACGAGCACACAGTCCACCTGATGGTAAGTGGTTGCTGCGGCCCATAGACATCTACATCTATCCTCGTTTGCGAATCAAAATGCAGATGCGTTGTCACCCGTGAGGACTAAGTTGAAATGCCTCATTTCCAGTAAAAAGGGCCTCCGGCCACCTGCACTCACCAAGCGAAACGCAGAGGTAAACCTCTACTTCACGCTGGTATCCTGTGAGGTCGTGGTACCACCCCGGTTCGAGCCGGCCCATCCGTGCGACATCAATTCTGCCGCGTGGCTCTACCACTGTTAAAAAGCAGCGTAAAATAGCAGCTTAACGCTGTTGTGTTGTTTACTGGAAACGAGGCATTCCATCTTAGTCCTCCCGGGTGACGACGCATCTGCATTTTGATTTCTAATCGAGAATAGATGTAGATGTCCATGGGCCACAGCAACCACTTACCATCAGGAGAACTGTGTGCTCGTTTGTCACACTATCCTATAAAAAAAATACTCACCACATACGAAACACAGCAACATTAAGCTGCTGTTTTATCCTGGTATTCTGTGAGAGCGTGGTCCTACCCCGGTTTTGTAACCATAATATAGCTGCAGCGTGGCCACATGAGTAAAGAAATCTTTCTGTGTCGTGACTCTACAGTTTAATCTCTTTTACTCCCATTAAGCGTGAGTTTAAATTTTATATTATATATTATTTGTTTATAAAATATCAAATTCAAGATTATATTGCATTATAAGCAAAGGCTTATTTTCGTCTTGAGATTAGTTATCCAACAAATTTATTATAACCTGACTGAATACAAAAGTGATACTATTGTACTATTTTATATTTACAAATGTTCCTTATAGTAACTAAAAATAAACTGCGTTTGCTATCACCCCGGCCACATAACTATACACAACATCCCTCTTATGAGGCATTCTGTAGGGAGGCCTATGCTCAGTATTAGACTTCTGATAGGTTATAATGAATGAATGAATATTGAATATAGGTGATATTTGAATATGAAAGTTTACCATACAACATAAAGTATTTTATGTTGTATGGTTCTGAATGCGTTCAGTAACGAATGTCACGACGATGGACGACTACATACTTTTTTTTCTTTTACAAACGTTACCCCCACACTAGGATTTTCTCCTGTATCGTGGAGGTAGTTTACAAACATATATTGCACAAGAACAAACATCCAGACCCGGAACAATTATTTGTAGGCCATACAAATACTTGTTCCGTGCGGGATTCGAACCCGCGGCCCCAAGCGTTACAACTCATTGCTAAGCGCCTACGCCACGGAGCCGGTGTTTTAAATATAAGAACAGCCTAATACAAATTTATTAATGTGTGATCGATTTAGGTACCATTAATTTTGTACGCATCACCGATCAGTCTTGGTACATATGAGATACCACGTTTATTTGAGGGTCTGTAGTAATAACACAAGTTTACTAAGAATGAAATAAAACGTAAAATAGCAGCATAACGCTGCTGTGTTTCGTATGGTGAGTGTAAAAAACCGGAGACCCTTTTTACTGGAAACGAGGCATTCCATCTTAGTCCTCACGGGTGAAAACCCATCTGCATTTTGATTCGTAATCGAAAATAGATGTAGATGTGTATGGGCCGCAGCAACCACTTACCATCCGGTGCACTGTGTGCTCGTTTGTCACCCTATCCTATAAAAAAACAGAACACAACCACCATAATCCATATCCTCTTGTACAAACTTCAAAATTTTCTAGCCAAGCCCTCTCAATTTTTGTTTTGTGGCTAATGTGAGATTTGTAGTTCTCAACATTTTTCTGCTTCATCATCCCGTTAAATTTTATTGCTGACCATGAGCCTCTCCAATTACAGTAGGAATTTGCTATAAACGTCACAATAGTATTGGCCGTCGCTGGTCTCTTCTCACTTGGGTATTTTACATCTAGTGTAAACGAGATGGTTGTAATGCCATCTTTCGGAAGCCATGTGATCTTACAGTTCCCACAGTAGCTATTACATATTATTATCTCAGAAATTTCCTGACGTCATAGCTAAATTCTGCTCCAAATGCAATGTTGGCCATAGCTTATTGCGTAATAAACCTTTTATCGTTTCATATGACGAAGACTAGACGAGGGAGAGGAATTCTGAAAGTACACTTTTTATTTACAAACAATACTATAGATCTCTATCTACTATCACCTCGACACACACTTTTATATTAAAAATACTAAATCTACTATGTATTAGTGCATCAATATAATTTTCTTTTTCTTTTTCTTTAAATTTTCGGACATAAGAGCGAGTGTGCATTCAGACGCCCGATTTACCTCGGAATATGGACTGGTCTGAAAACCAGTGCTATCACTGAGACCGGGCCTCTTCGCATTTCATACTGCAGCACAGGATTTTTAAGTGTATTTTTTTATAGAATAAGAATGACAAACGAGCAAACTGTTCACCTGATGGTAAGTGGTTGCTGTGGCCGATAAACATCTGCATCTATCCTCGTCTGCGAATTAAAATGCAGATTTGTTGTGAGCCGTGAGGACTAAGATGGAATGCCTCTTTTCCAGTAAAAATGGTCTCCGGTTCTCTACACTCACCATACGAAACACAGCAGTATTAAGCTGCTATTTTACGAGGGTATTCTGCGAGAGCGAGGTCCTTCCCCGGTCGAGTCGACCCATTCGTGCTACAACCATACAATTAATACAGCTGCACAATGGCTCTACCACATATAAAAAAGTTCTTAAGTTTATGATGTTGATGAATACTTACTTACTTCGTTTTTAGGGTTCCGTACCTCAAAAGGAAAAAACGGAACCCTTATAGGATCACTTTGTTGTCCGTCCGTCTGTCTGTCTGTCTGTCTGTCTGTCAAGACCCTTTTTCTCAGGAACGCGTGTAGGTATCAAGTTGAAATTCATATCAAATACTCAAGTCTACTGTCCCCTGAAGCTGTGAAAAAATCAAACTTCTAAGCCAACGCAATCAAAAGATACAGCCGTTTATGCCGCAAGGGAATCAAAACCTACAGGGTACTTCCCGTGAACTCAGAATCTTATAATTTGGTACGAAGCAACGTATTATAGCACAGATAAAGGAAAAATTACGAAAAGCATAAATTTTTAGTTACATCATATAATAAAAACATTTTTAATAATTTTAATCTACGTATTTGTTCGGAACCCTCAGTGCGCGAGTCCGACTCGCACTTGGCCGGTTTTTATTTTTTATCTATTATAACTTTTATATATTGTGCCGAAAAGCCGTGCTTTAACTGAAAAAAGCGCGTTTTTTTTTAATTCTTTTCTTTCTTTCACTTCAGCTGCGATGTCACTGTACTTCTCATAACCAACGTTTTGTTGTTGTTTTTTTTTGTGTACATGTACAATTATGTGAGTTACACCGAAAGTTTTGCGTAAGTCATAAATAAAACAATTTTTCTGTAAACTAATATATTCACTATTTTAAAAATTATTCTCAATTATATTTTAAACACTTTTTCATTCGTTCAAACATTTTTAAAGACATGTCCATTGGTATGACTATGAGGTATGTTTTTCACGTACTGGTTGAAAGCTATCACGGCCTTTTCTGGCTCCACAAATGTCAAGCCTCTCATTAAATCTTTGATTTTTCAACCAATTAATAGGGATCGTACAGACATGACCTGTCTGGGAGAAAAATTGGAATAATTTTGTACCGGTTGTTTTTTTTTTATTAGTCGCCTGACAGTAGCTACATTTTCCTCAGTGATCAATCAAAAATCGCAGTTAAGAATCGATCTTCACCAATATCAACATGGAGGGAACGGCCACGATCAAATTCTGCTTACTAAGTACATACTAGCAATACTGCTAGTATTTTGAAGACGACCAGTGCAATCTGCGGAGAGAATAAAATTTTAAAATCATAAATAATCATCACCCTAAAATCTTTTCGCGTTAATTCCATTTTTGCTACCGTAGACGAACTTCAACTTGTGGCTAAAAAGAAAACAATTGAAGCGCGAGTTTAGTGTTTAAAAAAAATATAACATTCGACATTTAAACATTTATAAACGGCCAGGAGCGCCGAACTTTCAGTGTGCACTATGTATAATAATATTACTGTAAGTGAAACCAGAGGGGCATCGGATTTAATAGTTAACATATTATAGTACATGAAGGGTACATGCATATTATTAGAACGACGCCAAACCGATTCAAACTTAACACATGTTCCTCAAATCATTGAGCGCTAGATTGTAAATGACGTAATACGCCGTCTCAGTTAATCGCGTTAAAGCTGAAGTAACCGACAAAATTAATTGAACACGTATTAAAATAAAATGCTGAGAATAACCTTAGGGGCGACAAAGCGTCTGCATTTATGGCACATGTGTTTGTGAACCACAGGATCCACTTTTTTTTAATATGATATGGTGACAAACGAGCACATAGTCCACCTGATGGTAAGTGGTTGCTGTGGCCCATAGACATCTACATTTATCCTCGTTTGCGAATCAAAATGCAGATGCGTTGTCACCCCTAAGGACTATGATGGAATGCCTCGTTTCCAGTAAATAGCGTCTCCGGTTCTCTACACTCACCACATGAAACACAGACCATTCATGCTACAACCATAATAAAGCCGCAGCGTGGCCCTAACGCGGTAAACGGTACCGTAAAATAGAGTAATATTGGCTAATTCCCAGTAAATAATGCCCTCGTCGTTGTCATCAGACCGTAACAGTTGCGGTCACTAGACCAGGTTTTTCAATTTGAGGGGCAACATCATTAAAATGTTGCCCCTCAAAAATTCAAGGTTTAAATAAAGAACAAGTCATTTTTTTATTAATAATTTACTTAATACTCGCCATTCGATCGCACACGGTGTTTACTCAGGGGGGTACACCTTTGCATGCGTGAATATGCCTATTGAATGATAAAAATATAGGAAAATATACTGTCATATTACATATTAGCTCAGCGAAATTAAGGGACACGGTTAATTTCATAGCGAGAAAACGGGATTTCTCCGTAAAATATGACACTCCTGTCTCCTGCTCACTCTAGTAATTGTACATTACCGTAAATAGAGCTCTCGGTAACTGAAAGGATTTACCCTAATGGCGTGGTAGAGCTAGAGCCGTGGTAGCTCAGATGGTTAGAGCTCGCTGTAAGCTTCACAGTACTCGAGCAACCCGGGTTCGATCCCCGCCGGCACCAATGAAATTGTTAATTGCAATTTTAAGTGCTGGTTTTTGGCCTAAAACCCTCTCAGAAATGAGAGGAGACCTGTGCCCAACAGAGGGACGTAAATACGCTGCAACTTTACTTTACTTTACCCTAATGGCGGCCGGTAGGCGATTTAGCGAGTGCAGTCACATCAAACTGAAACAGTAGGTATCAGATGGGTCTATTCTTTAATTCTGCCACCACCCATCACTTCTCGAGACCATAGAATAGAATAAATAATCTATATTGAATACAAAATTCAATATAGATTACAAGTAGTTCTTATTGAAAGTCATTTTTACGTTTACCACTGGTTTAGAAGAAAAACCTGTGTTCTGGGAAGAACCTGTAAGAAACTCAGCGGCACTTTCTTGGATTAGATTTTGTAATATTACTTCCAACGTGTTGTTCTGACTTTTCTTCATCTGACCTCTGAGTCTACCTTTCGTTTAGTTTAAGTAATCTAGATATATACTACAAGGCGTAGACAGATTTTTGTGTGGAAATCGATCTAAAGGATATCATTAAACGTCGTGACTTAAAATAATAATGGCAACTTGTATGCCTTTACATTAATTACCATTAACAGTGGTACAGTATGACGATATTTCTAGACGTGCTGCTTTACAGATGTCCTCGTGTTGAACGCAACAGACAATCGGACACGCTACGCCTTGTCACGTAACAATGGGTTCATGAATATTCAGCTACAAAGGTTTCGTCTTACGTACGTTACGCCACATGCAAATTATGTGTTATTTTCTATATGCAACAAATAGGTAATTATTCGTAAGATACTAAAAGCAGTACTATTTCTATCCGGAATTATTTCTAGTTTAAAATAATCAAGCAAAGATGTAGAAGCTGTTGGTTCATTCAATCCTGTAGTACATGCTTGAGCTTCAAGCTTTTCAAAATGCAAGAGTCATTTTTACCACAAACTAAATAGTGAACCACTAAACTTTATGTTTACTGGATCTAATACAAAGTCTAATGACAGTGTCTATCTAGATCCAGATATACAGGAACAAATTTAAAGACTATATAAATTAAAAAGAGAGAATAATAATGTCCTCCAGACCGAATTCGATCACGGCGGCCAGTCTCAACGGAGACTAGCCATCGGCGCAGGACAGGATTATAGTGCCCAAGTGTATGCGCAAGCACAGGTGCACTCACTATTCCCTAGCTCTCATAGTCCGATGGGACGGTAAGCCGACACGACCGGAGAGAGATCAGGCGCAGGACCAACGGCTTCACGCGCTTTCCGAGGCACGGGGGTGAAACACCGCCAACTTCCAAACATTTTTTTTATAGGATAGGGTGATAAACGAGCACCCAGTCCAGCTGATGGTAAGTGATTGCTGTGACCCATAGACATCTACATCTGTACTCAATAAAGAATCAAAATACAGGTGCGTTGTCATCCGTGAGGACTAAGATGGAATGCCTCTTTTCCAGTAAAAAGGGTATCTGGTTCTCTACACGCACGAAACACAGCAGTGTTAAACTGATATTTTACGCTGGTATTCTGTGAGAGCTACAACCATAGTATAACTGCATACCGTCATACCATAACAACATAACATCGAAAGAAGTAACAGCATTATATATGGGCACTGATTAATTCGGATTTAGACCACAATGGTGACAACGCCTCGTTTCGCATTCGAGCATGTAAACGTCCATTTACATTTTGTATTGTTGCCGAGAATGTTGGTCACCCACAAAACTAATTTAATCATGATGCGATGTGCATGTAATAAGTCGAGCAAAGTTACAGATTATATGCACGTCCCCTAGCATAGCCCTCCTTTCTTTTCGAAGCTGGTTGTCCTTTATGCTGCTTCAGTGCGTGTCCGCCAACTTTACATGTCTTCGAAATATTTTATTCCACAGAGGTTTCCTCAGGACGTTCTCCTTCATTGTCGGGCACGTGGTATATCCATGGTAAAGAGCCGTGATAGCCACATTGAGAGCAACCCAGGTTCGATCCCCGCCGGCGCCAATGAAATTGGTAATTGCAATTTTAAGTGCTGATTTACCACGTGCTCGGTGGTGAAGGAAAACGTGGTGTGAAAATCGGCATGTTTAAGAAATAAAATTAATAAAACAACTATTTCAAAGACACGTTAAGTCCGCCAACACGCATTGGGGCATCGCGGCCTCCTAAAACTCTCTCAAAAGTGAGAGGAGGCCTGTGCCCAGCAGTTGGACGTATATAGATAGTAACTTTAACTTTCAACGTGGTAAATCAGCGCTTACAATTTCTTTGGTGCCAGCCGAGATCGTTCCCGGTTTACTCGCGTACTGTGTAATTTATGGCTAGTGAGCCACCATGTCTCGCAAGAAATGTACATGTGTTTAAATTTAAATGTAAATTAAGCCTTATTGGATTTTATTATGTCTAATTTAACAGTTTTATATTGTTGGTTTCAGGCATCGACAATCGACGGCAGACGGAAGGGAGCATGTTTGTTTTGCCAGGAGTATTTCATGGACTTGTATCTGTTAGCCGAGCTCAAGACCATCAGTTTAAAAGTATGTTTTACAATTCACGTTTCTGTTTATTCGTGAGTTTATAACTATAATTACAGAGTGAGGACAAATTAATGGTTTATCTTTTTATATAAGATGCCAATGTTCGTGTGTTGTAATTCTTCTCCTTACAAACGGCTTGATTAATTTTCATTAAAGTTTTATGTTGTACTTATCACCTGGATGGTTTTTAGCTACAGTCTTCATCTGGATGCTTGGCGGTCCACGACTGTACGTTTTACTAGGAGTTTTCTTCATCCCACAACTTCTTTTTTGCATTGTTTACCACCAGCGATTTTTCTGGAACAATACGACTTAGGAACCTTCAAGAAAAGAGCTTACACCTTTCTAAAAGGCCGGCAACGCATCTGCAATTCCCCTGGTGTTGCGGTTGTTCAGTCAGTCACTTACCATCAGGTGAGCCGCATGCTCGTTTGCCGCCTCTTCTATAAAAAAAAGTTGGGACCCGGTAGGTAGCGCTGTTGTCGAGATCCAGAAATTACCCGTACGAAGCCGGGGCGAATCGCTAGTTTCAAAAAAATCTATATCAGTAATTGTTAGGTGAAATAGCCATAATCCGGCCACAAACTTAAATAAATGTAAGGTACATCTTGAAGGTTGTTTACTTTTGAGCTGTTGACGACAACTTGAGATACTCGTAAATATTGGTTAGTTTTAAACGAGCACATAGTCCACCTGATGGTAAGTGGTTGCTGTAGCCCATAGACATCTACATCTATCCTCGTTTGCGAATCAAAATGCACATGCGTTGTCACCCGTGAGGATTAATATGGAACGCCTATTTTCCAGTAAAAAGGGTCTCTGGTACTCTACACTCACCATACGAAACACGGCAGCATTAAGCTGCTACTTTACGCTGGTATGTGAGAGCGTGGTCCTTCTCCGATCGAGCCGACCCATTCGTGCTACAACTAAATTACTAATATAGCTGCAGCATGGCTCTACCACGTATAATACCATGTATAATAGTAAGATAATATCGTTAGATTTTAGATTAGAAAAGAAAATTCTCAAGTTTCATATACCAGCATGACGTTACAGGTGACGACAGTGGACATGCAGAAACCGCCGCCAGATTTCCGTACCAACTTTGAGGCGACGCACCCGCCGATCCTCATCGACAACGGCCTCGCCATCCTCGAGAACGAGAAGATCGAACGGCACATCATGAAGTCAGTGCCCGGCGGACACAATCTATTCGTGCAGGCAAGTAATGTCACTTTAGGTAGATTGATGATCGTCGGTGGTATGGTGGTGACAAATGGAATAGAATAGAATAAAATGATTTTTTATTCAATATTGATTATTACATAATACTTATTGAAAGCCATATTTTATTTACCACTGGTTCGGAAAATACCTCCGTCCTGGGAAGAACCAGCAAGAAACCCAGCGGGACTTGGTTTTTTAAACATATTTCACTTAACAATAATTTTGATTATACAAGTTTTAAATGAATTTTCTTAGAACCAGCATGGTGGCGATCACCTTATTCCCAGGGGTTATTTTCATTCATGTATTCCTTGATATTATAATAACTCTTTTTGTACTGTTTCTTTAATAAAACTTTTAAACTTGTTTATTGACAAACTGAATATGTTTTGGGAGTTTGTTTTAAAAGCGTTTACATTGCCCCATAAATGAATTATTGATTTGGTGGAGTCTAATAACTGGCATTACAAGCTTATGTTTGTTCCTAGTGTTTAAAGTATGAACATCCTTATTCTTATTAAAGCTATTTATGTATTTATGTACATACATTACATTTTCATAAATATAATGCGATGCCAAAGTTAATATGTTTATTTCTGTAAATTTTTCTCTTGAAATTTTAACTTTTTATTGAAGTTTATTGAATATGAGATATGAGACTGATTAGGAGTAAGAATAAAATTATAATTTAAAATACAAACAATTATTTTTTAGTTTGTCACCCCTGATCTGAACCTATGTTTATAAATATATGTTTCTCTGACCTTAAATTTAATATTTTCTTTTTCTTCATAACTGTACCTTGTTACAATTACGTTACGATAAAATTCTATTAAATAAATTTTACTTAAATTGTAGCACCAGGTACATTTAAATAAACATTACAGTCTTAGGAGATACGATGAATGTTCCTCTTACCCCAGATGAGGGGGAAGAGGAACGTTAGTACAAGTTAAATGTTTTTGGCCGATACTGTGATGATGTGTAAGTTTTCAAATTAGCGGTATAGATCGGGAGATGGTGACAGAAAATAGTCTCCCATTTTCTCCTGCATGCCTTTTTAACTTACCCTAAAATATGAAAGATTATGAAAGATTTCAGTTTGAAATCACGGAAAATTTGTATTGAATTTTCACAACATTTCCCTAATATTTTCCACCCTTGGTCATACGAGGGGTGCATGCCAATTTTCGTAGAGTATTTTTGAGATAAATAAAAACTAATTTTTTACAACGGTATGCAATTTGTAAACACGGAAATGTTCTATTTTTTTTTCTTTTCTACGTAACCCTTTGAGCCCCGTCGGCCGTTGCGAATTGCATGCCATCAATTATTATAGCTTAAATTTGTTCCAACTACGTTATATTACAAAGGCATGCAATATAATGTCACGGAAAAATACTAAAATTCTTTACACAAAGAGAAGCCATTTTCTTTATGACGTGCAAGCGCGCAAGGCCTCGTAACCCCTTTATCTTTCATATTTTAGGGTTAGTTATCAATTCTTAAAAAGGCATGCAGTAGAAAATGGGAGACTATTTTCTGTCACCATCTCCCGATCTATTATGATTCTTAAAACATGAAAGGCTGATAAACTAAGGCAAGTTTAATGTAACTCAATATTCTCATAAAGCATTATATGTTCTTCCTAGAGCTCAAAACCTCGGGCTCAAAATAAACTATGTTCCTCTTACCCTAACTGGTCTTATATTATTCTTAAATTACATTAAAACGTTTTTAACTATACAACTAAATATACTAAACACTAAACAAAAACTATTTCGACGAGTTCAACAAGTATTTACAAAAAACTATTTACGGAAACCGTTAAAAAACTTTAACATTTAGTCGCCTAGAACGCGCTAGCTAGGTAGTTATTTCACGTAGGTAGTAAGAGTGACAGAGGCCTGCTAATAGTCCATTTAATAAGATAAGGTAAGCGAGTTTAATCCCAACTTCAAACAAAAAATGTTATAGATGAATAGTCATCCCTGAAAACTAAGATGGAATGCCACACAGCTAGTAATTATATATCGCTCTCTTACTAGTGGGCACACTGTTACTTAGAAGCAAAATAAGTAGCAGGGTACCTACCATAGACGCACTACTGGTCAGAAAAACAACCTTTTCACCTACTATTTTTTTACGTATTTACTTTACTTTTATTTAGAGTAAACTTTTACTACTATTTAGGACAAGGAAGTTGCCTCGCTAATCGAGAACCTGTACTCCAAACTGAAGCTGGTACTTGTGCGCAAGGACGAGCAGAAGTCGGCCGCATTGCGCGCACACCTTGGACGTATCGACGCGCTGCTCGAGCGCCGGGGGACGAGGTGAGGCTCTGTTGTTATTACTCTGTGCAGTGTTGATATTCACTTGCCCTAATTTGAAGGTGACAATATTATTTCTTTACCGTGTAGTGGTGGTTAAGAATATCCACTACCCCATATCTTCCCTTGGGTGTCATAAGAGGTGACAGAGGGAAACAGTCAGGAGATGTTGTGTGATTGTTCTGTCACCAGGAGGGCGACCATCTGCCCTAAGGTGACGAATTAATCGTCCACAAGTCTCTCGTTAACAACGTTGAAGATTGTGAGTGTGACGACGAGAGTTGCGTACCTTATAATCTTTAGAATCACCAAACGGTATTCGTTGAAGGTCATACAGGTTTACGCACTAACCTCGGCACATCCCGATAAGGAGATGGAAGAAATGTATGAGGACAAAACCCACTATACGGTATTAATGTTAATGGGAGACTTTAACAAAAAATTAGGCACAAGAGAAAACTGTGAGCAGAAGGTAGGGAAATTCGGAATAGAGCAACAAAACCCAAGGGGCCAGCAGCTAGCCGACTTTATGGAGAAAGAAGGACTCTTTATGATGAAATCTTTCTTCCAGAAACGGTCCCACAGGATGTGGATCTGGTCGAGCCCAGAAACCCACTATACGGTATTAATGTTAATGGGAGACTTTAACAAAAAATTAGGCACAAGAGAAAACTGTGAGCAGAAGGTAGGGAAATTCGGAATAGAGCAACAAAACCCAAGGGGCCAGCAGCTAACCGACTTTATGGAGAAAGAAGGACTCTTTATGATGAAATCTTTCTTCCAGAAACGGTCCCACAGGATGTGGACCTGGTCGAGCCCAGACGGTTTGACAAAAAATAAGATTGACTTCATTATGACGACCAGATGACAACTGTTCAGTGATGTCTCAGTGATCGCGAGGGTGAAAACTGGCAGCGATCACCGAATGCTTAGAGGCACACTGAACCTAAACGTTAAGTTGGAGAGGTCAACGCTCCTTTCCCCTTGTGCTCTAATCTAAAGTCTCGAAAACTTTCAGCTCCTGCTACTTTTATCCTTGTTCATTAGACGTGGGACAATAATTGCGGGGATAAGTCTATCTCCCATTTTATCTACTGTGGATATTATATCTACCGGTGTGCCCATGCTCGAAGGGTGGATAAAACTAAGCGAGGGGATAAACATTTTGTCCTTTCCTCGGGGATAAAATTTCTAATGCCCATGCTAGCCCTGCTGGGGTTAATAAAAGCCTGTTATTTTAATATTACAGATAGGTACTTCAATTTTGTTTATATGTTACATTCAAATATAAATTATTTTGTAGGTATATCGAACCTACAAAATAATTTAAATATACATTTAAATTAATATTTTTTTTTAAATTCCAGATTTCTGACAGGCGACACCATGTGCTGTTTCGACTGCGAACTGATGCCGCGTCTTCAGCACATTCGCGTCGCCGGCAAATACTTTGTGGACTTCGAGATACCGGTATTTTTTTGTTAACAATGAAATTCCAACTTTTCAGTGATTCCATTTCTTATTCTATATTATGAAATTCTTACTTTATTATTTAAAACTTTCGAAATCACATAAACAAGTTATAAACATCGGCAAAATGAAATTGTTAACTGCAATTTTAACTGCTGAGTTTATCACGTGCGTGAAAACAATGACGGGAAACCTGCATGACTTAAAAATAATAAAATATTTTTTTTTTGAAAAATTTCTTTTTTGGTTTCGGTAAATGTTTTAAGTAAGCGTTGACATCATGCCATAGTGCACCTCATGGTAAGTGGATGATGTGGTCATGAAGCCCTTAGACACACATTAAATCTATCCTCTATTTAGAAACAAAATGTATATGCGTCACCCCTGAAGGCTAGGATATAATGCCTTGTTTCCAGTAAAAAGGGTCTCAGGATCTCTACACTCACCAAACGAAACACGGCAGCAATAATTAGCTATTTTATACTATAGTATTACGTGCGAGTGGTTCTACCCCGGTAAAGGCGACCCATTCGTGCTACGACCATAATATATCTGCAGCGTGACTCTATGACGTTAAATAAAAATAACGAATCACAACGTTTGCCGCCAATAAGGCGGTATATTTCAATTTAGTTTTAAATGTTGTCATGTTGCGTTGCAGACGAGTTTCCGCGCGCTCTGGCGCTACATGTACCACATGTACCAGCTGGACGCGTTCACGCAGAGCTGTCCCGCAGACCAGGACATCATCAACCACTACAAACTGCAGCAGGTACCCTTATATTATATTATACACATTATCCTATATCCTGGACTATCTGTGACATTTTTATGACATTTCACGCGTTTTTGTGACGTTATAATATTTGTATCATATTTCTATGATGTCTTGATAAGTATCAACTTATTCAAGAGTAATATAATTTTATATTTCAGTTTATATTTTGGTTATTATGTTAGCATTACAATTTAATTTTTAATCAGTATACTATGTCACAGATTAGTGATTAGCACTGCCAAAGTGAAATTAAAATGGAACATGGATCTTAAAATATAAATAAAAAGAAAATATTTATATTTAGACAGATTTTTTTTTGGATTAGAAAGAAGAAATAATTTGTATTTAATTTCTTCGATTGTGGTACTTCTACTCCATTTTAAATTGTCTTTGGTCGGTCAATAGTTATGATGGTTTTGTGTCACAATGTTAATAATTTTAAAATAAGAATTTTCGGGGTGAGCTTTATCAAATATAGCTCTTTCTATTTTATGTCTATCTTAAAGCAAGTACTATTTGTATGTATGAAGTATATTTCTAAATTGGGAACTTCTTTTGTGGGATTCTCTTCGTATACAACCCTATCTTACCTAATAATATCTTCTCTATCCAATATTTCTCACTATCGTCTACAGTTATCGACAAAAGGTATGGTTTTGTCGCCGAAGCTGGCGCGGCAAAGGATCGAAGACGATGCGGCCTCGGTACGTTGCGGGTGTAAAACATTGCGTTGCTCATATTGCATTCTTTCCATCGCGCCACTTCATTTGAGTCTTCTTTCCAAGCGTTTTTATGTCACTTTGTGCCTAACTGTTCTCGTTTGTGCAGGTTCTGGAGCTTAATTGTGCATTGAACGTAGAGATATTATAGTGTTTTGGTATTATATAGATAAGATATAATAATATGTTAAATACGCATTTTTTTAATAAAGAATTAAATAGTTTTTACAATAGTCCAACACATAATATTTCTATGACAATTAGTTTGTAATTTATAAAACTACAAATTCACTTCAAATATCCTTAAAATGTTACATATTTAACTCCATTCCTTAAATGCTCATTTTTTTCCAAATGTTAATTTTTTAAACGTTATTAATAAAAATTCAATGAGATAATGTAATGCTCCCTTTGTAAAAATATTGGCGAAATCCTTCAATAAAAACCGTTAAAATATTATGTAGAACCACTATTGCATAAAACTAATTTTACAGATTTTATCGCGTTTATTTTTAACTTTTTATTCCCGTCGCTTCGGACGCTCGTGGTTGCGGGCTCACGGAGCCTATGGGTGATGTAAAGCGCCCGAAATGTCAGGAATTAAAAAAATAATATAAACACAATACAATTTGTGAAAATAATTTTATTCAATGTATTGAAAAAAAAATTTGAGTAAACATGAGAA
The DNA here is from genome assembly GCA_033319125.1 of Parnassius glacialis. Taxonomy (NCBI): domain Eukaryota; kingdom Metazoa; phylum Arthropoda; class Insecta; order Lepidoptera; family Papilionidae; genus Parnassius; species Parnassius glacialis. The sequence goes on along the minus strand of JAVANC010000011.1, from coordinate 10,522,458 downwards.
ATCATTAACTTTTATTGCTTCATTAATTAATAACAAATGGACGGTGTAACGATATTACAAAGACAAGTCATTTAATTTAGAAGTATGAAATTAAAATAATATATATAATATATTCTAGATACCCTGTGAATATTGACCGGTGAAGCTATTTGCTATTATTATAATATTATGCAGTAAATCAGCTCCTCTTCACATAAATTGTTTCACTGTGGTTGAAGGTCAATTGCTTTATCTCTCACTACTGTCTTTTTCAATAAAAATAGCCATTCTGTCATTATAACATTTAAAGCTTTCACGGTGTGATATGGTTGGGTCTTAGTATAAAACTAAAATAATTTATTAATATTTTTTGTTTTAATGTTACTTTAACATAGTATATTTAATATTTTTCTTCCTCAACTAATTTGAACAAATTACCATAAAAGAAAGTAAAAAAAATTAAAATATATGTATGATAGTAAATTATTTTCTCCCATTTTATACAATTTATACTAACGTTTAATAAAGTTATTTTTAAAATAATATACACTGTTGATGTATATTAATTTAAATGGAGATTGTCTGTAAATAAACATACACAACTAAACTCCAAAATATGGTGTCCTCCGGTTGGTTTATATTTATAATAAATAAATGTTTGCAGGCGCTTAAAATGAAAAAACACGAAGAACTCGAGACGCCGACCTTCACCACGTCGATCCCTATCGACGTCAACGATTTGAGCACCACCGAATAATAACGCGATACGTTGCTACGGTGTGGAGCGATAGTGAACCTTGGTACAATAGAATTTAAGATGAATATGCCGATACAAATCCCACTCACAGCGAATCCCGCCTGACTTTGACAAAACCATTAGTCGTACCGAGGATATCTTTCTGAGTAAAAATGTTACATAGTTGTGATACTCCATAATTACTTTTTAAATTCCTCGGAGCCATGTCCAAAATACAATGGTTGAAATATTTTGTACTTTTTTAAGTAAACATATAAGTGGAGACGAACCATTGGCAATGATACCTTATTTCTTTACTGATGTAGTAAATTCAGAATGAGCGTATGATTCCATGCAATCAAAATTATTGTTTTGTGTTATTGTGGCGAATGTTACTTAATTGCCAAATGTTGTTAAACAAAAAGTAAGTTCCCTACAGTAAAACTGATTTTTAATTTTTTGTAATCAATAGTGGGAGGTGTGTGAGGCCATTATTTTTGGTTATATAAATTTTTCAACATTTAAACAACTTTTTTTTTACATTTGGCAGAGGTGCTGCAAAATGTCATTATTTTTATAAATATTTTAAAATTGTACAAGCGCGGCCAATGTGCAAATAAATTATATTGATATTCCAATACATACTTCAAATATTTATAGATTTTAAAGGCTGTTTAGTATTCTAACACACAACGAATAGGCCATCATAGATTTTGTATTATATTCATAATAATGTTTAAGATTTAAAATTGAATACAGTATTTGTTGTTTTTTTTTTCTTTGTATTTTAGTTTAAGATAAAAATGTCACTGTTATTTTAAAATTTGCCCTCTGCCTTTTCATGCCAATATCGAGATTAAATTTTGATATAACTTAAAAAAAAAAACAATTGTGAGCGCTCTTGCCTGCCTCAAAGTTACCTTTTTGAAGGTAGAAATATTTAAGTACTTACTTTTTAATTTATTTTAAACTTGTGTTACATTTCAATACAATAATTACAAGCTTTCAAAAATCATATGTAACTCGACATTGGACCCGGTTAAAGATAAATCTTTAAAATATGAACATTTTGATAATAAAAAACTATATTGTATTCATATTCGTCAGTTTTATTGTTATTAATTTTTGTTTATTTAATGATTTAGTTGTAGACTTGGAACACTAAATAAAGTTATAAATGATCTACGCAAATGTGTACGAAAAATAATTATACATTTGTTCTGTATTTCAATAAAACTGACAAAAATCATAGTTTATTCCACATAATATGAAGTCCCATTCGACGGATGTAGTTAAGAAAACCAGTGAAGGATTAATTTAGATGAAAAATTTTGTATATCAGTTGTCGATTGCTGTTATGTGAACACACTAGGAATCAGTGAATCAATTAGAATAAAAATATGGTTGAATTACAATAAGAAATCTTTATTGTACGGATTGTATTAAATCAAACTATGTTTAAATAAATTATGTGTTCCTGTATACTAAAATGTATATGCTACATAACAATCTGTTGAACATCCAATATCAATAACCGTTCAATCAATGCTCAAATTGGCCTTGCTGATTTGTTAATCCAAACTAAATGCAGTTTTCCTTTTTTTATTTATTTTTAGGCCACCTCACGAATTTTGCCTTATTATTGACAAAGATTAGTAACTATGATTACTATAATAATATTATGTTTGTGAAAGTGAATGAAAAACTAGTGAACATAGCATAAATATCATTCCATGTTTTACCTGATATATATATTTTTTTAATTTAGTTAAAAAGTGGTGTTATTATTAGCGAACTTTCAAAAAACGTATAAAGTTACGAGAGATAGAGAGTGTATAGATGGATCCCGGACTTCATATTTGGAATAGACTTACAAAATGTGTTTTTATATAAGAACATACTATCTAACTCATCCTAAACTATTCCGCCATAGAAAACGAATAGTAAAATTATTGTTATTGATTGCACTAATAATGAAGATAAATGACTTGCAGTTTTTTCCGATACATTATAGTACACAGTAGACAAGGACGAGAGATATACTTGTCAATTGGGCAATGTGTAAAATATTAAATACTAGATATTCATGTATATATTACCATAATATTTACATGATTATTTAGTGTTGCTAGATAATAATTTAAATGTTAAGAAATAAACCTGGATAAATATTATTATTTTTTTATTTGTGTTTTATTTTTGCATGCCTTTTTTATTTTATGTATTATTGTGATTTTAGATTCTAAAAAATTTAAACTGCTTTGTGCCTTGCTTTTTAATAAAATTATAATAAGTATTAATAGTTATTAGACTCGAACCTACTAGAAACTAAGTTTGTTGATTTTTTCGAATTTGGTTATTATTATACATGGGACACTTAAACTTGGATTTGGGTTGAAATTAATTTTACTGATTTTATAACATTTATTACGATATTTCAAAATAAGATGCTTACTATATTCGGGTCTATGTTTATCAACGTGTTCAGGTTTAAATTTTGCAGATATCATGAATTTACAAGTATTCTACTATGAGTGGCACAAAGACATCTGTGTGAAATCACAAATACAACTCACTAGTTTAATCGACAATACTACTGAACCTTTTAATTTTTTTTTTATAGGATAAGGGTGACAAACGAGCACACAGTCCACCTGATGGTAAGTGGGTGCTGCGGCCCATAGACATACATTTATCCTCTATTACAAATCAAAATGTAGATGCGTTGTCACCCGTGAGGACTAAGATGGTATGCCTCATTTCCAGTAAAAAGGGCCTCCGGCCACCTGCACTCACCAAGCGAAACGCAGAAGTAAACCTCTACTTCACGCTGGTTTTTTGTAAGGTCGTGGTACCACCCCGGTTCGAGCCGGCCCATCCGTGCGACAGCAAAAGCTGCCGCGTGGCTCTACCACTGTTATATTATTGCCACAACATCCTTTTTTGTAACACACGTCAAAGGATGGCCATTTCTTGCATCGTCCACCAAGATGCTAATAATCCATTCTGCGAAATAATGTAATCCATTGCACGATACATGGTAGCGGTAGGCGATTGTTACTAAAAACAATCGAATTAGTCGATTGTTCCGTTTAGTTAATAAAAATCAATTATAGTCGATTGTACTACGAGGGTGGATTCAAAAGTACTCGGCCTAACACAGATCCATTCAATTCTAAAAATCAAATCTACCCACATTATTTAGTTCAGTTCAGACTAGTTCATTGTGTGAAGTTCGAAACGTGTGCGATAGTTAGTTGTGATTTTATAAATTTATTAACAAAGTAATCGGACATAATTTCCGCGAATGGAGCAAATCGAGCAACGTGCCGTCATTAAGTACCTCCATAAGAAGGGGCTATCATCAAAAGCCATCCATGATGACATGGTCAGTACATTAGGCGATTGTGCTCTGTCATATTCATCCGTCAAAAAATGGATAGCAGAATTTAAGCGTGGTAGAGAGAGTGTGAAAGATGAACCCCGCTCTGGAAGGCCTTCGACGTCAACTACTGACGAAAATATTAAAAAAGTACTTGATTTAATAATGGGAGACCGCAGATTAAAAATTAGAGAGATAGCCGAGATTATAGGCATCTCTTATGAACGAACTCAAAACATCATTGTCAACGAGTTGGGTTTCCACAAGGTGTCTGCGAGGTGGGTTCCGCGACTGCTTTCAGTTGAACAAAAAAGGACGCGATTGACTATTTCACGCGACTGTTTGGAGTTATTTGAAGCCGATGCAGATGATTTTTTTGAATCGTTTTGTTACTATAGACGAAACATGGGTTCATTACTGTACACCGGAAACAAAACAACAATCAAAACAGTGGAGAAGACCTGGTTCACCACCCCCTAAAAAGGCTAAGTCGATTTTGTCGGCAAATAAGGTGATGGCTTCAGTATTCTGGGACTCGAGAGGTGTGATTATGATTGATTATCTTGAAAGGGGTCAGACTATAAACTCTGATTACTACTGCACCTTACTACGTCGTTTACGAGAGGAAATAAAAGAAAAACGTCGAGGAATGCTCAGAAGAAAAGTCCTGTTTCATCAAGATAACGCCCGTGTTCACACGTCAGTACAGTCAATGGCTGAAATTCACAACTGTGGCTTTGAACTGTTACCGCATCCGCCGTATTCACCTGATCTGGCACCATCAGACTTCTTTCTGTTCCCTAACCTAAAAAAGCACTTGGGAGGTCAAAGATTTTCGACAAACCACGAGGTCAAAGCAGCTGTAGTAGCATATTTTGACTCTAAGGAAGAATCATTTTTTTTCAACGGTCTAAATGCTTGGAAGGGGAGGTGGCAAAAGTGTATTGAACTTGATGGTGATTATGTAGAAAAATAAAAATATAACTGATTTAGTATGTGTTTATTTTCTTGGTTAGGCCGAGTACTTTTCAATCCACCCTCGTATTAGTGATGCGTTATTTACGTTTAAACATATTGGTTGCTTTGCGTATGGGTGCGGTAGGTACGTTATGCAACGCAAATATCGACGGATTGCATAATATTGTCGACTAGAGATTAGAATTGACAGCGGAGAACGACAAGTGAACATCAAGTAAAATCACGATCATTGATTTGTAAGCGTTGTTATCTTACTACTATTTACCTTAATACCTTTATACAGGGGATGAAGTATTTAATACATCTATTAGTTGTTACCTTGAACTTGTGATATTATATTAACAGTGAAAAACTAAAAAAAGAAATAAAAAATGCCACTTACTAATTATAACAATTATAATAAAAATAGCTCAATACACAATAACTATAATCGAAACAGCTTCTGAAGTCGGCGCTAATAAATAGTCTATAGAATAATTAACGCCCCATTTGTAATTTGCTTTTATTTTTTCGCTGACTTAAAAAGGAAGGTTTACGATTCGGCTGTATGTTCTTTTTTGTTGTATGTATGTTACGCAATACTGCGTCAATGAGGCATCCACGACTTTTTCTGCCACCAGGGCGGCGCTACTTTACAGTGAGGTAAAATATTTGACAGATTTCATAGCGGTGACGATAATTTCTTAGGAAAATTTAATCTTTAAGGTTTCTTTCTGTATTATTAGTTATGTTTTATATCAATTACATTCGAAATGAATAAACCAAAGTATAAATATAACTAAACGCTGATTTTTAAAAAAAGAGTTATAAAGTGCAAAAAATTAAAAATTAAAATTACTGACGCATTGTGTTGTGTATTAATATTATAATCTAGATAATGATGAACTATTATTTTAAACGAATTTCTCAATTAACTGACATTGTGTAACAAAAAACTTTACCTCAGTCGCAACTAGCGACATCTGGTGAGTGGAAGATTATTAGCCCTCATTGTGAACCACTGTGAACTCAGGAGTGACCCCGTATAAAGGAGAAAATATTCTACACTTAGCTCTCACTAAAAATCTAACACACAAAAGGGTAAAAAAAACTTAAAATCGCGTCGCGTAACATACATACATACATAATTTAAAATTAGAAATTTTGTACTGCCGACTTCAATATAAATTATTAAGAATAACTCAAAAAACTATTGGTCAAACCTTGATCTAATTTATGACCACATGAGAAGCACCAGCTATCAAATAAAAAAAGAATCATCGAAATCGGTTCACCCAGAAGAAAGTTATGATGTAACACTAAAAAACATACAGTCATAATTTAAAATTTAAAATTTTGTACAACCTAATTCAATATAAATTATTAAGAATAACTCAAAAACCATTGGTCAAACCTTGATCTAATTTATATGGGACCACATGAGAAGCACCAGCTTTCAAATAAAAAAAGAATCATCGAAATCGGTTCACCCAGAAGAAAGTTATGATGTAACACTAAAAAACATAGTCATCATTTAAAATTTAAAATTTTGTACAACCTAATTCAATATAAATTATTCAGAATAACTCAAAAACCATTGGTCAAACCTTGAGCTAATTTATATGGGATCACATGAGAAGCACCAGCTTTCAAATAAAAAAGAATTATCGAAATCAGTTCACCCAGAAAAAAAGTTTGTAACAAAAAAACATACAGTCAAATTGAGTACCTCCTCTTTTTTGGAAGTCGGTAGAAAAGAACATACAGTCTGATCGTAAACCTCATTTTTTAACCGGTTCAGTGCGGGTGACACGCCAGGCGTGCCATCGATTAATTTTGCGTGTGGCGTATGACACGCGAGTCGTGTCTTTTTTTTAAATCGTTATAACTCGCTTAAATTGCTTTTTTGGAAAATTTATCCACAACAAAATATTCATTATTTTGCGAGTAGTTCATGCATGCAGCTTCGTTTCTGGATATTTTGAAAATTTGAAATTTTGAGGGGTTGACAACCTTTTTTTAACGTGTACATGGTACTATTTTTACTTTGTGGGTTTTAAATCATGTTATGGAAAAATTGTCTAATAAGTAACAAATAATAGCACTCATAGCGATCGTTCACAAACTCTAGTTGTAAATAAATTTCTGGAAAACAAGTCTCCTGTTAAAAAAAAACAATGCGTTTGTCTTATTGTTTAACTTTGTTAAAAAATGGTTGAACTGCCGTCTTATTACTATCATATGGCCGCATAGACCTACGCAGTACCATGTGCTCTTGTGATATGGTATAAGGTTTATTTTTGCTTGAAACAGTTCGAAACCGTTCATGCATAAAAAAAGTTCGCTAATAAATAGTCTTTTGTCAATCCGCCGCCGTATAGCGCCGGCGTTTTTTTCCTTTTGAAAACACTTGTTTTGCTATTCTTACTAATTAGACGTTTTCAGATCAACTTTACTTTTACATTTGTATAACATTAAATAATATTTAACATTTGTAAATATCAATGAATGATATACCTTATTTTTTTTTTTCAAATTAAGGTTCTTCATTGTTTGATATTTAGAAATGTTATTATTAGATGAAAATTTAATTTAATAAAAACCAAGGTTTCCAGGGTGATTTAGCTGTACCTACTTATATAAATGATTTTTTATAACAAAAAATAGTACAAAAGGTTTGTAATCTCTTCATAAAAAAGTCACTTTCTCTCAATTTCAAAGAAAAGGCGTAAAAAAACACGTAGTTACCCACTAAAAACAAGTATCCTTCCATTTGTAACTTATGTTTGATGTCAAATAAACTTAATTAGGTCTGAACAAGTAAAAAAGCATAATAAAGAACATTACTTTTACACATGACGGATGGCACAATCACATACATGGAGTGGAACTTGACACGCCCGGCGTGTCATGAAATATTTGTTCGCCGCCACAGCTAAAAGTTGTTGAAAATTGGTGCCGCAACGAATCTGTTAAGTCTGCTAAAAAGTAATAGCAGATTTCAAAGAGGGCTTTAATTCTTCTAAACAATATATCTGAGCCAGTGGAGTAGCGTGCCTTAGAGAGGCCCTGTATCAAAATTTGTCGGGGGCCAAATGAAGGGTAAACATTTTTCACAAAAGGAACAAAAACTCGGATTGAATTAATTCAAATAATTATATATCGACTGTAAGTTATTACTTACAATTAATACTCCTAGGAACTAAGCTAGCCAAACAATTGAAATCAACATCCTGTTCCATAGAAGTCCTTAGAATGTTTGCTTACATAAGTTCGGGGCCTCTGTAGCCCGAATGTGCAATTATTGTATTTATTCAGTATATTCTAAGTCTATGCATTGACCCATCAGACTCATTGATCTTCATACAAATGGGCGCAATTGGGTTATAATATAATAATAAAGCTACTCTGTGGACCTATAGGGTAAAGATAATTATTGCGTACACACACTACATTATATACATGATTAAAAAAAATGTAGTCAATTAGAATTTGTAGTGTTTTTTTTTTAGTAATTTGTTATTTGAAAACATGTAATAACGAGCTGTTGTGCTTCAATAGGCAATTTTTTATCGAAAACTTTCTAAGTGGCCCAGGTGCATAAGTAAATTTAATTAATATGGTATGAAGATGTGTATTTTAAGGTTTCTACTATATACATTATTAATGCTTGAAAGATTCTGTATAAGTAATATAAGTTAATTCTTCGCTATGACTGATATTTTGTTATATTCAAGTATTTTTGTTTTTTTTATAAGCCATTTTGATAAATAAAGCTTTTTGTACATTAAATAAGAAAATTCATTTTAAATATCCCAAAAAGTTTATTACGGTTATCAAGTAAGTTTAATAATTAGGTATTATGTATAGATAATATTGTTATATCATTGTTTGGGTATAAAATAGGTAAAATAAAACTACACCGTTATTTTAAAACATCGGGAACACCAATTTTTTCTCCTTATATTCAACCGACTTTAAAAAAGGAGGAAGTTCTCAATTCGTCAGAATATTTTGGGCCTGGGCTGACGTATCAACGTCTCGGGATGTAAACACCAGCGCACTTAAAAAGAAGTATAATTCCGCCTCCAGGTCCATCAAAAGCGTCATTGCCAAGGCAAGGTCTGAGCACATCGGCAGAATTGGCGAGAAGCTAGTTCGCCTTCCTTCGGGAACCCGTGCATTCTGGTCTCTCGCCAAGGCTGTCCAAGGGAACTTATGTCAGCGATCTCTTCCATCTCTGCACAGAGAGGACGACTCACTGGCCCATGCCACAAAGGAGAAAGCCGATCTGTTGAGCTCTCTTTTTGCGTCCAACTCGACTCTAGATGACGGGGAACACACCGCCGACCATCCCGCGATGTGAATGCTCCATGCCGGATGTGCGATTTACACAGCGCTCGGTTCGCAAAGCTCTCTTCTCCTGGGAAGTGGAGTGGGCCCGATGGAGTCCCTCCCATTGTGCAGAAGACGTGTGCTCCGGAGTTGGCACCGGTTTTAACGCGTCTTTTCCGGTACTCCTACTCCCAAGGCGTAGTCCCGAATTCATGGAAGACAGCTTTGGTCCACCCGATCCCTAAAAAAGGCGACCGCTCAGACCCGTCCAACTACAGGCCTATCGCCATCACCTCCTTGTTCGCCAAAATAATGGAAGACATTATAAACTGCCAGCTCATTAGGTACCTTGAGGATCACCAGCTGATTAGTGACCGCCAATACGGTTTTCGTCGGGGTCGAGCAGCTGGTGATCTTCTAGTCTACTTAACTCATAGATGGGCGGAGGCAGTAGAGTCCAAGGGGGAGGCATTGGCCGTTAGTTAGACGTTAGACATAGCGAAGGCCTTCAATTGGGTCTGGCATAAAGCGCTTCTTTCGAAGCTTCCTTCCTATGGGCTTCCCGAGAAATTGTGCAAATGGATCACCAGTTTCCTTGCTGATCGGAGCATCAAGGTCGTAGTAGACGGTGCATGCTCTGATTTCAAGCCTATCAACGCTGGTGTTCCACAAGGCTGCGTGCTATCACCAACGCTGTTTCTCCTGCATATTGTAACAACCCCCCCCCCCTCACATCTCTTCTCCTTTCTCTTCTCTTCCCCATCTCTATATGCTTATACTTGTTTAGAATCTATATCAAGAAGAATAAATATTCACGAGAGCAATCGAAAGCTGTTGGTAGAGTCTTATAAGCTAAAGAACCCCGTTCACGAAGACAGAGCTCAAAAAAGTTAACAACAATAAATTGTCCATATTCCACTTGTATCAGGTTCACAACAGTCAATTCCTTATTAGTTAATCCCTTCCCGCTTGGAAAAGGCTCACAATATTTATATCAAATACCAGATACAAGGGCTTCGCTCTCCCACATTCCACAAAAATAGGGAGGAGGTAACGGGTCCGCACACGCCGCGCACGGTGAGCGCCAACCATTTTAATGTGCTCCCCCCGAAGGGTACGCAAAATTGGGAACTGGACCGTAGTCCACAGCAAAATAACTGACGAACCAGTAAAAGAGGACTTGGCCCCTTGATAGTGCGTATGCACAAACATCGACCGAAGTCGCGCATGTCAATGCGTGTAAACGCCATACAGAATACGATCAGATCCAGCCACAGTGAATGTACGTCACACGGGTTAGGCAACAATAGGCACACTGGCCATAAAAAGCCGTCCGTGAGCGCCACCACCTGCCAGACCGCCGCTCCTGCAGACGTGATGTAAGTGTAAGGCATCACCACCAATTGCATGGTCAGCACGGCCAATTAGCCGCAGAGCGTGTCATGAGTCTACCGCTCACCTCAAGGGAATGGGGTCCCACGTTGCGCGGCTTTCGGCCGCAGCCTTGAGAGCCTCTCAGATTCTCCCTCCAGCTACCACCCGCATGAGGTTGACACATATGCTCCACCAACCAATACAATGGCAGATATAGCCAATAGGCAGTTATAAGATATCAGTAATAATTCGCCATCAGAAAGGGTTTGTGTCACTGACGTTGAGTATATGCATTTTTCGATCATGTTTGTCTCATCCACCAACAAGTTGCCTTCAATCTTTCAAAGGTGGGAACTTTATAGAGATATATTATTAAGTTGTTATATAAAACATCATGGAGGGCAGACAGTCTGCAGCCCCGCTATGAAGGGATCCGACTTGGGCAAAGCTACTTGGGTTGTGAATCAAACCAAGACGCAGAGAGCGCCATTGAGAATAGCGACCCGCCAAATAACCATCGCAGAGACGCAATGCTACAGAATGCAACAAGCATCAATACGACTATCGTCAGGCTTACACCATCCCAAGGTCCCACATACAGTCCCAGCAGACAGCACCACCCGCAAAATATAACTAACGTGTCACAGTAACACGCCACTAAGACGTCAGTAGCCAAAACTCCACGTATCATAGCGCTATTGCACTAAGACATGGAGTTGAGTATGCTTGCTGCACTTAAAAGTACTACCAAACACACTCACCCCAATCTGAAAGATAGCCGACGTATCATAACGCTATGCGCTAGGACGCCGCCCACAAACAGCAGGGGTGTGCGATGTCCACGGGCAAGTCCTATTGCTACAACAAACCCGCTTACCACCGACACTAAGATGATATGTCTAAGACACATCGATTAACCACCAACGTATCATAGTAGCACGGTACCACGACATCATTAGCCAAAACTCCACGTATCATAGCGCTATTGCACTAAGACATGAAGTTGAGTATGCTTGCTGCACTTAAAAGTACTACCAAACACACTCACCCCAATCCGAATGATAGCCGACGTATCATAACGCTATGCGCTAAGACGCCGCCCACAAACGGTAGGGTTGTGCGATGTCCACGGGCAAATCGTATTGCTACAACAAACCCGCTTACCACCGGCACTAAGATGATATGTCTAGCACACATCGGTTAGCGGGTCCAAGTTTACCTCGGTCTCGGAGGCTGCGAAGCAACCTACACGTCACCATAATAATCCTTTTCAAGTCCCATTTCTTTCAATATAATGCTTTTACATATTTGAGACCTTCCACATATTTGCTTTATTTCATAGACCATTCTATTGTATGTCTTATTCATATGGGACTTCAAGTCATAACTCTGCTATCATAATGCTTATGCATCATAGAGACCTTCTATATTAATGCTTTGGTTCGTTAGACCTTACCTGATAAGTCCCTAATATAGGACTAGTCATTGTGCAACCTTAGTACTAGCAGTCGATCAGCCGACCACCCCATATATATGTACAACCTTGGGTATGTGTGTCCGGCAACGCCCTAATATAAGGGAACATTACGAGAACACGTTCATCAACTTAGAAATTTTCCAATTATTACAAGAACTCTTTTATCAACTTAGAAAATTTTGATCCATTTTTTCTATTATATTACAAATGTTATTTATCTTTATTATTACAATATAATCGACTTGTATTTATATGATTTGATATATTTTGAATATTTTAAGCAGAGTTTTAATAAATTTAGAGATTTTTAGAGACAATTTATGCGTTTACTAATACTATAATATTCAATATTCCAAATGAATATATTTTTGAATTTTATGCTTATTATTTGCATTTTAATTGTTTAAAATATAATTTCTAAGACATTTTTAAATGTCTTTATAATGAATTTAATTATTATTTATTAATAATAATTATGAGGCGTCACAATATCACTGATACGTTGCTAACTGGTAGCATTCATTGCTATGCAGACGACAGCACTGGTGATGCCTTATATACCGGCCGTGCCAATATTTCTCGGGAAAACGTCGCCGAGTACCGGGACAAACTTGTGTCTGAAGTCGAGTCTTTGCTTAACAAAGTCTCGGATTGGGGCCGACTAAATCTAGTCCAGTTCAATCCCAAGAAGATACAAGTTTGCGCGTTTACCGCTAAAAAGAACCCCTTTGTCGTATCTCCTCAGTTTCAAGCCACTCCCCTTGCTGCCTCAGCCAGTATCGGAATCCTTGGCGTCGACATATCGAATAGTGTGCAGTTTCGTGGTCACTTGGAAGGGAAGGCCAAACTGGCCTCTAAAAAGCTTGGCGTGCTCAGCAGAGCGAGACAGTATTTCATGCCGGCACATCGCTTGCAACTTTACAAAGCGCAAGTTCGGTCCCACATGGAATACTGTTCTCATCTCTGGGCCGGGCACCCCAGTGCCAGCTCCTTCCACTTGACCGCATCCAGCGCAGAGCGGTTCGAATCGTCGACGACCGAGTTCTTTCTGATCAGCTCGATACACTGGCACTGCGTAGAGTTGTTGCATCTCTTTGCATATTTTATCGCATCTATCACGGGGAGTGCTCTGAGGAATTGTTCGGACTAATTCCAGCCGCTCAATTTCACCATCGCACATCGCGACAAAACTCGCGTTACCATCCATACCATCTGGATGATTGGCGGTCCACCACTGTGCGATTTAGAAGAATTTTTCTCCCTCGCACAACTTCCTTGTGGAATCAATTACCACCAGCGAATTTTCCGGACCGATACGACTTAGGAACCTTCAAGAAAAGAGCTTACACCTTTCTAAAAGGCCGGCAACGCATCTGCAATTCCCCTGGTGTTGCGGTTGTTCATGGGCGGCGGTAGTCACTTACCATCAGGTGAGCCGCATGCTCGTTTGCCCCCTATTCTATAAAAAAAAGCAAAACTAGCCCCGACTATTAGAACTATTATATACAATCATTGAGATATTATGTACTACGTACTAGAGGCGACACTGCACTATGTTACGCTGTTCCATTCAACTGCGGCAATGTCACCGCACTTTAATCAGTCGCTCGCTAGGCGCTTGTAGAGTTGTCACGTGTTGTGTTGATTTAAAAAAAAATCTTGATAAAATATGCCGCGGTGTGTTCTTAAATATTGCACAAAAAATTCACGAAATGTTAGTAAAAGCCAAGGAATCACTTTTCATCGGTAAGTAAGATACTTAAATAATAAAAAAACATTATAGATTAATAATTAAAAAGTTATTTCTTTGGCGCCAACTTGTGTCATGGAATATAGATTATGAAATTAATTTGTTCAGATACGACATTTCTGTGAGCAAGTGTAGGACGATCATATTATGCACAATTTTTTTTTGTACAAATAAATATACCTAAGTATTTATAATTAGGCTAAATTTCTTACGTTTATATTTGCTGATTAATCTTTTATTTTATTTTTAGGTTTCCACGTCCAAGCCACGAAAACCGAGGAAAGTGGATTAAATTCGTCCAAAATAATCGTAGAGATGTGGTTACCAACAAATCATACATACATTTGTTCCTTGCATTTTAAAGAAGAGGATAAATGTAGTACGAAGAATTCAAAAATTAACAAAACTTGTATTGTTTAAAGGCACTTAATTAAATACCTAATATATATTTTTACAATAACATTTATACATCTTATTCATTGAAATTAGTTTTCAGCAAAAACAACAAATAAGTGTATATACATATAATTCATGTTTAAACAGAAATGGTAGAAGTTTTTAAAGTTTTACTATGTTTTCTCACAGTAATCCATAAGGCATAATATAAATAGTATCAGCTCTATGTCCATGCCTCACGCAAACTTAGGTTAGGGCTTTTGGGGACCCAGTTCTAGATTTAAATAAATATATTTCGTAAAACTGTTTTTTACAGATTTTATCGCGTTTATTTTATTATTTTTTTTTATTCAAAATAATAAAATAAACGCGATAAAATCCGTAAAAAACAGTTTTATTCAATGTGTAGTGTTCGCGTAAATATAAGAAATCATTAAATATATTTCATTAGGTTCGATTCCTTCCAATTTATATAGTTACCTTATAAAATATTTATATTAAATTGTAATTAAAATGCTATTGTGATAATATTATATATTATCATATTAATTTACTTCATATCATGCAAAATAATTCACAAATTATTAAAAATTGAACTCGTTTTAATAAATTAATTAACAATATATCGCACCTTCATTTCGAAACCGTTACTAAAAGAAATTTTCACGAAAATGAGATAATAACGTCATCTTACTTAAATCGACAAAATCTACAGAATGAACTGGACAGGGCTATTTATATCCCAATATTTTGGTAGATAGCGTTAAATTAAAACGCCACTAAACTGAAATTTAAAATATAACTACAGACGAAACCGTTACTATACCAATTGTAACCTGTCCCTTAAGGAGTCGACATACAATTTTATAAAAAAATGTAACTATTTGTTTAAACAAATAGTTACACTTTTACCACCTACTAAGACAATTCATGTCAATCAACTCAAAAAAAAATCAATACATGTCTACCTAGTAATAGTACTAGGTAGACAATTTTTTATCGTTATCACAAACAAACCAGTTTCATTCATAGATGTCACCGGCATCATCTCATTTTCTGGATGTAATGTGTGGTCTACACCAAGGTCTAATTCTTCTAGCTCTGGTACATCTTCGTCAACTAGCACATCTTCATCGTCATCATCTAGTAAATCTTCAGGTAGGTACCTAAAGTTATACCTAATTTATTCTTGTTGTGTACTTGAGTGCGTTGTAAATGTTTTTGCTTTCTTTTTGCGATCAAATAAGGACTTTTCTCCTGATAAAGCAGATAAAGACCCTGACTACGTAGAACCAGTTGCATATACACGACGTGTTTCAACATTTTTATCTAGCTCTTGTTTTCAACATGATAATGGTATGCAGCAAGTACATGTCGAAGCTTTGAGTCACGAGATAGTGTAAGAATTTAATTCAATTCAGCAGGTAAGGGTTCACGAGGTTTGCAAGAAGTTGGTCCAATTCAGCAGCCAAGTGAGTACATTATTGATTTATTATTGTAAGAGATTAATGTTTGGGGAATAACATTTTTGGTTTAATTGCCATAAAAGTACTGTTTTAAGTTTTTTTGAATAAATATTGATTTGAATTATTATGTTTTAAATGACCTGTGCATAATAAACCTGTGAAATATATTTAACAGTTCATTTAATAGCTAGAATTATATTTTTAATATAGTAACATTGTTTTTATACTAACTTTACATAATTGAACCATAATTGAAAAAAGAATTTATGCTAGTGTTACTATAAAAATTAAAATGATTATAAAAATAATTATAGAATATATTAATTTAAAATGACTACACATCTTAAAAAGAAACCATCATTTTAACAAATAATCTCAGAAATATCTCATAATGTGTTCATTAATTCTTATTAAGAGGTAAATAGTAATGCACAAATCGTAAATTAGCTCTCCTGCAAAATTTAGTTTTTTTGTATAGTAACGGTTTCAAAATGATGGTGCGATATGTACTCGAAATAAACAATAATTAAATACCTACTTATCATTCTACCTACGCATAATCTATTATGATAAAAAACCGCGCATGCGCGGTAAGACTGATGCGCAACGACATAGAGTAGCGCACATGTTTTGTTTGAAATAGCTGTTCTAGTACGTAAGTACATTATACTTCAATGTATACAATTGGGTCGCTATTATCTGTGTGGGTTGTCTAAAACTCATATCCTAGTACCGAGGTTGCAAATAAGAAAACAAAACTCATATATATTGCAGAATTGTAGAAGTTGAACGTTATAAAGTACCTAATCCTAATGAACATTCATCCATCTTCATCGGAATACTCATATTGTTTCTGCTTTTTACAGCGTCGTATGTATCAAATCCACTCTATCTTAAAAGAATGTAATAAATATCTTAGCTTCTGTCATAATTTTTCCTTACGGTCCAAGTGCAAGAAAAACTTTCCCTCCAATTCCTGTACACTCATCATATACATTTTGTCCTCTATATTGTATGATAAATTACATACTATTACTTGACACTTACAAAAGTACAACCGTACGAGTCAATCAACAAAGAAATATGAGTACGAAGTGAAGGTTAACAGGTTAGGTTAGGCCTATGTGCATTGTGAATTTTGGCGGTTGACCGCTGGCGGATTGCTGCTCCTGTTTTATCGTTAAAATAATGGTTATACGTGCATTTCGATAAATCATTTGTGTATTGAATGTATGATGTGAACTAATAATCGAAACGATGTAACAAGTGCTTCTATGGAGATAATATATTCCACGTTGTAGAGCCACGCTGCAGCTATATAGTTGTAGCTAGCGATGAGCGTTGAATCAACGAACTAGTTGAATCAACCGTTGATCTCCTGTCAACGTATTAACGTTTACCGTTTATGAATCAACTAGTTGAATTCGTCAACGACGTTTATGAATTTAACTCGTGCGTATCGTTGACGCAACGAACTGAGGAAGTTAAAAAACTTAACGTTGATAGTAACGTCATAGATTGTGAGCAATGGTCATGTCATACAATTTGAACTCTAAGTAACCTGAAAAAGAGTTTATTTTCGAAATTTTTATTTTAAGAATAGTACTTATGACGATATTGGTGGAATGGCGCACCCCGCTCGTGCCTTTCGAGAGAAATAGATCAATACTAGTTTGTTTGTATATTATGCAACGATAGGAAGTTCGCTTTCTTTAATTTTTTGATTGACGGTTAGTGCCAAATTGCGCGGACGGTCAGAAGTTATTTTGCGGCATATCGTAAATGTTTAGAGTTTAGACTTTTTAGTTAATGTTTATAATTACAGTGTAAATTTGTTTGTGTTAATATAATTGTGTATATTTGCATAAAATAGGATTACTTAAGGAACAACATTGAAAATGTCGGGACGTACTGGGGTAACAGTGAATCGTCTTTAGAAAAATTTAAAAAAAAAATATTTAAAAAAAACAAAACTATAATAAAACATTTTGCAAATAATAATTGATTTGCGATTTGAATATGATTTATAGATAATTGTATTCAATCAGTCTTAAACCTAAAGAAAAAGTATGAAGGGAAGGTCATCTAAGTAGAACCATCAATCAAACGATTTCCAATACATGCATTGAATCAAATTGTTTCTAAAATTGAACGTCGTAACGTTGAATTAAACCGTTCAATGAATTAACTTTTTACGTTGCAAGTTGACATTAGTAGTACGTTAACTCGTTGACGAATTTAACTAGTTGATTAACTAGTTGACAAAGTTAAATCAACGTTAACGTTTCGTTAAAGGAGAAACCGTCAACGACCCATCGCTAGTTGTAGCACGAATAATTGCTCAACCGAGAGGGACCACGCTCTCACACAATACCAGCGTAAATATTATCTTAATGCTACTGTGTTTCGTATGGTGAGTGTAGAGGACCCTTTTTTTCCATGTTAGTCCTCAGGGGTAACAACGCATCTGCATTCACAGACTAACTAGTAGATTTTAACATTCTATCTGCATTTAACTTTTTAATAGAGGATAAATGTAGATGTCTATAAGCCAAAGCATCCACTTAGCAGTTACCATCACATGGACTGTGTCCTCGTTTGTCACCCTTATTCTATAAAAATAAAACATAACTTAGATTTTTTTATCCGCTTAGAGGCTTCCAGATATTACTAACATTACAGTTTAACCAAGCGGACAGTTCAAGGTTACACACTATTTGTAAACTGCTGCTGTTTGTGAACAAAATAAAAATCTAAGGCTTTATGGTCCAGACCTTTGCCTACCTTACTTGACAACATCACATTTGATTTGATTCGTAGAGCGATTTGATTTGACAAGTGAAGTAGGGATGGGCAAAGGGAAAAAATATATCGATATATATCGAATCTGTATTTTTAAACAGTATCGATATATCTTCATCATTTGAATGATGTAAAGATAAGGTCCAAAATTTTCTCTACTAACGGTTGGACAACGAAAAAAAACGATACAACATTTTAAAATATATCGAAACTGATACGAATTCGATTCTCTAAAATAAATATCGATATATCGCTATCTAAAATATCGACGATATATATCGATAAATTTTAAAAAAAATATCGATATTTCGATATATCGATATTTTTTACCCATGCCTACCACTAAGTAGTCTGTGATGGAATGCAATAGTGTTCATTAAACATCGATTGTTGAAGTGTTCGACAGTAATCGATAGTTTCTTATAAGACCATCGATATATCGATAAACTATCGATTGTCTTAGATCAAGTATCACAAATAAAAATAACAATAAGTAATTATTGTACTTTTTTGTTGGTCGTCTTTGAGAAATATGCAATTTGTCACTGGCTAGTGTAGAACTGCGAAGGAAAGTCACAATAAACTTTGTCTTCAACAACTGATTTCTGTTAAAATAATTCTTAAAAGAACTTCTACATTTTTTTGTCACACTTCATCTTTAACTTGATGTTCAGACGGTGATCCCTCTTCCGATTCTTATCTATTTTATCGGCATGCTTTCTTTTGAAGTAATCTCTTAGATTCGTCGTATTTCATGATTATAAAAGTTACACTTTTCAAACGGACTATTACTGTCCACTATTGCATACCTTAAGCGAAAGCGCAAGGTAATGTTCTACTATCGCCTAAAAATTAAAATTCCAACATTTTATCGAATAAAATCGTATCTAGCAATCATATTATACATATAAATGATATAAAACGCACATTGTTAGAAAGATAAATGATTGTTGAACTTATTAATAATTTTTTTAAATCGATTAATTGCTATTTTTAAATAAAAAAAGGGTTTTAGTGGCTTATGGTGTGGATTTATCATGTCCCTGTGGCTTGTAAACACTATAACTTTTGAAAATATCAATTGTTTAACTCAATCTATTTTTTAATCTCTTCATCTATCGTGTGGGAAGCCACTGAATGTAAATGGCAGTGTAATTTTGTTTTGTTTAGCTATATAAATTAATAATTATTATTAATTTTTTCGGCTCCAAAATGGCGAAATTTTCGTTGATTTGGTTGCCTCGTATATAAATTGTTTCTGTAAATGGGGATCTACAGCCACAGAGTAGTTTAGTTCACAGAGTACCTTTGTATTAAGTTTAGTTCGGCTTCAGTCGCCGTCGTGAGTGGACATTGTTTCGGTTGTTTTCAGCGGCTCAAAAAGATCGCTGTACAAATACACAATATTCGAATAACCAAATTTCTTAAATACTTGATTATAATAATAATAAGAGATTTTTTATTACAATATTTAAAAGCACAGAATAAATAATAGTAGTACGTACTAAAAGTAAGTAGTATATTTTTTTTTTGTCATGGGTGACATTTTATTTATTTATTTATTTATTTGTATGGATCTCCAACAGTTGTACATATTAAATTACTTCTAATACATGTCTTACATCTACAAATTACTATGTACTACCAATTATAGGAGAACACATCTTTCTAAAACAGTGTTTATAATTTGCCTATTTTAATGGTAGTTATAACAAAAATAACAAAAATAAGTTTAATGAACATAAGATAGATAATAATTTTTGTAACATAAATAAAAGTTAAGTTTAGCATAAAGTTAGTGACTAATTAATTTTCCAAACTATCATTACATTTTTTCATAAAAAGTGTGAGCCCGTCACAACCAATGTCTAGTGTTGCTATGTTTTTTACACATACATTGTATACACGTGATATACGTGTTATTGGAGAATTCTGTCCAAGTTTTGTTCTAGTGGCATCAGCCTTAAAGAAAGGACATGGGTTGCGAGGAGGTCTCCGAGGTACATTAATATTAAATCTACTCAACAGCTCACTGTCATCAATTTTACCATGGAAAAGTTTATGAAGAAATTTTAAATCAAGAAGAGATCTACGAACTGCCAGTGGTTTCATCCTAAAGTAATCAAGTTTCTCTTTGTAGCACTCACTATGACTTGACCTCTTAAAACGAAATATTAGGTGTTTAATGAGTCTTTTTTGAACACGTTCGATTCTTTCAATGTGGTTTTTGTAAGCGGGAGACCATACTTGACAACAATATTCAAGTTTGCTACGGACCAAGCTGTTGTACAGTTGAAGTATTGTTGTTACCTTTTTAAAATCTTTAGACTGTCTAAGAACAAAGCCGAGTAACCTGAAAGAAGCAGTCACTATAGAATTTATATGTTTATCGAATCTTAATTTGCTATCAAATATTACGCCCAAGTCTCTAATGGAATTAGTTTCCTTCAGCTTTTTACCCAAAATGTTGTAAGAACTCATTAATGGTTTTTTTTTTTCTTGTGAATTTTATAAAACTACATTTGTCTGGATTGAGCAGCATTCGATTTGTTTCACACCATTTCACAAGTCTATCAAGATTCGCTTGTAAGTCTATTACATCAGATTCTTGCTTTATAACTTTAGCTATTTTTAAATCGTCTGCGAACAAATAAACCTGACAATTTTTAAATACATTTACTATATCATTAATAAACAAAACAAAGAATAAAGGCCCTAAATTTGATCCCTGCGGAACACCAGAAATAGCATTGAAAGAATCCGAACACTCGCCATCAATTACTACTCTGGCATTTCGATTAGAGAGATAGGATTTGCACCAGCTTAAAAATGTATTAGAAATGCCAAAATATTCGAGTTTTTTAACAAGTATATTATGGTCCACCCTATCAAATGCCTTAGCGAAATCAATTTTCATGCTTTACGAGGGTGTCGAAACCGATAGGGTTGTCGAAATGTAAATCCAAGATGGCGGCCGCAATAGGTATCAATTTTTTCATCATGGGTGTCATTTTCATGGTTTTCGAGGGTGCTGAAGCTGATAGTGCTGTCGAAATGTAAATCCAAGATGGCAGCTGAATTAGGTACCAATTTATTCATCATGGGTGTCATTTTCACGGTTTTCGAGGGTGTTGAAGCTGATAGTGCTGTCAAAATGTAAATTCAAGATGGCGGCTGCAAAATATATCAATTTTTTCATTTTGGGTGTCATTTTGTCATTTTCATGGTTTTCGAGGGTGTTGAAACCGATAGTGCTGTCGAAATGTAAATCCAAGATGGCGGCAGCAATAGGTATCAATTTTTTCATCATGGGTGTCATTTTCATGGTTTTCGAGAGAGTTGAAGCCGATAGTGCTGTCGAAATGTAAATCCAAGATGGCGGCTGCAATAGGTATCAATTTTTTCATCATGGGTGTCATTTTCATGGTTTTCGAGAGAGTTGAAGCCGATAGTGCTGTCGAAATGTAAATCCAAGATGGCGGCTGAAATAGGTATCAATTTTTTCATCATGGGTGTCATTTTCATGGGTTTCGAGGGTGTTAAAGCCGATAGTGCTGTCGAAATGTAAATCCAAGATGGCGGCTGAAGTAGGTACCAATTTTTTCATCATGGGTGTCATTTTCATGGTTTTCGAGGGTGTTGAAGCCGATAGTGCTATCGAAATGTAAATCCAAGATGGCGGCTGCAATAGATATAAATTTTTTCATCATTGGTGTCATTTTCATGGTTTTCGGGGATGCTGATGCCGATAGTGCTGTCGAAATGTAAATCCAAGGTGGCGGCTGTAATAGATATCAAGTTTTTCGTCTTGGGTGTCATTTTCATGGTTTTCGAGGGTGTTGAATCCGATAGTGCTGTTGAAATGTAAATCCAAGATGGCGGCTGAAGTTGGTACCAATTTTTTCATCTCGGGTGTGTAGTGTTATGCAACTTACATTTCATTGTACACTAATTCTCCATTCTGCTTTGATATTCTGCATTCATGTTTTGCATCACTTTATACTATTTTTTTCATTCTGTTTTTGATTCTCTGCATTTATATTTTGCATCACCTTTATTTATATAAGATCCTGTAACGTTTTTACACAATAACATATCATTTTACTGCGTATTTTCACACTATTTAGTACTTTTAAACTAGCTGTCAACGAAGTCTTACCTTTTTTTTGGTCTTTTATTGAATTCTCTGTAACTCTACAATTTCAGGCTTAGTGTACGTTGTCGTGCATTAGTTTTTCCTATGTGATTTTTATCTCGTTTCTTACTTAAATGTAATAGTTTCTTAATAACAGTCCTAAAACTAAAAATTCCTCAATTTGACAACCATTGTTTTTGTGGTTGTTATGGTAACTTTTATTTAAATTCGTCTCTAGTATGATGTTCTTTCTACATAAATACTTTTTGGCTGTAGGTCATTTACAATAAATTTCGTTTTAATTTAAATACTTTCTCGTTCTCTCTAAAAAGGTATAAAAGCCAAACAATTGGAGAATACAGGACAGTCTCGCTTCGGTTCTCAAACGAGAAACATCTACTAAAGGCCTTATCCCGGGGCCGCTTTGCCCCGGGATCCTGCAAGCCTCCATCTACACAAGAAGTCGTCGGTGAATTCTAATTCAAGTGCGGGGCCACACTACTCCGCACGCTACGACTGCTTGATCCAGGCGCTGAGTGCAGCCTACTGCCCGCGCTACCTTCAGGCGCGCTTCGACTGCTGGCTCCAGGCGCTTCGTCACTACTGCCCGCGCTACCTCTGGGCGCGGCGACTACTTCTCCAAGAACTGAGCGCACCTACTTCAGGCGCTACGTGCGCCGGCTCCGGACGCTGCGTGTGCCCAGTCCAGGCGCTGCGTGCCGTCGCCGCTGAGAAACCTCAAGCTCTCCGTGTCCCTACTTCTACAAAAGCAGCGAGGCTCTAGGGCTCCACTATCATACTAATTCTCCTATTCTCCTATCCCTTTTTTTAATATAATTGTAATCTCATTTCATCCATCACCTTCATATTTCATTTTTTTTATAAGATTGTAAATACCTTTTAAAAAATTATAATATATTATTTTCTTGGTCTATTTTGTTGTTTTGCTGTTCTTAGGTTAGGTTCTTTCTCTTTTATATGGAGTGTAGAGTAGAAGGAGGACCATCTCTATAAATGAAAAGTGTCCCTAAAAACGTGACCAATAAGGGTGGCGCTGCAGTAGCATAGGATAAATTAAAAAAAGCGCCAAAAGTAATTAGAATGAGATGGAGAAATAAACAAGAACCGACCAATCCGCTTGGTTTTGTACTACGTAAATATTTGGGATTTTGTATACTGGCATTTTACTAACTACTGTAGTCATGAAATTTTTTAAATATTTGAATTCAGCTGACTTCACTCCGTTTTCAACAGCTATCTTCATATCGTAGTTTTTCAGATGCCAGCGCTATTGTGGTAGGTTTTGGAACCTCTATTTTCAGTAAATAGTAGGACACTTTTTCAACTTTCGCCCCTTATAAGATGGTTCTCCTTGTACTCTACACTCCATACTCTTTTAATTGTCGCTTTACGACAGGTGTCATTTTCATGGTTTTCAAGAGTGTTGAAGCCGATAGTGCTGTTGAAATGTAAATCCAAGATGGCGGCTGCAATAGGTATCAATTTTTTCATCATGGGTGTCATTTTCATGGTTTTCGAGGGTGTTGAAGCCGATAGTGCTGTCGAAATGTATTTAAACTACTTTAATAATTCCGTATAATCATGTTATACGTAATATTTTTAATGCGCTTAAGGTATGCCCAATTGGATTTACCAATATATTTAGAAATACTCCACATAAATGATTGATTTTTAGGATAATTTTTCGATTCATTATGAATTCAAATACAAAAAAAATCAGTAAACTATAAAACGCAAGATCAACAACTCGTTCTGGCACTCAAACAAATAGCGACTTATGTCAGCGTCACACATATTAATTAGCTATTCACACACAATTTATTTACAGGGATTTCTCTGAGCTTAGACTAAAAGGAGACATCTACTATAGACAAAAATTACGATAAGTATGGCAATCGATAGTTTAACCAGACTATCGATAGAATCGATAGTGCAAACACTATCGATTAATCGATAGTCTATCGATGTTTAAGGAACACTAGAGTGCAAGTGGAGGGTTTTTTGCATAGAGTAGAGTAATATATACAGGAATAGAGAGCCATCTTCGAGGATTTTTTGTCACCCAATACAAATAGTGGCACAGTGTCGCCGTCTGGTATCATATCCGTTGAACTAATCTCAAAATTTTGGCTATAGATAGTTATATGTAGTTATGCATATATAGCTATTTATACTATAGGCAGTTATATTTCTATTTTAAGGTATTAGGGTTCTATGAAAGATGTATTACAGATTTCAGTAATTTAAACATTTATTTACAACAACCTAAAATTACATAAATGGCAAAAGCGTTCGTGAAAACGTATATTATTTGTAACACCAATGAAATATTGATTTAACTTTGTTTTATGTACATCCAATTGCACAAGTCCTCGGCATTTTAACAAACAAGATGTAAAATCATCTATTCCGCACAATACAACACCAAACCAAATTAAATATTTGTTGTTAAATATTTCGTACAACACTACATAAATGTACATACAATGTTGTTCCAGCATGAAAAACTAAACGATAAGACGGGATGAGGGCTAATCTCAACTCAACCAAACTTATTGTAAATAGCAACAACAACCGAAAATTACATAAATGGCAAAAGCGTTCGTGAAAACAACGACATGCTCACACGCCGGTAGCCATTATGTGATAAAGTAATAAAGTTGCCACCAGCGTGACCACTTTTAAATGAGGGAATCTACCAAAGACACTGCTAAAATCTACTGAAATCTACTAGGTCGCATTGTAAAATCTACTAATTTTTAGAGTAATGTTTTGATTCGAAATAAAACACATTTGTTAATGAACCTTACATGTAATCAATCATTTATGATTAACATTTTTGTATTAATTGTCAATGTCATCGAATTTTTTAATATTTTTATATAATTGTTTTTCATTTTTCATTGTTTCCAACATCGAAGTACCAGGTTCAAATTTTGTACAATTTCCCGATTCCTTTAACCCCTCCTTAGCGTGTAAAATTGCACGAACGTTTAGATTACTAAATCTGTTACGATCTTCTGTTTTTATTCTATTTATAGCAGAGAAAATGCGTTCACATTTGGCGTTCGATACTGGTAAACAAAGCATTTGCTTTGCGAATTTACTGATATTTCCAAATTGAGCTTTATTGTCGGCATGACGTAATTTACTTACTGACGCCCAAAACTCTTCAACATTAGTAACAGCCTCTCTGCTGCTAGTACTGCATAATAAGTTTGCGACTTCCATATTAAGTTTAAGTTCCCTGAATTCATTGTCGATTAGTTGAATGTCACTTTCGGAAACAATGTTTGGAAATTTTGAGGTAACATTAAACAAACTTGTAAATTCAGCATGTACAGCAGTTTGGGGATCTAAAAAGCACATCATTTCAAAAATATCATCATCAAATGGTAGTCTTGTTTTTAACTGCACACACAAAGATTTTAAGAATTCTTGGCACCTTTTAAAAATATCTTGAAGCTGTTGCGGGGGTATTTGATTGCGATGTGATTCTAAATGTTTGGCAAAATTAACACCCAAATACAAATTGTTTAAGGGTAAATAATTAACGGAAGAATTGGGGTCAATATTCTTCACTGATGTAGCTTTTACATATTGGCTCTTCATATAACAGCTCAAGATGGAGACAAACATGGCTCGCATGTCATTGTACAAGCGATGCACGACAGGGTAATCTCCTTGGAAAATCGTGTTGAATTTGTTTGTGAACGGTAATATATAATCAAGGAAATAGAAATATAGTTTATAGTTTCGTCATTTAAGGCATTATAAAGAAATTCCGCAGATGCATTAGAGTTTCTATCTCCCAAATACTGTCCTTGAAAATATAATTTCAATGCTGACCATTGTTGTAATATTCGATTAATACAACCGTGAAGGGAAAGCCAGCGTATATCATAATGTCTGAGTAGCTTATAATGTTCTGTATCGGTAAACTCTTGGAATTCTGTGAACTCGCGCTGACGTTTACTACTTTGAGAAAAATAATTATAAACTTCTTTGACCAATTGCTCTAATTTTCGTGGCAGTAGTTTACACGAATGGCTCACAGCTAACGCAACGGAATGACACACGCATTTAACATATACACAGTGTGGATTTAGTTCTTTCATTTTAGTCACAATTCCAGAATGTTCGCCAAACATAACATTTGTCGTGTCAGCTGCGAAGCCAATCATATCTTCCCATTTAAGACCACGTTCTTGAAATACAGTTTTGAGTGCCTTTAACAAGTCTTGTGCTGTTTCACCGTCTATATCTATTATACTTAACAATCTAGTTTTCACGCGTAAATCATTTTCGGAATAATACTTTGTGGCGATTGCTAAAACCTTTGTAGTGCTGACATCGGTGCTTTCGTCAACTATAATTGAAAATTTGGACGATCCGGACTTTAAATCTTCGTACATTCTTGTTTCAAATTGCTCTCCTAATACATTGTAAGCGATAGCAGCAGACTTGGTTCTTTTACAAGAAAATTTTTTAGCCACATCAGAATCGTGAAAGACTCGATTAATGATCTCACTCAGGTGGTCCATTATCCGGAAAGGTACATTGTGCTCTACAAGACAAGCAACGATACACATTTCTGCCTTCTTTACATCACTGTCAAGTGATGTCTTCTTGAAGTATTTATCAATCTGTAAAATAATGTATGATCCACCCGTCATATAAAACAATTTTTTTACTTATTTAATCAACTAAGTACACTGAGAAATACAAAACACTGCGTTGCTGCGCATAAATGTGACTGACTACATGAAAAATTAAACGCATAGACTAATGCAAACATGTACCTGAGACGATCCAGAAAAACCAATCATATTTTTTAAATGTTTTGCTGAAGCACTATGCTCTTTGATAGACGCAATTCTTGCTAAAATTTTAGAATTGCAAGCTTTACAATAAGCATTATTTTCATCACATTTTTTAAGCCACTTTGAAAATAATGGGTTTTCCTCCCATTCCGCACGATAAGTTTGATCGTATCTTCTTTTCATTTTAAATTACATAAATGTATGATTCCGTGAAAGCAAACAATACAAATGAACGAAAACGACTAATAAAACTGTGTTGTCTGACATTATAGGAGCAACTTAAAAATGATTTAAGTTGAAAGACCTATTTTACAAAAACAGTCTTTATCTATTAGAAAATTAAATTCAATTTACTATGCCCACTGTAAAGTTCATTCAATAATAAGGGAATCCCCTAATCACTTTCGTGTGTTGTCAACTGTAAAATTAAAACTTTTTGGTCATGGATGCTTGGTTTTAAGCCTATTATTCTTTGATAGTGAATTAATACCAAAACATACCGACGTGTTTCTCATTTCTACTAAATTCTACTAAGACATTTTATCCTACTAGCTTATCGTCTTATTTGCTTCAAATCTACTAAAAAAGTAGAAATCTACTAAAAGTGGTCACGCTGGTTGCCACTTGCCAAAAACGAGAAGCTTATTGCATCTCAGACTGAAAAAATAAATATTTTTATTCAATATATTTTTAAAGAGGTTTTTGGATACCCGTATAATTATTAATATTTTATATTTATGTTACAACTATAGAGAATTCCATTAAACTCTATACCCAATAACTAGAATTGGTGTAATCGCCATCTAGCGCACCTTTTAGAATTTGATGTTCGAAAGTTTATGCGGATATCGTACAAGATGGCACTAGTGTCTTTGCAGATTATTGGATCCCTATCTAAAGTATGAAAGTGTACCCCCCCTGGTTTTTTGATTGTACTTTGTACTTTCTAGTTCTTGTTCTATTATTTATTCTGTGTTTCTAGGTTTCTAGTTAGTTTAGTTTGTGATCTTACAGTTTGTGATGAAGGTGAACAGTAATTAAAAGGAAATTAAACTTTGAACAGAAGAAAATTGGAATTTGAAAGAGACGTGATGACCGGGAGTTCCGTTTAAAATTACTATATTCTTCTCTTCTCTAAATTACTATCATATCATAGAGAACAGTCGTTGAAAATAAGTAATCAGTATTCAGTATGTCTTTAACACCTCAAGTTTTGTTATCAACTATTGCCCGTGAGCGATGTGTGGCAAATGTAAAAGAGCTTCCTGCGTTATCTTTCAACAGTGGGAAAATTAAAGAGAATGCCTCTGTATTGGTGCCTTTATGTGTGCAAAACGGAGAAGTGTTCCTTTTATATACACTTCGATCGTCGAATTTGAAAAATCACAGTGGACAGGTATCATTCCCTGGGGGGAAAAGAGATCGAGGTGAGACTGTTGTGGAAACAGCATTTCGTGAAACTGAAGAGGAAATAGGAATTTCTCGCGAGAAAATTGACATATGGTGCGAAATGCCTCAAGTCCAGGGTCGAAACAAAGATATACTTATAACTCCAGTTGTTGGTGAAATTTTAAATTATGACCCTGTCACATTACGCCGTAATGTGGATGAAGTAGATGAAATTTTTACTGTTCCCATGAAGAACTTTTGTGATGCTAGAAATCATGCTCACCTAAAATTTGAAAAGCATATTCTTCCTATTTTTTTGTATGAAAAACACAAAATATGGGGTATAACAGGACTTATAACTCATTTATTTTTACAGTGTTTTTTACCTCCTGATGTTTACAATGTTGATTTTTTAAGAAAACGAATTGAGTTACAAGAACTTATGTCTTCAAAACTTTAACAGATTCATATTTAATTATATAGAAAAAAAAAATTGTATATGCTGTGCTAAACATCTGAAGTATTTAATTAAGGGATTATATTTTAAATTTTTCAATGACATGAATGTAAAACATTTATGAATAATGACACAAAAGACTTGTTATATATAAATATATTTTCATGATTATATTTGTCACATTAATTTAAATATTTTTTAAATAAAGTACAATATACAGTAATTGTATCTGTCACAGACATTACAAATTTATTTAAAATAATTACCTTGTAGCAAGATATAATTTAAAAATAAATGCACACTGTGATATTGTTATAAGCAATTTTATTTAAATTTAATTAATTACTGATCCAATAAATATTTTTTTTATTCCTTGATATAATCATGGAATATTTCTTTATGAACACATATTAGTTAGGTACAGTAGGTGGTAGAAGGGTGCAGTTGACAGGTTTAATCATATCTTCATTGTATTTAATAAGGTGCCTAATTCGACATATGAAAACACAAATGTTTCTGTAACGCCTCAAGTCACTGGAGCAAATTGGTTCATATTCACTAGTGCAAGGGCATCTTTTTTCCGACCAATTTTTCCATGGTTCTTGCCTTGCTTGAGTTCCAATGTAAAATAAAACTAAAGTGAGAACAACTGAAAAAAATTTTTTTTGAAACTAAATGACAACAGTTTGGATTCTTATTCAATATTAGAAATCAAAACTGTTATAATTTGGTAAACAAACAGTTTTGATTTCCAATCCTAATGCAAGTACAACACAACAAACAACAATTTCACTGATGAATGCTAGCCAGCTTAGGACAGCCGCTATTAAAATATATATTTTTGAAAATTTTATGTTATGACAGTGTAAATGGTTAAGAATAATTGAGACTGAAGGAAATCCATTAAAAGAAAAAGGATTTGTTACTCCTAAGTTAGTGAATGTGCCTTATCAGTTCAGGTGTTGAACTAAGCACAAGCTTAGAATATTGGTGTAGTATAAATTATAAATGAATAGCTATTGTATTTTAATTTAAGCATTCAGCCAAATATTTTGTTTGTTAAAATTATACCCACTTGTAAATAAATATCTATGTATTTCAAGGTAGAAATAAATTTAAATATACATATTTATAATGAGCTTTCTGCACATAACAGAATTCTGGACTTTAACCTATTTAGTTACGTGTATTATGCTTTGTAGATGATCATAGTTTTTAAATGACACACATCAGTCTAGAAATTATGAAATTATTACAAGTTTTCTAAATACTTAATTTAAAAACCGCCGGCTGCCGCGAGCGATGACGTCATCATTCACTCGCTCTGCTCGCGTTGAACACACTGGCTACTGACCTGCCTGCCGCAGAGGCAATCTAGGAAGCACGGCGATCGGAGCAATATCGAAGGTCGCAGGGCCGACTTAAAAAATTGCCCCTGCTTGCCTACACACATCACAATTAAGGAGGCAATTAAGGGTCATCCCCACTCCTACACCCTAGATTGCCCATGCGGCAGGCAGGTCAGTAGCCACTAGGCTTGCCAACCGTCCCGGATTTTCCGGGACGTCCCGCTTCTGGGTGAATTTTGGACCGTCCCGCCGTAACCCCTTGCGGGACGCCTTTTGTCCCGGAAATCAGTGATTATATGATATTAGTATCTATCTCGTACCAACTACACCTTAGCCGTAGCTTCGATACCACTTTCAAATGCATCAGCTGAGTGTTTTCTCTCTGTGAAAATGCATGGACAGACAGCAGAAATAAGCTGTTTGTTGACCACGTGAAGGCTGAACTACAAATTAACATTAATTTTGAATAAAAATGAGGTGAATTTTATAACTACGTATTGCAAAACAAAAACTTCAAAATCAAAATTGCAAAATCACAAAATAAGTACAGTTTTAAAACAAAAACTAAATTAATATTTAAAAATTTAAAATGTTTGTCAAACATTTGTATTTTTTTTTTATTAAATGGTTAAAAATATATTATAGTGTTTTTTTTCTAACCAATTTGTATGTGGTGTGTTGTGTCCCGCGTAATATACCCAAGTCCCGGATGTCGAGCTGGGTAGTCCCGGAAATGCCTTTTTTGAAGTTGGCAAGCCTAGTAGCCACCTTTATTTTTACCGTATGCAATCGTAATAAAATTCACTGTTTGTGGTTGTAAACTACCTACCTGTTTTGAAATTAAATGTATTTTGTAAGGTTATTTATATTATTAATCTAATCTTAAAATAACATGGAATCTGGATTTGTTAAAGCTCAATCTGACAATCTTCCGAAGGTTGATGCTTTTATGGTGGACAAAATTTACAGAAATAATGCTAAGTATTCCAGTGCAGAAATACGTGGAGACAAAATAAACAGGTAAGAATATATATTAAATAGGTAGTTAAGTGTAGCTATCATTGTACATCAATATCACTATGATACTTATTTCATTTTATAGGTAGTAAACATCTAGTTAATTACTAAATGAATTTTGTATGAAATGTTTCGATTATTAAAAAAAACCGAACAGCGGGCTGCGGTGGGCCGCGAGTAGGAACGACGTGAATAATGACGTCACGCGAATGGCGCACTATTTTAAATGAGTTTGTAGAAACTGTTCCACTAAAATCGCAATAACTTCGTCATTTTTAGTCGGATCGAGATAATGTTTTCACTGTAGGTACTAGATTAATCAGTTCTATATTTCTACATACTCAGTTAAACTCATGCGGAAAGCTCATTGTAATGACTGATGTCTCCCCTTAATTACATTAGGAGAAAATGACATTAAAAATTTATGCGTCTTCTTCTTCTTCTTTTTCTTCGCATCTTCCAGCTTTCAGGATAAATAGTTTAGTTTTATACTCTGAATAAAAAGCATCGGCATAGCAACCGAATTCGCAGGGACTTAAAAAGGTGACATAATTTGAGGAGCAAACTGGAAGAAGTATTTTTGGACATGGGCACCTAGACCATGTAAACTCGTTGGGTCTACTAAAAACTGGAGACATCATCAAAATCAGCAGTGCCACTGGAAACGAAAAAATACAAATTTGCAGAAACTAATGTCAGTGTAGGTACACTGTGAATAGTATTAAACTATTATAACAAAAGGTATTTATTATTGGACATAATTTTTGCATTTCGAGTATAAATATAAAAAAGCTGGTTCCTTTGCAAGGAGATGTTTTATTTATATTTTTTATTAAGAAAAGGGAAGAGTTCAAAAGTGAATTGTGTGTAACTTATTGACATAATATTCAAAGCGGGAATCGTGACCTTGTTAAGTCCAATCTCTCACTTTGAGTTTGAGGTGTGCAATTATTAAATTAATTGAAATGTAATCAGTATGGTACAGTACCATATAATTACATACTTAGCCTAGTTTTATGAAGTAAAAAAAAATATTTTGGCAAGTATACATTTTTACTAACCGACTCTGTGATCCATGCCGGGAAAATCTATTTATATTATGAACAAATTAAACACTAGACTGCGGAAGAACGCAAGTGAATTCCAACTTTCACTGCCCTGCTACGTTAATATACAGGTACAAAAGACATTAACACACTGTTTCCGCTCGATTATCTAAATACGATAATAAAAGCTGTAAAGCGGACATTATTCTCTTTTTTTTTACCCTTTTATACCCTAAATGTGCCATAAAAGACTCCGCACTTAACTGTTGCGTCATTATCTATACATATAATAAATCTGTAGGAAAGTCGTGTCTGTAATTCTAATATTTTCTGGTAAAAACAATTCTAGGGGACTAAATAAAGGGCACTGAGGCCAAATTAGTGGTTTTTAGAATTTTTGTCTGTCTGTGTATTACCCTTTCATGCAAAAACTACTGGACCGATTTCCATGAAATTTTGTGTGTAGATAGTTAGGGACCCGGGGCAACTTATGGCATCTTTTTATCAGATTAAGAATCATCAAAAAAAAATAGGGTCAAGTATTTTCCTTCCTCAATATGTTAATTTCTATTTTATATTATTGATTATTGATTTTTTTTATACATAAATAACATATTTATAAATAAAGCCTAAAATGAGTTTAATCGTTGCGTTATAATTTTAACTACGCCGACAATCTAAATTTCACTTTATCAAAACAATGCCATCTAACGCGAAATCCAAAAAGTAACATTTTACCTCTAGTTCTAATGAATATAATAAAATATATAACTTACATTTATGTGTTTAATAATTTAATTCTTATTTTTTTGAAAATTCTAACGTTCATTTTTCAGTTCTTTCCTTATATCATTTTAGTAGCAATTATTAATAAAGTTTATAGTAACGAATTACTACTTAAATAGTAGATAATAGTGACATCTATCGAGATTCATAAAATGTGAGATGTTTCTAAATTTAATTTCTAATCTATAATAAAGCTTTGATTATCTATAAATAAACTGATAAAACTGTAATTATTGCAAAACTCTCACTATCCATATAGTTTAAATAAACATTGAGATATATGTACTACGTACTAGAGAAGCCATTCCGAACATTGACTATGTTCAACTGAACTGTAGTGCAATCCGTACAAACTAAATATTGCGTAAATTGAAGATTTGTGAATTCCATAAAATAATTATTATTACATTTTATTTAGAAATATAACATGTTTGTTTAGATGAAATTAAGATATTTTATATTAAATTCTTATATTTATTTTATATTAATATCTTATTTTATATCAAATTAAAGTCTTCGCGCATGCGCGACTACTACTCCCGCGCATGCGCGAAAACATAGAGTAGGACACAGTTTTTGTTTGAAATGGCTTCTATAGTACGTAGTATATATAATTCAATGTAAATAAATATATTTTTATATATTTATTAGTCAGATCTTAGAATTAATAATATCATAAAGTAGTTAATTATAGCACGAAACGATGGCATTTAATTAAATTTAACATTGTTTTTTGATTATATCATGATATCATCATCATCATCATCATCATTACAGCCCTTCACAAGTCCACTGCTGAACATAGGCCTCCCCCAAAGAATGCCACAAAGCACGGTCCTGAGCCACCTGCATCCATCGACTTCCTGCATGTCTTACCAGGTCGTCACTCCATCTTGTGGGGGGACGCCCTACACTTCGCCTACCGGTACGAGGCTGCCACTCGAGAACCTTTCTTCCCCACCGGTTGTCGGTTCTTCGAGCTATACGGCCGGCCCACTGCCACTTCAGCTTACTAATCCGTTGGGCTATGTCGGTTACTCTGGTTCTACGGCGGATATCCTCATTCCTAAGTTTATCACGCAGAGAAACTCCGAGCATAGCCCTCTCCATAGCTCGCTGAGCGACCTTGAGCTTCCTCATACGGCCAGCAGTGAAGGACCAATATCATGATATAGCCTGACCAAATCAATGAATAGAGATCGTTTGACGATATTAACAATTAAATACAACAATGCTATTTCTTGATATTGTTATATCGTAAAATATTTTCATTACACACCACTAGCAGCGCTGATAGCGTATTTTTGACAGAAGCAGAATTTTTATCATTATATATAAAAATTACGTGTCACATTGTTTGTCCACGATGAACTCCTAAACCACTGAAATGATTTCAATGTTTGCAAACTGTGTGCAGTTTGTTCCAACTTGAGAGATAGTTTTGATCCCGATAAGTGACCCTCGGTATTTTTATTGCGAATTTAAAGATTTTTATAGTACAGAGATTCGCCGCTAAGGGCAGAACGTCTGCCTGGCCAGCTAGTAGAATATAATTTATTCATATTATATGCATTATATAAATGTTGGCGGCTTTGTTGTGACGGCACTCCCGTTCATCATGTTGAGTTCCTCCATAGATTACGAAATAAGTTGGATATTATCCGTTGTGCCACGCTTGGCAGGCGGGTTGCCAACTGCATCTTTTTATTGTTTTGAGCTGTAATCAGAAAGACGCTGCTGCCTATCTTCTCTGTATTTCTACCCCCGTTCATGAATATAGTCCCTGTCACACGTTCATCGTGAATAGTGGACGACGTTAGAATAGTAGTTTTAATGATATTTCTAAATTGAAGCCAACGCGAGCGAAGCCGCGAGTAAAAAGCTAGTCTTAAATATATATCAGTCTTTTTTTTATTGAACTGTAAGTCCTTCCGTTACGATATACGTGCAGGAAAACTAATTAGTTTTGATAAAAAACTAATTAATCAAAATGTTCTTTCTTGTAATTTTATGAGTAAGTACCTATAGAAGATACCTTACATTATTACCTATGTACTCTTGCTATAGAAGTCTGATGCATATAAGCGATGAACATTGAAAACTAAAGGCGTTCTTTACTGCTTCAT
Source organism: Parnassius glacialis (assembly GCA_033319125.1). Taxonomy (NCBI): domain Eukaryota; kingdom Metazoa; phylum Arthropoda; class Insecta; order Lepidoptera; family Papilionidae; genus Parnassius; species Parnassius glacialis. The sequence continues at coordinate 10,486,655 of JAVANC010000011.1, read as the reverse complement.
AAGGATTGGAATTTTTGTCTATCAAGAGTTACTTTAAAGTTTAAAAAAAGTGGGAGTCTGTTGGTTAAAGATCTAGAGATTATGGTAAAAGAGGAGGATGAGGAGGAGAGAGAACTATAGCTAGGGACCTTTCGCTAGTTATAGCTCTGTTAATTTTGTCATCGTCTTTTTTGCCGTACCTATGTGGCCGGGAGTTGTCATGAAGAAGTATTATAATATTATATGTTGGATAGCAGTTTAACAATCTGGGTTTTTTGAGTGCCAGTTTCATCATATTTTGAAATTTTTGGCAATAACGGTGGCACTAGATGGCAAGAAGCTCTAGTTCCAAAACACCAACATCAACGACTACTCTTGTAAAAATGCCTGTTAACGCGTTCCGCGTTTCTATATTTTTGGCGATTCCACATAGTACCTACACTTCCACGTCTTTAAAAATTAAAAATTCCTCTTCTACTTCCGATACCTCCCTATTAAAAGGAATTTAAGAGGAAGTGCTAACTATTCTATAGGCAGATTTGTAAAGAAACTTCCTGTCAATGCAGAAAGCGGAAGCATAATTGCATCCATGAAGCTAATACAAAGGGGAGACGGCATAATCAACTGTGCACTGTGATTCTAAGTAGGTCCTGACGTCATCAAAGTGGGCGTGGCTTTAGTTAGTACACTGTCAGCATTCGTCCTGTGCGCTTATGTGTTGAAAAAATCGCATATCTGTGTATTTTCGTAATATTAAGAAGAAAAGGATGAAGTGTTGTGTTTTATTGTGTAAAAATTACTCAGATAGACGCTCTGATGTTATGGATGGCATCACATTTCATTTGTAAATAATTTTACACCTAATTTATTAAAATAGTTCTAGAAAAATCTCTTTGCGTCGGCTTTCAAATATAATTAAATATATTCGACACTAGATGGCGACACTTTGTGTCATGTGAACTAAAAATATAAAGGTCCGTAGAGCTCAGTATTGGTAAAATAATCATACGAAGGTGCTGAAATTTGTTTTGCATTCAGACAAAGAAATTTTAATCGCAAAATATTATTTTTATAGTTTATAATCATTTTGAGAACAGGCTGTATTCTCGTCAAGTAAACCTCATAAAATAACAAAAAGACAGGGCCCTAATTAGAATTCAATTATTTTTCCCAGTAATCCACAACTTTTAATATTAAAATGCAGGAAATTGTACTTAGGCTGACTTTTACGAAATGTTTAAGTTATATTTAAGTGACATTCTATATACAAAGAATCACTTAAATACAATTTAATGTTCTTAGATTGGCATTCAAAAAGTGCATTCGGATGCCTAATTTGGAATAAAATATTTATATTTTTATTGATTTGTTAATAAAATTATATTAATTATAATAATTTGTCTATTATTTGTTCTCCCTCAGAGCACACACATAAATAATAGTCCAGCCGTTACTGTGTGAAAAAAATTACACATACACAGTACATACTTAGTGTGGAATAAGCTCAAGGAGACAGAAAGAACACACAAAATGTCGCCTTTATAATATTAGTGAGATAAGTAGGATATTTAGTTCCAAATTAAATATCCTACTTAATATTGAACATAGAATATTTAGTTTGAAAGAGACTATTTTATGGATAAAATAAATATTTCTTGAAGGTTGACTTTCACGAAATGATAAACATAATTAAATTGTATTTAAGTGATTCTTTGCATATAGAATGTCACTTAAATATAACTTAAACATTTCGTAAAAATCAGCCAAGTACAATTTCCTTCATTTTAATATTGAATGCTGGGTTACTGGATAAAATAATTGAATTCTAATTGCAGCCCTGTCTTTTAGCTATTTTTATGAGGTTTACTTGACGATAGATGGCGGCTTGTTCCCAAAATTATTATGAAAACTATAAAAAAATTACTTTGGCGATTAAAATTTCTTTGTCTGAATGTATTTGCTTCATAGAATAGACGCTCCGATGCTATGGATGGCATCACATTTCATTTGTAAGTAATTTTACACATAATTTATTAAAATAGTCTAGAAAAATCTCTTTGCGTCGGCTTTCAAATATAATTAAATATATTCCACACTAGATGGCGACACTTTGTGTCCTGTGAACTAAAAATATAAAGGTACGTAGAGCTCAGTAATGATAAAAGAACCATACGAAGGTGCTGAAATTTGTTTTGCATTCAGACATAAAGAAATTTTAATCACCAAAATATCATTTTTATACTTTATAACATTTTGTGGACATGCCGTCATCTACCGTCAAGGTAGCTAAGCTACATTGCAACATCGATATGGAAAGATTCGAGTAGTTTTACTATTTACCGGTAGATGTAGATAATGTAAAGTGGGCGGGGCTTTGCATCCCCTCACCCCGCAAATTGTCACGCGTTGTTACATAGTGAAATTTAATTACAACGTCTCCTCTTTGTATTTGCTTCATGATTGCATCTATCGACCAGCATCTATTAACTTCCTACATGTGTTACTAAGTCGTTACTCCATCTAGTGAGGGACGCTCTAAACTTCGCCTGCCGGTACGAGACTCCCACTCGCGAACCTCATATGTCGGTTCTTCGAGCTATAAGGCCGGCCAATTGCCACTTCACTACCAGTGGCGTAGCTATGTAACCTAGGGCCCCGGGGCAAAAATGAAATTGGGGCCCTATTTAAACTAAACTAAATACTTTAAAGGTGCAAAACTACTTCATCATCAGCTCCTTGTCGGCCACTGCAGGACAATAATAAAGCAAAGCTACTTACTACTAAGTATTATGTATAACGCATAAACAATGACGAGGTAGATTACAGTTAATAATATAGGCAGACAACATACTCGTAACAATGGAAGAGCCACACGACAGTTTTTGCTGTCGCACGGGTGAACCAGACTAGATGGAGTGACGACCTGGTAAGACATAAAATGAAGAACTGTAATGAATGGGTGGACCGACTCGAACCAAGGAGGTAGCACGACCGTACAGACAGCCAGCGTGAATTAGAAGTTTACCAGGTAAGTGCAGGTGGTCGGAGGCCTAACCCCTAAATAAGAACCCATCCCAGGAGGGTACGAGCACCCCTGGTGTTGGAGAATCCCTTGCATCCACACCCAAGCTACCCTATAGGGGGTGGGGGGTAATACTGCCCCTGGCAAGTAGAGCAATAAGATAAAGGTGACCCCACGCTATCCGTGAATTTCTGCTACATTAGGGGATTTCATTCGAACATTAACAAAGTCTACAAGATACCATTTGAAGACTGCGAAGCCGACCTTGCTCTTTCTAACCGAGACACAGGTGTCCTCACCGGCCGATATTTCTCTCCTATCTGGGGTACAAATTGGACCACCTTTGTGCCTCGAGCTGGAGTTTGCGTATACGTCAGAGAGGAAATCTGTTCTCGACGCCTCGGCAGTCTTAAAGGTCAGCGACGACCACTCTCGCGTCTACGGGTGCCTCTATATGTAATACCGACACATACCAACTCATCGACCACGTCCAAATTGCTGCAGGCTCCATCCTACAATAAGCCCCATCTGCACAGATCGTGATACTTGGTAATTTTAACGGCCACCACGCTGAATGGCTTGATTCTCGTTTAACCGATCATGCGGGAATATCTTTTTATGACTTTACCTTGGCTTATGGTCCGACACAAATAGTTACCTCGCCTACGCGGATTCTATATGTGGAGGATCTTGCACCTTCCCTGTTGGACCTTCTGCTGACCTCTCATCCGGTCGAATATTAGGTCTCCGTCGACGGCTCATTGGACTATTGTCTGATCCGAACTATGGTGTTACTCAGACTCCCATCGCGGTTACGTTCTGCAGATCGCCGCCGTGTTTGGCACTATAAGTCGCCCAATTGGGACAGGATGCGGTCTTTTTTGCATCCTTCCCTTGAGGACAGGGCCGGGTATGCTTCTCGCCGGATGATCCCAACGTACTTCAGGGAATGAAACTCTTTATTCTATAGTTTGTGGTGCTTGGTTTGGTCACTGCTGTAAAATTTCATCACGCTATAATAGGAGTGCTTCACCAGCGCTGTTAAAAATAAGTATAATTTCGCCTTCAGGTCGGTACAATACGGTTTACACAGCGCTCGGTGCGCGTAGCACTACTCTCCCTAAACGTCAAGATGCGTAGGCCTGATGGATTTCCTCTCATTGTACTGAAGACGTGTGCTCCGTAGTTGACACCGGTCGTAACGTGTCTTATTTAAAACTCTTCCTCCCTAGGCATAGTCCCGAACTCAAAGAAGACAGATATAGTGCACTTGTTCTCCAAAATAATGAAAACCATTGTGAACTGCCAGCTCATGAGGTTGAGGATCACCTACTGAAAAGTGACCGCCAGTACGATTTCCGTCGGGGTTGCTCAGCTGGTGATCTTCTGGCTTATCTCACTCATAAATCGGCGGAGGCATAGAGGGAGACCCTGGCCGTTAGTTTGGATATAGCGAAGACCTTCGATCGGGTTTGGCACAAAGCGCTTCTTTGGAAGCTCCCTCCCTATTATAGGCTTCCAGGGAATTTGTGCAACTGGATTAGCAGTTTTCTTGCAGATTGGAGCAGCATTTTTAACAGTGGTAGAGCCACGCGGCAGCGTTTGCTGTCGCACGGATGGGCCGGCTCGAACCGGGGTGGTACCACGACCTCACAGAAAACCAGCGTGAAGTAGAGGTTTACCTCTGCGTTTCGCTTGGTGAGTGCAGGTGGCCGGAGGCCCTTTTTACTGGAAATGAGGCATTCCATCTTAGTCCTCACGGGTGACAACGCATCTACATTTTGATTTTTATAGAGGATAGATGTAGATGTCTATGGGCCGCAGCAACCACTTACCATAAGGTGGACTGTGTGCTAGTTTGTCACCCTTATTCTATAAAAAAAAAAAAAAAAAAAAAAAACAAAGTCGTAGTAGAAGGTGCATGCTCCATTTACAAGCCTATTTATGCTGGTATTCCATAAGGTTACGAACTATCACCTACTTTGTTCCTCCTGCTTATCTACATCTACACTAATAATATAAAGAGGAAAGATTTGTTTCTTTGAATTGAATAGGCTCCGAAACTACTGGACCGATTTGAAAAATTCTCTCTTGAATCCTACATTATCCCTGATGAACATAGGCGATAGAATATTTTCAAGAAAGTTAGGGATCCGCATGAAAACTTCGTTAATGTAACCCAAGGTGTGAAAAAATACCAAAAAGAATCCTCATATCGCGTACGCTGCGGAAACTATTGACAATAGAGCAAAGTGATGTGCTACAATTTGATACAAGACATCAATATCTACAAAAAAGTCTGCGATACCATGTGTCTAACTATTACAATTATGTCACAATAACTACTTTTCCATGTTAAAGCATGCAATAGTAATGCCGGTACAAACTAGGCCACATTATTCCTACCTAGGTATTAGTCCTTATATCCAATAAATCACTACGTATTGAAGGCTATATCAGTACCTGCACCATGCATAACCACCAATTACGTTAACCATGTAATTTATGCAACATTTTTCACTTTTTAAATCTTTTTTTAATTCAGCAATCGTCCGTAGCCATATCTCTTTCGAAGTTCGCATGTCGCGAGGCGCAGATGCGTGATATACGCGGGTGAAACCGCAGGGTACAGCTAGTCAACAATATGTTGCAAGCCAGTAACGTGCACTGGTGATGCTTTATACGCCGGCTGTGCCTATATTTCTCGGGAAAACGTCACCGAGTACCGGAACAAACTTGTGTCTGAATTCGAGTCTTGTAAGTCGTGTAAGGTCTCGGATTGGGGCGACTAAATATAATTAGGGTAAACTCACGCAAATAAGTGATAATCTAATTTCGTGATAGTCTGTTTCAAAGCTTGCACTTAGTTAAGTGAGACAAATACACATCTTTAATGTGAACCTTAGGTTAGAGTAATAAGTCTTATTTTTCTCTGAAAAGTTTGGTTCGAATCGTATGAGAGAGATAGTAACAAATGACAAATTTGTCCGCCCGCAGCCCGCGCTTAGTTTTGTGCGCTGCGCGGCCATAGAACATTTGTGTTCAGGTAAATAATTAAAAATAAATACTAAATGTGCATAGATTGCAACAAAACTTACATAGCTTAGAGTCAGACCATTGCAGATTGTGATTTGCGGCTTGGTGATAGCAAAGGTTGAGTGGTTTTGGTATAATTTCTTATTTTGTTAACCCATAAAATTAACGAATTTTCAAGTTTTGAAATGGAGTTGTGTCACGGATTTAACGTAGGCAAATGTGATGTACGTAAAAACGGGGTTCGAAACTATTGTTTTTCGTGATTTATTAAGTTAATGTGAACATTTACGTCAAGTAAAACCAAATAAAAAAAATGTAATACCTATAGAAAATACTTTCAGAATTTTTATCACGGAATTAAATGATTTGAATTATATATTGTTTCCTGACTTTCCATGAATTTTTACAGATATAATGGAAGAACAAGATAATAAAAAAAATAGAAAATACAATGAAGCGACCCTGCGAACCACAGTCGAGAATGTATTAGAAAAAAATATGACTGTTTACCGCGCATCTAAAGAATTCGGTATTCCATGGACTACTCTCAAAGATAATGTTCGTCGTGCGAAAGAAGAAAAAGATAAAGGAATCAAAACTCAATTTATTATGTCTAAAATTGGAAGACCGTTTTCACTAACGGTTGAAATAGAGCAAAAACTAGTGGCTTATATAATTGAAATGCAGGAGCTCGGGTTTGGCCTCACAGTGAATCAAATTCGAAAAATTGCCTTTTCATTGGCAGAGGCAAAAAATCCTAAGCATTGCTTTAGCTCAGACAAAGGATTTGCTGGTTGGAACTGGTGGGTCAGTTTTAAACAGCGTTATGGCTTATCTTTGCGAATACCGGAGAATTTGTCTGCTGGCCGAGCTAGTTGTTCAAATCCTGCTATCCTTGCTGACTTTTATGAAAAGTTAGAGAAGACCCTGATAGAGCACGATTTGTTACAATCCCCGGATAGAATATGGAATTGCGACGAGACAGGCTTAATGTTCGTAAACAAACCTTTCAAAATAGTATCAAAGATTGGCAAACAGTATGTTTATAACCGTACATACGCTGAAAAAGGTACCACCACTACAGTACTAGCTGCCATCAATGCTTCTGGATGTTTTCTTCCACCGATGACGATTTTCAAAGGGATACGAAATATACCACAACTAAGTTCTGGTTCTCTTCCAAATAGCTTGACACGACTTTTTTTCTCCAAAAGGTTAGATCAATGCAGATCTGTTTTTGGAATGGCTGCAGTTTTTCTCAAAAAACATTCCTCCAGCAAGGCCGGTTTTGCTCATAATGGACTCACATGCCAGCCACGTTTCCCCGAATGTTTTAGCTTTTGCTCAATCTAACAATATCATATTATTCACAATGCCAGCACACACAAGTCACATCTTGCAGCCACTGACGTCGGGGTCTTTCAGCCGCTAAAAGCAGCTTGACGTGCTGAATTACAAAAGCACAAAACGCAACATCCAACTTCAGTGCCGACACGTTTTGACTTTCATAAATTTTTGACTCCAGCGTATGAAAGAAGTTTCACACCATCAAACATAAAAGCAGAGTTTGAAAATACTGGTATTTATCCATTAAACAGAACTACAGTGCGTCCAGAAGCAATCGCGCCCAGCCGACTTACAGACAAACCTCTTCTCACGGAGCCAATACAAAAAATTGTGATCGAAGAAGACCTTGAAGATTCGATCCCTAACCCCAAAATCGAAACAACTAACAGCGACCCCCTCAATGATTCGACATCACAAGAACCAGAATAAGAATTTACCACCATATGCAATATGGGCTCATGCGTTACGAAGGCAGGCTCAAATGTAGCAAATTCTTCGCCTCCTAAACCAAAGAAAATTGAAATTCACGATATTTTGATACTACCTAAATGGATACCTAATGCGAAGAAGCAGGGTTCTAAAAGGACTGTTCCTAAAGATATATGTTTAACACCTGTTCAGCCATCAACTTCCAAACTGCAAACTAACCACACACCACAACAGCCAAAGCCAAATCCTACAAGAACAACAGTCAAGGGAAAAGGTAAATCAGTTACTCAAAAGAAGCGCAAACTATCACTGCCAGAAGACGACGATTGGACAAATCACACGTGTGATGGACTCCGACGATGTGTCCTCAGAAAACGGAGCTGAATGGATAACTTGTTCTTATTGCACGTTACCCTATCACGTGCATTGCCAAAGTCAAGATATTATACTAAAAGGAAGCAAACAACAAATCTTCATGTGTGACGCTTTCAGTGTGACAGATAGTGATGATGATGATCAATAGCTTTAAATCTAGCTACATAGTTGGGTTGGGACTTTTAAATTTATATTACTAGTGTTACACATTTATCAATTAATCTGACAAAAAGAATATCGTGAAATATTTAATTTTATAGTCAGGAAATATTTTTCTAATTACGTGATATAAAAAGTAAAAAGCTCATGCAACTCCGTGATGACGTAATTATCTAAGTATGTATCACGGACTTAAAGTGATCATCACGAAATTGTTAAAGTCAACGAGGTTTCTATAACTAGCTATAAGTCTAAAAATAGTAGTCCTAAATAAGTTTACTATCCTAATTATTGTAAATGAAAGACTGATTAATGTTCCTAATTAAAATAAAAAAGAAGATTTTACTAAAATATCGAAGTTTTAATACATATTTTGTTTTATCACGAAATTGGATGAGTCCACCCTACGTTCAATGCCCAAAATACACAAGTTTGCGCGTTTACCACTAAAAAGAACCACTTTGTCGTAACTCCTCAATTTCAGGGCACGAATCTTCGGCGTTGACATATCGAATAACTGCTGCTTTGCTGAATTGGCCCCTAAAAAGCTTAGCGTGTTCGGTAGAGCGGGACAGTATTTTATGCCGACACACTGCTTGCAAATTTACAAGGGGCAGGTTCGGCCTAACATGGAATACTGTTCCCATCCCTGGGCCGAGCCACTTGAGCGCATCCAGCACAGAGTGGTTCGAATCGTAGACGACCGACAAAGACGAAAGACGAGACGAAGAGATGTTTCATCCCTTTGCATTTTCTAGCGCAATTACCACAAGGACTGTTTAGAGGAATAGTTCGGATTAATTCCAGCCACGAAATTTTCATCAACGCATTTCACAAATCCATATCATGGGGATGTTTGGCGGTCCACTACTGTCGGACTAATACGACTTATGGACCTTCAAGAAACGAGTTTACTCCTTTTTAAAAAACCGGTAACGCGCCTGTAATTTCCCTGGTGATATATTTGTTAACAGGTGGTGGTCGACACTTGCTGGGAGTAATTTTTGTGATTTCAGTTCGAGTCGTTCGCGGTCAGGGCCCAAAAAGTTAAAACTCTAAATTTCTTTATGCAACTAGGATAGTACATAATTTTTCGAATATCGTTCTTAGAAGACGAGGGGCCCCTTTAGCTTGGTGGCCCCGAAGCACTGTCCCGCCTATTTCGAATATCGTTCTTAGAAGACGAGGGGCCCCTTTAGCTTGGTGGCCCCGAAGCACTGTCCCGCCTAACCCCTGGGTAGCTACGCTACTGGAAGAGAGCCTTTAACCAAGCCGCCAAGTCTTGCAAAAAGGTATTATGGCAGACCCGTTTCGACAGCATTAAACGCATCGGTACAAAGCTCTCTGTCAAACCGTCTGGTAGTAGCACAGAAATCTAAATACCTTATTATTTAGATTTCTGTGGGTAGTAGAAATGTTTGGTCTCTCCCCAAAGCCGTTGAGTCAAACTTCTGCTGGTCTATACTGTCTCCGCTCGTAAAACCAGATGGCTCACTGGCGCACTTCTTAGCAGAAGCGAGAAGAAGAAGAAAGCGGACTTATTTGCTTCTCTTTTTGCTTGTAATTCCCGTTTATACAGTAGCAACAGCATATCACCTCACTGTCACCTCTATGTCAGAGGTCTGTATCGCTAACAAGGAGGTTCTTAAAACCTTGCGAAGACCAGGCATGAACAGAGGTACTGTACCTGATGGTATACCAGCTATAATTCTAAAGGTCTGTCCGCCTGAGTTGTCTCCTGTGTTGACGTGCTTGTTCTGCCCTCTCATTCAGGACTGTAGTAGTGCCCAAATTTTGGAAGCTAGCCAATGTGCAGCCTGTGCCTAAAAAGAGCGGCCAGTTTCGATTACCTCCACACTCTGCAAAATTATGAAGCGTATATTGAACGCCCATCTCATGTATGCCATTGCATAAGTATGCCTAGAGCAAAATGGTCTCCTTAGTGACCGCCTTTACGAAAATCTATCAACTAGGGAACTTTTATCGTATGCCACTCACATATGGGCGAAGCCCTCGAGAACAGTGGGGAAGCACTTGCTGTTTTGTCTGTGTTTGTTTATGTCTCGAAGGCCTTTGACAGGGTTTTTGTTGAAACCAATCTTGTTAGCCTCGAGCACAAACGCAGAGTAGCCAGCCTCTCGGTGTTAAGGTAAATGTGTACGAGAAAGAATTACATGCTTTAATTCTTTTTTCTCCTTTCCTCCATCTTAACTAAACCAATTGACAAGAAAACAATGAAACAAAAAAGTTGAAACCAATCAGGCGGTTGGCTTTGTTGTCGATATCCCACGCATTAGAACCAAACGGTTTGCTTCATCTTTTGTAATGCGTACAGCAAAGGAGTGGACTAATTTGCCAGCGTCTGTCTTGAAGTCTCTCGCCTTGAAGACGCTAAGATTATATTCGGACAGTAGTGTTATTAGTTTAGTTTCATTTCTTATAAAAAGGGTGTACAAAACTGATATTATCAAATTTGACATCTGTGTGATATATTTTAAACCAGTTTAAAACACATAGTGCTGGTTTTTGAGGACACAAATCACAAAAGTAGGCAGTTTCACGACGGAGCTTGTTTTTAGTACAAACTCTGTAGTCGGAATAGCCTTCGTTTCGGTTGGCGGGATCTTAGAGAGAGCATGGAAATGTTCCGCATTTAAAACACGACTTGATTCTCCAACGGTCCGGGCGGATGGTGCCCTTCTGTCTAGAGAATCAATATCAATCAAATCCTTTACTATCGATTTCCTGAATTTTGCACAAATATCAAAAATATTTAGGGCTATTCCTTAGACATAAATAGTAAACCGTCATTTGATCAGCTCTGTCTATACCGGACATTTCTAAATTATAGTCCGCAACAATATTAGGTTTGTTAGAAACCCTACCATTTTGATTGCTCACTGTCATCATATTCAGATTATGCATATTTGACATTATCGGGACATCCCTATTATTCTTCTATTTACATACGGTGATATCTCCACTACTCATTGCAGCTAGCTCCCCTTTCTTCAGTTTGGCTGTAGTCATTTGCTGTGCATTTCCTTTTCGGTTCCCGCTTAAAGTGCCCCATATGTAAATATTTTTCCCCCATCTTTGTCTCTCTTGCCAAATCAAGCGAATTACAAAAGTTGTCTGTATACACAAAATGCCCTTTTTCAAAAATAACCGTCTATAAGATTCAATACCTTCTCGTTCTCGACGCTAACTTCTGCCTTTCTAAATTCTTATTTTTAGCACGATACCATTGGAGTTCATACAGTTTTACACACATTGTTTGTTTTTGATGTATTGCCTAAAATTAGCCGGCCTCGTCATAGGGCCATTGATTCATCAATACTAAGGCTTTGATCAGGGTGGGAAATTTCTGTCATCAGCATGTTGAAATGTTCCAATACAGGTTTGATTTTGTGTTAACTATCGCTGATCTGTTGAGTATTATCCGAAAAATGAAGAAAGCGAAGTAAGATTTGGAATCTGTTGCGACTCATAATTTTACGAAACTGTGGGTAACTATATATCTAGCCCATCTGTGCTCCAGTAATGTGCGATAGTTGGCAGCTGATTGACTCCCAAATATAGTAACATAGCAATAAGTTTCCTCATTTATACCCTGTTGGTGTCTTTCCAATATCTGAATCAAGAATACTGAGTTGTGGGTCTTCTCAGCGCTTGTTTTGCGTAATTATTTGTCTCATTTATTATTTTATCTATGAACTCGTCAGAGAAAAATAGTTTTGAGAATCGCTTAAGCGTCGAACCATTTCCATTAAAATTTGGTTGTCCTAAAAAGCGAATTGGCGAGGAGCTGACGAATGAAAATTGTACAGCGGTTCGGGATCGCATGATGGCCCTTCTTGCATACCGCCGACATCGCTATTAGATACGGATTTCGCGGTTGATATTGAGTTTTGTTCACTATCAGTATCCGGTAAATACATATCACCAGAACCCGAAAAAATATCACTGTCATCGGAGCTGTCCGACACGTGAAGTGCAGAAATAACATCTTCGGCCTGAAGATTTCGTACTGTACGCTGTCGTCGTGGCATTTTGTAACGTCTAATCACACTACACTACAAAACCGTCCGAAAGAGTTTAATCGTAGTTTGACGCCCATAATAAGGCGGCTCTTCACATTGGCCAACATAGTGGCGAATGTGTTGGCAAAGATATTGGCCAAGAATTTGTGATCGAGCCCACACGTTGGAAGGTCGTTCAGTTTGCTTCGGTTCAGGCCAATGTGCGGACGAATTTATTAAAATGAACATTGAGGGGCTAACGGCTGCTGCGGTTTATTTATTCACAGCATACCGCTACTACGTGAATGTGTTTAAGAAAAAGGTGCTCAAAAAGATATGGAAAAAAAGAAATTTTATTTCTTGTCTTCCACAAATAATTTTCGGCTTATTAGAGCTATGTAAAGCAAAAAAGTTTCTTCATTAGTCATTGTTACTGCCATTTTGTAGATTCTAGTTACGATGCCTGAATATAAAATTTAAATCAGCTCGTAGCAAGCTAAACGTGCGCCCAACGTGTGGACGCGGGGACCAATACTCTGCCACAACCCTTTGATTTTTTTGTAAAGAAGCGACACCATACGGATCTCGCGCCAACTTGTGGGCCATCATTCCAATACATACCAAGTGAAGACAAACACCCGCTCTACATGATGGCCATTGGTATTGGCCAACACATTCGCTACTATGTTGGCCAATACCAATGGCCATCGTGTAGAGCGCGTGTTTGTGCTTACGTTGGTTTGTATTGGAATGAAGGCCCACAAGTTGGCGCGAGATCCGTATGGTGTCGCTTTTTTACAAAAGATCAAAGGGTTGTGGCAGAGTATTGGTTACCTTCCAACGTGTGATCGCCATCACAAACTCTTTGCTACACTATTTGTATCGGTTGGCAACTACGTGTATATTCGTAAAAAAACCGTGTGTATAGTGGCAAACCACATCGGTTACGAAAATAAGTTGGCAGTCAATGGGTTAAGTCTAACAGTATCTATACAAATAAATTAAATTTAAGTGTCTGTTTGTAATGACAAAATTACAGATAACTGATATTGTAACGAGTAATTTAGGCTACTTTTATTTTAGTAAAAGAAATAGGGTTTCGCACAAAAAAAAATTAAAACCCACGAAATCCAATCGTAATAAATTCCACGCGGATGAAATCCCGGGGAACAGCTTTTAAAATAAATAACGAATTTCTGATAATTTCCTGTAATTTATTTATTTTTGCTTAATTACATTTTATGTTCCGTAGCGCAGTGGCTTAACAATGAGTTGCAGCGCTAAGGGCCGCGAGTTCGAATACCGCACGGAACAAGTATGGCCTACAAATAATTGTTTCGGGTCTGGATGTTTGTCCTTGTGAAATTTATATATAAAGTGCTCCCGGATACAGGAGAAAATCCTAGCGTGGAGGTATTAAACGTTTTAAAAACAAAATAAAAGAAACATGTGTTCAGTTCACATGCGGTAGAAGTGAATGTTTCAAATGAAATGAAATATAAAACAAAAACGTTTCATCATATAATTTTCAACCATAAATGCGGCATAAAATATAACATTGAAGTTTTATTTTATATGAAATAAATGTTACAATCTTTATTTTTAGACATGTAGAGTCTAGTGTATTAAATCAAACTTAAATAAAAAATATTTTCTTTCGACTATATTGCTTTGTATTAGCGACTTCTACTGCACTCAATCAATTTTTGTTCGATAAAATGATGTTACCTGTATTTTATCGAACAAGGAAACAAAAATTGATTGACTCTCAAGGTGGTTCCGTAAATAGACTAATGAAGGCTCCGTGGCGCAGTGGCTTAGCAATGAGTTGCAGCGCTGGAAGCCGCCGGTTCGAATGCCGCACGGAACAAGTATTTGTATGACCTACAAATAATTGTTTCGGGTCTGGATGTTTGTTCTTGTGCAATTTATGTTTGCAAGCTGCCTCCACGATACAAGAGAAGATCTAAGTGTAGGGGTAACTTTTTTTTAAAGAAATAAATTAAAGCACACAGAGGAGCCCAAGGTAATAGGAAACGCTTTATACTAAACTAGCTGGCTAGGCAGACGTTGTTCTGGCCTTTTCGACGACCCTTCATATAAAAATCCTTAAATTCGTAATAAAAAAATGTTGAGCGTCACTTATCAGGATAAAAACTATCCTATCTCTCAAGTTGGACCAAACTGCACAGAGTGTGCAAAATTTCATTGAAATCAGTTCAGTAGTTTAGGAATTCATCGGGGCAAACAACGTGACACGTAATTTTTATATGTAAAGACTAGCTGTTCCCCGCGGTATCACCCGCGTATATACGCTCTGAGCTGCGCGATGTGACACCTCGTTTATTCTCTTTCGGTTCTTATTCGTTCGACTTTTTTTTAGACGTCATTCGCGCGCCGAGCCGTATTGATTTTAATTTTTCATTATCTCTTAAACTATAAGGCCAAAAAACATGCAACGAAAAGCAAAGTTTATATTAATAAAATTGTCTGGTTGATGAAGTAACTGTCATTCGTAAGAATTAATATGCTATGCCTAATAACAACGCTCATAAATCACTTTTTAAATTTCAATTTTTTTTTGTCACAAAATATCTTTTTATTGCATATGTATAAGAAATAGGACTATGGTATCGCAGAATTTTATTTAGATGGGGGATCTATATGATGGAGATCTATATTTTTTAGAACATAGTATTTACGTATCACCATTACGCCAGCGCACGCGGATTAAGCAGTTCGGGACCGCTTTTTCTTCCGACTTGCATAGCAAAAATCTATATTTAAGGATAGCTGAGAGGTGTAGCCCAACGCTAGATAGCTTATACTATTCCTCGTGAATCTGGCTATCATATATAAAAAGAATTTATGAAACCGGATTGGTAGCTCCAGATATTAGCGTGTTTAAACAAACCTCTTTCGCTTTATTATAATATTATATATGTAGTAGTAAAGATTCTCTTTATCTCATTCTCTCCTATAGATTTATATATTCGTCTCTTTTTAGTGTTGCTTTTTCGTTTAATTTGTTTCAAATCACAACGATACTAAAGAACAGCTCTTTAAAGTTTTCAGTTCAAAAAGAACTGTTGTTTGACTACTCACTTGATTATCTTAAGAAATAGCTTTTAACTTTCTATTTTACCCCTCAAAACTAACCCCTAAATTCGAAAATTCGAATTTTGAAATTAAAATTTTACCCAAACAGGGTCAAAAATTCTTTGAGAAAAACGCCTGTAACTGACAGATATGATATACACCGAGGTGATTTAATTAATGTCCCTGTAATATCATTGTTGTGTTTTTCTAAGGCACGGAATACCAGTGACTTTGGCTAAACCGAATCCACGCGAGTTATACCGCGGGATAAAGTAGTATAGTAGTATATAACAATATATTACGTTTAACAGAGTAAACATTTGATAAGTCAACAGACATTTTGTATTTACAAATTCGAGTTTCACGAAGTGAGTTTTCCTTGATATTTACCGAGAAGTGTTGCTATCTGCAACTCATTGTGCTAAAATAGTCACTAAACTGAGAGACTTTGTTATTAATATGATAATGATGGAAAGATAACTTTTCATGTCAAAATATTTATCGAATACAATATCATATCAATTCTCAATAAATCGGTTTTTAAAATGAAGGAAAATAAATATGTAATACAATTTGTAATTTTGTTTCTCTAAGAAAAAAAATCATAACTGAAAGATTATCTCCTTAGGCTTCTTGTGAATTTTTCGACTACTTTCATCATCATCATCATTATTACAGTCCTTCACAAGTCCACTGCTGAACATAGGCCTCCCCCAAGGAATGCCACAAAGCACGGTCCTGAGCCACCTACACCCATCGACTTTCGGTATGTCTTTACAAGGTCGTTACTCCATCTAGTGGGGGGGTCACACTAAACTTCGCCTACCGTTGGTCGGTTCTTCGAGCTATATGGCCGGCCCATTTTTTTTATAGGATAAGGGTGACAAACGAGCACACAGTCCACCTGATGGTAAGTGGTTGCTGCGGCCCATAGACATCTACATCTATCCTCGTTTGCGAATCAAAATGCAGATGCGTTGCCACCCGTGAGGACTAAGATGGAATGCCTCATTTCCAGTAAAAAGGGCCTCTGGCCACCTGCACTCACCAAGCGAAACGCAGAGGTAAACCTCTACTTCACGCTGGTATTCTGTGAGGTCGTGGTACCACCCAGGTTCGAGCCGGCCCATCCGTGCGACAGCAAAAGCTGCCGCGTGGTTCTACCACTGTTAAAAATTGCCACATCGGCTTACTAATCCGTTGGGATATGTCGGTTACTCTGGATCTACTGCGGATATCCTCATTTCTAAGCTTATCACGCATAGAAACTCAGATCCATAAGTCATTACAAGCAACACGAACTAGTTGTTGTTGTGTTCACCTACTATACTATTATTAAAATCTTATAGACTGCCGTGTACTCGTTGCATAAGAGAATCCACCGCCCCATGTCATCCCATTCGTGTCGTAAGAGGCGACCGATGGAAACTGAAACATGATATGGGCAACAACATTTTCCTGATAACAGTGCTAAATATTAATAATTAAAAATTAAAAATTTTGTACAGCCGACTTCAATATAAGCGACTTCAATATAGGTTATTTAAGAATAACTCAATAACCGTTGGTCTGACCTTGATCAAATTCATATGGGACCACACGAGAACTATCAGCTTTCATATAAAAAAAGAATCATCGAAATCGGTTCGCCTAGTACAAAGTTATGAGGTAACACACACAAAAAAAAAAACATATACTCGAATTGAGTACCGTCTCCTTTTTGGAAGTCGGCAGAAAAATAACTGCGGTTGCCAAACGGCCTGTCAAGCCAGGTAACTATGGCAAATATTTGTCTATAAGATAATCTGTGGGAAAGGCGAAAGGCCTAAGTTAAGCAGTGGACCTCTGATAGGCTGCAATGAATTAATGAAGTGATAATAATATTTCGATGAACGAAACGTGATTACACGACAGACACGAGACATGCCGTTTTTCCACACGATTTTATTAGCTTCTTTTTCTATGATCTTACCTATCTATCTACATATGTAACGTAATATTTTAATATAATTTTCACCTACTTGTAGACGGCCGATTAACTTGAAAATTTGCAATCTCTGGTATCAAGGACCGACAACAAAAAAAAAATAATTTAATAACTTTATCCAAGTACCCTGATCAGGATCACCGGGATAAAATAAAATAATTATCAGCATCATCACAGCTCATCACCAATGCATGTTATTTAAGTTTTCTGCCGACTTCCAAAAAGGAGACGGTACTCAATTCGAGTGTATGTTTTTTTATGTGTGTTACCTCATAACTTTGTACTGGGCGAACCGATTTGGATGATTCTTTTTTTATATGAAAGCTGATAGTTCTCGTGTGGTCCCATATGAATTTGATCAAGGTCAGACCAATGATTATTGAGTTATTCTTAAATAACCTATATTGAAGTCGGCTGTACAAAATTTTTAATTTTAAATTATTTAAACTCTTATATTATTTACAGAATGTCTTCGTATTAAAATTGCCATAACTTTCAAATACAATTTATTTCTAGGACTTGTGAAGTTTGTTGCGACATTACCATCTCAATAAAGAGAGGGGTGACTGAACAGCAATATGTTTGTGAGGGAGTTAAAAAAATTGAGGCTGTTTTATATTCAACGCGTATGCTTTTTTACGATTACTCGGAAAAGGCTTTTGCGTTTTAAACTATTATTTTTTATTAATTAGGCTACAGCCACTACAGAAGTAGTAATATAAAATTTGAAGAAAATATTCCATCCCTATAGGTGGAAAAATTGGATTTTAAGATGATAATGTGGCTATTGAGATGACATACTAGATGCCGTGAATTTGGGATGTTTTTTTTTTATAGAAATAGGGTGACAAACGAGCACACAGTCCACCTGATGGTAAGTGGTTGCTGTGGTCCATAGACATCAACATCTATCCTCGATTACGAATCAAAACGCAGATGCGTCGTCACCCGTGAGGACTAAGATGGAATGCCTCATTTCCAGTAAAAAGGATCTTCGGTTCTATACAGTCACCATACGAAACACAGCAGCGTTACGCTGCTATTTTACGCTGGTATTCTGTGAGACTCCTTCCCCGGTCGAACCGACCCATCTACAACTATACCACTAATATAGCTGCAGCATGGCTCTACCACGTAATAATTTGTTACTGAGAACACACAAAAATGTAAAAAAAAAACTTTTGAATAAATTTCCACATAATAGCTTCTAAAGTCGGTGGTAAGACATAGTGTAAATGTCTTCCAGAACGAATTTCGGTCACGGCGTCCAGCCTTAACGGAGACTAGCCATCTGTGCAGGATTATAGCGCCCGAGTGTATGCGCAAGAATAGGTGCACTCTCTACTCCTTTACTTTCATAGTCCGATGGGACGGTAAACCAACACGACCGGAGAGAGATCAGGCGCAGGATCAACTATTTTACGTGCTTTCCGATGCACGGCGATTAAACATCGCCAACTTCCTGACCCTGCGCAGCGACTGAGAATTTCTTGGCAGAAAAAATCAATAACTGTTTTTTTGGCCCGACTTGGGATTCGAACCCGGGACCTCACGATCAGCAGTCTCGTTTACGACCACTAGTACGAGGTAGTCAATACTAGTGTACTAGCATAGCGTGCATAGTGACTTCAGAAGCTAAAATATTTTTGTTATATTTCGAAATGTTTTTTGTAACATAATGAAATCCCTACTGATGTTCCACTCCCAGTAAAGAGTTTTAACATGTTAACACTTATTATAATTTTAAATAATGAATAAATCTGAGCTTCAGTTTTCTCTATGTTGTTATCATTATCATCATCCCACCACAAGTCCACTGCTATCTGCACCTGCATCCATTAACTTCCTGTTTCTCTAACCAGGTCGTCATTCCATCTAGTGGTGGACCGCCCTAAACTAATGCTTCGTGAATCTCTCCAGAACTTTTTTCATATTCCATCGGTTGACGGTTCTTCAATCTTTATGGCCGTTCAGTTGCCACTTCTGCTTACTGACCCGTTCGGCTATGTAAAGATATAGAAAAGTTACTCCGGTTCTACTGCGAATATCCTCATTACGAAATGTATCACGCAGAGAAACTCCGGTCATAGCCCTCTCTATAGGTCGCTAAGCAAATTAAGCTTTTTCATACAACCAGCAGTAAAGGAACATTATGTCTCAAATCTGTCATCACTGGCAACATGCACTTTCTTCTTTTTATCGTACGTTAAGGTACACGGAAAGTTTTGCGTATAACTCATAATAAAAAAAAAATATAGATAAAATAATATATAGATTGCTTTTCAAAGTTTTCTTCATTTTACTTATACGATCGATCACCATGAAAATTTGTATATTCATGTATTTTTAATGGAGACGGTTTTTATATATTTATATATATTTAGGTATATTTATAAACTTAAAAAAATGTTTTTTTTTAAGCAAACAAAATTTTTAATTTTTGGTTTTATTTGCTTTTTTTTAATAAAGCGCGGCAATTAATAAATTCAATTGCATGCGCTAAAATAAAAAAAAAAACTTTGCTGAACACAACCTATGATATTTAACTGGCAGGACAATGTCTGCCGGGTTCAGCTAGTTAAATTTTAAACACTTTTTCATTTGTTAAAACTATTTTTGAGTTTTTTGCCAATATGGTTCATACCATTTTTTTTTTATAGGATACGGTGACAAACAAGCACACAGTCCACCTGATGATAAGTGGTTGATGTGACCCATAGACATCTATCCTCAATCTATCTTCTATAAAAAATCAAAATGCAGATGCGTTGTCACCCGTGAGGACTAAGATGGAATGCTTCATTTCCAGTAAAACGGGTCTCCAGTTCTCTACACTCACCATACGAAACACAGCAGCGTTAAGCTGCTATTTCACGCTGGTATTCTGTGAGAGCGTGGTCCTTCCCCGGTCGAGCCGACCGATTCGTGCTACAACTATACTACTAATATACTTATTATTATTATTATTACTTATTAAATAATTATGAGTTTCTTATGTTTTAAAAATATAACATTCGAAATTCAAACATTGATAAACGGCCAGGAGCGTCTACACGGTTTATTAATATTGATTTACCAAAAATTTAAACCAAACAAAAAACGTGGTAGCCAGAACAATTTGTTGATTATTTTGAAATGAATAATCAAGATTTAACGATGTCTCAAAATTGGATAAACGTGAGAAAAATTACGACGATAACGACGTCTGTCTGTAAACAAATTATCACACGTAGGTATCTTCCAGGCTTTGCATTTGCACTGACCATGAAGGTATGCGTTTCACGTTGTTCGCTTTGTGGATGTTTAATACTAAATGTATTAACATAGACGAGCTTCTGTTTGTTTCTGTAATATATAAACATAACTTTAGTATTTTTATTACAAGTGATAATTGACGTGTTAAAATATACCTACACACTTTTAATAAATCTATATTTATGTTTAAAACTTACAACCCCTGGTCACAGGCTTTTACTGAGAAGGGGGATTGATAGTGACCACCGCGCGTCCTTATTGCGTGTTCGCAGACGTCACATCATGTCTTTGAAATATATTTTTAAATTTTTCAGACATGCCGGTTCCCTCACGATGTTTTCATTCACCGTTGAGCATGTGGCAAATCAGAACTTCAAATAGCAATTAATTGGCAATTAATTAATTGGTGCCGGAGGGGATCGAACCCGGGTTGCTCGCGTTCTGTGAAATTAACAGCGAGCGCTTACGCTATGAGCTATCACGGCTCTACATGTTTGTAACTAAACAATTTGTTGATGGCGCTTTTAAATATTATAATAATTTGAGAAAGGACGAGGAAAAAGTCACTGGGAGAAAAATATAGCTAAGTCTCTCTTATTATCACGCTTGCTCAAAAATTCATAAATTTTCCTTCTATTTATTTACACTAAAAGTCCAAATGGTAAGTCCGTAGGCGATACAGAGAAAAATATTTTTATCTTTGTTGTGTAGTTAATGATTTGGCGAATTTAGATTTGTAGTTTTTACACACACAACTGCCAACAAAAACAAAATGAATAACAATCGATGTAGTTGTGTGAGGATCATTTCATTGTGTAGGAAGAAAATAGCTGAACGGCAGAATTAGATAAAATTGGGAAACTTTTTCTCACGGAGACTAGCCATCATAGAAAAAAGGTTCTCGAGTGGCGTCCTCGTACCGGCGGACGAAGTGTAGGGCGTCCCCCCACTAGATGGAGTGACGACCTGGTAAGACATGCAGGAAGTCGATGGATGCAGGTGGCTCAGGACCGTGCTTTGTGGCTTTCCTTGGGAGAGGCCTATGTTCAGCAGTAGACTTGTGACTTGGCTGTAATGATGATGATGATGATGCTATAAGAGCATGATTTCTATGAATTAGATAATGAATTAAGTAGTCACTATCTAAACTTCTATCAGAACAAATTATTGTTTAGTCTCAGTCTAAGATGAAGTCATAATTATAATTAACAAATGCCTGTATGACATAATAAGAATAACGATTTAGTCTATAA
Source organism: Parnassius glacialis (assembly GCA_033319125.1). Taxonomy (NCBI): domain Eukaryota; kingdom Metazoa; phylum Arthropoda; class Insecta; order Lepidoptera; family Papilionidae; genus Parnassius; species Parnassius glacialis. The sequence continues at coordinate 10,464,692 of JAVANC010000011.1, read as the reverse complement.
AAACTTAGTCATACAAAGATTTTCGATAAGACATATCCGCTGTTTTTACATCAATAAGACATTTTATTGCTTTAAGCTAAAATATAGTTCTTGTAACTTATAAAAAATGACGTTACATAATTTAGTTCTGTTGCTTCTGTACAGCATGAGTGTTGGTAAAAAAAACAAGACAAAAACGTTTGTTATTGTTGTATTTGTGGTTTATTGTTTGGGATTTCTTTTAAATATTTTGTTGTGTTGGCTACCGTGTCTGGTTGTGTCAGTGGCACACCATGGGTTTCTTTCGCCTGACGCAGTTAATGCCGAAATATGCGCGTAAGGGAATCTGTCATCCCATTTTGTCCCATAGATCGTAAGAGCCGATTATGGATAAGCGCTCACCTTAAATATTCATAATATCCGAGCAAACCGATTTCGATCCTTGTCGGCACCTCTGTCATAGACCTATGGTAATTTACCACCTGCTCGCTCGACTGTAAAGGAATTGTGAATAAAACTGAAAAGGAATTGTTAGCAAAACTGCGAAATTCCAAATCATACCATATTTGAATTTTAAGACAAATAACTGCCAACGGACTCTTCTCTAAAAACCTCTCAGTAAAGAAATTAGAGCTGTGTTTAACTACTCTGTAGTACATTTTGAAGTTGAAAAAACTTTTTTATAATAGTAGGAAGTAAGAGGAAATCATCAGATGGAGCCTTGTATGGCATGGGCTAGCGCAACCCGGGTTCGATCCTCGCCGTCATCAATGAAATTGCAAATTGTACCACATGCTCGGAAACCTGCATGGCGGTCTTCTGATTTCGTCGACATCAGAAGTCCGCCACACGCACTGGAGCAGCGGAGCGTGGTGAATTAGTCGCTCCATTACCATCTTAGAAATGAGCCCGCCTATGCCCAGCAACAGTAGGACATATATAGGCTGTAACTTTAACTATAATTATACTATAAGAAGATATCATTATCAATTATTTAATAATTTCATATCGTTTTTAACAGCACATTAAAACATGCATTGCCATTAGTTCGATTCCCGCCCTGAATAAGTAAGTACAAATAATTGTTATTGGTTCAAGTTGTTTCCTAGTCTAAGTAATATTTGTAAAACATGTTGTTTTATAGAATAAGGGTGACACACAGTTCACCTAATCGTAAGTGGTTGCTGTGGCCCATAGACATCTACATCTATCCTCGATTACGAATCAAAATGCAGATGCGTTGTCACCCGTGAGGACTATGATGGAATGCCTCGTTTCCAGTTAAAAGGGTCTCCGGTTCTCTACACTCACCATACGAAACACAGCAGCATTAAGTATCTATTTTACGCTTATAGGTTAAGTGGTTGAGAATCTCACAAAATCATCCCCGTCTGCACAGGCTATGTATATTATAGGTATGTTCTTCAGCAGCGATCCGACCCATTCGTGCTACAACTATACCAGTAATATAGCTGCAGCATGAGCATGACTCTACCACGTAAAAACCATGTAACCATGTAATTTTCTTTTTTTGAATTTGGCTCATACCAATACCAAAATGTCCTCGAATCTCCTCACGGTGATGCGCCGATTTTCTTCAATTAGTCGCCTGACAAAAGCCACATTTTCCTGAGTGCTCGTAGGGTCAACTTGCATTAATTTCATCATGAAGATAAACATGGTCACGAACATATTTTACATACCAACGTCATATAGTGCTTAAATGAGGTGCTTCCCTCCCAAAAGCATTTTGAAGACGAGTAGTGCAATCTTGCGGGGAGAATGAACTTTCAAAATCATGAAAAAACATCACCCTAAACCTTTTCGCGTTAGGTAATTCCATTTTTGCTACGGTTGACGAACTTCAATAGAAAAAAAAATTGACTTGCGAATTCTCGCAAAAAGTTATTTTAATCAATATAGGTAAGAGTTTCTTTTCTTATGTTCAAAAAAATAAAACATTCGAAATTCGTGAGTCATTTATGAGCAGCCAGGAGCGCAGAACTTTGAGTGTGCCTCTTGGGTGTGCCCTATGTAAAAATATGTATTTTTACATAGGGCAATTATCGAAAAATCTTTTTTAAAATATTAATAAGGAGTAGTCGACATTGAATAGACTATTAAAATTGGAATTTGCTGAAGGCAATGTCAAATTAAATTGTGTTAGCTCATTTCGTGTTCGTTGAAGAGTCGGCATCTGTTTGCACTATAGTCAATCACGTCAACGGGGATTTACTGTGCTAACAGAAGACGTCCGAGTTTCCGACGTGTGAGAAACATTTGTTATGCATATAAATATGTGTGGGCGACGTGAAAAATCATTGTCAATAACAAAGCGACGCACAAAGCACCAACGTCGGATAAATAATATCAATATAAGTGATAAATCTTATAGAGAACTGATAAGATGATTTATCAAATCGGTGAGTTGCTTTTTCTACAAATTTTGAATATCTGCGTAGTTTTAGTTTAGTGATATAAGTTAAAACGTTTATTTTTAAAGAACTTTCATTAAATAATAATGCGTAAATTAAGACGTTGGCACCAATGGCCAATATCCCTCCTATGAGGCAATTTATGGACGAGGCCTACGTTCAGCAGTGAACTTTTGATAGACTGTATTGAGTAATAATGAATGAAAATATTATTTAGCTAATAACCTATTTGAATTAAAATACTATCAATAATTATGATTTGTTAACGGAAAAAGCGAATATTTTTGATATAAAAGGTACTGCAACGCGTGCCGGGCTATCACGTGAATTAATGAAAATCACGAAATAAAAATCGAGGTAATAAATTCGGATTATCGTAAAAAACCTAGGCAACAAAGTCAATCTGTTTACAAAGACAATAGTCAAACGGGATTCTATACTTAAAACGAAGGTTGCAGTGTTAAACACTAAATGTACCTCCTTTAGCCACTCCAAGACTTCAACACGTATGTGCTCTGTGACTCTAGGAGGGAGTCATTTCGCCCCCGCGACAGACAGGTTTACTGACAGGACTATTAGGGAATTTTCCCACGTACAAGAAATGAGGAAGTGACGTATCTGTGAAAGTGGTTCGCGATGGTAGTCTGATGTCGGATTGCTGGATTCGGGCCGACGATTTTTGAATTGTGTCGTCTATGCTATTTTAAGAGTTCTCAAAAAAAAAATATATATATACGAGTATATATACATTTTTTCCTATGGAAATTTTATGAAGTATAGCGTAATGAAGTTTTTTAGTCAAATAATCATTTTAATTGTAAAATTATTTTGTTAAAAAAATAACTTTTAACAAAAAGTAAAAGCCGACTTCTAAGAATTAGAATAATAAAATAATTTCACGGTCTAAAGTCGGTGGTAAGTCATAGTGTATAGAAGAATTAATGCCCCGACTTCAGAATGTTTTTTTTATATTATTGGGTTACACAATACACAACCACAACCAGTAAATTTGAATTTGCAGTGTTTTAAAAAGTTGGTTGTTAATTTTTTTTATAGGATAGGGTGACAAACGAGCACGCAGTGCACCTGATGATAAGTGGTTGCTGTGACCCATAGACATCTACATTTATTCTCAATAAAGAATCAAAATGCAGATGCGTCGTCACCCGTGAGCACTAAGATGGAATGCTTCTTTTCCAGTAAAATGGGTGTCCGGTTCTCTACACTCACCATACGAAACACAGCAGTGTCAAGCTGCCATTTTACGCTGGTATTCTGTGAGAGCGTGGTCCTTCCCCGGACGAGCCGACCCATTCGTGCTACAACAATACTACTAATATAGCTGCAGCATGGCTCTACCACGTACATAAGTATTTTCATAGTTTTCATATGTTTAGCGGACTAGAGTAAATAAAATAACTTTTAACAAAAACTAAAAGCCGACTTCTAAGAATTAAAAAGAATAAAATAATGACACATTATTTACGTGGTAGAGCCATGCTGCAGCTATATTACTGCTATAGTTATAGCACGAATGTGTCGGCACGACCGGGGAAGGACCACGCTCTCACAGAATACCAGCGTCAAATAGCAGCTTAACGCTGCTGTGTTTCGTATGGTGAGTGTAGAGAACCGGAGACCCCTTTTACTGGCAAAGAGGCATTCCATCTTAGTCCTCACGGGTGACAACGCATCTGCATCTTGAGTCTTTATTGAGCATAGATGTAGATGTCTATGGGTCACACTAACCACTTACCATCAGGTGGACTGTGTGCTCGTTTGTCACCCTATCCTATATAAAAGTTAAATAAGAAATGATTTAATAAATTTAAATAAATCAAAGATACCTGACAATTTTTTTAAATTTATAATAAAATAAATTTTATTAGATACAAATTATTAACGCAAAAGGGTAAAAAGTCTGTATATTTAAAACGATGATTTTTAAAAGAGTTTTAATACAACTAAAAACGATCGTTACCTGACAGGTAAACAAATAAAAGACCGGGGAAAAATTTTCTTCATATTTTATATACAATTCAAGACATCTTCTTTTCAAAGTTTAATTACATCTAATTATAATATATAGGTGCCGTTTTGTTCGATAACTTGTTGCCACCTTGTGGGTAGTGACATTATCCCGTTGCTGTAGAAATCTTGGGACTTTTGATCAAAAAAAATGCGCCAAGTAGTTTTGACAGTTCTCTCTGGTTGTTGACCTAAACACTACCCAAAGAATTCTGGAGAGCCCGAAACGGGATAAAATATGAGGATGCAAGTTCAGGACTATATAGTGGATGCATTAACACTTCCCAACCAAGCTCTCTCAATTTTTGCTGAGTGGCCAAATATGTGTGTGGTCTGGCGTTATCATGATGAAAGACCGTTCCTTTTCTTTTGATCAATTCCAACCGTTTTTCTCAATTTCTTGCTTGAGGCTCGTTAGTTGTTGGCAGTAAAATCTCATTATAAATGATGCCCTTCCAATCCCACCACACACACAGCAACATCTTATTGCGTGTTAATCCGAGTTTCACTACATTCTGTGGAGCTTGACTACCCTTTGACCATGATCTTCTTCGCACGTTCTTGTCGTAGGTGATCCACTTTTCATCACCAGTGTTTAATCATTTCAAAAATGGTTCGGTTTCATTACGTTTCAATGGAGAATTGCAAATGAGTACACTATTCATTAGGTTTCTTTCAGGGAGCTCGTGTGGTACCCAATAATCAAGCTTTTTTGTATAGCCAGACTTTTTTAAATGGGTCATGGGTCTGTTTTGTGGTCAATCCTCAATTCCAGTTATGTCATAACTACTAATATGGTGATCTTGCTCCACTTTTTCAAAATGGCGTGGACTTTATCCGTAAAAGGGGACCAGAGCAAGCTGGAACTTTGACATCAAATTCCCGGACTGACTACTCTTACTGACACTGAATTAGGTCCATAGACGTCACAAATTTTTTTCACGGCTTACGTTTTATTTTTTCCTTTTCTGCAAAATAAAATTTCAGAATGTATCGAATTTCTTCGGTAAATTCACTCATTTTGGCAGTAAAAAAACAATTGAAAAATGGCGGGAAAGGGTTTTTTTTTACTTTTTATTTTTCATTTTCTTAATTTCATATAATATGTATAGATATTAAAGCCAGCCAAATCAAACAGTACAACCAAAGAGTTCTTCAATTTTATACAAAAAAAAATTTAATTTTTTCCTTGACCTATTATTTTGATAAAAATTAAAAAAAGAAACAATTATGTATTTAATAGCTTCTATAAGTAGGTGTAAACAGACATTTCAAGGCATTGTTTATTTTTTTTAAATCAAAATTGATCTTCATAAAATCATGTCTTTCGACATACGACGACACATAAAATATCATATCTTATCATATCCTAACTTATCATAAGTACATAGGTCTTACGTATTTGTCATAATATATCCTACATATAGTAAGACATATATAAAACACAAACAAACATATAATAAAGAAATCTCTATTTTGTGATCAGGTAGTGTGTGCTTGTTTGTCACCCTTACGTGTATAAAAATTATAATATTTTTATACATGTACATAAGGGTGACAATAATAATATAAATAAAAATGTTAATAATTAAATAAATTTTAGTGAGTTGAATTTAATGTGCTTTAAACCCCACAGGTGTGTTGTTCGTGCTTGGGTGCTACCTCACAGTAACCACAGCGCTGCCTCCATGCGTCTGTAGTGCGACACATGACGAGAAGCCCGTATGTGGCTCCGATGGACAGACATACAGTAGCGTGTGCATGCTCAACTGCGCCCGAGCCATAAACCCTCATATAACCATGCAGGGTGAGGGCAGGTGCAAGAGGGAGGCGCCTAGCTGCTTCTGCACCTTCGAGAACAATCCGGTGTGCGGTACAGATGGGCAGACTTATTCCAACGAATGTGAGTTTAATTGCAAGCAGGCAACCGAGCCAAGCCTTCGCGTTGAGTATAACGGCGAGTGCCGCGCCAAAAGGCAAGTGAAAGTCGCAAGCCTCTCGCGCTGCACTTGCCCCAGGGTGACGAAATATGTGTGCGGGAATGATGGAAACACCTACGATAACGCGTGCCTCTTAAACTGCGCATCGGAAGCCAACCCGAGCCTGTATGTGCAACACGATGGACCTTGCGATGATGTCGTCAAGTTCAATCACTCTGAAAACAATCCCGCATGTACGTGTACCAGGAATTACACACCCGTGTGCGCTTCTAACGGCGTCACCTTCGGAAATGAATGCCTAATGCGGTGCTCCGGCACGCATCTGACTGTGCAGGCATATGGTCCATGTTAGGCTGATTAAATAATTGACATTGACTGTTTTTGAATTGTATTACGTAATTAAACATAGACTTATATATTTTCATTGACATAAAATTAAGAAGCGCAAAGCTAACATAAAAAAAAAACAATATTATGGTGCACGAATCAATAAGATCAATCAATCAATTAGATAATAATATAAAAATATCACTTTACTACATACAGAAATTGTATATAACATATTAAACTATCATCACAGTACAATATATTTTTATTTTTATTTAATTTTGTTTTCGTTCAAGCTCATTCCATTTTTCTGCCGACTTCCAAAAAGGAGACCGTACTCATTTCGAGTGTATGTTTTTTTTTATGTGTGTTACCGCATAACTTTGTACTGGGCGAACCGATTTGGATGATTCTTTTTTTATATGAAAGCTGATAGTTCTCGTGTGGTCCCATGTGAATTTGATCAACGTCAGACCAATGGTTATTGAGTTATTCTTAAATAACCTATATTGAAGTCGCTTATATTGAAGTCGGCTGTACAAAATTTTTAATTTTTAATTATTGATGTTCACAAGTCACATACATACATACCGTTCCATACTGTACATTGTGTACTTATGTTGCATTATTATAATGGCATAATAATAAGTAATGGCAATGTTGATTAATATCTAGTTTATAACATTATTTTATAAGTTGTTTTGTTAAATATTTTAGGTGATAATTTTATTTTAAAACCTTAAAAAATAAATAGTAATAATTTACAACCGGCTTTATTTATTTTTTATTTGCTGTTTCGGTTTATCAAGACCAATATTCTGCGGTCAACATGATCTGTAATCGCTTTTAAAACTTTAGTTAATAAATGAATTAATGTTGTAATTGCAGAAGTTGCTTTTCTATAAGAGCTTTTTGCCTCTTTAGTTGTGATCACAGGTTATTCCCTAAATGAGTGAATGTACATAGGCATTACATGTTATTCGAGGTTAGAAACTGTACACATCCTTAAATTGCTGGATCCCACGATGTGTGTTTATTTAAATATTTAGTATTGTCCACATACAATTTCTTAACGCACCCATTTTTAAGTTTCGAATCGGGACAAAATCTCAAAAAATGCTACAATTGTCGCCTTGATAATTCTTAACCGCATGTATTATTTTCCCATTATTTTTTTTCATTACAACATAAACCATGTTTCTTTACTTGTGGAACTTTTGCAAACGAATCTAGAAACACGGTAGTGTATCAGCCAAGTTCTACTAAGAAAAGGGCGATGCCATAGTTTTACATTAAGAACGTTGTACATTCCTATAGCTATGATTTACGGAACTGTTACAGCACTTAGTATGTGTTCAGATATCAATTCTTTTATCAGCGAAGCCGACAATCCTGAACGTCGTTTAATACAACCTTTTTATGTTTTTGGTGTTAAGTCTTCTACCGACGTCGAATAGGCGGCTAGGCGTACTATAATTAAAAGATATGCTATATACTGCAATGAGTGTTGCCCATTTGTCCTACCATTTACGCTAGCTAACGCTACACTAACTGCACTCAGGGACGGTACCTTTTTGGGCTACTTTCTACTACTATCAGTGAATTAAAAGCACCTTAAAAATGAGAGGTAGACGCCACGATCTAACCGTGGCTACCTAATTCTTTTATTTATTTTATTCTATTCCTTTAATTGAGTACACCTACACTAACTAACCCTACACCTACGCCTACCTAAATAAATGTAACACAGTAGCGTATTGTGAGAAGTCAGAATGTGTCAAAATAGGGACGAATGGTAATTTATAAGGCCGCGTTCCGACGACACGCACCCGCTACGCGCACGCCACGCGCATCAGCACCCGCGTCTAACTCGCTTTGAAATTAGTTGCATATAATTTGAGTCTTATGATAAATCAATAAATCTGAAATTGTATAAAAAGCGCGGGCGCAAGGCGTAGCAGGGCGGGTGCAGAGTGTGTGCTGGGCGGGCGCGGGGCCGGCGCGGAGCGGGAACGAGGCGGGCGCGTGGCGTGTGTGAGGCGTGTGCGGTTGAACGTGGATAAATGCAATTTCAGATTTATTAATTTGCCGTAAGACTCAAATTATATGCAACAAATTCAAAAGCGAGTTAGACGCGGGTGTTGACGTGCGTGGCGTGCGCGTAGCGGGTGCGTCTCGTCGGAACGCGGCCTAATGCTTCGTAAATGTATAATGGTATTAAAAGTTAATAAATAGTAGAATTAATGCTTTAGAAATGAAGAATGTTAGTTATAAGGAAAAATGTGGCTGGCATGACGATGTTTTGACTAGGATTAATAAAGGAATGCGTCGGTGGTTTGGACACGTAGAAATAATGAATTAGGAAAGAGTGAAATGCATGCAAATCTTAATAATGCATCCAAAGTAGCCTTAACCGACGAGCGAGTATGCGTATGCGTGTAACGTGAAAGTCTCTTGTTTCTTGGTGGTAGGTCAGGATCGTGCCTAATCGTCGCCCCTAGTCTCTTCCTAACCCCCCTAGGAGTGACTCGCGGACGTGAGAGTTTATGTGAATTATGTTACCGTCGTGATCCTGACTAAGGAATTGTATAATATTGCTTGTTATAATTTTAGTGTTAGTATTGGTTGACAAAACATTATTCAATGTGTGAAGGCCACAGTCGTTGACATATATTTTACGTCTTATATGATTATTTATTTAGCCTTGGGGCAACAAACAGATATAGGGATCAACCAATTTTGGAAATAATAATAATATTTTATTTGCATAAAACATGGTATATAAAAGATTCTACAGAACGATACAGATCGGCATGTTTTGCTACGGTTATTTACCTATACATAGCATGCAAATTATTTTTTTAACATTAATACTTTTGGCTACAAAAACCCCTTAATACTATAAAAATTACTATCATGTAACCACTGATACAATTTTAATTAAAATAATCTGGTATTTAATATTTTTAAGTAAATATGTATCTTATTATACAAGCGTACACACATAAATAAACACTTGTTATATTTTCTTATTCTAGGATTATCTTTAGTACACGCCTATATGGTTCTAGGCGAATACGGTGACTTACATCAACTACCCTCGTAAACAACGTTTTGTGCTTCTGTACAAACATGCATACTTCATAGATATAAAGTGATGGTAGTGGTAACAAGCCAAGTTTTTAAAATACCGGTTGACACAATTCATTCGGTTTTAGCCCACATATCGCTCTAATGCATTTTTCTTTTGCGCGACAAATGCTTTAGTTTGATCAGTACTGTTGCCCACACAAAGTATTCTCATCATCGGGATCAAGAAGAACGTTCTTAGGACGTCTCATGAGGAGTGGGGTGGCAGCATCCCTCTCTGGGGGATACCACCAACGGATTTTGATGTATGAAAGGACACACCCGTGCAGTTTATGTCTTATGCTTACGTTACCGCGAGGTATTTCACCTCTCTAACCCGAGGGATTGGGTTATTGTATAGCAAGATTGTACTTTTCCTGTGTCATTTGTGTCTAAAGAGTGAATTTTTAAAGCGAGCTTTCATGTTAAACGTGACAGCTTTGTTTTTGTCTCGATTTAATTCGATTCTCCATTTTGTACACCAATCGCCTAGCGCATTTGCTGCAGCTTGGAGTCGAATCCAGATTCTACTATCATCAGGAAAATGAATTGTTGTATTATCTACATAAAGTGCGGCGGAGACCAATGTTCACCAGTGGATTATTTATAGGCGATGATGGAAGTAATTATGTCTTTGCAAGTTTCTATGAAATTTGTTGATGCGTGAGATAAATTACACAATCTCTTTTTGTATGGAGAATGAGCGCACCGCAAATTGTGGCGTAACTTAATGAAACAAGTTAACAGTGGTAGAGCCACGCGGCAGCTTTTGCTGTCGCACGGATGGGCCAGCTCGAACCGGGGTGGTACCACGACCTCACAGAAAACCAGCGTGAAGTAGAGGTTTACCTTTGCGTTTCGCTTGGTGAGTGCAGGTGGCCGGAGGCCCTTTTTACTGGAAATGAGGCATTCCATCTTAGTCCTCACGATTGACAACGCATTTTGATTTGTAATCGAGGATAGATGTAGATGTCTATGGGCCGCAGCAACCACTTACCATCAGGTGGACTGTGTGCTCGTTTGTCACCCTTATCCTAAAAAAAAAAACACATGTTGATTTATTTCTTATAACCTATAGATTACAAAAGTAATATTAGTTTTACTATATCTAACGGGAATACTGATTAATTAATCATCATCATCATCATTACAGCCCTTCACAAGTACACTGCTGAACATAGGCCTCCCCCAAAGAATGCCACAAAGCACGGTCCTGAGCCACCTGCATCCATCGACTTCCTGCATATCTTACCAGGTCGTCACTCCATCTAGTGGGGGGACGCCCTACACTTCGCCTGCCGGTACGAGGCTGCCACTCGAGAACCTTTCTTCCCCATCGGTTGTCGGTTCTTCGAGCTATATGGCCGGCCCATTGCCACTTCAGCTTACTAATCCGTTGGGCTATGTCGGTCACTCTGGTTCTACTGCGGATATCCTCATTTCTGAGTTTATCATGCAGAGAAACTCCGAGCATAGCCCTCTCCATAGCTCGCTGAGCGACCTTAAGCTTCCTTATCCGGCCAGCAGTGAAGGACCACGTTTCAGTTCCGTATGTCATCACTGGCAACACGCACTGGGTGTACAGTCTCGTTTTCAAGTTTTGAGGTATACCTGACGAGAAGATGTGGCGTAATTTCCCGAACGCTGCCCAACCGAGTTGAATCCGTCGATTGACCTCTCGGTCGAAGTTGGACTTACCTAGTGGGACTATTTGTCCCAGGTAAACATACCCGTCAACAACTTCGAGCTTAGTGTTCCCAACAACTACCGGCATAGGTGTGACATGGACATTAAACATGATCTTTGTTTTGTCCATGTTCATCTTAAGACCTATCCGTTGGGAAACACTATTGAGGTCATTGAGCATAGTGCTTAGGTCCTCCAGCGATTCTGCCAAAAGGACTATATCGTCGGCAAATCGAAGGTGAGTGATGTACTCGCCATTGATGTTGATACCGTATCCTTTCCAGTCCAGAAGCTTGAAAACGTCTTCCAATGCAGTGGTGAAGAGTTTCGGGGATATGACGTCACCCTGTCTTACACCTCTCTGCAATTGGATAGGTTTCGTACTCTGGTTCTGTACTCGGATAGCCATCGTAGCCCTACTGTACAAGCACTTCAACACTTCAACACACACAGCACCGCCCAAATTTCGACGGAATCAAAGGCTTTCTCATAGTCCACATACGCCAGACATAGTGGCAAATTGTACTCCTCGGACTTCTGTACAATTTGCCGTAGGGTATGTATGTGGTCTATGGTGCTAAAGCCTTTTCGGAAACCGGCTTGTTCGGGAGGCTGGAAGTCGTCAAGTCTGCGCGCGAGACGATTCGTAATGACTCTCGAAAACAGCACGTAGACGCGGCTCAGAAGGGAAATCGGTCTGTAGTTCTTCAGGAGAGCGTTGTCGCCTTTCTTGAAGAACAAGACCACCGCGCTTCTGCTCCACGCCTCCGGTGTAATGCCACCATGGAGGACGGAATTAAAGCGCTTCTGAAGGACTTCAAGTACCGGTTTTCCACCCGCTTTCAGAAGCTCCGCTGTAATTCCATCCTCGCCTGGGGCCTTGCCGTTTTTAAGGTGCTGGAGAGCCATTCTAATCTCGCTCAGACTGACGTCCGGGATATCATCGGAATAATGTCGGATAAGACTCGCTCTTGGATCGTTACTCACACTTGCGTGTGGCTCCAACGATGACGTGTACAGCTGCCCATAGAACCTCTCAATCTCACTCAAAATCTCAGGTGCCCCGGAAACGATGCTGTCACATTCGGTCTTCAGCTTTGACAGTTGGCTCTTTCTGGCAGACAGATCTCTGGTAAAGACTTTGGAGCCTTGGTTCCGCTTGATCGCTTCTTCAATACGAGCTGTATTGAAGTTGCGTAAGTCCCGCCGCATGCATTTGGAGATCTGTCTGTTCAGTTGCCTGTATGCTGCCAAATCTGTTGAAGAATGTAGCTTCATCTCCCGTCTAACAGCCATGAGATTAAGAGTGTGATCGGAGAGTTTTTGTGTTCTTCTGCGGCGGGTCTTGCAGAACTTAGCTCCGACCGCATGGACAGTTTCCACGAGCTTGTCATTCAAATCATCCACTTCATTGCAGTCTTCTAGGCACTGAAAACGGTTTTGTAACTCGAGCTGAAAGGTTTCGGGACTTTGGATTAGAGCACGAGGGGGACGGAGCGTTGACTTCATTAGACGAGACCTCTCCAACTTAACGTTTAGGTTCAGTGTGCCTCTAACCATTCGGTGATCGCTGCCGGTTTTCACCCTCGCGCTCACTGAGACATCACTGAACAGTTGTCGTCTGGTCGTCATAATGAAGTCAATCTCATTTTTTGTCGAACCGTCGGGGCTCGACCAGGTCCACTTTCTGTGGGGCCGCTTCTGGAAGAAAGAGTTCATCATAAAGAGTCCCTCTTTCTCCATGAAGTCGGCCAGCTGCTGGCCCCTTGGGTTCCGTTGCCCTATTCCAAATTTCCCCACTTTCAGCTCATCGTTCTCTCTTGTGCCTAGTTTTGCATAATTAATATTTAATGTAAATAGGCTTCGGCATAAAAAATAAATGCCAGCATTGACGCCATCTTTTTAATAAAATGTGTAAAAATATTGGGGGAAATTTTGCTTTTAATGACTGTGAGATGGCACTAGTATCAACGTAAAAGCAAGCTATAGAGGACTTTCATACCCCTGTTCGTTACACGCGTTTTTTGACGTGACAACGTCTTATAAATCGATGAAGCTGGCTGCCGGCACGAAAAAACATGACTCTTGCGGCGTTACCTAGGCGTTCCATTTAAAGTGCAAACGAGAGCGCGGAATGAGCGACTGTGCGAGCGAATGTGGTGTCAATTGTTTATAGCAACGATAATTGCGGCGATAAAGGTAATGATTCTTTCGATATTAAATATTTCTTATGACGTTGTCACGTTAAACTATCGTCAGTAAACCGACTTTATAGACAACCGATTTTTTTTTCTTTACATTAGTCAAAAAATTACAAATCTTTAGGACGTTTACTAAGTTACGTTACAATTTCTAGTGTGCCCAAAAACGATTGTCTTCTTTATCATTGCCCGTGAAAATAATCTTTGTGCAATTACTTATTACGACGCTCAATCGCAGGCGACTTATTTTAGGGTATTTGACCCTGTGTGGGTACCGAGTGTGAGTATTTGAACGACTTGGTATATTAAATATATTTCTTTATTCTTAAATAATAAAAACATACGCAAAACCACATGCGGAGTTTCTAGCCGTTTTTTTCCCAGTCAGATTGATTATTATTATAATTTGTCAGAAAAAAATGTTTCATTATGTACCCAGGTGTAACAATGCTAGTAGAAGTTTAAAAAAAAGCAATGGCGTTTGACAATGGAGTTAACTATTTTATATAGTATGGGGTTGACAAACCTGGTGGTAAGTGGTTACTGTGGCCCATAGACATCTACGTCTATCCTCGATTAAGAATTAAATGCAGATACGTTGTCACGCCGGAGGACTGAGATGGAATACCTCGTTTCCAGTAAAAACTGTCTCCGGTTCTCTATACTCACCATACGAAACACAGCAGCAGCTGCTGTTTTACGCTGGTGTTCTGTGAGAGCGTGGTCCTACCCCGGTCGAGCCGACCGATTCGTGCTATAACCACAATAATATAGCTGAAGCATGACTCTACCACATAAAAAAGCTTATACATAGTTAATACAACGTTAATATATATATTTTATGAGAATATAGTTAAATGTAAAAAGTAATAATTTTCTACTATACTCGTATCTGGTTATATTGATGTGAAAGAAGCGAGAGAAGTGTCTTTAGTTGATATATCGCATCAACAATCCCTTGCGAAAGACCTTGTGAGAAGAAGCGACATGAACACAATCTTAAAACTATTTTCTCCCAACAATTTACAAATTACAACATACAAGTATAAAAATGGCCACGCATTATTATCCTTCGAATAATTATTTAAAATTTATAATATCCTTCCTTCAGAAGAATTTTTTTACATGCGCCTTGAATTTATGCAAAGGCAAATCAGTAACATTACAGAGAATCTTGTTATAAACCGACCTATATCTGTTATAAATGAGCCTTCAGTTTTATATAGCCAAGGTACACTTAGTACAAAAGATTAGATTTATTAACGTGTGTTAAATTAATATGATCATAAATACTCATTTTGTTAAAAGTTTGTACTTTTATAAAATAATTGCATTGTTGCAATTGCATAATTGCTATAACTAATTGCAACTAGCAAAGATTGCATTGTTTCATATCAAGTCTCATATATTTGAATCTTTCGAAGAAATGAAACTAGTTTTTGGATCGCTAAGTCAACAAGTAACTCAACAGGTTAACAGGTGGGATCGAATCTGCCATTCGTCTACTGTCGTGAACTACTTACTCCTAACACAAGCATTGTAAGCTTACCAGGAGTGGTTAAAGGAAATAATAGTAACGTTAATAATATTGTTATTATTTTTTTAAATTAATATACAAGACATTATTACAAGCCGTGATTTTTTTTTTATATGATAAGGGTGACAAACGAGCACACAGTCCACCTGATGGTAAGTAGTTGCTGCGGCCCATAGACATCTACATCTATCCTCTATTACAAATCAAAATGTAGATGCGTTGTCACCCGTGAGGACTAAGATGGAATGCCTCATTTCCAGTAAAAAGGGCCTCCGGCTACCTGCACTAACCAAGCGAAACGCAGAGGTAAACCTCTACTTGACGCTGGTTTTCTGTGAGGTCGTGGTACCACCCCGGTTCGAGCCGGCCCATCCGTGCGACAGCAAAAGCTGCCGCGTGGCTCTACCACTGTTATAAAAATGGCAATGGAAATGGCAAAGTAAGAACTTTCCAGATCATCCCTTCGGTGTCATAAGGAACAACAGAACGAAACTGATACAGATGAGAAACAGCATCTTCCTGATTACAACTCTAAATTATAATAAATTGCGGTTGCCAACCCGCCTGCCAAGCATGGAAACTGTGGCAAAATTGATGGGATTATGAAGCAGTTGACTTTCATTGACTATAACCGATGGATGCATGAATTTGTATTATTTATTATTATTTATATTGTATCAGACATTTTGCTGTTTGTAAATCCAAGCCATCGGAAGCCAAGTTACTTGTGTTAGGCTTGATTTGACCCTACTTTTAGATCTGCATATATACCCTAAACCATAAGGCTTTAAATTTCTAAAGTAATGAAACAAAAAATATTTCACATATAGGTATGTATATATTTAATTACTTTCGCAAGGACCAGGGTTCTGAACAGTGAGATGAGTACCAGCGCAATGCATCATGCATTCGTTTTCGAAGGTGACGCCGTTTGAGGCGCAAACGGGTTTGTAACTTCTGGTGCAGTTGCAGGTGACGTTCTCCGCGTGCTCCACAACCTTAACGCTGTTATCACAGGGCCCGTCATTCTGAATGTGGAGACCAGGGTTAGAAATGCCTGCGCAGTTCAGTAAGCAAGTATTGTCGTAGGTATTGCCGTCGCTCCCGCATACATATTTCGCGTCACGGGGACATGAACAGGAGGAGACTTCCACAACGTTAACCTGTGAAGCACCATCACTTGGTAGCGGATTATCATCACAAGCGCCTAATCTCTGCAGAGTCACACTTGGATTAAACGAATGTGCGCAGTTCAGCATACACAAATTGCCGTAGGTCTGTCCGTCGGAGCCGCACACTGGTTTCCCTTCTCTTGTGCAGGTGCATGGAGGTAACGCTGTTGCTACTGATAGGTACGTCGCGATGAACAACAGTGTACCTGAAATAAGAGTAATTACATAAAATTATTCCATTAACTAGCCAGATAAGATAAGAGGTGGTAAGAGAGGTAATAAGAGGTGGAAGAAATTAACCGAAATTCCAAGCTAACACTTATCATTTGGCTTCAGTGCGTAAGATAAAACTGACATCTGTCGCTGAGTCTTGACCTAAGGCCTTGACGCTATATAACACAGACCGTATTGTAATTAACCCGTAGTGATCATTATGTAAGCTTTAATTATACTCTGTCGAGAACTATATTATGTAAAATGGTAACCAAAGATTATTATATAATTGCAATTGCAAATGGCAAGACTTGATGACATGCTTCGACTATTGACGTGTCCAGGCGTGTCGATGTCGATGTCGAGATAAAAAACGAAATGATTTTTTTTTTCTAGTTTATACTAGAAAAAAAAATCATTTCGTTTTTTTTTTGTTTAGACGAGCGACGACTATAGTCGCTTAGAGAAATAACATACATAGTTGTTATGTACGTTTTTATATAATAAGAGTGACAAGCGAGCACACAGTCCACCTGATGCTAAGTGGATGCTGTGGCCCATAGACAACTACATCTATCCGCGTTTGCGAATCAAAATGCAGATGAGTTGTCAGCCGTGAGGACTAAGACGGAATGCCTCTTTTCCAGTAAAAAGGGCTCCGGTTCTCTACACTCACCATACGAAACACAGCAGTGTTAAGCTGCTATTTTACACTGGTATTCTGTGAGAGCGTGGTCCTACCCCGGTCGAGCCGACCAATTCGTGCTAAATATATAGCTGCAACATGGCTCTACCACGTATATATTAACATTAGTTATAATTGTCAGTTACATAACACATTCAAAATAATATGACAAATTTTATGAATTGTATTATACACAAATCGTGATATAGATGTATATATATCGGACTAATTTTAAATTGAGATAAATGGTGTTTTAATAAACAATAATGTTGATTACAAAGGTTATCATAAAATACCGAAAAACTTCTTGAAATTATATTCCTATTACGTAAGATCACGACTCAATGACGGGAACGAACAGATTAGCGGAATGATTTCCCATAAGTATGTATATTCTCATAAGGATACTTGACAATATCAGATCTTCGACGCTGCTGCTGAACTCGTCGCATATTTTTTGTATCTGGTATTTCCTATACAAGATACGAATAACTTACAGTCTGTTGGGAGCCATCAAATGTTTTTTTTTAAACGAAAGTAACAGACTACAGTCTACCTGATGGTAAGTGGATGCTGTGGCAAGACATAGTTACATCTATTTTCAATTAAGAATCAAGATGCAGATGCATTGCACCTCTGGGTACTAAGGTGGAATGCCACGTAACCATTAAAATGGTCTCCAGTTCTATACAATCACCATACGATATCACCTATGCGTGATGTACCTATACTGTTTCACGCTTGTATTGTGTGAGAGCTTGGTCCTAACCTGGTCGAGCTGTAGTTATTATACAGCTGCAGCGTGGCTCTGCCACGTCGAAAAGCCAAAGCAGCTTAGGGTGTGGACTGGAAGTAACAAATACAGGCGCGATCGGAGTTTGACACATTGAAATCGTTAATCGCAATTGTAAGTGCTCAATTACCACGTGTTCGACAGTGAAGTAAATATCGTGGTGAAATAATTTGGCTACATACTGCGAGCTATTTATTTGCCATATCCCGCAGTTATCTCTTACGGCACCTATGGGGCGAAATCGAGCGATGGATTCTCTCACATCGCCACCCGAAACGTCTGGTACCGCTGAACATAGGTCGTCGCCCATATATTTCGTATATTGGGAGTAATTAATTCGTCTTTACCACCCTATAATTAGGGAGAACTATGTCCAGTATTTGTCGCTTACGAGCTGATGATGGTGATGATGATGAAAATTTTAAAACATTTCAAGGATATTTGAAAACAGTATGAAGTGGTATGAAGGTTGTTTATTACTTTAATTGTTAAGTAAAAATTGACTTTACTTTTGCCCGCTGTAATTTACTGACAACGTAGGTATTTATTTGATAAATTAACTTACCGAATTTAAATATCATATTGAAGATGGAGTTTTAATGTGACTAAACAATAATAAATATTATATTTAACACGTTCAAAGTAGTTGTCAATACTAATGAAGCGATAATTGAGAGCACATCTTTATATACTCGCACACTCCGAACATCTCCTTCATTTGTATCGAGACTACCTATACTCGTATTTATCATAAACACAATTATCACTAGAATTGCCGAAGCTCCCGAAATTCCGAGAATAATTCCGGTAAAACGCTCACAATTACAGAAACAAAAACACAATTCGCCGAGGATACTACATACTAACTGTGTTTTCCTGTTTCTAGTTTTAACAGGATGAATATCATAATTTCTTTAAACAATTTATATTTTTGTGCTGATAGACGCCTGATATGAAATGATGTTTTAATTGTACTTTGAATTGCCACGAAGAACTAAAAATACATTTATTTTAGAACGAACGAACGAACGAACCAACCAACGGACCTACAAACAAACCAAGCAACGAATTGGGCAAACTATACGCTAGTGTATCATATTGTAAATAAACAACAAATTAATTGTAATAACGAAATCCACAATTTAATTCCGAATTTATCTAGCCAATGAGGGCTAATAATCTTCCACTCACCAGATGTCGCTACTAGCGACTGAGGTAAAGTTTTTTGTTACACAGTGTCATTTAATTGAGAAATTAGTTTTAAATAATAGTTTATCATTGTCTAGAGTATTATATTAATACACAACACAATGCGTCAGTGGTTTGATTTTTAATTTTTTGCACATTATAACTCTTTTTTTTTTAAGTCGTCTTTTAGTTATATTTATAGTTTGGTTTATTCATTTCTAATGTAATTAATATAAAATATAACTAATAATACAGAAAGAAACCTTAAAGATTACATTTTCCTAAGAAATTATCGTCCCCGCTATGAAATCTGGCAAATATTTTACCTCACTCGAAAGTGGCGCCGCCCTGGTGGCAGAAAAAGTCGTGGATGCCCTCATTGGTTCCTATTGGTTATGGTGGCTTTGGTATCGGTCGAATGGAGGTGTTTTATATTTTTTACTTCCTTTAAATCAAGTAATATTTAACTTTATTTCGTTATTCTAAGGTTCATCTGTTAATACATTTTGAATAAAAATAGTTACGATAGTGTTGTAATTATATTAAAGTTACTAGCTTTTTACCCGCGGCTTCGCTCGCGTGGTCTTCAATCTATACATATAATAAATCTGTAGAAAAGTCGTGTTTGTAATTCTAATATATTCTTGAAAAAACAAGTCCAGGGGACTAAATAAAGGGTTCTGAATCTATACATATAATAAATCTGTAGAAAAGTCGTGTCTGTAATTCTAATATATTCTTGAAAAAACAAGTCCAGGGGACTAAATAAAGGGTTCTGAAGCCAAATTAGTGGTTTTTAGAATTTTTGTCTGTCTGTCTGTCTGTCTTTCTGTCTGTCTGTCAGTCTGTCTGTGTATTCCGGATTCACGCAAAAACTACTGAACCGATTTACATGAAATTTTGTATGTAGGTAGTGAGTAACCCGGGGCAACTTATAGGCTACTTTTTATCCAATGACGGAACTTAAAAAAGGGAAGGTTAAGTATTTTATTTCCTTTAGATGTTAATTTTCTATTGTATCTTAGTTATAGGCTGGATGACGGGTGTTTTTCAAATAAATACCATATTTGTAAATAAAGTTTAAAATATAGTTATAATATTGGTAAAATAATTTGAAACTACGCCGATTTGGTATTTAAAACAGCGCCATCTATCATCAAATGAAAAAAGTAGTATATTTTGCCTTCAGTTACATAAATCTTTATATATAAAAAGTACGTGTCACGTTGTTTGTCCGCGATGGACTCCTAAACTACTGAACTGATTTCAATGAAATTTTTGGTCAATGTGCAGTTTGGTCCAACTTAAAAGATAGGATAGCTTACATCTCAATTTATAGTCGCAATACAATATTATTTTATTGAAAATTATTTCTCTATTATTTGACAGTCACAATTATCTGTTAGCTCCAAACGATTCTGTCAGATGACGATATCTGTTGGCTGGATTGAGTAAATATTTAATAGATGGCGCTATATTAAAAATTCAAACGTTTAATATAAGCTACAATTTAGTAGTATAACCACCACGTGTTGCTGTAAGTATTCAACAAATAGACTAGAACAAATAGAAAAATTGCAGACTGTGTGGAGTTTGGTCCAACTTGAGAGATAGGATAGTTTTTATTCCGATAAGTGACCGTCAATTTTTTTATTGCTAATTTCAGGAGTTTTTTTTTTGGGAAAGCAAAAGGTCGTTCGGAAAGGGTAGAACAACGTCTGCCTGGTCAGCTAGTGAAATAATATAAATAACTTACATTTACATGAGTACATTTTTAAAATTATTAAAAAAATAACGTTTAGTTTTTTTGTATTTTTGTTATTTTATTTTACAAGTGTAATAATTTCAATAGATATAATATATAATAATAGTGACGTCTATCAAAAATATGGAAATTGATAAGGTATTTATTTCAATTACTAATTAATATAAACTGATTAAAACTGGTCTGTCTGCAATTGTTGTAAAATTTACATTATCATTATAGTTTTATTCAAGAGATTTTTATGTATGTCGTGGCCAGATCCTAGAATTGATCATAATATATCATAAAGTAGTCTATCATTTCGTGAAATGGTTTGGTCATTTCGTGATATTTAACACTATTTGTTGACCATGTCATATAGCTTGACCAAATCAAGGAATAGAAATATTAATAAATAAACACAACTTTGCTATTTCATAATAAGGCCATATGACGATATCATTAAATCGTTTTTCACCGCTAGCGGCACTGATAGCGTAGTTTTTAACAGAAACAGAACTTTTAAAAGAATTGACATCACTTTATCCCTTATTGATATAATAAATAAATGTTCGCTTCTATTGCTGATATCAAAAGTCCACTGAAATGAACATAGGCCTCCCCCATAAATTGTCAAGTAGCTGGATATTTGCTGTAGTTACCACCCTTGGTAGGCGGGTTGGCAACCGCTGCTATTATTATTTTGATCTGTTGTCAAGAAGATGATGCAGCCCATCCCATCTCCAGTTTGTTTTCCTATGTCGCCTCTTACGACGTGACGATATGAGGTGGTGGATTTTCTTTCACCGCCACAACAGGGCGAACATTTTTCTACTCCTGTTCATGAGTGCAGTGATCCTCACGTTCACTGTGAATAATATTTATAAGGAATAAAACTAATTTTAAGGATTTTATCGCGTTTAATTTTACTTTTTAAATTCCCGATGTTTTGGGCACTTTACCGCACCCATGGTCACGCGGGAGGGGCGGGAAAACTGAGGTGTTTGACGACCTGATATCATAGTTAAAATAGAATAAATGCAGTAGTAGTTTGAATTTAATTTTATTAATTAGGTGGTCCTTAGCAGATGCTAGCACTCAGCCATCTTCCCTATTAAAATTAGGATATTTTAAATTTCAATAGCCTCGCGAATCATCAATGGTAGGATTCGGTGTTCTATTGCAAGGATTTGTTGTCTATCAGATCCGATATAATGGTTGGGACGACAATAAACATGTTGACATACTTTAGACTTCCGGAGCTTCGGTGCTTCATATCAAAGATATGTTCTTTTGGTCCGAACTTTCATCCAAGATGCGTAAAAAAAACCCGTAACATTAGTTTTAATCCATATGTGGTATTCATTATTATAGAAATGTGTTTATGAAATTTTCAAGTCAACTCGAAGTAAAAAAATATCTACATCTATTTTATGGTGCCAATCAATACTAAATAGGACCAATGATATGAATAAAATGTCTCAAATAAATGTTATATTACTTTGTTAAAACTAAATTAACTTTAACTATGAATAAATGTAAAGAGTAAAATGTAAATAATAATAATACATTTTGATTTCAAGATTATTTACCTTTCTTATGGATACATCGGAATCGGAAGACACGCCCGATATAAAAATAGTAGCTGTTTTGAGACATATATACCTATTCATTCAGCCGTGGTAGCTCAGCTGGTTAGCAATCGCTGTAAGCTTCCCAGTACGCTAGCAACCCGGGTTCGATCCCCGCCGGCACCAATAAAATTCTTAATTGCAATTTTAAGTGCTGATTTACCACGTGCTCAACGGTGAAGGAAAACATCGTGAGGAAAGCTGCATGTCTGAGAAATAAGAAAAAAAATATTTTCAAAGACATGTGAAGTTCGCCAACACGCATTGGGGCAGCGCGGCGGACATTTCCTTGCCCTAAAAACCCTCTCAGAAATGAGAGGAGGCCTGTGCCCAGCAGTGGGACGTAAATAGGCTGCAACTTTACTTACTTTTTATACCTATTCACGTGTTTCTGTAGCATGTTACCAATCATCTACGTCTAAACGTCTAATAGTATTTTAGAATGAAAAAAATCTCTGATAGACATAGAGACATAGACACCGAGGTAACTCTAAAGTGATCGAATTTTTCTAAATTTGGCAAGGAACAGCATTTAATGATGTTCCTAAATTCAAGCGCACGCGAGTGAAGCCGCGGGTAAAAAGCTAGTTTAGAAATAAGTATCATGAAATGCTATTGCGTGCCAAATTTAGCAAAATTCGATAATTTTTGAATCACTTCGGTGTCTGTGTCTCTATATCAGTTTGTCAAAGAATTTTTTTGAATTCCCAAAGTCTATTGGACCTAGATGATTGATATTTGGCACATATATAATATGCTTGAACACGTGAATAAATAAGTTTTTCAGAATTGCATTAATATCTTATGTCTAGAAACATCTACAAATTTTTAAATTGGACGTATTTTCCGATATATCCATAAGAAATATAAATTGTCTTAGAATCAAAATTTATTATTATTGTTTATTCTTTTCTTTACATTCATTCATAATTAAAGTTAACTTAGGTTTAACTAAATAATGATGATTTCATGGTCTTATATGCGACATTTGATTCATATCATTGGTCCCATTTAATATTGATTGGCACCATAAAATAGATTCTGATTTTTTTTAAAAGTTCGAGTAACTTTAAAATTTCTTAAATGAAGTTCTATAATGATGAACAACTGCACATGTAATAAAACAAATTTTAATAAATCACGTTATATTTTAACATTTATTTAAGCGGGTTGTACAAAACACATCTTTAGATATAAGTTCCATAAAAACTGCGTAAAAGAACATTTAGCTGATATGAAGCACCTACGCTTCGAGAAGTCTGAAGTATGTCAATATGTTCAGTATCGTCCCAACCATTATATCAGATCTGATAGACAACAAATCAAGGATGATTCGCGACGCTGTTGAAATTAAAAATATTCTAACTTCAATAGAGAAGATGGCTGGGTGCTACCATCTACTTAGGGTCCCATAATTAATAAAATTAAATCCAAACCCAAGCATACTACTGCAAGACTTCAAGGTACTGTAAGCTCGTCCTGCGTAGATCGGACTAAACATTATTAGTTAAAAGTAGCATCATTGTAGTAACAAATTCCCCCCTCCCTCCCGCCTTGTCTCCATGGGTTCTATAAAGAGCCCGAAACATCAGAAATTAAAAAAAATTAAATTAAACACGATAAAATCCTTAAGATTACTTTTATTACAAATGAAGATCTATTCGCAGTGAACGTGGGTAGAACTACACTCATGATCGGAAGCTGGAAAATGTTCACCTTGTCGTGGCATTGAAAGAGAATCCGCCACCTCATATCGTTCCGTGTGTATCCTAAGAGGAGACAAAGGAAAACAAGCAGGAGGTGGGCAACATCATTTTCCTGACAACAGTTTAAAATATATTGGTAAATCCAATTGGGCATACCTTAAGCGCATTAAAAAAAATTACGTATACCATAATTATACGAAATTTTTAAAGTAGTTTAAATACATTTCGACAGCACTATCGGCTTCAACACCCTCTAAAACCATGGAAATGACACCCATGATGAAAAAATTGATACCTATTGCAACCGCCATCTTGGATTTCATTTTGACAGCACTATCGGCTTCAACACTCTCAAAAACCATGAAAATTACACCCAAGATGAAAAAATTGGTACCTACTTCAGCCGCCATCTTAGATTTACATTTCGACAGCACTATCGGATTCAACATCCTCGAAAATCATGAAAATGACACCCAAGATGAAAAACTTGATATCTATTGCAGCCGCCACCTTGGATTTACATTTCGACAGCACTATCGGCATCAACATCCTCGAAAACCATGAAAATGACACCCAAGATGAAAAACTTGATATCTATTGCAGCCGCCATCTTGGATTTACATTTCGATAGCACTATCGGCTTCAACACCCTCGAAAACCATGAAAATGACACCCATGATAAAAAAATTGATACATATTGCGGCCGCCATCTTGGATTTACATTTCGACAACCCTATCGGTTTCAACACCCTCGAAAACCATGAAAATGTCACCCATGACAAAAAAAAAATTATACTACTTACTTTTAGTACGTACTACTATTATTTATTCTGTGCTTTTAAATATTGTAATAAAAAAATCTCTTATTATTATTATAATCAAGTATTTAAGAAATTTGGTTATTCGAATATTGTGTATTTGTACAGCGAACTTTTTGAGCCGCTGCAAACAACCGAAACAATGTCCACTCACGACGGCGACTGAAGCCGAACTTGAGCCGAACTAAACTACTCTGTGGCTGTAGCTCCCCATTTACGGAAATAATTTATATACGAGGCTACCAAATCAACGAAAATTCCGCCATTTTGGAGCCGAAAAAAATTAATTATAGCTAAACAAAAAAAAAATTACACTGCCGTTTACATTCAGTGGCTTCCCACATGATAGATGAAGAGATTAAAAAATAGATGGAGTTAAACAATTCATATTTTCAAAAGTTATCGTGTTTACAAGTCACAGGGACATTATAAATCCACACCATAAGCCACTAAAACCCTTTTTTTTATTTAAAAATAGCAATTAATCGATTTAAAGAAATAATAAGTTCAACAATCATTTATCTTTCTAACAATGTGCTTTTTATATAATTTATATGTATAATATGATTGCTAGATACGATTTTATTCGATAAAACGTTGGAATCTTAATTATTAGGCGATAGTAGAACATACCTTGCGCTTTCGCTTAAGGTATGCAATAAGAAAGGTTGCGGTTGCCAACCCGCCTGCCAAGCGTGGCAACTATAGCAAATATCCAGCCTATTTGACAATTTATGGGGGAGGCGTATGTTCAGTTCAGTGGACTTTTGATAGGTTGTAATGATAACGATGATGAGCTCTATTCTTTATTATCTTTGCTACCGGCAATATTTACTGTTCGCGCCAAGCGCTAATGTCAAGAATTGACTTCAGAGGGCGCGCGCGCCTCGGCGAGACCGATTTGACGTCCCGTCGTGTCGAGGACACGCAAGGGCAAATATCAGTCCAAATTCAGCGCTGCGATAGGCGGCACGCTGTCTTTTGGTCGGGAAATCGGAAGCGGAATACGGCACGCGCATCTAGGAAATATACGGTTTAGGATACGTAACGCGTATTTCTTGCTTGATAGCTTCACCCGGGACTTGTTGTATCTAACTCAGAATCTGTATGAGTGCATTTGACAATAATAGCTAGTGTGGTATTTGATATTCTAGAAATAACTGTGGCCACGCGAAACGGTAGTGACCTTTGATCCGTACGTTCCGTGTTCGTTTCGCAGGTTAAGCGTTGTGATAACAAACGAGAGTTAGTGGCTTCTGTAAGGTAGTTAATCGTACGACGGAGTTACTGGACTGTCATCGTGACTAACGAAGAAGTGACTGTGGTCGGCGCCTCGGAAGGATACCGCAGTTTGGAGAGGTGCTGAGGTCCGAACTGTTGCAGAGGGTAACGGTCTAATAAGGTCAATAACACTACCAGCCACACCCAGATACACATCACTGACCCTTACTTTCCTAGCACTATGCAACCACATGTGACCTGACCGAATCCTGAGAGACCAGTCGCCTTGGATAGAGGTAAGTAAGCTCGGTTTAATAGAATAGAACGCACCCCCCTGATTGTTTATTGTAATTAGAAACTTTCCACCTTTGGCCTGTAGGAGGCCCGACCAACATCTGCTTGTAGGTTCTCCCTCTATGGGCCCGGGAGACGCTACTGTTAGATAAGCAGCGCTGGCCGTAACATTTGGTAGCAGAGCGCGATTCCGGGATCGATTCCCGGTCGATCCCGACCATAGTGTTTGATAAAAATTAAACAATTTTGGTGGCAGGGACCGTTGGGTTGATTGGTTTAATTTTGTGTCTACAATCACGCCCGTCCGTAATACGTAAAATATTTTTTTTTATTATATACGTAATAATAAAATTCTTTTCTTTTCTGGCTTGCTTTTTTGTTGTTAGCGGGTAAATTTGAAAAGCCGCGCCCGGTTAGTGCGCAAGCGGGAGTTTGCGTCATGTAGGTAGATGGTTATTTTTATGTAATCGGTTAATTATCGTTGTCGGATAGTTGTAGTGGATTATTTATCGAAGGGTCGATTTCCGAGCTAGGCATTTTTTGTTGATCGACCGTGATCTGTATCTTCGTTTATGTATCTTTCATATTGTATTTTGTATTCGAACTAAAGAGTAGTAATTTGTATTTACGCAACTTGAATTTAACTTGATTTGATCGCACTAGTATTTGTTATTTGTTAATTTGATTCTTTTGTACTAACTTGTATTTGGTTTGATAAGTAGTAATTCTTATTTGTGTAATTTCTATTCAACTCGATTTGATAGGAACTGCATTTGTTAGCTGTTAATTTTTTTTGGTATTTGTTATTTGTTATTTTTGTAATTTGTGCTCGAGCCGCGTCGTAATTTGTATTTAGGAGTGATGTCATCGCCCAAGCTGCTAATCCGTTGCCTGCGGACTGAGTTACACTGGGCCACCAGCGCCCATGCTTTGATAGGTCGACCGGATAGGGTCCATAACTTGATGAAGCGGTTCGAGCAGGTCGATGCTCGAAGGGCCGCAGTGGAGGAGGCTTACGCTGAGCTCGAGGATTCGGATGTGGAAAAGGGAGTCCTGGACTCCTGCTTCGCGGACTACGAGCAGTTCTTTTCGCTCACGGACGAGTTGATCGAGGCTGAAGGCGCGTGAAGTTCGGATGAGTGGCCTGCCCGAGTCCTTTCGGAAGCAGCCTCAGCCGGAGCTGTTGGGACGACTCCCAACTCTGGACTTGCCAAGGTTCTCCGGGGTCCTTTCCGAATGGCTGACCTTCGTTGGTCTTTTCGACAGCCTAGTGGACGCCCGGAGTGACTTGACCCCGAGCCAAAAGATGGCGTACCTCCTGGCCTCACTGGAGGGGAAGGCCCTGAGCGTCGTCGTACGTCTGGACCTGTTGGATCCAGTCTTGGTGGCCTGTAATACGTTGAGGCGGCTGGATTTACCAGTGGGCGAATGGGCCTTTTTGTTGCTCCGCATCGTGCTGTCCCGTCTACCTCTCGACCTTCGAATACATTTTGAGGAGAGGTACGATATATTCCGCCCTTCTATGACCTGCTGCGGTTTTTGGAGGAGCAGTGCCGGCAGATTGAGAACGCGGCGGGCACCGTTGACGACTTACGAGCCGTGCCCAGTGAGAGGCGGAATCCGCCGGGCAAGTCGTCGTCACCCCCCCCCCCGCCCCTGCTCCTATTGTCGAGCATCTGATCACCGGGTAACGTAGTGCCCGAAATTATTAAGTAAGCCGGTTCCGGCGAGGCGAACTATTGCCAGGGAGCGCCGCTGGTGCCACTCATGTTTGGAAGGGCACCTCCAGCGAGACTGTCCGCACCGGCGGCCCTGTCTGCATTGCCAGGGCAATCACCATGCAGTTCTGTGCCTGGGTGCGAACGGCGTCTCCTCTCGAGGCCCTGCCAGGCCCTCGACCCCCACGGGCGGGGACGCTCCGCCACGCCCTCTGACGGGCGACGCCCGGCGCCCGCGGGCTAGCCACAGGGCCCCTAGGTTTGAAAGGGGTCCCTCCCCCAACCAGTCGGGGGGTAATTCCCCCAGGGGTGGGGGTGTCATCACCCCCCTCAGCGTGTGGAGAGGAACTTCACGGCCACTCATCAGTACGCTAGACCCTTCTCACTCCTGTTAGCTGAGTGGCCGCGACTGGTGTACAACTGTACCCCATTTGATGGAGGCGGCCCTAGCTAGCTGCCGCCTTAGCTCCCACCACGGCCGCCTCCACCGAGCCTTAAGCCGTCAACAGTCCACTTGTCAAGCTGTTCTGTTGCCGACGGCCTCAGTGAGGGCGTACAACCCGAGTGGCGACTGTTGGCGGTTTGCGCTCTATTAGTCTCGGGTTCACGCCGTGTGGCCTCCACTTGGTGGTGGGAAGATTAGGGCTCCCCTGGAGCGTTAATCACGCTGTCAAGGGGTATTAGATTTGGGTTTGGTCGAGTACTTAATTAACGACGCTTTAAATTAAAATTAAAAATGCTTTTGCGTTTTCCGCGAAATTTTCATATTTGTTGCGGTTATGATTAAAAGAATTTAATTTAAGATACTCCTTTAAATGCTGCTGCATATGTTTTGTAAATATACTTGATCACTGTGTATGTCGTTGCACGGAAAATTGAAAGTGAATTACGTGCCCTTTTGAATGCTTGTGCGTATGCTTTGTAATTGTATTTGATTGTTGCGTCTGTTTGCTAAAAGGAAAGCTGAAATTAGATAACCCTATTTGTGCCGAAGGGAATAAGAGTCAATTTTCTTTTGGTGTACATTTTGTTGGCACTGTTTTACTTTATTTGAAATGAGAAATAGGGCTGTCTCTTACGTTTATTGTTTTGTTTAATTTGTCAAGTTGACCTATGTGCATCGGTGGTTAATTTTGTTGAATTGATTCTGTTGTTGAATATTGATGCTTTTGAAAAATTAGTTGAGATATGAGCATAGAACTACTTGTCTAACAGGCTGGCTAGTTGTAGATTATCAGATGGAAATCAGCTGTCGCACCATTTGGTAAATGATTATATGGTGGATGGCTTGGTTATGCCTACATGTTTGAAAATTCATACTAGGGACTATCTGTGCGTTTCGTTCGGCTCTCCACAGACGACGTTCATGGGGAATTTGGGGGTGCTCTCTGCACTGAAGCTTAGGTGGTCCCTCTGGGCCGCTTCGTGTCGCGTCGCTGTTTGCAGACCTGATCCGGTCGGATTGCGGAACTAATCATAGGAGCGCAGATAGGTGTTTGAAGGAGGTCGTCGGACTTCTGTCTAGGAATAGGACTTATTTATGTGCTGCGATGTCCAGGAAGGGCATCCAGTTCAACCCTCCGGCTAGCCCACGTTGGAGCTGGAATTTTGAGGCGTTGGTTAGGGTTGCAAGATCTGATGGGGCGCCTAAGGTGGCCTAGTTGGTTGTAGATTCGGTCTTGCAACTTGACGTTGCGACCCTGTCCCTGTCGGTTTGCACACGGACCTAAATCCTTATGTCCGAGACGGGGGTTTATACGGCAAATATCAGTCCAAATTTAGCGCTGCGATAGGCGGCACGCTGTCTTTTGGTCGGGAAATCGGAAGCGGAATACGGCACGCGCATCTAGGAAATATACGGTTTAGGACACGTAACGCGCCTTCCTTGCTTGATAGCTTCACCCGGGACTTGTTGTATCTAACTCAGAATCTGTATGAGTGCATTCGACAATAATAGTTAGTGTGGTATTTGATATTCTAGAAATAACTGTGGCCACGCGAAACGGTAGTGACCTTTGATCCGTACGTTCCGTGTTCGTTTCGCGGGTTAAGTGTTGTGATAACAAACGAGAGTTAGTGGCTTCTGTAAGGTAGTTAATCGTACGACGGAGTTACTGGACTGTCATCGTGACTAATGAAGAAGTGACTGTGGTCGGCGCCTCGGAAGGATACCGCAGTTTGGAGAGGTGCTGAGGTCCGAACTGCTGCAGAGGGTAACAGTCTAATAAGGTCAATAACACTACCAGCCACACCCAGATACACATCACTGACCCCTAGTTTCCTAGCACTATGCAACCACATGCAACCTGACCGAATTCTGAGGGACCAGTCGCCTTGGATAGAGGTAAGTAAGCTCGGTTTAATAGAATAGAACGCACCCCCCTGATTGTTTATTGTAATTAGAAACTTTCCACCTTTGGCCTGTAGGAGGTCCGACCAACATCTGCTTGTAGGTTCTCCCTCTAAGGGCCCGGGAGACGCTACTGTTAGATAAGCAGCTGCTGGCCGTAACATTTACAGTAGTGTAAAATCAAAAAAGTAACATCACCGAAACTATGAATGAAATAAAAACAGCGTAATTGCCCCATTAAAATAAAAAACGTAGCAGCCTACATACGAGTACATGTCACTACTGGACACAGGCACAGAGCTTTTGACCAAATAATTGCCAACGCGCGATCACCTCAACTGGGGAACTTCTCAGATATGCAGTTTGTTTTCATCGCCGAGAACGTGGTAAATCAACACTTTAAATTGCAATTAACATATATGTAAAAATATACAGGCTGTCCCAGAAATGGTGGATTATCTGGTACGTTCGTGTTCGGGCAGGGGGGAGGTGGCGTCGGTTTCCTAAAAAAAAATTCTATCCCGAACGGTTCGGGGTCTACGCCATGTTTTATAAAATTCTGAAAATTCGTACTTCTGCTCACATTTGTGGTTATCACGTCCGCAGTTTAATGACTACATCGGATTTTTTTCTTTTAATGTGTTCCCTAATAATGATGTTTCTAAATTACCCTTAAAAGCTTTCAACTACTATGGCTAGTATTTTACAGGACTGCACTAAACATAAGTTTAAATTTTTTACTTTATTTAACTGCTAAGTTTGAACACCTGTGGTGAAAAAAAATGTACAGGATCTGTGTGGCAAACCATTTAAAAAAATTTGCCTATATCATAAGGATTCTAAAACATTAGCATACTATGTACTTAATGTCATCACTTACTGAGCTATAGCCGTTAATGTATAAAAGTAGGCCTTTCATTACAAAAAGGCGTAGTGAGTTAGTATTATAATCGGTCGCTAAAACTTAATTACTGATTGAGTGCTTAATAATATGATTAGTAATAATTACCAGGAACAGTGTAGTATGATATGAATGAATGTGGCGAGTTGTTTGTTAAGGCCCATGACACATTAACTGTTTCATTGCGTTCATCTTTTAAAATTATTACTATATTATGTGTTATGTTAACATAATTAGCTAGTGTTTATTTATTTAGTATAATATATTATATTTAGGCGTTAATTTGCTTGTAATAATATGTATGATTAGTGTTGCGCACACACACACACACACACACACACACACACACACACACACACGCGCGCACACGCGCACACGCGCTTGAGCTCCCTCGTAGAGGATACTCCTTCTTCCATAGTTTGTTCTATGTATTCTCAAACATAGGTTATTAGCCTGCCTTGTTATACGTTTATGGTAATCGATCTTTTTTGTAAATGTTATTTGAGAGTGAGTATCTTTATAGTTCGGCCGTTCAGAGAATGCGTTCCTGACACCTATCAGTTAGTCACGACTAGTGATGGGCACAACATAACACTGAGTTCGTTACCGTTCCTCCAAAATGAACCGCCGCGTTATTTTTAAGATTATTTTCGTTTTAAATTGGCGGAATCATTTAAAATTTATATTTTAGTAATTTAAGTGGAAACCAAAAAAAGGTAATATTAATATAATAAAATTGTTTTATTTATTCTTTGTTACAAAGTTACAATCTGTATTTCTATGCAATAAAGTACATTGAATTGAATGTGCGTACAGAATATTAATCAGACTCCGATTCGTTTGAAGAGGTGGTGTCTTCATCATCATCTTCGCCTACATGTATAATTATATTATTATCAATAACAGAATCAATCCTGATATCTCGGTCAAAATGTTCCACAATCAGGTTGTTAGTCTTCTCAACAACCTTTGCCCAGTCATCTCTTGTGACATCCCCGCAGGCTTCTTTTAATAGGGCCATCATCTTTTTCGTGCTGAATGGCGGGGAAGTATTGTGGCGGGCGGCGTAACCTTTTATTTGAGCCCAGATTGGCTCAATCGCGCTATGTTGGCAATGATACGGTGGAATTCTTAGAACGCGATGACCGTACTCCAGAGCCAGTTCATCGATTTCGTATCGCACATTTGCCGCTTTATTTTCTTTAACTAATTTAATTAGCTCTGATTTGAGCATCTGCATATTTGCGTCAATGCCTTTTGCTTGTAACCAAACCACCATTTCTTCTTTTTTATTAGCTTGGGCAGGTGGTTTCTGTATTTGAACCGAGTGATAGGAGGCATTATCCATGAATATTACGGAAGGCTCTGGTAGGCTGGGCAAAAGCACGTTCTGGAACTACTCTTTAAATGTAGTGGCATTCATTTCCTCGTGGTAGTCATTTGTGGTTTTTGATTGAAATGCCAGTAACGCGTTCTCCACAAAGCCGTATTTTGCAGAACCTGCGTGGCATATTATCAGACGGGCCCCCTTACCCATTGGTACTTTCGACATCGACGCTTGTGGATCATCCGTCCAAGAACGGGAAACCGTGTGATTGGCGTTTAGCCAAGTCTCGTCAATGAACACGAAATTATCCCAGTTATCAATATTTTTTTGCTTCTCTCAAAAAACTTATCCGTTTTAAAATTATGTCGTATCGTTCTAATAAAATTTTTCTTTTGTCTGTTTTTTTATACGAAAAACCAATATCTTTTAAGATTTTGGTTAAAGCAGTTTTACCCCCGCTAAACAGTCCAGCTTCTCTTAACGATGCGAAAAGCTTCTTCCTGTTGAGATATTCATTGCTGGAATAGTAACCATACATGATTTCTGATTGCATCGGCGTCAATCGATGTCAGTTTGAAAAGCAGAAACAGTCCATTAAACGAAAGTCGGGTAATCAAATAAAAACAGATCGAAAACACTTGAAGAACGTGGTCTATGTGCACGAAACGACAACAGACGACTGTTTTAGCGTCACAAAATGGCGGCCCGTAACGCCATTTGGGGTTACTATTTTTCAACCTAAATATAAAAATGCTACTTTCTTTCGCGCGTTCGGTTTGGTCGTAGTTTTATTTTTATATTTAATAAAAGTTATCTTATAGTCCATTATTTTCAAATTCTTAAAAAGAAAAACAAAACGTATTATTTTATAAAGTATAACTGTATAAGAACAGATTACGATACTGTTATTGCCTGTTATTGTTAGCACAGCACTACAAATATAAAGCGCTGACATAACCTTGTAATAGCGCAGTATAGATTTAGAAAATATTGTTTACCAAGTTATTTGACACTCAGTTTGGCACAAAATTATAACATTCATTGATTATTGATATAATAATGTTGTTTTAATGCTCATCAATTGTTAAAACGGTAAACAACCAGCAAAAATATTTTTATCTTAACTGCAACGCCATTACAAAGTTACGTTCAATCGCGACGTGTCAGGAATGCATTCTCTGAACGGCCGAACTATAGTAAGTATTTTTCTAATAAAAATGCATATTTTATATTTGTACGTTTGGGCTAGGTTAAATAATTTTGTTTCTTTATATATTTGAATGGTTGGTGTTAAATAGTTATATTGGAATAATATTTTTATGATTTTATTTTGTGTTACTTGTAGTTTTTGCAGGGTTGATTTAGTGGCTGAGACCCACACCTCAGTCAAATAATCTAAATGAGGCTTGACCAAAGAGTTACAGAGAGTAACAGAGAGTTTTAAAAAATTATAAAGATGTAAGTTGAATGAAGTTATCTCTGGAATTAATGATCTAATTCTTAAACTTCTTCCTCACTTTAATTTGGGATCCGAAAAGCTATTTATATTATAATAAAGGTGATTTCGGGGATCGAAGTCGCGGGTAGTATTATTAATTCATATTATTATTACAATACTCATTTATTTATTTTCTTTGTTATAAATAGAGACTGCGATGAAAGTGGCAGTCCAGACAGAACGCCAAGAGATCTAGGCACAGTTGCATTCAACTATAATTCTAACACAATGTCGCCTGAAAATTTACTTGAAAATATATCTCAAGATAATGATGCCCAGGATCTAAATGATGACTCTACAAATTCAATGACATAGATTCATTTTCTGTTCTAAATAGTCCATCGAAAAAAGGCCAAATAAGTATATCGAAGAAAGTGACACTGCTAGCCAATCAAACACGGGGACTGATTTTACATCAGACGATAGCGTTAAAGACCCCAATTATTCAGTTGACTCAGACGATAATATAAACTCGGATCTTGAAGAGTATTTATTTCTTTATAACGATTGTTCATCACCGAAACCTGGATCTTCGAGGGTTAACATTTTCCAGCACTCAGCAATTGTTTATGAACCAGTTGAATCCAACAGTAGGCAACAACCACAACGACCTACTTGTAATAATTCTCAGTCTGCAATAGTAATTGACCCATCGAATGATGGCATAACTTATACTGATCCTCGTATAACTAATAGTGTAGAAACTCCACCATCAAGCGTTTATATCGAAAATCCTAGCGTTGAAGCTATTGATGAGGCAGTAGTAAAATAATCGCGAAAAAGAAAAGCGTGATTATGTCTCGTATCAAAATTATTATAACATCTTCGTTAATGACTTTAATATCTCATTCTGGGTATCAAAAAAGGATCAGTGCGAAGATAGTGTCGCTTTAACTAATGCTGAAGACAAAACTCCTTTGACGGAAAAGTACGAAGTGCACTTAAAAAAAAAATCACTTTCGCGAACTGAAAAAGAAGAAGACAAAAAAAATTTTACAGTTGACAATTTTACAGACAATTTTATAGTTGTTGTTTATGATTTACAGGCGGTAATGCCATGCCCTCAAGGTGAAATATCTAGCTTCTATTATATATCAAATTGAATTTGCTAAACTTTACCATAACAGAACTTGCCACAAAAAATACTACTTGTTTTGTGTGGCATGAAGGACAAGGAGCTCAAGGTGTCAACGAAATAGGTTCATGGGTGTTTATGTTTTTTTTTATATGATAAGGGTGACAAACGAGCTTACAGTCCACCTGATGGTAAGTGGTTGCTACGGCCCACAGACATCTACATCTACCCTCGTTTGCGAATCAAAATGCAGATGCGTTGTCACCCGTGAGGACTAAGATGGAATGCCTCATTTCCAGTAAAAAGGGCCTCCGGCCACCTGCACTCACCAAGCGAAACGCAGAGGTAAACCTCTACTTCACGCTGGTATTCTGTGAGGTCGTGGTACCACCCCAGTTCGAGCCGGCCCATCCGTGCGACAGCAATTCTGCCGCGTGGCTCAACCACTGTTAAAATATGTAATTAAAAACCTTAAATGATAAAGGCAAAGAAGGTTTTGATGTCGTCTTTTACAGCGACAATTGTTGCGGCCAGCAAAAAAATAAGTTTATGCTGCCATGTATATGCAATAAACGAGTTGCCTAATCTTAAAAGTGTGACCCACAAATTTCTTATCAAGGGTCACACGCAAAATGAAGGCGATGCTGTACACTCAAATATCCAAAAAAATATATCAAGAGCACTGAAAGCATCCAGTCTACGTATCAGACCAGTATATAACACTCATTAAGATGTTAAAAAAGAATGGCACTCCGTACAATGTAAACGAACTGACGTATGAAGATCTTTACGATTTAAAACCGTTAGCTATGGAAAATTACACGATAAGTGAAGACGGAGAGAAAGTGAAATGGGCAGATATTAAAATTATGAAAATCACCAAAGATAACACAGATACATTTTTATTGAAAACATCCTATAAAGATGAAAACTTTAAAACGGTACACACATTGAAAAAGAAAACTAAGACTGCAACAGTGCCAACTTTAAAGAAATTATATACTCAAAAACTGAAAGTTTCAGAGACAAAAAAGCAGGGTGTCATAAAATTAATAGAAAAAAAATGTGATACGATATATTATGAAAGCATTTATGCAAATCTTTAGATTTGCAGTGCTTTTTAATTTAATTTATTTTTTTATTGAAGCTATTTTTAAGATTGTTATGTTATTTATAAGCTTTCATAGTATTTTTAGTTGAATAGAAAAAATAGCAAATTGACAAGAATTGTTTGATTTTTATAACATTTCATTTAACTAATATTATTTTTATAAATGTTATATTAATATTAATAACTATTGTGATCTTCATCGTTGTGAATAAGATAGTAATTATTCATAAATGGCAAGTTGTGACTATGATAAGTAGATTAATTATAAAGATATCTCGTTACTGAACGATCTCACAAAGTTTAAAGCTTTTAGATTTATATTTTTAGTTTTTGAATGAGAATTTATACTTTTAACTTATTAAACGGAACTTGTTTTTAAGCGGAATTATGTAGGTACTTATAGTATGTGCCATATCGATTGAGAAAAACGGACAATGACCTCAGATATGAGCCGAGTGTCAAAAGGCGTAACTTACAAAATCTTAAT
Organism: Parnassius glacialis; assembly: GCA_033319125.1. Classification (NCBI taxonomy): domain Eukaryota; kingdom Metazoa; phylum Arthropoda; class Insecta; order Lepidoptera; family Papilionidae; genus Parnassius; species Parnassius glacialis. Next base: position 10,427,498 of record JAVANC010000011.1, on the reverse strand, counting down.
TTAGATGTGATAACAATATTTAAATATTGATATTATTCCCACTTCTAGGTCAGCACATATGTTTTGTTTTTTTGTTTCTTAAATAATATTGTCTGTGGTTCCTATAAACATAGTAAAATCTTACGGTACATCGCGAAAAATGTGTTATATTTTATATTTCAATTTATGGTAAGTAACGCAGCAATTCATTTAATAACAGTTTCATATTAAAAAAATATTTGAAGCAATATAATCACCATATTGAGCTTTTGCAAATTCATCCCTTTAAAATAAACAAAACGCGCGTTACGTCAGTTCGTTCTAAAAGAAACGTGACAATGGCAGCCAGAGATGCGTCACCTTTTTTGGGCCGGTCCGCCATTTTGTTTTCATTCGTGTTCGGATAGCGCTTGCGTGTGTACGTCTCGGGTAATTCATAGCATTCATTGCATTGTTTTAGTTGAGTTTTTACTGTTAAATTTGTTATATCGTTAAGTTTTTGTTTTTTGAATCTGTTATATTAGTTTTACTGTGACGGTCGTTACTAAATCGACATGAGTTCAGGAGAATTTGATGAAGGACCCGGTCCTTCAACATCAAGTGGAAAGAGACGTCGCCGACCCATAATAAACGTAGCAGGTACGTACAAATAGGTACAAATGCGACGACGTAGCCTTTCTATTTCTTAAAGCGCTCTTTTTATGTGACCATGTGGTATTTATTTTCTAAAACAATATGTATTTATGTGATGTAGTACTATGGTAGTATATTTTTGTCATTTATTTACAGGCCCATCTTCTGGAGCACCTTTAACGTCACCAGTAAAAAAGAGAAAACCTACCACTTTGTCGGTCGGGGAACAAGAGATTATCATTAATGTATACAAATATGTCAAAAACACCTGGCCCGAAGACGTGTATCCTTCAAACGTTAATATGGTAGAAAAGGTTTCGGAGATCTCAGGAGTCAGCAAGAGCACTATATATCGCGTATTAAGCGTGTATAGAGATTCCCATAAAATACCAGAAAAGGGAATAATTAATAAAAGAAAAAAGTCTGTAATTGACAAGTTGGACGATTTTGATAAATCGGCTATAAGAGCGAAAGTGCATCAGTTCTTTCTTGCAGGAGAATTACCGACTTTAGACAAAATTTTGCTCAGTATAAATCAAGATGACCAGTTGCCAAACTTGAGCAAAACTTCCCTGCGACGTGTGTTGCGCCATTTAAAATTCAAATATATAAAGAGAAACAGAAAAAGTGGTCTAATAGATCGCCCAGAGATAGTTCTGTGGCGTACCAGATATTTGAGAGAAATACAAATATTAAGAAACGAGGGACGTAACATTTTTTACCTTGACGAAACATGGATTAACGCAGGTCATACTATGGGAAAGGTATGGGAAGACACCACAATTGAATCTTCTCGTCAATCACGGTTAGAAGGCTACTCTACTGGCGCGAAAGCCCCTTCGGGTAAAGGAAAGCGATTAATAGTTGTACACGTTGGCAATGAAAATGGCTTTTTGGAGGGATGTGATTGGGTATTTGAATCATCATCTACTGGTGACTACCATGAGAGTATGGACGCTCTCCATTTCGAGGACTGGTTTAGAAAAGTAATAGAAAAACTGCAAAGCGGCGATGTCATAGTTATGGATAACGCTAGTTACCACTCCAGACGTTTAGAAAAAACCCCAACAATGTCTTGGCGGAAACAAAATATGCAGGAATGGCTAGAATCTAAACAGATCGCATACGTGCCCTCGGACACAAAGACCCACTTAATGGAAAAAATAAAGGCAGTTAAAGATAACTATCGAAATTACGTCACCGACGAGATGGCAAAAGAAAAAAGCATCACAGTGGTAAGGTTACCTCCTTATCACTGTGAGCTTAACCCCATTGAACTTGTGTGGGCAGATGTGAAAGGGTACGTTGCACGAAAAAATACAACTTTCAAGTTAAAAGATGTTAAAAATTTACTTAAAGATGGTTTAACTCAAATCACGCCAGATAAATGGAAAAACTGTGTTCAGCATGTCCTTAAGGTTGAACAAAAAATGCGTGGCATGGATGATAGAATTGACCAAACTGCAGATCGCTTTATAATTAATGTTACAGATAGTTCATCAAGTGAAGATACGAGTGATGATTGCACCGAATAAAAATAAAGTTCTTATATAATATTAAAAATAAAGTTTTATCTTTTGCATAAGTACGTACTTATTCGGTGTCGTTATCACTCGAATCTTTATATGTGTTATAAATTAATGTTTTTTGTTGTTAAATGAATAAAGTACTTTATAACAATAGATGATTTTTCTTCTACAGCGATCTTTCACATAACTTTTTAATAATAGTTAATAAATATATATTATATCAATCATTATAAAAAAATCATTATAAATAAAGAAAGTACTACATATAAAATGTGCCTATATATTGAAGGTTTGTAACCCCTGGTTAAACGACCGAAAGGTCATTGTCCGTTTTTCTCAATCGATTTGGCACATACTATAGAATATTAATTATTTCAAAATGATGCTATATTTTGATTTACAAATAAACTTAACAACTTATGTATCTTATTTAAGAAAATAAATATATAAAACACTGGTTTCTTTTCGACTTGTGGCTTTTATCCTATATACAATCCAAATGCCGTAATCATCGGGGCTCACACTTGAAAATAAATACCAATGTGTATATATATATATATATATATATATATATAGCCAGGCGTCAGAGACAGGTACCGCTAAGTAGGATTGACGAAGTCATTGGGCTGCAGTTTCATACATTTCATTGACATTACACCAATAATTTATATGCAAACGTAACTTATCTGCTTCTGTATGCTTCATTCTAAACATTATTGTAAAGGTTGCAATTACGCATATAATGTTAAGTACGAGTATATTACGCGTACTAATCGGACGTGATTTGGTTGAGAAATTCAAAAAATAAAATTGAAAATTTTCAATTGGCTCTCCTGTAAAAATAATATTTTTTGGCATGTGGCAGTTTTGCATTTAAGCAGCGAAAATTAAAAGCGAACAAATTTCTTTCTTGCGTATGCGTGAGTTTTGCGACAGTGGTTCCGGTACAAAATATGATTTTTGCTCATAGAAACATTGTAAATCATGGAATCATTTACCATATTATGTATTTTACTATATTTATCTTTAAAGTCATGAAAAACAACATTATCGTAAAATATTTCTTGTTCTTACTGTTTTCAAATATCACAGCGACTGTACTATTTTTGCAGTAAATACATTGCTCCTTAACCACTACCTAAGTGTGTAGCAAAGTGACTCAACAAGCAATGTAAATATCACAATACAATACTTTTCTTATGTGGATGCATCACGTAGTACGGCCGCGCGGCATAATGCCGCCTCTACACGTTGGCCAACACGCTGGCGAATGTGTTGGCCAACAACGATGGCCATCGTGTGGAGCGGGTGTTTAAGCTACGTTGGTACGTATTGGGACGATGGCCCACAAGTTGGCGCGAGATCCGTCTGGTGTCGGTTTTTTACAAAAGATCAAAGGGTTGTGGCAGAGTATTGGCCGCCGCGTCCACACGTTGGGCGCACGTTTAGTTTGCTACGAGCTCTCAGAGTGATCGCACGCACGCACGCTTAAATTTTATATGCACGCATCGTAACTAGTGTCTACATAACGGCAGTAACAATGACCAATGAATAAACTTTTCGCTTTATAGAGCCCTACCAAGCTGAAAATTGTTTGTAAAACACAAGTCTTTTTAAAAAAAAATGTTATTATACACAGGATTTTCTCCTGTATCGTGGAGGCAGTTTAGAAACATAAATTGCATAAGGACAAACATTCAGACCCGGAGAAATTATGTGAAGGCTATACAAATACTTGTTCCGTGCGGGATTTGAACCCGCGGCCCCCAGGGCAGCAACTCATTGCTAAGCCACTACGCCACGGAGCCGTCAAGAAATAAAATTTCTTTTTTCCATTTCTTTTTGATCACCCTTATCTTATACACATTCACGTTGTAGTGATTGATGTATTCATTTATTTATTGATGTATTAATGCTATATTATAGGTAGCATACTAAAATCAAATTAAAAAGTAGGATACTAAAATTATGTTTTTACTGTCTTTATTATCCCCTATTAGTTTCTTTATTTCGTTAATAATACTTTAATTTTTAGCTATGGAAGAGCGAAGCCACCTGTTACAGGCATTATTTTGCTTACTAGGTGACCTCGATCACTGATCGTATAATGTAACTTTAATGTTTGACAAAATAAATTATTTATTATTATTTAGTTTTATTCTATAATTATATAATAAGAATAACCCTTTTTAAAAAGGCTTTGTTTAATAAAATTTTACAACAGTTTTATAGACAGGCTTCGAATATTTTCCAGGCCTTAGTTGTAAAAGTGTTAATTATACCTATGCCTAGGTGTGTTAATGTTTATATAGTTTACTTATCTGTATAACGTTAGTGTATAATAAAGAAATATTAAAAATTTATATTAATAATATTAAATATTAAAAATAGTGAAAATTAAATAAAAAAATAGTGGTATGCTGTGAAAAAATAAACCGCAGCAGCCGTTAGCGCTTCAATAATCATTTTAATAAATTCGTCCGCACATTGGCCTGAACCGAAGCAAACTGAACGACCTTCCAACGTATGGACGCGATCACAATTTCTTGGCCAATATCTCTGCCAACACATTGGCCAGTGTGTTGGCCAACGTGTAGAGCCGCCGTTATGGTAATGCGCTGGTGCAAATCCACTAATCTATAGCTATAGGAGTAAGAAGTAATACGGTGCATGGTAAATGCACACTGTGTTTGTAGGTATAAGGTTTAGAATTTATTGCGTAGTTCTGATTTATAAAGTACGGGTGTGTGCGTGACTGCGTATCTATTGCTTTTTCTGATCTGCATGTGTAGTAGTTGACGCGTGGTAGGGGCCAACTGGAGACATCGGGTTCCAATACATTTTCAACTACCGGGTGTATAGGAGATATAGATGTCTTTCTTATATCTATCTTTTTGCTACTTCCTCTTATTTTTTATATTCCGTGTTTTCCACGGTTTCATAAAATCTCTGCAAGGTACACGTTTAAATAGAGATTAAGTGTCATCTTCATGATTCTTATGGGGCATATTACTATGATTTGTATTTCTGCCGTCACATTACACTTGTTCATATATTAAATTTTTATATAATTATTTCGTAAATTTTCGTAGGTAAATCTTTTTTTCAGGGATCTGTGACAGTAAGCACCTGGCCGCCGAGTTCCAACACTTCAAGTAAATTTTGCATGACAACAAGCATCGGGTCTCGTGCCTACGTCACAGTGAACCCGTCAGGGTACATGTATTCTGTGCAGTGAACGAGTGAAGCCGGCCACAGTCAAGCGAGTGCCTCCTGTACTGCCATATGTTAGAAGTGTCACTGACAAGATTGGCTTGATCTTGAAGCGTGCTTCCATTAAAATATACTTTAAGCCGCCGAAGAAGATTATTCAGTTTTTACCATTAGTCAAGTATAATGTCCCTCCGCAAGATGCAGGAGTGTACAAGCTTGATTGTGAATGTGGTCTCTCTTTTATACGACAAACTAAATGATCAATAAAAATCTGTGTAAAAGAACACACAGCTGATGTGAAGAATCAACGCTCCGGGAAGTCTGTAGTCTGTGAATAAGTACGGGATCGCTCACTAAATTAGATTTGATAGACCACAAATCCTCGCTAACGAACACTGATTCCTTCCAAGGATTATTCCCGAGTCTATTGAAATTAAAAAAAAACATGCTACCATCCATGCTTGGATACCTATAATTAATATAATTAAATTATACAACTGCACGACTTCAAGATAATTAAATATTTTAATCTGGAGGTAGCCGTGGTCAACTATTAGATTAGGACGTCAAACACTTTAGTTCCCGTAACCATGGATGTTGTTATGTGCTCGAAACGTCGGGAATATAAAATAAGTTAATAAACGCGATTAAATCCGTAAAAACTATTTATATTTAAATGAATTATTTTGTCTTTACGCAATTTCAGTAGATTGATAGAGTTTAAAAAAAGTTGAAAATTACTACAATGTCGCCTTAATAGAAATGTTTACTATTCCAAAAATATGATGTGAAAATAAAAAGAAAATTAATAAAACTCGAAAATATGTCAAGTATTAAAGTTTATTGTATTTTGTATTTTTTTTATAGTTTATGGGTAACAAAGAAGTTAAAGAGTAATCAAATAAATAATTAACCTGATGGTAATTGAATACATCACTAAATCGCTCAAAGTCCATAGACATCTACATATATCCTCAATTAAAAATCAAAGTGCAGATGCGTTGTCACTTCGGAGGACTAACACGGAATGCCGCGTTACAAGTAAAAAGTCTCCGGTATAATTATTGTCACAATACCGAGCATCTAGAGGGTTTGGATACAACCTCTAGATGCTCGGCGGTCCACCACTATGCGATTTATTAGGTGTTTTCTTCATCGCACGATTACTTTGTGGAATCATTTACCTCCTACGATTTTCCGGACCGATACGACTTAGAGACCTCCAAGAAACGAGCTGACTTTCTTTATAAAAGTCCAGCAACGCCCCTGCAGTTCCCTTGATGTTGCAGTTGTGCATGAACGGCGGTCGACACTTATTACCAGGTGAGCCGTATTCACGTTTGGCTGTTCTTCTATATAAAAAAATAATTATTAGAATATCGCCGTTTGTTGACGGCGTAAGACAATCCACCATCCCTCCACCACCCTTCACCACCACTTCATATACAGGCTTATTTTGCAATAATGGACCCAATTTGTAGAGAAAGTTCAGAATAAGTAAAAGGCAAATGGTGAAGAAAAATTAATTAAAAAAATCTCAATCATTGTCATTTTTATCCTTTGAATTCAAAATGCGTGGTAATGCATTATTTTAACTGATCGTCATTCATAAATGTCTAACGTTTACTATTTTACGCACGCACACATTCGTGCCGCGGCCACACACATCGCGCTAGCGCAAAGATTCGAGCTATCACAATGTATGTGACCAGCCCTTCGTGAATACTTCGTGCGAAGTTTCAAGCACATCGCGTCGTTATCGCAATGTATAAGGCCGGCCCTTCGTGAATACTTCGTCACCTCATGTATGTGACCAGCCCTTCGTGAATACTTCGTAACTTCGTGCGAAGTTTCAAGCACATCGCGTCGTTATCGCAATGTATGAGTTTAGTAAACTATTAACTAATCTGTGGTATGAGGCCGGCCCTTCGTGAGTACTTCGTCACTTTGTGCGAAGTTTCAAGCACATCGCTTAGCTGTCGGTAAATTCTCGCACTTCAAAAGATTTTATCGCGATGGGCTTGGCGTGTGCGGCCACACTTCAGTCTAGAGATGAGACATACTTGCAAAATTTAATACCACAGCTTCTAAGTACGAGTTCAGGGCGGCATAATCGCATCAGCGACAAAGCCCTTTATTTATGAATAAAAAAAGTACGATTATGGAAAAATACCAGGGTCAAAAACCAGGTTTGAAAAATACCTGAAAGTATTTGTTAGTGTCAATATATATATGAATGACTAATTTCAGTCGTCAAAAATTTAGACTGAACGTTTTTAATTTTTTTGTTAACGAAATGAAATCTTTCCTTCCTACTTTTTGGCTTAGGACTACTAATTAATAAAGGTTTTAAAACTGTCTCTAAATTCAATATACACGCTAAATAACTATTTAAAAATTAGGCCACGGTCAGTAGGTTACGTAATCAGTTCACAATAACATTTGAATTTATAAAAAAGCAAAACAAAACTTTTACCATAGATTCTGATAGATTCTGATTTTTACTTCCTCGAATATAAACATAATTCTTATTACTTACTACTTACGCGACGTGTCCAGCCGCGGTGTCAAAGTTTGAAAATACTTGCATAGGAATTTGACCCGTTTTCCGTGTTAGGCTACTATGAATAAGGAGCAAAGTCGGATAAATTAAAAAAAAATTTTGAAGTTCAAAGTATTTTTCATTCACAAATACAATTGAGTTTCTTATTATTATTGAGATATGGATCATTTTCCTATGCAAGTATTTTCATACTTGCAAGTATTTTTTGTTCGTACCAGGGCGCCGTACTTTGAAGGTTTGAAGTAAATACCTAGTTTTAAAACCTGGTAGCGTAAATACGTCTCATTTTTACTTCAATCTGCCTATCCTACAGACATCGTGCGTAGCGGATGTATCAAAGTAAATTAGGGTTTGTGACGTATTTCCGACATGGATTGGTCTAACGACAAAATTTTAGAATGTATTAATTATTATGAGTCCGAGCCGATATTTTCTTATTTTTTAAAAATTGACACAATAATAAAAAATAATTATTCGCAGCCATATAATACAGAGCGACCGTGGTGTCCATTCTGTTTTTAGCGTGTGTTTAAAATTTACAACGCGCAGTGTGGCCAGGCACCTTCGCGCTAGCCCGAAGACGAAGTTTTATCGCGATAATTCCTTCGTGATGTGTGTGGCCGAGGCATAAGGGTCGCTCGGTTTCGGTTGTCGCACGTCTCCCCGAGCCTTTTTCTTCTATTTACCGTTACACCGCTAAGTATCTACATTACGTACGCTTCGTTACCAATGACGTAACGAAAATATTCAAATCGCGGATACTATGAAACTATGAAATGGCGAGATATTACATTTTAAGCAATAAAAGTTTACGTGGTACACAGATATTAAATTGGGTCTTTAACGCGGAAAGAAGTTAACGTACGTTTACCGCGTGAAGAGCGGGACATACTGGCACAGGTATATATTTATTTAAAAGGATGTCCCAACAACGGATTAATGTATCTATTTTAACAAACCATGTAATAATAATAAATAAAGTAATAATAGGATATTAAGAAAAAGAAAAAGAAAGTGTAAAAAATACCTATCAATCGAAGAACAATTGACAGCTAATCAATCTATTTAAGTGCAGTGAGTGATAACTTAATTGGTGAATATGAAGGATAGGAGGATTGCGCACGGAGGCACTATATAATGGTCCGCAAACTCGCCGGAACTTCCACCGTTAGTCTTTTATCTTTGTATAAAGAGTCGTGCTTACGTCAAAGTGGCCTAAAGTTATGGAAACCGCCACAGTAAAATTATTACTGCATTCACGAAGTTAAAAGTGCTCAAGAACAGGTAATAAGTTCAAAATTATTTTAAGAATATTGCTCGTCAATGCATAAAAAATGTGATGGCACGGCTCTACTGTTCGCCCGTTTGGCAACCTACGGAAGCCCTCGGCTGCGAGGGAGCAACCACATCGGTTTTTCTTGCCTTGCCATTCGATCAACTGTCCAACGCTGTGAGGCCGCTCTTTCGCGCTCCAATTCACTACTTTCAATTTATGTTGTGAATAAACGGTTATTTAATATGATGATTCCACTTTGATATTACCAATATTAGATATTGGGACTACTTGCGTAATTTAATTGTAAATAGTTTATTCCAATTTTTAAAATACGCCATAATAAGGACAGTCGTCGGTTGCGTCGTTGATAAGCAAAAATATATTTTTTTAATTTTATTCATTATGACGAGCTTAATCCCGTTAAAAGTGTAAAAGGAAAATTGGAATCATAATTCACGTCTTGTGATTATTAACTTAAGCATTAGTAATTAGCGTGTCACTGAAAAAGTATACAGTAGGCAAAAACTTGAGAAACGAAAACGGGAATTGAATCACACACACAGGATCGCACGCACGAGTAGCTGTTGCCCATAAATTACATTAAATTTGGGATAATTTCAAATAAACTCTACTTATTTACTCGTATTTTCAAGAAATGTAATATCGGTATATAATAATTTATTTATTTGAACTTAAATATAAAATTTGGCTATTCGTTGATAAATAACCCTGTATACTATATCTATGCAATATCGATCTCAGGTCATAATAACTCAGGAATCAGATGCCAAGCGTTCGCCAAAAATTACACAGTTCGATCTCCCCCGGCGCCAATGAAATTGTTTATTACAATTTTAAGTGCTGATTTACCACGTACTCGGCGGTGAAGGAAAACATCGAATTGAAACCTGTATCATGTATGTCTGAGAAATTTATTAATTAAACTATAATATGTCTATAAAAAATCATTACGATTTTATTCCTTTAATTATTATTATTAGAAACAAAAAAAAACATAATTTGTATCTGAAATGCGCACAATATACAGTGAAACCTGGATAATTTGTCACACTTAATACCTCTTGTATTCCACTTGCCCAGTGTTTCAGATATCCAGGCATAAATAAATATCTGTCTCATTTACAGAAGGTTCCATTAATAGAGGTGAGAATAGAGGTTATTTCAGTTATAGAAGTGCAATTATTAAATAAAATATTTTGTAAACATTATACATGAGTTTAATCTTTATTAACAATCAAAAAAGAAAATTATTTTAATATTAATATTAAATAAAAAAAAATCTGTTGTCTGTAAAGTCGGTTTACTGACGATAGTTGAACGTGACAACGTCATAAGAAATATTTAATATCGAAAGAATCATTACCTTTATCGCCGCAATTATCGTTGCTATAAACAATTGACACCACATTCGCTCGCACAGTCGCTCGTACCGCGCTCTCGCTTGCACTTTAAATGGAACGCCTAGGTAACGCCGCATGAGTCATGTTTTTTCGTGCGTGCAGCGAGCTACATCAATTTATAAGACGTTGTCACGTCAATAATTAAGCACGTTTTTTATAAACAATTCAAAAATGCATAGATTTTGGCACATCGTAAATTCGACACTGATTTCTTCGCGCGGCGTTCAATTTTCATAAACGGATATTAACTTTAGTTTTTCACGTTTTGATAAGACTTAACCCTTCACTTCGCATTTTCAAATAAATATCCGGACGATAGCAAATCCAAACTAAAACTTGAGGTTACTTTTACACAATTAGTCAAGTGCGGAATTTGCGGGTAGAGTAAGAATTATAAAAACCAAACGGTACACAAAATATAGTCTCAGCAAAAGAGGTACAACACTTACTTGCTGTCAACAGGTACTTGCTGTCTCAATTATAGAGGTAATTATAACGATAAAATCGAAAAAACTAATCCCAGATATAAAGGTTTGTTTAGTCCCACTAACAGAGGTAATTCAGTGCTAAAATGTCAAGACTTAAGCATAAGTTGCAGCTATGGAGGTTTCTCACTTATCCAGGTCCCACTTAACCAAGTTTAACTGTAGAATTGGAAGATATTTCCGCAGTCAGTTTTCTTAAACTCATAAAAGTTATTGTGCTTCTCTTGAAATAACATATCTATTTTGGTCTTTTATTTACCACGTTTACGATAATATAGAATATACATATATTTACATCTATTTTTAAAATATACGTAAATGCTGTTAGTAAAAAAAATGCTGTGAATTGGAAGCCAAGTTACGTGTGTTCGGCCTAATTTGACCCTTCCTTTAAATCCGCTTTTATCTTACTCGTAAACCATTAGGCATGAAATCTCTAAAGAAATGAAACAAAAATTTCATATATATATATATTTAATTATTTTCGCAAGGACCAGGGTTCTGAACAATGAGATGAGTACCAGAGCAATGCATCATGCATTCGTTTTCGAAGGTGACACCGTTTGAGGCACAAACGGGTTTGTAACTTCTGATACAGTTGCAGGTGACGTTCTCCGTGTGATCCACAAACTTGACACGGTCATCACAAGGCCCATCATTCTGAATGTGAAGACTAGGGTTAGAAATGCCTGCGCAGTTCAGTAAGCAAGTATTGTCGTAGGTTTTGCCGTCACTCCCGCAAACATATTTCGCGTCACGGGGACATGAACAAGAAGAGACTTCCACACTGTTAACCTGTGAAGCATCATCACTTAGTAGCGGATTATCCTCACAAGCGCCCAATCTCTGCAGAGTTATACTTGGATTAAACGATTGTGCGCATTTCAGCGTACACAAATTGCCGTAGGTCTGTCCGTCGGAGCCACACACTGGTTTCCCTTCCCTTGTGCAGGTGCATGGAGGTAATGCTGTTGCTACTGATAGGTATGTCGCGATGAGCAACAGTGTACCTGAAATAAGAATTATTACATAAACTTAATATAATGCACTAACTAGTCAAAAACTATAGTCCGACTAGGTAAGTCCATTTTCGAGCGAGAAGTCAATCAACGGATTCAACTCGGATTGGCAGTGTTCACAAGATTACGACACATCTTCTCGTCAAGAATACCTCAAAACCTCAAAACAAGATTGTACAACCATTGCGTGTTGCCGGTGATGACCTGTGAATCTGATTCGTAGTCCTTCACTGCTGGCCGTATGATGAAGCTCAAGGTCGCTCAACTATCTATGGAGAGACCTATTCTCGGGGTTTCCCTGCGTGTTAGACTTAAAGTTGATGATATCTGTACCGTAGAACCAAAGTAACACAACGGATTAGTAAGCTGAAGTGGCAGTAGGCCGGCCATATAGCTCGAAAAACCGACAACCGATGGGGAAGAAATGTTCTCGAGGGCAGCCTTGTATCACCAGGCAAAGTGTAGGACGACCCCCACTAAATGGAGTGACGACCAGGTATGATGTGCAGGAAGTCAATGGATACAGGTGACTCGGGACCGGGCTTTTTGGCATTCCTTGGGCGAGGCCTATGTTCAGCAGTGGACTTGTGAAGGGCTGTAATGATGATGATGGTGATGATAATAACTCCACTCACTAGCCAGAGGGTGAAGATATTAACCAAAATTCCAAACAAACACTAATCGTTTGGCTCCTTTGGTTAAGATAAAACTGACATCTGTCGCTGAGCCTAAGTAAGGCATTCACGCTATGTTACACAGACTGTGTTGTACTTAAACGTAATGATCATTATATAAGCTTTAATACTATACTATGTAAAATGGTAAGCAAAGATTATAATCCCTGGTTATAATATAAGTACGTGCAATTTCAAATAACAAGCAGTGGACTTTTGACAGGCTGTAAAGGTAACGAATGAAAAACAATAAACTAGGAAGAATGTTCTGTGAAGCCTGTAATGAGCCAAAAATTTTACTGCTCAACATAGGCCTCCCTTATATATTGGCTCCTTGTAATAATCTTTCTTAACCACCCAATAATTAGAGAAGCCTACGTCTAGCAGTGGACTCTTATTGGCTGATCACAATGATGATGGTGATAAAAAATTTAAAACATTTCGAGGGCATTTAAAAACTGTATGAAGTCGTATGAAATCTCTTACTTTCCTTTTACTTATGTTATTTTTTTTTATAGGAGAGGGGGCAAACGAGCATGCGGCTCACCTGATGGTAAGTGACTACCGCCGCCCATGAACAACTGCAACACCAGGGGAATCGCAGATGCGTTGCCGGCCTTTAAAATGTTAGCTGTAATTTCTGACAAAATAGTAATTTATTTAATAAATCAACTTACCGAATTTAATTATCATATTGAAGATGGAATTTTAATGTGACTAAACAATAATAAATATTATATCTTGATTTAACACGTTCAAAGAAGTTGTAAATACTAATGAAGCGATAATTGTGAGTAAATCTTTATATACTCGCACACTTCGAACGTCTGCTTCATCCGTTTATCAATAACAGAATTAATCACTAGAATTGCTGAAGCCCCCGAAATTCCAAGAATTATTCCGGAAAAACGCTCACAATTACAGAAACAAAAACACAAATTGCTGAGGATGCTACTAACTGTGTCTGTTCCTAGTTTCAACAGGATGAATATCTTAATTTATTTAAACTACTTATATTTTTGTGCTGATAGACGCCTTGGTCTGACCAACATAAAAACAGAGACGGCTTTATTTATATGTTCTCAACGTGACCCAAAAATAGTACTTTTCCACGGTTTCATTATGAAATCTCTGCAACGTACACGTTTAAATAGAGATTAAGCGTCATCTTCACGATTTTCAATCGAGTAAATTATTATGATTCGCAACTCTGTCTACACACAACACTTGTTCAGATGTTCAATTTGTATATACAACTATTTCGTCTTTGCGCAATAATTACATTTTAGTAGATTGACAGAGGTTTAAAAAAGTTGAAAAGTACTACAACGTCGCCTTCATAGAAAAAAATTAACAAAATTAATAAAACGCGAAAATATGTCAAATAGTAAAGTTTATTGTAATTTTTAATTTATTAATTTTATTTAATTATAAATTTATAAACTTTATATATTTTTTTATATTTAGTGATTGGTGGGTGACAAATGGGCACAGAGACCATCTGATGGTAATTGAGTGATGTGGTCCATAGACATCTACTCTATCTATCCTCAATTTTTAACAGTGGTAGAGCCACGCGGCAGCTTTTGCTGTCGCACGGATGGGCCGGCTCGAACCGGGGTGGTACCACGACCTCACAGAATACCAGCGTGAAGTAGAGGCTTACCTCTGCGTTTCGCTTGGTGAGTGCAGGTGGCCGGAGGCCCTTTTTACTGAAAATGAGGCATTCCATCTTAGTCCTCACGGGTGACAACGCATCTGCATTTTGATTCGCAAACGAGGATAGATGTAGATGTCTATGGGCCGCAGCAACCACTTACCATCAGGTGGACTGTGTGCTCGTTTGTCACCCTATTCTATAAAAAAAAATTGAAAATCAAAGTGTAGATGCGATGTAGACCTCGGAGAAAAACTAAAACGGAATGCCGCGTTACCAGTAAAAAGTCTCAGGTATAATTATTGTCACAATACTATCCACACCATTACGCATTACGCAGTAAGCAGGAGTGTTATCAAGCCTGGGCTGCGGCTTCGGCGACTCGGGATGTAAACACCAGCATACTTAAAAAGAAGTATAACTTCGCCTCCAGGTCCTTCAAAAGAGTTATTGCCAAGGCAAAGTCGGAGCACATAGGCAGAATTGGCGAGAAACTAGTTCGCCTTCCTTCGGGAACCCGTGCATTCTGGTCTCTCGCCAAGGCTGTCCAAGGGAATTTCTGTAAGCCATCACTACCATCTCTGCACAGGGAGGACGACTCACTGGCCCAAGACGCAAAAGACAAAGCCGACCTTTTAGGCTCCCTTTTTGCGTCCAACTCGACTCTTGATGACCGACCGCCGACCATCCCGCGGTGCGAGTGCTCCATGCGGGAAGTGCTGTTTACACAGCGCTTGGTGCGTAAAGCACTCCTCTCCCTGGACGTCAACAAGTCGAGTGGGCCTGATGGAGTCCCAGCTATTGTGCTGAAGACGTGTGCTCCGGAGTGCACCGGTTTTCACGCGTCTTTTTCGGTAGTCCTACTCCCTAGGCGTAGTCCCGGACTCATGGAAGACAGCTTTGGTGCACCCGATCCCTAAAAAAGGCGACCGCTCAGACCCGTCCAACTACACGCCTATCGCCATCACCTCCTTGTTCTCCAAAATAATGGAAGCCGTTATAATCTGCCAGCTCATGAGGTACCTTGAGTATCACCAGCTGATTAGTGACCGCCAGTACGGTTTTCGTCGGGGTCGATCAGCTGGTGATCTTCTGGTCTACTTAACTCATAGATGGGCGGAGGCAGTAGAGTCCAAGGGGGAGGCATTAGCCGTTAGTTTGGACGTAGCGAAGGCCTTTGATCGGGTCTGGCACAAAGCGCTTCTTTCGAAGCTTCCTTCCTATGGGCTTCCCGAGAAATTGTGCAAATGGATCACCAGTTTCCTTGCTGATCGGAGCATCAAGGTCGTAGTAGACGGTGAATGCTCTGATTTCAAGCCTATCAACGCTGGTGTTCCACAAGGCTGCGTGCTATCACCAACGCTGTTTCTCCTGCATATCAATGATATGTTGCTAACTGGCAGCATTCATTGCTATGCGGACGACAGCACTGGTGATGCCTTATATACCGGCCGTGCCAATATTTCTCGGGAAAACTTCGCCGAGTACCGGGACAAACTTGTGTCTGAAGTCGAGTCTTTGCTGGACAAAGTCTCGGACTGGGGGCGACTAAATCTAGTCCAGTTTAATCCTCAGAAGACACAAGTTTGCGCGTTTACCGCTAAAAAGAACCCCTTTGTCGTATCTCCTCAGTTTTAAGGCACTCCCCTAGTTGCCTCAGCCAGTATCGGAATCCTCGGCGTCGACATATCGAGTGACGTGCAGTTTCGTAGTCACTTGGAAGAGAAGGCCAAATTGGCCTCTAAAAAGCTTGGCGTGCTCAGCAGTGCGGGACAGTATTTCATGCCGGCACACCGTTTGCAACTTTACAAGGCGCAGGTTCGGCCTCACATGGAATACTGTTCTCATCTATGGGCAGGGGCTCCCCAGTGCCAGCTCCTTCCACTTGACCGCATCCAGCGCAGAGCGGCTCGAATCGTCGACGACCGAGCCCTTTCCGATCGGCTCGATTCATTGGCACTGCGAAGAGATGTTGCATCCCTTTGCATTTTCTTTCGCATCTACCATGGGGAGTGCTCTGAGGAATTGTTCGGATTAATCCCAGCCGCCAAATTTCACGAACGCACATCGCGGCAGAACTCCCGATACCATCCACATCATCTGGATAATTGGCGGTCCACCACTGTGCGATTTAGAAGATGTTTTCTTCCTCGCACGACTTCCTTGTGGAATCGATTACCATCAGCGATTTTTCCGGACCGATACGACTTAGAGACCTTCAAGAAAAGAGCGTACTCCTTTTTAAAAGGCCGGCAACGCATCTGCAATTCCCCCTCTGGTGTTGCAGTTGTTCATGGGCGGCGGTAGTCACTTACCATCAGGTGAGCCGCATGCTCGTTTGCCCCCTCTCCTATATAAAAAAAAATCTGGATGCTTGGTCGTCCACCGTTGTGCGATTTACTAGTTTTCTGCCTCGCACTTTGTCGAATCATTTGCCACCTCCGATTTTTCCGGACCGTTACGACTTATGCCCGCTACACACGTAACGATATATCGTAGCGATTTCAGACTGTGCAGTTAAATCGAACGCCCCTAGTGTCTCCACACGCTACCGATATCGGCGTCGATCGTCAGCTCTCCGCAGAAGCTCGCGCATGAAACATGTCATCCACGATGGAAGATGACGCAGTTGCGTTGTTATTGGGCCTGATTATTTTATTTTATTTATTTATTTACTCTTTATTGTACACCAAAATAACGAGTACAGTTAAATCTAAATTAGAATATGTACTACAGGCGGTCTTATCACTCTGAGAGTGATCTCTTTTAGACAACCTTTTTCGATTGTGTTTAAAAAAAGTCGCAGAGTGTGTGGTGTAAAGACTGGCTCATGAAAAGGAAGTTATTTTCTCATACCAACTTATTAAATAAATTTCAATTCGCTACGAAGGATTGGAATAATTATTTAAGGATGAACGAGGAGGCATACTTAAATCTGCTAGCTTTAATTACTCCACTAATAAAGAAATAGGACACTGTATCGAGTTCTGTCGTTTCTACGAATTTATGAAGTTTTCTACAATAATATCACCGCAATCTTTCATGATTTGACTAAGAGCTTGCGGACGCGCGGATAGCACTCTTTTGCAAAGAGTGCAATCCACGCGTGCTCACACAAGCGACCTCCGCGCCAAACTGCCGAACTGAGTGGCCGCCATACACACGCGACGAAACTGTGCAAACGCAATCGACAACGATTTATCTGATAGAAATTACAATTGCCGCCGATGAATGATAATCTGCAACGATTTGTCATACACACGATCGATAAATCTGCGCAAATCGGTTTGCACAGATTTATCGCTACGATATATCGTTACGTGTGTAGCGGGCATTAGAGACGTTGAAGGAATAAACTTACTCCTTCTTAAAAGGCCTGCAAAGCACCTGCAGTTCCGCTGGTGTTGTTCAGGGGTGGCGGTCGAAACTTTTCATAAGGTAAGCTGCATGCCTGTGTATCACTTCTTATATAAAATAAAATATTCAAAAGTATTAAGGGCGATACGATATATATTATATATATACGGGTATTTTTGAAACGCTCCCGAAAACAAAGACAGATACTACACCTTAGCACATGGGTCACAAATAAATTTGATCCCGTCGAAAAAAAAATCATCTTTTCACAATGTTTTATTAACTTTATTCACGCTCCATCATGTTAGTACATCTAAATGAAATGATAATTTCATAAAAAAAATCATGAAAATACTTAAACATAAAACCATCAGTGGAATTACTGAATTGCAATCAGCTGATTAAGGGTCAATGTACGCGAGAACGCAGAATTCGCAAAGGCCGCGCGCCCACTAGCCTAATGGGCCATACCATATCACAATACCTAATAATTTACAACACTTGTCTAAATACCTAACTTATCTACTTAACCTACTATTTTGCCACTGTGCTTGTCTCCACGTAACCACTTTAATTCGAATTCACAGGTTAAATAACCCAAATAACTGGTTCAATTCTCCGCTAATGAAAAAAATACTTAAATTATATGTAACCAAGGTGCACCATGCGTTTTATTCATCGTGTAGGTATGTTTATTATTCGATATATTCAGTTATGTACCTATTCAGATCAGTTCAGTACTAAGTTACTTAAAAAAATTAGGTATGAAACAGCTTACCGCTCTAAATCCTCCGTGGTGACGTGCTCAATGACACCAGGCACACGTTGTTGCTGGTCTAATAACCAACGGCAGAAAACTCGCCGGCGGTCGTGATCGCCGGGAACTAAAGCTTGCACTTTGTACACTTTGTTTGGGCGCATTCGGTTACAATTTAACACTTTGTGAACTGTACAGTATGACACACTTGTTCCATCCGACGCCTTAACAATATAGCGATACTTCGTGTACCTAGGTTCGGATTCCGGCGAACGACATCTAAAATGCGCTCCTCCGAGTAAACAGCCACTTGACTTCCACCTCCTGCCGCTACCAGAGCAATGGGCCGATTTTCCAACACTCGCTGAAATGCTGCTGTTATCAGTCAGCTGGATGTCGAGCGGTCGGGAATTTCTCTCGGTAAATTAGCAATGCATGCGAAGCATTCCTGCGAGCTTCTATAAACGTACGCGTTAGGCATTATAAAAACAAAACAAGAAACTTAAAACGTTACAACAAGGATAATATCATTAAGTAATAAATAGCAAGTTATAACAACAATCATTTAATAAACAACACAATTGAACTGTTTCTTTAGATAGTCAACACGGAACTGTCTTAAAAACTAAAATTATTAATCAAATACGCTAAAACAAATGCGCACAATGTAAAGTCCTTGACGCACTGGAGAACCTTCCACACACCGTTAAAGCGTTATGTATGTTAAGATATCGTCAACGTTTATTATTTATAAGTTTTATCCCTACGACTAATTTTCATATGGAATTTAAAAGTTATGGTTGTATGGGTGTTTAGAGTGTCAATAAAAGTCACCACATATAACGCACAAAACGTTTATTGACTACAAGTACACAGAACATTTAAGAAGGCGGATAATGTACACAGTTAAAACAAAGGAAAGACAATTTAACACAAACAATAGAACTTATACACAACTCGATATGCACCTCGCGACTACAATAATTATATTAATGAATACGATAGCCCGGACAAGCGCAAGAATGGGATGCGTTCTACGTCGGTAGCAGCTGCGGACTGGCGGGAGAACCCGCTCACGCGCAAGTCGATTGAGGCGTGGCCGTTTGACCTAGATACAGTCGTGCCATATGTTTGACGAGTAGCTGTACCATAGTATAAAGACAGCTGTACGCTCACTAGCTGCCGCGCTTTGAAGTTCCAGGTTCGATATGCCTCCACATCACCCCCCTCTAGAGACCGTGATACGGGCGATAATACTCAGGGAATTTTACTCTCCTTCCTGATTTTGTACATTTTATTACATTATCTTTACTACAAAAAATTATTGAAATTAATAAACGTACCTAATTGGGTACTCAGTACTCACACAATTATAAACACTATCTCATCGTTATCTTTGATTTTGTATAAGAAATGAAAAATTAAACTAAAAAATGAAACTTCGATAAATTGCTCAGTGCCCAGGTTCAAGGCCAGCGATTTTACGTGACGGGATCTATAAGCGTTCGACGTCCGCGAGGATATTGACCCTATTATCAGCTGATGTAATTTTTAAGTTTCACTGCTGGTTTTCTGTTTAAGTATTTTCATGATTTTTTTTATAAAATTATCGTTTCATTTAGATGTACTAACATTACGGAGCGTGAATAAAGTTAATAAAACGTTGTGAAAAGATGATTTTTTTTTCGTCGGGATCAAATTTATTTGTGACCCATGTGCTAAGAAGCAGTATCTACTATCATCTGTCTTTTTTTCGGGTGCGTTTCAAAAATACCCTGTATATATATATAAGAACATCTACACTCACGGGACTACTTACTAGCGTTCCCCGAAGTTGATCTGATATACAAATACACCTTGCGATAGTTACGCAAAATGTTGATCCGATTTAAATGAGCCAATCAGAGCACATAAAACGATCGGATTGGCTGAAAGAATCCACGACATTGCCATTTCGTTACTTTGGCGGTGGCAGCGACGATATTGTCTAAGGTGGGCTTCAAAAACAAAAACACTGCTTCACAATATCAAAATATTAATCACAAACAAAACTAAAATATCTATCAAAGAAACATAGAGTAATCAATAACATTGCAACCTGACTTACTTATTAGTCGCTAGTCACTAGAATTAACGATGCATTTACAAAATTGATAGTTATAGAATCGAACTATTACATTGACACAGGTCACACACACACAACAAGTGTACGCACGGTAAGCTGCGGAAATCGTAATCAAGTAAAAAAATTTTGATAATTTGAAAGATTGAATTTATTTTCTCATTTCTTATACCTACAAAAATATACTTAGATACGAAATACGTATAAGCTACTCCAGAGACTGCTAGGCACTAGAAGCCCTCTGCAAGCAGTGAAATGTTGGCTGTGGACTTTGGGCTTGTATTGTTAGTTATGATAGACCTTACCTCCGGTCTTGGTGGAGTGACTTGAGAACCCACGCTCAGGAACAGTAGGGTAGCTTAGGGGTCGGTTTTTTTTATTTCATTCCGCTACCATATTTTACGGGGGGAGGGGGAGGGGAGGAATTGGGCCTCCGATCACCTACAATTACCAAGCGAAACGCAGAAATAAATTTCTACTTCACGCTGGTCACTTTGTGACGTCGTGGTACCACCATGGTTCGAGCTCCCCCATCCGTGTGAGAGCAAAAGCTGCCGCGTGGCTCTACCACAGTTGAAACGTTAACATGGAATAAATTCTATTTACTTATTTCTCCCCATCATAAATAAACAATCGATACACAAGAAGAAATTATTTTCTTCGTTATTAGACAAGTCCAGTCTTAACAAATAAACCAAACACAATAACTGCCGGAGGTAAGTTCTCATCATAACGAACAAAACGAGCCCAAACTTGGCACACCTAGTTCTACTCGTCTAGGAGTTCCAGTAGTAGTCACCTAAGTACAAGATGATTTTTATTTAAAATTTCGTCTGTGATATAATATAATTATAAAAGTAAAAGAAAGTAAAGTATACATACGTCCCACTGCTGGGCGCAGGCCTCCTCTAATTTCTGAAAGAACAAACAAAAAAACAATAAATTTTGGGGGTTCCCCATACTTAGACCTGAAACTCAAAAACTTTCTTTTTCATCAAACCCATACATGAGGGATATCTATGGATAGGTGTTCAAAAATGATATTGAGGTTCCTTATATCATTTTTTTCTAAACTGAATAGTTTGCGCGAGAGACACTTCCAAATTGGAAAAATGTGTGTGTGTCCCCCCCCCCCCCCCCTGTAACTTCTAAAATAAGAGAATGATAAAACTAAAATAAATATATGATGTACATTACCATATTACTTTCCGTAGTTACTATGGACTGTTAATAAAGAGTAAAAAATACATTGTGAAATGGTAAGTTACTTAGGTAAAGTTACCTATTCTGACTATGATCGACCATATTTCCGCTATTATGTGAGTTCTGTGATGCCCAACAGCCCAACACATGCAACTTGCAAGACCATTCGTCGGGAAACGCGATGCTTGTCTCGTAAGAAATGGGTACCTAAATAGAGTAAACAACAAAAAAAGACAAGAATTATGATTCCTAAAAGAAATGTAATCGTATTCTACTTAGTTAAAAATCTTCTAAACAGTTTTAAGTTCAGTATTTTGTGTTATTATAACTTAAAATATTTTAATTACAAAAGACAAGTATAGGAATGTAAGTAGGTACTTAGGTAGTGAAGTAAATTTCAATTAAGTTTTGTTATAAAGTACTTAGGTATCACTTCTGTAGTTAAATTATTACTTCATTCTTTTTTCGCTATAAGTACCTATCTAATAAAAAAATAAATAAATTCACCTTTCATTATCCTTCGGTAACTTAAAAAATGATATAGGTAGGTAGGTATTATCTGTATCGTTTTGTTTGCTCATTAAGCATCCATCCCCGCAACAATTATAGTAGAAATGACGTTTTGCCATTATAATTTATGAAATACCTAGATAGGTAATATACCTACATATATATTATTCTTAAATTACATTAAAACTTCTTCAACTATTTTATCTTACAATTAAGTATACTATCTATTTTTAATTATTTCAACAAGTATTTACATAAAAATATTTACGTAAACAGCGTTAAAAAACTTTAACATTCAATCGCCTAGAACGCGCTAGCCCCGACCCCCGACTGCGTTCTATCCCGGGGGCGCCTCGCGATTGCTGGTAATTATTTCACTCAAGTAGCAAGAGTGACAGAGGCTGGAGATGGGCTGAGTGATAACGTTTCTGTATCAATGACTGCATGACAATGACAAAAAAATATCGATAAGGGGAACAATAACAAAATCATCAATGAATTTTATTTGAGTATAAGATCACGGCACTTCAATTATGAGTAATGACTTATGAGTAGATACTGAAATGATAGCGGAAAAGTTTAATCCCCGAGTGACTTTATCATTAGTTATTTAGTGGTAGGCATGAATCGATTTTGTGTGTTAGCCCGCAAACTTATAAATTTTTTATTTCGAAACTTTCATGGCAGTATATATAGGTCAATACCTATATACACTGCCATAAGATGCAAATGGAAACGTATTGAAAATTTCCATGATTATAAATATTGATTTATAATCATGGAAATTTTCAATACGTTTCCATTTGTGATGTTTAATAATTAAAACTATTGAGTATTTCATAGCAATCTGACGTTCTTGTCACACGTCAATTAACACATTACACTACTGACACTACGTACTGCGTATGCATAAAATTAAACTAGGTAAGGATGATCGTTCTTGTCTAATCAAAACAACAATTCAGTAAATAAATCTGCTAGGCACTTGTCGAGTTCGCGCGCAAACGTAAACAACGAAGTGAAAGCATTGTTGCCGTTCCATGTGCCCAGTAATTTTTTTCTTTTTACAATAGAAAAGAGGTTGGTTATTCAATTACTTATAATAGGTTTTACATCAAAACAACCTTGCATATTATTTTATTAGATAGGGTGGATGCCCCTATTACCAGCCTTTTAGTGCCAATTTCAACTTTAAAAATTCCTGCTATTTTAATTAGGGCACAATATTTTTAATCATTTATTTTAATCGATAGGTTATTTATGGACAAATGTAACAAACATTTAATTACAATCATATTATTAGCCGTTATGGCTCAAATTCCAGCCACCCTGAACAAACGAATGTCGTCCTTTTCTCTACCTAATTCCAGCAAAGCATAGAGCTATACCTTTGAGTTTTTAGTAGGTACCTATTGTAGGTAAGTTTTAGGGACACAGAAATAAATTCGTAACTCTTAATTTTGAATTATGAATGTCATAAACATGGAATCTGTATTTTGGTTTAAAAAAAAAACATTACCCCACACTAGGATTTTCTCCTGTATCGTGGAGGCAGTTTACCAACATATATTGCACAAGGACAAACATCCAGACCCGAAACAATTATTTGTAAGCCATACAAATACTTGTTCCGTGCGGGATTCAAACCCGCGGCTCCAAGCGTTGCAACTCATTGCTAAACCACTACGCCACGGAGCCGTCAAAGATTATTATTAAGGCAGACGACGATTATTATTATTATTTTATCGCATCTACCACGGGGAGTGCTCTGAGGAATTTTTCGGACTAATTCCAGCCGCTCAATTTCACCATCGCACATCGCGACTAAACTCGCGATACCATTCATATCATCTGGATGATTGGCGGTCCACCACTGTGCGATTCAGAAGAAGTTTTCTCCCACGCACAACTTCCTTGTGGAATCGATTACCACCAGCGACTTTTCCGGACCGATACGACTTAGGGACTTTCAAGAAAAGAGCCTACTCCTTTTTAAAAGGCCGGCAACGCATCTGCGATTTCCCTGGTGTTGCAGTTGTTCATGGGCGGAGGTAGTCACTTACCATCAGGTGAGCCGCATGCTCGTTTGCCCCCTCTCCTATATAAAAAAAGACGACAACATTATTTTATTTTAATGTTTAACTACTTAACTTACTGTGTTTTAGTTTCAAGCAGTTCAATAAATTAAAACAAATTATGATAAAATATTATGTAGTACATCGATTTCTAATAGTTTAATCATCCAAGTTTTCTAATCATCATCGTCATTACAACCTTACACAAGTCCACTTCTGAACATCCTCCTAGATAGACTGCCGCAAAGCCTGCTCCTAAACCACATTCCTTGTCATGAGTTTTTCATTTACGTTCTAAGTTATAATTAGTATTACTAAGTTATGGTTTTTGCTTGTATATACTATATTTATTGCTTGTTTTTCTTCTTTCTCAAAAAATAATTGAATACTTACATAAGGTGTTCTTAATATACATCGAATGTCAGAGAGAAAAGCGAGTACATCTTTTGCTAAACTTTAAAATATAAAACCAATTTTAAAACAGCCGATTTTAATCATCCCTTAGGTATAAAATAAGTTATGATCTAAGTAATGGTATTGATTATATTACGCCGCTGAAATTAGGTACATACTTCTTATTAGGTACATTACTCCAAATAATAACAGCATATACAAATAATAAATAAATAACAGCCCAACGGCTGGCATTGTGCACTCCATACATTTCAGCTATAGCCCCATTAATTTCCGCTAAAAGAAAATAAATAATTTGTAAATTTAAACAAAAATTACTGCATTACTATGTCTATAGTCATATTCATACAAATCAAAAAGCCTATATATGAGATAATGTAAAGTAAGCATTTTTAACGTGATATAGCCATGCTGCTGATGTGTTACTGGTATAGTTGTAGCACGTATGGGTCGGCTCGACCGGGGAAGGACCACGCTCTCTCAGAATACCAACGTAAAATAGCAGCTTAACGCTGCTGTGTTTCGTATGGTGAGTGTAGAGAACCGGAGACCCTTTTTACTGGAAACGAGGTATTCCATCTTAGTCCTCACGGATGACAACGCATCTGCATTTTTGTCACCCTTATCTTAAAAAAAAGCAGAACTTTACCGGAATGACAACTTGTCCAAAAATGAGGAAAATCAGCGTTTTTCATTGCGTACGTGTTTTGATTGTTAATTTAACACTCTTTAGGTTCAAAACTAGAATTAGGTAATATTTGAAATATACTTTCCTTTAATTACGGATTTTTTTTTAGGTGACAATATTTATAGTTAAGTCTACTAGAAATCTTATTTACGAAGTAAAAAGGCGAAA
Organism: Parnassius glacialis; assembly: GCA_033319125.1. Classification (NCBI taxonomy): domain Eukaryota; kingdom Metazoa; phylum Arthropoda; class Insecta; order Lepidoptera; family Papilionidae; genus Parnassius; species Parnassius glacialis. Next base: position 10,401,755 of record JAVANC010000011.1, on the reverse strand, counting down.
GACTGGAATTAGGGGCATGGCTGGTATTAGGGGCACCCACCCAATAATTAATTTTTATATATAAAACCAAGATGCACGCCGTAAGTATACCTGAGTATATGATTTTAATTTTAATTCGATACCTACACGCTTTTCCGAGATAAAGGGTCTTGACTCTTGACAGGCAGACAGACGGACGGATAAAAAATGATACCTACTATGCGTTCCAAATAACAATAAGTTGGTCAAAGACGGCATCTTATGCTGCGATGTCATTAAACAAAACTTTTGAAATCTTGTAAATATGGTACCTATGTTTAGTCTTTTTAGGTACTTAAATAAAATAAATAAATATCCTGGACATTTCACACATAAGTAGTCCCTGATCTCCCTTAGTGTTCTGTGAAACCTATTGTACTAGGTATGGAGGCCTCAGAAATACATAGATAAGTAGGTAGTTATTTAACACCTAGACACGGAGCAAACATCAGTGTTCGTCACACAAATGTTTGGCATGTTTGGACATCGAACCAACGACCTCAGGACCCGCATCCAGAGCTACTAACCACAGAGCGAAAAGGTCAGTCAAATAGTTATTGGTTATCCACTTTTATTATTCTGATTCGGCTTCTGGCAGGCAGCACTGGTGAAAAAGTGGCGTCTTTGCTGGTCCTATTGTTATTTGAATCGCATAGTAAGTACTTACACATACCTAAACACAATCACAACTCTTTGTGTGGTAAAAAAACTGGTAGGTAGGTAGGTACTAGGTAGTTAGGTAAGTCATTAGGTATTATAATGTGAATACCTATTTATTATCATACGTGTCGATCATGGATGAGGGGGTGCGTTTCCACTGAGGCGATCTTTACTCCGCCCCTCTTCATTTGAGCCGGGATCACATCCGGATTAACTCCTTAATATAATACCTACATAATAACCAGTGCGTGTTGCCAGTGATGACTTACGGATCTGAGACGTGGTCCTTAGTGCTGGCCGTGTGAGGAAGCTCAAGGTCAATCAGTGAGCTATGGAGAGGGCTATGTTCGGGGTTTCTCTACGTGATAAACTTAGAAATGAGGATATCCGCAGTAGAACCAGAGTAACTGACATAGCCCAACGGATTAGTAAGCTGAAGTGGCAGTAGGCCGGCCATGTAGCTCGAAGAACCGACAACCGATGGGTAAGAAAGGTTCTCGAGTGGCAGCCTCGTACCGGTAGGCGAAGTGTAGGGCGACCCCCCACTAGATGGAGTGACGACCTGGTAAGACATGCAGGAAGTCGATGGATTCAGGTGGCTCAGGACCGTGCTTTGTGGCATTCCTTGGGGGAGGCCTATGTTCAGCAGTGGACTTATGAAAGGCTGTAATGATGATGATAATGATGATGATCCACTGCTGACCATAGGCTTCTCTCATTGTTTGTCAAATAGGCTGGATATTAGCAGTCGTAACCACGCTTGGCATGTGGGTTTGGTAGCCACAGCTTTTTATTACTGTGCACTGTTATCAGCAAGATGCTGCCACCCATCTCCTGTTTCAGTTCCACTTCTGTCGCCTCTTACAACAACCACAAGACGAAATGGGGTATTGGTTTCCATTTCGCCGCCTCTACATTGCTAATATATTTCTACTCCCGTTCATCATATCGATTCCCTCCATAGATTACAAAATAAGTTGGATATTAGCAGTTGTGCCACGCTTGGCAGGCGGGTTGCCAACTGCATCTTTTTATTATTTTGAGCTGTAATCAGAAAGACGCTACTGCCCATCTTCTCTGTATTTCTACTCCCGTTCATGAATATAGTTTCTCTCACACGTTCATCGTGAATATGTAGTTACATTTATGAAATTTTAACTTTAACTGGAGTAGTGTTAATGATATTTCTAAATTGAAGCCAACGCGAGCGAAGCCGCCTGTAAAAAGCTAGTATTAAATAAAACTATTTAAATTTTATACCAAGATAATTTAATTGACCTAACATGACCGTGTTTAAAAATAAACGGTCTCGTATTGTTTTGAATTTGATTAATCTTCTCAGAATTGCAAGGAAAACAACAAATTGATTTTATTATTATTAAAACCACCGTTTAAGTCATCAATTCACATGAAGTAGGTAACAAGTTAAATGACTTTCCGTTGAAACAATTTAAAGATTACATTTTTATGCATCGTACAGCCACGCGGCAGCTCTGCACTCTGCAAATATATTTTGGTTGCAGCCCAAATGGGTCGATTCGATCAGGGAAAAACCACGCTCTCACAGAATACAAGGGGTTATTCGTAAAATCTATACTCTATGCATATAAATACATACATACATATACATATATATATACAAATAAATAAAATTGAAGTGTCTGTTTCCAATGTCAGAATATCGGCTTTTTACCAAATGCATATGAAAGCATATACGGTAATTATAAGAAAATTACAATTTTTAAATTTTTTGTCCGTCTGTATGTGTCTATTTGTTTCGGATTATCTCCCAAATGGCTGAACCGACTTTGATGATGGGACTTTCACTAGCAGATAGCTGATGTTAGAAGGAGTCTCTTAAGCTACTTTTATTTTAGAAAAATAATTAGGATTCCGCGCAAGAAAAGGCAAACGCTTGATAACCAGTCGTAATATATTCCACACGTGCGAAGTTCCTATGCAAAGCTAGTTTAAATAAACCTAGCAAGCTAACAGCATAGCAAAGTGGCGAAGCAATCAGCTTTTTTTTTGAGCAATCAGTTTCAAAATAGGAGGTTCAGATGCCTGGAAGATCAGTAATCGATTGCTGAAAACAGAATTTGAAAATTCGAAATCGTTCTCGAGATAATCGTGGGACAGACGGACAGACGGACAGAAATCGTGAAATCAATGAGTGTCTTCGCAAGCTTCGCCACGGTGGCCGAACTGCACAATAAGAGTTGGCTGAATATTCAAGTAAGTTTTATAAGAAATTAAAGCGTAGGTATAATACATAGTTTCTTTACGTGGTAGAGCCACGCTCCAGCTATGTTATGGTTGTAGCATGAATGGTTCGGCTCACCGGGGATGGACCCCGCTCTCACAGAATACCAGCATAAAATAGCAGCTTAACACTGCTATGTTTCGTATGGTGAGTGTAGAGAACCGGAGACGAGGCATTGTCCTCACGGGTGACAACGCATCTGCATTTTGATTCGTAATCGAGGATAGATGTAGATGTCTTTGGACCACAGTAACCACTCAACATCAGGTGGACTGTGTGCTCGTTTGTCATCCTTATCCTATTAAAAAAAACATTAAAAAAGTTTGTGGTCACTAGCAAAGGCTGATATATTTTTTTTTAATTTAACTTTATCAAGAATGAGTGTTAACGTTTCTTTTTTTTTTAATAGAAATACACTGTTTGAAATAAAAAATAAAACTCTTATGAAAAAAAAACATAAATTGAGTAATTCAATCCTAATGTACTTGTAACAGGAATTTGATGGCAAGAAAAATATTGTTTAACCATTTTTATACAACAATTTATTAATGGAAGGTTTTTTATTTACTACAATATAAATCCTCCGCTGGCTCGAACATATGCGAAGATCTTCCTGGGCATGCTAAGGATAAAATTAACCAGCTTTTCTTGCGGTAACCTGTCCCATTCTAGAATAGCGGCTTCCCTGATCTCTGACACTGTCTGAGGAGGTGGCTGATGTTTCTAAACAACTCGCTGAAAAGCATCCCATGCGTGCTCTATTGAGTTTAAGTCGGGCGAGCTATCAAGCCAGTCTAACCTTGTGATGTCGTATTCTCGCAGAGCAGCATCGACTCGTTGAGCTCGATGTGTGGGCGCATTATCATCGACAAGTACGAATTGCTGCCCATGGGTTACTCGGAATGGTATGACAATTCCATCAATAGCGAATGTCTTGTACCTATCTGCGTCATGGAGCCTCGATACGGGTCACAGGCGTTCTAGTTCCAATCATAATTCCACCCCAAAAGGACACCGATTTTCCGCCTTGTTGAACGGTTCCAGTGGCAGTTCTTTGCCTTTCAGTCTCCAGTTCTTCTCCAGACACAAACACGTCGGTTATGTGGATGAGTACTGATTCGCAATTTGTCAACAAAGAGACAGCCTTTTTTTATAGGATAGGGTGACAAACGAGCACACAACGTAAGTGGTTGCTGTGGCCCATAGACATCTACATCTATCCTCGTTTGCAAATCAAAATGTAAATGCGTTGTCACCCGTGAGGACTAAGATGGAATGGCTCTTTTCGAGTAAATAGGGTCTCCGGTTCTCTACACTCACCATACGAAACACAGCAGTGTTAAGCTGCTATTTAACGCTGGTATTCTGTGAGAGCGTGTTCCTTCCCCGGTCGAGCCGACCCATTAGTGCTATAACTATACTACTAATATAGCTGCAGCATGGCTCTACCATGTGTAAATAAATGCCAAATGTTTTCCTCCTCGTCTTCATTTTGCCGGAGCCTAGCTGTTGATGCTAGCCGTCACTGACGTTGCCGTAAATTCAGAGGTGTTCAACAAGACCTCCGTGCTCGTAATCCAGCCTGGTGTGAGCAATTCCGAATGGTCCGAGTGCTAACTTCAAGCCCAGAGCTGCTTCTGCTTTTATATATATTTATGTAGTGGCGTTGATTGTTGGGTCAGGGGTTCCAGCAATCTGATATAACGTTCGTATATTATTCGTTCGTATATTTGCCAAAGATTTATTTGATTCAAGGTTTTGATTGTGTATTAATCTAGAAACTGTTTTTATTTGTCCGAAGTGAAAACACATCTGTAGCCCTCTTTTTTTTTGTTGCAGATGTTTATTGGCTGCATTAGCCACTTACCATTAGACATTAAGTAGACTGCACTGTAAGTTCGTTTGTCACATCATTTTTATTAAAAAAAATGACATCTGATAGGTCTTTTTAATCTTCTTAATAACTGGCTTTACGGCTCTGGGTTCTAGCCCTTTTGAGCCGGAAGTTACAATGTATAATAATTATCCTTCATAGTACACTGCTTCACAATAGGTTGATGCGTCACATTGTGCAGCCCTTGGGAGATTTTGACGGCAACTTGAGCCAGCAGACAGCTGATAGTTGGCGATGGTATCTCAAGGCGGCAATGCGGACAGACACCTTATCTTGAGAATCACATCACTATCAGAGCACTTGTTACACCGTTTCCACTAATAGTTCACATACGCAGACATTTAATACACAAAATCGGACCACTTTTACATATCAAAATCCACTTCAAACCATTATTTAAACAATAATACAGAAGCAGCAATCCGTCGCCGGTCAAGTTCCCGCCAAAACTCTCATCATCTGATAGGGTTTCGTTCCTACCTAAGTGTATGTGTGGGTTAATGTCCCCTTAAACATCTGTACCGCTAAGAAACAGTTTTGCTACTGTTGAGATCTGGTTTGATGGGTTATATAGTATAATTAAAGGCAGTGAGATGATGAACAAATATAATATCGCGCCAGAATCCATTTTTGTTTAAAATTGGTATAAGCTCTCCATGTAGTAAAGAACCTACTTACCACAAATCGTTTGCTACCATGTGTGTCATTTATTGTTGTTAAAAGCAAGCCGAATCTACATTAAAACATAATGAACGTTGATTATATACGCACAGCCATAGTATAAAGACACCAAGTAGGCTATCTTGGGCCAATCCGCGATATAATTGCCTACTGTCACCAAATCATTAGTTTAAAGCCCGGCCCTTGCCAAAAATAATACATCTCTGTATAACTAATTCAGTGATCATTAGTCGATAAAGTTCAACAATGGTTTTCCTAACAAATACAGAAATGTATTAAGATTCAGAGCAGTATTATTTATAAAAAAAGGGATAAAATAAACCGGCGGGGCGGTGTGTGAGCTCGTGTTTAAATTATTTACTTAGTATATACTAGTTACTTTTTATTTTTAATAGGCATAATATAGTATTTGCACACAAAGGACCATATTAATATTTATTTTTAATTAATACAAGCATATATATATATTGAATCACACATTAATTACAAAATTACAAATTAGCTACAGAAAAATACTTTCTTCGGTTTCGACTATTACGAAACGACTTGTTATTAAACTTTAATGTGTAATATATCCGCATCCTTATAAATAACTTTTGCAAATATAATTAATTACGATTTTATAACCGTAAATAGATACTTAGTTACTATTCTTCCTGTCTGATAGACAACTAATACAACAAAAATAAGTAAGTAGATATCTCATCGTCAAGTAAAAATTATATGCTATAATAAGTGACCTGTCCTTTTAAATAGGTAATCTGAAAAGAGACAATTCTGGAATCGATGAATTATTAAGACACCCAAACACACAGCAATACGTTCTCCTGCGATTATCACACATTTTTCATTCATTTAGCAGTGCCAAAAGTCGTAACGCGCGAACCGCGAACCTCGTGCGGTGTTAGCCCAGACTGGCGTAGTGAGAAACATTCCGAGATTGTGTTTAAGTGTGCGTGCGGCGCCTCATAGATACTATGGCGCACACATACAAGCCGCGCGCAGTGCGTTTGTATGAAGATAACCTACTTCCCGCTATTTATACTATGTCTGCACTCTGCAAATATATTTTGGTTGCAGCCCAAATGGGTCGACTCGATCAGGGAAAAACCACGCTCTCACAGAATACAAGGGGTTATTCGTAAAATCTATACTCTATGTATATAAATACATACATACATATACATATATATACAAATAAATAAAATTGAAGTGTCTGTTTCCAATGTCAGAATATCAGCTTTTTACTAAATGCATATGAAAGCATATACGGTAACTATAAGAAAATTACAATTTTTAAAATTTTTGTCAGTCTGTATGTGTTTATTTGTTTCGGATTATCTCCCAAATGGCTGAACCGACTTTGATGATGGGACTTTCACTAGCAGATAGCTGATGTTAGAAGCTTTTATTTTAGAAAAATAATTAGGATTCCGCGCAAGAAAAGGGAAACGCTTGAAAACCAGTCGTAATAAATTCCACACGGGCGAAGTTCCTGGGCAAAGCTAGTTTTAAATAAACCTAGCAAGCTAACAGCATAGCAAAGTGGCGAAGCATTCAGCTTTTTTTTTGAGCAATCAGTTTCAAAATAGGAGGTTCAGATGCCTGGATGATCAGTAATCGATTGCTGAAAACAGAATTTGAAAATTCGAAACCGTTCTCGAGATAATCGTCGGACAAACAGACGGACTGACATCGTGAAATCAATAAACCTAGCAAGCTAACAGCATAGCAAAGTGGCGAAGCAATCAGCTTTGTAGCGGTTTCTAACGGTTGCCGTTGAGCAATCAGTTTCAAAATAGGAGGTTCAGATGCCTGGGTGATCAGTAATCGATTGCTGAAAACAGAATTTGAAAATTCGAAACCGTTCTCGAGATAATCGTGGGACAGACGGACAGACGGACAGACATCGTGAAATCAATAAGTGTCTTCGCAAGCTTCGCCATGGTGGCCGAACTGCACAATAAGAGTTGGCTGAATATTCAAGTAAGTTTTATAAGAAATTAAAGCGTAGGTATAATACATAGTTTCTTTACGTGGTAGAGCCACGCTCCAGCTATGTTATGGTTGTAGCATGAATGGTTCGGCTCTAATTTAACTTTATCAAGAATGAGTGTTAACGTTTCTTTTTTTTAATAGAAATACACTGTTTGAAATAAAAAATAAAACTCTTATGAAAAAGAAAACATAAATTGAGTAATTCAATCCTAATGTAATTGTAACAGGAATTTGATGGAAAGAAAAATATTGTTTAACCAATCTTATACAACAATTTATTAATGGAAGGTTTTTTTATTTACTACAATATAAGTCCTCCGCTGGCTCGAACATATGCGAACATCTTCCTGGGCATGCTGAGGATAAAATTATGCAGCTTTTCTTGCGGTAACCTGTCCCATTCTAGAATAGCGGCTTCCCTGATCTCTGGCACTGTCTGAGGAGGTGGCTGATGTTTCTAAACAACTCGCTGAAAAGCATCCCATGCGTGCTCTATTGAGTTTAAGTCGGGCGAGCTATCAGGCCAGTCTAACCTTGTGATGTCGTATTCTCGCAGAGCAGCATTGACTCGTTGAGCTCGATGTGTGGGCGCATTATCATCGACCAGTACAAATTGCTGCCCATGGCTTACTCGGAATGGTATGACAATTTCATCAATAGCGTATGTCTTGTACCTATGTGCGTCATGGAGCCTCGATACGGGTCACAGGCGTTCTAGTTCCAATCATAATTCCACCCCAAAAGGACACCGATTTTCCGCCTTGTTGAACGGTTCCAGTGGCAGTTCTTTGCCTTTCAGTCTCCAGTTCTTCTCTAGACACAAACACGTCGGTTATGTGGATGAGTACTGATTCGCAATTTGTCAACAAAGAGACAGCCTTTTTTTATAGGATAGGGTGACAAACGAGCACACAACGTAAGTGGTTGCTGTGGCCCATAGACATCTACATCTATCCTCGTTTGCAAATCAAAATGTAAATGCGTTGTCACCCGTGAGGACTAAGATGGAATGGCTCTTTTCCAGTAAATAGGGTCTCCGGTTCTCTACACTCACCATACGAAACACAGCAGTGTTAAGCTGCTATTGAACGCTGGTATTCTGTGAGAGCATGGTCCTTCCCCGGTCGAGCCGACCCATTCGTGCTATAACTATACTACTAATATAGCTGCAGCATGGCTCTACCATGTGTAAATAAATGCCAAATGTTTTCCTCCTCGTCTTCATTTTGCCGGAGCCTAGCTGTTGATGCTAGCCGTCACTGACGTTGCCGTAAATTCAGAGGTGTTCAACAAGACCTCCGTGCTCGTAATCCAGCCTGGTGTGAGCAATTCCGAATGGTCCGAGTGCTAACTTCAAGCCCAGAGCTGCTTCTGCTTTTATATATATTTATGTAGTGGCGTTGATTGTTGGGTCAGGGGTTCCAGCAATCTGATATAACGTTCGTATATTATTCGTTCGTATATTTGCCAAAGATTTATTTGATTCAAGGTTTTGATTGTGTATTAATCTAGAAACTGTTTGTATTTACCGAAGTGACAACACATCTGTAGCCCTCCTTAGTGGAAGTTTGTTGCAGGTGTTTATTGATTGCATTAGCCACTTACTATTAGACATTAAATAGACTGCACTGTAAGTTCGTTTGTCACATCAATTTTATAAAAAAAAATGTCATCTGATAGGTCTTCTTAATCTTCTTAATAACTGGCTTTACGGCTCTGGGTTCTAGACCTTCTGAACCGGAAGTTACAATGTATAATAATTATCCTTCATAGTACACTGCTTCACAATATGTTGATGCGTCACATTGTGCAGCCCTTGGGAGATTTTGACGGCAACTTGAGCCAGCAGACAGCTGATAGTTGGCGATGGTATCTCAAGGCGGCAATGCGGACAGACACCTTATCTTGAGAATCACATCACTATCAGAGCACTTGTTACACCGTTTCCACTAATAGTTCACATACGCAGACATTTAATACACAAAATCGGACCACTTTTACATATCAAAATCCACTTCAAACCATTATTTAAACAATAATACAGAAGCAGCAATCCGTCGCCGGTCAAGTTCCCGCCAAAACTCTCATCATCTGATAGGGTTTCGTTCCTACCTAAGTGTATGTGTGGGTTAATGTCCCCTTAAACATCTGTACCGCTAAGAAACAGTTTTGCTACTGTTGAGATCTGGTTTGATGGGTTATCTAAACATAATTGACAAATGAAGCTGGCTGCCTGGATCGCTCGATAAGACGAGACTAGGCCGAAACGTATATAATATCTTATTTACTTTTAGTATTTGTACTGATTTTAAAGATAACATGTGTGGAGTGGGCTAAGCCCACGCTGGCCTTTTTATACTTGTATAGTATAGTTAAAGGCAGTGAGATGATGAACAAATATGATATCGCGCCAGAATCCATTTTTGTTTAAAGTTGGTATAAGCTCTCCATGTAGTAAAGAACCTACTTACCACAAGATCGTTTGCTACCATGTGTGTCATTTATTGTTGTTAAAAGCAAGCCGAATCTACATTAAAACATAATGAACGTTGATTATATGCGCACAGCTGACTTAAGACCACTGGCATATGTCGTGGCCAGATCGTTGAATTGATCATGTCGTAAAGAAGTCGACCACTACGTGAAATTGAAAATTCAAATTGAAAAAACGCATTTCAGGAACCATTATATTATTTGTTGACCATATCATATCATATTAATACGTGGTAGACCCATACTGTTGTGATTGTAGCACGAAAGTATCGGCTCGACGGGAAAAGGGCCACGCTCTCACAAAACACCAGCGTAAAATAGCATCTTAGTGCTGCCGTGTTTCATATGGTGAGTGTAGAGACCATTGAGTAATATAATATGTACTACGTACTAGAGAAGCCATTGCAAACAAAAATTGTGTCCTACTCAAGTCCTACTCTATGTCTTCGCGCATGCGCGGCAGTAGTAGTCGCGTATGCGCGAAGACTTTAATTTGATGTAAAATAAGATATATAAAATAAATATAAGAATTTAATATAAAATAACGTAATTTAATCTAAACAAACATTTTATACTTCTAAATAAGATGTAATAATTATTATTTTATGGAATTCACAAATCTTCAATTTACGCAATATTTAGTTTGTACGGATTGCAGTACAGTTCAGTTGAACATAGTCAATGTTCGGAATGGCTTCTCTAGTACGTAGTACATATAACTCAATGGTAGAGACCATTTTACTGAAAACGAGGCATTCCCTCTTAGTGCTCAGGGACATCACACATATGAATTTTGATTACTAATCAAAGATAGATGTAGATGTTTACCGACAGTACTCGTTTGTCATCCTTATTCTATAAAAATATCATGATACTTGACCAAATCAATGAAAATGTAGAGATCGTGTGACTACATAAACAAGTAAACACACGGCTATTTCATATGTTCAAACTTTGTTTTAGTCATATCCTAAAAAAAGTTTCCTTATTCACCGCTTTGGTCCATATCACGTTGTGCTTAATTTATAGATTCCTAGCGATCCAGCCCAGCTTCGCACGGCTGATTTTTGGATTTCGACAACAACACCATCTACCGAGTCTCAATCAACTTAATCACACACACAAATTTCATTAAAATCGGTCCAGCCGTTTAGGAGGAGTTCAGTCACATACACAAAAGAATTACATAATATATAATATGCATGTATTATACATATAACCCTTTCTCTTTAATCATTCTGTCTACTGATGAAAACCACATCAAAATCCGTTGCGTAGTTTAAAAGATCTAAGCGTACAGGCGGGGGTAGCGACTTTGTTTTATGCTATGTAGAGATACAAAATATCTGCGGCTTTTAAAGGCCCTAGGGCCACCATAGTCGCACCTCAAGCTTCTGCCGCTGATATTACTAGATGATTCCTTTCATATTTATTATATTATAGTCAAACGTGAATGGACAAATCGACAAACGTTGGCATTTAAACTATGTGCCTAAATATAATTGGCTAAATCATGAAATTATTGAGTTTCATGAAATTGTCGGGCACTTCATTATATTATCAATTCCACGATCTCACCACGACACATATAACTTTATATAACTATTTATTTATTTATTATATGCACAACAAAACAGATAGCGATCTAATTACATTATTATACTAATAATAATTGAAGAAACAGGTATCTATTAAGTTATAATATGTGTAAGTAGGAATTCATATTGTGGCAGCTAAGCCGTGAATGTGGCAGTTTTATTCCCCAATTATCCGATTCTATAAGTAAACAACAGTAAATCCAAATTTAATTATCATTGTTTTACCAGCAGCGTCTGCTGCTGGCCTTTTGATATTTTAGAATATGTTTAATCCGGACCATGTTGCAAACTAATAAACGTTAGTTTTTGATGACAATGATAATGTCCTCAATATATTATTCCGGTTATGGCAGCCAGCCTTAACGGAAAACAACAAGTATTTGTATGGTGTACAAATAATAAATAAATTAACACAACATTTTTAAATTTATTATAGGAGAGATCAACTCTACGCTAAACAATATTTATGATATACTTTTTTTTATAGGATAAAGGTGACAAACGAGCACACAGCCCACCTGATGGTAAGTGGTTGCTGCGGCCCATAGACATCTACATCTATCCTCTATTACAATTCAAAATGTATATGCGTTGTCACCCGTGAGGACCAAGATGGAACGCCTCATTTCCAGTAAAAAGGGCCTCCGGCCACCTGCACTCACCAAGCGATACGTAGAGGTGAACCTCTACTTCACGCTGGTTTTCTGTGAGGTCGTTCGTCGGTTCGAGCCAGCCCATCCGTGTGACAGCAAAAGCTGCCGCGTGGCTCTACCACTGTTAAAAACGTCCTTAATACATAATATTTGCAGCTATATTATGGTTGCAGCACGAATGGGTCGGCTCGACCGGGGTAGGACCACGTTTTCACAGGATACCAGCGTAAAATAGCAGCTTAATGCTGCTGTGTTTCGTATAATGAGTGTAGAGAAACGGAGACCCTTTTTTACTGGAAACGAGGCATTTGTGAAGTTGGGTAAGTACTGTATTCAGCCGTGGTTGTCTCTGTCACAGAGATAGACACCGCCTAATCGACAACGTCGACGGCGTGACGAACGGATTTACGCCGGCAGTGGCGCGTGGTGTTTTGTGTGACCGCAAAGCGAGTAGCGACACGTGCGAGCGACGATGCGTATAATTTTTAGAAAAACCGGAGAAATTATTTCACCCCGGGAGGTCGGGAGATTAACGGAGTCTACCGGGCAATCCGGGAGGGTTGCGAACCCTACTCCTGGCATTATCTGTTCGTTACGTTGCATTACATTCGGATCAGCCATTGCGAAGATTAGCTCGTACAGATGACATACTTCTGTAATGGTAGAGCCATGCTGCAGCTATATTAGTAGTATAGTTGTAGCACGAATGGGTCGACTTGACCGGGGAAGGACCACGCCCTCACAGAATACCAGCGTAAAATAGCAGCTTAACACTGATGTGTTACGTATGGTGAGTGTAGAGACCCGGAGACCCTTTTAATGGAAAAAAGGCATTCCACTTAGTCCTTACGGGTGACCACGCATCTGCATTTTAATTCTTTAATGAGGATAGATGTAGATGTCTATGGGTCACAGCAACCACTTACCATCAGGTGAAATGTGTGCTCGTTTCCCTACCCTATAACAAATTCAGACAAACACGGTTATTTATATCTTAATGGCATGCAAATACAATAAAGTTTCAGTTCAATAAAAGGCAGTTATTCCAATATTACAAAGAGACACTTCAATATTATTTATATGTGTATGTAGTTTTTTTTTCTCGCGGTCCAACGACAAGGCGGCCATTATAAAAAGCTAACATGAGACCACGCACGTACATTGAAATCGAATGTTATTGCAATAGACAAATACATAATACATGTAACGATTCCTTGCGTAAATCGACGACCGTGTGAGCCACACCACGAACTACATTAAGGCTTAAAAAACTGTGGGGCTGCTATATAAAGTAATAAATTAAAATAATAGTCTGTGTTGGAGAACCTTTATGGTTCAGGAGTTGATGGTCAGGAGGACATTTTTAGTAGTACTACTGAAAGTTTAAATCTATATCTATACAAATAAATAAAATTGAAGTGTCTGTTTGTAATGTCAAAATTACAGTTTTTTACTAAATGCGTATGAAAGTAAATACGATACTTATAACTAAAATACAATTTTTAAAATTTTTGTCTGTCTGTCTGTCCGTCTGTCTGTCTGTTTGTTCCGGCTAATCTCCGAAACGGCTGGACCGATTTTGACGGGACTTTCACTGGCAGATAGCTGATTTCATAAGGAGTAACTTAGGCTACTTTTATTTTATAAAAAGAATTAGGGTTCTGCGCAAAAACATAAAAACCCTAACACGTGAGCGAAGGCGTGGGGAACAGCTAGTTATAAAATAAATATTGAGTAGCCAAGAAGAAATATTTAGAATATCTGTGGCAGTTCTTTAAGCCCTCTCCGAGCCCCGATATTCATAATGAACCGCTTTCTGCTCAATTGTTACATTATGAAATAAAGTAATTGGTGGATTACCGTACTAAGTTTTATCACGGTATATCAACCCGCGAATTGTCCACTTCTGAACTTGAAGCTCTCCCATAGTAGAGAAGATTTGTCTAATCTAAAAATATATTATATTATTTAATGATTTATACATTTAATTATTGTATATTGTTTACATTTATGCAAATTGATTACTTACTACTACTAATTATGCTGATTAATTATTATTTATGCAAAAATATCCTATATTCGATCCGCTCCGGTGATTTCAGGATATCAAGAACAGTGCCATCTACCAGCTCTTATCGTGAACCCAAACCATTTAGGGGCCCACTCAAACACATACAAAAATAATATTCTGGCCAAGTTTTATACCTATAAGAGCTATAGTTTGAAAATGTAATTTTTTAAAATTCCACCGTAACCCCCTTAGCGGGGGGAATTTTGTAATTTCCGTTCTTAGCTTACCTCTACTCGGCGAAAGGAATATTCCTAACATGTAAAAATGCTTTACTTCTGATACCGCGGGATCCATAGGTCTACTTTATGCGTCTTGGGTCTGTATCCAACAGTGGAACGTATATGACGGTCACTTGATTAACTTAATTAAATGTTGACTCTAGAAGAACTCTCGTTTTAATAACTACCCTTTGAACCCTTTGATCTATACTCATGTTCACTTAGGCATGATATATGTAAACAACTTTTTTTAGATAGCATTGTAGCCTAATGGCAGGGCGCGGACCACGAAGTCGAAAGGTCGTGGATTCGAATCCGCCATTCGACTACTGTTGTGAACCACTTCTAACACAAGCATTTTCGGCTTACCAGAAGTGGTTAAAGGAAATATTAGTAATGTTTAACAGCATTACTAGTATATTTTTTTAAATAACTTATTTTTAATGCATTTCTTAGTTTTATTTGCATTTCTATTATTTCATTGTATTATGTGCATTTGAGTCATAATGGAATTATCTGATATGAGCGTGCGGGTATATTTTTGATTACATAAATTCTCATGCTAAAGTACAGAAGAGCTGTGGTAGCTCACATCCTAAGCGCTCGTCGTAAATTTCAGATCAATTGCACGTGGTAGAGGCATGCTTCGTACGTAGTAGAGCCATGCTGCAACTATATTAGTAGTATAGTTGTAGCACGAATGGGCCGGCTCGACCAGGGAAGGACCACGCTCTCACAGAATACCAGCGTGAAATAGCAGCTTAACACTGCTGTGTTTCGTATGGTGAGTGAAGAGAACCGGAGGCCCTTTTTACTGGAAAGGAGGCATTCTACGAGTATCTTAATCCTCACGGGTGACAACGCATCTGCATTTTGATTCTTTATTGAGGATAGATGTAGATGTCTATGGGTCACAGCAACCACTTACCATCAGGTGGACTGTGTGCTCGTTTGTCACCCTATCCTAAAAAAATACACAAGGAACCCGGAATCAATCCCACCGGCATCAATTAATTTTCAATTGCAATTTTATGTATTGTATTTTATAATTATATATATATATATATATATATATATATATATATATATATATATATTGTAGTGTTATGCTACTTACATATTATTTTATATTATTTCTCAAACGAGAAACATCTACTAAAGGCCTTATCCCGGGGCCGCATTGCCCCGGGATCCTGCAAGCCTCCATCTACACGTGTAGTCGTCGGCGAAGTCTACTTCAAGCGCGGGGCCGCTACGACTGCTTGCTCCAGGCGCTGAGTGCACCTACTGCCGCGCTACCTTTGGGCGCTGCGACTGCTTGCTCCAAGTGCTGAGCGCACCTACCCCAGGCGCTACGTGCGCCGGCTCCGGACGCTGCGTGTGCCCAGTCCAGGCGCTGCGTGCCGTCGCCGCTAAGAAACCTCAAGCTCCGCGTGTGCCTACTTCTACAAAAGCAGCGTGTCACTTCAACCTTTAGGTTCCACTATAATACTATATTCTCCTATTCTCCTATCTTTATTTTTTTTTAAATCTAATTGTAATCTCACTTCATCCATCATCATCATATTTCATTTTTTTTTATAAAATTGTAAATACCTTTCTAAAACTTTAAATATATTATTTTATTGGTCTACTTTTGTTGTTTTGTTGTTCTTAGGTTAGGTTCTTTTTCTTTTTAATTGTCGCTTCACGACAATATATATATATAATTATAAAATAAAATAAATATATAAAACATTTATACTTAAGTAATTATATATTTCTCGGGAAAACACAGCTTGGCGTGCTCAGATCGGGACAGTTTTTCATGCCGGCAAATCGACTGTAACTTTACAAGGCGCAGGTTCGGCCTCACATGGGATACTGTTCCCATCTATGGGGTGGGGCTCCCTAGTGGTAACTCCTTCCATTTGATCGCATCCAGTACAGAGAGGTCCGAATCGTCGACGACTGAGCTCTTTTTCATTGGCTGGACTCACTGGCGCTGTGAAGAGATGTTGCATGTCTTTGCGCATCTATTACGGGGAGTGCTCAGAGGAATTGTTTGGACTAATTCCAGCGCTCAATTTTACCATCGCACATCGCGACAAAACTAGACTCGAATGATTGGCGGTCCACCACTGTGCGATTTACACGAAGTTTTCTTCCTCTCACAACTTCCTTGTGGAATCGACTACCACCAGCCATTTTCTACCGACTTCAAAAGGGAGACGGTGTTTAATTCGACTGTGTGTTCTTTTTAATGTGTGTTATCTCATAACTTTTTTTGGGTGAACCGATTTCGATGGTTTTTTATTTGAAAGCTGGTGCTGCTCATGTGGTCCCATATAAATTTGATCAAGGTCTGACCAATAGAATAGAATTGAATAGAATAGAATAATTTTTTATTCAATATTGATTATTCTTATTATTATTATTATTAATCCATTTTAATTGATAATTGATAGTCGTTGTTACCACACACAATTATGTATAAGGTTATATTTAATGTCTTATATTGTATTTTTTTTGCCGCCTTATGCTTTGTTTTAATTTTTGTATTATAATTATATACGAGTAGAAGGTTTAGGCTTTTTTCGTTTTATCGAAGGATTAGACTACACGTAACAGCTGTGCTACGTTCGCGACGCCAATGAATAGGTTTCTTGGCTGAAAATCAGCGCTGTGTGAGGCCATACTCACACAACATGCTGAGCCAACCCCTTTTCGGCACAATGCGAACTTTTTATATTTTAAACTCAATATGTACTTATACTTTCATGTGTATGAACTGCTTGTGCTGAATAAATGTTTTTTCTATTCTATTCTATTCTATTATTACATAATTCTTATTGAAAGTCATTTTTTATTTACCACTGGTTCGGAAAATACCTCTGTCAATAGTTTTTGAGTTATTGTTAATCATTTATATTTAAGTCGGTTGTATAAAAATTTTAATTATTCCGGACCGATACGACATAGGAATCTTCAAGAACAGAGCGTACTCTATTTTAAAAGTCCGGCATCGCACCTCCTATATCCTTGGTGTTGCAGTGTTCATGGGCGGCGGTAGTCTCATATTAAAAAAAAAGTTAAAATTGCAATTAAAGAGCATATTCTATTCTTTACTTTAGTCATAAATAGTAGTGGTAACATGGTAGAGCCACGCTGCAGCTATATTATGGTTGTAGCACGAATGGGTCGGCTCGACCGGAGAAGGACCACGCTCTCACAGAATACCAGCGTAAAATAGCAGCTTAGTGCCGCTGTGTTTCGTATGGTGAGTATAAAGAACCGGAGACCCTTTTTACTGGAAAGGAGGCATTCCATGTTAGTCCCCAGGGGTGACAACGTATCTGCATTTTGATTCATAATCGAAGATAAATGTAGATGTGTATGGGCCACAGCATCCACTTACCATCAGATGGACTGTGTGCTCGTTTGTCACCCATGATCTATTACAAAAAATACATTTCTTGGCGGAAAAGTGGGAAATTTTTGGGAAAACTATACTTTGAGCAAAAAAATCATAAATGAAAAAAAAAATGTTGACAGAGATGACAGCTCATATGTTGCCTTATTTGTTTGAAATTGGCTGCACGTGCCCATGGACTGTATTAGCCACTTACCATCGAGTGAACTGTAAGTCTGTAAGAGTTTTGGCGGGAACTTGACCGGCGTCGGTTTGCTCCTCCTGTATTATTGTTTAAATAATGGTTTGAAGCGGACTTTGATATGTAAAAGTGGTGCGATTTTGTGTATTAAGTGTCCGCGCATGTGAACTATTAGTGGAAACTGCGAAACAAGTGCTCTGATGGTGATGTGATTCTCAAAATAAGGTGTCTGTCTGCTTAGGCGCCTTGAGATACCATCGTTAACCGTCAGCTGTCTGCTTGCTCAAGTTGCCGTCAAAATCTCCCAAGGGCTGCACAATGTGACGCATCAATATATTGTGAAGCAGTATACTATGAAGGATAATTATTATAATATATTGTAACTTCAGGCTCAGAAGGGCTAGATCCCAGAGCCGTAAAGCCAGTTATTAAGAAGAAGTGTAAGTCTGTAAGTTTATTTGTCACTTCAGTTTTATAAAAAAAAAAATACCTAAAGATCTGGTAAATACTACTCCGTACTTTAAATATTTACACTTATGTATGTTCGTCGAACTACGTATTACGCGTAACACACCATTCACGCTCACATTAATAATTGATTTTGTGCCTGCCCTGCGAGTAAAACTGATTTGTTTTAGTTGACCTCAAAAGAGTCTCGGTTCCACCGTATTATATGTTTATTTTATCTTTATTTATTTGTAATTACCTTGGGTCTTATAATTGGTGGAATTAATGCCAGGTGAAATTCTTTGCCAGTCAACCCTGGAAGAATCAGATGTGCTGGCAGGTGCAGAGTGACGAAAAGACAGGGAAAAAGTAATATACAAGTAGACATAACTACACTCACACTGTGTGTAATACACATATAAACGTATCTATAAATACATACTAACATCCGTACATTAAATTAAATTCATGCATTATACATAAATATACAAATAATACGTTATGCGATATTTTCGATTTTAATGATATTGGTGGTGGTGCTTATTGGTCACAATGGTGGTCTCATTTCCGAAAAAGTTCCACTTCTGGGGTTGGGTAAAGAGGGGATGAAATATATAATGTTACCATTTAGAGTTGCGACAGTTATGTTAGGACATTCTAGTTGCCCCCCCCCCCCCCCCAACGGCTCCCGCCTTATCGTGACTTAGTAGCCGTGGCTTGGTTATCCGCAGTGAACAAAGAGGAACCCACTTGGCTGGCCCGAGGTTTAGCGTCGGCTCGAGGTGGCCACTCTGAGTGAGCTTGGCAAGCCAACTTCGGATGTTGGTGGGCTGCGGCGAGAGGGGTGTCCGCTCCCCCCACCAGTGTTGGTATGGCAATGCGCCACGCGCACAATCCTCCTCAATTCTGACCGGGCCGTACCGTTGTTGCGGTGATGGTGGGGCCGCGATATGATTGTTGGTATCACGAGACAAATCTTGATTGGCGGCGGAGCCAGAGACCAGATCCGCCGCTGGGGTCTGGAAAGCTAGTGCTTCCGAGTGTTCGTTTTTCATGGCCCCATGGCCTGCACCGCGTATCGGACTCGGGGGGTCTATTGCGCAGGTGGAGTGAGATTTAAAGACCGCGAAGACTGATGCGCCTTATTGAGAAGGAAAAGGGAGAAGAAGGGGCTGCCATGGGGCGACCGGCAATGATGAGGCCACGGATGTGTGTGTTCTTCTGGCCCTGCCAATATGCGGCGAAGTTGGAACGCCATGGGGTTTTAGACGGTGCGAGTCCGACATAACCCATCCATGCCCACGCGAGGCGAGTATGCGTTGGCATTTCCCCGTGTTAAAAAAAGACATTCTAGTTCAGGAATTCCCAAACTATTTTGGGCAAGAGACGGCTTTTCCAAGATGAACTGATACCTCAGAGCCCCATAGCCAAATTACTTTAAACATCCTATCTAGTTTTTTTTTTCAATTTAAAAACTTCGCGATTGGTTAAGTGAGTAAACTTGACATCATTTGCAAAAATTTAACAAAATAAATTGCCATAATTCAGTAAATATCAAAAAATTATTAATACAAAAAAAATACTTAAGTAGGTAATTATTTTTTGAAAAAAAAAAACCATTAAATACGCAAAGTAAACATAAAAAAATAAAAGTTGTGTTAATTAATAGCGGTCAATTTTTAGATCTCGTAGATCCCCAAAATCAGTTTTCGTTTATGTTGACCTCTGGGAAACCGATTTCGGCCCCAAGGGGTCTATATCGACCACTTTGGGAATCCCTGTTATAGTTGAACACCTTGAGGTTGTGGTATTGCTTACTTCACTCAAAAGGGTCAAATAATTAAATTAAAAAAGTGGTAACAGACATCAGAAACTAAAAAACTGGGCAAGTGCGTGTCGGGTCACGCACAATGTAGAGGTAGGGTTCCGTAGTTGCCCGTCACAATACCTGAGCTTTCTTCATAATGAGCATAATAAGTGAGTACGCGGTTTGACCGCTATAACGACTAAAAATGGGCCCAAATAGAAAGATCGTAACTGAAGGACTTATTTTCAAATCAGACTTATAGGGAGTGGTATTCAAAAAAGATTAAAAAACTTTTGGATTTTTAAAATAATACAATGAGGGCATCCACGACTTTTTATAAAATATTTGACAGATTTCATAGCGGGGATGATAATTTCTTAGGAAAATGTAATATTTAAGGTTTCTTTCTGTATTATTAGTTATATTTCATATTAATTACATTAGAAATGAATAAACCAAACTATAAAATATAACTAAAAGCCGATTTTTTAAAAAAAAGAGTTATAAAATGCAAAAAAATAAAAAGCAAACCACTGACGCATTGTGTATTAATATAATTCTAGACAAACTATTTTCATAAAACTAATTTCTCAATTAACTGACATTATGTAACAAAAACTTTACCTCAGTCGCAACTAGCGACATCTGGTGAGTGGAAGATTATTAGCCCTCATTTACATCAAATCATTCACATGTCAAGGTTTATAACAAAGATGCTCATAGTTGACTATGTATCGTATCTACCTATATTATTCCCGGCAGTGCAACACTAAGGTATACCTAGTATATGACCGTAACAATCCTTCATGTAAATCGCCACTGCCTTAAATTATCCTGAGGTCGCCCGCGTAAACCAAGAGTGTGACGAATGAAACTGTATGACGCTATATTATTGTAATAATAATAATGTCCTCAAGACCGAATTTCGGCCACGGCGGCCAGTCTCAACGGAGACTAGCCATCGGCGCAGGACAGGATTATAGTGCCCAAGTGTATGCGCAAACACAGGTGCACTCTCTATTCCCTCACTCTCATAGCCCAATGGGACGGTAAACCGACACGACCGGAGAGAGATCAGGCGCATGACCAACGGCTTTACGTGCTTTCCGAGGCACAGTTGCAGGTGTGAAACACCGCCAACTTCCTGACTCCGGGCAGCTACTGAGAATTTCTTGATGGAAAAACTCAATAACTGATTTTTTGGCCCGACCCGGGATTCGAACCCGGAACCTCACGATCAGCAGTCGCACTACTACAACCACAAGACCAGCTAGGCAGTCGATATTATACTTTGAATGAGGCCTAAAATAACTACCAAAATAAAAAATAAGTGAAAGTAGTAAGTAAATAAGAAAGATCCTCCGTGCCTATCCCGGAAATGAAAAAGTAAAGCTATACTTAGTAGTATGCATATAAGTCGTTTTCTTCATATAAAATATTTATTTTTAAGTTTACAATACTACATTACATAGTTATAGTGCAGCTAGTTTTAGGTTGTATGGAGTTGTAACCAAATTTATACTAATCCAAGTGCATTTTATAAGTCCGTCGACTATTACTCGGTAACCTCTTAATTCTTAACTTAGCGGTGATAGTTTTTCTTTTAACTTCATTATATATACAACTATTGTGTATACTTTCACATTTCCAAACACAGCGGTTTAGTTCGTAGAGGGGGAGGGGGATACATGACTAATGAAAAATACCACTTTAAAGCTAAATATATCGCAAAGGGACCCCTGAATCGAAAAGATGTTGTTCCACACCCCCAATGTTTTTGAAAGACCTATTCAGCGATACCCCACATGATGGAATAGACGGGTAAAAAAAATCATTCTCTATTTACTTGTATGGCTGCCTAGTGCCTAAAATAAAAATGTTTTTTAAGATTTTATTTCACAGTTTTCTAGGCGTGGTTGATATCTATAACTATCCCAAGTAGCACCTAGGGTCTCTGAGTAAACCCGCGGATGGACGTACATGGCGAAACGATAAGGGTTCTTTATTGTGTAACTACGGAACCCTAAAAGAATGAAAAAATCTTCACACAATTAAATATAAAGTAGGCTTATAAAGTAGGTGCCCGAGTATGTCTTAGATTACCAGCCAGTTAAAAGCCCTGACCCAAATTTTCGAAGATACACCTAAAGTGCATTAGTGATACATGTTTTTTGCAAATACCTTAAATTCGTATATATTATTTTGAAAACTACTAAGTGGTCTGTGTCATCTTGAACAGCCTAACCTTCAGAAGAAGCAGCAGGATATTACGTTCGAAGTGGAAATAAACATTTCTTGTTATTAAAACGACACTTAACGATACAGAAGTAAGGTGACTAAAGTTTTGTGAAAAGTAGGATATTAAACAAATAGTAAAATTAAAAATATTATACAACCGACTTCAATATAGATAAATAAAATGAGAACATCATCAATATAGTCGAAGACAATTAAATACGCATTATTAAGGATAACTCAAAAACTAGTAATCAGATCTTAATCAAATTTATATGGGACCACATGAGAAGTACCAGCTTTCAAATTAAAAGGAATCATCAAAATCGGTTCACCTGGAAAAAATGTTTACATACACAATAATATTGGCAAAGACTTCCATTTTCAAAATTCGAATTTATTTTTTTATTCGTTTATCAGTGGTCAGTTCTAAAAACTTTCAGTGACGCCCTCGAATCAAATCGAAAAAACTGCGATCGTAACCCGCCTGCCAAGAGTCCCAACTATAGCAAATATGCCCTTTTTTTTATTGCCCTTTGAGGCAATGTATGGGAAAGGCCTGTGTTCAGTTGTGGATTTTTGACAGGCTGTTATGAATGAATCAATGAATTTATTCTTGAAACGACAATGGCATAGAAAAAGTTTTGATTAAGTCCGCCTGTACTATTTTGTAAGATTCAATAAAGATATATAAATACAATATGACATTCATCTTAGGTCTAACTTATTATTTACTAATACGAACATCCCAAGTCCCTGTAGGCTGTACTCCTGGTCCGTGATGCAACGAGATGGTGCGCTCTCCTAATAAGGTGAGTGGTGTCTACATCTGATGTAGAATGCACATATCATGTGTTCTCGGGCTTCATCATCATCGCGTTTAATAATGAGGGATTGAAGTAAAAAGTTGAATCTTAAACACAAATAAAAAAGTTTTTAGGTTGGTACTGAAGTGTTGTACTCCTTTAAAACATGATAAAATCAACTTGATAGAGATAAAAATCGTCATTATTTGTCCAAAAACCAATTTTCATCATTATTCCAAAAGTGCCGTGTAGTCGTGTACTTGGCCTACCGAATAACGGTTTCTTTGGTTTACAAATGCATCGACCGACACGTAAACAAATACTAACAGTAACCAACTCATATGTTTATTTATCACTTTTTTCTTTAAAGAATGTGTTGGATATCTACAATTTTTAAAGAAATAATACTTGTAACAGTATTAGCGTTACCAATACTCCCAATTACCATTCCAAGTGACCTCAAAATGCTTTTTTTGTAGAATAGGGTGACAAACGAGCACACAGTCCACCTGATGGTAAGTGGTTGCTGTGGCCCATAAACATCTATATTTATCCTCGTTTGCAAATCAAAATGCAGATGCGTTGTCACCCGTCAGGACTAAATTGGAATGCCTCTTTTCCAGTAAAAAGGGTCTCCGGTTCTCTAAACTCACCATACGAAACACAGCAGTGTTAAGCTGCTGTTTTACGCTGGTATTCTGTGAGAGCGCGGCCATTCCCCGGTCGAGCTGACCCATTCGTGCTTCAACTATACTACTAATATAGCTGCAGCATGGCTCTACCACGTGTAAAAACCACTGTGACTGTGACCCATAGACATCTACATCTATCCTCAATAAAGAATCAAAATGCAGATGCGTTTTCACCCGTGAGGACTAAGATGGAATGCCCCTTTTCCAGTAAAAAAGGTCTCCAGCTTGTTTTAGAATTGGTTCACGACAGTGGACGAATGCCGGATTCGAACTCAATCCACGAGTTTTTAAATATGCAGTTCACATCCATAACCATTAGGTTACAGTTGTTTAATATTTCACAACTGATTTCATTTGATCATAAGCATGTCTAAATTCACTGCTTGGTATTAGATTGAATATTCACAAATTGGTAGAGGTCAGTGCCGAGTCGAATTCTATTAAATTAAATCGGTTTTCAGCAAACCTATACCATACCTACCCATATCGATTAGGTTATTAAATAGTTGTGACTATTTTGTCTAGATTTTTTCAGTCCTTGTGTAGAATTCGCAGAACATTAAGCCACACCGAAATTGGTGTGGCTTAATCATACTACAGCTTATAAAAGTCCACTGCTGAACACAATATGCCTCTCCCGTAGATTGCCTTGTTGGGGAATTTTTACCATAGTTGCCACGCTCGGCAGACGGGTTTGCCAACCGCTGTTTTTTTAATTATTTTTTAGTTATCACAAAGATGCTATTGCCTACTGTTTCAGTTACCCTCTGTCGCCTCTTACGACATCCATGGGACGATATGAGGTAGTGGACATTATTACAACGCCACTCCACGGTCTAATCTGTGTCAGAAAAAACGGTACTCTACGTCAGAATGCCATAAAAGATTCAGCGATTTTAAAATGCAGTAGCAGAATACAATAAGCAGGCAAACGTTGAACTGCGACAGCACTTAACGAGGGCTATGTCCACTGATAACTAATATGTATTAATATTTGTTTCTTCTTTCCAGGACAATGATTACAGCACGCAGTCGCCCATTGATAGTTTTCATATACTCCGAGTTTTGCTGTTTACGCGCGCGCCGCTGCGTTATTAAAGTGCCTCGTCGCGATACATTTTTCGTACCGGTAACGTCGCATATGAATGTTGAATTATCAACATGAACATACATCATCATCATCATCATTACAGCCCTTCACAAGTCCACTGCTGAACTTAGGCCTCCCCCAAGGAATGCCACAAAACACGGTCCTGGGCCACATGTATCCATCAATTTCATGCATGTCTTACCAGGTCGCCACTCCATCTAGTGGGGGGACGCCCTACATTCCGTCCGTCGGTACGAGGCCGCCACTCGAGAACCTTTTTCCCCCAACGGTTGTCGGTTCTTCGAGTGATATGGCCGGCCCGTTGCCACTTCAGCTTACTAATCCATTGGGTTATGTCGGCACTCTAGTTCTACTGCGGATATCCTCATTTCTAAGTTTATCACGCAGAGGAACTCCGAGCATAGCCCTCTCCATAGCTCGCTGAGCAACCTTGAGCTTCCTCATCCGGCCAGCAGTGGAGGACCACGTCACAGTTCCATAGGTCATCACTGGCAACACGCACTGGTTGTACAATCTCGTTTTCAAGTTTTGAGGTATACATGACGAGAAGATGTGCCGTAATTTCCCGAACGCTGCCCAACTAAGTTGAATCCGTCGATTGACCTCTCGGTCGAAGTTGGACTTACCTAGTCGGACTATTTGTCCCAGGTAAACATACTCGTCAACAACTTCGAGCTTAGTGCTCCCAACAACTACCGGCATAGGTGTGACATGGACATTAAACATGATCTTTGTTTTGTCCATGTTGATCTTAAGACCTATCCGTTGGAAGACACTATTGAGGTCATTGAGTATAGTGCTTAGGTCTATATCTATCTATAAGGACTCTATCTTCGGCAAATCAAAGGTGAGTGATTTACTCGCCATTGATGTTAATACCGTATCTTTTCTAGTCCAGTAGCTTGAAAACGTCTTCCAATACAGCGGTGAAGAGTTTCGGGGATGTAACGTCGTCCTGTCTTACACCTCTCTGCAGTTGGATAGGATTCGTACTCTGGTTCTGTACTCGGATAGCCATCGTAGCCCTACTGTACAAACACTTCAGCACTTCGATATACCGATAGTTAACTTGGCACCGCCGAAGAGACTGTAGCACCGCCCAAATTTCGACGGAGTCAAAGGTTTTCTAATAGTCCACATACGCAAGGCAAAGTGGCAGATTGTACTCTTCTGTTTTCTGTACAATTTGCCGAAGGGTGTGTATGTGGTATGGTACTAAAGCCTTTTCGGAAACCGGCTTGTTCGGGAGGCTGAAAGTCGTCGAGTCTTGAACATGAACATACAGCCCAACAGAATACCTGGCGGTATTTTCTGATTTTGGTTTCAATAACTAAAACTGTGGTCTCGAACGTCTAAATACGAAATCGGTAGAGTCGCCAACAAAAATCGGAAAATTGTTACCCAAAATCGGTATATGAATAAAAATGCAATATTCAATCAAATGTGTTTAGTGTATACATCATATATAACTTTGTTTAAATTGTTTAAGTAAGAGAATATTAATTATACAATATAAAATATGTTTTAATTATTAATAATTTTTAAAATTAGTGAATTTTTAAGCATTTGTGAATATTAGTAAATATTTATAAAATCTAAGTACCAATAAAGTTGCCTAATATCAAATATGAACAAAATATTAAATTTATTATTTATACTCCTTACAGCGAGCACTAACCATCTGAGCTACCACGGCTCATACACGCTGTAAGCTTCACAGTATGCGAGAAACCCGGGTTCGATCCCCACCGGCACCAATGAAATTGTTAATTGCAATTTTTAGTGTTGATTTACCACGTGCTCGGCGGTGAAGGAAAACATCGTGAGGAAACCTGCATCTCTGAGAAATAAGAAAAAAAATATTTCGGTAAAAAATGCGAAATTCGCCAACACGCATTGTGACTGCGCGGCGGACATTTTCTTGCCCTAAAACCCTCTCAGAAATGAGAGGAGGCCTGTGCCCAGCAGTGGGACGTAAATAGGCTGCAACTTTACTTTACTTTTTATGCTCCTTAGGATCATACCAATATTCTATAGGACATATAGCTGCAGTCATCTCCAAATTAACTTCGAAATCATAACAATTATCATTTTTATGTAACAAAGCAGGCAGCCTATGTCGCTGCGAGAATACGTGCTTAAAATCAACATTGGCTGAGGAATGTGGTAGCGATAAAATGGTTACGATGAAAGTAGACAACAAAGAAGTCAGAGAGGCATCGTTATGCTTTTGTAAACTGATACGAGGGCGACACTGAAAGTTTTTAGAACTGATCACTTGTAAACGATATAATAAAAAAATAAGTTCAAATTTTGAAAATGGTACTCTTTGCCAATATTATCGTGTATGTATTTCTTAGAGTAGGTATTAAACTAACAGGAGACGACATTGAAGAGCGTTCCCCGCTGTCAAAAGTACGAGAGCGCGGATCATTCCCGTTATATAAAACTAGTTGCGCCGCGTACGGCGTCAGTTACCAAGTAGTCGTAAGCGTGAGTTGACCTCCAGAAAAATGCCGAGTTGCAGTGTGTTTTCTTGTAAAAAAAGCTCACAGACCTCAAATTTACAAAAAGACGGCGTTACCTTTCATCTTTAAGTATTTATTTTGATTTCAATAATTAATATAAGCATTAAATCACGAAAATTCTGATTAATATAGCTGAGCAGGTAGTGTTGCCAACTTAAAGTATTCATACTATAGTAAGGACTTTTGCACTACTAGTATATAATTAAATTTTGCTTAATTGTAGACAAATGTCGTTTCTCTTTGTTCTAATTACACAAGACAAAATCGTGTTATTGAATAGTCTTAAATTCATCAATATTATTGTGATCTATTTGCAAAACTATATTATTTCAAACAACATTAATTATCTTCAATTGTTTATAACGAAATGAAAACATCAATTTAAATTGTTTTACTGTATACATTATACATTTAAAATATTTTAAATAGATATTTTCATTTCATTATGTTACGTTATGAAACGAAAAGAAGGGTAATTTCGAGTATATAAATGGTATCATCAAGACTATAATAGTGATGTTCACTGTAATCTTTAGTGTCGATGTTTTTATTTGACTATAAGCAATACTTTGATATATAATACCAAGGTGTTATTTAAAATTCTTTTTTGTACAATGTTTAAAAAAGATCTTTGGTTTTACAGTTTTCCAAAAGATCCTTACAGGCGCCAAATTTGGATAAAAGCATGTGGCGATCATATAACCTGGGTACCTAAATGAACTACACTTTGTTCCGAGTATTTTGACTAATCGGTTTTCGTAATCCAATCAAATAATAAAAGGAAACTAAATGAAACTGCCGTACCGACTTTGGAATTATAGGAAGTACGAGTAAGTTTATTATTTTGCTACAGGTTTATTTTACATTATGAAGGATAAAATTCAAAACATGTAACACATCGAAATGGAAGGTTTAGTGAACGATATTTATTCATTTTAAAATGTTATTTACAAGTTTATTCTCTTAGATGGTGTCAACCAAATTGTTGTTTTCAGATGAGACACGAATTATTAGCGCTTAAATAAATAAATAAGGACAAACAAATAATTTCAGTGTCATATTTATAATCTATTATTATTAAACATATACAGAGTACTACACTTTTGTACTGTAGAACACAAAATATTACCGCTTTTTACGAAGACATTAATTATTTTTTAATCCTAAGTAAAATGACGAAAAAAAGTATGTTTGGTTAGCGTAAACTTCGACCAAGAGAAAGCAAATGTTAAATTTTTTTAATTGCTCCATTCCGTTGCTGCGTAAAGGAAGGATAAAAACAAATAAACGAAAAATCACACTTTCACATTTATAATATTATATTAGTATGGATTGTCAAGAATGATATATAAACTTTTGAAACCGGTTTACAATCGGCTTTTCGAGGGTAAAACTATACACTCCCGCTCTCTTTCTCGCTCTAGTAAATAACGTTCCTGAGTGAACAAAAAGGATAGAAGCACAGGAAAGTCCGATTCCGTGCTGCCAGATGTAGTTCAACCCTAAGCCTTAAAACGGTTTAACTCTATGGGTTGGGTAAAATCTGTAAATTTAGACCGTTTAAAACCCCTATACAGATAACCTTTCTGATTATCATGACATTAAAAAATGGTAAAATCATTTCATAGACTAGGCATATTATATATTTTTAAGCATACAGGAACATTATTTCGATAATGATTACGTTCCACATAACATTGAACTGGCAAACTTGGTGATGGAAAAATATGAAAGCACCAGAATTAGCTGCCTCGCAAAAAAAGAGTGATCCCAAAAAGTGTATTCGTCACATATACCAAACTTATTCACTTTAAAAACCAGTTAAAATATAATATAATACTTTTTCAATTTGTTTAAAAAATATTTATTAAATAATTAACAAACAAAATATGGAAGAATAAAAAAAAAATAATACTAGACTAGAACTATTATTAAATTAAAATAACTAAAACTAAACCTTAAAAATAAAATAAAATAACTAATTAAATAAGAGGCCTGGGCCTCTTGGCAGGGTGCCCATCACGCAGGCAGCATTCCCGCGCTGAACTGCGATTGCAATTCTTTGCGCGAGAAAGCCGCCGGCGCGAGGGTCGCCTGTTGCCTCCCTCAACCTTTTGCTGAGCTCCCTGTGCAGCTCCAGCGCACTTTTGCCCCAAGGACCTAGTGTCTCGACGCCGAAAGCAAAAAACTGATATTGGGCGCCGAGACAGCTGTATTTAGAGACCTTGAGGCGTTCCCGGGCGTCCGCCGCCGCCCCCGCACGTTTGGTAGTTGCTGGTAGATAGGACGCCGCCAGGGTGTCTGTACAGGTGGCGTCCCACACCAGCGCACGGCCCGACTTCCAGGGTATCAACGACATTCCGTCAGGGCGCTTGCCATCGCTCCGCACAATCTGGGGCTCCAGAGCGCATTCATTGCTATGCGGATGACAGCACTGGTGATGCTCTATACACTGGCCGTGCCAACATTTCCCGGGAAAACGTCACCGAGTACCTGAGTTTAATCTTCAGAAGACACAAGTTTGCGCGTTTACCGCAAAAATAACCCCTTTGTCGTATCTCCTCAGTTTCAAGGCACTACCCTTGTTGTCTCAGCCAGTATCGGAATCCTCGGCGTCGACATATCGAGTGGCGTGCAGTTTCGTGGTCACTTGGAAGAGAAGGCCAAATTGGCCGCTAAAAAGCTTGGCGTGCTCAGCAGAGCGGGACAGTATTTCATGTCGGCACTCTGCCTGCAACTTTACAAGGCGCAGGTTCGGCCTCACTTGGAATACTGTTCCCATCTCTGGGCTGGGGCTCCCCAGTGCCAGTTCCTTCCACTTGACCGCATCCAGCGCAGAGCGGCTCGAATCGTCGACGACCGAGTCCTTTCCGATCGGCTCAATTCACTGGCGCTGTGAAGGATGTTGCATCCATTTGAATTCACTTTCGCATTTACCACGGGGAGTGCTCTGAGGAATTGTTTGGACTAATCCCAGCCGCCAAATTTCACGAACGCACATCGCGGCAAATCTCCCGATACCATCCACACCATCTGGATGCGTGTCGGTCCACCACTTTACGTTTCAATAGGAGTTTTCTTCCGCGTACGATCTGTCTGTGGAATAATTTACGACCAGCGATTTTTCCGGACCGACACGATTTAGGAACCTTCAAGAAAAGCGCTTACTCCTTTTTAAAAGGCCGGCAACGCATCTGCAATTCTCTTTGTGTTGCAATTGTTCATGAGCAGCGGTAGTCACTTACCATCAGGTAGTGAGCCGTATGCTCGTTTGCCCCCTCTCCTATAAAAAAAATAAAATTAAAAATAAGGTATATATTGCAGATCTCCGATTGCATCCGTTGATGTCAATGCTCACGTTCTGCTAAGTTGCGCCTCGTGCCGCTGCAATGTAGGCTCTTTACCTATGAGGCTGTGTTATAACTAGAGATTTAAATAAATCAACAATAAATTATATTTATATTGAAATCGGTAGTTTAATTTTTTTTTTATTTTACCACTTGTGATAATTTAACTCCTAACCCAGATGATCCGCTAAGCTCTTATAATGCGAAAATCTGTCCAGCTTTCATGACTGTTTAATTGATTTTGTTAAATTGAAATAGTTTGAGGTTTGGTTAAGTTAAAGGTAATGATTTCTTATATTTACGCGAACACTATTGAATAAAACAATTTTTAATGGATTTTATCGCGTTTAATTTACTATTTTACTTCCCGACGTTTCGGATGCTTTACAGCAACTCATGGTCACGGTGAGGGGGGGGGGGGGGGGACGTTTTGCTAAAAATAATATTTAAGTTTTTTTTTATAGGATAAGGGTGACAAACGAGCACACAGTCCACCTGATGGTAAGTGGTTGCTGCGGCCCATAGACATCTACATCAATCCTCGATTACGAATCAAAATGCAGATGCGTTGTCACCCGTGAGGACTAAGATGGAATGCCTCATTACCAGTAAAAAGGGCCCCCGGCCACCTGCACTTACCAAGCGAAACGCAGAGGTAAACCTCTACTTCACGCTGGTTTTCTGTGAGGTCGCGGTACCACCCCGGTTCGAGCCGGCCCATCCGTGCGACAGCAAAAGCCGCGTGGCTCTACCACTGTTAATATTAATTTTATTAAAAAGGTAAATTTATATTAAAAACAAATTTAGTCGATATTATAATTGTGAAACGGGCATAACATATTTGCATGTCTTTATATTGGCACATCGACATTATGGGCAACAACAATGTCCTTATAAAGGGTCGGGAAAAACGATTGCATTTATTTACGATGTTCGCGTCAGCTTGAGGGGGTTTTACGTGTTTGCGAAGACCTTGCGTGCCGTGTTGCGCGTTCGCTTGAGAAATGTTTATTTCTATATAAACGAATGGCGCCTGACGGTGAGTATCACTGCAGCCGCTGACACTGGAACAAGCCGTGGAGTAAAATCAAAACATTTTTGCAATAACAAGAGCAAGTCTATAAAATGAAGTATCTATTCGGTAAGCATATTATTATTCTTAACGTAATTATGAGACGTCCTTAAATTAGTTAAATTATTTGTTTAATGTATTATTCGAAATAATACCTAACTATACTTACTCTTTTTATTTCAAATATAGACATTTATATATATCTAGTAAATAACGATTTAGAACGCGTTTGGTTAAAATTTATTGACGAAAAAATATTTTATGTTTTTAACGGTATGAAAATCTAATTATTCAAGATTATATTAAGTATTTTTTTTAATGGAAGTACATGTGCAGCCAACAAAATATCAACATCTACGAGCATAGAATAACTAAAAATTTTAGTTATTCTATGCTCGTATCGTGGAGCGTTTTAAATACACAATTTGAATGTGAACAAACATCCAACTTGGAGCAATAATTTGTGGGCCATACAAACACTTGTTCCGTGTACGATTTGAACCAGCGACTCCGCAGCAACGCTTAGCCATGAGACGTGTGTCATTCATCATTCAAATTTCGTTTTATTTATTGATTCGTCTTACTAACCGGGTCATTCGGGTCGATCATTAAAATTTATCATTTCGAGTTTCAGTACTCTGTGATCTGTGAGACCCGCTCAATAATGTTGGTCGTTTGACGTTTCCATACTATAATCTTTGTCGTAAGTCCTGTCAATCGTTTGATCCGGAACGTTCAAAAAATGTAATTGCAATCATTCGATAGTTTGATGCGCCTCGAACCAAATGAACGAATCATTCACTATTGTCATGTCTATTAGCCAATGCGCTATCGAATTTTGTTTGAAAAGATTTCAGCATAGAGTAATATAGCTATGTACGTCTACTTAGTTAAATAGATAAAATATTTTTGTAATTGAGTAATATGATATACTTTACATAGATAATAACTAATTTTACACGGGTAAACAACATCCGATTATTAATTAGTACCTAATTAATCTGTAGTTTTTATTGAACAATTCATACGACCCCCACTACAATCAAGTTGCAAAGGTCAACTTGCGACATAATATAGCTATTAATATGACGCAGCACATTAATGCTTTATTATTAGTGTTTTATTATTAAATAAATGACTCAAGACATTTAAATGTATAGTTATAGACAAAATAGGACCACCCCGTTATAGCTGATACAAATAATATTTTGTTAGCTTTCATCATAAAATTAAAACGGGATTTCCGACGAACATGTGCATTGTGCATCCTCCTGAGCTTGGAAGATGTACTTATTTTTTATTTATTTATACCAGAGTTTAACATATCACAATGGACTCATACAGTACATTTTAATATTTATTTAGCTAAGCGAGCGTTTAATTAAACGTACCCAGCGGTGAAGGTAAACGTCAGGAAACCATGTCCACCGATCTGCAGTCAAAAGAATAAATTATTTAGAAGACATGTGAGTCCATGAGCATGCACTGGAGCAGCTTACCCCTACACTAGAATTTTCTCCTGTATCGTGGAGGCAGTTTACAAACCTAAATTGCACAAGGACAAACATCCAGAACCGGAACAAATATTTGTATGCCATACAAATACTTGTTCCGTACGGGATTCGAATCCGCGGCCCCCAGCGCTAAAACCCATTGCTAAGCCAGTGCGCCACGGAGCCGTCGGATTACTCTATAGCCCAAAAAGAAGAGGCCTGTGGCCATTAGTAATAATCAAACGTAGCAACACTATATTAAATACTACACTACTCACTACGTATTTGCAAGTTATAAAATCAATACAATGTCAATATAATCAAAGTCAATTACATGTAAAGTGAGACCATTAAATCAAGCATAAAATAGTTTGACTACTTGACTTTGATACAATAATAATAAAATATATAATAATAATGTCCTCCAGACCGATTTTCGGTCACGGTGGCTAGTGTAACGGAGATTAGCCATTTTTTTTGCGCCTATAGCAAGGCTACCCTCCGGAAGCGGGGGAGGGCGGTGGTGAATGCTCATAGCATACCACGTAGCCGGCTGCGTGGTTATGTGGGACTCACTATAAAGTGCCTACCCACAAAACACCACCTGTGGGACTGGCTTTGGCCTGTATGGCCTTTCTGCCGAATCGGAAGCGACCCACTTTAGGGAAAGGGGCGCAGAGACTAACCATCTGCGAAGGACAGTATTATAGTGCCCGAGTGTGTGCGGGAACACTTGTGCAATCTCTATTCCTCCACTCTCATAGCCCGATAGGACGGTAATACGACACGACTGGAGAAAACAGGCGCAGGATCAACGGCTACACGTGCACGTGGCACTGAGGTGAAACACCGCCAACTTCCTGACTTCGGGCTGCTCTACTACGAATTTCTTGATTGAAAAATCCAATAAGTGATTTTGACCCAACCCGGGCTTTACACCCGGGCCCTCATGATTTAGCAATCCCGTTTACTATCACTAGAACAACGAGGCCAGCAATAGGACATGTATAGACATACTAGTTAGACTATTGGTTTTACTTTATTTCTGTGTGGTATTGTATTTGTAACTTTATTTATATCATGTAGATAAGCGTGTCTTTGTTAGTTTTTACCCCATGTAAATAATCTAAATTTCTTGCATTAACAGGTTTAACGCTCCTCATAGGGACATACTTCTCTGCCACATCTGCGTTACCACCATGCGTTTGCACGAGAGATAGAAAGCCCGTTTGCGGCTCCGATGGCATAACATACAGCAACAAATGCCTATTAGACTGCGCGCGTTCCACCAACCCTGATATAACTCTAGCCAGAACGGGTGCGTGTGAGGGAAGCGAATCCGCAGGATCTAATTGTGTTTGCACTTACGAATATAAACCAGTATGCGGTACAGATGGGGAGACTTATCCCAATTCCTGTTCCCTGAAGTGCCGACAAACGGAAAATCCAGGTCTTGATATAAGTCATAGAGGAGCATGCCGGAACAACCGGGAAGTTGAAAACTCTTGCGTCTGTACTCGCGAAACTAAACAAGTGTGTGGTACTGACGGGATCACTTACAATAACCCATGTCTGCTGAACTGTGCCCGTGAATCAAACCCTGACCTTCGCGTTCTCCATGCCAGCCCGTGTGAGGAAGAATTAATTATTGAACTACCAAAGAATCGCCCCTGCGTCTGCACAAGGAATTTGCAACCAGTCTGTGCCTCTAATGGTGTTACTTACAGCAATAAATGTATGATGGAATGCGCGGGAATTCACCTGACAGTAAAGAGTTTTGGTTCTTGCGAAGACTCGTAAATCTTTGTTTAAGTGATGTAAGCCAGAATTAATCATCAGAGTACAAATGGACGTAGTTATGCAAAAAGGATCCAACCCGAATTTGTGTCAAAAAATGTTGACTTGAAAAATAATGTTTGTGGTCTATACTATTATGTGATGTAACAATTTTAGCAAACGTAACAGATATAAGAAGAAAAATTACAAACAGACAGAAACCATACCGATAATTTGAGTTTATGATATTTTAAGTATGGATACTTCAAATATCATAAACTCAAATTAACTTATTGCACGTTGGATCCTTTTTGCATAACTACGTCCAAATATAGAAAAGAGTACATTACAAAGATTATAAAATTGTGATGTAAATTTTACGACCAAAACTAAAATGTCAAAGAGCGCTTGCCAAATTTTTGTGGGTGTTTAATTTATCTTTTTTTTTTATTGTGCATTATAAGGCTTTGTGTTGCGAGAATGTGATGAGGTATGAGAGATGAATATTTTGTTTGGAATTCGACATCTATTGTTGCACTCGGTGCTTTATTTATTATTATTACTTTGCATTTTTGTGCTGGACTTTCAAACCTCTCTTATCGTGTTAGGTTTTTGCACTTATGTAATGCAATTTATGTAAGTAAATTAATGCTAGATTTACTTTGTAAAGTCTAATTGCTTTTAAATACAATTAAAAAGTGTATTTCGGTGCAAACTATGCTGCATTGTTATTAATTTTTTTTAACGAAATAAATCTTTTGTATAGATACGAGCGTAGGCTTGTTGTTTGTAAATTACAATGTTAAATTATTTTAACTATAAATTATAAACTTTTAAATTAAAAATATTGTGTTAGAGGATAATCTGATTTTTTGACCTTATAAATGTGTAACCACTGAAGATAAAGCGATAAAACAAACAGTAAGTAAATCTCTATTTAACAAACACTTAGTAAATGTACTTCATTTATTAGATATCGGTGAAAATAACTACAGACTTTTGCTTGATAAGTTTTATGCTGGAATACCTTAAACCTTAAAACATTCGGAAAATATCCAGCTTTCGGAGGTTACGAGATCTTTTTGTTTCCTTAGGCGACTTTAACTTGAGGGACTTGTGGGATGGATTTTTTAACGAAACCGATGCTTAGGGGCCTAAGGCTGGAGATGCAGTATTTAATTAATTCTCCTTTACTGCCTAAGACTATCTGGGTAGGTCTTATATAGCTATTAAAGTAATGAACAAGCTAACTGTCCTAACAGCAAAAGTGCCTACTGATGTCCATGAACACAAATTATACATTTCACCACCTATACGTTTTTTTTATAAAACTGAAGTGACAAACGAACTTGTAATCCATCTTATGGTATGGGAATTCAATGGCAACTAGATAGATTCACGATTAAGAATCAAAATGCAGATGCATTGTCACCCCTGAGGAATAAGATGGAATGCCTCTTTACTAGTAAATAGAATCTTCGGTTCTATACCCAAACCAAACAAAACACGGAAGCATTATTATGTAGGAGCATTTTCCTAACCCGGTCGAGCCGATCCCTTTGTGTTGCAGCTATGTACAGCAAGCATAGCTGCAGCATGACTCTACCACGTAATCCATACAAATAAATAAAATTGAAGTGTCTGTTTTATAATGTCAAAATAACAGCTCTTTAATCTATACATCTATACAAATAAATAAAACTGAAGTGTCTGTTTGTAATGCCAAAATAACAAGCTTTTTTAATAAATGCATATAAAAGTATATACCGTACTTATAACAAAAACACAATATATAATAAATAATAAAATTTTTGTCTGTCTGTCTGTTTGTTCCGGCTAATCTCCCAAATGGCTGGAACGATTTCGACGGGACTTTCACTGGCAGATAGCTGATGTTATAAAACTTAGGCTACTTTTATTTTAGAAAA
Source organism: Parnassius glacialis (assembly GCA_033319125.1). Classification (NCBI taxonomy): domain Eukaryota; kingdom Metazoa; phylum Arthropoda; class Insecta; order Lepidoptera; family Papilionidae; genus Parnassius; species Parnassius glacialis. The sequence continues at coordinate 10,364,373 of JAVANC010000011.1, read as the reverse complement.
ATAATTAGTGTTCTCCGCAAAAAAAAAAACGAAAACCCATGAAGTCCAATCGTAATAAATTATTACACGCGGACAAAGTTGCGGGGAACAGCTAGTATATAAATATACGTAAGACTACTACAGTCCGTGGACATTTATAGCTAACTTTAATCAAAGGCTACAGATGCTTTGTCAACCCTCAGAACTGCGATGGAATATCTCAAAGCTAGTAATTATAATGGCTGAGTCACGCTGAAGCTATATTATGAACAGAATCACAGAATACCAGTATAAAATAGCAGCTTAATGCTGCTGTGTTTCGTATGTGGTAAGTGTAGAGAACCGGAGACCCTATTTACTATTATATAAAATTAAAAAATTTGTACAGCGGACTTCAATATAAGTTATTAAGAATAACTCAAAAACTATTGGTCTGACCTTGATCAAATTAGACCAGGGAATAGGACCACACGAGAAGTACCAGTTTTCAAATAAAAAAAAGAATCACCGAAATTGGTTTACCCAGTAAAAAGTTATGAGGTAACACGCATAAAAAAACACAGTCGAATTGAGTACCGTCTCCTTTTTGGATGTCTGTAGAAAAACGAGGCATTCCATCTCGGTCCTCAGGAGTGACAACGCATTTTGATTCTTAATCGAGGATAAACGTAGATATCTATGGGCCACAACATCCACTTACCTTCAGATGGACTATGTGCTTGTTTGTCACCCTTATTCTATAAAAAATACTGGCCATGTGCGTGTCAGACCACGCACAATGTAGAGGTAGTGTTCCGTATTTGCCCGTCACAAGACGTGAATTTAGAAGGGGCCTTCTTGATATCATGAGCATGTTAAGTGATTTGATGGGAGATTACGACACATCTCGTCAGGGATACCTCAAAACGTCAAAAAAAGAGTGTGTATTGCCAGTGATGACTTATGGATATGAGACGTGATTCTTCACTGCTGGTTGTATGAGGAAGCTCAAGGTTGGTCAGCGAGCTATGGAGAGGGTTATATTCGGGTTTCTCTCTGTGATTGACTTAAAAATGAGGATATCTGCAGTAGAACCAGAGCATACGACGTAACCAAATGGATTAGTAAGCTGAAGTGGCAATGGGTCGGCCATATAGCTCAAAGAACCGACAAACCGATGGGAAAGAAAGTTTCTCGAGTGGCAGCCTCGTGCCGATAAACGAAGTGTAAGGCGGTCCCTCACTAGACGGAGTGACGACCTGGTAAGACATGCAGGAAGTCGATGGATGCAGTTGGCTCAGGACCGTGCTTTCTGGCATTTCTTAGGGGAGGCCTATGTACAGCAGTGAACTTGTGAAGAGCTGTAATGATGATGAAGCAGTGAGCTCGCGGTTTGACCGCTATCGTGACTAAAAATAGGACAAAATGGTCATAGTTACCTATCCATCTATTAGTTTCCCGCAGTGAACCATAAAGATATAAAACCATGACCATAACGAACCTTCCCTAAACCACCACTGCCCTAAACTATCCTGAGGGTCGCTCGCGTAAAACAAGTGTACCGCGAATTAAACTGTATGAAGCTGTATAAATGTATGAATACTGTGAATGAAGGCTACAATAAACTACCAACTAAAAATATGCGAAAATGGTATGACAGGATCGGTCTCTTGACGATCGTTCCTCTCTGCCTACCCCAGAAAGGAAAAGTATAGTTAAATAATAAAGCACAATTATGTCAAGTGCATGTTATAACTTGGTCGACATTTACTCGTTAACTTATAAAGCCTACTTAGTACTTAGCTGTAATAGTTTTCCTTTCAATTTCATTATACAGGTTGTCCAGTAAATAGCACGACATACTGCAGGGAGTGATAGCTAGGGTCACTACCTATCAATACAACACAATATATGTTCAGCAAAATCTTACGGATTTACAGTTTTACAAAATTTTCCGAAATACCGAAAAATCTCTACCTTGAAACAGATTTTTAAGCATCTCGTAATGAAAAAATCCTTTTCTAGTACTTTTTTTTACATCAAATTATTCGCGAATAGTTACTTTACTCATTGATAAGTCTTTTTTCTATCAAAGACAAGAATGTTTTCAAGAAATACTATTTTGTGTTTAAATTTGCACAGAACTATTTTCTTATCACTTAAGTTTAACCTACAGTGGTGAAAAAAAAAATGTATGTGGCAGTTTTGTACAACAAACTTAAAAAATAGCTTGTTTAATGGTGATTTTGGAAAGATACAATACTACTGCATTTTCATTAAAAAAATACAAAAAAATAAGCTATTTTAGTTAATAAGAGCATTTTATTTTAAATGCAAGTAATGTGACTTTGAATTCGAATCGTTGTAAGGTCGTACTACGGTTCGAATTACATAATAATTAATCTACAGCCGACCGGCCGGCCGGTCTGTAAATGACATTTTGAAGAATAAGGTGATAGTAAAAAAAACAGAGGAGTTAACTTTAATAAACATTTATTTAAATAAATTACAATAAATGCTCAAATTGCTTCCCTTGTGCCCTAATACACGCTCGGTATCTTCTTAAAAATGAGCTTTTGAGTCTTCTCAGGCTTATTTCCGATATTTTTCTTGCTGCAATGTTAACCCTTGCTTTCAATTCATTGTCATTTTGGATCGATTTTTCATAGACTTTGTCCTTCATGGCACCCCAATAAAAAAAATCCAGGGGGTTTAGGTCCGGAGACCTAGGTGGCCATAATATCGGTCCCAGTCGCCCAATCCACCTGCCTGGATAAGCTTCATCTAAGTAGGCTCTTACTTCCCGGCCTTAATGAGCAGGGCACCCATCATTTTGAAGTCACATCACCTCTTTTAGCTCACTCGGAACATTTTCAAGGAGCGTGGGTAGGGTTTCTCGTAAAAATTCCAAGTAATTATTGGCATTTAATATAGGTGGAAGCTCGACGGGACCCACAATCTGGCCATTAAAAATCCCACACCATAAATTTATTTTGAATTGGTACTGGGACCTGTCTTCTCTTGACACATACGGATTTTCTAATTGTCAACTATGTAAATTATGCAAATTCAAGTAGCCGTCCTTTCTGCAGGCTGACTCATCACTCCATAACACATTATTAAAAAAGTTTGGGTCCTCCCGATGCATTTCAAGCATGCGGCGGCAGAATTGAACTCTCGGCAGGTAGTCTCTAGTTAAAAGAGTTTGCACGCGTCGTACGTGAAATGTATGGTATCCATACCTCTTAAGTACTGAATGAACAGTGGACTTCGGTATCCCTGTGCGCCGTTGTATCGCCCTAACCGAAGTTGTCGGGTCTTGTTCTCGTTCCTGAAGAACTATGTCTTCGTCAACAACTTGAAGCCGTCCACCGCCACGTTGACCAGGGAGTCTGCCTTCCATGTAGGAGTTATGCACTCTGGTAAACATTTCATGGTGTAGATGTCTCCTATCGGGAAACCTTTCCCTGTAGAGAGTGGCAGCAGCTCGGGAACTTTGGCCAGCTTCTCCGTAAATAAGGTGCATCTCAGCATACTCTCGCTGCGTATAACCAGGAAAAACGCGGCGGTTGGCCATGTTATAAAACACAAAAGTCCAGGTGGTCGCCAAGTCGTCGTAGTGATCACAATAAAAAATACAAATCGTAAGGCAAACAACGTCCGGGGTCCAAGGCACAAAACAGTCGTCAGTACGAAACAATAATTTGTGAACACAGAGATGCGTTGCGCACGGTTTAAGGTAGCGTACTGACAAGTGTCGCAAATAAGGTTGAGAGTGAGACACAAAATCACAATGCAAGAAAGAGCGGGATAGCACATGCGCTTCTTTTGTTAGACAGTAACCAGTCGGGTCGGGTCGGTCGGCGAGCAGGTAAAAACCTTTAGTCATAACGCGTGCATGTCGCATTTTACGTGTCACAACTAGTTTTATATTAATTCGCGTAAATGAGCAGCTATTACTTATTCTCATAATGGTTTTCGTCAAAATTACGTTAATTACATTTTCAACAAAATCAGCTTCTCTGGAACTAAAATAGCATTTTTTTGTATTTTTTTTAATGAAAATGCACTAGTATTGTATCTTTCCAAAATCACCATTAAACAAGCTATTTTTTAAGTTTGTTGTACAAAACTGCCACATACATTTTTTTTTCACCACTGTAGGTTAAACTTAAGTGATAAGAAAATAGCTAAATAATAAATAATTTTAACAGTGGTAGAGCCACGTGGCAGCTTTTGCTGTCGCACGGATGGGCCGGCTCGAGCCGGGGTGGTACCACGACCTCACAGAATACCAGCGTGAAGTAGAGGTTTACCTCTGCGTTTCGCTTGGTGTGTGCAGGTGGCCGGAGGCCCTTTTTACTGGAAATGAGGCATTCCATCTTAGTCCTCACGGGTGACAACGCATCTGCATTTTGATTCGCAAACGAGGATAGATGTAGATGTCTATGGGCCGCAGCAACCACTTACCATCAGGTGGACTGTGTGCTCGTTTGTCACCCTTATCCTATAAAAAAAAATAGTTCTGTGCAAATTCAAACAAAAAATAGTATTTCTTGAAAACATTCTTGTTTTTGATAGAAAAAAGACTTATCAATGAGTAAAGTAACTATTCACGAATAATTTGATGTAAAAGAAAGTACTAGAAAAGGATTTTTTCATTACGAAATGCTTAAAAATCTGTTTCAAGGTAGAGATTTTTCGGCATTTCGGAAAATTTTGTAAAAATGTAAATCCGTAAGAGTTTGCTGAACATATATTGTGTTGTATTGATAGGTAGTGACCCTAGCTATCACCCCCTGCAGTATGTCGTGCTATTTACTGGACATCCTGTATATAATGCACTACTATCATGCATACTTTTCACATTTCCAAAAACAGCGGTTTTTTTTGGTAGGAGGAGGGGACACATGATTCTAATAAAAATCTCTTGAAAGCTAAATATTTCGCAAATGGACCCTTGAATCGAAAAATTATTCCATTACCCCCAATATTTTTAAAGAACTATCCAATGACAAACTAGAATAGACGGGTAGACAAAAAATCGTCACCCATGATAAAAATGTTTTTTAAGATTTTGTCTCAGTTTTGTAGGCGTGAAAACCGCGGACAGATGACATGGCGAAACTATAAGGGTCCTTGTTGTTCAACTACGGGACCCTAAAATGGCTCTTTATACCCTTTAGACCGGAAGGAAGCAATGCAAGCACAGATTTAGCTGAAGAAATCGGTAAGAGTGCCAAGACCTAGTACCTAGACGAACTAATACTAAAGAAATCCTACCACCACCTAGTATTTTCAATTATTCTGGATCTTCGTACGCTTGCTCTTCCAACACTGCACTATACAAAAGTACTCTGTACAGCGCACCTATTACTACATGGAACTAGTTTTTTGGCGGGAACCAGCGGCGGTTTGCCGCTCCTGTATTATTGTTTAAATAATAGTTTGAAGTGGATTTTAATATGTGATGCGATTTTGTGTATTAAGTGTCTGCGCATGTGAACTATTAGTGGAAACGGTGAAACAAGTGCTCTGATGGTGATGTGATTCTCAAGGTAACGTGTCTGTATGCTTAGGCGCCTTGAGATACCATCGCTAACTGTCAGCGGTCTGCTGGCTTAAGTTACCGTCAAAATCTCCCAGGGGCTGTACAATGTGACGCATCAACATATTATGAAGCAGTGTACTATGAAGAATAATTATATATTGTAACTTCAGGCTCAGAAGGGCTAGAACTCAGAGCCGTTAAACAAGTTATAAAAAAAAAACTATATGAACATAGAGCAGTGTGATTTTTTTACTCTAGTGGGTATCTTGGCCTGTGGGAATCACTTGGCAACTGCTCTATGTATTTTTTTTATCATTATAATAACACTTTGTAACTACAAAAGACATCGCCTTTTAATCGATACCGATACATTTACACAAAACAACGAAATTAAACGTCAAAACACCTAGATACGCATCCCATCAGACCTACAAATCGCACAGCAGGTTTGCAGGTTAATAGTAGCATAATTACAGATTATGAGACATTTGAGAATCTACTACCTATCATCCAAGCCGTAAGAGGGAACAGACGGAAATGAAACCGGAAATGGGCGGCAGCATCTTCCTGATAATAGTTCGATCAACAATACTGATCGAAGTGATAATAACTCAAAATAATGAAAACACATGTGGTCGGTTCACACGCGGTAAAAGTGGAACCTTCAGAAAACTAAACTTTAAGAGAATGAGACGAATACATACTATCAGCAGTAGGATAAATGTAGGGTTTATGTAACTAATTGAAATATATAAATAAATATATAATAAACACTGTATACTGTATTCTATCTCATTCTCTCACATTTTAAATCCTATAGATGTATATGTTTGTCTCATTTTAGTGTCGCTTTTATGTTTCATCGAGTTTCAAATCAGTACGATTGGATAGAATCTTTCACTTCAAAAACTGCAATTGCCAACCAGCCTGTCAAATGGCTAAGCCACCAATATCCTTCTTCTCTATGAAATATTCCTCTTTTAAAGCAAGCTATGAGAGAGACCCATGTTCAGCAGTGGACTTTTGAAAGATTATAATGAATGAAAAAAAAATAACTAACACCGTGGGTGGCAACCCACAGAGTTAGTTTACATTAATTAAGTTTTTTTGCATTTGTGTAGGTACCGTAAATTGCAGAGCACATTTCCTAGACCTAGCAAATAAGATCAATCAATTAGGTCGGAAAATAGTCGACAAGATGTTGATGGCGAAGATACTTGGAAGGTGCTTGGAAGAACAAAGAATATTTTAGCGTGATGAACAGGAGATAACACAGCCCGCCTACTATGCTCTACCACGACTTGACAAGTATACAATAAAATAAATTAATAATTTTATCTTTTTAATAATAAATTTATTACAATAATATGGTTAACACTAATAAATACGAAACGAAATAAATTCAAACAGAGTGATGGTTTTAAATAATGCGTTCTATATTAAGTATTGTGACACAATGTATTAGTAGTGACATGGAGAATAGACTAACGATTTCGTATTTGAAACGGTTCGTTTTCTAAACCTTTTAAAAATTTGGTCTACGGTTCTAAATTGTTCTGCTTACCCTGCGATAGCACCCTAAAGAGCCCCAATTCCAATTCTCTTTTGGTTTTGGAATCTCTTTCTCGACAAACAAAACATCCCCCTGTCTTCTGATCATATTACACAGCGGTACAACCGCCTCGTTTACGCTAGATGTGGGTTTTTTTTTCGATTTTATTCTTCGTTCATAAAGTGTACAACAAACAGCAATGGAGTGAAATAATTTGCCAGGATCAGTCTTTTCTTCCGATTACAATTTAGATGTGTTTAAGGTAAGAGAGAACAGGCTTTTGTTAAGCTAAGTCACTGCACTTTACTATCATCGGCTACATCACCACCAGGTTAGATACAAGCCACGCAATGGCTTATAATAGTTAAAAAATGTAAACTAACAAGAACGACGACATGAATCAGCAACAAAAGAGCGAGAGGTGGGGTACTGCGATCTCAAATATCTGTCAACCAAGCACATGTCCAGCAGTGGGATTTAAATGGTCGATGATAATGGTGGTTTGCGGCTAACAAATGTGGACCTAGTGAAAAAAGACAGGTATAGTATAGGACATTCATACGATAAAAGCGTACAGTTGAATTGAAAATCTCCTCCGTTTTTTGAAGTCGGCCAATAAAGAAGAACTGAGAATGTAGAATGTATATAGAATATAATTTGTGTGATACGAATGGATACATTATAAGCGTATATAAACTATAGTCGGACCGCTGCAATAAGATAGTAATTAAGGACTTTTTAACGGTATAACTTTTAAACAAGCGAGAAGTTAGACGTGCTTGATAAAATTTAGTTTAGCCGAGACAAATTGTCCTTTCGAACTTTGACATTTAGTTAGTACACATTTAAACTTTGATATGTGCTATACGCCTAAGAAAATAAATATAAGAATTAAGTAATCGAACAATTTCATCCAAACTCAAAAAACCTTGACTTGCGCTAGAACAAGACTTTCTTGAGAGTAGTCCATTCTCTAAAGGGAACCCTCAGTCCATTTGACTTTGTCTATGGGTAATGTCATGGGTAAAAGATGCTGCCATTGAACTGTGACAATTAAAAAGGAACCAGTCCTTTCTAGAAATATATTATCTAAAGAAAAGAGGAAGTTATTGCCGAAGTTTACCTAATGGCTAGTCGACCAATTAACAGCTTGATAAAACAATCCGGCTTGCAACATATAAAATAATACATCTGACCACCTTACACAACTACTTCAACAAAGTGGAAAATATGTTTCAGTAATTTTTTCTCAAAATTATACTTGGAAATCTGTAAATTTTATTGCAAATATTTTGTAAATCTAAGGAACACTTTCTCAAATACATATCAATAACTTAAACAAGTAAATTATCTTACAACTCATAACATGTTAAAAATATCACTTTTTTGTCATAAATCCAAATTGGCCATTAATTCATCGTCTTCATCGTCCTCTAAAAATGACTTCTCGGTATTATCGACATCGCATTCAACATTAGAAGTCCGTTCACTAGCTTTGTTATCACATCGAGAATTTTTCTCTAGTGCATTCGATGTTTGTGGCTGCAGTGGAACTCTCCTGATGTTCGTTCCCGGGACGTAGTCGTTCCTGTTTTTGCTGCATTTCGGTGTTAAGTAATGTGATATATTTTTACATTCCTGTAAGAACAAGAACACTGCGTGAACTTTCTGGAATATCAGTAACCGCATAAACATTACGGCTAATAAAAATAATTGAGTTTTGTCATAAATAATAAGACCAGCTTCTTCAAAATGTTGGTTACTTCTATGCGTGTCAGTAGCTATGAAAGAAATAACATATTCATTTGTGACGGACATATCTAAATAGATAGGGAAAAGGTAAAGAGACTTAACAACATTAACAAAAAAAAATTAAAAAAATCTCTTCGTATTAGTAGGTATGAAAATAATAAAACGTACCTGATGCGTCATTGTGGTGTCTTCAAAAGTATCACCGCTTAGCCCTACATTGTTAAGTACCTGTGTCGAATAATAATTAGTTAAAATTCATTCATCATCCATTAAAGTCTATCAAAATCTGCTGCTAAGCATAGGCATCCCTCATAGACCGCCTCATAGGGGGATACTCGCCATACTTGTCACGCTAGTCAGGTGGGTTGGCAACAATTTTTTTTTAAATTAAATAATTTAAAACATTTTATTAAAAGATGTTCCCAGAAAGATGCTGCTGCTCATATCCTGTTTCAGTTTCCTTCTGTCGCCTTTTACGACGAAGGACTTCTATATTATATAATATAGATATTACACTACCTCTACTTTATGAACATAGTGATTGTTGTAACGATTCGCCAATTATGGCAGGCAAAGGTCATAAAACCATACAGCTTAATCTAATTTGTATTTTATTCACATACTTTTCACAATTTATTGATGCATATACATTGCGAAGTTCTAGAGAGATTATGGCAACAGCTTAACCTAGTGCATGGTTGGTGACGATAATATCTCTAGGCCCCAAAGAAGATAAAAAACCTGAGATTTATATTACCATCGAAGCACTTGTTACATCATTTCCACGAGAATTTTCACCCGAATTTCTCGAACCCGCAATTTTTCGAAAATCGAAAATACCGGTAAAGTTCAAAACCGTTACCGTTACAGCTCATTAAAGTCCACTGCTGAACATAAGCCTCCTTCATAGATTGCCTTATAGGGCCTTAGTCGCCACGCTTGACCAGTGGTTTGGAAACTGCAGTTTTTATAACTTTTAGTGCCCAGTTATTTAATGCACAAAACTGCGCCTCTTTTACGTATCAAAATCCACTTCAAACCTTTATTTAAACTATAAAACTCGAACTGCAATCCACACGCCGTCAAGTTCCCGCCAAAACTCTCTGACCATAGTGACTTGCGAAAACCATATTAAGAACATACCACACATTAATAACAAAAACACAAACTATAAAAAAACTGTGGTTTTGTACAACGCTTAACAGTGTCTGTAGGTCACAGCATACACTTGCCATCAAGTGGAGTGTGTGCACGTTTGTCACTCTTATTCTATACTAGATTCGTCACGGCTTTGCTTGGGTAGTAGGCTCTATTAATGAGGCATTATTTAGATTTAAGATAATCATAAAGAGCCATTTAAAAAACCCATTTTTTTAAATTTCACTTATAAACTCCCATGTTTTTTCAGATAAAATATAGCATAGATCACTCCTGGTATTGCTCTTTATCTGTTTGTGAAGTTTCATTACAATCGGTTCAGTCATTCTAATGAGTAGTACGGACAGATAGACACAGAGACAAACATTTAAAAAATGGTTATTTATGTCCTAATAACCATTCTGCGCGGTCAGGAGGGTTATTACATGTAATACTTAGTTAGTTGGAGGTGAGGTACATTGAGCTTGTCCTGCAGCATGGGCCAGATGAAGTCGTCTGCGGTGCGCGCGGCCAGCAGGTAGCGCACGCGCACGTTACATGTAATACTTAGTTAGTTGGAGGTGAGGTACATTGAGCTTGTCCTGCAGCATGGGCCAGATGAAGTCGTCTGCGGTGCGCGCGGCCAGCAGGTAGCGCACGCGCACGTTACATGTAATACTTAGTTAGTTGGAGGTGAGGTACATTGAGCTTGTCCTGCAGCATGGGCCAGATGAAGTCGTCTGCGGTGCGCGCGGCCAGCAGGTAGCGCACGCGCACGTTACATGTAATACTTAGTTAGTTGGAGGTGAGGTACATTGAGCTTGTCCTGCAGCATGGGCCAGATGAAGTCGTCTGCGGTGCGCGCGGCCAGCAGGTAGCGCACGCGCACGTTACATGTAATACTTAGTTAGTTGGAGGTGAGGTACATTGAGCTTGTCCTGCAGCATGGGCCAGATGAAGTCGTCTGCGGTGCGCGCGGCCAGCAGGTAGCGCACGCGCACGTTACATGTAATACTTAGTTAGTTGGAGGTGAGGTACATTGAGCTTGTCCTGCAGCATGGGCCAGATGAAGTCGTCTGCGGTGCGCGCGGCCAGCAGGTAGCGCACGCGCACGTTACATGTAATACTTAGTTAGTTGGAGGTGAGGTACATTGAGCTTGTCCTGCAGCATGGGCCAGATGAAGTCGTCTGCGGTGCGCGCGGCCAGCAGGTAGCGCACGCGCACGTTACATGTAATACTTAGTTAGTTGGAGGTGAGGTACATTGAGCTTGTCCTGCAGCATGGGCCAGATGAAGTCGTCTGCGGTGCGCGCGGCCAGCAGGTAGCGCACGCGCACGTTACATGTAATACTTAGTTAGTTGGAGGTGAGGTACATTGAGCTTGTCCTGCAGCATGGGCCAGATGAAGTCGTCTGCGGTGCGCGCGGCCAGCAGGTAGCGAACGCGCACGTTACATGTAATACTTAGTTAGTTGGAGGTGAGGTACATTGAGCTTGTCCTGCAGCATGGGCCAGATGAAGTCGTCTGCGGTGCGCGCGGCCAGCAGGTAGCGCACGCGCACGTTACATGTAATACTTAGTTAGTTGGAGGTGAGGTACATTGAGCTTGTCCTGCAGCATGGGCCAGATGAAGTCGTCTGCGGTGCGCGCGGCCAGCAGGTAGCGCACGCGCACGTTACATGTAATACTTAGTTAGTTGGAGGTGAGGTACATTGAGCTTGTCCTGCAGCATGGGCCAGATGAAGTCGTCTGCGGTGCGCGCGGCCAGCAGGTAGCGCACGCGCACGTTACATGTAATACTTAGTTAGTTGGAGGTGAGGTACATTGAGCTTGTCCTGCAGCATGGGCCAGATGAAGTCGTCTGCGGTGCGCGCGGCCAGCAGGTAGCGCACGCGCACGTTACATGTAATACTTAGTTAGTTGGAGGTGAGGTACATTGAGCTTGTCCTGCAGCATGGGCCAGATGAAGTCGTCTGCGGTGCGCGCGGCCAGCAGGTAGCGCACGCGCACGTTACATGTAATACTTAGTTAGTTGGAGGTGAGGTACATTGAGCTTGTCCTGCAGCATGGGCCAGATGAAGTCGTCTGCGGTGCGCGCGGCCAGCAGGTAGCGAACGCGCACGCTCCCGCGGGAACCGATGCGATGCGCGCGCGACTCCGCTTGCGTCAAGATCTGCGACAACGCATTTTATATGTTATGAACCAAGTGATTAATCTTACTTTTACTTTTTTGCGTAAAAAAATCTTCGAGGATGAATTTCGCTGCGGGGCAACAAAAAAGTTATACCGGACTCCTACCGGTTATAACCTCACGTCGTCACCGTCAGCGTATATGGTCCGCGCGGGCTCAAAGCCCTCTCGCTTTGCTTTATTGGCAGCACATCCCGAGGTCAGTATTTGCCACACCCAGCACCCTCGCAGTGCTATCACGATTACTCGAAACCACTTCCGAGTCATCTTCCTGTCCGAGAGTTACATCTAGACGTTCGGGGCGCCCGCCCCGAGCGCCCGTACCGCAGACGCCACGTTTCTAGTAGAGGAACACCCTCATCAAAAGAAGAGCCGTAACGAACGCCTTGGCGACGTTGTGAGATTCCATCCGATCCGATTCACCAGAATCATTCGCTCGCGTTTCCACGCTCGACATTCCGCGAGCATCATACGCGGTGTCCCGGTCCCAATCACCGCAATGGAAGCAGTTCGCCGTCGCTCCTCAGTGAGACGAGCGCGCCACGTTGCGAAAGCGTTAAGTGGTTTCTGCCGCTTACGCCTCTCTAAGATCTCATTTTTCTCGCTCCCACCACTCACTCTGACGGAGGACGCGAATGCGATCGCGTCAATGTCCGCCAGAATGTTCAAAGGTGGAAAACAAGCCAGGATTGTCGCCGCCTCAAACGATATTGTGTGGCATCCCCGCACGATTCGTATGGCCATTCTCCATAGATTTTAATTCTGCATCGTCGGATGGCCGGACTTTTTTCGACCCATACATGACTACGGATTGTATTACCCCGCATTTAGGCGACGCACTTCTTTCCTCGATCCCCGTAGATGAAGCAGCAGTCTATGCATAGCACCTGCTGCCCCTTCAAACCACTAAGAAGACTTGGCGGGACTAGGCGCTCGAAGTGTTTTTCGAAGCCCTGTCTTTTCGAAGACTGTCCAGGTGGAGGCCTAGGTATTTCATACGTGATCGCACGAGTCGGTGGTGGTTCCCTGCCGCGTCGTAATTTATGGGAGTCATAGTGTGTCGGTCTTGTTAGGCGCTATTTCTAATACGAGTACGAACTCGTGGATTTTGGCGAAGACTACCCCGCCTCAAGCTCGGCGAGCTCCTTGGTCTTCTAGAATGTCACCCCGCTGGCTCAAATGATTGGAATATATTTTTTTAACAACGTATAATCAATAGATGATGATCGCGTATAGTGATTAAAATTTCGAGCTAAATTATTATTTGTAAAAGTTTTGGAATTGTCGTAATGATACATATTTCCTAAAGAAAATATCTTCACAATTAATTAGAAATAACGTATAAAAACAGAAAACAATTTTTGATCGAGCTCTACACTACTACAAACAAGAATGGCGAACTGTCATTTTCACATTATTTTTTTCTGAATATTTTTTGCTATTGCTCAGATAAAATTCACTCTCACGGATGACAAATTTCTAATAGCACCATCTCTTAATTTTATACTATATTATTAATAGTAACTATTATTCGGTATTGCGAACTCCCAGTCTTTCCCTAGAGGGAAATTTTGTCGCTGGCCAGCTTTGCCTCGCCGTCTCTAGACGGCAACGATTTGTTGATGCGCCTCTTTTTGGCAGCTCTAGCTTTAACTACCTGACCTCCGCCTTTAGAGGCCTCACCAAACACTACATTCGGAGACTCGTCCGATTAAGGTTCTGTTTTTTTATCCTTTAATATGGCGGCGGTCATTTTTAACAGATCTGACGGAACCTTCATGGAAATACGCGCGAAATCGGATGCGCCGATTACATTAGACGATTTTCTAAAATATTGTATGAAATATCCACAAAAAAGTTATAGCGAAGTGATCTTCTATAATTTGAATTATTGTCATAGTGAAATATTTCAGCTACATTTTTTTCACATGTTTATCTAAAAGTAGAGTAGGTAATATAAAAAAAATAAAAACATTTTAATATAAAAACATAAATTGTTTTTCAAAATAAATATGAAAATACATTTTATTATATTCTTTTTATAACTAATGTTAACCTTGAAAGTATAAAAACAAGGATAAATTATTTAAAAATATAAATTTTGAATATAAATGAGTTTCGCAATAAATTTTATCTTTGATATTTAAATTTCATCATAATATACACATTATACATGAAGCTAATACAAAGGCGAGACGGCATAAGCAACTGTACTGTGATTCTAAGTAGGTCTTGACGTCATCATAATGGGCGTGGCTTTAGTTCGTCGTTCGTCCTGTGCGCTTATGTGTTGAAAAAATCGCAAATCGATGTATTTTCGTAGTATTAAGAAGAAAAGGCTGAAGTGTTGTGTTTTATTGTTTAAAAACTGCTCAGACGCTCTGATGTTATGGATGGCATCACATTTCATTTGTAAATAATTTTACACCTAATTTATTAAAATAGTTCTAGAAAAATCTCTTTACGTCGGCTTTCATACATAATTAAATATATTCGACACTAGATGGCGACACTTTGTGTCATGTGAACTAAAAAAATAAAGGTACGTAGAGCTCAGTATTGGTAAAATAATCATACGAAGGTGCTGAAATTTGTTTTGCATTCAGATATAAAAAAATTTTAATCGCAAAATATTATTTTTATAGTTTATAATCATTATGTGAACAGGCCGTATTCTATCGTCAAGTAAACCTCATAAAGATAACAAAAAGACAGTGCCGTAATTAGAATTCAATTATTTTATTCAGTAATCCAACTTTCAATATTAAAATGAAGGAAATTGTACTTAGGCTGATTTTTACGAAATGTTTAAGTTATATTTAAGTGACATTCTATATGCAAAGAATCACTTAAATACAATTTAATGTTCTTAGATTGGCATTCAAAACGTGCATTCGGATGCCTAATTTGGAATAAAATATTTATATTTTAATTGATTTGTAAATAAAATTATATTAATTATAATAATTTGTCTATTATTTGTTCTCCCTCAGAGATATTAAGTAGTATAACCCACACATAAATACTAGTCCAGCCGTTTCTGCGTTAAAAAATTACACATACACAGTGTACATACTTAGTGTGGAATAAGCTCAAGGAGACAGAAAGAACACACAAAATTTCGCCTTTATAATATTAGTGAGATAAGTAGGATATTTAGTTCCAAATTAAATATCCTACTTAATTTTGAACATAGAATATTTAGTTTCAAAGAGCCTTTATTTTATGGATAAAATAAATATTTTTTGAAAGTTGACTTTCACGAATTGATAAACATATTTAAATTGTATTTAAGTGATTTTTTGCATATAGAATGTCACTTAAATATAACTTAAACACTTCGTAAAAATCAGCCGAGTACAATTTTCTTCATTTTAATATTGAATGTTGGGTTACTGGATAAAATAATTGAATTCCAATTGCGGCCCTGTCTTTTTGTTATTTTTATGAGGTTTACTTGACGAAAGATGGCGACCTGTTCCCAAAATTATTATTAAAACTATAAAAATATTATTTTGGCGATTAAAATTTCTTTGTCTGAACGTATTTGCTTCGAGATAGACGCTCCGATGCTATGGATGGCATCACATTTCATTTGTAAGTAAATTTTACACCTAATTTATTAACATAGTTCTAGAAAAATCTCTTTGCGTCGGCTTTCAAATATAATTAAATATATTTCACACTCGATGGCGCCACTTCGTGTTCTGTGAACTAAAAATATAAAGGTACGTAGAACTCAGTAATGATAAAATAATCATACGAAGGTGCTGACATTTGTTTTGCATTCAGACATAAAGAAATTTTAATCGCCAAAATATTATTTTTTAGTTTATAACATTTTGTGGACATGCCGCCATCTACCCTCACGCTAGCTAAGCTACATCGCAACATCGATATGGAAAGATTCGAGTAGTTTTACTATTTATCGGTAAATGTAGATAGTGTAAAGTGGGCGGGGCTTTGCATCCCCTCTCCCCGCAAATTGTCACGCGTTGTTTCATAGTGAAATTTAATTACAACGTCTCCTCTTTGTATTTGCTTCATGACATTATACACATGATCAATTGTCGCACTTAAGTCTTAACACTAGACCAACGAGGCGGTTATTTCGATTTCAGTCTGCTCGGCGGTGAAGGAAAACTTCACAAGGAAACCCTCCATGTGTGACAAATAAAAATAAACAAAAAATAACACAAGATCATGTGAAGTCTACCATCAAATATTGCGGCACCGTGACTTACTTGCTCACTATATACACATAAATCATTCATTCATTCATTCAATACAGTCCATCAAATGCCCTCTACGGAACGAAGGTCATACTATAGATTACCTCATAGGTGCGCAGTTTTCTTAATATTATTACATTCTTATCAGAAAGGTGCTGCTACCCATCTCCTGTAGCGGTTTCCAACTGTCGGATCTTACGACACCCACGGGACTTATGGGATAGTGGATTCTATTACGCCGTCAGTACACCGCATTACATACACAGTTACAAGGCATTTAATGAGTGGGCGACAGTAGGAATTCATACGAGCAGACGAAGATTATATGAACTTTACCATGAAACATCATATAATCTTTCCGATGCTTTAAAAGAATATGTCAAAAATTATTCTAAAATGTTTAAAAGAGTCTGCTCCACAGCCAAATCTTTACATCTTAACAACAAAATTAAGACTGCTAAAAATATAATTAAAATGACGTGGAGTATAATTAATAGCGAAACCGGTAAAAACAATCCTCTTAACACAAACTATCAATTGAAAATTTATAATGAATTGACTAGATCAAATCAAGAAATCGCAGCGGTATTTGAGAAATATTTCACTGATATTCCTACCTTGACAACAGAGTCATTGAATACTTCGCCAAATGTCGCCGAGTTATTACTTAAACAGAATTTTAATACCTATTTAAAAAAATTTAGATTTGAAAAAGTATTGCCACAAGATATTGTAAAATATTTCAAAACCCTTGATGTAAAGAAAACCGCAGATTTATGGGGATTTCCGTTACAGTTACTGCATCGATAATATACGAAGGGTGATCCAAAAGTAATGATAATCGGTTACTTTAGGTCCGCATAAAAATCCAAAAAAAATATTTTTTGCTTGCTTATATACTCACTACGTCAGCCTAAAAAAATCATGTAAATAGATCACGATTTACGGGAGATACATTCATTTGAATACGAACTGTCAAAGAAATAACATCAACATGGAGAAAAACGAAATTAGAGCTGTCATCAAGTACCTCTGTTTGAAAAAAATGTCTTCAAAAGACATACACAGTGACTTAGTGGAAACATTGGGGGACTCTGCTCCTCCATATTCTACAGTTGCACGCTAAGCCAAGGAGTTTAAACTGAGCAGAACATCCACTGAAGATGAACATCGCAAAGGACGCCCATCCACGTCCGACACTGAAGACAACGTGAAAAAAGTCGAAGATGTTGTGTTGGCAGATCGAAGAGTGACCATCAGGCATGTAGCTGAGGTTACAGGGATCTCATATGGCAACGTTCAAAGAATCCTTGCGAACGAGTTGCATATGAAAAAGGTCTCTGCGCGTTGGGTACCCAGAATGTTAACCGACGAGCAAAAGAAAAATCGAGTTGACATTTCGAGGGTCAATCTCGAAAAGTTCCAAGCAGATCAAGAAAAATTTTTGTTCCGTTTTGTGACTATGGACGAGAGCTGGATCCACCATTTTGATCCTGAAACGGAACAACAATCGATGACTTGGAAGCGAGCCTCCTCACCGACGCCAAAGAAATTCAAAGTTTCAGGTTCGGCGGGAAAGGTTATGGCATCTGTTTTTTGGGACGCTCAAGGCATAATTATGGTGGAATATTTGGAAAAGGGAGCCACTATTACGGGCTCTTACTACGCAGACCAAATAAGAAGATTACGGGAGGCCATTAAGGAAAAAAGACGCGGCAAACTGCGAGCTGGAGTGCTGTTTCACCAAGGCAACGCACCGGCTCACAAAGCCGCAGTTGCGATGGCTGCCATTCAAGAAACGGGATTCGAACTGCTCGAACACCCTCCCTATTCGCCAGATCTAGCTCCTAATGATTTCTACCTCTTTCCTCGGCTCAAGGAACGCCTCCGAGGCAAGAAATTCGAAGACGATAGCGAAGTAATGGCCGCTGTTGAAGCGTTTTGGGAGGGTCAAGACAAAGAATTTTTTCAAAGGGAATCCTGAGTTTAGAAAAAAGATACTAAATGTATTGATTTGTTAGGAGACTATGTAGAAAAATAAATTATTATTTTAACTTTAATTACCGTGTTTTATTTTCATTACATTACTTTTGGATCACCCCTCGTATTTAATTGCAACTCATCTTGCTATTATTTTTTAATACTTTCTTTTCTTTTCTTTTCTTTTTAAAAACGTTACCCCCATATTAGGATTTTCTCCTGTATCGTGGAGGCAGTTTACAAACACAAATTGCACAAGGACAAACATCCAGACTCGGAACAATTATTTGTAGGCCATACAAATACTTGTTCCGTGCGGGATTCGAACCCGCGCCCCCCAGCGCAGCAACTCATTGCTAAGCCACTGCGCCACGGAGCCGTCGATTTTTTAATACTAGTATCGAATCTGGTGTGTTTCCTGATTTAATGAAACATAGTATAAAGCCTTTATTTAAATCTGGTAGTACATTGGACCCCGCTAATTTTAGTCCTATTTCTGAACTACCCACACGCAGTAAAATTTGTAAAAAATAATTTTAGATGAATTGTTAAAAGAAATTAAGAAATATAAATAACTCCATAAAAATCAATTTGGTTTCGCAAGAGGTCGCTCGACGACTGACGCAGGTGTTAAGCTTGTGAAGTATATTTTCAATGCCTGGGAGAATTCACAAGATGCCTTAGGTATTTTTGTGACCTTTCCAAGGTTTTCGATTGTGTTCATCACGAGAAATTAATCGGGAAACTACAACATTACGGTGTTAAAAATATTGCGCTTAGATTTATTTCATATTTAAATTACAGAACTCAAAAAGTCGTTATCAATGGTAAAGGTTCCTCCGAATCGGTAGTATCAATGGGCGTTCTTCAGGGCTCGATTGCATGCCCATTCATGTTCTTAACCTATATAAATTAAAAAATGTTTATTTACAGGTAAGGTGGTAGAGATTATAATTAATTCTCTTAATTCTCTAGTATATAATTATAAACTATGATCTTATCACACCAATTAAGCTGTGTATTAGAGTGTATAAACAAGGGTGTATAGTTCTGTGGTCCTCACACTAGGCATGCCTGTGTTGTGAAGACCTGATACAATTTTCTTATCACACATGGCTTTCATAAATTGACACTGGGTCGACGTACGATTATTAGATTTAGTAAGCTTTTTTTTTTCAATAAAATAAAATGAATATTTATATTAAGTTAATATTTATAAAAACAAATAATTAGAGGTAAAACAATTAGTAGAAGATAGTTATTAGAGTAATATATCTTCTACCAATTATTTTATAATATATTTATGAAAATGTAATGTACATATATACATAAAAACATAAATACCTAGCTTTGATAAGAATAAACATGTTCATACTTTTAAACACTAGGAACAAACATAAGCTTGTAATATCAGTTACAAGACTCCACAGAATTAGTAATTCATTTAAGGGGAAATGTATACGATTTTACAACAAAATCCCAGAAAATATACAAAATGTGTCAATAAACAAATTAAAAATTAAATGTTTTATAAAAGAAAAATTTACAAAGAGGGTTAATTAACCCATATATGCCCAGAACTATTATTGAATTCTGATTTTGATTATTTCAAGATATGTTTATGCTGATAAGTCCTTATATCAGTATTGACTAATTTTAGTAAAAAATATTTTTGGTAAGTAGGTATTTTAGGGGTGTTCGAAAACGAAACAACGGGCAAATATCCTACATTCGTTATAGGTAATTAAAACAAAGATGTATAATGAGATTATTTATTACTTATTACTATTTTTACACTAAAGTGCAATATAAAATTAAAACTGAAATACAGAGAAACATTTAGAATGTAAATTTACTTTACATTTTTGACAAAAAGTGACTGTAAGGCTTTTGCAATAGGCACATCGCAGTCTACTTGGTGCCTTGCCGATCATGTGCTCAGCGTTATGCTTTCGTACAGATGTAGGTACATTTGTAGATACCCGTTTGCTAGGTCCCGGATGCTGCTTATCATTGCCATATTTTTGAAGTAAGGTTCTGGCAATGCTACGTCTAAATTCCAGCGTATCTATATCTTTGGAGAAATTACGAGCTAGTTGGGTAGCATTGTTGACCGCAACGTCTATCAACCAGAAAAGTAACGGGATATACCATTTTTGCCCCTAATTGCTATTCAATAGGTACCAATGTTTGTATCTAACCAATCAACCCCTCCCATAAAACGATTGTATTGGTGCACAACGTTGGGTTGTGGTACATTTACTATTTGCTTTTGAGCAGCTGAGTATCTCCTTGCAGTTCGTATAGGCTCCACGCCGTATTCACTGGATAACAGAGTGACTACACTATTATCGTTCCAGCGCACTGCACAGATGCCGCTGTTTAGATCGAGCCGGCTGTCATGGTAACCTCGCTGTTCCTTCTTGCATAATTTTTCATCTTTCAAAGGACACTTGTCAGTGCGATTACTACGTACTGTACCTGTCACTAAAATATTTTTTCTTTCATTGCCGTTATCAACGGTAATCCTGTGAAAAAGTTGTCGCAGAAAACTGAGAATCTTGTTTCTTTGTAGACATACTGAATCTCGGTCATCAATTTTTGCACAACATATTGTCCTAACCCGGTACTAAAAGTTTCATAGCGGCCTTGATATGGGTCGGCGTATAAGCAATATCCTAAGGGCAAGGCTGCAATCCATGTTTTGAAGCCAAATCTAATAGGCTTACCTCTGATATGCTGCTTACATCGGTGTCTACCATAGTAAGGTATCATAGACTCGTCTATGCTGATGTTTTTTTCGATTACGGCATATTGCAGAAACTTTTTATTGAGTAAATCAAAAAGTGGGCGGACTTTAGCCATTTTGTCATTAGGGCAAAGGTTGGTATTATCGACCACATGGAAATGCCGAAGAATTTCTTCGAATCGGTTTCTTCGCATGGATTTCGCCACTAAGATATTGTGTGTGTCTTCGTTACTTTCCCAATACATCCGACGTCGCGGCAGTGGAGAATATCCGGTCAATATCAAAATGCCGATGAAACAATAAATGTCATTATCAGAGAGGGTAAACCCTGGGTTTCCTTTTTGAACTGCATAAATAACAGAGTGACGAACAATGTGCATGATAACTTCGTGACTAAAAAACAATTCAAAGAAATCAACTGG
Source organism: Parnassius glacialis (assembly GCA_033319125.1). Classification (NCBI taxonomy): domain Eukaryota; kingdom Metazoa; phylum Arthropoda; class Insecta; order Lepidoptera; family Papilionidae; genus Parnassius; species Parnassius glacialis. The sequence goes on along the minus strand of JAVANC010000011.1, from coordinate 10,342,851 downwards.
TTCTGAAGCTTCGCATAAGGTAATTACTGATCTAGGTAATGGTGCAATCCACTCATCATGAAGTTGGGATGAGTCTCGTTTTACCCATTTTCGGACTACCTTAGGCGATCGAGGTGGCGGTGGAGGTGGAAAAGGAGGATTATCTATCAATGACCGGCTCCGCCTACGGTTTGATAAAGACTGTGAGTCAGTCACAGTACGTGACGTAATTGGGCCTAAAGCTTCTTCTTCAGACTCGCTGCCGTCACTGACGTTTTTTCCATGTAGTGTCAGTTCAGCAGGTGCCAAAAGTTGACGACGTGATAAATTTTCAAAACTTACGTTCGTCCCCCGAGTCCGAATCTGACAACTCCATCACCCGGAGGGTCGATATAAATGTCAGCTGCTGTTGTTTCATCATCCGAAGCTAAATCATTGATAATATCAACGATTTCATTTGTAGTTAACCACGTATTCCACCTAAAACATAAAAACAGATTTAGTAAAAGTCTCACCTGTATATTTGCCCAACGTATCGTTTTCGAAACACGAAAGTTATAAAGACGTTATAGGTATTTATTAAATAGTATTTACTTATTTTAAAAATACAAATAAGATCATTATTTACCTAAAATTACTACAAAATTTTGAAAAGTACAAAGTTTCACTCAATTGAACAAGTACTTACTTCTTTTTGGGAGACGACATGATTTTTGCGCGACGTAAAACAGGACACAACTTGCACTACTGACTTTTTAAATCAAGTGTCAACGCTACTTAAAACGCTTCGTTGCAAACAAAAGGTAGTTCCGTAGCCTTGCACTAGATGGCAATTTTTTGCATTTTACTGCGCTAGCAAAGGATTTCCAATGGATTTACGAAAGTACAAAATCTTGTTTCGTTTTCGAATCACGGGGCATATATGGGTTAAATATCAAAGAATAAATAAAAGAAAATAACCCCTGGGAATGAGGTGATTGACACCATGCTGGTTCTAAAAATTGTACAAACTATAAAGTGATAATTTATTGGTTTTAATAATTTCAAATGAATTCGCTTCATATTTTATTACCGTTCTTTGCTTTCACTTCTTTTGGTCATTAACCACCTTTTGGAATATTTTACTTTAATGGTGTTTGTTTTTAGACTTCTCGTGCATTCATTTTTGTATTAATTTTAGGAACATTTTATATTTTAAATTTTTATTTCTTTAGATTTTAAATTGCATTCCTTAGTGTTTTTTTCTGTTTTTTTTTTCCTTCATATTATTATTATTTAATTTGCCATGTCAACAACCAACCAGTGGGATAATGTATGTGAGTGTTTGAAATCTTTTGTTGAACTCTTTTAGGATTTTTTTATTAGTATTTTTATATTTATATATTTATGTTAATATATTTAATTATTGCATTATATTAATATGTCTGATGCAGAACTTTTTCATTCAATTTATGATTCAGAACTTTCTTTCACGTCATGCAATGACTACGAATGGTAACTTAATCTCTTTAAATTCTTAAATAGATAATATTTTTAAACTTTTGTCATATAAATGCCCAAAGTAACCTCCATTTTTCTGTGTTTGAATCTTCATTCTCTTCTAAGCGCGTACATGCAAACCTAGTGTCAGAGAGTTGACTAAGGCCTTCTATACACTCTACCTTATTTTCATTGCCAGACTTTGTCCTCATTAGAAATGATCGCATTGACAAAAGAGGTGGTGGTGTTGCCATATATTTGAACAAGTCAATTACCCACAAAATAATTTTAACATTTCCACCTACTTACTCTGCCTCCTCTGAGTTCATATTTATTGAATTAGATATCAAGGGTAAAAGGATGATGCTTGGGGTAGTGTACTGCCCACCTGCTATTGATTACTATCCATCTATTGAAATGACTTTAGAAAATTTTGGTTCGATCACAAAAACTTCGTTCAATCATTGAGTCTGTCAACCTTCACATTCTTCCTTTAGGGGCTACTCATCGTAATATAGACTGTGATGACTCATTAACTGATCTTATTATTACTGCTTCTTCTGTATCATGTAATTAATCCTGGTCAATTTCACGCTCCAGGTTTCTCACGACATGACCTACTTTACGCTTCTTATAAGCTTAGTCCTCCCAAAACTACTTCTAATATTTTGCAATTACGTAATATTTTAGGGAAAGCATCTACAGTTGATGAAAAATATTTTACCTTAATAATACAATTCTCAGCCTGTATGATGTTCATGCTCCGATTCACAAAGTTAGATTGAAGCGTGCTCTTGCTCCTTGGACGACAGTGTTCGGGTAGCAATGACTAGACGGAATCGGGCTTTCTTCGATTTAGAAGGGAACGAACGGAGGAAAATTGGTTGGCCTTTTAGTTATGTAGGAATCGATGCAATCAGAGTGTACATAACGCTAAACGTCGCTATATTCATACTAATATTTGTAACTCTTCGCCAGCTGATGTTTGGGCCGCCAGCATCTAGGTGTGGGTAAGGTACTCACCCAGAATTGCGGTCCTTCTCTTTCTCTTAATGACTTGAATCTGAATTTTGTTTATGGTATGGACCCTGCAATTCGTGCTCAAACTATAGCTTATTTGGCTTCAATCCAATCTTCTCATACCTCAATTTTTCATTTCTTACTGGTTAGTAAGGCTGTGCTGGCAATCAAATCCAGGTTCATGGGTCGTGACAAAATCAGTAGATATATGATAGTTAACATCATAAAAGTATATTCTACCAGGTGTAACGCATATTATAAATCTTTCTCTAAGCTCTGGACAGTATCAAACCCTTTAGAAAAAGGGCTATGTGTGTCCCGTTCCTAAAGTTTCAAACCTTTTACTCCATAACCACTTTTCCATATCTATCTTGCTCTTTCTTTTCAAAGTTTTAGAAGCCTGTGTATATAAACAAATCTCCAATTTCATATTTCTTTTTTATAGGATAAGGGTGACAAACGAGCACACAGTCCACCGGATGGTAAGTGGTTGCTGCGGCCCATAGACATCTACATCTATCCTCTATTACAAATCAAAATGTAGATGAGTTGTCACCCGTGAGGACTAAGATGGAATGCCTCATTTCCAGTAAAAAGGGCCTCCGGCCACCTGCACTCACCAAGCGAAACGCAGAGGTAAAGCTCTACTTCACGCTGGTATTCTGTGAGGTAGTGGTACCACCCCGGTTCGAGCCGGCCCATCCGTGCGACAGCAAAAGCTGCCGCGTGGCTCTACCACTGTTAAAATAAATATCCAAAAATAACCTACTGAGTGCTTATCAGTCTGGTTTTCGCTCCGGTCACAGCACCACCACTGCTTTGCTAAAAGTTATTGAGGATATAAAACACGAAATGGATACAAAAAAAAATAACAGTGATGGACATGTAGACTTTTTTAACGCTTTTAACACAGTTGACCACGATATACTCCTATGTATCCTGTCTCATCTTAAATTTGCTCCCTCACTCTTGGAATGGTTTTCCTCGTATCTTCGCGACTGCTAGCAATCAGTCCATGTAAGGAAGGAGACGTCCCAGTGGTTAAGTCTTGATTCTGGTGTGCCGCAAGGCGGAATTCTATCTCCCATAGTATTTTCAGTTTTCATTAACTACATATACTCCGTCGTTGATTGTTCGTACCATCTATATGCAGACGATCTCCGAATATATGTGCGATCGAATATCGATAATCTACATGATGCTATCGCTAAGCTAAACCTTAATTTGAAAGCTATTTATGACTGGTCATCGCGGTTTGGCATTTCTGTCAATCCATCTAAATATCAAGCAATGCTTATTGCCAGCTCAAGAAGGCTGGCAAAAATTGACGTCAGTTGCTTGCCATCCGTATTTTATAGTGATAATTTGATCCCGTTCTCTAACTGGGTAAAAAACCTGGGTCTATACATGGATAAAACGTTGAACTGGGAAAAACAAGTCACTGAGGTCAGCCGTAAAGTCTGTGCTGCCTTAAGATCCCTCTACCGTCTGAGAAACTTTCTTCCATACAAAACTAAGCATATGCTTGTTCAAACATTCACCTTGCCTGTCTTTGATTATGCAGATGTTTGTTACTCACACTTGAACCAAAATCTTCCCAATAAGCTTGAGCGCCTTCTTAATAACTGCATCAGGTTTATTTTCGCCCTTCGAAAATATGACCATATCTTTCAAATTCGTATTCGCCTTAAATGGCTAACTATCCGAGAAAGGCGCACTTCCAGAATATTATTTGTTCTCTTCATCTAATCTGAAGATTTCAATTCCACTTCATTTTACTTACTTTATCGGCAATTTTTTTACTGTTCAGGCTACACCACTCTGTAACTCGTTACCTGAAGACATTAGGAAAGCACCAAACAAGATAGCCTTCAAAAGATTGAATTCAGAAGATTCCGGGAACATCTCTCAAAAACAATGTAGTCAGCATAACATCAACACTGCTACCTTTACCCAGACATATTATGTATGTATGTATATATGTATTTAAGTATGTCTTTATGTGTGTGTATATGTATACATGTATTAAGGATAATTGTTATATATGGATTATTATGTATTTGTTTGTATTCATATGCATTTGTGTAATTTATAAGCCTTACTTTAATAAGTGTTATATCTATATAAATTTATTATATTTAGTTCCTTAAGATACCTGCCACTAATTTCTCACCACGCCATGGGTTGACTGGCAGAGAATGCTAACTGGCATTAAGTCCGCTCTTTGTAACCGTTTTATCGGTTAGAACAATAAAGTTTTAAATAAAAAAAAATACAAACAAAATTATTGTATAGTGAAATATGTTTAAAAAACAAGTCCCGCTGGGTTTCTTGCTGGTTCTTGCCAGGACAGAGGTATCTTTCGAACCAGTGGTAAATAAAAAGATGACTTTCAATAAGTATTAATGTAATAATCTATATTGAATATAAAATATTGTATTCTTCTATTCTATTCAACTTCCACTTTATTCACTTATGATTTAAATTGACTTACTCCAGGATTCCAGTGCAATTCAGCGAACAAGACTAGGTTGGCGGCCGTCAGCGTGAGGCCCGAATTGGCCGCGGTGATAGACAGCACGGCGCACCGGCACGACGGCGTGTGCTGGAACCTCTCCACCAAATCCTACAACGATCACAAACTTATATGTCCGAGTCCAACTCTCAAAAGTTCTACCGTGAAAAACTAGCTCACAGTCCACCTGAATAAAATAAATAATTGGTGCATTGTCAGCCTTAAGGACTAAGATGACATATGTACTTCGTAATTAAATTATATTTTAATTTATACAAATAAAAAACAAATAGTCAAAGAACAACTTTTTACTAAATGGATGCGAAAGTATATACGGTACTTATAATTTAAAAACAAAAACAATTTTTAATTTTAAAATCTAGTTATATAGCCATACTCTTGTTTTGTTTTTTTTTTTTAAATAAATTTATTATAATTTTAATTCAGATCCTTCTAAAATTACAAAAACTATTTTTATCCACAGTTATTATATCCAAAACTCAATATCCGTATCCCGTAGGTGCCGTAAGAGGTGACAGAGGGAAACAAACCAGGACATGGGGAGCAGCGTCTTCCTAAATACAACTAAAAAAAATCCGGCCAAGTGCGAGTCGGACTCGCGCACCGAGGGTTCCGAACAAATCCGTAGGTAAGATAAGTTTAAAATTATTAAAATTATTTTTATTATATGATGTAACTAAAAATTTATGCTTTTCGCAATTTTTCCTTTATCTATGCTATAAAACGTTGCTTCGTACCAAATTTCAAGATTCTGAGTTCACGAGAAGTACCCTGTAGGTTTTGATTCCCTTGCGAATGTCGAAAATTTGCGGCATAAACGGCTGTATCTTATGATTGCGTTGGCTTAGAAGTTTGATATTTTCACAGCTCCAAGGGACAGTAGATTTGAGTATTTGATATGAATTTCAGCTTGATACCTCTACGCGTTCCTGAGAAAAAGGGTCTTGACAGCCAGACAGACAGACGGACAACAAAGTGATCCTATAAGGGTTTATAATATGAAGAAATTTATAGGGGAGGCCTTATTTTGACTTTTTGACTTTTGACTTTTATGTTCAGCAGTGGTCTTTTGAGAGGCATTAACGAAAACAGTAACAACAAACAAATTTAACGAATGTAAAAAATAAATTAAATATTACCGAAACAAACACCCACAATCCTTTTGACATTGTTCCTGATAAAAAATTAAAACCGGTCAAGTTTTGAAGGAGGAAACAGCGGAATATGGGTGATGATTTCGTCAACTTTTCTTAGGTATAATCAGTCCAAATTTAGTTGCCTCTCGCGGTTATTGAATTTTGTCATTCGCTTAAAACAACAGCAATAGATCATTAAAAGACAAATGGAAACAACAATGGCAGACTTTCATACATAAAATTAGTTGAGATGGAGATGTAGTGGTAGCACGAAATTCATCGCTGCGATAGATAGCACGCGGTCCATTTTTGTCGGGAACTCGTAATGGTAGGCGCGTATAGTAAATAATATACTGACTGGGAATTGTAGCGCGTATTCCTTGCTGAGAGCTTCACCCGGGACTTTTCGGTTCAACGCTGAGTCCGTATAAGTGGATTCGACTGTATTAGCTACTAGTGCGGTATTTGATATTCTAGAAATAACTGTGGCCACGCGAAACAGTAGTGACCTTTGATCCGTACGTTCTGTGTTCGTTTCGCGAGTTAGGCGTTATATCAAACGAGGGTTAGTGGCTTCTGTAAGGTAGTTAATCGTACGACAGAGTTACTGGACCGTCATCGTGACTAACGAAGAAAGTGACGTGACGTGGAGAGGTGCTGAGGTCCGAACTGCTGCAGAGGGTAACGGTCTAATAAGGTCAATAACACTACCAGACACACCCAGATACACATCACTGACCCTTTTTTTATAGGATAAGGGTGACAAACGAGCACACAGTCCACCTGATGGTAAGTGGTTGCTGCGGCCCATAGACATCTACATCTATCCTCTATTACAATTCAAAATGTAGATGCGTTGTCACCCGTGAGGACTAAGATGGAATGCCTCATTTCCAGTAAAAAGGGCCTCCGGCCACCTGCACTCACCAAGCGAAACGCAGAGGTAAACCTCTACTTCACGCTGGTATTCACCCTTACTTTCCTAGCACTATACAACCACATGCGACCTGACCGAATCCTGAGGGACCAGTCGCCTAGGGTAGAGGTAAGTAAGCTCCGTTTATTAGAATAGAATGCTCCCCCCAGATTGTTTATTGTAATTAGAAACTTTTCACCCTTGACGTTAGGACGCCCGACCTGCACCTGCTGGTAGGTTCTTCGTCTATGGGCCGCGGAGGACCCTACTCCTGGGATAGGTAGTTGCAGACCGTAACAGTACTACTCATCACGTTGACATTGCTCTCACCACATCACATGCTCACATCTGGCATAATAGACGAGATGATTATTTTGTGGCCTATCAGAAACCATAAGATCCGGGATTTCAATCTGGACTTTTACACACTTCCTAAGGCCGAAGCTAAGAGGTGTAAATATACTTTATTAAATAAAAATGTTATTAAGATATTTACTAGATCTGAGTAAATACTGCGCCTACACCTTCGTCCTTCGCTACGTAGCAGAAGTGTTCCAGCTTGAATACTATGCTGAGCCATTCCATGTTAGTCCTCTGGGGTGACAACACATCTGTATTTTGATTCTTAATCGAGCTTAAATGTAGATGTCTGAGGGCCACAGTACCCACTTACCATCAGGTGGACTATGTGCTCCTTTGTCACCTTTATTCTATGAATAAAAGTATAATAACAGGGTAAGAAACATGCTATTTAGTCCTTAAGGGAGCAGAATGCACCTATAGCTTTGTTTGTTTGAAATTCAAACACCACACTTTCCACATACTTTTTTTTAATATTCACAAAACCAGCCCCTTATCTACGATCCCACCTGATTGTAAGTGGTGATGTAGCCTAAGATGGTGAAGTGCACTGACTTAACAAAAGCCTATTCACTCTTGCCTTGAAGACACCCACACTGTTATCGGATGGAAGGACAGATGCTGGCAACTTATTCCACTCCTTTGCTGTACGCATGATGAACGACGTGGCGAACCGTTTGGTTTGTTACAATTTGACTGCTAGTTATTGACTTTAGAAATATACAAAAAGGATACTAACTGCCCGTGTGTTGGCCGGAGTGGAGCCCACGATGCAAATGTAGTGCGTGCCGGTCTCGTCTAGCGTCAAGCATATAGCATCAATCACGTTCCGATGGTGGGCGAATACTAGAAACTTCTCGGTCGATTCCTCTCGTAAGAGCTGCTTTATGTATTTGCTAAAATAAAATTATTCATTAATTCATTACAGACTATCCACATATTCACAGTCCACTGCTGAACATAGGCCTCCCTCATAGATTGCCTGATACGGGGAATTTTGCTATAGTTGCCACTATTGGCAGGCGTGTTGGTAACCGCAGTTTTAATGTGATTGAGTTATTATCAGAACAATGCTGCCGCATAATTAATAGAATCAGGCGTTACTTTGCGAAAATCCATTATAATGGTGTTGTTATAAACTAATTTGCTTAATTCCGCGTAAAGAAAGAAAATGATGTCCTGCCCCGTTTTAAGGGGACCTCCCACCCTCCCTCAATCGCGCGCACTATACCCGTCGCCGTGAATCCCAGCACTACCACTACCATCCCCAGCACCACCACACTAGGAACGACACACCACTCTCGAAAATACGGGCTAGCTTATATACAGCCATTTTTTCTCTCCTTTTTTAAAATTAATATAGAAGTTATCCCAACATTATGATTTTCTCTTGTATCGTGGAGGCAGTTTACATACAATAAATTTCAAAAGGACAAACATCCAGGCGCGGAACAATTATTTGTAGGCCGTACAAATATTTGTTCCGTGCGGGATTCGAACTCGCTGACCTCAGCGCCGCAACTCATTGCTAAACCACTACACTATGGAGCCGTCAATTACCAAAATAAATAAAAGAACGAGTCTAATGAAATTTCTGAACGAAACTGGATTTTGAGAGTTATAAAAAAATATATAATCACCAGATAGCGGGAATCTTCACTTTAGCCGATTCGCTAAAGAAAGTGATAAGGGCGGCGTGCCTCTCAGTTGATTTTGTACTTTTGTATGTTTCAGCCATTTGTGATAGACCTTTTTGGTCCTCCTTCGTAAACTGCAGAAGGGACTGGTCCAGAAGTACTGACTCTCTGTAGGAACAATCACAATGAATAATGAAAAACTTATTTATTTCAACACATAACTATCTTTATAGGTAATCCTAATACACATACATTACATATTTTTATCTTATTACAATTATCTCATTACATTACAGATTATGTAATGTAATTAGATGAGAGTATAATGCTAGTTTTGTGAACTCACTCAGGGGGTAAGGAAACAAGTCAACTACTGGCATCATAATGAGGGCATCCACGACTTTTTCTGCCACCAGGGCGGCGCCACTTTCGAGTGAGGTAAAATATTTGACAGATTATATAGCGGGGACGATAATTTCTTAGGAAAATGTAATCTTTAAGGTTTCTTTCTATATTTTTAGTTATATTTTATATTAATTACATTAGAAATGAATAAAACAAACTATAAATATAACTAAAAGACGACTTTTAAAAAAAAAAGAGTTATAATGTGCAAAAAATTAAAAATCAAACCACTGACGCATTGTGTTATATATTAATATAATACTCTACACAATGATAAACTATTATTTAAAACTAATTTCTCAATTAAATGACACTGTGTAACAAAAAACTTTACCTCAGTCGCTAGTAGCGACATCTGGTGAGTGGAAGATTATTAGCCCTCATTCTTAAGCCATAATTGGTATGTTGGTACGTTTTACAGGAGGAAAGTTTTTTTTTTAAATTATTTGCCAAATTATGAGCCTCGAAAGTGCATATCCTTGATGATCACGTACATCGACACATTTACAAATTTAAAGAACAATGGCCAAATTTCTATAGGAGCTGGACTTGACTTTTATTTTTCATGTCCCAAATCAAACTATAGCTAGATTGGTCTGTTTTTATGTTGTAAACACCATCCCGATTGAAAATCATATCTAAATAGCCACAATTTTTTAAAATAACGTCAAAATACTTTTGAGGTTAGCATCACATTTAATCTTCTTCAGTGATCTAAAATGAGAATTAGATTTGTATTATGATGTTCAATTGTGTGTGGTGATTTATAGTAGTGTAATAAAATAAGTAGGTATATAAATATGTACAATTATTGACGAATTCCACTCGCGGATCTTAGAAATTACTCTGGTATCAAACTCAAAAACGAGATGGCGGCGAAGTGTGTCAATGCATATGTTACTATTAATACATAGCACTCGCAGGGCTAGTTGTCGTTGTTATGTAGCTGTAGTCTGCATGATGTCTCTTACAAATATGCAAGATGCAAAATCGGTATCCAGAAATCAAAAGCAAAGAATAATCATTACAAGTGGTAGTTATCAGTCCGTAAAACAATGCCGAGTTCAAAACAACAGAAGGAAATCTAAAATAGTAGAGTACGTATCACAATCCACAACAACGAGTGAAGCAAATAAGATATATATAGATATGTAGATGATTGCCGGGTGACAATCAATGTCGCTCGATGACCACAGATTATGTAACTTGACGATGAAAAATGATGTTCCGTTGTACGTAATTGAACAAAACGCTTAGCTTACTATGAAGCTACATAATCATTTTTATGACATGAATCCAGTAAATAATAAATCAGTATATTAGTTGATTTGATGCCTACATACTGATTGAATTGAATTACAATTAACAACTATTTAGAAAAAGGTGAATATTATTATTCTTTGAATACAATTTCCTGTCATACGTGAAATATGTCGTCATTAGGTGCGTTCCAGTGCGTTCAGAAACCATTATTTTAAATAATTTCGGAACAGTTACAAAAACAAAAATAAAAGGGTAACTTTTTTTTGTGGCTACTTAGAGAGCTATTTTTTGTGTTATTTAAGACCTTAAGAAATAAGGATATTTTTCATAAATATGGCATATAGTGACGCCATCGTTTCATCATCTGGTACTGTTTGGCCAACCTCCTCTGGAAGAGCCATGCTGCAGCTGTACTATGACTCCACTAGGAATCCTCACACGGACAGTTCCGATAACGAAAGGACCTGGTTCTTACACAAGTGGTAAAATTAAGAATTTTGTACAACCGACTTCGATAATAAATTATTAAGAATAACTCAAAAACTACTGGTCTGATCTTGATTCGACTTGACTTGATGGTGCTTCTCATGTGGTCCAAGACCACATGGAAGCACCAGCTTTCAAATTAAAAAAAGAAACATTTGTGTTATATACTGTTTAAAATATAGAATTTTTCAATTATTTTCTTAATTGTGATATTTTGCAAAGAAAAAAGTCACGTTGTTGATAATTTGCATAAATTTGGTAAATACTTTTTTATACAAAATATTTTACATGTGCGTTAGGGACTGACTCAACTATATCAAAATTAATGTCGATATTTATCTTGAATGTTTATAATGAATTGATAGACTTGTCCATACGACAAGAAAATAAATCCTCGGTTTGCGTTCTATAAATATAATTTTATTTTGCCGTTTGTCAAACAGATTCCCTCCGGATTTAAAAAGGGGTACAGGTTCACTACACTCACCATACGAAATACAGCAGCATTAAGCTGCTATTTAACACTAGTATTCTGTGAACGTGGTCCTTCCCCGGGCTAGCCGACCTATTCGTGCTATAACCATAATATAGCTGAAGCGTGGCTCTCCTACGTAATCATTCATCATCATTACAGCCTTTCACAAGTCCACTGCTGAACATAGGCCTCCCCCAAAGAATGCCACAAAGCACGGTCCTGAGCCACCTCCTACGTAACCAGGTCTTATTTAGTGCTACTGCACTTACCTCGTTTTACTCTCCAGCTTTGTCAGAACTTGCTCTTTTGTTCTCCTGATGAGGAATCTCTTCTGCAGTACGATCTGCAGCTCAGTTAGGTTCGACTGTCCCGTCATGTCCCACCCAAAACTTGTCTGTTTTCCGGCGCAATATCTCTTACCTATTAGATAAATCATAAGGAAACATATTTTAAGAAGTGCTATAAAGAGAAGTGATTATATTAATGTGGGAATGAAAGTGAACGTGTGGCGGGGCTATGGTGACAACCACGGAGAAAATACAAAGAGACGACATAAGCAACTGTGCACTGTGATTCCAACTAGGTCCTGGCGTCATTACAGTGGGCGTGGCTTTAGTTAGTATACTGTCAGCTTTCGTCCTGTGCGCTTATGTGTCCAAAATCACAAATCGGTGTTTTTACGTAGTATTAAGAAGAAAAGGAAGAAGTATGAACTACTCAGATAGAGTGAACGTGTGGCGGGGCTGTAGTGACAACCACGGAGAAAATAAAAAGAGGAGATGGCATAAGCAACTGTGCACTGTGATTCCAACTAGGTCCTGACGTCATTACAATGGGCGTGGCTTTAGTTAGTATACTGTCAGCTTTCGTCCTGTGCGCTTATGTATCCAAAATCACAAATCGGTGTTTTTACGTAGTATTAAGAAGAAAAGGATGAAGTGTTGGGTTTTATCGTGTAAAAACTACTCAGATAGACGCTCTAATGCTATGGATGGCATCACATTTCATTTGTAAGTAATTTTATACCCAATTTTTTAAAGTACTTCGAGAAAAATCTCTGCGTTGGCTTTCAAATGTAATTAAATATATTCGACACTAGATGGCGACACTTTGAGTTATGGGAACTAAAAATATAAAGCTACTTAGAGCTCAGTATTGGTAAAATAATCATACGATGGTGTTGAAGTTTGTTTTGCATTCAGTCCTAAAGAATTATTAATCGCCAAAATATTATTTTTAGTTTTTATATTCATTTTGTGAACAGGCCGCCATCTATCGTCTAGGTAGCTAAACTACATTGCAACATCGATATGGAACGATGCGAGTAGTTTTACTATTTATCGGTAGATGGAATATAGATAAGTGGGCGCGGATTAACATCCCCTCACCCCGCAAACTGTCACGCATTGTTACATAGTGAAATCCAATAGGGTATTACACCCATTTTTAAAAAGTGTTTTAAATGAATCCTAGAGTGATAATGAACCACTACAATTTTTATTTAATTTTTTTAAAACCGAATAGTGACATAAAAATTACTTTTAATCTATCATTTTCAATTTTCGCGTGAAAACGCTAGCCGCCATACTGTTCAACTCGTGACGTCACTGTCGTAGAATTTTGACAATTTTGCAAAGGAATAATATACTTTTGAATGTTTAATAATGAGTTATCATTTATGTCATTGTTGTGTTATGCCTAATTGCAAAAATACGAGCACAAGAACGCCGGGGAAGTTATGGATTAAAGTGCCAACTGATTTAAATATGAGAAATACTTGGTTAAAACTGGCAAGAAGAGACCCGAATTAGATATGAGCGCCGCGTCGGCGCGCCGCCGCCGCCGTAATTCTCCCCGCGCCGCCGCCACCGATCCTAGGCGCCGGCACGCCGATCCCGAGCGGCGACATTCAGTTTAACCTGACACGCTAAACAAATCGAACGCACTTCTGCCTAAATGCTAACAAAATGGCGGCTCTAAACGTAGACGTTTATAAAACGAAACTCTCTGACATTACAATTTCTGTGATGTCCAAGTTATCAGCAAACAAACACAGTTTTTGTTGGACATATTTTGGTCATTTAGTTATTAATATTGAGGGAAAAAAGCGAACAGTGTTGGGCGAACAAGTGTTTTGCGACGCTTGTTTGAAACAAGCTAAAGAAAAAGATGGCGATGTGCATTTTTCCAAGTAAGTTTATGTACCTTCGTTTATTTTAAAATAATGAAATACCTACTTATCTGTAGATAGCTTTTTTACGAGTTTACTAATTTAATAAGTAAGAAGGTAATATGTTGTATGTTTTACGGCCGGTCTCAATAACCTATCTATCTCATACTGGAAGTTAAAATGTCTACCATTGGTATCTATAGTTATATTTTTCCGTTTCAATAATCAAAGATATAGTATGTGCCAAATCGATTGAGAAAAACGGACAATGACCTTTCGGTCGTTTAACCAGGGGTTACAAACCTTCAATATATAGGCACATTTTATATGTAGTACTTTCTTTATTTATAATGATTTTTTTATAATGATTGATATAATATATATTTATTAACTATTATTAAAAAGTTATGTGAAAGATCGCTGTAGAAGAAAAATCATCTATTGTTATAAAGTACTTTATTCATTTAACAACAAAAAACATTAATTTATAACACATATAAAGATTCGAGTGATAACGACACCGAATAAGTACGTACTTATGCAAAAGATAAAACTTTATTTTTAATATTATATAAGAACTTTATTTTTATTCGGTGCAATCATCACTCGTATCTTCACTTGATGAACTATCTGTAACATTAATTATAAAGCGATCTGCAGTTTGGTCAATTCTATCATCCATGCCACGCATTTTTTGTTCAACCTTAAGGACATGCTGAACACAGTTTTTCCATTTATCTGGCGTGATTTGAGTTAAACCATCTTTAAGTAAATTTTTAACATCTTTTAACTTGAAAGTTGTATTTTTTCGTGCAACGTACCCTTTCACATCTGCCCACACAAGTTCAATGGGGTTAAGCTCACAGTGATAAGGAGGTAACCTTACCACTGTGATGCTTTTTTCTTTTGCCATCTCGTCGGTGACGTAACTTCGATAGTTATCTTTAACTGCCTTTATTTTTTCCATTAAGTGGGTCTTTGTGTCCGAGGGCACGTATGCGATCTGTTTAGATTCTAGCCATTCCTGCATATTTTGTTTCCGCCAAGACATTGTTGGGGTTTTTTCTAAACGTCTGGAGTGGTAACTAGCGTTATCCATAACTATGACATCGCCGCTTTGCAGTTTTTCTATTACTTTTCTAAACCAGTCCTCGAAATGGAGAGCGTCCATACTCTCATGGTAGTCACCAGTAGATGATGATTCAAATACCCAATCACATCCCTCCAAAAAGCCATTTTCATTGCCAACGTGTACAACTATTAATCGCTTTCCTTTACCCGAAGGGGCTTTCGCGCCAGTAGAGTAGCCTTCTAACCGTGATTGACGAGAAGATTCAATTGTGGTGTCTTCCCATACCTTTCCCATAGTATGACCTGCGTTAATCCATGTTTCGTCAAGGTAAAAAATGTTACGTCCCTCGTTTCTTAATATTTGTATTTCTCTCAAATATCTGGTACGCCACAGAACTATCTCTGGGCGATCTATTAGACCACTTTTTCTGTTTCTCTTTATATATTTGAATTTTAAATGGCGCAACACACGTCGCAGGGAAGTTTTGCTCAAGTTTGGCAACTGGTCATCTTGATTTATACTGAGCAAAATTTTGTCTAAAGTCGGTAATTCTCCTGCAAGAAAGAACTGATGCACTTTCGCTCTTATAGCCGATTTATCAAAATCGTCCAACTTGTCAATTACAGACTTTTTTCTTTTATTAATTATTCCCTTTTCTGGTATTTTATGGGAATCTCTATACACGCTTAATACGCGATATATAGTGCTCTTGCTGACTCCTGAGATCTCCGAAACCTTTTCTACCATATTAACGTTTGAAGGATACACGTCTTCGGGCCAGGTGTTTTTGACATATTTGTATACATTAATGATAATCTCTTGTTCCCCGACCGACAAAGTGGTAGGTTTTCTCTTTTTTACTGGTGACGTTAAAGGTGCTCCAGAAGATGGGCCTGTAAATAAATGACAAAAATATACTACCATAGTACTACATCACATAAATACATATTGTTTTAGAAAATAAATACCACATGGTCACATAAAAAGAGCGCTTTAAGAAATAGAAAGGCTACGTCGTCGCATTTGTACCTATTTGTACGTACCTGCTACGTTTATTATGGGTCGGCGACGTCTCTTTCCACTTGATGTTGAAGGACCGGGTCCTTCACCAAATTCTCCTGAACTCATGTCGATTTAGTAACGACCGTCACAGTAAAACTAATATAACAGATTCAAAAAACAAAAACTTAACGATATAACAAATTTAACAGTAAAAACTCAACTAAAACAATGCAATGAATGCTATGAATTACCCGAGACGTACACACGCAAGCGCTATCCGAACACGAATGAAAACAAAATGGCGGACCGGCCCAAAAAAGGTGACGCATCTCTGGCTGCCATTGTCACGTTTCTTTTAGAACGAACTGACGTAACGCGCGTTTTGTTTATTTTAAAGGGATGAATTTGCAAAAGCTCAATATGGTGATTATATTGCTTCAAATATTTTTTTAATATGAAACTGTTATTAAATGAATTGCTGCGTTACTTACCATAAATTGAAATATAAAATATAACACATTTTTCGCGATGTACCGTAAGATTTTACTATGTTTATAGGAACCACAGACAATATTATTTAAGAAACAAAAAAACAAAACATATGTGCTGACCTAGAAGTGGGAATAATATCAATATTTAAATATTGTTATCACATCTAAATTGAGATTTTGTAAGTTACGCCTTTTGACACTCGGCTCATATCTGAGGTCATTGTCCGTTTTTCTCAATCGATATGGCACATACTATAGATAGAAATATTTAACCATCACATTGATCTACCGTTCGGAGGACTTACCGACTACCTGAGTTAAGCGGGTTCATAGAAAAAAAAACAGCTAAGTGTTTCAACAACGCTTTGGCAGTTAACTGGCGATAGTACAAATTACCAGATGTCAGAGTTTTGTATATCGTCCAATTTTGAGAGTTATCAAATATTAGTAATTTTTTTATTAATATAAATATTAATATTAATAAGACCTTATTTTTATTTAGCATACATTTGTTTGTTTCTTTTAACTATAAAATGTAGTTGAAATACTTTTAATTGCTTATGCTATGTAACAACTATATTATCTTGCTCTTTATTTCCGTGAGGTTGGTATATTACGTTTTTATTGGGATTTCGTTTTTCATTTCTAAGGTATTGTAGGAAGCTTGACAAATAAAATTTCTTCAATTTTGTTTCAGAGCACTCGTCAAAGCCTACAGTAAAAATATAGCCACCAGCAATTTACTGCGTCATTTAAAGGACGAACATAACTTAGAAGATACTCAAAATAGAAAAAAAGTAGCCCCCATTAAGGGCTTTTTTTCCGTAGAGAGAAAATCTAAACCAGTCACAAAAAGTGGTGAAACTGGTGGAATAAAAGACAAGTGGATGCTAGCGCACGATCTGGCGCTATGGTTCGCCAGATCACTATTGCCATTCGACAGCATAAATAATGAAGCCATGATTGATTTTTTTAAAAAGTATAATATAATTGTGGCTGATGACGATCTACCCTCACGGCATAATATTGCTCGAGAGGGGCTAGAAGATGTATATAACAGTATGTTAACATATGTACAAAGTATAATTAAAAAACAAAATATAAAATTTGGTGCACTAACAACAGATTTGTGGACAGATCAATTTAGACGTCGCAATTATATAAGCTGCACTTTCCATTTTATTTCTCATGAGATGAAACTTTTGAAATTCACGCTAGCCACCCAACAAGTTATTGGAAAACATACAGGTGAAAAGATTAGAGACGAAATTCAAGGTATTTTGCGGACATTTCAGATTCCACAAAAAGATATTGTCCTTGTGACCGACTCTGGCAGTAATATGAAGAGCTGCTGATTTATTAAATATGAAAAATCATCTTTGCCTGGGCCATGCTTTGCATAATCTGGTCACCGTAGATGGTATTCAGAACACTGATGCGGTTCTTTGCCTTATTAATAAATGTAAGAAAATAGTAAAGCACTTGAGGTATAGAGCTCCACAACTAGAAGCCGCTGCCAGCAAAGAACAACGTGATCTGCTCTCATGTTTTGAAGATATTGGTGTGAATATAAACCACTCGGATGACGAAGCTTCATCAAATGATTTTGACTTAGATGAGGTTTCGACAAGATCTGGAACCAGCGCCCCTCCAACTATAAAGACGAGTACACCGACGAGATGGCACAGTATGCTTATGATGCTAACAAGCATCAGCCACAATGCAAATCGCCGACCCATTAGAGACATGTTGATTGATATAGGCCACAGTGCTCTTTTACTAGATGAGAACGAGTACAATTTAATTACTGGCTTGACATCGTTCTTTAATAAATTCAAGACGACAGTGGAATGTTTAAGTTCTGAATCACAAACCACTATTAATTTAGCATTGGTTTTTAAATCAGAAATTAGAAGGGTGTTAGAAGAATATAACGACGATGAACCTGTCATAGTCACTAGACTAAAAAATAATATGTTGCAACGTTTGGATCATCGCTTTCCTGTTACAGATACTATTGTGGCGGCTACTTTATTGGATTGTAGGTTTCAATCAATTAAGGAAATCGACATTTACATGGAAAGTCAAGACACCAATAAGGTAGCATTTTTGTCAAATTTTTTAAAGAATATTTTGAAAGAGGAGGATGTTGTTGACCCAGCAAGAGATGCAACACCTGGACCGAGTTCCGCGCCTACGCCATCAAATTTTTTGATGTATTTGGTTGAGAAGCACAGCAGTACATCCAGTGATATAGACAGCGTGGTTGAAAATGAATGCTGGAAGTATTTTAGCACAGCTAGTGTCAAAGATCTTCAGCCATACGACGGTGATGTTCTGATGTTCTGGAAAGACAGAAAGATTTCCTTTCCATGGCTGTCAACTTTGGCTCGAGCAATATTGTTTGTACCGGCGACAAGTACGCCAAGCGAAAGAGTTTTCTCTGTTGCAGGGCAGGTAATAACTGCAAAACGGTCTCGATTAAATCCCCTAAGGGTAAACCGAATAATATTTATTCATGACAACTATAGCTATTGCAAACGAGAAACCGACATTTGAATTTAATTGGTAATTCATCTTTTAACTGACTGAACCTATGGATCTCATGTTTTCGTTAGTTTTAAATAATGTTTGCAATTTTAATTATAATTGTTTTTAATATGAATACTATTTATATGTTGTAATATTTATATGACAGTACCTTGAGTTGGAGATGAAAAGATACTGTTGATTGTCGTTGTTGATCTTTTTTCTTATTGTCGTAATTAAAGCGGGTTTTATGTTCCTAATTTCCTTTTGATTTACAGCTATGTTACTGAATATTAGACTTAATTTTGTTTTCTCTTTTATAATTTATCTTGTCAATTCAATTTGTCACGTCAAAACTATAATAAATCTTAATTATACGTAAACTTTTGTTTTATTTCTTCTCTTAAATTAAGGTAGTATAATATGGAGGTCACGCCGCCGACGCCGCCGCCGCCGACTTCTAAAAGTCGGCGCGCCGCCGCCGACAAATTGACTTTCGGCGCTCATATCTAACCCGAATGCATTGTCTACAAAATCTAAACTATACTTCTGTGAAGATCATTTTGATTTAATTATGACTTATATTTAACTATCAATTAAACAAAACAAAACATCATGACATGATAGGTACCTATTGCAAGTCAAATTTTGTAATAGATTAGGTTTATCGCTCGTCTGTCCCGCCCTTTGTGGGCCATTTTGATGGCCCTTGCAAGTGCAGTGCAGTGTTTTGCTTAATTCCTGTTTTCTTCTATTATATGGGAATAAAGACATGGTTTGTACTCAGACCAAATAAAAAAGTGACTTTTTATTTCGTCTGAGTTTGTACAAAAAAATTTAACAAAATGTTTTTCTTACCTAAGCTTATATTATAATATCTATAACATTAGTGCTAAAAGCGAAGTAATAAACTCGCTTTTACGAATCCGGCTTCCATGATGCCTTTTGAAAAAAATTCAGAATAAAAGTCAACAATCGTAATAATAACTTGAAAAAATTCGAAATTAGCTAGTTAGTACACAGCACAGCAACTTAGTTCTTTGACCTAGTGACGTCACGACGCTATCTAATATGGCGGACATTGTTTTGCAGATTTGAGGCACAGGTAAAAAAATTATTCTTTAAATTGAAATATAAAATTTATAATGCATTTTTATAAATAGAAATCAATATTTCTCGTTTACTTTTTACAAAATCTATCATAAATATTTATTCTTTGACTTTTTTTTACATGGTGTAAAATACCCTATTACAACACCTCCTCTTTGTATCTGCTCCGTGGTGACAACGCATCATTTGCATTTTGATTCTTAATCGAGGGTATATGTAGATGTCTATGGGCCACAGCATACACTTACCATCAGATGGACTGTGTGCTCGTTTGTCACCCTTCTTCCATTTTAAAAAAAACCTGCAAAACGGTTCGTAAAGGAAAACGAAGCGTGCCCGAGAAATGGTATGTTTTCGAGTGTATATACGTATTTATATCTATTTCTTTGGCACGCTCTATACCCTCAACTGTTTGACAGATTTTAAATAGACTTGCAACGAATATTCGGCTATTATTCGATAATTATTAATATGAAAATATTTATTTATTTTATGATAAAATGTATCTATTGTGCAAAAAGACTAATTTTTCTACATTTTTAAGCCTACTGCTTTTGCTTTTTTTTTAATCATTTTCTTTTCGTAGACAATCCCCGCTTCAGAAAAGACGCTTCGAAACTACTAATATTAACTTCTTTGGAGCCAAACACTTTTGCCTAATATTCGGCTATTCGGTCAGTAAGCTCGCAGAATAATCAGTATTCAGCGTGTGGCCGAATGTACTATTCGTTCTAAATATAATTTAATCATATGGGGTGTCGTTACATTCGTTTTAGTTGTGGCAGTGACATAGGGTACAAAAATGTTCTCTTTCAGTAAAGATTTTTACGCAGTTGGTTTTTTTTTAAATGACTGTTTCTGTGACTCAATCTTTAAGCTTATTGAATAAAGAAACCCGGCGTAAGCCAAATACTTCCCTACAAGTGGAAATCCTCGTACAGCGGTGGAATTTTACAGGCCGATATAAAAAGAAGAAGGAAACGTTACCATATTCGGTGTAGGAAGGGAAGAACCGTGGCTCGATGAGAGCAAGTTGCGTGTAAAGTTCTGCCGGGCGGCTGAGTGCCGGTGTTCCGCTCAGCAGCACCACCCGGGAACTACCGCGGGACAGTGATAGCAGCGCCGACGTGCACTGGGACTTGTGCGACTTCAGGTAATGCGACTCGTCCTGAGAACGAACGAGATGTTACTGTACATCTTATAATTATAATATATAAAAATCTATTACAGTGCGTTATGGCCAAATATTCAAACGCTGCTCAATTTTAAGATGCCGTTAAGTCTTGTTCTGACTATATCACGTAAGTCAAAGTAACGGTGACACCACGAGATAACCACTTGAGATACCACTTGTTCAGTTCACTTCTCTTTCTCAGTTTCTCTTCTTCAGTTATCTCGGGGCCATCCATAAATTACGTCACATAAATTTTATGTTTTTAAACCTCTGTCCTGGGAAGAACCAGCAAGAACCTAGCGGAACTTGTTTTTTTTCAAATAACAGCTTACAATAATGTAATCACAATTAATCTGTCAAATCTTTGAAATTCACATGAGGTAATCCAAGGTCACCTTTGTAGAACGCTCCAGAGTATGGTTATATTTAGAAAAGACCCCTAAGAACCAAAGAGTATATGATCACTACGTTTAGTCAGAACCATAGTTTTGTGCTCAAAACAATTATTTTTTAAATGTTATTTATATGAATTATAAAACTAAAATTTTCTTATAATTAGTTCAGTTACTAAATTACGCTTCTTTAAATTAACAGAATTTACTTGAAATGACGCGTATTCGCCTTTACCTACGCGTCGCGTTTAAGTCACATACTTTAGTCTTATTTCCTTCACCGCGTGAGTGTAAGAGGCAACTACAAATAAAAAAAAAATAAGTGGGTACAATAGAAAGTTTTTTGTTAGTTTTTATATAAAAGGTAAGTAATTACACTGTTTTTAAAAGTTAATTCCTTATAAAGTAAAAAAAAGAAACATCGAAATCAGTTTACCCAAAAGGAGGTTATGAGGTAACACACATAAAAAAATACAGTCGCCTTCCTCCTGTTAAAGTCGGTAGAAAAATAGCATTGGTCAAAGATAGTGTAATAAAGTATATACCTATGATTTAAGTTTTTTTGAGGCTCCTACTGAATATATCGATATAATTATATTATATATTTCTTTTCTTTACGAAAATCGAGTGTTTCTATGTCCTTGTTTCTTTCTTCGTAGTATTTATTTGATTTTAACATATAGATATTGAATTTTAACATATGGCAATTCGTTCCATATGTTTCTGTTTTAAGTGAGGATGACACGCCAGGCGTGCCATCGGTTACTTTTGGGTGTGGCGTATGACACGCGAGTCGTGTATTTTGAAACTAGCTCAAATTGCAAGAAAACAAGTCTCCTGTTAAAAAACCAATGCGTTTGTCTTATTGTTTAAATTTACTTAAAATGGCTGAACTGCCGTCTTATTACTATCATATGGCCGAATAGACCTACGAAGTACCATGTGCTCTTGTGATAAGGTATAAGATTTATTTTTGCTTGAAACAGTTTGAAACCGTTCATGCATAAAAAAAGTTCAAAATAAAATATAAAGTTAACTTTAATAATAATAATAATAATAAATATTTATTTCATTTCCAATTACACATGTTTACATACAGGAACAAATATGATTAAAATTAAATAAAGTAACAATAAGTCTAACAAAAATAACATGCTATGATAAAATTAAAACTATGTGTAGCTTAATAATATAGAATCTACAAAAGAAAAATAGAAAAGTCAAGTTTATAATATTAGCTACCTGCCTGAACTAGGTTGAGTACCTGTGTTTCAGACATCACTTATACAATCTGTTTAATAATGTAGGACACTAGATATTTAAATAATTAAACTATATTATATAATAAATAAAATAACTAAATAACAATTATTGTTACTTACAATTAATGCAAACTATTTTAGAATTTCTAACAACTTCTCTGTGTCTTCGTAATTTAATTTATTTAGAAATTCCCTTACACTTATATTACAGTTCTTATAACTTAGACTATATACCTTTAGTGACTTGTTGAGCTTGTTATATAGAAAGGATCCTAAAAATACGTAAAATTTGTTCACAAATGCGTGTTTGGTTTGAGGGTTTACACCTATTTCTTATACAGCGGACGAGACCAGGTGTTATCCAAGGTTTAATATTATAATACTTACGTGACAGTTTTATTGTTGATGTATTATTCATTATTGCGTATTGTAAAGAATTTATAAAGTAACTCAAGGTCGTATTTGCATCGTCAGAGCAATAAACAAAGTCAAAATTAATGCTACGAATGTCATTTTCAAGGTTCGTCATATGGACTTTAGTGTAGTTGTGTATGCAGTTTTTCCTAGGTAAGGTTAATTGTAATGTTAGTAAAATTAAGAAGGTTTATTTGATTTAATCACAAAATGGTCTAAACAAGAGCCGCTTTGATGTGTAGGGTGGTAATGTGTTGGTAAGAGTCCATGAAAAGAGCAAATATTTAGGTAGTTATGTGCATGGTTATCTGTTTTCCCAGGGGTAATGTTAATATTTATGTCACCGGTTAGGATTATATTTTTATACATGCTAAGTTTGTTTTAATTCGAATGATTAAGCAATTACTATACTGGAATGTAGGTTCTGTGACAGTTACTTTTAAATTATTACTAACATAGATTACTAAACCGTCATTTTGATTAATGTTTTTCTTGGTTTTGTGTAAAGAATAGCCATTTAGAATCGGTAGGTGGGGTGTTAGGTTTGACGGCCAACATTCGGTAAGAACAATAATATCACATTTTATATCCAGTCTATGCAACAAGACTTCAAACCCAGTTATATTCCGATTTATGCTTCTAATATTTTGTGTAAGTAAGATTAATTTATTTTCAGGACGTGGAAGGAAGTGTTTACAGTCATCAACATTACATGTTTTAGCGTCAGACACAGAAAAGTTGTCTAGGTCATTGAGTAATTGATTCGCCATACTTAAGCTTAAAAATAAACTAAAACTAGTGTTTAAGAGCTAAGTAAATAATATAATACGCGGCGCTCTTAGGCGCCCTCATATTCTATGGAGTTGATATATTTGTCCTCTGCGAATTTACGTGCTGGACAGCTTTCATCACCAGTTTTGTGGTCGCATTTTCTTTTAAAACGTTTACACGTCGCGCAAACGGGGGCATGCGTTTTGTTATTACATTCCTTAAAGGAATGCCCGAGCTCTCCACAGTAGTTACATGTAGGGCTAGTTTCCCGACAAAATTTGGCTGAATGACTGCTGGCAGTTGAAGCATCTTGTTACTATGGTAAAGTCTCTGACTGGGCATGAGGTCCAATTAATATATATTCGTCCCTGATTGATAAGGGCCTTTCTGATGCTAGGTGGCACTTCGACAATGTAATTACAGGTAGGAAGGTTTTTCTTACCTGATTTATGGCTCAGTTTGACTGTTGCCAGGAAGGACTCACGCGTGGCATTGGGAAACTTATCGGCAATATTTTGTTCGAAGATGCACTCGAACACTTCTTTATCCGTGAGGGCTACAGGGAAAGTTCGCTAATGAATAGTCTATCGTATAGCGCCGGCGTTTGTTTCCTTCTGAAAACACTTGTTTTGCTATTCTTACTAATTAGACGTTTTCAAATAGACTTTACTTTTACATTTGTATAACATTAAATAATATTTAACATTTGTAAATATTAATGAATCATAAACCTTATTTTTTTCCAAATTAAGGTTCTTGATTGTTTGATATTTACAAATATATATATATATATATATATATATATATATATATATATATATATATATATATATATATATATATATATTTATTATTATTAGGTGAAAATTCAATTTAATAAAAACCAAGGTTTTCCAGGGTGATTTAGCTGTACTTACTTAAATAAATTATTTTTTTATAAAACAAAAAATAGTACAAAATGTTTGTAATCTGTGCATAAAAAAGTCACTTACTCTCAATTTCAAAGAAAACACGTAGAAAAACACGTAGTTACCCACTAAAAACAAGTATCCTTCCGTTTGTAACTGATGTTTGATGTCAACTAAACTTAATTAGGTCTAACAAGTGAAAAAAGCATAAAAAAGATAATTATTTTTACACATGGCTGTCATCTGTGTCTGTGGCGCTTGACACGCCAGGAATCGTCATGAAATATTTGTTCGCCGCCAGAGCTAAAAGTTGTCGAAAATTGGTGCCGCAACGAATCTGTTAACCATTGAACTTGTTTACGCTTCTTTTAGTTTAATAAATTGTTTGATGATGTTTGATGACTTTTTTTTACACACAAAAATATTTTTCAAATTATAAAATTAATCCCTCCCTATTCTTAAAGTTTCCTTCCACTGCTGGTCATGGGGCATGGAAATAAAGGGGAGCACAGAATTTTACTGTCACAAATACTACCCACCTTTACAACGCTGCCATAAACATCGCATGGAGTAACCGCGTTCCACCGAGATTAAATTTTGAAAAAATATTCGCCTTTTTTTCCTCCCACAATTTTTTCTTGTCATTATTACAACAAACACCGTTACATCCTACAAAAACATAGGCCCCCACTGAACATAGGCCTCAACTATATTCCTCATAGAGGGTATACTTGTCATAGTTGCCACGTTCTGTTCCACGGTACACGTACCTACTGTGACTGTGTAACAAGGTACGTGTACCGTGGAACTGAACAGTGGATTAGTCGCCTCTTACGAAACCCACGGAATGATATGAATATTCATGCACCGCCACTACACAGTAATTGATAATTTCTCGAAACATTTCATTTATCGACAAATCGTCTTGCAATCGTCGTTACTCTAGCGCTCACTTGACCTTCATACAAATAATTTGATATTTTAATTGTTGATATTTTTTTTTATTTTTGCATAAGAACACAGTAATAACTCTTAAGTTATATTTACCATCTTTTAAAAGAAATTGTCTTTGGCCTGACCTACTATACTCTTTGGCTTGACCATAGTTCTGACTAAGTATGTCCAATAAAATATCAAAGTCTGAGAGGTTAACCACACAAAACAAATTAGAAATACCTTGGTAGCGATCACCGTATTCCCAGGGGTTATTATCATCCATAAATTCCTTAATATTATAGTAAACCTTTTTATACAAATTTCTTAAATGAAGTTTTTGAACTTTGAGCAGGTTAAATTTTATATATTTTCTGGGATTTTGTTGTAAGAGCGTATACATCGCACCAAGAATGAATTACTGACTCAGTGGAGTCGAGTAACTGGTACTACTAGCTTGTCTGTTCCTAGTATTTACAGAATGAATATCACTTATTTTTGTATAACTACCTTTATTTTTGTGTACGTACATTTCATTTTCATAAATGTATTGAGAGGCCAAAGTTAATATAATATTAATTTCCTTAAATTTTTGCCGGAGCAACTCTTTACGTTTTAAATCATAGATTGCTCTTACGGCCCTCTTTTGTAACACAAATATAATTTCAGTGTCAGTCGCGTGTCCCCTTAGCAAAATACCATACGACATTACGCTATGTAAGCAGCTAAAGTAAATAAGTCTAGCTGTTTCCACACTGGTAAGATTTCTAATCATTTTTACAGCATATGCTGCAGAACTAAGTCTGCTTGCTAATTTTGATATATAGGGACTCCCATTGAAGCTTCGCGTCTAGTGTCATTCCAAGAAAAATGTTGGTATCGACAAGGATCAGTTCCTCTCCCCATTTAAACTTACATTAGTATTTAATTTTTTGGTTCTTTGGATGTAATTTATGGATGGCCTCTTAGATACTAAAACTGACAATGTGAACGAGATCCACAACGTTATCAGGTACTCTGACCAAACTAAACAAAGAGCATTCTTATGACATTAGATTATCAAACGAGCTCGAACGCCACTTGAAAGCGACTACAGCCTATGGACATGTTTCGCTCATTTAAACCAGTCAAACTCAGGAGGACTGTCAATCCTGTCATTACCTAATATGGTGTCCCGAACGGTGATGATACTTGGATCTCCGAGGTCGCTCCCTGAGGTCATTGGTAACATTAAAATGTTCTGAAGGTTGCTGGAGAGGTCGAGTGGCTCGAATAGTTTATAATTCTTGACCATACGCAAAATACGCACTTAAAAGTTGCGAATACCGGCCTGGCTTAATCCACCAATCGATAAATCAATACCGAATGGTGTGATTATACCAGCTCTCTAACCCTTCGAACCGCAATACAACAGTGGATGCACAGTCGCAATATGTAAAACAGTATAAATATTGCTGGCGAGTCCAGAGTCACAGCCAGAGTCCTCAGTGGCGCCGTATGCAGCACTTAACATCTCGACACGCCGAGATCACTCCTCGAAATTATTGCCAACATCAAAGGACCAATTTCATAGCTCGAATAATCACACCAAATACGCGCTTAGACGTGGAGTTGCGGAGAATAGCCCGTCGTAAACTAACAGTAGCACATTAAGATCTTTTTAGTTGAGTAAAAATTTTGTACAATGCTATCCAACATCACCTCACGAACCTTCAGAATAAAAAGTAGACTATTTTTATGCATCACCAGCGTTACGCACTGTTGTTAATAAATCTGTTTTACTGGACCGCCGATATTATCTCCCAACAACCAAACAAAACGCTGTAAAGTAACATATTCGAAACTTCGGGAATATAAAATAAGTTAATATACGCGTTAAAATCTATAAAAACTAGTTTTATTTAAATGTGTAGTGTGCGCGAAAACATAAAAAAACATTATAAAAGATAAAACAATCACTTACAATAATAACAACTCCAAATTTCTTATTTTTCAACAAGTCAGTGTGCATGCTTGTTATCTTGTAGCTCACAATCACTACTTCAGTCTGAAACAACAATACTTATAGAAATTAAATTTAAATAAGTATATACATATATATATATATATATATATATATATATATATATATATATATATATATATATATATATATATAATATTAAATATGCGGAATATGTGGAAAGAACTGATCACTGCCTACCCCTACGGGAAAGAGGTGTGATTATATGTGTTATGTATGTATTAAATATGCTATCGAGATTGCCATGCACTGTTGGCATATGAAATGAAAATTCTTTATTTCTCGACATAAGAAACTAAAATTTCGTTAATCAAACGTTCATGTTTTATAATTTACTACAGTTTCAATATGAGGTACCTCTGTCCGGAGAAGAAAGGACTATAGAAACTCCGCAGGTATCCTCTTTTTTATGATTGTTTTTGAAGCCAATATTATAATACCCTTAACCAAAGTTGAAAGGGAATAGACCCATAGGTAATCAATGCTTATTCTATAATAAAATTAGACAACAAAACAAAATATATACAGGGTTAATTTTCAATAACCAGCCAAATTTACAGAGAACGTTCCGAATAAGTAATATAGGCAAATGCTAAAGAAAAATTAATTAAAAAAAATCTCAAGCATTCTATCTTTTTTATCTTTAAAATTTAAAATGTGGCGTAATGCATTATTTTAACCGATTTTATTGTTTTTTTATAACTGGCTCTGGGTTCTAGCCCTTCTGAGCCTGAAGTTACAATGTATAATTATCCTTCATAGTACACTGCTTCACAATATGTTGATGCATCACATTGTGCAGTCCTTGGGAGATTTTGACGGCAACTTGAGCCTGGAGACAGCTGAGGCAATGGTATATCAAGGCGCCTAAGCAGACAACCTCATCTTGAGAATCACATCACCATTACAGCACTTGTTTCACCGTTTCCACTAACAGTTCACATGCATAGACACTTAATACACAAAATCGCACCACTTTTACATATCAAAGTCCACTTCAAACCATTATTTAAACAATAATACAGGAGCAGCAAACCGCCGCCGGTCAAGTTCCCGCCAAAACCTCTGATTTTATTGCGCGCGCGCACACATTCGTATAGATCGATCGGTAGGCAAAAACGCTGTTGCCCATAAATCACATTCAATTTGGGATAATTTGACATAAAAGAAGAAGCTTTTTTATACGATGGGGTGACAAGCGAGCACACAATCCACCTGATGGTAAGTGGTAGATGTCTATGGGTCACAGACATCTACATTTATCTTCAATAAAGAGTCAAAATGTAGATGGGTTGTCACCCGTGAGGACTAAGATGGAATGCCTCTTCACCAATAAAAAGGGTCTCCGGTTCTCTATACTCACTATACGAAACACAGCAGTGTTAAGATGCTATACTTTAAAATTTGGCTACTCTTTGAAAAATAACCCTGTCTAAAATACATAAGAGAAATCAACGCCCATTACGTCTAGTAGGTCAATCTAGTGGATCGCTTGGGATGGAAATGGAATGTACATCATGTACATTATATATATATATAAATTACGTGTAACGTTGTTTGTACGCGATGGACTCCTAAACTACTGGACCCATTTCAGTGAAATTTTGCACACTGTGCATTTTGGTCCAACTTGAGAGATAGGATAGTTTTTATCCCGATAAATGACCCTCAAAATTTTTTATTGCGTATTTAAGGATTTTTATAGGAAGGGTCGTTGGAAAAGGCAGAACAACGTCTGCCTGGCGAGCTAGTATATATATATATATATATATATATATATATTTTATAGGATAAGGGTGACAAACGAGCACACAGTCCACCTGATGGTAAGTGGTTCCTGCGGCCCATAGACATCTACATCTATCTTCTATTACAAATCAAAATGTAGATGCGTTGTCACCCGTGAGGACTAAGATGGAATGCCTCATTTCCAGTAAAAAGGGCCTCCGGCCACCTGCACTCACCAAGCGAAACGCAGAGGTAAATCTCCACTTCACGCTGGTATTCTGTGAGGTCGTGGTACCACCCCGGTTTGAGCCGGCCCATCCGTGCGACTGCAAAAGCTGCCGCGTGGCTCTACCACTGTTATATATATGACTGAGCTCCTGGCGGATCGATACGGCTGGAGCACTTCCTTGCCCTAAAACCCTCTCAGAAATGAGGCCTGTGCCCAGCAGTAACTTTAACTAATATGCTATGCAAAAATCTACCTGTCGGTCTGCTACAAGTTGTGTATCCTTACTGCTGCTAAGAGTCACAATATTCATCAGAGGCACTGAAGGAAGCAACTCGTGGATCTTGCTTTGCCATGTTTCCCTATTCATGCAATACAAATCTTGTATGAATATTACAAATCTATTATAAGAAGAGGTCATGCGAAATGTTAGAAGGTTCTCAGGTAGCTATCTATCTCGTTTACGTCGGGTGTAAAATACCTGTGACGGCGCTATCGTCGCGCCACAAGAGAAAATACACAGTAGCCTAAATGGCGCTATCAAAGTTCTGAAGTTAACGCGCTATATATATATATATATATATATATATATATATATATATATATATATATATATATATATATATATATATATAGAACAGCTCCCAAATAACACACGGAGTGTTGGCCGCTCCCCGGGCATAACACTTTGCCCAGCGGGAGATCTTTTTCTTCCACGGTCAAACTATACGGCCTAGTCTACCGATGACAGCACTGTTCACAAACCCTCCCTTCAATGATAGAGGTGCAGGTCCAATGGTAATGGACTTTTGGCGGGCTGGTTAAGAAGTGAGAGACATTGAGCTAAAGTCAGACAAGGTTCTAATAAGCGAATTATCTCTCTTTAGTGTTATTAATTTTAGTCGAAAGTAGGCAGCAGGAGCTTTCTTTTTGATTTCTTTCCACTAATATAATTACATTATTTCCAAATTAATGGGGGTTGGGCTAGCAACTATGAAGCCTTCTTTTTAAATAAGGGTTACAAACGTGCCCAACTGATAGTAAGTGGATGGTATGGTCCATAGACATTTACATCTATTCTAGATTAAGAATCAAAAGCATATATATTGTCACCCCTGAGAATTAAGACAGAATGCCTCGTTTTAAGGTCTCTTTATTGTGATCCCTGTGATCCTTCCCCGGTTAAGACGACTGACACGGGCTACAATCATAATGTAGCTGCAACATTGCTCTACATGTCTACAACGTATGAAGCTTGAATATTTTGATAACTAACAAAAATAGTTTATGAAAATTATATTATGAGACCCAACTAGCGTTGCTTTACTCAATACAAAATATTGAAGAAATGTTTGCTACACTTGCTTAAATAAAGGAATCACTATTGTCGAATTAAAATATGTTACATTCATTATGGTTAGTTAAAAAATCTAAGAACCGCTAAACAGCACAATCAAACAGAATATAAAAGAGCAAATAGAAATTTAAATACCTCATGGAAGAGGTAGTAACAATAAGCATGGGCCAATTGTCTCTATAGTAGCTCGCTATAGCCAAGGCTTGAAATGTCTTCCCCAGTCCCATATCATCAGCAATCATGCAGCGACCGCGACGTGCTATTCCGAACCTGAAAATGGTGAAGACATTATCAACAGAATGGTTCTGAACAGGCATACATATACATATTCATCGTTTAGTTTTCTTATCATGATTGTTTTATTCTACCTTGTATCAAAAAATCCGTTTTAGCTGAAAACCTTATCGGATTATCTAGTAATTATACCAGATAGGTACCAGACCAAAACAATTAAAACAATTTATTTTTGAAGTGAAACTTTTAACGGGAGAGAGGACGAAAAGTGGTGGGGGTAAACATTACGTACCGAGTCATTCGGGTCGATCAATCAAATCGCGAACGCAGGCCATTACATACCATAAAGTAATATAGTAATACAATTACATTTACAAGATTACAACGATCTTTCGTTCAAATGCTAATCTTATATTAATTTTATTTAAGACTGTTACCAAGGTACACGTATTGATTTTAGACAGAGTGATCGCATTTGAGTAATAGCGCCATCTAGTACTTTCCATAGGTAAAATCATTATATCGAAAAAAATTGATTAGCTCTCAAGATGGTACGTAGAGTATGAATGATTGAATGAATATACTTTATTGTACACCACAAACAAATAAACAAATTACATAACAAAAGACAGATTAAATGTACAATTTGGCGGCCTTATCGCTACATAGCGATCTCTTCCAGGCAACCAAGGGTGTAAAGGAATAAACAATGAATACTAGGTAGGTGGTGCAATATAATTATACAAAATATAATATCAATACATGCGATATATAGACAATAAATGCAATAAAATAACATATAAATAGCTAATACATGAAATGATATAAATTACTAATACATAATAAAAGATAAAGTAAAGCATATAATATATACATAAACATACATATATAGGAGTATATAAACAAACTTACATATCTACCCAAAATACATAAATAAATTACAAATTTCCTCAAACAATAATATAAAACTGATAAATACAATAAATACATAATTACATAATTTATCCTAACGGTCTCCGAACGATTGAGACAAGTAATGTTGTTTAAGTAATCGCTTAAAGATTACAAAAGATTGTGCAATATATATATAGATAGAAGTTACAATAGTAGATGCTAAATGGCAAAAACCAAAAAAAATAATATTAATCGGTATGTTTTGAAATCATGGATTGTTATAACTGTATTGGACAAACATGATAATATTTATTTTGTGGTTATCTAGCGTCTTGTCTACGTACCACCATGAGAGTTAATCACTTTTGGGTCGATAAAATTACTTTACTTATAAAAAGTCGTTAATTTAAAAATTTTAAATTTTCATTTAAAAAAATTTTTGTTAAACTTTGGTTTAATTAAAATTAAATTAAATAAATAATAGATAATTACCTAATTAACAAACTAAACCGATAAAATATCTTCTTAAGATCGAAGAAGATGATGCACTGTGACACATATCATCATCATCATCATCATTACAGCCTTTCATACCACTGCTGAACATAGGCCTCCCCCAAGGAATGCCACAAAGCACGGTCCTGAGCCACCTGCATCCATCGACTTCCTGCATGCCTTACCAGGTCGTCACTCCATCTCGTGGGGGGTCGCCCTACACTTCGCCTACCGGTACGAGGCTGCCACTCGAGAACCTTTCTTCCCCATCGGTTGTCGGTTCTTCGAGCTATATGGCCGGCCCACTGCCACTTCAGCTTACTAATCTGTTGGGCTATGTCGGTTACTCTAGTTCTACTGCGGATATCCTCATTTCTAAGTTTATCACGCAGAGAAACTCCGAGCATAGCCCTCTCCATAGCTCGCTGAGCGACCTTGAGCTTCCTTATACGGCCAGCTGTGAAGGACCACGTCTCAGTTCCGTAAGTCATCACTGGCAACACGCACTGGTTGTTCGTTTTAAGGTTTTGAGGTATGTCTGATGAGAAGATGTGTCGTAGCTTCCCGAACGCTGCCCAGCCGAGGTGAATCCGTCGATTGACCTCTCGGTCGAAGTTGGACTAACCTAGTCGGACTATTTGTCCCAGGTAAACATACTCGTCAACAACTTCGAGCTTAGTGCTCCCAACAATTACCGGCATAGGTGTGACATGGACATTAAACATAATCTTTGTTTTATCCATGTTCATCTTAAGACCTATCCGTTGGGAGACACTATTGAGGTCATTGAGCATAGTGCTTAGGTCCTCCAGCGATTCTGCCATAAGGACTATATCGTCGACAAATCGAAGGTGAGTGATGTACTCGCTATTGATGTTGATACCGTATCCTTTTCAGTCCAGAAGCTTGAAAACGTCTTCCAATGCAGCGGTGAAGAGTTTCGGGGATATGACGTCACCCTGTCTTACACCTCTCTGCAATTGGATAGGTTTCGTACTCTGGTTCTGTACTCGGATAGCTATCGTAGCTCTACTGTATGATGAAGTGTTTGTGTACAAACACTTCAGCACTTCGATATACCGACAGTCAACTTGGCACCGCTGAAGGGACTGCAGCACCGCCCAAAATTTCGACAGAATCAAAGGCTTTCTCATAGTCCACATACGCCAGACATAGTGGCAAATTGTACTCTTCGGACTTCTGTACAATTTGCCGATGGGTATGTATGTGGTCTATGGTGCTAAAGCCTTTTCGGAAACCGGCTTGTTCGGGAGGCTGTAAGTCGACAAGTCTGCGCGCGAGACGATTCGTAATGACTCTCGAAAACAGCACGTAGACGCGGCTCAGAAGGGAAATCGGTCTGTAGTTCTTCAAGAGAGCGTTGTCACTTTTCTTGAAGAACAAGACCACCGCACTTCTGCTCCACGCCTCCGGTGTAATGCCACCATGGAGGACGGAATTAAAGAGCTTCTGAAGGACTTCAAGTACCGGTCTTCCACCCGCTTTCAGAAACTCCGCTGTAATTCCATCCTCGCCTGGGGCCTTACCGTTTTTAAGGTGCTGGAGAGCCATTCTAATCTCGCTCAGACTGACGTCCGGGATATCTTCGGAATAGTGTCGGATGAGACTCGCTCTTGGATCGTTACTCACACTTGCGTGTGGCTCCAACGATGACGTGTACAGCTGCCCATAGAACCTCTCAATCTCACTCAAAATCTCAGGTGTCCCGGAAACGATGCTGCCACACTCTGTCTTCAGCTTTGACAGTTGGCTCTTTCTGGCAGACAGATCTCTGGCAAAGACTTTGGAGCCTTGGTTCCGCTCGATCGCTTCTTCAATACGAGCTGTATTGAAGTTGCGTAAGTCCCGCCGCATGCATTTGGAGATCTGTCTGTTCAGATGCCTGTATGCTGTCAAGTCTGTTGAAGAATGTAGCTTCATCTCCCGTCTAACAGCCATGAGATTAAGAGTGTGGTCGGAGAGTTTTTGTGTTCTTCTGCGGCGGGTCTTGCAGAACTTAGCTCCGACCGCATGGACAGTTTCCACGAGCTTGTCATTCATATCGTCCACTTCATTGCAGTCTTCTAGGCACTGTAACTCGAGCTGAAATGTTTCGGGACATTGGAACAGAGCACGAGGGGGACGGAGCGTTGACTTCATTAGACGAGACCTCTCCAAATTAACGTTTAGGTTCAGTGTGCCTCTAACCATTCGGTGATCGCTACCAGTTTTTACCCTCGCGATCACGGAGACATCACTGAACAGTTGTCGTCTGGTCGTCATAATGAAGTCAATCTCATTTTTTGTCGAACCGTCGGGGCTCGACCAGGTTCACTTTCTGAGGGGCCGCTTCTGGAAGAAAGAGTTCATCATAAAGAGTCCCTCTTTCTCCATGAAGTCGGCCAGCTGCTGGCCCCTTGGGTTCCGTTGCCCTATTCCAAATTTCCCTACTTTCAGCTCACCGTTCTCTCTTGTGCCTAGTTTTGCATTGAAGTCTCCCATTAACACCGTATATTGGGTTTTGGAGGAATGCATGGCTCTAGAGATATCCTCATGCGGAAATCTCCACCTCCTAATCGGGGTGTGCCGAGGTTGGTGCGTAAACCTGTATGACCTTCAGCGAATACCGTTTGGTGATTCTGAGTATAAGGTACGCAACCCTCGTCGACACACTCCCGATCTTTACAACGTTGTTAACGAGAGACTTGTGGACGATAAATCCGACACCTCCTTGGGACAGATGGTCGCCCTCCCGGTGATAGAGCAAGTTACCGGATTCGAGGATTACCGTGTCCTCCTCCTCTCTTCGGACTTCGGATAATCCTATAATATGCCAGCACAACTTGTCTATCTCTTCTTCCAGCTCCACGATCTTCTCGTCAGTCCTCAGGGTGCGTGGGGTGTACGTTGCCAGGTCGAGTCGTCTAAAGTCGTCGTGGCAACCGAACCTCCACCGGAGATTCTTAGCACCCCCTGCCCCACCGTTACCATGGTAGCCACCGTAGCTAGGAATAGCGGGGCCGCCGGGGACTGGGGGCCGTCTGTTTGTTGCTTAAATCATTGGGGGGTATTTGCCATTGTTGCCACGCTTGGCGAGCGGGTTGGCAACCGCAGTTTTTTTACTGTAATTTTGGCTATTATCAGGAAGATGCTGCTGCCCATCTCTTGCCTGTTTCCCTTTGTCGCCTTTTACGACACCCACGGGAGGATATGGGGTAGTGGATGTATATAATTTTATGTAAATAAGTTAATGATATACACAACCTATGCTATTCAAAAGTTATTGATGAATAATTGAAATGTTTCCCTGTAAAACAAAAATTTCACTTCTATCGTGTGTCTTCACGACACACACTGTATTTCTTTATTTGATTTTGAATATTCAAATAAAATGAATATAAAAATAAAATAAGAAACAATATAATTACATTCAAGTCTCTAGTATGTACTAAGTAGAAATTGTATTCATGTATCAATCAGAGTTCTGATGATTTGGTATTCACCTCCTTAGTTCCAATGACGTCGTAGCCAGTGGCTTAGTTAGGCGTGGGCGAAGTGGGCCTCGCACTTAAGGTGGAAGCTCCAGGGTGGCCCGCGAAATTCAAATTTTCTTGCTGTGATTTCATATTAAGAATAAAAGCTCATATTAGCCATTTGTATGGCTATTTCCAGAAAAACTCATTCAAAGGGCTAATATGAACTTACAGGGTTGTATTGGTGATTTTAATGATAATAATTCTGTAAACAAATAATAGCTACGGTCGCGAATCATATTTTGTTAAATATACAACCTAACCCTGACATGCAAATTACAAAAAACGCAAGAAAATTTGAATTTCGCGGGCCACCCTGGAGCTTCCACCTTAAAGCGGCCTCGCGGGGCCCCTTAAAATGCGATGCCGCCAGACTTCACCACAGATGACTAATTAATTTGATCACTTTTACGCTCGAAAAAGAACCCAGTAAAAGTTCGTTTGGAGCCTCTTAAGTGCGACTGCGAGGTCGTTGTAACTACCTTCAAAGACCACGACCGTTAGAATGACGGAATACGAGACTTTTCAGGAATTAGCTATAAGTAGGTATGTAGTGTCAAAGCATGTTTGGTAGGATAGATCTATTAGGTAGATCTTGAAAACGAAAGAAAAGTGGCATCGCTGATGCGACTTCGCCCACGTCTATATTAGTCTATGCTACGCCTCTAGCCTTAACTGTCATGTGCCTAATTGTTTTGGTTGAGTAGTATCCATATGCCATAAGCATTGGAGATATTAATGTTCTGCTTAGTATTTTTTTAATTTAAAATACACCTACATTAATCTTATTATAAATTTGCCTCGCCTTCGCCCGAGTTTGTATTAATGTGAAGACATTTAGATACAAGAAAATCATTTTTTTTTATAGGATAAGGGTGAAAAACGAGCACACAGTCCACCTGATGGTAAGTGGTTGCTGCGGCCCATAGACATCTACATCTATCAAATGCAGATGCGTTTTCACCCGTGAGGACTAGGATGGAATGCCTCATTTCCAGTAAAAAGGACCTCCGGCCACCTACACTCACCAAGCGAAACGCAGAGGTAAACCTCTACTTCACGCTGGTATTCTGTGAGGTCGTGGTACCACCCCGGTTCGAGCCGGCCCATCCGTGCGACAGCAAGAGCTGCCGCCTGGCTCTACCACTGTTTAAATCATCAAAGTACATTGATTTTATTGGTTTAAAAATTTCCCCAAAAACCCTTTATTTTGTTTAGGAAAAAATATAGCTTAGATCACTCCTTATCATCATCGCTTAGGCATTGCTCTGTATCTGTTGGTGAAGTTTCATTATAATTAGTTCAGCCAATCCGAAGCTTAGCCCTGACAGCAGACAAACAGATAAAAATGGCTATTCATATCTTAACGGCATGCAAATAAACAATCAATCTATACAGATAAATAAAATTGAAGTGTCTGTTTTTAATGTCAAAATAAAAGATTTTTACTTAATGCATATGAAAGTGAGTCTACTAGAATCAAAAACAGCAATGTCCGCTATTGCAAAGTTGCAACAATACATCATTTTATTATTGCGGGTAGCTACAATTCACTGGCAATACACTTAATATTTGCAAATAGCAGGGGCATAGCATATTCTCATTGGGATTTCTATAGGAATAAGAGGTTTTTGATTCAAAATTAATATTGTAAGACATGTCATTTTGTCTATTTAATCAGCAACCAATTAGGGTTCCGCGCAAAAAAATTAAAACCCATGAAATCCAATCGTAACAAATTCCACGCGGGCGAAGTTGCGGGGAACAGCTTATAATCAATAAATGATAAGGCCAAGCTGTCGCAAGTTGTATGAACAGTACTGCAGTATAATCACTTCTTTAGAGATACTTCACATTTCTTTCCTATAAATAAAAATCTTATGTTTGGCAGTAAGCAGTTAAGTTATTAGCCCTTATACATCCTGTATAAATAAAATGCAAGTTTAAATTTAATTTTGGAATTTAATTTTACAATTATTTTCTGGAGAGCCTATTACACACTTTGAATACGGGGATCAGAAGGGAAAGGGAAGTTGGCAATACAAAATTGGTAAACTTAAATTAAAGTGTTGCAAGTAAAATACACAGATAATATACAAAATTTGACCTGCTCAAAGTTCAAAAACTTTAAACTAAGTTTGTATAAAAAGGGTTATTATAATATTAAAGAATTTATAGATGATAATAACCCCTGGAAGTGAGGTGATCGCTCCCAAGCTATTTCTAATTTGCTGTGTTGTTAATTTGTGTAACATACATGATTGTAAGCTGTTATTTTAAAAAAAAGTCCCACTGGGTTTCTTCCTGGTTCTTCCCAGGACAGAGGTTTTTTTCGAACCAGTGGTAATTATACAAAAGAGTGACTTTCAATAAATATTATTTATAATCTATCTAAACATAATTGACAAGTGAAGCTGGCTGCCTGGATCGCTCGCTAAGACGAGACTAGGCCGAAACGCATATAATATCTTATTTACTTTTAGTATTTGTACTGATTTTAAAGATAACATGTGTGGAGTGGGCTAAGCCCACGCTGGCCTTTTTATACTTGTATTGAATAAAAAAGTTTCTGTTTCTGTTTCAAAAATAATTAATACATACAGACTACAAATAAATATTAATGTTTGATAATTTATTAAACACATCCCACTATTGGGCAAAGGCCTATTCATTTCTGAGAGGGTTATATGGAGCAATTAGTATGCAATGCTACTCCAAAACATGTTGAGGGACTCCACATGTCCTTAACATAATATATTTCTTAGACATGCAGGTTTCCTCACAATATTTTCCTTCAGCACATAGCACATAGTAAATCAACATTTAAAATTGCAATTAAGTTAATTAATAAAAGTCAATTATAATACCTGACTCCCTCTTCTTGGAATGGCATAAGCTTATTTCTCAAAGTTGACTCTACTGGAGTTAATTCAATAGTATTAGGGTCCACTGTTTGATCTCTTAATGCCTGTAACAATGATTTTTTGTGTGGTGTTACCATTTACACTAAGAGAGTTAAATAATGTGAAAGGGCTGCCAGAGGTGGTTGTGCCGAGAGAATTAAAGCATTAAATCCGCATTTATTAACCTGCACATTTTTAATGTATATTTTGGCCATATTCTGACAGTTAAAAACTTTTGAATATTCCTTATCAACATAATCTTTTAACATTTATTTATAAGAGTTAAATGAGAAATGTCTGCAGCTTTGAAACACCCTATTTCACATAATCAAATAAAATGAAATAAAAACTCTTTAGTTTATGATGTAATATAATAAAATTTCATTAGTCAAACATCAAAAAAACTATCACGACTGTCCCCAGAGGGGTAGATACTGACCACTGACTTCATTTGGCACAAGCCTAACACATCTTTCTTGCTTTCTACACATCCAATTCAAAACATTCAAGTGTACATGGTCAAATGTCAACATGATTTTATAATCTATCTGTTTTATAATGATGTTTGTCAGCTCAGAGAAGAATATTTTAGAATAATATTTTAGACCCAGTGATACAAAAATTTTACATAATATATGAGAAGATATAGACTGAAGTAGAAAAAATATACAAACCAAATAATTGAATTTGAAAAAATTGGTAAATCCAATTGGGCATGC
This sequence comes from Parnassius glacialis, assembly GCA_033319125.1. Lineage (NCBI taxonomy): Eukaryota > Metazoa > Arthropoda > Insecta > Lepidoptera > Papilionidae > Parnassius > Parnassius glacialis. The sequence continues at coordinate 10,302,819 of JAVANC010000011.1, read as the reverse complement.
CTTAAGCGCATTAAAAAAATTACGTATAACATGATTATACGGATTTTTTAAAGTGGTTTCAATACATTTCGACAGCACTATCGGCTTCAACACCCTCGAAAACCATGAAAATGACACCCATGATGAAAAAAATGGTACCTAATTCAGCCGCCATCTTGAATTTACATTTCGACAGCACTATCGGCTTCACTTTCATTGAAAGTTTCATTGAATGAAAGTGGACGAAGCGAAACAAGTATGTAAGGATCGTAGCAAGTGGAAAGAAGTGGTCTCTGCCTACCCCTACGGGAAAGAGGCGTGATTATATGTATGTATCGACGTCAACACCCTCGAAAACCATGAAAATGACACCCATGATGACAAAATGTATACCTATTGCAGCCGCCACCTTGGATTTACATTTCGACAACCCTATCGACTTCAACACCCTCGAAAGCCATGAAAATGACACCATGACGAAAAAACTGCTACTACTTACTTTTAGTACGTAGTACTATTATTTATTCTGTGCTTTTAAAACATTGTAATAAATAAAATCTCTCATTATTATTATAATGAAGTATTTAAGAAACTTGGTTATTCGAATATTGAGTATTTGTACAGCGATCTTTTTGAGCAGCTGCAAACAACCGAAACAATGTCCACTCACGACGGCAACTGACGCCGAACTGAGTGACGCAGTCTCTATTCTATTTAGTAATAATTTTTCATACAAGGCTGCTGAATACACCGAAAATATCGCCATTTCGCAGCTGAAAAAAATTTATTACAACTAAACTAAACAAAATTAAACTGCGATTTACATTCAACGGCTTCCCACATGATACATGAAGAGTTTTAAAAATATATTGAGTTGAACAATTGATATTTTCAAAAGTTATCGTGTTTACAAGCCTTGCGGACTTGATAAATCCACACCATAAGCCTTTAGTGGCTTTTTTTTATTTAAAAATAGCAATTAATCGATTTAAAAAAATATTAATAAGTTCAACAATCATTTATCTTTCTAACAATGTGCTTTTTATTGCATTTATATGTATAATATGATTGCTAGATACGATTTCATGCGATAAAACGTTGGAATCTTAATTTTTAGGCGATAGTAGAACATACTTTGCGCTTTCGCTTAAGGCATGCAATAGCTGAATGGTCTGCTTTTTATTGGCAGGGTTTTCTGTAAAACTGCACTATACTGCCTAAAAATTATAAACATGCAAACCCACAATATGTGTGACACAATATGAACAGAGACATATCAATTTCTACTGTGTTAGACAATAAATAATATAAAAGTTCAGGAAAACAGTTTCTTCATATTCTATATACAAATTCAAGACATTTTTTTTCAGTTTGATTACATTTAATTACAACATATATGTGTCATTTTGCTGCAATCTTGTAGGTAGTTACATAATCCCATTGCTGTAGAAATCTTGAGATTTTTGATCAAAAAAATGCAACAAGTAGTTTTGACAAACCTCTATTCATGTTAATCTAACACTACCCAAAGAATTCTGAAGAGACCGAAACAGATCAAAATCAAATCAGGGGTACAAGGTCAGGACTATATGGTGGATGCATTAACACCCCAACCAAGCTCTCTTAATTTTTCTGAGTCGTTTTTTCTCAATTTCTTGCTGGAGTCTCATTAGTTATTGTTAGTAGAGACCTCTCTCACATAATAAACAACGCCCTTCCAATCCCACCATATACACACAGCATCACCTTATTACGTGTTAATCCTGATTTTGTTACAGTATGTGGAGCTTGAATACCCTCTGAACATGATGTTTTTTGCACTCTCTTATCATAGGTGATCCACTTTTCACCACCAGTGATCAAACTTTTCAAAAATGGTTCAGTTTCATTACCTTTCAATAGAGAATCACAAATGAGTAAATGAAATATTTGAAATGGAATATATCTACTTTTTCAAAAATGGCATCAGTTTTATCCGTATGGGGACAACCAGAGCGAGGTGCATCTTTGACATCATAACTGCTGGACAGAAAACACTTGAACCAACTTTGTGCTACTCTTACTGACACTGCATTAGGTCATTAAACGTCACAAATTTTTCGCAATTTTCCCTTTTTTGTAATAAAACTTCAGAATGTATCGAATTTCTTCATTAGATTCACTCATTTTGGTGGACAGAAAAACAATTGAAAACACACATGACTAATGAAAAATACCACTTTAAAGCTAAATATTTCGCAAACGGACCCCTGAATCGAAAAGATGTTGTTCTTTGGAAGACCCATCCATCGATACCCCATATGATGGGATAGATGGTAAAAAAAATCATCCTCCTTTTACTTTATGGGAAGTGCCTAAAATAAAAATGTTTTTTAAGATTTTATTTCACAGTTGTCTAGGCGTGATTAAATATCTATAACTATGCCAAATTACAGATTTGTAGCACCTAGGGTCTCCGAGCAAAACCACGGAGAGATGGACGTATGGACATGGCGAAACTATAGGGGTTCCTTGTTGTATAACTATAGAACCCTAAAAAACGGAGGTTGCAACCTGCTTGCCAAGCATGGTAACTATAGCAATAATACCCCCTATGACACCAATGTTCAACACTGGAATTTTGATAGGCTGTAACGAAATAAAGGAAGCTACAGCCAGTTTAAAGAATTTCTGATGAAAAGAATTATAACACTGAATTTGATAGTTTCAAGAAATTATTACACTAAGCAAGGAATACAAGAAAAGGCAAAATGTTATTTTAGATTTAGTAGTTTATATGTGGTAATAGTTAAGTTTAGTTTGAATGTGGAAGAAACATGCTGCAGCTATATTATAGCTGCAATATGAATGGGTCAAATTAACCGTGAAAAGACCACACCCTCACAGAATACCAGCTGTAAATAGAAGCTTAATGCTGCTGTGTTTCATATAGCGAGTGTACAGAATTGGAAGCCCTTTTTACTGGTAACGAACCATTCTATCTTAGTTCTCAGGACGACAATGATCAACATTTCGATTACTAATCGAGGATAGATGCAGATGTTTATGTTCTACAGCATTCACTTACCATGAGGTAGATTGTGCACCCATTTATCACCCTTATCCTATAAAAATAAGATATAAGAACAACCAACATTCATAAATTAACCTTAAGTACAAAAGCAGGTAAAGCACCCAGAACCACATGTGGGGCCAATGGGGCTACTTTAGACATCAGCTCCTCATAGTCATCTATTGAAAAATTCCATAACTTAGTATTGGCATCTGTAAAAGAAAATTATTTTTAATGTATCTAATATTGTAGTTGGCTATAATTTTTATTCATTATATAATAATTTTTATTACTAACTGCTGCAGAATATTTATTTGTGGAAATATTATTTTAAATTTGAAAGAGTTAGTATATTGTTTAATTAGGAATATATAATATATTATTTGATTGATTTTTATATATGATACATTAATTGAAATTGAATGATATACAGGGTTATTTTGCAATAACTGGCAAAATTTGAAGAGAAGGTTCAGAATAAGTAATATAGGGCAAATATTGAAGAAAAATTAATTAAAAAAATCTCAAACATTCTGTCTAAATGTCCACACATTGCATGCATGCATTATTTTAACTGATTTTACGTAAAAACTCTGTCGCCCATAAATCATATTCAATTTGGGATAATTTCATATAAGCCTTTTTTACTCATATTTTCAAAAACTGCGATAATGGTATATCATTATTTATATATTTGAACTTAAGTTTAAAATTTGGCTACTCTTTGGAAGTGCAAGCAATAAGTTTACAGTTATACCGCAATCTGATGAATGGTATGGCAGCGCATAAAATACGAACAAAAATAAATGAGTAACTATATATATATATATATATATATAACCCAAAATTAATACTAACCATAGCTTCTAGATGCTATAGACTTGAAAATACTTATGAGTGGTGTGCAGAATTCTGACGGATTTACTTCAAATCGATCCTCCGAAATGAGATATATCGTTCCACTTATTACTTTAGAAACTGGAATATTTTCTATATTACATGCTTCGGGTCTTTGATAAGGATGAAAATGATTATTAACAACTTTTGAACCAGATCCTTTAAGTTCGGGAGCAAAAGAAGGGCTTCCTGGGTTTAGAACCAACCCAGAACTCTTTTCGGTATGAATATTAAATCCTTTCTTTTGCCTTCTTTCTAATGCTGCTAAACGTTTTTTCTCAATTTCTTCTTTAGAACACGACATATTGATTGCAAAAGAAATTAATGTGAATTCCAAACATTTATTATTGAATAAGTTCACTTGAAAAACAAACAATGGCTGTGCTTTAGTTTACGGTCGCACGATTTTCGTGATAATTTTAATTTTAATAGGTAGGTAACAGGTCATTGAAGTAAATGCTAGAAGGATTTTCTGCGGAAACTTATAGTTTTCGAGAAATTATTTTTTTAAGTTTTATAGGTTAACTACTAGGAATCGTATAGAACAGTATTGTTTTGGCTTTCGGCCCTTGACATTTACATAATGACATTCTAAAGCATTAGAAAGAGACAACATAATGGTTGCATCTCCTTTTACCGCGTGTTATTTCAGACCTAAAATTTTTTTTGGATGTATATGGTAAATCTTTGCTTTAAAAAAAAACAAAGAGAAAATATAACAAAGGTATTTATATTTTTAATGGTCTTTTAAGTTGGTTAAGTTTTTTGATATCATGTTTGACAGCCCGATTCAGAGCAATCCGACTTGGACAGATTAGGTTAGAAGGTTAAGGCGGGAGCTTCGCTCCCGCCTTAGCCTTCGTGGTTATTTTTTTTATAACCACCCAGAAATACTGGCCCTACATAGCAGGACTCAATTGACCTAGCTTGGTAGGTAAACAATAGAGCCTCCTCCCCACTTGATTTAAACAAATACCATATTAAATTAATCAATATCAATATTTTATAGGTTAGGATAGATTTTTTAATATATTTCAGAAACTATAAGTTTCCGCATCCCCCCCTTTTAGGGGGGGGTTCACCACTACCCCCCCACCCACCCCAACCGCCTCCCACCCCCCTCCGCGTGCGACCGTAAACTAAAGCACGACCCAAAATTATAAATTTAAGTAATGTAGAAGTAGAAAATTTAAATCCATTTCCATTTCAAATATTCGTTTATTTATTCATTATTATAGGTTAATATACTACTAAATAGGTTATTAACTACTAAAGCTAATAAAACACTCAATTTTTGCAAGTTTATAGTTTAGACTAAATTTAAAAAGAAAGAAAGTTGTAAATAATATACTTTTTTTTAAGATTTTTGGCTTGGATCCTTTTCCTTTAAGCCATGTCTTCATTTTATCTCATGGTGGCACTTCACATGGCTATTTGTATTTGCGTATTTGCTGTCTTTGACAAATAACTTCCATGTGTGGAGAGTACATTTGCCATACTTATTGCCGTATTTCACTATTTGGAAAATATAGCCAATAACAAATACGGCTTACCGATCGTCTGTAGGTTTTACAAGGCTCATCAACGGAGACAAATAGGCAAATACGCAAATATACTGGCCACACATAGTCGGGCTCATAAGCATAGATAAGAGTGTAGTATATACGGAAACTCATAAGCGCGCGAACTGTCAACCAGTACGGACGGACCTGTTTATAACCACTTAAGGCAGGCCATATACATACGGAATTCCGTTTCGTGATTCCGTGACTACATCACACACGTACGTCTTTTTTCCGTTCGGAATAACAAGGGTCAGTTGAGAGACGTTAGCCATTGAGTCTAGACATTCTGCCAGCGAATAATGACGACGATTTTCTAATTGCGATTCCATTATTGCTGTATCATTCTTACTAGATGCATCCCCTTATCACCCTAAGCTTGCAATATAGTCAATACTATATAAAAAGATCTATCTATCCAGAGATATTTTTAAATATTTATTTATGTAATTTTTTTCGACGAATTATTAAATAAAATAACATGAAAGGTTACGAAAAGCTATACACCTACTCGCTTCGGTCGTGCGACGAACACTGAGCGCATTCCGTCCAGAATTTACGTATGTGTGTTGCGACTCGTACAAAATCTATGGAAGACGTGCGTTCGGAGAGGCTTTATTCCATTGGGGATCCCGAACGCACAGGCGGTCATACGGAATCTCGAATCGGAGAAATTCCGTACGGAAAAATAACGTACGTGTATGGCGGGTCATAGATTTTATATGGACTTGCTGCGTTCGGAATCCCGAATAGGAATATCGAAACGGAATTCCGTATGTATGTGGCCGGCCTAATAAGTGATTATTTAGGTACCTACGGGAAATGAATTGGGACAAAGAAACCGTCGTCTTGTTCTTGGTAGTTTTTTAGCACTTTGTATTTTTTACGCATAACATATAATAGTAACATGCGTTCAAATAATAAAATCCAACTGCAAGTGCACCGTCCATTTTATAGGTACAACTACTTTCTGCTAGCAAACATGTTTAATTTTTTGGTATTTGGCTCCATGTGTAGACGGTTGTAAGGCTTATTTGCCCGTACGTCAAATTTTTTGCCAAATACGGCAACATGCAATCACAAATACAAATAGCCATGTGGAGTGCTGCCATCCGTATCAAGTTATAATAACTTAGACCATTTAACCCACTGACTTCTATAAATGGACTGATTGAACTGGCTAGTGGCTATACACCCGTGACATAATGAGGCGATTTGATTTTCGCCATTTTGGCGCTGTGAGCAAAAGTGGACGTCCATGGAACCAATAATAGAGATAAGACAGTGTGAAAAAATATATCGATAAAAATTCTATACCCAGGCCTACCCATAACGTCCTTTCTATTTATGTATCATATTAATATAAAGCCATACAATAAATAAATGTATTAGTTAATATCTAGGCCTTAGACGCAAGCTTTATACCTCATTTAAAACCAAGATCGACGCTGCGTTGATCTATCTACGTTTTTATTCGTAACTATAGAACAACTTGTATTCCGGGTTTAGAAAATGCCTACGCATACTTGCATTGCGGGGGCAAGAATGGATTATGTTGACTTGCACCTACTAAAAATCCAAATGTTCCATTTTCACCACACATTGACAGGGCCACGAATACGCTTTTAGTTGAGGACTCCCCACCCCGACTTCCCGAGCTCGATACGTGGAAGCCATGGAGCCAAGAAAAAAACGAGCACTCGGAAGAACCAAGTGCTACAGTCTCAGAGTGGCCACTTTGGGCCAGCCCTTCACTTCGGGCCAGCCAGATTCGCCCTACAATTACCATGGGTTACCAAGCCACGGTTACTAACACCCCCCCCCCCTTTCCGCCACGACAAGGTGAGAATCCATTCAGGGAGGACTTATTTCTCACCTAAACTCACGCAAACTCACTAAGGACATTCATAATTTTTCAGTTCCAATATAAAATTCCCTTGCTACAATAAATTGGTCATAATAATTATACAGATTTAACAAACTTACGTCTTGTAAACACAAAGTCATCATCAGGCGACCTTTCTACACTTGGCTATGGCCCTTGAGTCTGGGGGAAAATAAGGAGAGAAGAAATAAAAAACATTCGAAATAATAACTTAATACTTTTATACTTACTGGTACTGGTCCTACCCGAAAATATTGTGGGTGTACTGCTACTTTTTCAAAGTAGTGCGTTTCTCATGTCCAATAAAACAGCTGTCTTTTAAGTGTTTAGGACAAAGATAATCATTTTGTTTCGTTTCGTACAATTTTTGTGCTTTATCCCTTAATTTGATTTCGTTAAGTATACTCAACACTCGAATCAAAAAAAAATAGTACTATGTTGATGTCGCGGTTTAATTTTTTTTTTTGTTTTTATATAATTTGTAATTTAGTATTTTTGGTAGAAAAAAATATTTGAACCAGGTGGCAACACTAAATTTGACAGTATTAAGCAAAAATGGCGACCAGGCGAAACACGCTGCGGACTGTGCAGGTAATTTTATATTTTTTTTGTGTTAAGTGTCTAAAAATAATAATTATGACAATTGTTTATATTTCTATAATATATATCTAATGTTTAATCATCATTTTCAATTCTATACGCTATGAGATATAAACACAATAGGTATGTAAACATGAATGTTGAGTATCATTAACAAAGTTCGGTGGTGTGTAATTGAGTGTGATAAATGTATGTTGAGTATACTCTACAAATTTGCATGGTGGGATATGTGATGGCAGTTTTGTTTGTTAAGTCTGCTTAACAATAATAAGGACTTTGGTGTTCTTATTTTATTTATAATATGCATAGCTTTTTTTTCTTTTTACGCAATACTTTAATTTCCACCATATAATATTCCTTTCCGAGTAATATTAACATTTATATTGTGTGCGATAAAATGCTTGCTTTGTTTTTTGCCTGCAAAATAAAATTCTTGTTTCAGAATTTGAGGTCAAAACGTATTTTGGCCCTTGTACCCCAAGAAAACGCTCAATCTGATATAAGTGGGACATCGAGCTCTGAGAATGAGCTTGAAGACGAAGTGTACAACTTTCAAAGTCGAGCTTCTGAGTCCTCTGAAGCACCATCAATTGAATCTGCTTTAGGACGGCTCGATATAGATTTTTCCAATGACAATTATCCGAATACGGCTCCGACTGATCACACAGGATATGATGAGACTGACAATTATGATGATGACCACCAAGCAAATAACTTTTCACTGACATCCATAAGTTCTTTACCAACACTTTCTCCAATGTCAAACATACCTTCTATGACGCCATCATTTATAATCAACCAAGTAAGTGACTCTCCCCAACAATCTCCATGTAATTCTACTTCAACACCTCTTCCAAATCGTTATACTCGAAAAGGACGTCGTCAGCAAAATTCGATCTCGAAAAGGCCTTGTATTGTTACTAAAAATAAGAAAGTCAACCTAAAATTTCAATGGTCAAGCGGACGTTTTCGATTTCGTGCCGAATTAGAACCCGATAAGTTTGAAAGTCCTATACCTGATGGAAAAACAACATTAGATTATTTCAACGACTTTTTTTCAGAAGATATGTTCGACGAAATATGTCACTACACAAATATGTATTCCATTCAGAAAACAGGCCGATCAATAAATTTGTCAGGTGCCGAATTGCGCAAATTTATAGCAATTGAAGTCATTACGGGTATCGTGTCCATGCCTTCATATCTGGATTATTGGACTACTGACACCCGTTTCCCAATGGTTGCGGATGTAATGCCTCTAAAGCGTTATCAAATTATACGGAGATACTTACATTCTGTAGATAATACAGATACTGACTCCGATCCATATTTTAAAACAAGACCAGTAGTGGAAAAAATCCGTGCAAACTGCCTGAAAGTAGAAGAAGAGACTAGATTCAGTATAGATGAAATGGTGATTCCATATAATGGCACCAAAGCTGGGAAAAAGACAATATAACCCGCGCAAGCCACGAAAATGGGGCTTTAAAAATTTGGTGCGAGCAGGTGCACCAGGGATTAATTACGATTTTTTTCTTTACACTGGTAACGATAATTTTGAGGACTGTAACTTTACGAAGGAAGAAGAAGGCTTAGGTTGGGGGGCCAAGGCTGTTTTGAGACTTTGTAAAAGCATAAAGAAAAAACCTTGTGTCGTCTACTTTGACAACATTTTTTCTTCTTTGGAGCTAATACACTATCTCAGGAATTTCTACGGAATATTTAGTCTTGGTACAATGCGTACAAATCGCCTGAGAGATGCCGGAAAAAAACTGAAACCAGACAAGGTTCTCAAAACTCAGGGCAGAGGGGTTTTTAGTCAAACTGTTTGTAATAAAACCAAACTCTCTGTGGTCAAATGGAACGACAATAAATGTGTTGTACTGGCTTCAAGTTACGCAGACGCATATCCACTAACTAAGGTACGAAGATACTGCAAAATTAGGAAGCAGAAGATTGAGGTACAGTATCCTAATGTTGTTATGCGTTATAACGCCCATATGGACGGCGTCGACCTGTCAGATATGCTGATAGCTTTATATTGCACCGAAATGAAGACCAGGTGCTGGTATCTATCGATTTTTTCGCAATTACTTGACATATGTATTAATAATGCTTGGTTGACTCACCGAAGGGATAATAAAAGAGAGGGAGAGACCAAATATATTCTTTTGAAACAGTTTAGGCTAAGTATTTACAAGGCATTGCTGAAAAAGGGGACAACTATAGACGCAGCTAATGTACAAGATCTTAATAAAATAAAAAATTCTACGCGTTCCAGACCAGTAGATGATGTTAGATTCGATAATATCGACCATTTCCCAGAACATGGAAAGGATTATGGTCGTTGTGCTTATTGCAAAAAAGGATTTACCGTTTTCTGCATGAAATGTAACGTCAGACTTTGCTTTGTTAAAGATCGCAATTGTCATTATAATTACCACCAAAGGAAGCCTTAATACTCTTGTCAATTTGTCAAAATTTTTCGGATAAACATTATTTTTTGATTGAATTATGTTTGATCTTGCAGTACTCTTATTGAGATTTGTTAAGAATACTCAACGCTTATAACACTACTTTTTTTCTTGTACATCGAATTTTGTTGAATATACTTAACGTCTGTTTTCCAGGAAACCCTACAATAAATAATTTTATTTAGATTTTTCCCATATATTTCTAATGTCTAACAGCAAAATATATTCATCTTAGCTTATTGCCATAACTTAGCTTGGCTTGCCAAATTAAGGGTTATAGCCATAATATTAGTATAGATTCAGTTGGAATCCTGTTAATTAATGAACATTTGATAAGTATCTGTTGTCGTCAACTTTGGTTGTGAACAGATATCTGTAGAAAGGAATATCGATAAGTATTATAGACAAGGAATTCGACAACCCTATTGAATTTTATTGTTTATCAAACCTCATTAAGGTGGAAGCTCCAGGGTGACCCGCGAAATTCAAATTTTCTTCCGTTTTTGGAATTTGCACGTCAGGGTTAGGTTGTATATTTAACAAAATATGATTCGCGACCGTAGCGATTATGTGTTTACCATTGAGTTATATGTACTACGTACTAGAGGAGCCATCCCGAACATTAACTATGTTCAACTGAACTGTAGTGCAATCCGTACACTAAACTAAATATAGCGCAAATTGAAGATTTGAATTAAATTAAATTATTATTAATAAGTACATTTTATTTAGAAATATGTTTGTTTAGATTAAATTAAGATATTTTATATCAAATTAAAGTCTTCGCGCATGCGCGGGAGTAGTAGTCTCGCATAGACATAGAGTAGGACACAATTTTTGTAAGGAATGGCTTCTCTAGTACGTAGTACATATAACTCAATGGTGTTTATAGAATTATTATCATTAAAATCACCAATACAACCCTGTAAGTTCATATTAGCCCTTTGAATGAGTTTTTCTGGAAATAGCCATACAAAGGGCTAATATGAACTTTTAGGGTTGTATTGGTGATTTTAATGATAATAATTCTGTAAACACATAATCGCTACGGTCGCGAATCATATTTTGTTAAACATACAACCTAACCCTAACCTGCAAATTCCAAAAAACGGAAGAAAATTTGAATTTCGCGGGCCCCCCTGGAGCTTCCACCTTAAAAAAAAGCCAACATGTTGGTAACTACTATAAGATTGGTTAAACCAAACGACGACCTGCTACGTCATCGCTTGGCTAATAGAAAGCAGACTTTTAACCTCGTGGTAGTACACGGATTCAAACTATTTCACCCTATTAGGGGTTGAATTTCCAAAATTCCTTTCATAGTGTATACCTACGTTCTAAAAGGCAGCTACTCTCCGAATTTCAAATTTCTGTGTTGTGACTGTATGAGCCACTCAGAACATCTTCTGTATCTAAAATAAGATAAGATTAACATTTCTAATGGATTTACAGTTACAAATAATTTTAATTTTAATCGAAAACAAATACTTGATTTCAATTTTAATCGAAAACAAATAATTATTACCATATAGTAACTTTTGAATTTCCTATTTCCATATCCATAGACAATAAATTGCCGACAGCCTGATACCAACACTTGTGGACTTTGACATTTTTATTTTGAACTAATTTCAAAAGTTGAAACTGATTGACCTTCCTATCACTTTTTTTTTGCTAATTATACTATTTAATAGACAACATGTCTGATAAAAGTAGCCCCGTAAAGTATTTTTTAAGTGGTGGTTTTGGAGGAGTATGTACTGTTTTAGCCGGTCATCCAATGGATACAATTAAAGTGAGATTACAAACGATGCCTCTTCCTCAACCTGGAGAAACAGCCCTGTATAAAGGTACATGGGATTGCTTTAAAAAGACCGTACAAAATGAAGGTTTTCGAGGACTCTACAAGGGAATGTCCGCGCCTTTAACAGGAGTAGCACCTATCTTTGCTATAAGTTTCTTTGGTTTCGGTCTAGGCAAAAAATTGATCAAATCGGATGATAATCAAGTTCTTACAAAGCCAGAACTATTTGCCGCAGGTGCATTTTCTGGAGTGTTCACCACTTCCATTATGGCACCAGGTGAAAGGATTAAGTGCTTACTCCAAATCCAACAAGGTGGTAATATGCCAAAAAAGTACAATGGCATGCTTGACTGTGCCAGGAAGTTATATGCAGAAGGTGGAATTAGGAGTATTTATAAGGGCAGCATTGCAACTATATTACGAGATGTACCAGCCAGTGGTATGTATTTCATGACCTATGAATGGATTAAGGAAGTTCTTGTACCAGAAGATGCCAGCAATAAATTGAAGATGATGGCAACTATTGTGGCTGGTGGTTGTGCTGGGATAGCTAACTGGCTGGTGGGCATGCCAGCAGATGTACTAAAGAGCAGGCTTCAGACTGCCCCAGAAGGAACATATCCAAATGGTATGAGAGATGTGTTCAAACAGCTTATGGAAAAAGAAGGTCCAACTGCCTTGTATAAAGGAGTAACTCCTGTGATGATCAGAGCCTTTCCGGCCAATGCTGCATGTTTTGTTGGATTTGAGTTTGCAATAAAGTTCCTTGACTGGGTTGCACCAAATCTCTGATCAATATCAATGTCTATAGACAGAACTGTATAGTTTCATATGGTTAGTTTTCTATAAGTTGAAGTGAATTTCTCTCTTAAACACCATAGTTAATATATCAATTTAATAAAGCAATGATTTTTTACAATTCTGTAAGCCCATTTATTTTACATGACAACATTTCAGTGGATTGTATAATAAATGTAAATAAATATTGTGTACAATATATTATATTTTTAATAAGTAATTGTATAGACCTAATTTCATCAATAAACTGTAAATAATTGTTTTAAACAAAAACAAGAAATCATTTGTTGGATATACTTTATATTTTAGTAACTTGTTATGTATCTGCCTCAATTGTTTAAATCAAATGCAGACACAATTTGTATTTTATGCTGGAAATAGAATATTTAATAATGTGAAAGTTTAGTGCCTTAAAATAAAGAACTATTTTACTTCTGAGTATTTTTTTGAAAAGCTACAATGAATTGATATTTTATAGTCATAAGAATGATCCAATAGTATCAAGGTTAGGAAATAAATCATCAAATCTTTTGTTATGAATGCTTAGTTATATACAAATATATCAAATAGAGATGTGCAAGTACATGTTTACTATTTGGTTTTCAATAAATTTGGTATATTTAACAAATTAAAAAAAGGTTTTTTTAATGTGTTACCTCAGAACTTTTATCTAGGTGAACTGATTTTGATGATTCTTTTTCTATTTGAAAGCTGGTGCTTCTCATGTGGTCCCATATAAATTTGATGAGGATCTGACCAGTACTTTTTGAGTTATCCTTAATAATGCGTATTTAATTGACTTCGACTACATTGATGATGTTCTCATTTTACTTATACTGAAGTTGGTTGTACAAAATTTTTAATTTTACCACTTGTTAATAAGATATTATATATAAGATAATATTACCACACATTGAAATAAAGCTAAACACAAATACTATGTCTACATTATTATTATTATTTATACTTTATTGTACACCACAAAAAACGATAAAAAAGAACAAATTACAAGGAGTGAAATTTAAGAGGTAGGTACAATAAGGCGGTCTTATCGCTAATAAGCAATCTCTTCCAGACAACCTTAAGATTAGGAGAAAGTTGTTCACTACTTGTAACTTACGTTACTACATGTAAAACCATTGAAGTATTATGTACTAAAAAGACACCAAGATTTGTTTGCAACATGTGTTAAGAATCCATGGGTTCTAATTAAATTTGTCTGTGCCAGGTCTTTGCTGCAAAGTGACATGTTTGAGGACCAAAAAAGCCAAATAAAAATGCTTTCATTCGCACTGACATGCTCTGTTAGTTGAGAAAAAAAGTAAGGCCAAGGAGTGACCTATTGGGACTTAAAAAAATTGTTTTAAGAATGGTTGTGATACAAAATAAATATCAGACAACTGCATACCAAATATAAGGTAAATATTTGATACTATTAAAATGCAATGCTTTATTTTACATTCAATGTTAAAATATTGTATTGCATTTTAAGGCATTTTTTTTCTCTATACACAGCATCAACTTAAATTAATATTGACACAAAAACCTGTTATTTTACTATGTTTCCTTCAAGTATGCAGTATGCATTAGGCACAATATGTCAACCTTTGAGAACTATGTCCCATTTTTAACTCCAGCATGCCCCACACTGTTGGGTAACTTATTATAATCTATATTTGTAAATAAAATGCTATCTTAATGATCTTTGTAAAAAATGTATTTTATTACTATATTTTACATATTTAAATAAAAATATATTTAAAATGTAATTGTGGCATGTTACTAAGTAATAACATATTAAATTACCTCATATGCAAAATAAAGTACAAATTGTACTTGTAAAACTCTGTATTAACATACAATCAAAATAAACAATAATTACATACTGATTACAATACATAAGTTCTATTATAAAAGTACATTACACTTCAATTCATAAAACAATGTTTTATAAACAATTAATAGCATCCCATAAGCAATTAGTAGCCAAATAAAAAGCACCTGATTATTGTACTGATAGATAATTATGTTGTGTAATGGCACAAAAGAGCATCCGCTTCTACATATTATTATTGCATGGATGTGGTAAGAGGCAACAGAGTGGAAAAAAAGAAGAATAAATGAAACAACAAATGACAGCAGCATTTTCCTGATAAAAACTCATAATTATAGTAAAACAGTGGTTACCAAACTGCCCAGCACATGCAACTATAGCAAATATGAAGGATTTTAAAGCTATCTATCGAGGCTCTCCCATAGAATGCTGCACATATGATCTATGTTCAGCAGTGGACTTATCATATGTTGTAATTAAGTCAATGTATGATAGACTGATTACAGATGAAAAAAAGGTAGTGCTAGTGCAGAGGCTCTTACTGCACTTGTAAGCATGTTAAAACTTGATATCATGCCTCAAAGCTGCTTATGCACTGAACTGAGTACTTCAGCTAAGTTCTCGGTTTCACAAACATTAAACTGTGTAATACTCTGTACTCGACCCATCTCTAATATCAAAGAAATTATTGGCACCACATCATCGTCTTTTGATAGTTTAATACAAATATAGATGATTAATAAAACTGCCTTCTAAAATTTATTTCCATCTGTCTATTTTTGTCATAATCTTTTGTATAAAAATTCTTTACCTTTGATCCTACTCCAATAATATCTTTTTCTTTCACCCTCTTTTTATGACCAAGACCAGTCTTGTCATTTTTCTGTACCGCTTTAATTGGGTATATCTTTCCAGACCCATCTGGGCCCAAGCCAGCATCCTTATTCCAACCTCCTTTTAACATGATCTGATAACCCTTATTTGACTCCGGTATGACATAATTAGCAGGGATTTTTTTACCTTTACTTGCATTTAAGTTGTGCAATGTTGATGACAGGTGCTGCTTTTTATCCAAAAACGTATTATTGCAAATATTACAAACATAATCCTCTTCTAGCTCTAATGTTTGGGATTCCTTTTCTTCACTTTCATCTTTTTCAATAGTTCTGTAACTAAGCAGAAGATCAGCAATCGCAAAATTTTTATTTTTTATAACTAAACTACGAGCCGAATTGCCTGCTTTATCTCTTATTGAAATATCAATACCACGTTTGAGAAGCTCTTTAACAATTTCAACAGCATTAGCCTGACATGCTATCATGACTAAACTCCAACCATAATCATCTAAAATATTTAACTTATTTGGAAAAGCATCAAGTATTTGTGTCAGTTTATTCATGTCATTGTTTTGTACTGAAAGAAATAATTCCTTTTCACAAAATTCTATCCGACTTATTTTTCTTTTACGGTCTATTTTATGACATCTAGGGCTTTCACATTTTGCTGGTACAGGGTCTTTTACTTCAATTACTTCCTCTAAGTATAACTTTTTGGCTTCCGTTCCGCTTAATGGTTTGTTTAGCAAAGCAGAGCTTGAATCTGTAGGAGAAAGTGAACTAACGAAGTTTATATATTCTTTCTTCAACATGGTTTTGTTTCTATTGTAATTTATTCACAAAAACTTAGTATTTGCGTTGCGATATGACAAATATGAATAGTATTATGTAATTATTTTTAAATAATGCGCAAACTATTAAACTAACTTCATAGTTTGTGTCAAAAGCATATAAACCACTACTATTATTTTGTGTAACAATGTTTTATGTAAATAAAGTAATTTAGTAATCAATGGTACCTAATCAAATTCGCATCTGTCTTGTGTCAAAGCAGTTTTAAACATAGATAAATATTATATAGATAATATCTTAGATATATAGATATGTAGTAGTGATAGATCAACTCGAGTTACTTAACTCGAGTTGGATCTCCCTAACTCGAGTTTGGGCTGCTGTACATGAACGGATCAAGTGAGCCAGCAAAAGAGTAAGCGCGCGATTCGTTCGTTGTGTGCACGCTTTGTGTTTCAAAGACAACAACTAAACAATAACAATAAAAACTAAAACAATTTGTTATTTAGTATTTTATAAAGCTATAAGTTATGGAATTTAATTCCTTTTATAATTTTGATTAATAATGATGAATTTAGTTATGTAATTCACAGATCTATTATTGTAATACCCAGAAAGGGTGGTTAAGTTGTTAAGATACATCATATTTTAAATTAACACTAAATGTAATACTGTACATAAATATACCTATACAGTGTGTTTGGTGGCTGGTCCGACAAACTGAAATGGGAGATAGATGGGTTTGTTAGAAGCATATTTTCTTAGTAAATTTTTTTTCCATCTCTTACCATTTTTTTTAATTGAATTTTTAAAATTTTTTGTAATTATCCCAATTTTCTAGTATTTTGGTTCAATAACTTCTACTATTTCTAGTTTTCTACCATTTATTTTTATTTTTCCCAAGTATAATGATTTGTATATAATTAAAAAAAAAGATTTAACGCCCAAAAAGCATAAGAAAAAATACTTACGATACATTGAAAGTGAACAAACGAGAAAAATAATTGTAAACCTCTAAGTTTTCTCCAGCCCCAGAAAAATAAATAAAATTGTTGAGTAATTTAAAATATAAATATATAATACCCTTAGTTTTTTTTTTTTTACGGGGGAAGTCCTCATGGACTACCTCCGTCTAGGGAAAGGCGGAGGGGCGTGCTGGACTCTTACCAGCTAAAACCATCCCGGTGTCTCCTCGCACGTGCGCGTGGGGCCACGGGAATCCAAATTCTTCCGCAGCCCCATACTAGTGCTGGCCCAGTCAGTCCGGGCCTCGTCTCCTGCACGGGTTAGTGAGGTGTTCAAATACCCCGTGTATCTCCTCAGGGGCGCGCGCCGACACCCACGCGCGCCTCCGCCTCGGGTCCATCGAAAAGGGGCGGCGGGGGCTTCCCCAAGTCCCTCGCCCCTGGACCCATTCATGGGGGCCGGAAAAGGGCGTTGTCTGCCCTTCTCCTGCGCCCGGTGCGCCTTCTGCGGCCGGGGAAGGGAGTCGAGATCTCCCTTTCCCGTTCCGCAGTTTCCTTCTGCGACATCACGTCCTCGCAGAAGGACACCACCGCGTCCCACGATTCTGCGCTACCGACCATCTTCCGCACTAAGGCCGGCAGCGACAGATCGCCTCCTACTTTATTTTTGAGGACACGGCGCTGCTCCTCCCAAGCTACACACTCAGCGAGCGTGTGTTGCGCCGTGTCCTCCCCGCAATGGACGCAGTGGTGGCACCGAGCGTCCGGCTCCCTGTCTATGCGGCACAGGTACTTGCCGTAGCAGCCATGCCCCGATAGCAACTGTGTCACCCTAAACGACAGGGAGCCGTGCCTTCTCCCGAGCCAGTCGTCGAGTACTGGCCGGATCGCCTTGACGGTGGCGAGGCCGGCGGTAGGGCGCAGAAGCCTTTGCCGCCATTCCGCCACCAAGACCTGACGGAGCTCCTCTCGGCGCAGCGCGATCTGCCGCTGCACCGGCCTCGAGCCCCGTGCCCGCTCTTCCTCGCGCCATCGATATAATGACGCGAGTACTTTCGTCTCTAGGTCCCAGGGCAGGGATCCGGCCAGGACGCAAGCCGCCTCGTAGGAAATCGTGTGATACCTGCGGACGACTCTGACAGCCATCGTCCTCTGCGGTTTGCGCAGAATGGCGAGAGTGCTGGCCGTCATGTCCATCGCCCACACAGGGGCCCCATACAGGGCCATGGACCGCACGATTCCCACGTACAACCGCCAACAGGCGGCGCTCGGGCCCCCCAAGTTGGGAAGTAACGTTGATAGCGCGCCCGCTGCGCCCATCAGCTTAGGCGCCAGCCGCCGGAAGTGGGGTCCGAATTCCCATCGGCTGTCGAGCACCTATCTTAGATACTTCATGGTGGACTCGACAGCTATCCGGGCCCCGCTGACCACGATGTGTGATCCTGGCGGCGGCGCGCGTCGAGGGCCGTGGAACACCATGGCCTACGACTTGTTTAGGGCCACCTTCAGGCCCAGGTGCCGGATGCAGTTCACCACTTGTGACACCGCAGCCGTGGCAACCAACGCTGCTTCCCTGTGCGAGCTCCCCCGGGCAGTGACGAGCGTGTCGTCCGCATAACACGTCAAGTC
Organism: Parnassius glacialis; assembly: GCA_033319125.1. Taxonomy (NCBI): domain Eukaryota; kingdom Metazoa; phylum Arthropoda; class Insecta; order Lepidoptera; family Papilionidae; genus Parnassius; species Parnassius glacialis. Next base: position 10,283,712 of record JAVANC010000011.1, on the reverse strand, counting down.
GGCGCCCGACGGGAGTTCACCTCTCAGCACCCAGTCGTAGCCGATGTTCCACAGAAGCGGTCCCAAGACCGATCCCTGCGGAACACCGCACGATATGACGCGCCGACCTGCGCCGTCACGTCCCCGATACGTAACGCATCTCTCCTCAAGGTAAGCCCCTATTGTGCGGCGGAGGTAGGGAGGCACACGATGGTAATTCAGCGCCTCCCGGATACAACTCCAGGGTAGGGTGTTGAAGGCTTTGGAGATGTCTAAAGACACCGCCAGCACCACCCCACCCTGGGACACTGTGTCCTCCGCCAGGGCCCTCACGCGCATAATAGCGTCTATGGTGGAGCGCCCGCGACGAAAACTAAACTGGTTCTCGTCCAGGTCCGGCCCCTCTCTGCACAAGTGGCTGACGAGGTGATCTGCGATAATACGCTCAAAAAGTTTGCCCGCCTCGTCGAGCAGCACTATGGGCCGGTACGCGGACGGTGAGTCCGCGGGGCGCCCCTCCTTCCTGAGCAGGACCAGCCTCCCCTCCTTCCACACACTGGGAAACTGAACCTGCTCGAGACATGCCGTGAAGAACCCACTCAGCTGGGGCTCTAGCTCCTTTAGAGCCAGGACGAGAGCTCGACCAGGAACTCCGTCGGGTCCGGGCGCTGTGTTCTTAGCCCGGAGTCGCGGCTGCTCTCGTCTCTGCTTGCGTTACCTCGGGGACTTCAGTGCTCTCCTCTTCTGGAGAGTCTGTGGCTGAGGGCGAAGCCATTGCCGGGAGAACGTGTCCCACTCGCTCAGGGAAGAGAGCCGATACCACCGCCTCTAGCAACTGGGGTTGCATCGTTTGTGTTAGTGGAGGCCCCCAGGGACGCAACTTGCCCCGTACCCAACGGTAGGGGCGCCCCCACGGATCCCGATCTAGGGACCCCAGCAGCTCCTCCCTGGCACGCGACTTTGAGTCGCCAATGGCCAGCCACAGAGTCTCTTTAGACGCGCGGTAAACCTCATACAGCGCGTCCTCCTCGGCGGAATCGCGTCGACGCCGCCTCCGGTATCGGGTGTACCGGCGACGAGACGCAACGCACGCTATGCGCAATTGTGCGATCTCGGCGGTCCACCAGTACACCTGGCGCTTTGCGGACCGTTGGCGGACACGGGGCATGGACGCGTCGCAGATCTGCGTCATCGCCCCGCGAAACCATAGCGCCCCCGCTTCGACGTCGACGGGGCCGTCCGTCGTCGACTCCCAGATCCAGGACTGGACTAAGGCTGCTTCCTCGAGTAGTTCCCTGTCGATGCGCTTAAGCGCCCAACGCGGGCCGTTGTTAATCGGGGTTGTTGGATGGCGGCCGCTCGCAATCTGGGCAGAGACGTCGAACCGGATATATCGATGGTCCGACAGCGTCTCCACCTCTGCGGCGACACGCCAGTCGCGGACTCGGCTGGCGACAGAGGGGCTAGCAAACGAGACGTCCACTATCGACCCACCCCGCTGCCGCACGCACGTGTATTCCGAACCCCGATTCAGGACGACCAGACCAGTCGTCACCGTCCACTCTTCTAGCACCTCGCCCCGAGGGTCAGTGACCGGAGATCCCCACGCCAATGACTTGGCGTTGAGATCCCCGAGCACCAGAACGGGACGAGGGTGATAGCGGCCTACGACGGCGCCCAACTCGACAAGGAAACCCTCAAAGTCGGCGAGACTCTTGTTGGGGGAGAAATACGCCCCTACAATAACGAAGCCGCCCGAGACCGCAGCAACCTAGCCGCGGCCCCGAGACGGGTCGATCAGAGTCTCGCCAATAATGGCCACCAAACCGTCAGCGCATCCCAACCAGTTGTCACGGGCGGGAATGAAGTACGGTTCGGCGACCACAGCCACGTGAATCGACCACTCTGCCATGCTCTGGAGTAGGAGATCCTGAGCTCTGGCACAGTGGTTGATGTTGCCCTGGAGAAAATGGAATTGTGCCGTTACTGACAATCCATTCCCTCGACAACGGTCCTGGCCCGGGAGTTGGCCGCGGAGCTGCTAGCCTGCGGGGGCAGCGAGGTTAACCCGGCAGGCTTAGTGCTCCTCTTCTTTTGCTTTTTCTTTTCCTTTTGGGCCTTGCTGGTAGGCGACCCACAGGCCCCTCCGCCTACTCTGTGCTCCGCTGGCCTTCCCGCAGCAGAACAAAGGCTGCAGTTGAAAGCCGTGGTGCACAAGGCCGCCTTGTGGCCAGGCTGGCCGCAGCGATAACAGTGGTCACTACGGTCAACCTCGGCGGTGCACTTCGCCCGGACGTGCCCTTTTTCCAGGCACCGGAAGCACTGCAAAGCCCGGGGCTGTAGAAGCTTGGCCCTTGCCGCCACCCAGCCTACCAGCAATCTGCCGCTATCAGCGATCTTCTTCGCCGACGCCACAGGGACCGAACCCAGACCGCGCCGAGTCCGGTGACGTCGGTGCATATATCGCCAGCCCGCACCTTGTCCGGCGGAAACTCGCCGCTTCTGGCAACGGCCGCCACTACCTCCTCAGAGGTCACGGATTCGTCCAGGCCATTTTTCGGTTTTCATTGGTCTGGAGACCTGGACGTCCTCAGGGTTGAGGACTTCCCTCATCTTGGCGGCCAGTGCGTCCGCCTTTTCGGCACTGCCGCTCACAGTATCGGCCACCTGGAACAGCCGCGCACCCGTGGCAGCCTGCCTGGGGTGACGGACTGAAGGCCAAGATCTGATAATTTGATCTTGGCCTTGGCCTCAGCAATGACCGACTGGTACGTCACGCCACGCTCCACAGCTCCGGGCTGCAACGTTAGCGTCACAGCGTTGGACCGCGGAACATGTACAGCCGGTCTCTTGCGCCCGCCTTTGGCAGTCCGCCGTGCAGATTTAGGAGCCGTCTTTGCGGTTCCACCTGGGGCGCATGCAGCTGCTGCGGCCTTCTTGGCGGCTTTGCGGGCCTCCTTGCGGCCCACGACTTTCGCCCAGGTCTCACCATTAGACCCGGCAGTCGTGGGCTGGTTGCTCGGAGGAGCTCCCTCCGCGGGCTTTTTATTACCCTCCGCGGGCTTCCTTTTTTGAGGCGCAAGTCTCGGCGGCTCCTCAGTCCTCCGCGCGTCAGCCGCCAAAGGCGGACGGAAGATTTCCGCCGGGAGACGCCGAGAAATTGCCTCCAGCCGAGCGTTAACCATGCTCCCCCACTGGAGCATGCAGAGCCGGACAATGCGCTCGACCTCTTCGTCGGTACGAGGGCTTGCCGGTGGCGGTGCGGCATCGGTGGACGTGCGTTGCTGCTGCTGCTGCTCGCTTAGCGCAGCAACTTGCCGCCGGAGGTCCTCCAGGTCATTTCTGAGGCGGCTGTTTTCCTCCTGTAACTTTGCGACCTCGTCAGAGGCCGTCCTGTTGAGGAGGATACCAACCGCCACCCTGATATCCGCGGCAGCCTCCTTTAAGCCACGGGTGAACGTGCCCTTCAGGCTGCCAGACTTGGTGGCAACCTTCAGGACTAAGTCCACCCCATCCAGAGCCAGCTGGCTTAAGGCCACCGCAGATGGCTCTCCCCCTTCCGCGGCAAGAGCAGCTCGTCGCTCGCGAGCACGTCGGGCCATTTCCGATACTTCGTCGGCCGCGACGGCTTTGCGCTGCTCCCTCTTGGCGGCATTGAGTTCCGCCTTTGAGCTCCCTAGCGAGGCACAGCTTTCACCGCCATCGCCAGGGTCCTCCGTAGTGAACCCCAATGTCACTCTCTGCTTCACTAGCCGCTGAGGTATTGGAGCACACGAACCGTCCGTGCTTATCTCTCCGCGGCTGCGAAGCACTCGCCCCTCTCGATGCCTGCCGACCCCTCCCCGAAGTCGGCAACTTGGGGGCCGGCAGTCCTTCCTCGTCTGACGATCGGCACACTGGACGTTTCCTAGCGGAAGACGTCCCACGCGACCGATTTCCGCCGCTTTCAGTATCCGATCCTGCCTGTTTTTCTACCTCTACTGTTTTTTTTAAATATTTTTCTCTTTCCATTTTGTATCCCACGAGTGTGGAGGAAATAATGGTCCATCCGAGCAGCGCCTCCTTTGCCCGGATAAGCCTAAGCGTAACCCGTCAAGGGTCTCGGCCGGTACCCCGACGGGGGCAACGCTAACGACTGAACATTTACCCATCAGCCATGCAGCTCCTCACGGCTTGCCACGCTTGAGTTGCGGGTGATTTTTTAAAGAGGTTATCATCCTCGCGACTCCAGGCGGTTAAGCCAAGAGCCTTCGGCCCCTTAGGCGCCGCGAGACGTGATCCACGACACGCCAGATGGATTCCGAGGTTCGAATGGTGGCAGAGTCGATACAAGTTCTTTCCATGCCTGCCCAGAGACCGGGTGAGGGAACACTGAGCCCATTCAGTTTCCTTTTTTGCAGGGTGTGGTCCCTGAAAATCCCGCGATTACGGGTTGCCCGGCGTCGGCAAAAGCCGAGTGCACCTGGCACCTCACCGCGCATGTCACATTCTCTGTTCCTCTCAACGGAGAGGATACAGGAAGCAACTAATAGGCCCTCCACTATCCAAACAAGCCTTCACCCAGCCAGTTTTGGTCCGCGACGGTTTCCCGCTACCACCCATATCTGAGTGGCGTTCCCCTATCCGCCACCTGGGGACGCGCCTGATGGGAGCACTGGCAACTCCACTCGGGAATGTGCAGTTTGGTCCAACTTAAAAGATAGGATAGCTTACATCTCAATTTATAGTCGCAATACAATATTATTTTATTGAAAATTATTTGTCTATTATTTGACAGTCACAATTATCTGTTAGCTCCAAACGATTCTGTCAGATGACGATATCTGTTGACTGGATTGAGTAAATATTTAATAGATGGCGCTATGTTAAAAATACAAACCTTTAATATAAGCTACAATTTAGTAGTATAACCACCACGTGTTGCTGTAAGTATTCAACAGATAGAACCGATTTCAAAAAAATTTTGCAGACTGTGTGCAGTTTGGTCCAACCTTGAGAGATAGGATAGTTTTTATCCCGATAAGCGATCTTCAATTTTTTTATTGCTAATTTCAGGAGTATTTTTTTGGAAAGCAAATGGTCGTTCGGAAAGGGCAGAACAACGTCTGTCTGGTCAGCTAGTATATATATATATATATATATATATATATATATATATATATATATATTTAGTAGAAAAACACATTTTGTAACAAATCATTTACTCTGTTTCGTACTGCTAACTCGAGTTGCGTGAATTTCAACTCGAGTTAACTCGAGTCGTAATTTTTCCGAGTTGGCACATCTATAATATGTAGAAAGCTAGTGTTTTCAAGCTTTTTTTATAACTGCCTCTACAGCTCTGGGTTTTAGCCCTTCTGAGCCTGAAGTTACAATGTATAATTATCCTTCATAGTATACTGCTTCACAATATGTTGATGCGTCATATTATGTAGCCCTTAGGTAGGATTTTGACGGCAACTTGAGCCAGCGGACAGCTGATAGTTGGCGATGGTATCTCAAAGCGCCTAAGCAAATAGACACCTTATCTTGAGAATCACATCACCATCAGAGCACTTGTTTCACTGTTTCCACTAATAGTTCCCATGCACAGACACTTAATACACAAAATCCCGCCACTTTTACTTATCTGTGCAGGTAATGACTGATTACGTTTCTCAAGAATTAGATAAAGGCAACCAAACAATTGGCATTTTCCTTAACCTAGCAAAAGCTTTTGATACAGTTTCTATTCCCATCCTATTAAATAAGTATTCGAGGTAAACAGCTTCAACTTTTTGCGAACTATTTAGAGAATCGATATCAATGCTAAAAAATTGAAAAGGCTATTAGCTCTGAACAAAAAAAATATACTCATTTTGGCGTGCCTCAAGGAAGTGTATTAGGACCAACCCTATTTTTGATATATATAAATGACCTTTGCAATCTTGAGCTTAACACGGGTAAAATAATATCTTACGCAGATGATACCGTGCTCCTTTTTTTCCGCAAATATAGTAGACAAGGTTTATTTATGTGCACAGCAAGGTTTTGACAGGGTTAATAAATGGCTACAACAAAACATATTAACACTATATACGGACAAAAACAAATATATTCATTTTTCTAAGCGCAGCTTAACACAGCATATAACCATTCCAGAAATTTATGCACATAAATGTGTCAGTCAGAGTCTAATTGTAACTCCCCAGTTATTTTTAATACAAGAACTATTAAATACCTTGGAATAATTATAGATTCTACTCTTACATTTAAAAATCCCATAGACCATCTCTGCAATAGAGTCCGTAAACTAATGTTTGTTTTTAAAAATATTCGCTCTTTTGTTGATATTAAGGTTACCACCTATACGAGGTGGACGAAGTGTAGGGCGATAGATAGTAGGGTGTAAGGCAACAACCTACTATCTTGTAATCCAAGAGAAAAGCCAAGGGTCAAGTTAAATAAATCCACGAAAATAAAAATACGAAACGAAGTTATAGTCCCACCAACTTATCTGTGAACTGACAGCTGCGGCAAAATTGTGAACTACAGCCGCCATTTAATCAAATGTCACTCGATACGTGATTGTTTTGAGAGTTTATAGAAAAATAAAAAATGCCGAAAACCATTGAAAGTGATGCCCGAAACATTATTTTAAAAATATTAAACTTTTGTGAGCAAGAAGCTCGAGGGCAAGCACCGATGATGCCTTTCAATTAGGTCTATAAAAGACTATCAGCTGCTACAGATCAGTATTGCTATGTTTTGTTCCTTCCTTCCGTATTTCCGATAAATGGATTGCTTAATGCAATTCATTTCTTTTTTAGATGTTAGTCAAGGATTCATTTCCAAAATAGTTAAAGAACCGGAAACCGCATAAACCGCAGGAACGCAAATTACAACACCCGGTAAAAAAGGCATAAAGGTATATTATTAAATTAAAGTTTAATTTGTTCAATTATGATATTTTTGTTTCTTCTTGTTCTTGGACATATATCTGTTAAATCTGTGTTCTAGTCTTTTTATTCCGTGACTAATTTATTACTCTATCTAGGAATATAAGACCCTTAGATGGGAATATTCCCGAACTGGCAACACTTCAGCGCAGAAGCGTCAAGCTGTCAGTTCACAGATAAGTTGGTGGCACTCATGAAGTTATAGATAAAGATGGAGGCCACACTTCGAACAACAGCTTGTAGTGTTATGGTACTTACATATCATTTTACACTGTTTTAAATTTATTTTTCCATTCTGTTTTTGATTTTCTTTTTACATCACGTTTATTTCCATAGGATCCTGTAACGTTTTTAGACCATAAGAACACAATAACAAATCATTTTCACTTCGTAATTTCACGCTATCGATGGAGTCTACCTTTTTCGATCTTTTATTTAGTTCTCCGTAACTCTGCAATTTCGGGTTTCGTGCGCGCTGTTGCGCTACCTTTTTTCCTATATCAATAATATCTCATTTCATACTTAAATCTTGCCGTTTCTCAATCACGAGCCTGAAACCAAAAATTGACATGTTTTGACATCGTTGTTTATCTGGTTGTCATGGCAATTTTTATTCAAATTCGTTACCGGTCTGATGTTTTTACATCAATACTTCCACAAAAATACTCTTTTCCTCTTGGCCATTTACAAAATTAAATAATTTCCCGTTCTCTCTAAAAAGGTATAAAAGCCAAACAATCGGCCAACAAATGGAGTCTCGCTTCAGCTTTCAAACTGGAAGCATCTCCTAAAGGCCTTATCTCGGGGCCGCACTGCTCCGGGATCCTGCAAGCCTCTGCCTTCACCTGAAGTCGTCGCCTAGCCACGCCTACGCCTCCATCTACTAGTGCCCGCTGTCTTTAGCCGATGTGCGTGCTTGCTCCAGGCGCTGTGAGCGTTTACTCCAGGCGCTGAGAGCGCCTACTCAAGGCGCAGCGTGTGCCTACTCTGGGCGCTGCGTGTGCCTACTCCAAGCGCAGCGTGTGCCTACTCTGGGCGCTGCGTGTGCCTACTCCAAGCGCAGCGTGTGCCTACTCTGGGCACTGCGTGTGCCTACTCTGGGCGCTGCGTGTGCCTACTCTGGGCGCTGCGTGTGCCTACTCCAAGCGCTGCGTGTGCCTACTCCAGGCGCAGCGTGTGCCTACTCTGGGCGCTGCGTGTGCCTACTCCAAGCGCTACGTGTGCCTACTCCAGGCGCTGCGTGTGCCTAGACCAGGCGCTGCGTGCCTCCACCGCCAAGCGCGGTGTGCCACTTTGATCTTCAAGCTTTGCTTCAGTATTCATCTATCTTTATTTTCTATTTAATTGTAATTCACGTCACCCATCACCATCATCATACTTCATTTTTTTTTATATATAAAATTGTAAATATCTTTTTAAAATTTTAAATATATTTTTTTTTTGTTCTATTTTTGTTGTTTCGTTGTTGTTAGGTTAGGTTCTTTTTTTTAATTGTCGCTTTACGACATTTTGGCGCCCAACGTAAAAGTTCTCTTTCTCTCTTAATTTTTTTTCTCTTTTCTTCACCTTTACTGCGCCTTGTCCATTTCCTTTTGGTTTAATTGCTTTCTCTTTCGTTCTTAACTCGTTATTCATCATTCATTTATTCATCCTTTTCATATCTTCCAAATTCTAAAACAAAACTTCATCTAGTTTTTCAACTTATCTGGATTATATTTAGACCTACATATAACACTTCACTTACATTCATCACTTTAATATTTTTATTCTAGGTAACTTAAAGAGGTACAATTTTTAATTAAATTTTTATTTCTTAAACTTAACTTTGCACTGAATTATAACAATGAAAAGGGTTATTAAGTACGAATTCCTTAACAAGGCCGAACTCGAATACGAAGTGAAGATTAGATGTGAGGAAACAGCTAATACTGTTTTGCTTCTAAAAAAACATGTTTTGCGTTTAGTTGCGAATTCTCACCTCCTTCTCCAATTCCGGTCGAGGATGACTTGTCTCAAATTGGTTCTACTTTGACCTACCTGGACTGTAAAATTGAAAATTTTTTACAAGATGAAACCAAATACTTACGACTAATAGAAACTTTTATTAATCATGTTTTTTACAGATTGGAGCGAATAGATACTGACTTATATCCAGACTTTAAAGCTATTTTCGATACTTTGAAGATGAAATTTGACGCTATTACTAAACAATTCGAATCCTTGACTCCAACTTCAACTGAAAATGACTCTCCATCACTTGACCCTCCTGTTGACCCGACTGTCATGGAACCTCCTCTTGTTTCTCAAACCTCTGTTAAGATCCATACCCCGTATCCTTCACCACCACCTCAATCTTTTTCTCCAACTAACGGCTTCAAAGATCTGAAAAGACACACCTTCAATGGTAAAAGCTGTCCAAGATCCTTTCTTCAAAAACTTGAAGAATACTGCTTAGCTCGTGGCTTGTCCAAAGACTTGTTGATTTCTCAAGCGTTCGAAATTTTCACCGACAATGCTCTTCATTGGTTCAGATTTAAATATAATCAGAATCCAAACTTAACTTGGAACGAACTTTCCTCTTTATCAATCAAAGACTTTGGTGGTTTTGATTATGATCATAAACTTCTAGAAGCGATTAGGAATCGAACTCAAGGCCGTGATGAACCTATCGTCATTTATATTTCCATCATGTCTGGAATGTTCTCTCGTCTTTCGAAGAAACTTTCTGAAACAGAACAATTAGAGATTATTTTGAGGAATATTCGTCCATGTTATTCAGTCTTCGTAGCTCTAAAAGACATTGACTCTATCGACTCTCTTCTGGCTACTTGCCAAAACTATGAAAAGTTTTTTTTATATAGGATAAGGGTGACAAACGAGCACACAGTCCACCTGATGGTAAGTGTTTGCTGCGGTCCATAGACATCTACATCTATCCTCGTTTGCGAATCAAAATGCAGATGCGTTGTCACCCGTGAGGACTAAGATGCAATGCCTCATTTCCAGTAAAAAGTTCCTAGACAGAGACAAACAATTTAAAGAACCAAATGTTCAACAAAGTCCTCTTATTTCTGAATTCAACTACAAGCATTCCACTTCAAGTTCAGTTGACTCTCCAAATTCTTCCAATAACTCACGACCTTCTCCTCCCTTCATGAATAAATTCACTTCATCCTACAAATACCCTTCTAGACAAGTTAATAGTCTCTCTCAAACTAAAGCTCCTCAAGAAAGCTTTTTTTGTGTTCGCTGTCGTAAACAAGGTCATACTTTGAACACTTGTACTCAACCACGATTCGTGATTTGTTTCAAATGTGGTCTTAAAGGTTTTAAAACTGCAGATTGCCCTACTTGTTCTCCCAAACCACATACTAGTTCAAAAAACTAACTGCTGACTTGAAAAGTAACTTAAATAATGATTTCTTATATTTACGCGAACACTACACATTTAAATAAAACTAATTTTACGGATTTTATCGCGTATATTAACTTATTTTATATTCCCGACGTTTCGAGCACTTTACAGCACCCATGGTCTCGGGGGGGACTGAGGTGTATGACGTCCCAATGTCATAGTTAACCACGGCTACCTCCAGATTAAAAATTAACGTGGTTAACTATGACATTGGGACGTCATACACCTCAGTCCCCCCCGTGACCATGGGTGCTGTAAAGTGCTCGAAACGTCGGGAATATAAAATAAGTTAATATACGCGATAAAATCCGTAAAATTAGTTTTATTTAAAAGTAACTTAAACTTTGATAATGACGATTGGACTAGTTGGATTAAAACAATTCAAAACTTCTTTTCTTGTTACAAAATCTCTTCTACACTCTACTCCAAAGAACAAGATCTTAATCGTCCATTCGTTAATGTCAAAATTTATGACTTAACTTTATCTGGTTTACTAGATTCTGGCAGCTCAGTAACTATTCTGGGTAATAATTCTCATTTAGAAATTCTTAAACTGGGATGTAAACTTTTCAAGTCAGATCTTATTACTGTCTCTACTGCTAATAATCAAAAAGTTAATTCCATGGGTTATTTTGACTTACCTGTTCATTTCAATAATCAAACTCATTTGATTAAAGCTTAATTTTTCCCTGAAATATTTCCTTCGCTAATACTAGGTATTGACTTTTGGAGAAAATTTCATCTTTTACCTAGTGTTTTATCTTCTCTTAACTTAACAGTATCTAAATGCTCTGCTATCGAAACTAAAGATATTAAAGTTTTACCTTATGAGCATTTAACTCCTAACCAAAAGAACATCGCTAACGACATCATTAAACAGTGGTAGAGCCACGCGGCAGCTTTTGCTGTCGCACGGATGGGCCGACTCGAACCGGGGTGGTACCACGACCTCACAGAAAACCAACGTGAAGTAGAGATTTACCTTTGCGTTTCGCTTGGTGAGTGCAGGTGGCCGGAGGCCCTTTTTACTGGAAATGAGGCATTCCATCGTAGTCCTCACGGGTGACAACGCATCTTCATTTTGATTTGTAATAGAGGATAGATGTAGATGTCTATGGGCCGCAGCAACCACTTACCATCAGGTGGACTGCGTGCTCGTTTGTCACCCTTTTCCTATATAAAAAAAAATCATCCAACGCTTCAAGACAATTTCTTTTGAAGAAAAAGGTATCCTGGGAAGCACACACTTAATCACCCACAAGATTGATACTGGTGATTCTCTTCCAATCAAACAAAGATGTTACAGACTGTCTCCTGAAAAACAAAAGGCGTTAGTTAATGAAGTTGACAAGATGCTGGAATGGAAGGTCACTGAACAATGCGAAAGTCCTGGTTATCTCCAGTTCTCATCACTCCGAAGAAGAATGGTGAATGGCGTATCTGCGTAGACAGCAGGAAGCTTAACTCAGTTACACGTCGTGATGCTTATAGTCTGCCACTAATAAGTGAAATTTTGGACAACCTGAAGAATGCCAAATACTTATCAAGCATCGACATTGCGAAAGCATTTTGGGAAATTCCCTTGAATCTTGCTGATAAAGATAAAACTACATTTTATGTACCTGGAAGAGGTATGTTTAGATTCAAGGTAATGCCTTTTGGTCTCACTAACTCACCTGCAACTCTACAAAGACTAATGGATATGCTTTTTACTCCTGAATTTGAGAACAAGGTATTTTGCTATCTGGATGACATCGTTATTATTAGCGAGACTTTTGATGAACACATATCGCTTCTCATGAAAGTTCATGAAAAACTTTCATGTGCTAATCTGACTATTAACTTTGAGAAGAGTCAATTCTTCAAGAAAGAACTGAAATACCTTGGTTTTTTAGTGGACGAGTATGGTCTACGTGCTGATCCAGTTAAAATAAAAGCTATTTTAGAATATCCTGTACCTACTTGCAGAAAAGAAGTACGAAGATTCATAGGCACCTGCAGCTGGTTCAGAAGATTCATTCCAAACTTTAGCACTATTGCCTCTCCACTCAACCAACTAACCTGTTCCGGGAAGAACGCTCCTAAATTTTTATGGAATCCACAAGCTGCAGCTGCTTTCCAGAAACTTAAAGAAGCTTTGGTAACTGCTCCTGTCCTTGCTTGCCCTAACTTCGAACTACCCTTCTCTGTACATTGTGATGCATCAAATTATGGCATGGGAGCAATGCTTACTCAACATCAAGATGACAAAGAAGTCGTGATTGCTTACATGAGTAAAGCACTAAACAAAAATCAACAGAACTACTCAACTACTGAAAGAGAAACATTGGCTGTAATAACTGCGTTAGAATATTGGCGATGTTACCTAGACAATGGTAAAGAATTTACAATATATACTGACCATGCTGCATTTAAATGGTTTCAGAACTTATCAAATCCATCAGGAAGACTTGCTCGCTGGACTTTACGCTTATCATGCTTTAATTTTGTCCTAAAACATAAAAAAGGAAAGGATAACGTTGTTCCAGATTTATTATCAAGACATAAGAATCAAGAACGTCCTGATACACGAGAAACTTCACCTCAAGGCGTACATCCTATTACGATTGAAGAACCACCTGATCGTAGACTTGAGCACTACAACAAGATTTTTCTCGGATGCTCCAACAACCCAGACGCATATCCCAACTACACTATCAGGGATAACAAGCTTTACCGCTGCATCCATTCTCCCGATCGTCTAAACGATGACTTTATTTGGAAAGAAGTTCCACTACCTCAAGAAAGACATGCACTTATTGAAGCTAACCGTGGTTCAGAACTCCATCTTGGTATCTTCAAGACATTCAAGAAAATATCTTTAAAATACTATTGGCCTGGTATGTTTAAGGACATTGCCAAATTAATCTCGACTTGTGAAACCTGCTTAACCTACAAACACCCTAATCATTCTCCCTATGGTCTTATGGGTAAACCCAAACTTTGCTCCAGACCTTTTCAAACTATATCCTTAGATCTTATGGGTCCATTGCCTATGACTCGAAGACGAAATCAGTATATTCAAGTAATTAACTGCAATTTTACTAAATATACTATGATTTTTCCCCTTAAACGTGGTACTTCAGCTAATAATATTAATGTTTTGGAAAATTCAATTTTTCTAGTTCATGGCATTCGCCAAACTATTATAATGGACAACGCTGTTCAATTTCAGTCGCGAGAATTCCCCTCATTTTTAAATTCTTATAATGTTCCTTGTATTTTTCACACAGCTTTATATTGTCCTCAGGTTAATCCTACGGAGAAGTTTAATAGTACAATTATTACAGCTCTAGCATCTCTAGTAGGAGACGATCATAGATCCTGGGACACCCATCTTGCTAAGATTCAGTACGCAATGAACAGCACTACAAATGTAGCTACTGGTTTTACCCCAAACTTTTTAGTCTTTGGTAGGGAAACAATACCTTGTGGTTCCTTCTATACTCCAACTCAGAACCTCGAGGAATTGATATTTATGCCTCGTGATATTTACGCGTCTAATGCTGGTCTCCTCTCATCTATCTTTCACAAAGTTCAAACTAAACTTCACATAGCCCACGCTAAAAATAGCGCTCGCTATGATCTTCGCCGGTCTTTTAAAGAATTTAATGTGGGAGACACTGTTTGGCGTAAAAACCATGTTTTAAGCAATGCCGGCGCATACTTTAATGCTAAACTTGCCCCTAAGTTCATCAAGTACAAAGTGATAGCTGAACTGTCACCACTAGTCTATGTGCTTGAAGACCCTAATGGAGTTAGAGGCAAGTGGCACATCAAAGATGTAAAATCATAAATTTTCTTAACTTTTATTAACTGTTAATTTGTATATATGTATAAATATCACTATCATTTGCACCTTATTATTTTTATTTCTTTTATTTTGTTTGTTTGTTTGGTGATCCAGTGTTATTCAACACATATTGCTTTAGGACCTCGAATTTTGGTTGGATTAATCTTCACTCTTTATTTTTATTTCAGACACATCTTGTTAGTGATGTTGCATAAGTCATAGCGACTAAAGCTTGCTTAAGATTAAGTTCTTTATCTTTATCTTCACTTGGGAGCGGCTGACTACTCCCTTAATAATTTTTTTTTCACGCAGGAGCGGATGACAACTCCTTAAATAAGCCTGAATGTCCTTTCGAAAACACACTTTTAGAGTGGTAGTCATTGAATGTGAACTCCACCCTTACCTGAATGCAGATGATGAATGTAAGAGATAGTATATCTGATTTTGCCTGTTGATGTCTGTTTCTGCAAACCTGTGTTTTTATGGTTTATTTTAGAATGTACATGTCAAAGTTTTTGCTGAGTCAAAAATTTTCCAGGGTCGGGGGGAAAGTGTAGTGTTATGGTACTTACATATCATTTTACACTGTTTTAAATTTATTTTTCCATTCTGTTTTTGATTTTCTTTTTACATCACCTTTATTTCCATAGGATCCTGTAACGTTTTTAGACCATAAGAACTCAATAACAAATCATTTTCACTTCGAAATTTCATGCTATCGATGGAGTCTACCTTTTTCGATCTTTTATTTAGTTCTCCGTAACTCTGCAATTTCGGGTTTCGTGCGCGCTGTTGCGCTACCTTTTTTCCTATTTCAATAATATCTCATTTCTTACTTAAATCTTGCCGTTTCTCAATTACGAGCCTGAAACCAAAAATTGACATGTTTTGACATCGTTGTTTATCTGGTTGTCATGGCAATTTTTTATCAAATTCGTTACCGGTCTGATGTTTTTACATCAATACTTCCACAAAAATACTCTTTTCCTCTTGGCCATTTACAAAATTAAATAATTTCCCGTTCTCTCTAAAAAGGTATAAAAGCCGAACAATCGGCCAATAAATGGAGTCTCACTTCAGCTTTCAAACTGGAAGCATCTCTTAAAGGCCTTATCTCGGGGCCGCACTGCTCCAGGATCCTGCAAACCTCTGCCTTCACCTGAAGTCGTCGCCTAGCCACGCCTACGCCTCCACCTACTAGTGCCCGCGCTATCTTTAGCCGCTGTGCGTGCTTGCTCCAGGCGCTGTGAGCGTTTACTCCAGGCGCTGAGAGCGCCTACTCAAGGCGCAGCGTGTGCCTACTCTGGGCGCTGCGTGTGCCTACTCCAAGCGCAGCGTGTGCCTACTCTGGGCGCTGCGTGTGCCTACTCCAAGCGCAGCGTGTGCCTTTCTGGGCGCTGCGTGTGCCTACTCTGGGCGCTACGTGTGCCTATTCCAAGCGCTGCGTGTGCCTACTCCAGGCGCAGCGTGTGCCTACTCTGGGCGCTGCGTGTGCCTACTCCAAGCGCTACGTGTGCCTACTCCAAGCGCTGCGTGTGCCTAGACCAGGCGCTGCGTGCCTCCACCGCCAAGCGTGGTGTGCCACTTTGATTTTCAAGCTCCGCTTCAGTATTCATCTATCTTTATTTTCTATTTAATTGTAATTCATGTCACCCATCACCATCATCATACTTCATTTTTTTATATATAAAATTGTAAATATCTTTTTAATATTTTAAATATATTATTTTTTTTGTTCTATTTTTGTTGTTTCGTTGTTGTTAGGTTAGGTTCTTCGACAAGCTTGAGTCAAATACCTACGTATCTTTATCTCACTCTCTGTGGTCTGACTTCTCTTTTTAGTGTGGAACACAGCATTGCTATGTTTTTATTTGAATCTCCCGGTAAATTCTTAGAAATAATTTCCACACTAACTAAATCAGAAGTTAAGCTCTGTAAAATAATGTACCAATAAATAAATAGTTGAACTACGATTAGATACATTAAAAATTCCAAAATTGACGGTCTCGTATGCATTATTGGGTTAACGAATCAGTGAATTACAATCCCATTTCCTAAGGGTTCGGTAATGTGGCAACATTAGCCCTATATGTCAACATAAATTAGACAAATATGGCGGTTGTTTACTTAGCAGTTCACAGCGTCGTTTGAGATATTTAAAGTTAATTATTGTTATAATTCAAGAAATGGTGCAAACTTGTGTAGTACGTGGTTGCGGCAGTAGTTGGTGTCCAGGAGGTGATATACGATTTCACACGTAAGTGTTTAAATAGTGACTTCTGGCATTGAATACTTGTAAACATACTTTTTTTGTATTTTCACTTTATTTTTTGCTGAAACGTTTTATCAGTGTTTTAAATATATTAGTAAATTATAACTTTGTCAAAATCAAATAGTTTTACATTGAATTTAATTGAGTTTGAACAATTTTATTGTTTTTGTTTAAAAGAAATCGCACTGAAGTAGTGTGACCATATTGACGATGTATCTGAGACTTTCCGTGTGACCTTAACTTATAACTATATGTACATAATTCTTATTATGTTACCGGAAATGCATGAAATTTAGGAATTATGTACCCTTCCTATATATTCTATATAATGACGGATTTCATAGATATCATAATATTAAATTAAAAATTAGTAACATAATATATTCTTTTGGTAGACAATTTATTTTTATTTAGTTTTTGTTTCTCATTATTCTGATACTTTAATAACGTTTACAATAGTTATGTATTTAGAAATGTAGTAGTTTAAATGTATGATATAAAGCAACATTTTGCAAAATATGTTATTATTTGCAGACAACAAGTGCATTACATGAAGAGTCTATTGTGCAAATAGCTGCTCTGGCTGTACCAAGCTCTAGTTCTGGCATTTACGAAAGTAGTTCTGCACTTAAGGAAACAGAAGTGAAATGTACTGGCTGTAATATTGAAGACCAAACTAGTAAAAAACAATGTCGAAAAATTCTTGAAAATATAAATTTATACAATCTTAACAAATTACCTGTAAGTTTCCTTTTCCTTTTTTACTAAATACATTCCTTTTATTTGTATTTATTATGACTTTAATATTACATTACATAATGTATTATATAGCTTAAAACACATACATTAAACTCTTTAGTGCCAATCGCAGTGTGGTAACCGTCACTACGACACTAAGCATAAAGCTTCTTGTTTGATGCTTCATTTATGCGTGCTCATGAAGGCGCGCTCCGGTGTAATATGTGTTACCTATTAAGTGATGTAAATTTGTACTGACATTATGATGAAGAAGAGTTATTTGTTTCTTTTTTTTGTTTGAGTTCTCTAATCTCCAGAACTATACCAGTCAGATTTGAAAATATTTTTTTGCATTTTTAAAACCAATTCTTCAGGAAGGCTATCTAACATCACGCTACGACCCTTATGAGCGGAGCAATACGATGTACGATGCTAAAAATACTGATTTCATAAAATTTTCTTGTTTTCTTAGGTCAGCAGTTGTCGTGAAGCGACAATTAATAAGAAAAATATATAGAACCTAACCTAAGAACAGCAAAACAACAAAAGTAGACCAAGAAAATAATATATTTAAGTTTTTTAAAAGAGTATTTACAATTTTATAAAAAAAATGAAATATGAAGATGATGGATGAAATGAGATTACAATTAGGTTTTAAAAAAAATAAAGATAGGAGAATAGGACAATATAGTTTTATAGTGGAGCCTGGAGCCTCGCTGCTTTTGTAGAAATAGGCACACGCAAAGCTTGAGGTTTCTCAGCGGCGACGGCACGCAGCGCCTGGACTGGGCACACGCAGCGTCCGGAGCCGGCGCACGTAGCGCCTGGGGTAGGTGCGCTCAGTACTTGGAGAATTAGTCGCCGCGCCCAGAGGTAGCGCGGGCAATAGGTGC
The DNA here is from genome assembly GCA_033319125.1 of Parnassius glacialis. Lineage (NCBI taxonomy): Eukaryota > Metazoa > Arthropoda > Insecta > Lepidoptera > Papilionidae > Parnassius > Parnassius glacialis. The sequence continues at coordinate 10,265,645 of JAVANC010000011.1, read as the reverse complement.
ACTCGGCGCCTGGAGCAAGCAGTCGTAGCGTGCCCGAAGGTAGCGCGGGCAGTAGGTGCACTCGGCGCCTGGAGCAAGCAGTCATAGCGCGCCCGAAGGTAGTGTGGCCCCGAGCTTGAAGCAGACTGCCGACGACTTCACGTGTAGATGGAGGCTTGCAGGATCCCGGGGCAAAGCGGCCCCGGGATAAGGCCTTTAGTAGATGTTTCTCGTTTGAGAACTGAAGCGAGACTATCCCGTATTCTCTAATTGTTTGGCTTTTATACCTTTTTAGAGAGAACGAGAAATTATTTAAATTAAAACGAAATTTATTGTAAATGACCTACAGCCAAAGAGTATTTATGTAGAAAGAACATCATACCAGAGACGAATTTGAATAAAAGTTACCATGACAACGGTATAAATAGTAGTTGTCATATTTACCAATTTTTGGTTTTGGACTGTTATTAAGAAACTATTACGTTTAAGTAAGAAACGAGATATTATTCATATAGGAAAAACTGATGCGCGACAGCGCGCCGAAGCCTGAAATTGTAGAGTTACAGAGAATTCAATAAAAGACCAAAAAAGGTAAGACTCCATTGACAGCTATTTTAAAAGTACTAAATAGTGTGAAAATACGCAGTAAAATGATATGTTATTGAGTAAAAACGTTACAGGATCCTATGGAAATAAAGGTGATGCTAAATATAAATGCAGAAAATCAAAAACAGAATGGAAAAATAGTATAAAGTGATGCAAAACATGAATGCAGAATATCAAAACAGAATGAAGAAATAGTGTACAAAGAAATGTAAGTAGCATAACACTACACAGTGAATACGACGATCCCGCGAAGATTGATAGGGGCGTGCAAGTGAAAATAAAGTGTACAAAAGAAGAAATACTTGAGATGTAAACTAAGATTCTTAAGCAAAAAGTGGCGCGCCAAACTAATAAATTCAGGATAGGTCTTCTTTAATGGACACTATTAAAAAGTATACGGTTCAGTCAGAAATTGAAAATATTATTCAAGGGCGCTTTGCATATCTGTAAGGACTTCATAATGCCACAGAGTAATCCACATGGTGTGAAAAATTTCAATAAATAATTTTAATATGGAAAGTGTTTTTATTTATTTTTTTAAGGTTTTTAACAAACCATGTAGTGGCGGTGTGAGAATATCCACTACCCCATATCGTTCCGAGGGTGTTGTAAGAGGTGTCAGAGGGAAAATTAAACAGGAGATGGGCAGTGGCATCTTCCTGATAACAACTCAAAATAATAATATATTATCGTTCCTATTATAGTACATATGTTACTAGAAATTTATGAAATTCATTATTATATAGAATTCCTGGTAATTGTAGATAATTCTTAAAATGAACAGGATGTGGGGAATATAGTATTATACACATTTCAGCTCAGAGCAGCCCGACTCGGATGGGTTAGGTCAGAAGGCTAAGGCGGGAGCTCCGCTACGCTGCTTTAGTCCTCGTGATATTTTTTTAAATTGTTGTCCAGAAATAGATTTAGTCTGTCTGAACAATAAATCAGGTATATTTCCCAATTCCTTGATCACCCGGGGTTGTAATAAATTTTAATTTTATATTTCGTTGGTACCGTTTCAGCTCAGAGCAGCCTGACTCGGATGGGTTAGGTCAGAAGGCTAAGGCGGGAGCCCCGCTACGCTGCTTTAGTCCTCGTGATATTTTTTAAATTGTTGTCCAGAAATAGATTTAGTCTGTCTGAACAATAAATCAGGTATATTTCCCAATTCCTTGATCACCCGGTGTTGTAATAAATTTAAATTTTATTTTTAGTTGGTACCGTTTAGGAATTGTATACAATAATCAGAATATACATTATCGAAAGGGTAGTTATAAAATATTCTCTGATATATTTATTTTCCACATTTTCTAAATAGGCTCGGCATTATATGGGTTGTAACGAAAATGCGTGGTCATATTTTAATACCGGTTCTGCCCATGGAAATGAAAACCTTTCTTCATAAAATAGTCAATTCCCAAAAAAAATTGTACAAAAATATATAATCTATATAGGCTAGGTCTTAGTAGTAAACAGACATATAGATATTTATAAATAAAACACTTTATGTAACTCAACTACTTATAACGATATCCTGGGAAAAATAAAATAAAGGTTACCTACTTAGAAAGGGAGGGTCTGCCCACAGAGAGCGAGATAGTAATACATAAGTTAAGCTTCAAGTAGGTCTTCGGAGTGTGGTCTCCATCTTTATTTAAAACTTCATGGTGGCACTATACCAAGTTATAAGACTTCTTCGGAACAGGCAATGATCAATGACCATACAGCCTATTCAATTAAAAAAAAAATCAAAATAAAGTAAGTATATTTCGCATTATGTCAATCAATTCTCATCTATTGTATAACCTCATGGGGAGGAGCAGCTAAAACTACACTGCTACCATTGAAACGCGCTCAAAGAGCTGTATTAAAAGTCGCAACATTTCGCCCTATCCTATTCCCGTCCCATCTCTTATAAAAATCCTATAATAGTCTCTCAGTGCGCCAGTTATTCGTTATGAGTACGTTACTAAAACAGCACTTAAAATTGCCCTATAGAAGAGATGTCACTGACAAAAGACGCAAAGATAAAGTAATTGAAACTAACATTAGAATAAGGCATTCTTTCATGCATAGATTTTTTATATTTGGCCCTTTCCTGTATAATCAAGTCAATGCAATTTTGTACATGTATCCATTAAAAATGGCAGATTGTAAAAATGTAATTCGGACATGGTTACAAAGTTTGTCATACGATGATACGGAAAAATTGTTGATTGTTTTAAGCTAATTAAAATCTTAAGTAAATTAATGATAATATTTTTCACCGAATTAACCGTAATTAGTTGGTAAGTTATTCATTTTATATAAGAAAGAGAAAATATTTGTAAATGTATCTATTAGCACATACACCTGAGATACAGGTTTATCCTAGTTCAGGTACCTGTTATTGTAGACTATTTTAAATTAAGACATTATTTGAATTAATTGTACAGTTTCTTGAAATAAATTATTATTATTATATCAAAAATCAAAATCCACTTTGAACCATTATTTAAACGATAATATAGGAGCAGCAAACCCCCGCCGCTCAAGTTCCCGCCAAAAATACAAGTTTTAAGGTGCTAGCCACAGACCATAGATTACTGTATATATACTCCACAGACTAACTAGTGGTTTCTAGATTCCAAAGTAATTTACTGTATACAGTTAGATTCTACCGAATGTGCTAGCTTCACAAACTAATAAGAAGTGTTAGGCCGCGTTTCCACTTGCAAGAACACTCGCGGAAGTCTTGCATAAATTTCTTGCAATACTGTTTAGTCATCATCATCATCATCATTACAGCCCTTCACAAGTCCACTGCTGAACATAGGCCTCCCCCAAGGAATGCCACAAAGCACAGTCCTGAGCCACCTGCATCCATCGATTTCCTGCATATCTTACCAGGTCGTCACTCCATCTAGTGGGGGGACGCCCTACACTTCGCCTGCCCGTACGAGGCTGCCACTCGAGAACGTTTTTTTCCCATCGGTTGTCGGTTCTTCGAGCTATATGGCCGGCCCATTGCCACTTCAGCCTACTAATCCGTTGGGCTATGTCGGTCACTCTGGTTCTACTGCAGATATCCTCATTTCTGAGCTTATCACGCAGAGAAACTCCAAGTATAGCCCTCTCCATAGCTCGCTGAGCGACCTTGAGCTTCCTCATCCGGCCAGCAGTGAAGGACCACGTCTCAGTTCCGTATGTCATCACTGGCAACACGCACTGAGTGTACAGTCTCGTTTTCAAGTTTTGAGGTATACCTGACGAGAAGATGTGCCGTAATTTCCCGAACGCTGCCCAACCGAGTTGAATCCGTCGATTGACCTCTCGGTCGAAGTTGGACTTACCTAGTCGGACTATTTGTCCCAGGTAAACATACTCGTCAACAACTTCGAGCTTAGTGTTCCCAACAACTACCGGCATAGGTGTGACATGGACATTAAACATGATCTTTGTTTTGTCCATGTTCATCTTAAGACCTATCCGCTGGGAAGCACTATTGAGGTCATTGAGCATAGTGCTTAGGTCCTCCGGCGATTCTGCCATAAGGACTATGTCGTTTGCAAATCGAAGGCGAGTGATGTACTCGCCATTGATGTTGATACCGTATTCTTTCCAGTCCAGAAGCTTGAAAACGTCTTCCAATGCAGCGGCGAAGAGTTTCGGGGATATGACGTCACCCTGTCTTACACCTCTCTGCAATTGGATAGATTTCGTACTCTGGTTCTGTACTCGGATATCCATCGTAGCCCTACTGTACAAGCACTTCAGCACTTCGATATACCGACAGTCAACTTGGCACCGCTGAAGGGACTGCAGCACCGCCCAAATTTCGACGGAATCAAAGGCTTTCTCATAGTCCACGTACGCCAGACATAGTGGCAAATTGTACTCCTCTGACTTCTGTACAATTTGCCGATTTGCCGTGTAGTGGCGCTTAAGTGCCGTGTAGTGACGGTTAAGAATATCCACTACCCCATATCTTCCCGTGGGTGTCGTAAAAGGCGACAAAGGGAAACAGGCAGGAGATGGGCAGGAGCATCTTCCTGATAACAGCAAAAATACAATAAAAAAAAACTACGGTTGGCAACCCGCTCGCCAAGCGTGGCAACTATGGCAAATATCCCCCTATGAATGTAACAAAGAGACGGCCCCCAGTCCCCGGCGGCCCCGCTATTCCTGGCTACGGTGGCGACCATGGTAACGGCGGGGCAGGGGGTGCTAAGAATCTCCGGTGGAGGTTCGGTTGCCACCTACGACGACTCGACCTGGCAACATACAACGCACGCACCCTGAGGACTGATGACAAGATTGTGGAGCTGGAAGAAGAGATAGACAAGTTACGCTGGCATATTATAGGATTATCCGAAGTCCGAAGAGAGGGGGAGGAAACGGTAATCCTCGAATCCGGCAACTTGCTTTATTACCGGGAGGGCGACCATCTGTCCCAAGGAGGTGTCGGATTTATCGTCCACAAGTCTCTCGTTAACAACGTTGTAAAGATTGAGAGTGTGTCGACGAGGGTTGCGTACCTTATACTCAGAATCACCAAACGGTATTCTCTGAAGGTCATACAGGTTTACGCACCAACCTCGGCACACCCCGATGAAGAGGTGGAGGAAATGTATGAGGATATCTCTAGAGCCATGCATTCCTCCAAAACCCAATATACGGTGTTTATGAGAGACTTCAATGCAAAACTAGGCACAAGAGAGAACGGTGAGCTGAAAGTAGGGAAATTTAGAATAGGGCAAAAGAACCCAAGGAGTCAGCAGCTGGCCGACTTCATGGAGAAAGAGGGACTCTTTATGATGAACTCTTTCTTCCAGAAGCGGCCCCACAGCAAGTGGACCTGGTCGAGCCCCGACGGTTCGACAAAAAATGAGATTGTCTTCATTATGACGACCAGACGACAACTGTTCAGTGATGTCTCAGTGATCGCGAGGGTGAAAACCGGCAGCGATCACCGAATGGTTAGAGGCACACTGAACCTAAACGTTAAGTTGGAGAGGTCTCGTCTAATGAAGTCAACGCTCCATCCCCCTCGTGCTCTAATCCAAAGTCCCGAAACCTTTCAGCTCGAGTTACAAAACCGTTTTCAGTGCCTAGAAGACTGCAATGAAGTGGACGGTTTGAATGACAAGCTCGTGGAAACTGTCCATGCGGTCGCAGCCAAGTTCTGCAAGACCCGCCGCAGAAGAACACAAAAAACTCTCCGATCACACTCTTAATCTCATGGCTGTTAGACGGGAGATGAAGCTACATTCTTCAACAGATTTGACAGCATACAGGCAACTGAACAGACAGATCTCCAAATGCATGCGGCGGGACTTACGCAACTTCAATACAGCTCGTATTGAAGAAGCGATCGAGCGGAACCAAAGCTCCAAAGTCTTTGCCAGAGATCTGTCTGCTAGAAAGAGCCAACTGTCAAAGCTGAAGACCGAGTGTGGCAGCATCGTTTCCGGGGCACCTGAGATTTTGAGTGAGATTGAGAGGTTCTATGGGCAGCTGTATACGTCATCGTTGGAGCCGCACGCAAGTGTGAGTAACGATCCAAAGGCGAGTCTTATCCGACATTATTCGGATGATATCCCGAACGTCAGTCTGAGCGAGATTAGAATGGCTCTCCAGCACCTTAAAAACGGCAAGACCTCAGGCGAGGATGGAATTACAGCGGAGCTTCTGAAAGCGAGTGGAAAACCGGTACTTGAAGTCCTTCAGAAGCTCTTTAATTCCGTCCTCCATGGTAGCATTACACCGGAGGCGTGGAGGAGAAGTGCGGTGGTCTTGTTCTTCAAGAAAGGCGACAACGCTGTCTTGAAGAACTGCAAACCGATTTCCCTTCTGAGCCGCGTCTTCGTGCTGTATTCGAGAGTCATTACGAATCGTCTCGCGCGCAGACTTGACGACTTCCAGCCTCCCGAACAAGCCGGTTTCCGAAAAGGCTTTAGCACCATAGACCACATACATACCCTTCGGCAAATTGTACTGTTTAGTATTTACATATATTATGAATTCTTGAAATTTTTTTTGCTGTATATATCTAGAGAAGCGTGGGAACAGTGTTACCAACTAGAATTTTTCCAAATCCGTAGATTGTAAGTTTAATGCGGGCTAATAATTTTCTGCTCACCAGATGTCGCTAGTTGACACTGAGGTTTTTTTTATAGGAGAGGGGGCAAACGAGCATGCGGCTCACCTGATGGTAAGTGACTACCGCCGCCTATGAACAACTGCAACACCAGGGAGGGAATTTTTTTGTTACACGATATCATTTAATGGAGAAGCTAGTTTTTTTTATAAAAGTTTATCAGTTTCTAGAGTATTATATTAATACACAAAACAATGCCTCAGTGGTTAGCTCATGAATTTTTTGCACATTTTTAAACATTTTTAAATTTTTCTAATTCTATGAATATCTGTGGTTTGGTTTATTTATTTTAATCTTATTAATATAAAATAAAGCTAATAATACAATATAAAAACATTAACCTTTACATTTTCCAAACAAATTAACTTCCCCACTATGAAATCTGTCAAATATTATACCTCTCCCTCACTTTTAAGTGGCGTCGCCCTGGTGACAGAAAAAGTCGTGGATGCCCTTATTGTAGTATAACATCGAATCAAACTGCGTCTTTCTCGTATCACGATCTTACCTTCCTCTCTTATAAAATTCAACGATCTAGCGCAAATCTAAATTCTTATTCCTAAGAAGTTTTAAATTAGTTAACCTGGAGTGTTTGAGAGATGATGTAAATAATATTGACTGGTCCCCTGTTTTAAATTCCGAAGATGTTAATGATAAGGTATATGCTTTTAATCACCTCATTTTCGAACTTTTCGATACACATGCACCACTTAAGCGAGTCAGGGTTAAACACTTTCCAGCCTCCTGGCTTTCAGAATCTATAAAAGCAGTTATGTCTAAAAGAGATAAAGCTAAGAGGCGTTATAAGAAGCAATCTACTAATGAAAGTTTGTTCACATATAAAAACTACGTAATCGCTGTAGTAAGATGTGTCTGATGCTAAGAGGAGGCATATTTATGATGAGTTTGAAAAGTCTCATTCCGCTCAGATCTGGAAATTTCTTAGAACTCTGGGTATAGGCAAATCATAATATAATGATTCTAATATCTCGTTTGATTTGACTGCACACAACCGACATTTTTCTGAGCCTCCGATTTCTATTGATGACTCTATTAGTCTACTACACTTAATCTTCTCTCCAATATTCCTAAGCTGCTGTGTTCTCCTTTTACATTCAGTAAAGTTACTGATGTAAAAAATTGCTTTTTATCATTTCTACTAAAGCTATTGGCTATGACAATCTTTGTATGCAAATGATTTAAGCTATCACTAATGAACTTGTCCCTATTATCACTCACATTATCCCTTCTTCGCTTGAGACGAGCTCCTTTCCGACTTGCTGGAAAAAGGCATTCGTCATTCCCCTTCCAAAACTTCTAATCCTATGTCTTTATCCCAATTCCGCCCTATTTCTATCCTTCCGATCTTATCTAAAGTACTAGAAAATATAGATCAGAGGCAACTATCTCAATTCCTAACTGTTTACAGCCTGCTGAGTCCTTTTCAATCCGGTTTTCGCCCAGGCCATAGCACAGTCAGCGCTCTGATTAAAGTCTCTGATGATATTCGCTGGGCCATGGACAAAATACTTCTCACTGTTCTAACATTATTGGATTTCAGCAGTGCATTTAATTCCGTTAATTATGACATACTTCTTAGTGTTCAAATTCCATATACAAAGACTGCTAAGAACTTAAGTGTTATCTTTGATAATAATAAGTCTTGGGTTGCTCAAATTAATATGATTAGTAGAAAAGTGAACTACTCTTTTCAATTCTCAAGCGCCTCCAGATGTTTTACCGTTAAAAACTAAAATAACCTTAGTCAAGCACTTCTTCTTCCTCTCATTGACTAAGGTGATATTAGTTTTTTGAATGCTTTAGAGGAGCTGTTGAACAAACTGGAACGTGTTCAAAATTTGTGTATACATTTTATTTTCGGTCTTCGTAAGTTTGATCATGTTTCAGAGTACAGGGCTCAATTAAAATGGCTTCCGATCCGTAGACGTCGAGACTTACATGTGTTATCATTTCTCTACTTTCTACTCTTTAATCCTCTTGCACCTCCATATCTCCGCGAGCGTTTTGAGTATCTTGTACCTCGTGAAACTCAGTGCCGGACCACTAAACCAACTACTTCTCAAAACTCCTTCTCATTTCACAAGTCGATGTGGTGAATGCTTTACTGTATGGGCGGTCAAGCAACTCACTTCCACATGACATACGTGCTAGCTCTTCTCTTGATATACTCGTATTTCGGAGCAGAGTAAAGGAACATTATCTATCAACTTAGAATTGTAAATATTTATATATATTATGTAAAGTTATGTTAATTATTAACATAACTTTACGCTGCTACCTATTATACTATTTATATATACCTATAAAACTATTTATCTTTCCCATAAGGTTTGCTGGAAGAGAACTCTTATTAGGGTTAAGCTCGCCTTTGTACATCTTATTTGAATATTTAATAATTGTTATCAACTTACTGTGTGTACAATAAAGAATAATATTTTTCTGGTTTTTGTTAGTTTATTTGATAAATTACATGACATCGACTATTAAAATTTTCGATTGTCGGTTGTCGGCTAACTAATTTTACACTCATGATAAAAAAATGTTTATTTTGTTAAGTTTTTAAAAATCTAATTATTCTGAAAGGACTGAGAAGTAGGTACAAAAAAATAAAATGAAAATCAAAACCGTAGATTTCAACTCATATTCAGTAGTTCCGTAGACAATGAAAAAATTAGTGTTAACGTTTCTGTGCTTGAGCAAAGATGAAAAAAAAAGAAAAATGGATGAAATTGTGGCTGAAAGAGCGCATTACTTTAAGCCATCTCAATATTTTAAGGATTCTTGATTCTGAAGACTTTCGGAATTATCTAAGAATGGATCAAGATACTTCTAATGAATTACTTGAGATAGTGCGATTACAAAAACAATACAGTTATGCGTCAAGCCGTGTCAGCTGAAGAACGTTTAATAGCTACATTAAGATTTTTGGCTACGGGAAGAAGTTTCTGTGCTTGAGCAAAGATGAAAAAAAAAAGAATAATGGATGAAATTGTGGCTGAAAGAGCGCATTACTTTAAGCCATCTCAAAATTTTAAGGATTCTTGATTCTGAAGACTTTCGGAATTATCTAAGAATGGATCAAGATACTTCTAATGAATTACTTGAGATAGTGCGATTACAAAAACAATACAGTTATGCGTCAAGCCGTGTCAGCTGAAGAACGTTTAATAGCTACATTAAGATTTTTGGCTACGGGAAGAAGTTTCTGTGCTTGAGCAAAGATAAAAAAAAAAGAATAATGGATGAAATTGTGGCTGAAAGAGCGCATTACTTTAAACCATCTCAATATTTTAAGGATTCTTGATTCTGAAGACTTTCGGAATTATCTAAAAATGGATCAAGATACTTCTAATGAATTACTTGAGATAGTGCGATTACAAAAACAATACAGTTATGCGTCAAGCCGTGTCAGCTGAAGAACGTTTAATAGCCACATTAAGATTTTTGGCTACGGGAAGAAGTTTCTGTGCTTGAGCAAAGATGAAAAAAAAAGAATAATGGATGAAATTGTGGCTGAAAGAGCGCATTACTTTAAGCCATCTCAAAATTTTAAGGATTCTTGATTCTGAAGACTTTCGGAATTATCTAAGAATGGATCAAGATACTTCTAATGAATTACTTGAGATAGTGCGATTACAAAATCAAAACAGTTATGCGTCAAGCCGTGTCAGCTGAAGAACGTTTAATAGCTACATTAAGATTTTTGGCTACGGGAAGAAGTTTCTGTGCTTGAGCAAAGATGAAAAAAAAAGAATAATGGATGAAATTGTGGCTGAAAGAGCGCATTACTTTAAGCCATCTCAAAATTTTAAGGATTCTTGATTCTGAAGACTTTCGGAATTATCTAAGAATGGATCAAGATACTTCTAATGAATTACTTGAGATAGTGCGATTACAAAAACAATACAGTTATGCGTCAAGCCGTGTCAGCTGAAGAACGTTTAATAGCTACATTAAGATTTTTGGATATGGGAAGAAGTTTCTGTGCTTGAGCAAAGATGAAAAAAAAAGAATAATGGATGAAATTGTGGCTGAAAGAGCGCATTACTTTAAGCCATCTCAAAATTTTAAGGATTCTTGATTCTGAAGACTTTCGGAATTATCTAAGAATGGATCAAGATACTTCTAATGAATTACTTGAGATAGTGCGATTACAAAAACAATACAGTTATGCGTCAAGACGTGTCAGCTGAAGAACGTTTAATAGCTACATTAAGATTTTTGGATATGGGAAGAAGTTTCTGTGCTTGAGCAAAGATGAAAAAAAAAGAATAATGGATGAAATTGTGGCTGAAAGAGCGCATTACTTTAAGCCATCTCAAAATTTTAAGGATTCTTGATTCTGAAGACTTTCGGAATTATCTAAGAATGGATCAAGATACTTCTAATGAATTACTTGAGATAGTGCGATTACAAAAACAATACAGTTATGCGTCAAGCCGTGTCAGCTGAAGAACGTTTAATAGCTACATTAAGATTTTTGGCTACGGGAAGAAGTTTCTGTGCTTGAGCAAAGATAAAAAAAAGAATAATGGATGAAATTGTGGCTGAAAGAGCGCATTACTTTAAACCATCTCAATATTTTAAGGATTCTTGATTCTGAAGACTTTCGGAATTATCTAAAAATGGATCAAGATACTTCTAATGAATTACTTGAGATAGTGCGATTACAAAAACAATACAGTTATGCGTCAAGCCGTGTCAGCTGAAGAACGTTTAATAGCCACATTAAGATTTTTGGCTACGGGAAGAAGTTTCTGTGCTTGAGCAAAGATGAAAAAAAAAGAATAATGGATGAAATTGTGGCTGAAAGAGCGCATTACTTTAAGCCATCTCAAAATTTTAAGGATTCTTGATTCTGAAGACTTTCGGAATTATCTAAGAATGGATCAAGATACTTCTAATGAATTACTTGAGATAGTGCGATTACAAAATCAAAACAGTTATGCGTCAAGCCGTGTCAGCTGAAGAACGTTTAATAGCTACATTAAGATTTTTGGCTACGGGAAGAAGTTTCTGTGCTTGAGCAAAGATGAAAAAAAAAGAATAATGGATGAAATTGTGGCTGAAAGAGCGCATTACTTTAAGCCATCTCAAAATTTTAAGGATTCTTGATTCTGAAGACTTTCGGAATTATCTAAGAATGGATCAAGATACTTCTAATGAATTACTTGAGATAGTGCGATTACAAAAACAATACAGTTATGCGTCAAGCCGTGTCAGCTGAAGAACGTTTAATAGCTACATTAAGATTTTTGGATATGGGAAGAAGTTTCTGTGCTTGAGCAAAGATGAAAAAAAAAGAATAATGGATGAAATTGTGGCTGAAAGAGCGCATTACTTTAAGCCATCTCAAAATTTTAAGGATTCTTGATTCTGAAGACTTTCGGAATTATCTAAGAATGGATCAAGATACTTCTAATGAATTACTTGAGATAGTGCGATTACAAAAACAATACAGTTATGCGTCAAGACGTGTCAGCTGAAGAACGTTTAATAGCTACATTAAGATTTTTGGATATGGGAAGAAGTTTCTGTGCTTGAGCAAAGATGAAAAAAAAAGAATAATGGATGAAATTGTGGCTGAAAGAGCGCATTACTTTAAGCCATCTCAAAATTTTAAGGATTCTTGATTCTGAAGACTTTCGGAATTATCTAAGAATGGATCAAGATACTTCTAATGAATTACTTGAGATAGTGCGATTACAAAAACAATACAGTTATGCGTCAAGCCGTGTCAGCTGAAGAACGTTTAATAGCTACATTAAGATTTTTGGCTACGGGAAGAAGTTTCTGTGCTTGAGCAAAGATAAAAAAAAGAATAATGGATGAAATTGTGGCTGAAAGAGCGCATTACTTTAAACCATCTCAATATTTTAAGGATTCTTGATTCTAAAGACTTTCGGAATTTCCTAAGAATGGATCAAGATATTTTTAATGAATTACTTGAAATGGTGCAATTACAAAAAATAATACAATTATGCGTCAAGCCGTGTCTGCTGAAGAACGATTAATAGCTACACTAAGATTTTTGGCTACGGGAAGAAGTTATAAAGATCTGAGATTTAGTACAGTTACATCATTTCCATAGTGTCGTTAAACGTTCGCCTGCGAGCCTGCGACGACTGTCAAGCGCGCACTGACCACTGAGTCACCTGCCGCCTGGCGCTATCGTCGACTCGTCGGCCGACAGCTTTAAACCCGCTTAAGACGATTTTAAAGGGACCCAGCCAAAATCGCGACTTAAGCAGGAAAGTGTATTATGCAAGATAGGGAAAATAATTATTTACAAATATTGTGTAGGTATTCAATTATAGGTATACGTAACTTGCTTGTCGCATTCGGAGGTAAGAAAACAAGCGTGATGTTCTTTAGTTCAACATCTTTAGGGTGAGCGGGGCAGTTATCAATGAAGAGAATTATACGGCTACATTTAATCTGGAAGTGATCATCTAAAGCTTTTAACCAGTTAAGAAAACGAAGGCCAGTTATCCAAGCTCGAGATTGTGCACCATATGTTACAGGAAGCAATTTCACGTTTTTGAAGCAACGTGGAGTTTTCGCCTTACCAATCACTAGAAAACCTAACTTTTCTGACCCATCAGAATTTGCACAGGCCAGGACAGTGAGTCTCTCTTTAATTGCTTTGCCACCATGGCAAGTTTCTCCCTTGAAGACATACGATTTATCTGGCATCAATTTATAAAATAAACCGAATTCTTCTGAGTTAAAGGTGTTTCGCGGTTCATAATTTTTTAACAATGCTGGAATTTGTGCTATCCATGTATCAACGTCTTGTTCTGCCAGTATCTCCAATTCCCCTCTGATTTGACGATAAACAATGCCGTGACGATTTTTAAAACGATCTATCCAACCATTTGAAGCGGTAAAATCTGTGATTTGTAAGCTCTCAGCAATTTTACACGCTTTTTCGCATAATATGGGGCCACTTATGGGCAGTTTTAAAGCTCGTGCTTGATGAAGCTATTCCACTAAAACTTTCTCTAATTGATCAAACTTTCCTAACTTTCACTTTTTTCTCTTCACATCCCCCAATCTGTATTTTTCGCTAACTTTTGTCTATTCTTTAAAATGGTACATAACATTGAAACTGGTAAGTGAAGCTCTGCAGCTAACTCTATTTGATTTTTAGTTTGAGATTTTTCATCAAAAACTTTCAATATCTTCACTTGATCTTCAAGTGACACTGCATTTCGCTTAATTGTAATCATTTTTAACAAAGGCAGATACAATACGTAAGTAAACAAATGATAGAAAATGAATGGCGCGCGACTAATCACTTCAACTTAGCTAACTAAAGCTAAAGTGTGCGGGGTGCATACACGCGGGGGAGGGATCAGCAAGGCGGTAAGTGAGCGCGCTGGGCAACTCGGCTCAGCTCGGATGTTGCACAGATGGCGTATTAGACGGGATGACGAATCGTATTAAGCGTGTTAAAAATGTATGAAAACATGCCTCAAGTTGCGAGTCAAGCGAGTTTTACTGTATTATTCAATGAAAGCATTAACTTAATATATCATGCTCACACACTTACACACAATATACACACAACTTAACAAAATCCCAGAAAATATACAAAACCTGCTTAAAGTTCAAAAACTTTAATAAACTAAGTTTGTATAAAAAGGGTTATTATAATAATAAGGAATATGAGGATGATAATAACTCCTGGGAATGAGGTGATCACTACCAAGCTATTCCTAATTTGTTTTGTGTTGTTAATTATGTTACATATATGATTGTAAGCAGTGGCGTAGCTAGGCGTGGGCGAAGTGGGCCCTGCCCTACGGCCTCGCACTTAAAGGGGCCTCGCGAGCCCCTTAAAATGCAATACCCCCAGACTTTACCACATATAACTAATTAATTTGATCACTTTTACGCTCGAAAGAGAAAGTCACAAATTTAAGTGTGTTTGTTTGGTAGGATAGATCTATTGGGTAGATCCTTGGAACGAAAGAAAAGAGGCCTCGCTGATGCAACTTCGCCCACGTTTATATTAATCCACGCTACGCCTCTGATTGTAAGCTGTTATTTAGAAAAAAGTCCCGCTGGGTTTCTTGCTGGTTCTTCCAAGGAAAGACGTTTTTTTTTACTTCGAACCAGTGGTAATTAAACAAAAAAGTGATTTTCAATAAGTATTATTTATAATCTACCTATATTGAATAAAAAAAGTTTCTATTTTTGTATAATTATGAATAATACACGAGTCACGAACTCATCCGAATGACGCACGATAATCCACGAACACTGAGTTTCGGCGCCGCCGAAGGTTCGGCAGATTTTTGCCGAAACCGAAACTAGATTTTTTTGTTGAAACTTGCCGAAACCGAAACCGAATCTTCGGTCGGTCATTAATTATAATATAAAATAATCTCCTAGTCTTCTAGTCTCCAGTAAGTATTACACTTTTCTTGTAAAACTCGAAATAAAAAATAAATACGATTTTTTTTGATATTCCCATTTTTAAGCTTTATTTTCAGGCTTTATTTGACTAATTTACTTTTAACAAAAAAAATTTGAATTCTTTGAGTCTTTTGAGAATATTTTTTATTTGAATGTAGCTATAGTAGTTTTTCAGTAGTAATCGTTTTTGTTAAGACAGTCTCGCGCGGTTGTAAAAAATAGTAACATTTAATTCGCGGACAGGTTAGTTCGATCTGTAAGAAAACTAGTGACCCAATTGCATAATTTCTCGGGAAGCCCATAAGAGGGAAGCTTCGAAAGAAGCGCTTTATGCCAAAGCTCATCGAAAGCTTTCGCTATGTCCAAACTAACCGCCTGGGCCCCTTGATCTCGACTGCCTCCGCCCATCTCTAAGTCAGGTAGACAAGAATACCACCAGTTGAACGAACTCGACGGAAACCGTATTGGTGTTCACTAATCAGCTAATGCTCTTGAATGCTAGCAGCTCTGCAGATGCATCTCTGCTCTGACAGTTAATAATGGATTCCATTATTTTGAAGAATTTTGGAGAATGGTGCGATAAGACCCACGAATCACATATACGGACATCGAAAAGTTTGTAGGTGTTAGTTCGGGGAGCATTCATGGTATGAATGCTCCTCATGCTTTCTCACTCCAAGATGTTGATGTAGGATGGTTCCTACATCAACATCTTGGAGTGAGAAAGCTTTGTTGTCGATGGATCACTCGTTTGCTCTCCGAAAGCGAAAAACAGACTCGTGTCGATTGGTGCTATAAAATGTGTCTACGTTTTGAAGACGGGGCATCTAGGCGTGTTTCAGAAATCGTTACTGGTGACGAGACATGAATCTATCAATATGATCCGGAAAATAAAAGGCAATCATCGGTATGGGTCTACTCAGAAGGACAGTTACTGACAAAACTGCAAAGACCTCGCAACGTCGGCAAAAAATTGGTGGCTAGTGTTTTTTCGCGGAGCGGACATTTGTCGACATCAATGCTGGAAAATTGTAGGTAGGTATTACCCAAAGCTTTTCAAGCTGTGCGGGAGAAAAGACCAAAGATCGGGCTTCGGGGAATCATGCTGCATCACGATAACCCCTCTTCACATACCTCCCTTAGAACAAAAGCATTTATTGAGGAATCTGGTGTTGAAACTCTAAGTCACCCACCATACAGCCCTGATTTAGCTAACTGTGATTTATTTTTGTTCCCAGGAGTCAAAGAAAAAATAAAAGACAAGTTTTTTCAAGTGCCGAAGAAGCCATGGTTGCCTACGAAGAAGCGATTTCCGACCTGTCAGTTCAAGACTGGCAAAAGTCTTTTCAGAGTTGGCTTGGTATGTTAGTGCTGAAATAAAAAGAGCTAAAAAAATGAATAAAGTGCACCAAGTGTCTGAGGATACAGATGCACTCTCTATTCTCTCAATCTCGGTATGTTAAGAAAACGGTCACTCTTCATGGACTGACCGCGGCAAGTGCAACTTAATCTCGCAGATCTATTGATCCGCGCAGCTATTGCTTAACCACGAGAACCTCTTCTTTACGACTATAATAGTGGTAGAGCCACGTGGCAGCTTTTGCTGTCGCACAGATGGGCCGGCTCGAACCGGGGTGGTACCACGACCTCACAGAACCAGCGTGAAGTAAAGGTTTACCTCTGCGTTTCGCTTGGTGAGTGCAGGTAGCCGGAGGCCCTTTTTACTGGAAATGAGGCATTCCATCTTAGTCCTCACGAGTGACAACGCATCTGCATTTTGATTCGTAAACGAGGATAGATGTAGATGTCTATGGGCCGCAGCAACCACTTACCATCAGGTGGACTGTGTGCTCGTTTGTCACCCTTATCATATAAAACAAAAAAAAAAGACTAACGTTGTAGGCGATGAACCACGCTATTTAGGGCCTCGGCGCAATGTCGCCGGCCATCAAGGATGAATCGGGAATCGAGCGTTGTGAGTATCAATACTAAAAAGCTTTTAGAAAAATTTACTTTGCAAATATCCGCGTTATAAAATAAAATGATGTGTCTTACCTAGTTTGAAGAGCACCTCCCGCCCTCCCTCAATTGCGTGCACTATCTCCGTCACCACTAATCCCAGCACCGCTACTCCCAACACCACTACACTAGGCAAGACACACCACTGACGATAATACGACACGTGTTTCGCCTTTACACGAGGCATCCTCAGGCGATATGGACTCTACGGCGACTAACCGCTAAGTGAGCGTCGAGTCAAAAACAAGTGCCTTTTATACAGACCGATGACGCAACCGCTATCTACTTAAAAAGCTAGCGACTGCGTCATGCGATAAAACATGCAACCAATCACAGCCGGACTTACGCAGCCGTTTGTAAAATTAAAAACAAACCGCCGCGCAACGCCTACCCTCCAACCACGCAACCAATCGCCGATCACCGTGAGGGTGACAAACGACCATATTGCGAGGCTCTCTATTATTAGAAAGCAGGCTTAAAGATATTTAAGAGAGGTGAGTTAGTAACATTTGTTTGTTCATTCAGCAATGCAACGGTATTATTATTACTTTTTAATATCTCTAACTGTTCCAGCACACACAGCCGCAGCCCTTTATTACACGTATGTAAGACTTTAAAGGAGTGGTCGCTGGCTAGGTTGTGTCCAGTGTCCAAGAGATGTTTGGCAAAATGGGATTTATCGGGATTGCAATTCCTGTACGCGGCTAAATGCTCTTTATAACGTGTCTCGAAATTGCGACCAGTCTGACCCACGTAAACGGCGTGGCATTCGTCACAAACAAGTTTGTAAACACCTGACTTTTGACGAATATCTAACTTATCTTTATTATTACAGATATTTCTAAGAGAATTGTTTGTTTTGAACGCTACATGAACGCCGTTTTGTCGAAGAGTATTAGCTACTTTTTCAGATATGGGACCTAAGTAGGTCAAACTGCTCACATATCGATGAACACTTTGAGGTTGAACCGCGTATAGAGAGTTGCGAACAACATGCTTTTGTTTCTTTTTAATTAAATTGTTAATGAGATTTTTTGAAAAACCGTTAGAGACCGCTATTTGATAAATTATATTAAGTTCTTTTAAATAATTTTCTTTACTTAATGGGACAGTGAACAAACGGTTAATGTAACAATAAAAAGCGGCTACTTTATGTTGCCACGGATGACATGATGACGCGGGGATGACCGTATCGGTGTGAGTTGGCTTTCGATAAATTTGGAAAACATGTGACGAATCTTTTCTTGTTATTGTTAAGTCGAGAAAATTAAGGGAACAATCTTGTTCCAATTCAAGTTTAAATTTAATTTTGTCATCGACTCTATTTATTTTATTGAGGAAAACATCCAGTTGTCTCCTTGTGCCAGTCCAGCAAATAATTATGTCGTCTACATATCGATAGTAATATAAGATATTTTGATTGACAACTATATGTTGTTTTTCA
This sequence comes from Parnassius glacialis, assembly GCA_033319125.1. Lineage (NCBI taxonomy): Eukaryota > Metazoa > Arthropoda > Insecta > Lepidoptera > Papilionidae > Parnassius > Parnassius glacialis. The sequence continues at coordinate 10,247,010 of JAVANC010000011.1, read as the reverse complement.
AAATTATCCATGAAAATGTCCGCCATAAGGGGACTTAGAGGGGATCCCATAGCTAATCCTTCTTTTTGTAGATAGAAACGGTTATTAAACCGGAAATAGTTTTGTTTTTTCAATCCTGAGTTCCCTGTTTTTAAGTCCCTAAAGCAGAGAATAAGGGAAAACGACCTTATTGTTACTAAAGCCGATAAAGGCAATACTGTTGTTATTATGAAGAGTAGTGGGTACAGCCAGAAAGTTAACGATGTTATCCAAGGTGATGACTTTGAGCTATTGGAGTCTGACCCAACCAAAAAGTTTACATCGGATATTAAGTTATGTATACAACAAACAATAATTTTACAATGTTTGTAAAATTAAAAACGGTTTGTTTTTAATTTTACAAACGGCTGCGTAAGTCCGGCGGTGATTGGTTGCATGTTTTATCGCATGACGCAGTCGCTAGCTTTTTAAGTAGATAGCGGTTGCGTCATCGGTCTGTATAAAAGGCACTTGTTTTTGACTCGACGCTCACTTAGCGGTTAGTCGCCGTAGAGTCCATATCACCTGAGGATGCCTCGTGTAGAGGCGAAACACGTGTCGTATTATCGTCAGTGGTGTGTCTTGCCTAGTGTAGTGGTGTTGGGAGTAGCGGTGCTGGGATTAGTGGTGACGGAGATAGTGCACGCAATTGAGGGAGGGCAGGAGGTGCTCTTCAAACTAGGTAAGACACATCATTTTATTTTATAACGCGGATATTTGCAAAGTAAATTTTTCTAAAAGCTTTTATATAATGGATTTCCGCAAAGTAACGCCTGATTCTATTAATTATAGTATCAATACTATTAGATGGCGTCTTATGCACGGGCGTCTAGTGGCGCTTTAAGAGTATTACTAAATACCTATACCTTAGTTTTATCATTGTCACTTGGGAATATAATCCGAAACTCCCCTCAACCCCTTGGGGAAAATAGCGTGATGCATATTGTAGTAATGTGGCTGTGCGGTTGGTTAAGTAAGGTTATACATTTATTTTGGTTGGTAAATAGATATTTAGTTGGGATCATAATGACTTACAGAGGATAATCTCAAGATTTTTTTATCTTTAGTGTACTACAAGTTTATAATGTATAAAAATCTATCTCTATTTTTATCTAAAATTTAAGGATAAATTTTTGAAGTCTTATTATAACAATACTTACTGGTACAAATGGGTTCAAATAATGCAGAAATGGCTCCTTTTAATAAAATTGTTTTTATTCTACTTTTTCTTTTATACATCTCAAAAAAATATTGGCTGCAAATTGTTGAGTTCTGCCTTGGATTCCAACCAACCCATCCAATTAACCTTAACCACTTTTTCTGATTATAGAATCCGGAGGGAATCTGTTTGACAATTATTAAGTATTTGTGTTAGGATTATCTAAAAGATAGTTATGTGTTGAAATAAATAAATAAATTTTTCATTATTCATTGTGATTGTTCCTGCAGAGAGTCAGTACTTCTGGACCAGTCCATTCTGCAGTTTACGAAGGAGAACCAAAAAGGTCTATCACAAATGGCTGAAACATACAAAAGTACAAAATCAACTGAGAGGCACGCCGCCCTTAGGTACCACTTTCTTTAGAGAATCGGCTAAAGTGAAGATTCCCGCTATCTGGTGATTATATATTTTTTATAAGTCTCTCAAAATCCAGTTTCGTTCAGAAATTTCATTAGACTTGTTCTTTTATTTATTTCGGTAATTGACGGCTCCATGGTGCAGTGGCTTAGCAATGAGTTGCTGCGCTGAGGTCAGCGAGTTCGAATCCCGCACGGAACAAATATTTGTATGGCCTACAAATAATTGTTCAGCGTCTGGATGTTTGTCCTTTTGAAATGTATGTATGTAAACTGCCTCCACGATACAAGAGAAAATAATAATGTTGGGATAAACAACAGTGGTAGAGCCACGCGGCAGCTTTTGCTGTCGCACGGATGGGCCGGCTCGAACCGGGGTGGTACCACGACCTCACAGAAAACCAGCGTGAAGTAGAGGTTTACCTCTGCGTTTCGCTTGGTGAGTGCAGGTGGCCGGAGGCCCTTTTTACTGGAAATGAGGCATTCCATCTTAGTCCTCACGGGTGATAACGCATCTGCATTTCGATTTTTAATAGAGGATAGATGTAGATGTATATGGGCCGCAGTAACCACTTACCATCAGGTGGACTGTGTGCTCGTTTGTCACCCTTATCCTATAAAAAAAAAGAACTTCTATTTTAATTTTAAAAAAGGAGAGAAAAAATGGCTGTATATAAGCTAACCCGTATTTTCGAGAGTGGTGTGTCGTGCCTAGTGTGGTGGTGCTGGGGATAGTAGTGGTAGTGCTGGGATTCACGGCGACGGGTATAGTGCGCGCGATTGAGGGAGAGTGGGAGGTCCCCTTAAAACGGGGCAGTACACATCATTTTCTTTCTTTACGCGGAATTAAGCAAATTAGTTTATAACAACACCATTATAATGGATTTTCGCAAAGTAACGCCTGATTCTATTAATTATGCGGCAGCATTGTTCTGATAATAACTCAATCACATTAAAACTGCGGTTACCAACACGCCTGCCAATAGTGGCAACTATAGCAAAATTCCCCGTATCAGGCAATCTATAAGGGAGGCCTATGTTCAGCAGTGGACTGTGAATATGTGGATAGTCTGTAATGAATTAATGAATAATTTTATTTTAGCAAATACATAAAGCAGCTCTTACGAGAGGAATCGACCGAGAAGTTTCTAGTATTCGCCCACCATCGGAACGTCATTGATGCTATATGCTTGACGCTAGACGAGACCGGCACGCACTACATTTGCATCGTGGGCTCCACTCCGGCCAACACACGGGCAGTTAGTATCCTTTTTGTATATTTTTAAAGTGAATAACGAGCAGACAAATTGTAACAAACGAAACGATTCGCCACGTCGTTCATCATGCGTACAGCAAAGGAGTGGAATAAGTTGCCAGCATCTGTCTTTCCATCCGATTGCAGTGTGGGTGTCTTCAAGGCAAGAGTGAATAGGCTTTTGTTAAGTCAGTGCGCTTCACCATCTTAGGCTACATCACCACTTACCATCAGGTGGGTTCGTAGATAAGGACTAGCTTAGCAGAATATAAAAAAAGTATGTGGAAAGTGCGGTGTTTGAATTTCAAACAAACAAAGCTACAGGTGCATTCTGCTCCCTTAAGGTGAAAGCTCCAGGGTGGCCCGCGAAATTCAAATTTTCTTACGTTTTTGTGCAATTTGCAAGTCAGTGTCAGGTTGTATGTTTAACAAAATATGATTCGCGACCATAACGAGTATGTGTTTACAGAATTATAATCATCAATACAACCCCCTAAGTTCGTATAATCCTATTGTATGGCTATTTCCAGAAAAACTCATTCAAAGGAATTATATGAACTTGGTCGGTTGTATTGGTGATTTTAATGATAATAATTCTGTATACACATACTCCTTAAGGTCGCATTACCTTAAGCTTTTTAAATAAATATATTATATACTTTTAAGTTTATTTCAACAGTCACATTTTTGTTTTAAATAAAAATGTTAATCTTTTTAATCGCCATAGAAAATTAGTATGATAAAAAATTCATTTCTTCTTATAAAACTAATGATTTTAATTAAAATTGAAAAAAATATTATAAAATCTAATTATTAATAGAAAGCCAGTGTTCCCACCTTTTACATTAATTACACATCGACATCGATTGTTCATACTTAAAATTAAATTGTCAATGTCTTGCTGCGGTAAGAGGTCCATGTTCTTTGCAAGTGTTCGTAAATTCGATCGCTTCTTCAATACGAGCTGTATTGAAGTTGCGTAAGTCCCGCCGCATGCATTTGGAGATCTGTCTGTTCAATGCAGTCAAATCTGTTGAAGAATGTAGCTTCATCTCCCGTCTAACAACCGTGAGATTAAGAGTGTGATCGGAGAGTTTTTGTGTTCTTCTGTGGCGGGTCTTGCAAAACTTAGCTCCTACCGTATGTACAGTTTCCACGAGCTTGTCATTCATATCGTCCTCGTCATTGCAGTCTTCTAGGCACTGAAAACGGCTTTGTAACTCGAGCTGAAAGGTTTCGGGACTTTGGAACAGAGCACGAGGGGACGGAGCGTTGACTTCATTAGACGAGACCTCTCCAACTTAACGTTTAGGTTCAGTGTGCCTCTAACCATTCGGCGATTGCTACCAGTTTTCACCCTCGCGATCACGGAGACATCACTGAACAGTTGTCGTTTGGTCGTCATAATGAAGTCAATCTCGTTTTTTGTCGAACCGTCGGGGCTCGAGCAGGTCCACTTCCTGTGGGGCCGCTTCTAGAAGAAAGAGTTCATCATAAAGAGTCCCTCTTTCTCCATGAAGTCGGCCAGCTGCTGGCTCCTTGGGTTCTGTTGCCCTATTCTAAATTTCTCTACTTTCAGCTCACCGTTCTCTCTTGTGCCTAGTTTTGCATTGAAGGATCCCATTAACACCGTATAGTGGGTTTTGGAGGAATGCATGGCTCTAGAGATATCCTCATACATTTCCTCCACCTCTTCATCGGGATGTGCCGAGGTTGGTGCGTAAACCTGTATGACCTTCAGCGATTACCGTTTGATGATTCTAAGTATAAGGTGTTGCGTACCTTATGCCAGCGTAACTTGTCTCTTCTTCCAGCTCCACAATCTTCTCGTCAGTCCTCAGGGTGTGTGCGTTGTATGTTACCAGGTCGAGTCGTTTTAGGTGGTAACCGAACCTCCACCGGAGATTCTTAGCACCCCCTGCCCCGCCGTTACCATGGTCGCCACCGTAGCCAGGAATAGCGGGGCCGCCGGGGACTGGGGGCCGTCTCTTTGTTACATTTATTATTTGCCATAATTGCCACGCTTGGCGAGCGGGTTGGCTACCGCAGTTTTTTATTGTATTTTTGCTGTTATCAGGAAGATGCTGCTGCCCATCTCCTGCCTGTTTCCCTTTGTCGACTTTTACGACACCCACAGGAAGATATGGGGTAGTGGATATTCTTAACCGACTCAAACATTATGTCTTACACGGCATATTAGTGCTTTTAGGTCCAACTAAATTGCGGTTCATTAGTTTACACCACTTTTACATTTCCTTGTTACATTTATTGGTATACGAAAAAAAATTTATTGAGATTTTTAACTGTTGTGCTTTGACACATAGGAACAATACAATATTTGTAGGCATTTTTTTAACTTCTGCCATCGGGTAATGAACAAAACAATAAATTTGTACGTACTTGGCGAATACGTGCTGCGTCGTCTAGGTCCAATGACGTCACACGACGGAGGGCCGCGTGTAACAAAATTATTCTTGAATGCGGAACTTCAAAGTCCCATAACTTTTTCATTTCTAGAGATATTTTATTGATTCTTTCATATTTTCGTTTTATTTTACTCAAATTTTTGTAATTTATCCATTAAAAAATTGGAAACTTCTCCTTTAGCCGACCACGTAGCGTAGGTATATTTGCATGCCTAAAGCGCGGAGTGAGACAGGCATGCTTTAAGTGAGATGTCGCGGGTGAAACCGCGGGGCATATTTATTTGAGTATAACTTACATTGTTACGTTTCGTTTTGGAAACACAGCACAGCCACAGTAGAAGTAAACTACAAAGTCCAACGGATTAATACAGTAAAGTGACAATGCTAGCAACACCCGAGAAAAGGGAGCCTCGTACAAGCAAGCAGAGTGTAATACACCCCTTGCTATGCTAACGCTAGACAGGCTTGCTGCGCTAACTAACGCTGGCGTTTTCAGCTTCATTTGAATTGTATTTCGTGGTATTGCCTGGGGAGAGGTCACAGTTCATTAATGTACTTAAAAGGTGGGTTAATCATTATGATATAGACGTAAGAAATAAGAACTCGTAACCATCGAATACATTTATTGTTCATGTTCATTAAACGACTTATTTAAATGAGGGCTAATAATCTTCCACTCACCAGATGTCGCTACTAGCGACTGAGGTAAAGTTTTTTGTTACACAGTGTCATTTAATTGAGAAATTAGTTTTAAATAATAGTTTATCATTGTCTAGAATATTATATTAATATATACATAACACAATGTGTCAGTGGTTTGATTTTTAATTTTGTGCACATTATAACTCTTTTTTTTTTAAAGTCATCTTTTAGTTATATTTATAGTTTGGTTTATTCATTTCTAATGTAATTAATATAAAATATAACTAATAATACAGAAAGAAACCTTAAAGATTACATTTTCCTAAGAAATTATCGTCCCCGCTATAAAATCTGTCAAATATTTTACCTCACTCGAAAGTGGCGCCGCCCTGGTGGCAGAAAAAGTCGTGGATGCCCTCATTGGTACTAAATCACTTAGTATCAAAGTAGTGCAGAGCCGTAGTAGCTCAGGGGCTATGCACCCGTAGTACATTTTACAATACGCGAGAAACACATGCTCGATGCTCGCTGGTACCAACGACGTTGTTATTAATAGTAATTTTAAAAACTAATTTACATCGAGCTTAGGAGATAAGGAAAACACCTACATGCCAGATAAATTTAAAATAATCGAAGACATGTGAAATCCCCCAAAACTCATTGAGCCATCGCCGCGGACACTTCCTTGCCCTAAAGCCGTCTCTAAAATGAGAGCAGACTTTTGCCCAGCATTAGGATGTATATAGAGTGTAACTTTATTAACCACATTACAATTGTCTCTTGTATCTTGGAAGTGTTTCATATACTTACATTGCACATGGTCAAACATACAGACACAGAACAATTACATATTTGTACGCCTTACAAGATCCGTGGTAGGGCTTCGGCTAGCACTCGCTGTAAATTTCACAATCCCCGCCAGCACCAATGAAAATGTTAATTGCAATTTTAAGTGCTGATTTACCACGTGTTCGGCGGTGAAGAAAAACATCGTTAGAAAACCTGCGTGTTTGACGGATAGAAAAAAATTGGAAGACATGTGAAGTTCGCCAACACGCACTAGGGCAGCGCGGCGGTCATTTCCTTGACCTAAAACCCCCTCAGAAATGAGGGGAGGCCTGTGTCCAGCAGCGGGACGTATAAAGGATGGAACTTTTAACGCCATACAAGCACATGTATTTGAACCCTCGGCCATCAGCGTCAGCGCCGCAATTCAATGCTAAGCCATAGTCCCACCAAGTCATTATCGATTTATATCCAGAGTCAAGCTCGTGACACAACTGATGTTAATCTTGTACCAAATTGACCCCTCATTGACGTCAAAATTCCAGTCTATGGGCCTGTGTTCACAGACTGCACGGCATGTCAAAGGATTTTTTCGTGAAAAAAAGATTTTCGACCTTATTTTAATTATCTTAGCACTGACATTCCTTTATTTCAACACGAATAGACTTACACGTCTAGTGTGACACCGCGGCATGCTGCTGCACGTCACGGCATTCCATGGGATACCGCGGCACGTCACGGCATTCCATGGGATGTCGCGGCACGCCGCTGCATCACGTGAAACGCATAGGTTATTTGTTGTTAAAGGAATGTGAGTGCCAATTAATTGAAACAAGATTGAATTTTTAAACAGCACAGTGCTAAACTGAGTATGCGCCCAAACGCGGCTTCTTTTGTTGCAATGCGGGTTGCCACAGCATTCTTTAGCATGCCGCGGGATGCCACAGGATCCTTCGGCATGCCGCGAGATGATACAGGATCCTTCGGCATGCCGAAGTATGCCTTGCCACGCCATGCCGTCTATGAGAGCAGGCCCTAAACAGATACCAAGTCAAGACAAAAGTATTTTTGACACAAATATAATAGTCACTATTTGTGAAGTAGCGACAGTAGGGTTGCCACCTTTACTATAATATATAGTATCGTAGGTACTATATTTCAGTCAGTTGTACTTTATATCAGGTATAGAAATATAATAACTATAGTACGAAAAATACTATATTTTTATCCCTATATTATTCAAGTGACGCGCTTTTTTATATTAACTGATTAACTGTGATTGGAAGGCTGGAACAAGTAAGTTTTACGGAAACACTTTTTTCCGTCATGAATGTAAAATGGAAAGAAGAAAGAAATAGAGAAGTATTAATTTAATTAAAAATGAATTGATAATTTATTTTAATAAGAATCTAAATTACTCAGATTCTTATAATTATTTTAAAGGTTGATGGTCAAAGCAAGTAAAAAAAGAGTAATAACAAATATATATCGAAAAATACATAAATATTCAAAATAAATGTGTACTTTTTATTTCTTAAATTTTCCAGAAGTAGTGTATAAAAATAAGAAAATACCCACATAGCATATGGTACAGAATAAATAACAGAACCCTTCATGCATGAGTCCGACTCATTTTTAAACAAAGCACTTGGCCGGTTTTCTTTAACCTTTTGAGTTGACTAAGCCCAAACTAAGAGAATAATAAATATCATTAGTTCAAGTTAACAACTACAATGTTGATCGACAGAAGCCTAATGACAGAGGATGTGGACACTTGTGGATTTGAACCCACAAAAGTTTGTGGGTTCAAATCCACAATTGCACTACTGTCTTGAACCACGCTTAACACAAGCATTTTAAGCTTACCAGGAGTGGTTAAAGGGAATATTAGTAATGTTAATACCATTGCTAGTATTTTTTTTAAATGTTATCTTAATCTCCTATTTTTTCACACTTAGGGGTGACATTTTTCTATTTTTTAACCGAATTCATAAAGGAGGAAGTCAATTTAACAGTTTAACAGTGGTAGAGCCCCGCGGCAGCTTTTGCTGTCGCACGGATGGGCCAGCTCCAACCGGGGTGGTACCACGACCTCACAGAATACCAGCGTGAAGTAGAGGTTTACCTCTGCGTTTCGCTTGGTGAGTGCAGGTGGTCGGAGGCCCTTTTTACTGGTAATGAGGCATTCCATCTTAGTCCTCTCGGGTGACAATGCATCTACATTTTAATTTGTAATAGAGGATAGATGTAGATGTCTATGGGCCGCAGCAACCACTTACCATCAGGTGGACTGTGTGCTCGTTTGTCACCCTTTTCGTATAAAAAAAAAAAGTTTTTTTGTATTACTTTTTTCTAGGTAAACCGATTTTAATGATTCTTTTTTTATTTGATAACTGGTGCTTCTCATGTGGTCCCATATAAATTTGATCAAGATCTGACCAGTAGTCTTTGAGTTATCCTTAATAATTTATATTGAAGTCAGTTGTACAAAATTTTTAATTTTACCACTTGTTGTGAATTCAAAACTATTTAATAAAAAAAAAAGAATAATTAAAATTGTAAGTGAGATGGAGACGTTTTATGGAGAGCTATATGTATAAAATTTCTCAATCTCACAATTTTTATTTTTAATATCATTATCAGGGCCACAGATAAGTGTGGGTGACAATGCAAAGGCAAATCTTATTCGACATTATTTCAAGGATGTAATGTAAATGGAGCAACTATAATAATGAAAATGGTGTTTGATTTTACCTTTTTCTTAATAAAAATCTATGAAAAGGTAGGAAATCAAAACATTACAATCATATTTATATCACTTTGAAAGTTCTTTTGCTATACTTTTAAGAGCTTCAGTTTGCTCCTTTAATAACTTTAACTTCTGCCTTAGATATTCTTTTTTGAAACTTAAATAATCCTCTTTTAACTCGAGTTTTTTCTGCTCTTGAAAGACTATCATATCACAGTTTAAATTACAGCTACTGGAATGCTTTGAAGAATGTTTGGAATTATTTTTCAATTTAAATGATTTAACATTTGTAGAGGAAACAAAAACTTTTTCTTCAGGTAAGGATTCTGGTTCACTTATTGATGCTTCTGATATATTATCATTTAAGCTTTCTTGCTGAACTTCTCCTTCCAACGGAACAAACTCTGTTACATTTTTCACTACCAGAGCTTCTTGTTCAGGATCAGTTTGAATGAAGGTAGACCTTGTTACTTCTCCGTTAGTCTCTTCATGCCTCTTTTTCCTTTTAGAACGAAGGTCATGCCATGTCTGTAATTCAACAAAAAACATCAATTTATTATTGATGATAATATCAAGAGATGAAAGTATAAGTACCACTTCACATACTTTTCTCCATTGTCTCCAAGTTTTCTTCGCTCCAGGTATAGAATTGCATTCATTGGCTATATTTTGCCAGAGCTTTTGTGAATCTTTGTAATTAAAATCATTGGTCACTTTACACGATATTAATTCAGGATGTTCTGTCATTAGTTCAATTAATTTTTGTTTCTGACGAGCTGATACATAGATACATCTTTGTCTTTCTTTACGGTCCATTTTGTCACTAGGTCACTAGTATCACAGAACACTATATTCTTGGCGATCTATTTATTGCAACGAATAAATTGAGTATGTGTGAATTAGGCAATTGCAAAAACATCCATCCTTTCTCATTCGGAATAGATTAAGAGCAGTAAAGCCCCTTTAGGGGTATATATGTTCTGTGCAGTAAAGAGCTTAATAATTAATATATAAAAAATAACACTAAATAAATGAACTTATTATGAAGGAATTTTTTTTAAACTGGCTTTACGGCTCTGGGTTCTAGCCCTTCTGAGCCTTTATGAAGGAAACTATACTTATTAGCACAGATAACTGTATACTTTAGCATATATATATATATATATAATGTATTAGTAATTCCCTATATATAATGTACTCTGTGCTTATTAGCATTTTGTGCATACAACTTTATAATTTGTGCCATAGAGAAAAGCACAGAACACAGTTACTCTCTACAGAAAAGTAAATTTATGTATGCCAATGTATGTAATTCCCCAAAAATCCGAATAAAATTCCCCAAATTAGGGGACAAAAATCTATTGATTCCCCACAAAATCCCCTCAATATTATTTTAATCAATGAAACAAGTTTCAACTATTTTAATAATATTTATTTTTTAAGCTTTTTTCATACGTTTGATGCAAACATTTTGTTTGAAGGATTATTAAACTTGACACTGCCGCCCAATTATTTTATTCCCTCTTTTGTTGCAATTAAAGATACTACAGTATCTGTATTTAGCCGATTGTGGTTTTCTGTTTTTAAATACCGAAGCGCATTAAATTTTATTTGGAACGATGCGTTTGAAAATGGCAGTATGAGCAACATAGACGTAGCAATTTTTGTTTGTGAAACATGTATTCTTCAGCAGAATTTTTAAGGCGTAACACTTTACACCACTAACTTTCGGTTTCGATGTTATCTCCATGAATTTCAAGCCCATGTTGATCAAAATCTAACAAAGAGTGAGTTCGCCACTCGTCATCTAATTTTTGTGCGGTCACAAATTTATAAAACACAAAAAATGAGCTTCTGATGAATTTACAGCGGATATAATAGAAAATAAAGGATCCCCGAACTCAAATCGCTTGGTCATGTCTGATGTCAATTCAATATAAAACTCCTGGCAGGTTCTATAGAAATCTGCAATAGCAGCACGAGGTACATTTTCGTAATTTTGTTAAATTTTCCATAATTTTTCCAGCCTTTTAGCCAATATAAACAAAAAACACTGTCTTCTAATTCTCATGAAATTAGAAGACAATGTTTTCAAAAGGTTTTCAACTTCTGGTTTCAATTTGTGAAGGAGGGATGTTTCTGATTGAAATAAGACATTGAATTTTGTTACCAGTGCAAATACATAAGACATGAATTCCAAATATACCACAGTGAATTAGTTGTTTATTGTAATCAGCATTTCTTCGGTAGTCTTTGACGGATCTGAGAAGACTGTTTCTGTCAAGCAGGCTTTTAATGGAATATACTGCTACTGATAAAAAAGAAACTAAACCACAAATATATAAGTCTATGAAAATTCTGTATTAATATTCACAATAGCCACTAGGTGTCGCCAAAGTATTTTTAATAAATTTGGAATAAACAAGAAATCTGTAGAAAGAAATGTATAAACACTAAAAAGTTTATAAGATACACAAAACAATTTTACGATTGGCGAAAGAATAAAGATGCCGAAATTTAAATTTGGCTCAATGAAGAGTATTGAGTCGTCTGTTATCCATAAGTAACTAAACTAAAAAAAATATTAAAATGTTTGGAATTTTCGCAAAAGTAGTTAAGTAGTAAGATGTTAAAATCCCCGCATATTCCCCGCAGTTTGGGGAATTCCCCACAAATCGGCAACACTGCTTATTAGTTATTATCATAGAGAAATAGAGAAAAGTATCTTCTATCGGCGATCAGGAATGGTTATTATACTCTTTTTTTTTGGAGCTTATGGCCTGGTATCTAGACCTTTAGGCCATTCTTGGATTCTTGTGAAGATTCTTGAGATTTTTATTTACATCCATGAGTTTAGAAATGTATCATAAAACAGGTTCTTTTAGATGTCGTTCTTTCTCGTTTAAATTTTTTTGCGATCAAAATAATGTCTTTATAATTTAAATTTAAATTTAATAATTATATATTTTTTTGCTACTCACGCTTGTCCAAAATTCTTCTATTTTTTCACTGAGCGATTTAACTTCTTTCGTATTTAGAATCAAACGCCATTCTAAATTAATTTTTGATAACTATTGCTCTCTAACAAATTTGGACATAAAACACAACAGAAGAAGGCAAGTAATTAGTGAATGCAATTCTATGAACAAACAACACTATATATACATGACAAGCTACCTAATTCGTTAAACAACCCGAACAATGTAATCTTTAGTGATCTGCCCCGTACACTTACCAGACAATAATGAACTCTATTTTAAGATGTTTCCATCTTATTCTAATTACTTTTGGCGCTTCTTTTTTAATTTATCCTATGCTACTGCAGCGCCACCCTTATTGGACACGTTTTTAGGGACACTTTTCATATATAGAGATGGTCCTCCGTCTCTCTACACTCCTAATGTATAATATATAAAGCACAGACTACAGATAACTGTATACTAGTCAGAGAGCACAGACGGACGTCTCTGGTACATTTAGTTTGGAACACTGACTTAGTAGTATATGGACTGGGCATACCTACAGAATTAGCGTGACTACCTAAACAAATCTGGCGCATAAAATGGCCGCCTTTTATAGGGTTGTAATTCAGCAATATGGGCAGCTGATATCGATATTGTTACTAATATGAGTTTGTTCTTATTTCATATAATTATAGAAATTAAATCCGTAGCCTAATTGCGTAACACACCTAAAATGGCAAACCATACCAATTTGACAGTTTAACAACATCCATTGCGTGGTTTTTGTTGTCGAGCAAACGAATTTTTCAATCACATGAAGTAATAGATATTGTTGGGTTGTTAAATTAGTTTTGGATTGCTATCCCTTAAATTTCGCTTGAGCTGCTTCACCAGGCTTCACCGCATATGTACACTTACGCAATGCATACCCTGCTACATATTTTTTGTGTTACGTACACAATCAAACAATGAGTTAAGTATGCAGGCAGCTAACTAACAACTTGGTATAAACAATGTTCTAAGTGTGTTAAGTGCTTACCCAAGTTTTGAAGTTGTACTTCTTTTGGCGCGTTTGGGAAAAATGATGCGAGTGAATTTTTTACAACTTCAGTTAGTAATTATATATATATATATATATATATATATATATATATATATATATATATACAATAAAATGCATTGTATATATTATTTATTATATGATTTATTTTATAACTTTTTTATACTCGTTTAAGGCTTTTTTGCATTGGTGGCAATGTTTGCTTTTTGATTCTAATGATGTCCGTGCCCTTCAAATTCCCGTCTGTGGTATATGATGCTATAGAGTAAACATTTAATCCCTCTCTTGCTGTTTGCACTTGAATGCTTTCAGTGCAAAGGTTCTCTTCAATACATTCAATATCCAGTATATTGAGCTGGAAAAAAGAATATTTAAATATATAAATTACAAGTTGTTAACTTTGCTTTAATGTTTGCATAGAAAATGTCAAGACAGGCCATTGTAATCAGACAAAGTTACTTTCACATAAATCTAAGCTTTCACAATTATACAGAAATTTTCAATAATTTTTGAACATAATTATCATTGATACCTAAGATATTAAGTACACTGTAGCAAATTTTGATAGAAGGTTCGGAGGGTAAAAGTATTCGTAAAATTTATATATTGGAGTCTATACATGTTCTACTGCTGGGCACAGATTCTGTCTCATTTCTCTGAAGGGTATAAAACAATGAGTTGGGCAAGGTGCTTATTGGTAGACTACATCTTTAAAATATTTTTATTCCTTAGATACAGATTTCCTCACAATGTTCCAGAACATGATAAATTAGCACTTAAAATAGCATTTATTTCAGAGGTGTAGGCAGAGATCAGATTTGCTCAAAAATATAAACATATTACCTACTAATCCTTTTTTTTTCATAGGATAAGGGTGACAAACGAGCACACAGCCCACCTGATGGTAAGTGGTTGCTGCGGCCCATAGACATCTACATCTATCCTCTATTACAAATCAAAATGTAGATGCGTTGTCACCCGTGAGGACTAAGTTGGAATGCCTCATTTCCAGTAAAAAGGACCTCCGGCCACCTGCACTCACCAAGCGAAACGCAGAGGTAAATTTCTACTTCACGCTGGTTTTCTGTGAGGTCGTGGTACCACCCCGGTTCGAGCCGGCCTATCCGTGCGACAGCAAAAGCTGCCGCGTGGCTCTACCACTGTTAATCTGAATTAAAGTTTTAAAATAGTGATTGTATTGCAATTTAAATTTTACATAATTATTACCTTCATTTTTTTGCTTTGTTGGGAGTCAGATGTTCATCATTTAGTTTATGTAACAAGCGCAATTGAGTATACTTACAGTCTGTTTAGTACACGTCAAAAAAATTATTATTATTTGACAGATAACGGAATCCTCCCAGCAGAATGCAAGGAGACTGCAGATGTCCTGCTTTTTTTTGACAATCTATTTGATTCTGTCAATGGCAGCTTTACAAAAAACAGGTTTTCAAAACCTCTCCTGGGACCGGTAACACCTAATTCAAAACACCATGAAATTTGTCACAGATAAAAACAAAGTTGCAAGTGTACCTACTATTAATAATTGGGTATGGACGCTGGAAGGCATAGAAACATTAGTTAAAATATTAGCTATTGACCACAAAATTACGTCTTTATGGATGCGGCACCTAAACCAAGACCCAATCGAGAATTTCTTTGGGGCCATAAGAAGCCATGGGTGTCGTAACACAAATCCAACGCCAGCAGGATTCGAATCAGCGTTAACAACCTTATTGGTCAATAACCTGTCCAGTGTTCATGCCCCTGGAGCAAATTGTGAAGAAGACCAATGCACTGCACTACATGCCCTCATTGTTACAAAAAATAGCGAAGATGCGACGACTAGTGATATCTTTTTAGATATTGTTAATGAGATAACCCTTATACCGTTAGAGGAAAAAAGTCAGCCCCAAATAATGGGGTCCCTACAATATATTTCGGGATATTTAAAAAAAAAACGAAAAATAAAATATTTAGGTCCTGCGAAATTTGTAAGGGTAATCTCTATAGCGAAATTGAAAATGATTTTATTAGAAGTAGAGAATTTGCCAATCGTCGTTGGCTTTCCAGCTCTAGCCCAGATTTTTTAACATGCATATCTAACATGCAAGATATTATATATAAAATATTAAGTAATAATTTAAAACAAAAAGCTCTCAGGGAATACATAAAAACAATTATTCTTTTATTTTTAGATTTTAATTTTTTAACACGCTCTGAACATAAAGATAAATTAATAGAATTTTTAATTCATTTAGTATGTCGGTTTTTTATATTTACATATTATAAAAATATAAATAAAATATTATCTGGTAAAAAAGATATTAACAGTGACGAGGACGTAATGCAGTGCAAAGCAAAAAAGTATTTTAAAAGATGTTTTAAGAGAAAACATTGACATTATCTTAATAATGCATTGTTGACAATTAATTATTTAAAATAATAGAATTCCCCATTTACTTCAGCCATTAACTTAAAATTTTAATATTATTATTATAAAAAGAATTTCTTATTATGTTTCATTCATCATTCATTCATTGCAGACTATCATAAAGCTACTGGCAAACATAGGCCTCCATAGGGTATCGTACAAGGTGTACATTTTCCATAGTTGTCACACTTGGCATGTGGTGGTACATGGTAGAGCCATGCTGCAGCTATATTAGTAGTTTAGTTGTAGCACGAATGGGTCGGCTCGACCGGGGAACTATAGTGCGTAGATACAAAGACATTTAAGTAGTAGTAGTAGTATATATATATATATATATATATATATATATATATATATATATATATATATATATATATATATATATATATATATTATAGGATAAGGGTGACAAACGAGCACACAGTCCACCTGATGGTAAGTGGTTGCTGCGGCCCATAGACATCTACACCTATCCTCGTTAGCGAATCAAAATGCAGATGCGTTGTCACCCGTGAGGACTAAGATGGAATGCCTCATTTCCAGTAAAAAGGGCCTCCGACCACCTGCACTGACCAAGCGAAACGCAGAGGTAAACCTCTACTTCACGCTGGTTTTCTGTGAGGTCGTGGTACCACCCCAGTTCGAGCCGGCCCATCCGTGCGACAGCAAAAGCTGCCACGTGGGTCTACCACTATATATATATATATATATATATATATATATATATATATATATATATATATATATATATATATTTATTTGAAATCTCTTTGCGTAGATATTATGATATTACGAATTGCTGCGGCGTTGAAATCGTCTATGTCAGTTACAACAAGGCAACGTTTCTTTCTCTTTTTATTTGGAATAGATAACTTATTCTCCTCCGTTGATGTATCTTCAAGTTTTCTCTGCTGATTCTAGTTACAGTAGCTCTTTCAATTCCAAGAACCTCGGCAACTGTCACACACAGAATTATTACGCATAGAAACGCAGTCCAGTACAAAACACGAGCGTTAAAATGATGCAAAGTCATTATGTTAGTGGGCGCGAGTCGAATGTGCCTACGCTCGTCACACGCACACATACACGCCATTCAGTTATACCAGTTTCTGGCGTTTGCAATCAAATTGTGCAAATCTCTTTTTTTTGATTAATTTTAAAAAATCGATATAATAAAGATTACGTATTACGTACGAAGATTATTTAGTAGAAGTATTTTACGAGAATATAAAATGGAATAAAATAAACACGATAATGATGTTACTAATATAACTTTATTATACATATATTAAGGGTAAAAAATGCAGACGTAATAAAATTTAAGAATATTATTAAACACAATTAAGTTGCTCGAATACAATAAGCACATCGTGTAATGTTTAATTTTAACCGACTTCAAAAAGGGAGGAGGTTATCAATTCGGTGTATTATTTGATGGTTTTTACCTCAGAATTCTACAATTTCTAAACCGATTTAGATTTTTTTATTTGAAAGGATATACACACAGATTGATCCAATACACACGCTGAAATTTTAATGGTTGTTTTCCCGAAGTAAAATGATTTTGCCTTAGTAGTACAATAGATTTATTAAAATAAAATTGGATGTAAAAATGGCAGATTTACAATCGAGAAAAACAAAACTCGAATGCGATCTCAAACCAATAGCAATATCTCGCAAGTAGGTCGGGCGTACAGGCTAGCTTATACCGAATTACTATAATAAAGTCTGAAAAAAATTCTCTGGACGTAATGTAGTGTTATGTCTCTCGCACGTGCCACCGCGCGCTTCCTACACAGTGAAGGGCCACTAATAAATGTTCATAACATGAACTCTCAAGCGTAGTGATACGACATAAACTAGTTTGGACGCCCGAATAGTTTGTGAGGTATTAATATTGTAAATCTGCCCTTTTTTAATTGTAATATTTTTTTAATTTAATAAATTCTCTATTATCGAGACAGTATAATTTGGCTGCGGGACAACAACCACTAAAATTTCAGCATGTATATACGAATTGATCAAGCTTAGAAATCAGTGTACATACATATTGATAACCTTCCTTTTTGGGAGTCGGTTAAAATAGGCTATTTTTGGGTCTAACGTAACATCTGGTTAATGTTTGGGTGTAAAGTGACATCTGGTTAGTAAAGGCGTTCTTATTAATAATCTCATGATGTTGTAAATAAAAAAGTTTTAATTCTATACTCTAAAACGTAACCTTAGTCAATAAAAAAAGCAATTAAAATAAAATAGTTGCGTTAAAATGGCGTCGACGAATCGCGATTAGCTGATCACTCCGTATTAGTTTTAAATAGGCACCCATTGTTAATATAATGTTAACGCTTAGAGAAGTAGGTATCTATATATAAACGTTTAAGTTTTACACAGAGCGTTGCGATTAAACGTTTTAAACACAAATAGAAAACAAATATTTTTAAAAGAAAATTGTGATTTTTTCCCCACAACTAGCAACATTTGTATTATGAGAGCTTAGGTAAGTATTTTTTTAGTTTTACGTACTTATAATGAATTAAATGTATAAACTTATATGTGAAATATTATACCATCACTTCTTTTATGTTTATCATCACCGTTGTGACAATACTTTAAGTTGTTTACAACACAAACGGTAATTTTTACAATTTTTCGCGAGCTCTTCTCCGTACGACGTGACGTTGCGCACTGACGCGCACAGAACACTAGTACTGACGCGTCGCTGAGTCAACTTACGCGGTTTCGCGTTAGTTTTACTTGCTTTACTTTCGGTGCGCGTACTAGTATTTTATTTTTTTTATTTATTCTTTTTTACATCTACCTTATAATAAGGGATATAAAGGGCGGACTTAATGCCTTGTGGCATTCTCTTGCTTATTCTATGCGTAATAATTCTATGGTCACACACTTGTGACACTGGCAACAGCGGTTCGCCATTTTGGTATTCACGTTAAAAATAGTCACCCAAACGAATCACAAACTCGCAAGATTCGCTATTTAAAACAGATTTTCTGGTTCGTTTTGGCACTGTAACAAAAGCCAAAAAAGCCAATAACAAAATAGGAACAACAATTACTCAAAACAACGAAATAAACGAAAACTGGGGAACACAAAGCGTATACAAGACGTCTGGCGTCGGCACTCGTACCACAAACTATATAGAAACACTACGCGACTCGTACTGACTACTGACTGACTCTCAAACAAACAAAAGTTCGGATCAATGTGCTCAGTGTCACCAATATTAAAAAAACGAACGTATGATTATAATTTTTTTTAACGAAACTTTTTTCTGAAACAATAATTAAAATAAATTTGTATTCATTTAATAAATCCACATTTTTATGAGGTTGTTAGAAATTAATTTGCTTAATTCCGCGTAAAGAAAGAAAATGATGTGTACTGCCCAGTTTTAAGGGAACCTTCCACAACCTCCCACCCTCCCTCAATCGCGCTACTATACTCGTTGCCGTCAATTCTAGTACTACCATCCCCAGCACCACCACACTATGCACGACAGACCACTCTCGAAAATACGACACGTGTTTCGCCTCTACACGAGGCATCCTCAGGTGAAGTAGACTCTGCGGAGGCTGACCGCTAAGTAAGCAGCGAGCTTTTTTTTTTGCGCCCGAAGCAATTGGAAAAGGGCTACCACAGAGGGAGGCAGAAAATGCATTATGCATACCACGACAGCCGGTCTGTCCTGGTTATGCGGGACTCACTGCCTACCGAGGGACCTAAGTGATACCCGCTAAAAACCACCTTTAGGGACTGGCAACTAGCTGTTTAAAGCTTCTTATGCCGTATCGGAAGCGACCCTCTTTTGGGAAAACAGGGCGCAGGCGGCTACGAGCCGCTGAGGGAGTGCCTACGAAGGCAAATTAATTATGAATAATTTAATTAGAGTTGGCCTGAGCCGCCATGAGGCAGTTCAGGTCGTTTGACAGTTTATTAGGCGGGTCCGAGAGAGAGTTTCTCGGCCTGCGGACTCGATAGCGAGAGGGGAGTGGGGCTGCATAAGTAGCTGCCTCACGAATAAGATGATTGGAGTGCGACTCCTGAGGTTTTGAAGAAGTTCTCAGAGAGTTTTTTAAGAAATTGTTGAATTGTAGGGAGCTCTAGATCCCGATGAAGGTCGGCATTACGGACGTACCAAGGTGCGTTCGCAGCTCGACGACAGAAAAGGTTTTTGAACTACTTGGAGTTCATTAATAATTTTAAGGTTAGCGTGGGCAAAAATGGGGCCCGCGTAAGAAACAGCAAGCCGAAACTACTGCTATTTATACTACTTGCTGACGCAACCGCGCTCCAATTACGTAGAGAGCGATTACGTCGTGCGATCAATTGCCACCTGACGTACGCAGATATTTGCTGTGAAATTAACAAAAAACTACTGCGATCCGTCCGCCTACCCTCCAATCACGCAACCAATCGCTGGCCACCGCATCGTGAGGGTGACAAAAGACCATGTTGCGAGGCTGTACATCATCAAGGAGCACCCTTAAACATACTTAAGAGAGGCGAATTGGAAACATTTGTTTGTTTATTCAGCAGTGCAACGCCACCGCTATTATTTTTAATATCCCTAACTGTTTCAGCACACACAGTCGTAGCCTTTTATTACAAGTATGTAAGACTTTAAAGGAGTGATCATTTGCTAGGCTGTGTCCAGTGTCCAAGAGATGTTTAGCAAAATGTGATTTATCGGGATTACAATTCCTGTACGCGGCTAAATGCTCTATATAACGTGTTTCGAAGTTGCGACCATTCTGACCTACGTAAACGGCTTGGCATTCGTCACAAACAAGTTTATAAACACCAGACTTTAGACGAATATCTAACTTATCTTTATTATTACAGATATTCTTGAGGATTCATTGGAGCAAGACTGCTGCGAGACACGTTATGGTCGGAAAAAACATATGATGACTGTTGTATACATACTTTAATATCCGAAATAAACTTTTTGGTGGGGTCAGACTCCAAAAGCTCAAAGTCATCACCTTGGATAACATCGTTAACCTTCTGGCTATACCCGCTCTTATCCATAAATGTCTTAACCATTATATGGGTTACCTAAAATACATAAAGAACAGGTTCCTATTCGTCCAGTTGTATCATATATAGGTGCACCAGCTTATTTTCTTGCTAAAAAATTAAACTTCCTTCTGCGGGAGAAATATGGATTCAATCCAACTTACAGCCTTAAAAATAGTTTAGATCTCATTTCCAAGATTAAAGATATTCGTATTCCTCCTAAATCCATATTGTTATCTTTAGACGTTGATAGTCTTTTCACAAATTTCCCATCCCCAGACTGTTTGCGTATACTCGCAGATCTCTTTAATAAACGTCCTCTACATCCCGGGGAAAAAAATGATCTTCTAAACTTAACGTCTCTCTTAATGAAACAAAACTATTTCCGGTTTAATAACGACTTCTATCTACAAAAAGAAGGGCTAGCCATGGGTTTCCCTCTAAGTCCTCTTATGGCGGACATTTTTATGGATAATTTTGAAAAACAACACATAGTTGTCAATCAAAATATGATTGATCGCATGACGTAATCGCTCTCTACGTAATTGGAGCGCGGTTTGCTTCAGGAAGTAGTACAAATAGCAGTAGTTTCGTCTCGCTGCTCACTAACAGTGGTAGAGCTAAGCGGTGGCTTTTGCTGTCGCACGGATGGGCCAGCTCGAACCGGGGTGGTACCACGACCTCACAGAATACCAGCGTGAAGTAGAGGTTTACCTCTGCGTTGCGCTTGGTGAGTGCAGGTGGCCGGAGACCCAATTCCCCCCCCCCCCCCCATCAACATGGTAGTGGAATTAAATAAAAGACTACCCCAGGAGGGTACCAGCACCCCTGGAGAATCCCTCGCTGAGCATCAACGACCAAACTACTCCACTCCTGGGCGTGGGTGCTCAGGCTGCCCCGCGTATTCTGGGGGGGGCGAAATTCCGCTCAAGACGAAACCTGCTCGGGGCAAGCGGGGCAAGAAGACAAAGGCAACCCCTGCCACGCTTACCGTGGATTTCTGCAATATCAGGGGACTTCATTCAAACCTTAACGCCGTCCACTACCATCTGGAGATAGCTAAGCCGGCCTTGCTCTTTCTTACCGAGACACAGGTGTCCTCTCCGGCTGATACTTCGTATCTCTCCTACCCGGGGTACAAATTAGAACACTCGTTTGTGGCCCGGGCTGGAGTTTGCGTGTATGTCAGAGAGGACATCTGTTTTCGACGCCTCGGCAGCCTTGAAGGTACGGACCTGTCCATCCTATGGCTGCGCGTAGACAGCGACGACCATCCCCGCGTCTACGGGTGCCTCTATAGGTCTCATAGCGGTAATGCCGACACAGACCGACTCATAGACCACGTCCAAATGGCTGCAGACTCCGTGCTACAACAGGTCCCATCCGCAGAGATCGTGATACTCGGTGATTTCAACGCCCACCACGCTGAATGGCTTGGTTCTCGTTTAACCGATCATGCGGGTAGATCTGTCTATGACTTTGCTTTGGCATATGGTCTAACACAACTGGTTACTTCGCCTACGCGGATCCCAGATGTGGAAGACCATGTACCTTCCCTGTTGGACCTTCTGCTGACCTCTCATCCGGACGGATATCAGGTCTCCGTCGATGCCCCTCTGGGCTCTTCGGACCATTGTCTGATCCGGAGTACGGTGCCACTCACGCTCCAATCGCAGTTGCGATCTACAGCTTGCCGCCGTGTTTGGCACTATAGGTCAGCTGATTGGGACGGGATGCGGTCTTTTTTTGCCTCCTACCCTTGGGGGCGGGTTTGCTTCTCGCCGGAAGATCCCAGCGTTGTTGCCGATTCTGTTGCTGATGTGGTACTTCAGGGTATGGAACTTTTTATTCCATCCTCTGTGGTGCCCATCGGAGGCAGATCCCAGCCATGGTTTGGTCGCTCCTGTAAAATAGCATCACGCTATAAGCAGGAGTGCTACCAGGCCTGGGCTGACGCATCAACGTCTCGGGATGTAAACACCAGCGCATTAAAAAAGAAGTATAATTCCGCCTCCAGGTCCTTCAAAACGTCATTGCCAAGGCAAGGTCTGAGCACATCGGCAAAATTGGCGAGAAGCTAGTTCGCCTTCCTTCGGGAACCCGTGCATTCTGGTCTCTCGCCAAGGCTGTCCAAGGGAACTTCTGTCAGCCATCTCTTCCATCTCTGCACAGAGAGGATGACTCACTGGCCCATGCCGCAAAGGAGAAAGCCGATCTGTTGAGCTCTCTTTTTGCGTCCAACTCGACTCTAGATGACGGGGGGAACACACCGCCGACCATCCCGCGATGTGAGTGCTCCATGCCGGATGTGCGATTTACACAGCGCTCGGTCCGCAAAGCACTCTTCTCCCTGGACGTCAACAAGTCGAGTGGGCCCGATGGAGTCCCTCCCATTGTGCTGAAGACGTGTGCTCCAGAGTTGGCACCGGTTTTAACGCGTCTTTTCCGGTACTCCTACTCCCAAGGCGTAGTCCCGAACTCATGGAAGACAGCTTTGGTGCACCCGATCCCTAAAAAAGGCGACCGCTCAGACCCGTCCAATTACAGGCCTATCGCCATCACCTCCTTGTTCTTTAAAATAATGGAAGCCATTATAAACTGCCAGCTCATGAGGTACCTTGAGGATCACCAGCTGATTAGTGACCACCAGTACGGTTTTCGTCGGGGTCGATCAGCTGGTGATCTTCTAGTCTACTTAACTCATAGATGGGCGGAGGCAGTAGAGTCCAAGGGGGAGGCATTAGCCGTTAGTTTGGACGTAGCGAAGGCCTTTGATCGGGTCTGGCACAAAGCGCTCTTTCGAAGCTTCCTTCCTATGGGCTTCCCGAGAAATTGAGCAAATGGATCACCAGTTTCCTTGCTGATCGGAGCATCAAGGTCGTAGTAGACGGTGAATGCTCTGATTTCAAGCCTATCAACGCTGGTGTTCCACAAGGCTGCGTGCTATCACCAACGCTGTTTCTCCTGCATATCAATGATATGTTGCTAACTGACAGCATTCATTGCTATGCGGACGACAGCACTGGTGATGCCTTATATACCGGCCGTGCCAATATTTCTCGGGAAAACGTCGCCGAGTACCGGGACAAACTTGTGTCTGAAGTCGAGTCTTTGCTTAACAAATTCTCGGATTGGGGCCGACTAAATCTAGTCCAGTTCAATCCCCAGAAGACACAAGTTTGCGCGTTTACCGCTAAAAAGAACCCCTTTGTCGTATCTCCTCAGTTTCAAGGCACTCCCCTTACTGCCTCAGCCAGTATCGGAATCCTTGGCGTCGACATATCGAATAGTGTGCAGTTTCGTGGTCACTTGGAAGGGAAGGCCAAATTGGCCTCTAAAAAGCTTGGCGTGCTCAGCAGAGCGAGACAGTATTTCATGCCGGCACATCGCTTGCAACTTTACAAAGCGCAAGTTCTGCCCCACATGGAATACTGTTCTCATCTCTGGGCCGGGGCACCCCAGTGCCAGCTCCTTCCACTTGACCGCATCCAGCGCAGAGCGGTTCGAATCATCGACGACCGAGTTATTTCTGATCGGCTCGATACACTGGCACTGCGTAGAGATGTTGCATCTCTTTGCGTATTTTATCGCATTTATCACGGGGAGTGCTCTGAGGAATTGTTCGGACTAATTCCAGCCGCTCAATTTCACCATCGCACATTGCGACAAAACTCGCGTTACCATCCATACCATCTGGATGATTGGCGGTCCACGACTGTGCGATTTAGAAGAAGTTTTCTCCCTCGCACGACTTCCTTGTGGAATCAATTACCACCAGCGAATTTTCCGGACCGATACGACTTAGGAACCTTCAAGAAAAGAGCTTACACCTTTCTAAAAGGTCGGCAACGCATCTGCAATTCCCCTGGTGTTGCGGTTGTTCATGGGCGGCGGTAGTCACTTACCACCAGGTGAGCTGCATGCTCGTTTGCCCCCTATTCTATAAAAAAAAAAAAAAACTTAGCGGCCAGCCTCCGCAGAGTCTACTTCACCAGAGGGTGCCTCGTGTAGAGGCGAAACACGTGTCATATTTTCAAGAGTGGTGTGTCGTGCCTAGTGTGGTGGTCCTGGGGATGGTAGTGCTGGGATGGTCGGCGACGGTTATAGTACGCGCGATTGAGGGAGGGTGGGAGGTTCCCTTAAAACTGGGCAGGACACATCATTTTATTTCTTTACGCGGAATTAAGCAAATTAATTTATAACAACCCTATTATAATGGATTTCCGCAAAGTAACGCCTGATTCTATCAAATCCACATTATTCGATTTGTCCCATCTCCTTGGAAGGTGGTAGTAAATTGTTAAGGTTATTTTTTGTGATAATGAATTAATACTAACTGATTTAATTTTAAAGCCGAATTTATGTGTTATGCACGTTTTTAAGTGAAGAACTGTCATCAAAAATATTGTTCACTCGCCAGAAATTAATGACTTTTTGTTGTCCAATATTAATCAAATCACTCGTTATGTTGGACGCTATTATGGAGTGTAGAGTACAAGGAGAACCATCTTATAAGGGGCGAAAGTTGAAAAAGTGTCCTACTATTTACTGAAAATAGAGGTTCCAAAACCTACCACAATAGCGCTGGCGTCTGAAAAACTACGATATGAAGATAACTGTTGTGAGCGGAGTGAAGTCAGCTGAATTCAAATATTTAAAAAAAATCATGGTTAGAGTACTTTGTAAAATGCCAGTATACTAAATCTCAATTATTTACGTAGTACAAAACCAATCGGATTGGTCGGTCCTTGTTTATTTCTGCATCTTATTCTAATTACTTTTGGCGCATTTTTTTAATTTATCCTATGCTACTGCAGCGCCACCCTTATTGGACACGTTTTTAGGGACCATTTTCATTTATAGAGATGGTCCTCCTTCTATCTACACTCCATAGACGCTATTACAAAGTTATTCCGTAACTTTTGCTGACAGTTGTCATTCTAATCAAGCTACGAGTATATTTAAATAACTATAGTCTGTGGGCGTATATACCTAGTCAGGTCATAAATTCTGTCACATGTTTAATATAAAATAATTGAAACAAGTTTATTCATTATGTAACCATTTATATACCAAAATGAACTTAACAAAACATAGATTCTTATGACACTAAAGTTTATTCAAAATGACCTCCGTGATTTTGAATACAGGCCTTCAATCTGCGCGGCCAGTCGTCTATCGCAGCACGAACGAGGTCCATGTCAATATCGGCGGCTGCCTTAATCAAGGATGTCTTGAGTGACTCCAAATTGGGATGAGGCTTTGAGCACGCCTTTTCCTCCAAGTGTTGCCATATCTTGTAATCGAACGGATTCAATACTGGACTGGAGGAGGACCAGTCTTCGTGCCGGATGAAGTCGATTTCACGCGCCGCCAGCCAGTCTTGTGTGCTCTTCGCTCTATGAGCTGGCGCCGAATCTTGTTGGAATACCCAGTGCCTGTTATTGAACATGGTATGAGAAACAGGTTCCACAAGGTTCGTCAGGACTGTATTTTGATACACAACTGCATTCGTTTTTACACCTTTCTCACAAAAATGTACCTCTTTTAAGCCCCAATAAGAAACTCCTAACCATACCATGAGCGAGGATGGAAAATGACCTCGTTGGACACGCGGAATACGGTTGCTCGCTTCTTCACTACTGTGTGCGTACACCTCATCATTTTGTTTGTTGTAGCTCTCTTCTACGGTAAAAATTTTTTCATCCGAAAAAAGAATTTCCCGATATTTTTTTCCCGCGTACCGCTTCAACAAAGCGCGGCATCTCTTCAGTCTCAGGTCCATTAGACGAGCATTCAAACGATGTCCTGTTTTTCTTCGATATGCCCGAAGCCCTAAGTCTTCATGTTACACCCTTTTCACCGTGGTTCTGCTTAACCCCATCTGAAGGGCCAACAGTTTCTGCTTACGTTTAGGATTTCTTTGAATTCGCGCCTTCACAGCTTTTATCACTGCTGGAGTCCTAACAGACCGAGGGCGACCACTTCTTGACCTGTCATCTACACTAGAGTCTTCATTGTATCGTTTGATGGTACGATAAACGAATCTTTTGGTTATATTCAAATTTTTCACAATGTCAAAAATTTGAATTGGCGCGTAACCGCAACGATGCAACGCAATAACTGCTACACGGTCTTCTTTAAGCGTCCACTCCATATTTAAAAACTAGCTTTTTACCCGCGGCTTCGCTCGCGTGCGCTTTAATTTAGGAACATCATTAAAAAGCTGTTCCGTGCCAAATTTAGAAAAATTCGATCACTTTTAGAGTCACCTCGGTGTCTTGTCTCTATGTCTGTCAAACATTTTTTCACTCTAAAATGCTATTAGACCTAGATGATTTCTAACATGCTACAGAAACACGTGAATATATAACATGTCTAATAACACCCACTATTTTTTCTTAGATTATTTTTCATATCGGGTGTGTCTTCCGATTCCGATGTATCCATAAGAAAGGCAAATAGTCTTGAAATCAAAATGTATTATTATTATTCACATTTATTTATAATTAAAGTTAATTTAGTTTTAACAAAGTAATATAATGTTTATTTGAGACATTTTATTCATATCATTGGTCCTATTTAATATTGTTTGGCACCATAAAATAGATGTAGATTTTTTTTTAATTCGAGTAGACTTAAAAAGTTCATAAATACAGTTCTATAATAATGATTACTACACTTGGATTAAAACTAATGTTACGGGTTTTTTTTTACGCATCTTGGATGAAAGTTCCGAGTAAAAGAACATATCGTTGATGTGAAGCACCGAAGCTCCGGGAAGTCAAGTATGTCAACATGTTTAGTATCGTCCCAACCATTAAATCGGATCTGATAGACAACAAATCCTTGCAATAGAACACCGAATCCTACCAATGATGATTCGCGAGGCTATTGAAATTAAGAATATCCTAATTTTAGTAGGGAAACCCACAATTAATAAAATTAAATTTAAACTACTACTGCATTTATTCTATTCTATTTTAACTACGACATCAGGTCGTCAAACACCTCAGTTCTCTCGCTCTACCCGTGACCATGGATGCTGTAAAGTGCCCGAAACATCGGGAATTTAAAAAGTTAAAATTAAAGGCGATATAATCCTTCAAATTAGTTTTATTCCTTATAAATATTATTCACAGTGAACGTGAGGATCACTACACTCATGAACGGGAGTAGAAAAATGTTCGCCCTGTTGTGGAGGTGAAAGAAAATCCACCACCTCATATCGTCCCGTCGCGTCGTAAGAGGTGACATAGGAAAACAAACTGGAGATGGAATGGGCTGCATCATTTTCTTGACAACAGATCAAAATAATAATAGCTGCGGTTGCCAACCCACCTACCAAGCGTGGCAACTAAAGCAAATATCCAGCTACTTGACAATTTATGGGGGAGGCCTATGTTCATTTCAGTGGACTTTTGATAGGCTGACGATAATGAGTTCTACTCATCTTTGCAAGCCATAATATTTACGGTAGAATGAAAACAAAAAGTAACATACCCGAAAACACGAATGAAATAAGAACTGCATATATTGCCCTATGAAAACTAAAAAAATAGCAGCTTACGTAGGTACATGTTACTAATCGGCACAGGCCGCAGAATTTTTGGCCAAAAAAGTGTTCGCTGCGCTGATTCCAACGCGGGATGAATGTAATGTTAATGATTCAATTATTTACATCGTATATTCAGTAGCATTGTATTATTTCATTTTATCAATGACTTGCCATTTTAGTTTATTTAGAAGTTTTATAGATGGCGCTAATATTAGATGAAATAATGAAAGCCAAAACTATACCATCTAGTAATATCAGCAATTGAAGCGAACATTTATTTATTATATCAAGGGATAAAGTGATGTCAATGTTCTCTTAAAAGTTCTATTTCTGTTAAAAAAATATGCAATCAGCGCCGCTAGTGGTGAAAAACGATTTAATGATATCGTCATAATATGACCATATTATGAAATAGCAACGTTGTGTTTAGTTATTAATATCTTCAAACGATTTCTATTCATTGATTTGGTCATGCTATATCATCAAATAGACAAATAGTGTTAAATATTATGAAATGACGACACCATTTCACGAAATGATAGACTACTTTATCATATTATATGATCTATTCTACGATCTGGCCACGACATAAATAAAAATCTTGAAAAAACTATCATGATAACGAAAAGTTTGTAACAATTGTAGACAGACCAGTTTTAGTCACTATAGTTATATATTAGTAATTGCAATAAATACCTTATCAATTTTCATATTTTTGATAGATGTCTATTATCTATTGAAATTATTACACTTTTAAAATAAAATAACAAAATACTAAAAAACGTTAGTTTTTTAATAATTTTAAAAATCTAATCATTTAATCATATACATGCAAGTTATTTATATTATTTAATTTGAAGGCAAAATATACTACTTTTTCCATTTGATGATAGATGGCGCTGTTTTAAATACCAAATCGGTGTAGTTTCAAATTATTTTACCAAGATTACAACTATATTTTAAACTTTATTTACAAATATGGTATTTATTTGAAAAGCAAGTCATCCCGCCTATAATCAAGATTTAATAGAAAATTAACATCTAAAGGAAATAAAAAAACTTAACCTTCCTTTTTGAAGTTTTGTAATCGGATAAAAAGTAGTCTATAAGTTGCCCCGGGTTACTCACTACCTATATACAAAATTTCATGTAAATCGGTTCAGTAGTTTTTGCGTGAATACGGAATACACAGACAGACAGACAGACAGAAAGACAGACAGACAGAAAGACAGACAAAAATTCTAAAAACCACTAATTTGGCTTCAGAACCCTTTATTTAGTCACCTGAACTTGTTTTTTCTAGAATATATTAGAATTAGAGCCCAATGACTTCGTCAATCTTACTTCGCGGTACCATGTAGCGACATCTATGGAAATGTATTAAATAAAGAACGATGTATTTAGCACGTCAAATTTTCATGTCGATATACATCGCAACCGCTTCAGTAGATAGATAATAGATGGCGCTAGAGTAGTCAAGTGAGCTCGGCCATGGTCCTTATTGCTTTGTAAGAGAGATAACAGACACGACTTTTCTACAGATTTATTATATGTATAGATAAGTGAAATTCTAAAAAGTATACAGTTTTATTTTCATGAACAATTCGAAATTCGAATTCAATAAACTTTTTTGTGGTCAGCATTCTAAAAGAAAAGTTTTTATTGTGTGACAATACTTATGACCTGACTGTGTATATATGATATAAACATACTGATAAACGTATTTCAAATAGCACATCTCAAAAATATTAATTATATAAATTACACCCATGTAGTTTAGAAATAAAATATAGTTAAAGATCGCTCACCTTATAATGTCGTACTTCAAATAATTAGAATTGAGTAGGTACATTTTGCAATATAAAAAAACCGCACTTTGCTTGAATATAATTGCACCATCGTTAGAAATGCATAAAATGCAATGATAAGCACAAAAAGTTAATAAAACCAATTTTTTTTTTTACGTGGTAGAGCCATGCTGCAGCTATATTAATAGTATAGTTGTAGCACGAATGGGTCGGCTAGACCGGGGAAGGACCACGCTCTCACAGAATACCAACGTAAAATAGCAGTTTTACGCTGCTGTGTTTCGTATGGTGGGTGTAGAGAACCGGAGACCCTTTTTACTAGAAATGAGGCATTCCATCTTAGTCCTCACGGGTGACAACGCATCTGCATTTTGATTTATAATAGAGGATAGATGTAGATGTCTATTGCCCGCAGCAACCACTTACCATCAGGTGGACTGTGTGCTCGTTTGTCACCCAAACAGGATAACATTGTGGATTGTGTTAACAAATAGGATAACCTATTTGTTAACTGTCGAATACACCCGCCCTACCCCAGCCTACAAATTAGGAGTATATACCGAGTGACGGTAAAGTTATCACATTAAATGAAAAGACGTATCCTACATATATTTCTTTAAACATACACAATTAAAAAAATATATAACAATTAATATTTTAGTCGTCGCAGCATTTTTTTCGTTTTAATATTAAATAACGTCATATAAATGCACACAGATATCACCTGATGAATACTAGAAGGTCAAAGACCCATGGCGTTCGAAGGCGAATATAGGTATCTAGTTAAACGTTGCCAATTCAAAATACTACTAAAGAAAAAGTCAAGCAAAAAATGTACTTACGGCTAACAATTTAAGGCATAATATTATGCGCGAAATTAAAAACAAAGGGATCGCGCGCTGCAGGTGTGTGAAAACAAATTCAAGCGAAAAATTAACTTAATATAAAGAAGTTAAGGCGTAATTCTCTATGCGCGAAGTGACAAGAAATGGAACGGAGTGTCAAAATTCATATTTACGTCTGGCGCGTGTGACTGATAGTCCGACGCCGGCGTCCTTGGGGCTTGGGGATCGTTCATGAATCGCTTGACCTAATTTTCGTTTTTAAGTTTTAACACGTCCTTTAAGTTTTAATTGTTATTATTTTTTTGGTTTTGTGGACATTTTAATAAGTTCCTTAATTTGTTTGTGATAGGACACGATAATAATACGCTAGATTAGATATTTAATAACTTAGTGGTATGACAGCCCGTGCGCAATTGCACGCTTTTATTTTTTTAACGTCTTAACCTTTTTTAAATTTTAAGATGCTTTGCATCACAATTTCACGTCGTCAGAATACACCGACATGATGTTTTTTTTTTCAAAATATGTTTTGTTTGATTATTAAACTTGAGTGATTTCAAGATTAAAGTGATTATTTGGATAAAAACAATACCATGAAATTTATGATTCGTTGATAACATCGGATTTGCATAAAGCGCGCCTAATTATCTATGTATGGTCTAGTGTAGGTATTATAATTACCTATGTCGATGTCACGTGAGCACTGAGCGCTGTTGCCAGTTTTACGGGTCGCTTCAGGTCAGTAAACTTATATTATCAAGAATAATTTATTTCTTGTCAATTTTTAAGCTATTTATTTTGTTTGAAAAATGTTTTTTTTATTTTCTTTTATTATTGTTTATTTTATTATTTTAACAGACATATATCAACTTGTATTAACTGCTGTGCTATTTAACGTGATAACCTAGGCGCCACCCAGTATAAACTAAAAACTATTAACAGATGTATTTTAAATAGCACATTTCAAAAATATTAATTATATAAATTGCACCCATGTTGTTTATAAATAATAAATTGGTAAATATTGCTCAACTTATAACATCGATATAACTTAAAATAATTAGAAATGGGTACCTACATTTTGCAATATGATAAAACTGTACCCTGCATGACGTTAAAATGCATAAAATGCAATATTAAGTGCAAAAAGATAATGAAACCAAATTTGTTAACTGTCGACAAAAAGTGTATAATCACTAAGTATAATAGGCGGCACTTCCTTAGTAAAAGTAAATGTAAACGCTGCCCAACCGAGTTGAATCCGTCGATTGACCTCTCGCTCGAAGTTGGAATTACCTAGTCGGACTATTTGTCTCAGGTAAACATACTCGTCAACAACTTCGAGCTTAGTGCTCCCAACAACTACCGGCATAGGTGTGACATGGACATTAAACATGAACTTTATTTTGTCCATGTTCATCTTAAGACCTATCCATTGGGAGCCTCTATTGAGGTCATTGAGCATACTGCTTAGGTCCTCCAGCGATTCTGCCATAAGGACTATATCGTCAGCAAATCGAAGGTGAGTGATGTACTCGCCATTGATGTTAATACCGTATCTTTTCCAGTCCAGAAGCTTGAAAACGTTGGAAGACGTTTTCAAGCTTCTGGACTAAACGTCTCTCAATGCAGCGGTGAAGAGTTTCGGGGATATGACGTCACCCTCTCTTACACCTCTCTGCAATTGGATAGGTTTCGTACTCTGGTTCTGTACTCGGATAGCCATCGTAGCCCTACTGTACAAGCACTTCAGCACTTCGACATACCGACAGTCAACTTGGCACCGCTGAAGGGACTGTAGCACCGCCCAAATTTCGACGGAATCAAAGGCTTTCTCATAGTCCACATACGCCAGATATAGTGGCAAATTGTACTCCTCGGACTTCTCTACAATTTGCCGAAGAGTATGTATGTGGTCTATGGTGTTAAAGCCCTTTCTGAAACCGGCTTGTTCGGGAGGCTGGAAGTCGTCAAGTCTGCGTGCGAGACGATTCGTAATGACTCGAAAACGGCACGTAGACGCGGCTCAGAAGGGAAATCGATCTGTAGTTCTTTAAGAAAGCGTTGTCGCCTTTCTTGATGAACAAGACCACCGTACTTCTGCTCCACGCCTCCGGTGTAATGCCACCATGGAGGACGCAATTAAAGAGCTTCTGAAGGACTTCAAGTACCGGTTTTCCACCCTCTTTCAGAAGCTCCGCTGTAACTCCATCCTCACCTGGGGCCTTGCCGTTTTAAAGGTGCTGGAGAGCCATTCTTAATCATATTTAGTAATATTTAATCTCGCTCAGACTGACTTCCGGCATATCATCGGAATAGTGTCGGATAAGATTCGCTCTTGGATCGTTACTCACACTTGCATGTGGCTCCAACAATGATATGTACAGCTGTCCATAGAATTTCTCAATCTCACTCAAAATCTCAGGTGTCCCGGAAACGACGCTGCCACACTCGGTCTTCAGCTTCGACAGTTGGCTCTTTCCGGCAGACAGATCTCTAGCAAAGATTTTGGAGCCCTGATTCCGCTCGATCGCTTCTTCAATACGAGCAGTATTAAAGTTGCGTAAGTCCCGCTGTCAAATCTGCTGAAGACTGCAGCTTCATATCCCGTCTAACAGCCATGAGATTAAGAGTGTAATCGGAGAGTTTTTGTATTTTTCTGCGGCGGGTCTTGCTAAACTTAGCTCCGACCGCATGGACTGTTTCCACGAGCTTGTCATTCATATCGTCCACTGCATTGCAATCTTCTAGGCATTGAAAACGGTTTCGTAGTTCGAGCTAAAAGGTTTCGGGACTTTGGATTATAGCACGAGGGGGGCGGAGCGTTGACTTCATTAAACGTGACTTCTCCAACTTAACGTTTACGTTCAGTGTGCCTCTCACCATTCGGTGATCGCTGCCGGTTTTCACCCTCGTGATCACTGCAGACATCACTGAACAGTTGCTGTCTGTACGTCAAAATGAAGTCAATCTCAGTTTTTGTCGAACCGTCGGGGCTCGACCAGGTCCACTTTCTGTGGGGTCGCTTCTGGAAGAAAGAGTTCATCATAAAGAGTCTAAAGTCGGCCAGCTGCTAGCCCCTCGGGTTCCGTTGCCCTATTCCGAATTTCCCTACTTTCAACTCACGGTTCTCTCTTGTGCCTAGTTTTGTGTTGAAGTCTTCCATTAACACCGTATAGTGGGTTTTGGAGGAATGCATGGCTCTGGAGATAAACCAAAATCAAGACATGACATTTTATTACTAACCCCCCCCCCCACACTTACAGTAGCTTATGGTAACTAATATTATTAATATTTTAATTTGACAATTTTCAACCACAAGTGCGGCATAAAATTATACGTGGCAGAGCCATGCTGCATCTATATTAGTATTTATTTATTTATTATATATCCACTTAGTACTATCATTACAGGATTGCCCTAATACGGTAGATAAGTCATACTTTAGTTATGTTAGATATAATAAGTTTATAAACTAAAACATAGAAATAACAAGGTAGCCTTTGTGAACTCGTTCAGAGAACATCCGAATAAATCAATTCGCTCAGCCACCGCATTGAGTGTACGTAGTCCGCCGGTGATTGGTTAGTTCTCGCGCGCGGTGGTTCCGGCAGTCGCACTCGTCGCCGCCATTCGGCACTTCGATTTGGCACGCATAACTTCATCTCCTGCAGGATAGCTGGGTTGTTAACTACACCCCGTAACACCTTAAACAAGTATGTGGCCAGCGATACTTCCCTTCTTACTTCCAGTTTACTGTATCCTACCATACCGAGAACAAACAGAGTAGGATACAGTAACGGATAACCCGGATACACTCCATATAATTTGAGATATAAAAATCTAGCAAACTTGTTTTGAACACTTTCCAACATTGACGTATACTTATCTTCATTTGGAGCCCAAATCACAGAGTTGCACTCCAAATGACTTTTTACCATCGCTTCATACAAGGCCCTTATTGCGTTGATGTTAGTGAACTCGTTTGCTTGTCTCAAGACAAAACCAAGATTGCGGTATGCTCTCTTGCAGACTTCAGTAATGTGTTCTCGAAACTTTAAATCACTTGTGAAATAAACACCCAGATCTTTAACTTTCATGACGCGCTGCAGCTGCTTTCCCTCCATGTGGTACGCATGATGGCGCGGAACACGTGCTTGGCTAAATGACAATGTAGAGCATTTGCCAATTTTACAAGTTAAAATAAAGTTCATTGTCCCGGCTCCACTTCATGACCTCATTTATATCCCGCTGCAGTCTAGCATGGTCTAAGGTATATCTTATTTCGATAACTAATTTTAGGTCATCAGCAAATAAAAGGCACGTCGATTCCTTGAGCATCTCCGGTAAGTCGTTTATCATAATTATAAAATAGAGAGGACCCAAATTACTTCCTTGACTGACCCTTGACCTTGTAAAGTATTGTTCAGAGTAGCACCCGCTATAGTCAACGTACTGACGTCTGTCTCGCAAGTAGCTGGCGAAGAACTTTAACGTATGTGGTGTGCAGCCTATTTCGGCCAACTTCGCCATCAAGATATCATTATCGACCGTATCAAATGCTTTACGAAAATCGAAATAGGCCACATCAACCTGTATCCCTGCATCAACTTCTGGGACTACTTGTGACATTAAATGCAGCAAGTTATATGTGGTAGAGCCATGCTGCAGCTATATTAGTAGTATAGTTGTAGCACGAATGGGTCGGCTCGACCGGGGAAAGACCACGCTCTCACAGAATACCAGGGTAAAATAGCATCTTGACACTACTGTGTTTCGTATGGTGAGGGCAGAGAACCGGAGACCCATTTTACTGGAAAAGAGGCATTTCATCTTAGTCCTCACGGGTGACGACGCATCTGCATTTTGATTCTTTATTGAGGATAATTGTAGATGTCTATGGGCCGCAGCAATCACTTACCATCAGGTGGACTTTGTGATCGTTTATCACCCTATCCTATAAAAAAAATGTTCCCGGTTGTACTCCGACCAGAGCGGAAGCCATGTTGCGAGTCAGACAACAGAGTTTCTACCTGCATATACAAGCAGTGGTGAATGGCCGATTTAAATACCTCGGCTGGTGTGCACAATATCGCTACAGGTCTGTAATCACTAGATTCCGGACCTCCACGACCTTTCGGCACTGGAACAAATCGAGTAAGCTTCCAATCAGGAAAGGTCGCGGTCACATGCAGATATTAAATAAATGTAGCAATGGTTCCACCAGAGCAAAGCGACAATCTCTAAAAATGAAGGGTGGTATACCGTCCGGTCCTGCCGAGCGCTTTGGCATTATTAGGGAGAGCGCGCGGCGCACCTCCGCCGCCTGTAGGGCCGTGAGATGCACCCATGTGCTTCCTGTTCAAGCCGCGCTAGCTGCTGATACGTCCAGTACAGACGGTTTTTGTTGTACACGAAATGAAAAAAATTGTGCAAATTCGTCAGCGCATTCCTGATTCGATAGGACTCATCCATTTTTAATTAAATGGTGCCGGATTCGTTGCCAGATGGTTCAGTACGCGATTTGGTAAGTTTCGTAACCGAGTGCGATCTCTGCCTTCACATTTGCTCTACACTTAGCGAACGGTTCATAATCACTACGTAATTTACTCCTTTTATATTTTTGTGTAAAACGTACTTTATTTTAATATTTTTATAAATTCCGGTCTATACCATACAGGGTAAATATATCTAGCATCTTTAGGTTTCTGCTTTTTGAGCACACAAGTATCAAAAATTTCACTTATCTTATTATAAAAAATGCTTAAAATTTAATTGGGATCATGTACTGTATATATTTCACTCCAGTATGTAGTCATTATTAAATAATACAAATAATTAAAGTCAGCTTTATTGAAATTCCATTGCTTATACGGTATCGGAGTTAGATTACAGTGATCGTCGAACTGTCTGTTGCACGCTGGCGGCATGTTGACAGTGACAGCCACGACGAGTGAGGGGTGGTACGCGTCCACGGGTTTTAAGGCCTCATCTCACGCACATACTGACATATTACCGCTCAACACAAGATCAAGCTGTCTCCCACTACAGTTTGGGACCATATTACACTGAACAAGTTCACAGAAAAGGCTACAAAATATTCATACGAATTAAGTATGTAGTTAGTGCATGAAAACAAGTTAAAATCTCCGACTATTACAACATTGTTTTTATATTTCATACATATTTTTTCTAACAGATTGAACATTACTATATACTCATTTTCTGCCGTCTGTGGCGGAATATATACTACAAAACAAGTAAATAAAAAACGGTTCCGAATGTGAATCATCATCATCATCATCATTACAGCCCTTCACAAGTCCACTGCTGAACATAGGCCTCCCCCAAGGAATGCCACAAAGCACGTTCCTGTGCCACCTGCATTCATCGACTTCCTGCATATCTTACATAGGCTGCACTAAAAGTATCGGGAATGGAATATTTCCACTATTCCTGTCATATTAAAATCTTTTTAATTGAAAAGTCCTTGGTTTTAAAAATCGAATACCATTTATTTATTTAAAAAAAGATTCTCGGTCGTGTCACAAGGTTTTGTCAAACTTGTTTAGTCGTTGAGAAAATGGAATTGACTTCGAGAAAATTCAAGAGCGATGATTTATTATGACTTTCGAAGTGGTTTAACACAAAAACAGTGTGTTGACCGGATAATTTCTGCATTTGGTGATGAAGCCCCCACCATTGAAACCACAATTTATCGCTGGTTTGCTGAATTTCAACGTCGACGTATCAAGCTCAGTGATGATCCCCGTCAAGGTCGTCCAAAAACTGCAGTCACCCAAGAAAACGTTAATGCTGTGCGTAAGCTGATTGAGGAAGATCGACATGTGACATACCGCGAAATTCAGGCAACTTTAGACAATGGCATGAGTCAAATACAAATAATCTTGCATGAACAATTAGGTGTAAAAAAGTTGTTTTCCCGATGGATACCGCATTCGCTATTTGAAGAGCAAAAAGCGGCTCGCGTTACTTGGGGCGTCAGAACTCTCGAAATATTCCACACAGGATCCTCAAATGCTGTATACAACATCGTATCAGGTGACGAATCCTGGATATACGTGTACGAACCCGAAACATAAAACCAGTCACGAGTTTGGGTGTTCGAAAATGAGTTAAAGCCAACCATAATTGTTCGTTCACGGAGTGTTGCAAAAAAAATGGTGGCCACGTTTGTCTCCAAAACCGGCCATGTTACGACTATTCCTCTTGAGGGACAAAGAATGGTTAATGCAGAATGGTATGCTAGCATTTGTTTGCCACAGGTCGTTTCTGAACTCCGTAAAGAGAACTGCAACCGCCGCATCATCCTCCATCATGACATGCGAGTTCTCACACCGGACACAGAACAAAAGAGGTTTTAGAGCAAGAAAACATAGAATTATTAGACCATCCGCCGTACAGCCCCGACCTAAGCCCTAATGATTTCTATACTTTCCCTAAAATAAAGAATAAATTGCGTGGACAGAGATTTTCATCACCTGAGGAAGCTGTGGACGCCTACAAAACGGCCATTTTGGAGACCCCGACTTCCGAATGGAATGGTTGCTTCAATGATTGGTTCCATCGTATGGAAAATGTGTCAAATTTCGCGGAGAATACTTCGAAAAGCAATAAATACATTTTTAAATAGTAATGTTGTGTCACTTCCTTGATTCCCGAAATTTTCTGTGCCGCCCTCGTACCAGGTCGTCACTCCATCTAGTGGGGGGACGCCCTACACTTCGCCTTCGCTGAAACGAGGCTGCCACTCGAGAACCTTTTTTCCCCATCGGTTGTCGGTTCTTCGAGCTATATGGCCGGCCCATTACCACTTCAGCTTACTAATCCGTTGGGCTATGTCAGTCACTCTGGTTCTACTGCGAATATCCTCATTTCTAAGTTGATCACGCAGAGAAACTCCGAGCTTAGCCCTCTCCATAGCTCGCTGAGCGACCTTGAGTTTCCTTATCCGGCCAGCAGTGAAGGACCACGTCTCAGTTCCATATGTCATCACTGGCAACACGCACTGGTTGTATAGTCTCATTTTCAAGTTTTGAGGTATACCTGACGAGAAGATGTGCCGTAATTTCCCGAACGCTGCCCAACCGAGTTGAATCCGTCGAATGACATCTCGGTCGAAGTTGGACTTACCTAGTCGGACTATTTTTCCCAGGTAAACATACTCGTCAACAACCTCGAGCTTAGTGCTCCC
The DNA here is from genome assembly GCA_033319125.1 of Parnassius glacialis. Taxonomy (NCBI): domain Eukaryota; kingdom Metazoa; phylum Arthropoda; class Insecta; order Lepidoptera; family Papilionidae; genus Parnassius; species Parnassius glacialis. Next base: position 10,207,636 of record JAVANC010000011.1, on the reverse strand, counting down.
AACAACTACCGGCATAGGTGTGACATGGACATTAAACATGAACTTTGTTTTGTCCATGTTCATCTTAAGACCTATCCGTTAGGAAATACTATTGAGGTCATTGAGCATAGTGCTTAGGTCCTCCAGCGATTCTGCCATAAGGACTATGTCGTTTGCAAATCGAAGGCGAGTGATGTACTCGCCATTGATGTTGATACCGTATCCTTTCCAGTCCAGAAGCTTGAAAACGTTTCCCAATGCAGTGTTGAAGAGTTTCGGGGATATGACGTCACCCTATCTTACACCTCTCTGCAATTGGATAGGTTTCGTATTCTGGTTCTGTACTCGGATAGCCATTGTAGCCCTACTGTACAAGCGCTTCAACACTTCGATATACCGACAGTCAACTTGGCACAGCTGAAGGGACTGCAGCACCGCCCAAATTTCGACGGAATCAAAGGCTTTCTCATAGTCCACATACGCCAGACATAGTGGCAAATTGTACTCCTCGGACTTCTGTACAATTTGCCGAAGGGTATGTATGTGGTCTATGGTGCTAAAGCCTTTTCGGAAACCGGCTTGTTCGGGAGGCTGGAAGTCGTCAAGTCTGCGCGCGAGACGATTCGTAATGATTCTCGAAAACAGCACGTAGACGCGGCTCAGAACGGAAATTGGTCTGTAGTTCTTTAACAGAGCGTTGACACCTTTCTTGAAGAACAAGACTACCGCACATCTGCTCCACGCCTCCGGTGTAATGCCACCATGGAGGACGGAATTAAAGAGCTTTTGAAGGACTGCAAGTACCGGTTTTCCACGCGCTTTCAGACGCTCCGCTTTAATTCCATCCTCGCCTGGGATCTTATCGTTTTTAAGGTGCTAGAGAGCCATTCTAATCTCGCTCAGACTGACGTCCGTGATATCATCGGAATAATGTCGGATAAGACTCGCTCTTGGATCGTTACTCACACTTGCATGTGGCTCCAACGATGATGTGTACAGCTGCCCATAGAACCTCTCAATCTCACTCTCAGACTAACTCTCACTAAATCTCAGATGTCCCGGAAATGACGCTGCCACACTCGGTCTTCAGCTTCGACAGTTGGCTCTTTCTGGCAGACAAATCTCTAGCAAAGACTTTGGAGCCGTGTTTCCGCTCGATCGCTTCTTCAATACGAGCAGTATTAAAGTTGCGTAAGTCCCGCTGCATACATTTGGAGATCTGTCTGTTCAGTTGCCTGTTGTATGTTTGTAAATCTACTGAAGACTGCAGCTTCATATCCCATCTAACAGCCATAATATTAAGAGTGTGATCGGAGAGTTTTTGTGTTCTTCTGCGGCGGGTCTTGCAAAACTTAGCTCCGACCGCATGGACAGTTACCATGAGCTTGTCATCATATCGTCCACTGCATTGCAATCTTCTAGGCACTGAAAGCGGTTTCTTAGCTCGAGCTGAAAGGTTTCGGGACTTTGGATTAGAGCACGAAGGGGACGGAGCGTTGACTTCATTAGACGTGACCTCTCCAACTTAACGTTTAGGTTCAGTGTGCCTCTCACCATTCGGTGATCACTGCCGGTTTTCACCCTCGCGATCACGAAGACATCACTGTGAATGTGAATAGTAGCACAAATTAATTCGAATTTACAAATATCTATATTTCTATCGTAGGATATCGGTACTTCTCTTATCTGAAACTGCGGTGCAGCAACTAAAAGTACTCCTCCTTGCTTACGTCCATCGGCACGATCACATCGCAATATGGAATAGCCGGTTGGTATAATCTCCGCGTTATGAATCGATTCGTTGCACCCAGTCTCTGTAATGGCAAATATATCCGAACCAGAGGATTTGAGTAAAGATAAATAATTTAATGTCTTTGTTCTTAGACCTCTCATATTTTGATATAAAATATTTATGCTCTTAATTCGTGGATTGTTGCCCTGTGAGGTGTGGGTTCTTGCTTGATCTACGAAACCCAATTCATTCGCTGTATTCAGCGTCTAGTGGCCAAATGTCAGGGTTACATAATTTCTTATAATTACCTTCAGACACACAGACTCGAAATGATGAGTATCCCCTCTCTGTTTTGTGGTTTAACTTATCCACCTTTATGTAGCTTTTTTCTCCTAATACTTCACGTATATATTCTAATAAATTATCCTCTGTTGTTTCTGTGAGTAGTCTCCATTAGTTAGTATTTCTTCCGTTCTACTGCTTTTATTTTTAGAATAGATGAGTTACCTCCTTTTTTAATCTGATGCATCCTTTTAGGTTTCACTTCAGTCCAATTATCAGTATTACAAGTCGTTATCTTCTTTTGCTTGATTTGTGGATCCTTTTCATCTGAGATGCCCACCGTACTCCTGGCCACCGACGCATAACTTGTCATAATTTGTGTTCCGATAGCGGATGGTTCGATACAAGATTTTTCAGGGCTCCCCATCTTTACTTCGAAATTAGAGATTACCAGCAGACTGTGGCTGCTGGTAATCAAGCAATAAATGGTGAAGTTTTTCAAATATTTTCTTCTTGTATAGTTGTAGCACGAATGGATCGGCTTGACCGGGGAAGGACCACGCTCTCACAGAATACCAGCTCAAAATGGCAGCTTGACACTGCTGTGTTTCGTATGGTGTGTGTAGAGAACCGGAGACCCATTTTTTTTTTGTTTTATTAAGGACAACAAACAGTTGTATAATAAAAATTACAATTCAAATCTTATATAAACAGATTAACTAATTATACAACCAACACCGTTATCCACAAAAATACCAAAACAAGAGGCAAAAATGCATACCTAGCAGTTAACAGCAAAATCATAAATGTTACATGTATTACTAGGAAAGAAAAAAAAAAACAATTTTGATTACAGTTATAACATTAGAAGAAAAGAAAGAGAAAAATTACAAGTTATTCAATACAAGTTTTATAGCTTTCCTAAATTGAGGTAGTAACATGGTAAATAAGTCTACATCGGAGAAGCTGTTGTCATACAGTTCCATTATGCGACGCAAAGGCGCACGCTTACCCGCATTTGTTTTACACAAATTAAGGAAAAACAAACGATGCACGTGAGTGTTTCGTATTCTTTGAGAGCGACTTGGTACACGAAGGTATATACAATTAACAAATTGAGGACAATCGGAAAAGTTACGACAAATTTTGTAAAGAAAAATACAATCAAGCAGTAATCGCCTATTACTTAAAGTTGTTAAAGAATAATTATGCAAGAGATTATGATAAGAGGAACAAGAACGGTAACATCTATAGTTTACAGAACATAAATATTTACTTTGAACCGATTCTAGTAAATCACGATACCTTTGGTAAAAGGGATTCCATTCTTGTGTGGCATATTCCAATTGAGGTCTTATAAGAGATTTATAAAGCAGTAGATAAGTGCCATATTTTTTAAATGGCTTACAAGTTCTCATGACAAAACCGTAAAGTTGCAAGGCTTTGTTGATAATGTGGTTAATGTGGTAATCAAAATGAAGTTTAGAATCAAAGAACACGCCAAGGTCTTTAATAAGCGAGACGTTCTCAAGAGGATTATTACAAAGAGAATATCTGAATTTAATTATATTGCTTTTTCTAGTGAATGTGACAGATTTACATTTAGGTAGGCTAAGAATTAGTTTATTTTCAATACAATAGGAAGATAAACGATCCATGTCATCTTGAAGTAGAACACAGTTATCCAATGTTTTTATAATACGAAAAATTTTTAAGTCATCAGCATAGAGTAAGAAATGAGAATTTTTGAAACAAGTCGATATATCGTTTATAAAGATTAAAAACAGAAGAGGGCCCATTATTGAGCCCTGTGGTACACCAGACGATACATTTATTTCATCGGATGAGAATCCATTAATGACCACCTTTTGTGTCCATCGCAATAAATTTCCGCGTATACCGTTATAAGCAATTTCACGAAGGAGAATTTTACTACAAAAGAGACAATTCCATCTTAGTCCTCACGGGTGACGACGTGTCTGCATTTTGATTCTTTATTGAGGATAAATGTAGATGTCTATGGGCACAGCAACTACTTACCATCAGGTGGACTGTGTGCTGTATATATATATATATATATATATATATATATATATATATATATATATATATATATATATTTATATATATATATATATATATATATATATATATATATGATCTTTATTTTACATCTAGTGAGTTTAGCTTTCACAGTACAATGTCTTCTATTCCGTTAAATGATGCCCTTAATTCGTACTTCTCAGATTCTCTGAAGAATTTTAATGTGATACACTTAAATGCACAAAGTATTCCAGCTCACTATCCTGATATGCTTGCGTTTTTGAGTCCCGTAACATTCACGCTATTCTGGTTTCCGAATCTTGGTTGAAGCCATGCTTACCATCAACTTCATACTCATTACCGGGATTTCATCTCATTTGCAACGACCGTATTGGTAAGGAGGGTGGAGGGGTGGCGATTTACCTTCGTTCTTACATTCCCTTTACTGTTGTAAGTTTGTCCACTCAGCCTCCTCCTTCTAATGCGGTCGAGCATTTATTTATTGAAAATACTCTATCTCATACGAAAATTCTTCTAGGCGTTTGTTACAGTCCGTCTCTCCACATTGATTACTTCTCCTCCTTTGAATGTTTATTAGAAAAATTCTCCCCGTCCTATAGTCACACCATAATTATGAGTGGTTTTAATACATGTTTACTTAAAAGAGACAATCGGTGTAAGAAGCTACAATCGATTGTGCAGGCGTGTAACTTACATACATTACCGCTTTCTGCTACACATAATCTTCCTGATTGTACCCCATCTTTACTTGACCTAATTATTGTTTCCTCTCCTGATTTTGTCCAGAAGCACGGCCAACACGAGGCTGATGTTTTTTCTTACCACGATCTCTTATTTCTTACACAAAGTTCGTCCTCCTAAAGTAAAATCGCAAATCCTTCTGCAACGTAATTTTAGTGGAATGGACAAATAACGTCTTATTAAAGATGCTCGTCTTTTGTATTGGACCGCTGTGGAAAATGCCACTACGGTCGATACAAAAGTTGAGTTGTTTAACTCTTTTCTCATACAACTATATGACGTTCATGCTCCAGTAAAACAAATAAAAATGATGCACTCACCTGCGCCATGGCTGACCGATGACGTTAAACATCTTGTGGCGGCGCTGTTGTCGCGCCACAAGCGAAACACATCGAAGCCTAAATCGCAGTAACAAAGTTCCGAAGTAAAATAGCATATATAGAATAGCTCCGAACTACCAATCGGAGCGTTGGCCACTCCCCGAGCAGAACACCTTGCCTGGCGGGAGATCTCCCCTTTTCCTCCTACCCGCCACACATCTTCTAGCTCATTTCAGCATAATTTTGATATTGAACTCCTTAACCAACATTTTACTTCTTCCAGTACAATAGACAGCTCAGACAAAGAACGCACTCTGAGTATTCTTTCTTCAATGCCAACTCCTAATTTCCCACCGTTTAAGTTCACTCTTTTCACTGACTGTGATGTTAAAAAGAACATATAGTCCATCTCGTCTAAAGCCGTGGGCGATGATAGTATTAGTCGTAACATGATCTTAGCAATCCTTGAATTTGTTACTCCCATTCTCACCCATATCCTGAATAAATCTATCTCCACATCTAAATTCCCTGACGCTTGGAAAAGCGCACAAGTAATTCCTCTCCCTAAGAAGGCCCAAGCCTCACATTTTACCGACTTTCGCCTCATTTCCATTCTTCCGTTTCTATCTAAAATCCTCGAGAAACTAGTTTTTCACCAATTATGTCAATATCTGGATAGAAATAGCCTTTTAAATCCTGTTCAATCCGGTTTCCGGTCGGGTCATAGAACGACTACAGCTCTGGTTAAAGTTACTGACGATATTCGACGAGGTATGGATAATAAACAGCTCACAGTGTTGCTATTATTAGATTTTAGCAATGCCTTCAATACCGTTGATTTTGATATCTTGTTGAGTCTGTTACGTTCTATTAACATATCTCCATCAGTGGTTGAATAGTTTCAAAGTTATCTTAGGGGCCGACGGCGGCATATTCGCGTTGAAGATAAATTTTCATTTTGGTGTGAAATACGAGCTGGAGTGCCTCAAGGTGGTGTGTTGTCCCTTTACTTTTTGCTATCTTCATTAATTCGACCTGTCACAAAATTTCTTCTCTCTATTACGAGTACATGTATGCAGACGATCTTCAAGTGTATACGCAGTCAACTCTTGAGAACCTACCTACCGCTGTTTCAGCCATCAATGCTGAACTGGCGGCTATTAGGGAATGGAGTAAGTACTATGGGCTTAAGGTTAATCCTTGTAAGTCTCAGGCCATTATTGTGGTGTTGGGATGATTTCAAGGGTTGCTGGAATAACTTTCCCTCGGTGGTATTGAATGGTGTTGTAATACCTTACAGTAGCACCATTAAAAATCTTGGTATCTACTTCGATACTACTTTCTCGTGGTTTCATCAATTGAAAGAAGTTAGCAGAAAGACTTTTGCTGCTATGAGTTTATTGCGGCGTTTACGTTCTTTCCTTCCCATTCCTAGTAAAATTATGTTAGCACAATCTTTACTCCTCTCTATTCTCGATTATGCGGGCGCAAGCTATCTTGATTTAACTGAAGATCAAATAAACAAATTTGAGCGTATTCAAAATCTGGCAATTAGGTTCATATTTGGCTTGCGCAAATATGACCATGTCTCCGAATTCCGTTTAAAGCTCAAGTGGTTACCCATTCGCCTTCGCCGGAACCTACAAATTGTTTCTCTTCTGTACTGTGTATTATTCGATCCAATGACTTCTAGCTATCTGAAGGAAAACTTTAAGTTTCTTGGTCATGACAGATCGGACAGAGTTCTACGGTCAGCCGGAGAATTTATACTCACGCCACATTCATATCGAACTAAATACTTTAACAACTCCTTCACAGTCAAGGCCATCTGCTTATGGAATGATCTTCCTTCGCAAATTCGTCGTACGAAAACACTAGAAAAGTTTAAGACTGACGTCAAAAATTATTACCTAACAATGCAATAACTACTGGTCATCATTTGCGACATGTATTTTTTGTATCCTGTCTGTATTTATTTATAGTAAATTGTATGATATGGAAGAGGGGCTTACTTCTGATACGGGCGCATTATGCGTTTAATAGAAGAAGTCTACTATGGTACATATATTTGTAAGACCGTGTTTATGAATAAAACCTTTTTATTTATTTATGTAATTTTTATGTATATTTGCCTATTTAATCTTATGTATGTCTATTATATTTCTAATGTATATATTAGTGTATTAAATTTTTTTTTTATTATGTATCAGTTTAGTTTATTTAGGTATTATCATGAAAGTTTACTATAATATACACCACCTCCCACTGTCCAATAGAACAACTTTCTCCTAATCTTAAGGTTGTCTGGAAGATATCGGTTATTAGCGATAAGTAGCGTTATTGTACTACTCCTTGTAATTTGTTCTTTTTTTATCGTTTTTGTGGTGTACAATAAAGTATAAATAATAATAATATTTTAGTACATGTAGAGCCTAAATTTTACTGTAATAAATCAATAGATTATTTTCTTTCGAGTAAAATTGGTTTGTCGTAGCACCAATTAAAATGTATGTAGGCACCGCACAAAGATGAGACCGAGATAATAAGAAACACATCATTTTTTTTAAATACTAGTAATGCTATTAATATTACTTATATTCCCTTTAAACACTGTAAGAACCAAGAACCAAGGTAAGAATGCTTATATTAGGAGTGGTTCATGACAGTTGTCGAATGGCAGATTGCAACTCACAACCTTTTGAGTTCGCGGTCCACATCCTGCCATTAGGTTATTGTCGCTCACTACACTGTATTCTATCTCATTCTCCCCACGTATATGAATATTTCGCAAACGGACCCCTGAATCCAAATTCCATACCCCTAATGTTTTTGAAAGACCTATCCAATGATACCCCAGATGGAATAGAAATTGCCCCAATTGCGCTACACACGTGGCAGCGGCAGCTATGATCCAGGGAGCAAGGAAGGTCTTGCGCCCCTGCCACCCTGCGCAGGGCCGACTTGGGATATAGCCCCTGCTTGCATACACTAATCAAAATTAAGGAGGCAATTAATTGTCATCCACACTCCTACACCCTAGATTGCCCCTGCGGCAGGCAAGTAAGTAACAGGCGCAGCGCAAACCGGTTTGTACCCAGATGGAGCACCTGTGAACATGTCGGTAAACGCGATAGTGAGAGCTCATGCACACATCGCTGCGCTATGTATTACCATCCATAGCGCAGCGATATATGCGTGTACTATTTTACTCTTATTTGGTTTTATTAACTTTTTGGACTTAATACTGCATTTTATGCGTTTTTAATAATGCCGCAGCACTGCATATTCAAACAGGGTACAGTTTTTTCATGTTGTATATAGTACCCAATTCTAATTATTTGAAGTTATTTCGACATTATATGGTGAATGATATTTATCTATTTTTTATTTATAAACTACATGTAGTTGATATGTATATCGACGGTGGAAAGGAAAAACAATTGAAGCGACATTGGTCGAAAATGAGTTATATACATATTTGAAATCAGCGATTTTTTCTGCGTCGATTAGTCTTAGTTTCGTGGTGATCCGACCATTTTGGTGTCGCTTAAAGTAATGACACTTTTAGGTTCAATTTTTTTTAGACGCTAAATTAAGTGACAAAGAATTAAAGTAATTTTAATCCATTTACCGCTTGAAGTAGGTACTGACTCCATAGCTAGATTATTATTTAATGTGTTTTTCCTTTTTTGTTTCGGATATTATAGGTTACTTAAATCGTTTTTATCCGTCATAGGAAATGTTATTTTAAACACTACATGTGTTTTTGCTTACTCCTATTCCGTTGGTGCTCAGTCGCTACATTCGTTTTTCCTTGATTTTTTTTTATAGGATAAGGGTGACAAACGAGCACACAGTCCACCTGATGGTAAGTGGTTGCTGCGGCACATAGACATCTACATCTATCCTCGTTTGCTAATCAAAATGCAGATGCGTTGTCACCCGTGAGGACTAAGATGGAATTGCCTCATTTCCAGTAAAAAGGGCCTCCGGCCACCTGCACTCACCAAGCGAAACGCAGAGGTAAATCTCTACTTCACGCTGGTATTCTGCGAGGTCGTGGTACCACCCCGGTTCGAGCCGGCCCATCCATGCGACAGCAAAAGCTGCCGCGTGGCTCTACCACTGTTGAAAACTTGCTTACCTTATATCTGTATAATGGAGTTAATGTGTTTTTCCTGCATTAGTATTATAGTATATTATGGATTTCAGTTGTTTTGGCAATCGCTTTAAAAAGCAGTGTTGTCGGTAAAAGTAAACACACACAATAAACCACATAAATATTTAAATTAACCGACAGTCTTTTATTCCCGAAACGACGGTTCATTTAATTTCGCTAACTTCATAAATGAAGACGATAGTCGGTTAAAGTAAGCATTGTTTACGACATTGTGTATTTAAGTTAACTATTCAAAACAAGTCTTGTCGCTACAAGCAATGAATTTCGGTCTCTTTTGTGTAAGTGACGTCACCGATATTAGGAAATGATTGTGACGTGGCGCTTCATTCATCGGTGAACTGCCGTCAAGGCACATCACGTTTCGTCGCATCGCGACCACAGAGAGTGCGTGTTTTAGTAAATGTAAGTACCTGTGAATACGTAAAGGTTCGTGTTATAATGTAAATCGAAAACCAAAACTAATGTTTCTTTATAACGAACTCTCAACAGTGGTAGAGCCACGCTGCAGCTTTTGCTGTCGCACGGATGGGTCGGCTCGAACTGGGGTGGTACCACGACCTCACAGAATACCAGCGTGAAGTAGAGGTTTACCTCTGCGTTTCGCTTGGTGAGTGCAGGTGGCCGTAGGTCCTTTTTACTGGAAATGAGGCATTCCATCTTAGTCCTCACGGGTGACAACGCATCTGCATTTTGATTTGTAATAGAGGATAGATGTAGATGTCTATGGGCCGGAGCTACCACTTACCATCAGGTGGACTGTGTGCTCGTTTGTTACCCTTATCCTATAAAAAAAGAAGTGATTACCTTATTAAGAATCAGGAAGAAACTTTTCACATTCCTAATGTGTACCTTCTTTGAAATCGGTTTTTTGTTACATAGGTATTTTTTTTTATTCCAGCGGTGAGTAAAGGCGCGTCTCCACCTAAAATGTTGACAACATTTATGTTTCCGACTGTTGACAAATCAACAAAAGTTGACGACATTTGTTTCAAAATGTTGCAAGAAGCGTCTCCACCGAGGGAACAAATGTCGGCCACAAGCGTATTTCTTTGATGTTGCCGCCGAAAATGGAAACACGATTCCCGACATTGTTTCATTTTGTTGCTAAAACTAGGTGATTACAGAAACATTTGTCGGCAACACGTGTTGACAAATGTTGAAAACTTTGGTGGAGACGCGCCATAATACTAGTAAGTCACCACCTATTAAACGGGAAAACAGTACTGATAAGCCATTTACCAACAAGAACCTTCAAAACGAAAGTGTGACTGAAATTGGTGCGTATTGTAGGTAATTAAAATAAATAGTGATACATAAAATTTTTCTTTTCATTTCAATTTTGACAGATTGTTTTATATTTCAGCTGAGGAGCTGTGCGACAATATCATTCTTACAAACATGACATCAAATGTAAGCTATACACGACGACGACTAAGTTCTCAAATAATCACTCGATAACCATTTTGTTGCAGAGGACATTAATGTGTTTCAAGATAATAGGAACCAGGGCAAAAACGGAAACAAAAGCATCAAGAGTGTCCTAAAGTAAATCGAAAAAGTTACTGTGAATTTATATCTGACAATAAAGATCGTTTTTTACCGACGGTGATTCAAGTTCATGGCAAGGCATCAGTCATTCAGACAAATCTGAAAAAGCCACAAACAAGAAAAAAAACTAAAAGAAGGATCTTTCCAAGAAAAATGTTGACAAATCTTCAAAGACATATGATGACATAGAAATAGTCGGAGAAAAAGGATACAGAAAAAAAAAAACAAAATACCAAGGAGATCATAAAGGAAGCTAAACAAAAATGAGAAGAGGATATAAAATCTAATGGACCTATAAGCAAACGAAGAGAAACACCGCAAAAAAGTTTGGTAATGATTGTCAATCCATACCTGATGAGAGAATGTTATCTTTATTTAAACACTTTTGGAGCTTGACAAGTGAAAGACAACGAGATTGGCTTGTTTATATGAATCGAAGCACGGATATTAGGAGAAAATTTAATTGAGATAGCGGACGCTGGACCTATTCGTTTGAGTATTACGTAAATCATAATGAAGACAGGCGAAAAGTATGCCAACAGTTTTTATTGAATACTTTAGATGTCTCACAAACTTTTGTTTACTATACTCTGACTAATGCGTCCCAAAGAAGCTCAAAAGATCATCTCAGGGGAAAAATAGTACCTGCCAACATAACCAAGGAAGATACTCGTCAGTGTCATTAAGTTTATAAAAAAATAACCGCGCTACCTTCACATTATTGCCGAAAGGATAGTAAAAAACTTTACTTACCCGTTGAATTTAAAAACCAAAAAAATTATATCGCATTTACAAGGATCAGAAAACTTCAGAAGGTGTCGACGTGGTCAGTGAAAAAGTCTTTTTAAATATTTTCAAGAGTGAATTTAATATCGGATTTCGCGTTCCCAAAAAGGATAAATGCATAAAATGTATGAAATTTGATGCTTTAAATACTGAAGAGAGTAAAGCGCAGAGTAAAGAGGAACATCTGAAAGAAAAAGAAACCAGCAAAGAGAGGTACAGTCAACATCGAGAACTCGCCCAAAAGCGCAATGATGTAGTATGTGCGTCATTCGTCCTGCAAAAGGTTTTAAATACTCCACAGTGTGAGAGTATGCTCTTGTACTATTCACGAAAATATGCCATGTACAGTGTTTGCTTTTATGAAAATGGTACAAGAGACGGTTTCTATTACATATGGGGAGAATCTGAAGGTAAGAGAGGAGGCAATGAAATAAGTTCTATTATCCAAAAATACATACAATTGATGGTAGAACGTGGCACAGTAAACCATTTAATACTGTATTCGGATTCCTGCCCGGGTCAAAACAAAAATAGAATTGTACTGGCCGCCATTCATATATTATCATAAATTTAAATTTCAACGTGACGGCAGTTAAATACTTTATGTTAACTAATGCTGAAGAAGAAATTATATCTATAAACGAAGCTCCAACTTCACAAATTGTGAAACAGTTTTACGAGAAGTATTTACCCAGTTACTGTTAATATGAAGGTTTGATAAAACTTTGTGAAAGTTTTGCCATACCAAGACTGTTTCACAACGAATATGTTATTTTACCTCACGTCGTTGGTATTGATACGTTAGCAGAAACAGATATTGAGGATGTTATTGATTTATAGTACAAAAAGCAACATCGAACCTTAAATTTAATAGTATGAGTATGTGATTTTAATGTTCTTATTAATCATTTAATTATGCTTGTTTTTTTAGATGTTACTTATAGTGCTAACAGTGTTGAAGTCATTAGACTAAAAAATAGGTGCCTAATAGTGATTAGAAATATTTTGACACAGAGTTTATATTTGTTAAAATCTCTATTTTTGAAAGTTGGGTTTATAAGTTCAAAGTACGTTTGCAATACAGAAACAAATGCCTAATTGTTTTGTTTTTACAATTTTACTTAGGTATACTTAGTGCTAGCAACGTTGACTAAGACAAGACTGAAATATGTAGTAATTTGAAATATTTTGATGCAGAATTTATGGCTGTTAAAGTCTCTAATAGTGAAAGTTAGGTTTATAAGACCAATGTACGTTTGCAAAACAGAAGCGGTACGCTGTGTTCCTTGTTTATAATATTGTTTGATCACTCATGTAGATACTCGTAGTAATGTACTTACACTTCATTTGATGTTTGATTTCCCATTGGAATGGGGTTTTTCAGTGTAAAATGTAGTACCAGTAAGCTTTTAAAACAATAAAAGACACTGTTTTATCTCTATATTCTTATTTTTTTGGTATCCTTGGGAAACAAAGTAGGGACTTGAGCTAAAAATACAACATTGAATTATTATATAGCTAGTGCATATCGTGTTTTTCCTCTACTTGGCGTATTAAGGTTTTGTTAGTTAATTCGTTTTTCCACAACGATGTATCTTATGCTCGCTCGATACGCTTAACCGATTCGTTGCGGCACCAATTTTCGACAACTTTTAGCTGTAGCGGCGAACAAATACCTATGACACGCCAGGCGTGTCGAGCGCCACAGACAACATAAGTTACATATGGAAGGATACTTGTTTTTAGTGGGTAACTACGTGTTTTTTTACGCGTTTTCTTTGAAATTGAGAGTGACTTTTTTATGAAGAGATTACAAACCTTTTGTACTATTTTTTGTTGTTATAAAAAAATCATTTATATAAGTAGGTACAGCTAAATCACCCTGGAAACCTTGGTTTTTATTAAATTAAATTTTCACTTAATTATAACATTTGTAAATATCAAACAATGAAGAACCTTAATTTGAAAAAAAAAAGGTATATCATTCATTGATATTTACAAATGTTAAATATTATTTAATGTTATACAAATGTAAAAGTAAAGTCGATCTGAAAACGTCTAATTAGTAAGAATAGCAAAACAGGTGTTTTCAAAAGGAAAAAAACGCCGGCGCTATACGACGGCGGATTGACAAAAGACTATTTATTAGCGAACTTTTTTTATGCATGAACGGTTTCGAACTGTTTCAAGCAAAAATAAACCTTATACCATATCACAAGAGCACAGTCATGGTACTTCGTATTCGGCCATATACATGATAGTAATAAGACGGCAGTTCAACCATTTTAAGCAAAATTAAACAATAAGACAAACGCATTGTTTTTTTAACAGGAGACTTGTTTTCCAGAAATTTATTTACAGCTTGAGTTTGTGAGCGATCGCAATGAGTGCTATTATTTGTTACTTATTAGACAATTTTCCATAACATGATTTAAAACCCACAAAGTAAAAATAGTACCATGTACACGTTAAAAAAAAGGTTGTGAACCCCTAAAAATTTCAAATTTTCAAAATATCCAGAAACGAAGCTGCATGCATGAACTACTCGCAAAATAATGAATATTTTGTTCTGGATAAATTTTCCAAAAAAGCAATTTGAGCGAGTTATAACGATTTAAAAAAAAGACACGACTCGCGTGTCATACGCCACACGCAAAAGTAATCGATGGCACGCCTGGCGTGTCACTCGCACTGTACGGGTTAAATTGTTTTTCCTCCTAGTTATATCATGCATAGCTTGTCCCTTCATGTGATTTTCCTAGCGTTTGTGAAAGTACTGAATTGGCATTTAATGTGTTTTTCGTTCCGCTATATTTGCCAAAAAATAATTAAGCGATGCATAAATCCTTTCATCATGCTAACAAATTTTTCTAAGTTTAATAGTGGACAGTAAATAAAAAATAAAGAAACTGTTTTTTATCCTGTCGCTCTAACTTCAAATTTTAATTTTTTTTTCGGAAAATAAAAACTTTGTTCGGCTCTCCTGTACAATTCCAAAATTGTCGCTTCAAGGGTTTTTCCTTTCCACCGTCGATATGTGCATTTAAATAAAACTAATTTTACGGATTTTATCGCGTATATTAACTTATTTTATATTAATATACGCGATAAAGGAAATGCTACGGTAATAATGGACACGTCAGAGTATAATTTCAAAATACAACTTTTATCGGACGTAAGTACATACAAAAAGGTCAAAATAGACCCTTTTTTTTTTGCGGATGGAAAATCATCAAATGACGCCTTTCGCTCTGGGTGGAGCGGAAGGGAGTGTCAGACTTTTACTGACTAAAAACCATCCGTGTTCCTTCAGTGCCCTTACGTTCCGGAGCCGCGGTATCTCTTTCGAACAGCTCGCAGCCCTGGCAGGCGTCGGCCCTTGCGGGCCCCTTCACGCTGCTGACAGCTCTTTGAGGCGCGCGTGGAACAAAACGCGCCGTCGACACGGCCTGTCTTCGTTAGACGAACGGACGGCGAGCTACCCATTGCTCGCCGTCCACAGGCCCGCGCCTACGGTGGCCGGGGGCCACGACGTAGCCCCCGACGCCCGGGGCGTCTCCCGCGGCGGCCGGGAAGGAAAGCTGCTGCTCTCTCCTTCTCCCGCTCCGCCACCTCCTTCGCTAGCATCACTGCTTCGCAGAAGGTGGTGACGCCATCCCATTCCGTCTCGCTCCGGACCATGGCTTCGACCAGGGCCGGACGCGAGAGGTCGCCGCCGCCTATCGCCGCTACGAGGACACGGCGGTGCTCCGCCCAAGCAGGGCACACCTCCACGGTGTGCTCCACCGTGTCCTCCGGTCGATCCTCGCAGTGGGAGCACCCGGGCGTTTCCTTCCGCCCGATTCGGTGCAGGAACCTCCCGAACACACCGTGTCCGGTGAGGACCTGCGTCAGACGGAAGGTGAGGACGCCGTGGCGTCTCTCAAGCCACTCCTCAAAGAGGGGTCTTATCGCCGCTATAGTGGCGTGCCCAGCACGGGGTTGCGACAGTCGCTCTCTCCATGTCGCCATGAGATCATGCTGGAAGTCTGTCCGCTGCGCGAGAACTTGCCGCGGCAGCGGGATTTCCCCCCGGCATAGTGCGTCCGCGCGCCATTCATGCAGGCGTGCGAGGACTATCGCCTCCAGATCCTATGGCGGCAATCTCGCGGGAGATCGTGCGGTAGCCGCGAACCATTTTCACGGCGACCACCCTTTGGGGCGCGTTCAGGTGGTGGACGGCAAGCCGCGCCAAACCACGCACCCACACCGGGGCCCTGTAAAGGGCCATGGACCGCACGATCCCCGCGTAGAGCCTCCGGCAGGAGGCGTTTGGCCCCCCCAGGTTCGGTAGGAGCCGCCTGAAGGCAGCCCCGGTCCGTTCCAGTTTGGGAGCCAAACGTCGGAAGTGCTCAACGAAGTTCCATCGGCCGTCGAGGACGAGTCCTAGGTACTTCAACGTCGACTCGACGCCGATGGATACCCCTCCTACCATCGCTGAGGATCCCGGTGGTGGCCTGTTCCGAGGACCATGGAATTGCATGGCCTCGGACTTGTGCAGAGCCACCTCAAGACCCAGCTGCCGGATCCTCTCAACGACTATCGCAACCCCGCGTGTCGTAGTTTCCGCCGCCGCCTCGTATGACCCCCCCTGTGCCAGCACCAGCGTGTCGTCAGCGTAGCAAACTACGCTGACGCCGGTAGGGAGGTCGGCGCGCAGCACCCAGTCGTAACCGATGTTCCACAGGGGCGGCCCCAGAACCGAACCCTGTGGGACACCGCACGACATCTCCCGCCGGTTCCACTCACCGTTGCGACCGGGGTAGATGACGGCCCTGTCCGTCAGATAGTCCCCGACTATACGACGGAGATAGGTTGGCACCCGGTGATACCGGAGTGCCTCCCTAACGCAGCTCCAGGGCATGGAGTTGAAGGCGTTGGCGATGTCGAGAGACACCGCCAAAACAACCCCCCCCCCCTGGCCACTGCATCCCCCGTCGTGAGGGCCCTCACGCGCATGATGGCGTCCACCGTAGAGCGCCTCTTGCGGAAACCAAACTGGTGTTCCGCAAGATCCGGCCCCGTCCCCGCAAGGTGCTCGGCGAGGTGGTTTGCAATGACTCTTTCAAAGAGCTTGCCCACGTCGTCGAGCAGCTCCACGGGCCGGTATGCGGACGGAGAGTCCGCAGGGCGCCCCGGCTTCCGAATGAGGACCAGCTTCCCCGTCTTCCAACGAAGCGGGAATTGGCCTCTCTCCAAGCATGCGCTTAGGAGCCCCTCCAGTCGGGGCCCGAGAGCCTCCGAGGCCAGGACCCAGGTTTTGCCAGGCAAGCCATCGGGTCCTGGGGCGGTATTCCTGGCCTTGAGCCTACGTACCGCCACTCTCAGGTCTACCCCGGTCCCTTCCGGGATGCCGTCGTCGTCGTCCTAGTGGTCCGCTTCCGGCACCGCAGGTGGCGGAGCCGTAGGCGGGGGCAGATGTTCCCCTCGCGCAGGGAACAGAGCGCTCACCACGTCCTCCACGAGCTGAGGCCGGAGACTCTGCGTCAGCGGGGGGGCCCAGGTGCGGAGTTTATCCCGCAGCATCTTGTAAGGGCGCCCCCACGGATCTCTGTCTAGAGTCTCCAGCATCTCCTCACGGGCCCGATCCCGGGCCCGCATGACAGCCTCCCGGAGGGCGGTCTTCGCCGCTCTGTATCCCTCGTACAGCTCCCCCTCAATGGCTGCCGCATTCGGTGGACGAATGCGGAGCCTGCGATGCCTAGCGTACAGGTGCCGCGCGGCGACACACGTCTCGCGCAGAGACGTCAGCTCACGCGACCACCAATACACCTGACGCCGGGCGCTTCCTGGCCGGACGCGGGGCATTGCCACGTCACATATCTCGGACATGGCCTCCTGGAACCACCCTGCCTCATCATTGACGTCGGCAGGCCTATCCGGTGATGACACCCAGGCCTGCACGATCGAGGCTTCCAGGAGGAGCTCCCGGTCCAGCTGCTTCAGTGCCCAACGCGGACCACTCTGGGCCTGTTGGACTGGCGCGCTCGAGGGCTGGGTGGAGACGTCAAACCGGATGTACCGGTGGTCGGAGTAGGTCTCCACCCCCTCCATGACTCGCCAGTCAATGGCACGCGGCGACAGAGCGGGGCTAGCGAACGAAATGTCCACCACCGACTCGCCCCGCATCCGCACACACGTGGGGACAGAACCCCGATTTAGGACGACCAGGCCTGTCTCCAGAGCCCAGTCTTCCACCATCCTACCCAGCACATCTGTACGACGAGAACCCCAAGCCAAGTTCTTGGCATTGAAGTCCTCGAGGACAAGCACGGGGAGGGGATAGCTTCCGACGACGACTGCTCTCAGCTTTGCAAGAGAGTTGTGGAGCTCGGCGAGAGATCGGTTCGGGGAGAAGTACACCCCCACAACGACGAACTCCCCGAACCGTGCTGCTACGCACACCTGATCCCTCCTGACACCTTCAAGGGTCGGGGTACCGGCGGCGGCCGAAGAAATGATGGCCACTGAGCCGTTAAGGTCTGCCACCCAGTCCTCCCTAGGCCAGACAAAATACGGCTCAGCGACCACAGCGATGTTAATCGACCACTGCGCCATGCTCTGGAGCAACAGATCCTGAGCGCAGGCGCAGTGGTTGATATTCGCCTGGAGGAAGCTTAATGGGGCCGTTATAGGCATTCCATTTCAGCTTCCTCCACGGGGCGCTCCTCTGCGGGCGTCGGTGTCGCGGCGGAAGCGGCGGCGACAGTGACAGCGGCGGCGGCGGCAGTTGCGGCTGCGGCGGTGGCCATAGAGGCGGTGGCGGCGGAGGAGAGCCCTCCCCTACCCGCGGCCTTGGCCTTGGCGGGTGGCACGCAGGCCCTGCTTCTGGCCCAGTGATCGGCTGGCTTGCCGGTCGCCGCACATGCATCACAGTGCAGCGTGGCGCAGCAGTTCGCCGATATGTGTCCGGGCTGACAGCAGCGGAAGCAAAGGCCACTGCGGTCAACCTCCGAGGCGCATTTCACTGATACGTGATGCCCCACGAGACAACGGTAGCACCTCAGAGGTCTGGGCTCCAGCAGCTTAACCTGCGCTGAGACCCAGCCCATCAGAAGCCTTCGGCCCTCCACTATGGTTTTGGCCGCCGTAACAGGGCAGCACAGTGGCGGCATGCATACCCTGTTGATCCGGGCGTATGGCGCCTGACCTGACCTGGTCAGTAGTGCACCCCCCGGACCTGACGACGACGGCCACCAACTCATCCTCCGATACCGAGTCGTCCAGACCCATGATGCGCAGGTCTGCGCATCTGACGGGCCTGGACACTCGGGCCTCGTCCGCGTTCAGGGACGCTCTGAGCTTCGCAGCCAGAGCGTCCGCAGTCGGGCCACTGGATTCCCCGGGGATCTCCAGCATACGGGCCCCCGTCTGGGTGACTTTGAGCCGGAGGCCCCCGGTGATCCCGAGCTCCCCGAGATCCACCGCCTCTTTAACCTTCGCGAGCAGATCGCAGTAGGTAACGCCCTTCTTTTCCGCGTCCGGCTGTAGTGTAATCACTACAGCTGCGGTCTTCGGGGTGCGGAGCCTAGCCGCGATCTTGCGCGCCCTGAACTGGCGCTGCCACTCCTGCTCTTTGGCCTTTTTGGCTGCCTTCTTCCCCTTCTTTTTGTCCCCGACCACCTGCCAACCGGCTTCAGCTGCGGGAGGTGTAGGGAACTGGGGGGGCGGTGGCGGCGGCGGCAGCTGGCTTGCCGCTGGCGCTGGCCCATTCGCCGCAGGCACTGGGGCTGGCGCAGCCACCACCTGTGCTGCCTTGCCCTTTTTCGCCTTCGCATTGCCTCTCTTTCCCATCGCCGGCTTAGCCGGAGCCGGTTCAGCCGGTATCGGTTTTGCCGGAGCCGGATTTTCACGGGGGGGGGGGGAGGGGGGGGGGCAACTGCAACCCCGCCCGAGGGCTGGCTGGACGGCCCCGGCCTGGATGCGGCAGCCGTGGCCGTCGCGTACGAGACCGTTGCCGGCCTCGCCGCCGTCTTGTTTGCCCCTAGGGGGGGGGGGCGCAGGACGATGCCCTCCAGCACGGAGAACCGGTGCTGGAAGGCAGCCAGCTCCTGCCGGACCAGGTTCAGAACCTGGTTCTCCACCGGCACGGGCTGGCTTGGGCGCTGCGTCTGGGGCGCCGCGCGAGAGGCAGGCTCATGTAGACTGGCCAGGTCTGCGCGGAGCTTCTCATTCTCCTTCTGGAGAGTCTCCATGGCGGACGTCAGGCGGGCCACGTCCGCCCGCAGCTTCGCCACCTCGTCCGCATTAGGCCCGGCCCCAACAAAGTTGGCCTCCGCAGCCGCCATGATGGAGGCGGAGGCCGCGGGAATGGCCTTGAATTTCGAGGAGGGCTTTTGCTTGTTGGCCACGACCTTGATCGCGGCCTCCACCTCCTTTACGAATCTGGCCTTACGCTCCACTTCGGAGCCGCCAGTCGCATCCGTCTCTTCGCCCGATACCCGAGACGTGGCGCCCCTCCTCGGCAAGCTTTGCCGCTCGTTCGGCCCTCTGATTGGCAGAGAGCTCCCTCCCCTTGCCTCTCAGCCCGCCCCGCGTGTTGGTGGGGAGTTTTCGGGCCGAAACCTCCTCTTCACCGGATGCCGACCCCTGGTCGCCATCCCGCCTGGACCGCTTGCGGAAGAACTTGCTGGTCTCCGCGGTCCCAGGCCCCACGTGTCGGGAGCTCTCTAAGCCTCACACGCTGCTCGATGTGGCGTCGGACTCTGTCCCCGCATCGTTCCTCCTCTCCTCTACGTTGCCGTTGCCGGCGGTTTTAGTTTTTTGTTCATTTTGGTTTTCCATTTTTTGTACCCACGAGTATGGGGGAATTAAAGGTCCACCTTGGCAGAGACCCCTTACCAAGGTAAGCAGATTTAGAGGATTTATTACTCGCCAGGGGGTCTGCAGGTACCCTGGCGAGGAGCGCACTAGCGACTGATTTGTTCATAGAACCCCGTCAGCCATCCATCCCCTCGTGGTGCGTCGCCGCTTGAGATTCGGGGTAACTTTTTATAGAGGTTTTCTCCCTCGCGGTCCGGGCGGTTAAGCCAAGACCCTCGGTCCCTATCAAAGCCGCGAGACTTGATCCACGACACTTCGATACTGGGTTTACGAGACCGGCGGTGACAGCAAAGGATGAATCCTTCACAGTCTGCCCGGAGGCAGGGTAAGTGCACATCGAGCCCGCCCTCACTCCTCTGCTAAGCCCTCTGCTGATCAGAGGGTCACGCAGTGGAACGCACCGTTCGTCCGGGACGGACCCCACCCATGTCAGAATAATTAGCCGCGGCAGTAACATTCCCCAAGGAATAAGAATTTGTTCTCATTTCTCGAGGAAGATTACCGCCGCGCCCAGGGTGCACCGGCCCAGTAGCTGCTCTTCCCTCCAGACGTATCGAGAGGGACCCGCAACTACCAGGCACACGTGGAGGACTTCTGACTTCGCACCCCAAAATAGACCCTACAACTAATACACTTAAAACAACTACTGATTTAATAAAGAAGTACTCCGAACAATTAGATCTCGACGTGAATTCGACAATACCATCATGTGCCAAACCCCCGAGGTTGTATGGGTTACCGAAAATACATAAACCAAACGCTCCACTACGTCCTATAGTAATCCAGATCGATTCACCAACTTATAAGTTGGCTGAACACTTGGCAAAAATAGTGTCACCACTAAGAAGACACACCAGAGCACACACAAAGGATTCATACCATTTTGTTAGTGAGATAAAAGACCTACATCTCGCTGACAATGAAACTATGGTCAGTTTTGATTTTCATTCACTATTCACATGCCAACCTATTGAAGACTGCATCTCAATTGTTACTAGAAAGCTAGAAGATAACAACATGCCCACAGAATATGCAGTATTACTCAAACACTGCCTCACATCTGGCTATTTATTGTGGAAAAAAGAGTTCTACATGCAAGTAGACGGAGTGGCAATGGGCTCACCTGTATCTCCCGTAGTCGCTGACATATTCATGGAGGACTTTGAGGAGAAAGCCCTTCTTACTGCTCCTGTAAATCCAAGATTCTCCAAGCGGTACGTAGACAATATTTTCACAATTTTACCATCTGACAAAGTAACTGCATTTTTAAACCACCTTAATTCCATAAACCCTAAAATAAAATTCACAATGGAGTTAGAGGCAAACAATACTTTAGCTTTCCTAGATGTTTTAGTCATCCGAAATCCTGATAACACTATTGGTCATACTGTGTACAGGAAAAATACCCATACCATTCGATATTTAAATGGTGAATCGCACCATCATCCTTCACAGTTAGCTACCGTGGGAAAATCTTTGTTTCAGAAAGCACGAGGGATCTGTGACAGAAAACATCTGACCGCCAAGCTTCAGCACGTCGAGCAAGTACTGCAAGACAACAAGCTTCGGGTCCCGCGCCTACGTCACAGTGACCGAGTGAAGCCAGCCACAGTCGAGCGTGTGCCTGCTGTACTACCCTATGTCAGAGGAGTCACAGACAAGGATAAGGACATCTTGAAGCGAGCTTCCATTAAAATATACTTCAAGCCGCTGAAGAAGATTGGTCAATTTTCACCATCCGTCAAGTGTCATATCCCTCTACAAGATGCAGGAGTGTACAAACTGGATTGTGAATGTGGTCTCACGTACATAGGACAAACAAAAAGATCTATAAAAACCCGCGTTAAAGAACATATAGTTGACGTGAAGCACCGACGTATCGGGAAGTTGCAGTTTGTGAACATGTTCAAGATCGTCCCCGCCATTAGATTAGATTTGATACACCACAAATCCTCGCAAAAGAACACCGATTCCTACCAAGGATGATTTGCGAGGCTGTCTATATTAAAAAAACATCCTAATTTGAATAGAGAATATGGATGGGTGCTGCCATCTGCTTGGGATCCCATAATTAATAAAATTAAATCTATGTCCTTTTTAAAATACATCTGTGGGTACTTTTTATTTTATATCTACTCCAAACTCGTAGGCTGGGGTCGAGGGGTGTTGCAATCAACACTTAGGTAACGTATTTAGTTTTATTAACTTTTTGTGCTTATCATTGCATTTGGTGCAAGTATAATTAATAAAGTTGCAGTTTTTTAATATTGCGTAAAGACCCCAATTCTAATTATTTGAAGTAATATCGATGATATAATGTGAGCGATATTTAAGTATTTTTTATTTCTAAACTACATGGGTGCATTTTAAATAATTGATTATTTTGAGATGTGCTATTTGAAATACGTCTGTTAGTATTTTTTTATATACATACTCAAAATTCGTAGGCTGGGGGAAGGCTGTACAGTGTTAGATCTTTGCATGCCTGAATTGTCGAAAGGTAACAATACCTGAGTCTATGAACAATACACACTCTGTTGCTGCCGTGCTGTCTAACTCTTTGAGCATAGAAAATAGAGGAGATGGCAAGCCAAAAAAATCGTGTCAAATTGAAACAATAAATGGCGGACGCTGTAAGCTCCGCCCATTTTTTAGTGATGTGAAGTCAATCAACTTTTAGTAACACCTATATGTATTTTTATTTATTTTTAAATTTGCAAAATATATTTTCTCTAACGATTAGGGAAGCTAGGAGAATTTCGCGTGAGTTTAACCGCCAGTAGATTGCTGCTCCAGTTTTAGTTTAAATAATAGTTTGAAGACGATTTTGATACTTAATGCACAGACAGCAACTCGTGCTTGTAAGTTGTAAGTTAGCAAGCTAGTTGCTCTGACTTCATATTATACAGAATAAGCATTACTTCCGGGCTAATAAGTTACTATCTAAAGCCAGGATGGTTAAACAGGATGGAGTTCTCTTTTTGAGCTAGTAGCACCCCCACCATTTTTTCTACTATTCTGACTTGACGAGTCAGACATACCTCAAAACCTTAAAACAAAATTGTACAACCAGTGCGTGTTGCCAGTGATGACTTACGGAACTGAGACGTGGTCCTTCACTGCTGGCCGTATGAGGAAGCTCAAGGTCGCTCAGCGAGCTATGGGGAGGGCTATGCTCGGAGTTTCTCTGCGTGATAAACTTAGGAATGAGGTTATCCGCAGAAGAACCAGAGTAACCGACATAGCCCAACGGATTAGTAAGCTGAAGTGGCAGTGGGCCGGCCATATAGCTCGAAGAACCGACAACCGATAGGGAACAAAGGTTCTCGAGTGGCAGCCTCGTACTGGTAGGCGAAGTGTAGGGCGTCCCCCCACGAGATGGAGTGACGACCTGGTAAGACATGCAGGAAGTCGATGGATGCAGGTGACTCAGGACCGTGCTTTGTGGCATTCTTTGGGGGAGGCCTATGTTGAGCAGTGGACTTGTGAAGGGCTGTAATGAAAAAAAAATTCTGACTTGTGCACCAGTTTCGTGTGGCCGGTTAAGCTAATATCTCTTGAAGTAAAAACTACTTTAGAATCGCTGTGATTTGAATATTATTATACTTTACGATGCACTTTACAAATTATTTGGTTGTAGAAATTAGTTGGTTTGACTCCTTAGTTAAATATCAGTGTGAGTTTCAGCGTTTGATGCCAGCTTCTTCAGAGTCAGTGTGTGCTGATAATATTATACCACCACCAAAACTCTATGACAGTGCCATAGCAGAGGATATTAAAATAAGAAATAACTCAAATATTACTAAAAATTATATAATTGTGTATAGCGATAACACGGGAAAAAACTTTTTTTTTTATAGGATAAGGGTGACGAACGAGCACACAGTCCACCTGATGGTAAGTGGTTGCTGCGGCCCATAGACATCTACATCTATCCTCGTTTGCGAATCAAAATGCAGATGCGTTGCCACCCGTGAGGACTAAGATGGAATGCCTCATTTCCAGTAAAAAGGGCCTCCGGCCACCTGCACTCACCAAGCGAAACGCAGAGGTAAACCTCTACTTCACGCTGGTATTCTGTGAGGTCGTGGTACCACCCCGGTTCGAGCCGGCCCATCCGTGCGACAGCAAAAGCTGCCGCGTGGCTCTACCACTGTTAACTTTAGGCATAACTTTAAATAACTCTTTAAAGGGACAAAAAATTACAAATTGCTGCATGCCTGGAGCATCTTTTAGTGGCATCCTAAATAAAATTATTGTTACAAAATTTTGCCCAAATAGTACAATAATAGTTTTTGTTGGTAGAAGAGGCAGTGTAAACAACAAACAGTTATTATAGTTCGGCCGTTCAGAGAATGCGTTCCTGACACCTATCAGTTAGTCACGACTAGTGATGGGCACAACATAACACTGAGTTCGTTACCGTTCCTTCAAAATGAACCGCCGCGTTATTTTTAAGATTATTTTTGTTTTAAATTGGCGGAATCATTTAAAATTTATATTTTAGTAATTTAAGTGGAAACCAAAAAAAGGTAAATTTAATATAATAAAATTGTTTTATTTATTCTTTGTTACAAAGTTACAATCTCTATTTCTATGCAATAAAGTACATTGAATTGAATGTGCGTACAGAATATTAATCAGACTCCGATTCGCTTGAGGAGGTGGTGTCTTCATCATCATCTTCGCTCACATGTATAATTATATTATTATCAATAACAGAATCAATCCTGATATTTCGGTCAAAATGTTCCACAATCAGGTTTTTAGTCTTCTCAACAACCTTTGCCCAACAGTTGTGACTTCCCCGCAGGCTTCTTTTAATAGGGTCATCATCTTTTTCGTGCTGAATGGCAGGGAAGTATTGTGGCGGGTGGCGTAACCTTTTATTTGAGCCCAGATTAGCTCAATCGCGTTATATTGGCAATGATACGGTGGAATTCTTAGAACGCGATGACCGTACTCCAGAGACAGTTCATCGATTTCGTATCGCACATTTGCCGCTTTATTTTCTTTAACTAATTTAATTAGCTCTGGTTTTAGGATCTGCATATTTGCGTCAACGCCTTTTGCTTGTAACCAAGTCACCATTTCTTCTTTTTTATTAGCTTGGGTAGGTGGTTTCTGTATTTGAACCGAGTGATAGGAGGCATTATCCATGAATATTGCAGAAGGCTCTGGTAGGCTGGGCAAAAGTACGTTCTGGAACCACTCTTTAAATGTAGTGGCATTCATTTCCTCGTGGTAGTCATTTATGGTTTTTGATTGAAATGCCAGTAACGCGTTCTCCACAAAGCCGTATTTTGCAGAACCTGCGTGGCATATTATCAGACGGGCTCCCTTACCCGTTGGTACTTTCGACGTCGACGCTTGTGTATCATCCGTCCAAGAACGGGAAACCGTGTGATTGGCGTTTAGCCATGTCTCGTCAATGAACACGACATTATCCCAGTTATCAATATTTTTTGCTTCTCTCAAAAAACTTATCCGTTTTAAAATTATGTCGTATCGTTCTAATAAAATTTTTCTTTTGTCTGTTTTTTTATACGAAAAAACCAATATCTTTTAAGATTCTCTTAACGATGCCAAAAGCTTCTTCCTGTTGAGATATTCATTTCTGGAATAGTAACCATATATATGATTTCTGATTGCATCGGCGTCAAAGGTGTCAATATCTGTCACGGGTTTAGTTCTACGTTTCTTCTTCGGAGTACGTAAAATATTATCTTCCGTGCCAGTAGAGCCGAACTTTTCTTTATTAATATTTGTTATCGTTCGTTTGCTAACTCCAAGCGCCTGAGAGACGCGTTCTTGTACTTGTTCGACAGGTAACAGGGGTCCGCCATTTTGCCGCTCCCGCTCAAAGTAATCTTGCAGCTTGATGATTAACTCACGGGCTATACTTTTCAATTTTTGTCCACGTTTAGGCATTATTATGCACCAAAAGTAAAAAGAACGCAATACAAAACACAATCGAAGTCCGATTTAGCGCCGATGTCAGTTTGAAAAGCAGAAACAGTCCATTAAACGAAAGCCGGGTAAACAAATAAAAACAGATCGAAAACACTTGAAGAACGTGGTCTATGCGCACGAAACGACAACAGACGACTGTTTCACCGCCACAAAATGGCGGTCCATAACGCCATTTGGGGTTACCATTTTCAACCTAAATATAAAAATGCTGCTTTCTTTCGCGTGTTCGGATTGGTCGTAGTTTTATTTTTGTATTTAATAAAAGTTATCTTATAGTCCATTATTTTCAAATTCTTAAAAAGAAAAACATAACGTATTATTTTATAAAGTATAACTGTATAAGAACAGATTACGATACTGTTATTGCCTGTTATTGTTAGCGCAGCACTACAAATATAAAGCGCTGACATAACCTTGTAATAGCGCAGTATAGATTTAGAAAAATATTGTTTACCAAGTTATTTGACACTCAGTTTGGCACAAAATTATAACATTCATTGATTATTGATATAATAATGTTGTTTTAATGCTCATCAATTGTTAAAACGGTAAACAACCAGTAAAATATTTTTATCGTAACTGCAACACCATTACAAAGTTACGTCGTCAGTTCAATCGTGACGTGTCAGGAACGCATTCTCTGAACGGCCGAACTATAAACAACATAATAACTTAAATGTACACAAAATTGTCTTGTTCGCACTGCCTTATATACAGGGATTGCCACAGGAAAATAATTTAAGACATAATTTAAATATACAAATGCATAATTTAATATGTAATAATAATTTAAATTTGACATATAATTGTAATGATAATAATGACAAATTTCATGTAATTGACATAAATAATTTAATACAAAAGTTTTCGACAAAAGATAGGTATTACCTATCCAAATATAATTTAAGACTTGTAGCAAATGGGCTATCTTATTATTTACTTTTTAACTCAGCCGAGTTTTTGGCTACCAAGACTGCTTTTATTGAGCATAATCATTTGACATTTTATTTGGAATCAGTTCCAACTAATTTAAATTAGTGAATGTGACAATAGAGACAATCTCTAGCAATAATTAGAGTTTAATTAATTTTGAATATAGCCCACAAATAAGTAATAAAAATTGTTTACACCTGGTGCATCAAAATATACAAAGCATGATGGGCAAAGAATTGGAAGTTGAATTATTTTTAAATAGTAACAATATACACATCCTTTGTATTACTGAACATTGGCTAAAAGATTATAATTTCATGTTTAATTTCAGAAATCACAATGTGGTCAGTTCCTTCAATAGAGAAAAAAGTTTACGTGGTGGCTCCTTAATATTAGCAGATAAGTCATTATTAAGTGGCGAAGCTTGCGAAGTCACTTATTGATTTCACGATGTCTGTCCGTCTGTCCGTCTGTCCAACGATTATCTTGAGAACGGTTTCGAATTTTCAAATGCTGTTTTCAGCAATCTATTACTGATCACCCAGGCATCTGAACCTCCTATTTTGAAACTGATTGCTCAACGGCAACCGTTAGAAACCGCTACAAAGCTGATTGCTTCGCCACTTTGCTGTGCTGTTAGCATGCTAGGTTTATTATATAAAGAACGTAAGGATATTGTGAGCCTCTCTGTTGAGCGAACTGCAGAAATGGCTTGTGCCGATCTCGAGCACCTCATTGTTGTAAGTGTTTACAGACCCCCATGTGCTATTTATAACTATTTTGAAAGGATTGTGGAAAAAACTTTCTCTTTTAACAGTCGCAAATCATTTAATGAATGGGCGACAGTAGGAATTTATAAAAGTAGGCGAAGGTTATACGAGCTTTATGATGAAAGATTATATAATAGTAGTGTTATATTTAGAGATTATGTAAAAACATATTCTAAAATATTTAAAAAAAAGTGTGCTCCACTGCTAAGGCTTTACATTTAAGCAAGAAAATTAAAACTGCATCCGACAAAATTAAAATGACCTGGAGAATAATAAATAGTGAAACGGGCAAGGTCAAACAGTGCAACTAGGATTTTCAATTGAATATTAACAATAATTAAACGCGATCTGATCAAGAAGTTGCTACCGCTTTTGAGAAACATTTTCCTGATATTCCTTTTTTGACAACAAAATCATTAAATTCTTCTCCTACTGTCGCCGAATCATTGCTCAAACAAAATGTAAAGGCTTGTTCAAATACTTTTAAATTCCATTGTGTATTGCCAAAAGTTATCGTTAAATATTTGAAAACTATTTATGTTAAGAAAACGGCAGACTTATGGGGTATTTCCTTTAAAGTTATTTTATCTGTAATATATATATTAGCGCCTTATCTAGTCACTATATTTAATATAAACATCGAATCTGGTGTGTTTCCTGATTTAATGAATCATAGTAAAGTCATACCTATTTTTAAATCTGGTAGTAAATTAGACCCCGCCAATTTTAGATCAATTTCTGTACAACCAACATTAAGTAAAATTTTTGAAAAAATTATTTTAGATCAGATGTTAAGTTTCTTTAATATTAATAAATTGTTCCATAAAAATCAATTCGGTTTTACAAGGGGTCGCTCAACAAATGACGCTGGAGTTGAGCTTATTAAACATATTTTTTGTGCATGGGAGAATTCAGAGGATGCTTTGGGTATATTTTGTATCCTATCCAAGGCCTTCGACTGTGTTCACCATGAGACATTAATCAGGAAGCTACAGTACTATGGTGTCAAGAACACAGCGCTTAAACTTATTATTTCATATTTAAGTAATAGAAAGCAGAATGTTATTATCAATGATAAAAGTTCTTCCGGGTCACCTGTACTAATGGGTATCCCCCAGGGCTCGATTCTCGGCCCATTTCTGTTTCTGGTGTATATTAATGACTTACCTCACCTTGTAGGGGATAGTCATGATATAGTATTATTTGCTGATGATACTTCCTTGATTTTTAAACTTAAACGTCAATCATTTAAATGTGACGAAGTGAATAATGCTATATCAAAATTAGTGCATTGGTTTAACGTTAATAATTTGCATATGAACGGAACTAATACTAATTGTGTTAAATTTATAACAACGAATGTTAAAAATCTGAATACCAATGTGTTTTAAATGGTGTAGGAATTGAGCCCTGTTGTATCCACTGTTTTTCTTGGCATCACTCTCGACGCAAAGCTTCAGTGGGGCCCCCATATATCCAAATTAGCAAGCAGACTAAGTTCTGCAGTCTAAGCTGTAAAAAAGATTAGAGGTCTCACTAGTGTCGAGACAGCTAGATTAGTTTATTTCAGTTATTTCCATAGCATAATGTCTTATGGGATTTTGCTATGGGGAAATGCGGCTGATTCAGAAACTATTTTTGTTTTACAGAAGACGGCAATTAGAGCTATTTACAACCTAAAACCGAAGAGAGTCTCTTAGAGATAAATTTAAAGAAATAAATATATTAACTTTGACCTCTCAGTATATTTATGAAAATTTAATGTATGTTCACAAAAACAAAGATAGTTTTATTATAAAAGTGATATCCATTCTGTAAACACTGGGAACAAACACAAGCTAGGGATGACAGTCTCTCGACTCCACAGAGTCAGTAATTCACTCTTGGGGCAATGTATACGCTATTACAACAAGGTCCCGGAAAGTGTACAGGCTCACTCTATTACCAAGTTTAAATGTTTTGTTAAGCTGAAACTGTATAAAAGGGGTTATTATAGTATAAATGAATACATGGTTGATAATAACCCCTGGGAATGAGGTGGTCGCTTCCAAGCAGTTTCTAAAATAAATGTTGTAAATAGTTCGGAATCATTTATATTGTAAAATTTATTTTAAAAAAAAGTCCCGCTGGGTTTCTTGCTGGTTCTTTCCAAGACAGATGGTTTTTTTTCGAACCAGTGGTAAAGTAAAAATGACTTTCAATAAGAATTACACATGTAATGTATATTGAATAAAAAATATTCTATTCTATTCTATCATATCAAAGAAATTATTTGCCGTGAAATATTTTTTATTTTAAATCCACCCCCGCTTAGCATGGGTGATTTCTGGATTTTCGCAACAAAATCTCGAAATTATCTTAAAAATGTTTACCAGAATACGAAGCAATTTCTATTATCTGTTTCATTTATGAATAAAACTTAGACTTAGACTTTGCTGAGTGAAAAAGAGATAGGCAGCTTATTGACAGTTCAATGTCGAATATAACCATATTTGTATAAACAATAAAACATATAGATGCTCTGGGCAGCTCCTCTATTTTCTATGCTCAAAGGTCTAACGAATGACCTAAAAAAAGTTTAACTCTGGGTCTGGCGTGTCTGTGGTCATCCATCATTCGATTCGTAGTTGTGAATGTAAAAGGTTGGTTTCTGAGTTCACGAATTTGTGTAGACTCCATTACAACGATTTTAGTGTAATTGTGTAATTATGATATGACAAAACACATACTTTGGATATAAATTGTGTATATAAGTGCTTTGCAATGGCTGGCACCGGTGTAACATTTTCACGAAGATTTCTAACATCTATCTTGGGATACCTGTTTTTAATACACATAGCGGAATACGTAAGTTTTTTTTTTGTAATTATTACACTTTATTTTCCGCGCTATTTAATCTAGGAAAACCAGCTTGAGTATTAAGAATTTTTGATTTCCCGTCATATAATGAGTAGTTATTCTTACGTTTACCATTATCAATATTTTAGCTTACAGAATCATAATTGACAAAAGCTTACTGCGCACTCATGGGGAAAATAAACAAAGTCCTTGAAACGTTTCACTCACTTACCTTTTTTTAGTTGTTGTGTTTGTGTTGTGTTGTGTTTTTAAATGTAATTATTGGTAGATTTTATATTATGATTCATCCAAAGTAAAAAAAATGTAGATGTTTTTAAATTGTATTTAGTTCAATTACTAGCATAGTTAATAGTAGTGCAAATTTTATGTTAATAATAGCACATTACAGCATTAGAAAGATAATTATTTTACAATTTATCTAATTAGTAGAGCCATTCTGCAACTATATTAGTAGTATAGTTGTAGCACGAATGGGTCGGCTCGACCGGGGAAGAACCACGCTCTCACAGAATACCAGCGTAAAATGGCAGTTTGACACTGCTGTGTTTCGTATGGTGAGTGTAGAGAACCGGAGACCCATTTTACTGAAAAAGAGGTATTCCATCTTAGTCCTCACGGGTGACAACGCATCTGCATTTTGATTCGCAAACGAGGATAGATGTAGATGTCTATGGGCACAGCAACCACTTACCTTCAGGTGGACTGTGTGCTCGATTGTCATCCTATCTAATAAAAAAAATTGGTATTGAGTTGCAGTAACAAAACTCATATGACAGAAAAGATTTAGTAATTATAATCATGATGACCAGAAGTATTCTAAATGTAGTCTTATCATAATACTCATTTTAAGGCTGACAAAAGAGCACACTGACCACCTGAAAGTAAGAGGATACTGTGGCCAAATATCAAACATACCAGGCTCAATTGTACCCATTATTTTGTTTATCCACCTTAAAAAAGCCACCCTTGGGTGGATACTCTGGAACATGTTCATCTATCTACCAGGGTTGGCTGATTTAAATCAGACTGATTTAAATCACGTTTTAAATCCCTTGATTTTGATTAAAAAAATCATTGATTTAAATCAACATGTATAAATTAATGTAATAGGCAGAAAACGAAATAATACTGGCTTAAAATAAGGTAAAAATCTTTTATTGTTTTGTGTTATTCTTATTATTCTACTACAATAGGCTCATAAACTTTGGAAAATCAACAAAGACATAGCGATGAGGTCTGTCAGTGTCATAAACTTAGTAAAATCAACCAAAAATTTATTTTAGATATTCACCCTTAAGATATGAACTGTAATCAATACAGTATTAATTATTTTACTCTTAATCAGTCTCATACATATGTATTCATAAACTTTTAATCCTACTATGTCAAAAAGTGTTACCAACTCGTGAATTTCGAAATATACAAAAAAAATCAAATAAATCATGATTTTTTTTAAAAATCGGCATGTATTGATTAAAATTAAAAAAAATCATGATTTTTTCCATCCTTGCTATCTACTGTAGAATAGGTGGATAGTTGGAATTCACTTCTGATTGTTCTTTTTACTTTTGACCGCAAGAACAGTTCAACAGTAAATATACTTCAATATAATATTATTAATTAATTTTTAACAAGCACAAGCTTACTAGTTATTAGATTCTGGCTCAATAAAAGACATGAAATTGTAAACCACACCAATACCAATACTGTGATTTACTTAAATACTTACTTCAATAAAACTATAATTGAAATTAATTGTAATAATGCATTTCTGTCATCATAAGATATCTATAGAATGATGTATGTATATTCACATATTATGGTAGGTAATTAAGCACTTAAAACTATTTCAGCTTTGGCCTTTTAAACAAATAAAGCTTGGCATGCTCAGTAGAGCAGGGCAGCATTTCATACTGGCACACCCCTTGCAACTTTACAAAGGACAAATTCTCCCTCACATGGAATACTGTTCTCATCTCTGGGCTGGGGTCCCCAGTGCCAGCTCCTTCAATTTGACTGCTGCATTCATCATAGATTGACTCGATTTTTGACGACTCAGTGCTCTCTGATAAACTGTTCACTGGTGCTGTGAAGTTGTTGCATCCCTTTGCATTTTCTATCTCATTTATATATACGTTTCATCCTCTGGGTTTTGTAAGAGCTAGTTATGGGAAAATATAAAGATGATTCATGGCCTTTTGTAGATGGTGTTGATTCTACATTTTTTAATAGATTAAGGGTGACAATCGAGCATAGGGTCCACCTGATCATCTCGATTCAGAATCAAAATGCAGATGGATTGTCACCCCTGATGACAAAGATGAAAAGCGCCATTTAAGTAAAAAGGGTTCTCTCTAAACCACCATTAAACTACTGGCTTTTTTTTGGTAGTGTAATGGCGACAAGTTTTTTACTGAAAGAGCACAAATTCGCGTAGAAAAGCTTTTGAAAGAAGAACCGGTATAACCCTTGCCACACGGACAATTGAATAGGAGACTGATGTTGCTTATTTACACTGCCGTATATTAAGGGTCTGGATTTCTTTCAAGTTGATATTCTCATAATTATTCTGTTTTGTATGTATAACTTACATACAGAATGATAGAAAATATTGTTACTTGTATTATAGCTTCAGTTATGTATATACGTGGTGTACTTATGAAAAACACAACTTTTTAAATTATTATCTTAGAAACGGTGACTCTTAGGAAAAAAAGTGTAATGTGACAATTTTTATAGATAATGGCATGATCTATAAGTTTAGTCTGACCTTATTTTATGACAAAATGACATTTTTTCAATCTTTGTCCTTGAATAAATTTTTTGGGTGGGATCTATGGAGACTTAACTTTCATTTATTTCTTACCAATTTTCAGCTGTATGCGAATTTTGTAACCTTACTGCCTACAAGTTTTTTTACTAATTTGACCGGACTACATCTTAAATCTTTTCATTGTTATTACAATTTTGCTATAGATGTCAAAACTTGAATTTGTGATATGTTTTTATTGACTCGTGACTTTCTGCTAAAAATGTCAATCAGTACAGTATAGGTAAAATACATATGAGTTTCTTAGGTAATATTTTAAAAATATAACATTTGAAATTCAAATAACTATGAGCGGCCAGGAGTGCAGAACTTTCAGTGTGTCCTATGTATGGGCTGAAGACATACATTATGCTTACGTGTGGTCACAAGTATTACCAGATATTTATATAACATGAATAACAAAAACACATTAATTATTTTTTACATAACTTTGAAATATATATGTAGCCATTTGGCCAGCGTTCTTAGCATGATACCACTGGGAGTAGAATACTCTATGATGATTTAAGTTTATAAGCTTAGTTTTTAAATATTATATATCAAAAATAATGTTACATAATATAACATAAACACCCACGCCTATCACCAAGGGGGGGAGGTAGAGGCTAAAAGACTTCCATTTGGCACAATCCTGACACACCTCTCTCACCTTCTTTACATCCATACCTATGCATACATGCTCGTCGGTTAAGGGTACTCTTAATCTGGCCCATCCTCAATATATCACCAATTTGGTCAATAAACTTGTGTTTACTCTCACTTGCTGACTATGATGAACAATACATAAATTTGCTTTGTCACTCTTTCTTCATTCATTCCTTCTACATGACCAAACCACCTAGACATTTTTTCTTAATCCTGGTCACAACATCATCTTGCAAACCACACTTTTCTCATCCTCTCATTCAGATTCAGATCTAACATGCTCCTTAATGACCGCATTTGTACAGCATTTAATCTATGCTCAAAAAGAAAATGGACTTTAATTAATAAAATAAAGGATATTTTTTATTTTATTATATTTCAAAAGTGTACCCGGTGAGGAATAGTATCTTTAAAGTTCATTTATCTTATAAAAGATACATTCGGTAGCAAAGTTACTGCAAGAAATAATTCACCTAAATTAAGTTTATAGCTGTAAATTGTACAGAAATGCTGGTTAAGATTGATTACATAAACATTGCACCTGGGTTTTTGTAATACTCTTAAAAATCTTGGTCCATATACATACGTACAGAAGTAAACACAAAAGGTATACACAAAAAAGTTTTCTTTTATTTAACAAAAGCTTGATTATTTTTCCTAGTATTATACAAGCTTAAATGTTAGCAAAGGAATATTCAAATTAAAAAAATCTACAAGTCAACTTATTATTTAAGCTTTAGCTTTACGTAATTACTATAAAGGATACAATGTAAATAAATAAGAAATACATACTTCGCCTTTAATCTGTTAACATTTCTCAATAACTCCATATAACATGATGCACATCTATCAGCAAGACATATGTGGCAATTAAGATTAATTTGTGCCAATAACGAAATGCGTGGCTTCAATTGCTTCTAAAAGTTTAGGGAAGGCTGGCTATAATTGACACTTGCATGATGCATTTGTTTAAATAGAATCAATGAACACTACTTAAGCCTTAGTTGTTATCTATTGCTAGATGGTCGAGGAAATTGGTAGACATTTTATTTGGATGTTACATGGTAGAGTCATGTCACAGCATATTATGCACAAATAGGTTGGTTAGTTAGACCAGCGAAGGAAACCAGCGCAAACTATACCAACGTTAAATAACAGCATGCCGTTACAGGCTGTCAAAAGTCCATTACTGAATATGGGCCTTTCCCTGAGATTGCCCAATAGAGGGGATATTTTGCCATAGTTGCCATGCTTGGCAGGTGGGTTGGCAACCGCAGTATTTAGTTTTTAATTGTTTTCAGGCAGATACTGCTGCCTATCTCATGGTTCGTTACCCTCAATAATTTCTTTACGTGGTAGAGCCATGCTGCAGCTATATTAATAGTACAGTTATAGCACGAATGGGTCGGCTCGACCGGGGAAGGACCACACGCTCACAGAATACCAGCATAAAATAGCAGCTTAACACTGCTGTGTTTCGTATGGTGAGTGTAGAGAACCGGAGACCCTTTTTACTGGAAAAGAGACATTCCATCTTAGTCCTCACGGGTGACAACGCATCTGCATTTTAAGTCTTTATTGAGGATAGATGTAGATGTCTATGCGTCACAGCAACCACTTACCGTCAGGTGGACTGTGCTCGTTTGTCATCCTATTCTATATAAAAAAATAACACCCATGGGATGTCTTTAATACGTATATTGACGTATTTTTAGTATATTGATGTATTTATAACACATTTGAAATAAATTTTAAATTTCTGCACTCCTCTACATAAACTTTAACTATGCCAAATTTCACACACTTCCGTGCACCCAATACGCTTAAAAAAGGGTAGGCAAAGTTGGCACTTCATGTATTGATATGTAGATTTTATAAGTATTTAATAGGGTGATGTGGTCCCTCAGTGACAAATCCTTTCTCAGCGTGCACACATTGAGACCTACACTAATGCGTCTTTACTATGTTATCTAAAAACACTTTAATACGCACAAACTCACGCACGAATCCTCGCACGCACGCATTCTGCAACTGTGCAGTTGTTTTTGTTTCCATTTTCCTTATTATATCGTCTAAGGCCCGCCACATACATACGGAATTCCGTTTTGGGATTCCGTTTCGATATTCCGATTCGGAATTCCGAACGCAACAAGTCCATATAAAATCTATGACCCGTCACACACGTACGGTAGTTTTCCGTTCGAAATTTTGCGGGCAAAACGTGATTCCGTATGTGTGTGGCCGATCCGTTCGAAATTCCGAAACGGAATCCCGAAACGGAATTCCGTATGTATGTGACGGGGCTAACACTATGGGTAGGCACTCTTGTACTATTATTATTTTGTCATAATTTTTTTAGATTCCTTGTTTTTGCCTATTTTTAACCCCCGACGAAAAAGAGGGATGTTATATGTTTAACGTGTGTATCTGTGTGTCTGTGTATCTGCATGTGTCTGTCGGTGGCATCGAAGCTCTCAAATGGGTGGACTGATTCAGATTTAGTATATTTTGTTTGAAAGGTGACTTGATCGAAAGTATTCTTAGCTATGGTTCAAGAAAATCTTTTCAGCCGTTTGAAGATCATCGGCTTTTTTTTCGGGGGTTTTTTAATTCTTTTCATTTAAATTATAGACTTCAGTCATATAGAAACTATACAAACTTTAGAACTGTAATATAAAAACCCTGTTTGTTTGTGTTTCACAAGCGGCTTTGCTTTTGGCTTTTGCAAGTTTTTATTAGTTATTATAGCGTTCTTATCGAGAAGATGTTGCTGTCCATCTTCTGTTTTAATTTTCCTCTATTGTTTTTTACATTACTATGGAAAGACATGGTAATGTGGTATAGTAGATTTTTTTTATAAAACTGAAGTAACAAACAAACTGTATAGGCTTCATAACAGGTGTTGCAGTGCACCTGATGGTAAAAAGCTATTGCAGTTTGTGGACATCCACAGCCAACTTCGCAGAAAGAAGCCTAGAGACTGATGATTAGATTGTTTTAAATCAGTCATCAGTCTGTGTAGACTTTTACACCGCCACTAATGCGGCAACGACCAACGAGTAATAAATACGGAGGTATAAGGGTAGCCTTCACAAATAACTTTTTATTGGGTCATGTCAATAAAAATGAGTACGCGTGTAGTTAATATGAGGTCCGCCTCTATATTCCCGTCTAGACCGATCGTAAACTAAGAAATTGGAATTACATAATAATAATATTTTTTTTAATGTCAGGTTACTTCTATACAAATACCGTTACCGTTACAGCCTATTAAGGTCCATTGTTGAACATAGGCCTCTCCTATAGATTGCCTCATGGTGGCACTTCACATGGCTATTTGTATTTGTGATTGCATGGTGCCGTATTTGGCAAAAAATTTGACGTACGGGCAAATAAACAATACAACCGTCCACACATGGAGCCAAATACCAAAAAATTATAAACATGTTTGCTAGCAGAAAGTAGTTGTACCTACAAAATGGACGTTGCACTTGCAGCTGGATTTTATTATTTGAACGCATGTTACTATTATATGTTATGCGTAAAAAAAAATACAGTGATGAAAAAACGACCAATAGCAAGGAGTTGGTGGAAGCTGACTGCATAAAAATCTAACTATTCGTAAATGAAAATGCAAACCAACTTGGTTGGTACACATCGGCTGCACCTGATCCGGATCGTTCGCTTTTCTTTATTTTGGTTTTGTAACCTTGATACGCAAATGTTAAGTTGAAACTGTATAAAAAGGGTTATTATAGTATAAATGAATACATGGTTGATAATAACCCCTGGCAATGAAGTGGTCGCTTCCAAGCTGTTTCTAAAATAAATTTTGTACTTATATAGTTTGTACAACCATTAATGTAAAATTTGCTTTTAAAAAAAAAGTCCCGTTGGGTTTCTTGCTAGTTCTTCCCAGGACAGAGTTTTTTTTCGAAGCAGTGGTAAAGTAAAAAATTACTCTATTCTATAAGACATAAGTGACTCCTTTTTGACCTGCCCCTCGTTTCCAGGGTCCCAAATGCATGGGTTCATTTGGTAAAGTTCTAGAAACCTTACAACGGTTTCTTTGTTCCAATTCATTTTCTGTTCCTAAATAATCACTTATAAAAGGTTATAAACAGGTCCGTCCGTACTGGTTGACAGTTCGCGCGCTTATGAGCCCGACCATGTGTGGCCAGTATATTTGCGTATTTGCCTATTTGTCTCCTTTGATGAGCCTTGAAAAACCGACAGACGATCGGTAAGCCGTATTTGTTATTGGCTATATTTGCCAAATAGGCAAATACGGCAATAATTATGGCAAATATACTCTCCACACATGGTAGTTATTTGTCGAATACCCCAAATACGCAAATACAAATAGCCATGTGAAGTGCCACCATCACAGTGGAGATATTTGGTATAGTTGCCAAGCTCTGCAAGCGGATTGGCCACCGCAGTTTTTTTTTTATTTTTAGTCGTTATTAGGCAGACGATGCTGCCCATCTCTTGATTTGTTTCCCTCTGTTTCCTCTTATCTATGTAAAAGTAAAGTAAAGTAAAGTTACAGCCTATATACGTCCCACTGCCAGCAGTGGGACGTATATAGGCTGTAACTTCAGGCCTCCTCTTATTTCTGAGAGGGTTTTAGGACAAGGAAATGTCCGCCGCGCTGCCCCAATACGTGTTGGCGAACTTCACGTGTCTTCGAATTTTTTTTTCTTTTTCTCAGACATGCAGGTTTCCTCACGATGTTTTCCTTCACCGCCCAGCACGTGGTAAATCAGCACTTAAAATTGTAATTAACAATTCCATTGGTGCCGGCGGGGATCGAACCCGAGTTGCTCGCGTATTGTGAAATTTACCGCGAGTGCTAACCATCTGAGCTACCACGGTGTCTTATCTATGTACTTATTAATTATTCTTATATTGTAATATACTAATCTAAAATTAGCTTGCATCCATTATAATGTATATAACACTATTTCACATCAGTTGCAGACGAGAAATTTAAAAGTAAACCTGTAGTGACACAATTTACAAGATGAGTGTAAAAGGAGAATAAGTATATATAATATAAGGGAAAGTTTATGTACGAAACAAAACTAATGAAAATCGTTCTAACACTGATTTTATTGTAAAGGAATGTACTTTATATAATTATATTATGATTATTATAAAAATTATGTATAAGCAGAGAAGTACGGAAGTTACACACGTGGTAATTAACAAATAATATTGTTTCTAAGTAACCCAAATTAATGAGTAATGCATTTTTTATTAACTATTGTGCGGTAACCTTTACAAAACCAATTGAATTTATTGTATTTTAAGAAAGTCTTTAAAATCGCGAAAATTGCAAAAGTTTTGATAATAATTATGGTTTGGGTACTAAATACTACGGATTCTAACGTAAATTGAAACGTTTCTTGAAACCGGACTTTAAACTTGACACTAATAACCGAGATCTATAAATAATTATCTATAATATTTTTTTAAATAATGTGTTTTCATAGTGAGTCGCTGACTGTTTCAACATTTTTTTTTTAATTTTCATTGTAGAGACGACAACGCAATTAATACTAACTACCTACACAATGTGTGTATTTAAGGTATTTTTGTCAAATAATGTTCTGTTGCCGCTATAACAACAAATAATAAAAATAATTATAAATTAAAAATTAAAGAGGGCTCAACTTCTAGAAACTTTCTTTTTGCCTACATAGTATTAAATCTTGTACGATAGTACGGAACCCTTCATTCGCGAGGACGACTCGCACTTGGCCGGTTTTATTTTCTCTTCTGTATCTATCCATTCAACCGCATATTGAAATGCATATTAAACGTATGTCCGATACGCATTATAACATCTGGAATGTTTTTGTTTTAAAATTAAGGGTGACTAACGGGCACACAATACATCGAATGGTAAGTGGATGCTGTGGTCCATAGACATTTACATCTATTCTCGATTAAGAATCAAAAAAATGCAGATGCGTTGTCCACCCTGAGAATGAAGACAGAACGTCTCGTTTATAGTAAAAAGGTTCTCCGGTTTCCTACATTTACCATGCGAAACACAGCAGCATAAAGCTGCTATTTTACGCTGGTATTCTGAGAGCGGGGTTTCCCCGGTCGAACCGACCCATTCGTGCTACAACCATAATATAGCTGCAACATGGCTCTACCACGAATAACTTAAATAATGTTTCCTACTATTTGAGGGTGGCTTTCACGGGCGCGACCTTTTCGTAAAGTTGGGCGCTCAGCGTGAATGTTGTGGCAATTTAAAGATCGATAGACTTTGTTAGTACCACGCCGCACGCAAGGCTAGCTAGCGAGTTGTTTTTTGTACCTAGTCGATATAAGTACGAAGCTAAATCCTTGGTTGGGAAGGTCTAGGTTACTGGTCTCGATTCTAAATAAGAGAAAATCTTCCTCTGCCAGTTGAGGAAAAGGTTGTATATATTAAAAATGCGGCAGCGCGTCTGTTCAACTCATGGTCGTCATCATTGCCTACAATGAATTTAGCATCATTGTTTGTTTTTAACCGAGATTAAAAAAGGAGGTGTTCTATATTCGACGCGTATGTTTTCAACCGACTTTAGAAAAAGGTGTTCTCAATTCGAATATATTTTTTATGTGTGTTACCTCAGGACTTTTTTCGAGGTGAACCGATTATGATGATTATTTTTTTTTTATTTGAAAGCTGGTGCTTCTCATATAAATTTGATCAAGATCTGACCAGTAGTTTTTGAGTTATCCTTAATAAAGAGAAAAACAAATTTAATTTGTTTTCATCACACACAATTCTGAAAAAGCTCAGTCAGTATGAACTTAATTAAGTAGTAAGATGGAATTCCTGGCGTATGTTGCCGACCTTAGAAATACATTACTCCATTTTATTTTGTAAGCTTAAGACTAATATGATCTTTTCATCTACACTACTGTTTATTCAATATGTAAAAAATCCCTGTCCAATTCTTGAGTGTGTTTTTAGGTATCGTGATATGATTCTGTAGTGTAATCATTTTCAAAGTATAAATAAATAAATTCCAATGATAAAATTTAATCTTTATATTTAACTTTATATCTAATATAATAGGGGCATTAACTTGCAATGCCGCCACAATTTCAGAGATGCCGTCGCCGACGACAGTGTTTTCAGATTTCGAAAATTGGTTAAAATTTAAGCAAATTGTAATAAAAAAAACATGTTGTATTTGAAATGACACATATTAATATTCACATAATTAGACGTTTAAACTTTTTGGTAATGTCATTGCGGTACCTTCAAGTGCCCGTTTCGTATCAGACTGGTTGTTCTTTACTTATGTACACTGTCTACTAAATACGAATGAGTAGACCGGCTGGAGGAGCGTCAAATGCGTTAGACGTCTGTACTGCGATCAATAATTTGCTGTTCGCATGTGGCGATTACGACAAACCTTTCCTACCACGAGAGAGACCCATTTCCAGCTGTCAACTGATTTACAGGCCGATAAAGAAAAAGTTAGACTTCATATTCATTTTAAATCCAGTGGGATTGTATTTTTGTGGGAATTCTTTGCGCTCATTGAAAATCATGAAATGGTAGACGTGACATGTATAAAATTAATAATTTTGTAGAACCGACTTCAATATAAATTATTTAGGATAATTCAAAAACTATTGGTCAGACCTTGATCATATTTATATGGTACCACATAAGATGCACCAGCTTTCAAATGAAAAAAGAATTATCGAAATTGGTTAACCTAGAAAAAAGCCATAGAGGTAAACACGACATAAAAAAAATACAGTCGAATTGAGTACTTCTTCCTTTTTGAAGTCAGTTAAAAAACCAAGTTAAGGATAAATAATTCTGATAGCACAAGTTTCAATTTAAAGAGGAAATTACGAAAATACGAAAAAGTGTAATGTACGCAACTAATTAACGTTTAA
Organism: Parnassius glacialis; assembly: GCA_033319125.1. Taxonomy (NCBI): domain Eukaryota; kingdom Metazoa; phylum Arthropoda; class Insecta; order Lepidoptera; family Papilionidae; genus Parnassius; species Parnassius glacialis. The sequence continues at coordinate 10,165,206 of JAVANC010000011.1, read as the reverse complement.
TATTACATTTTGAAATTGGAGTTGAGGCTATGTTCGACAATAAGTAGATTCTGTTATTAAGTTCCGTCAAAACACTGTTTAAATTTTTGTGAGGTTGATCCTACCATTTCAATTATTTGCTGTGAAATGGTAGAAATGAGTTTAGGGGGGGGGGGGTCGAATTTTAGGCCTAGTCAGTTTGAATAGCCTATCATGTAGAGGATGTCATGGGGGGGGGGGGCATGGTTTAAATATGGGCAAAAAGTTCTCATTACACTCCTAGGGGGTCAAAATGGCCGAAAACCAAATAAATTTGAAATTCTTATTCCGGCATTATTGAAATTATATAATTCCCCCTCCTTCGGAGGTCCTTACACAGTCTACTTCCCGCATTCCACTTGTGAACATATATGAATAAATAACTATAAGGAATCGAATCCATAACGAGAAAATAATTTTTATGTAATCGTATAATATATTATGATTGACCTTGCAGTAGAGGTATTAAAATATCCACTACCCCAAGACGTCCCGTGGTTGTCATAAGAAGTGACAGAGGGAAACAAAGCAGGAGATGGACAGCGGCGTCTTTCTAATAACTACTAAAAAGTTAAAGCATGCGGTTACCCACCCGTCTGCCAAGTGTGCCAACTATGGCAAATATAATCTATGGCGAGACCTGTGTTCAGGGGAATTTTGATAGGGTGTGACGGACACGATAGAATAGATTTCAATGAAAATCTACTCCGATCGGTTCATTTATGAATAAATTTACTGTCGAATGATATTTTAATGATTGACTACGTTCTTTGGAATAGAAAGGACATCGTGACACTTGTAAAGAAATTAGCATATTATATGTATTCAATATTAAGGAAGGAAGTTCGTCAACATCGGTTGGTGCTATGCTGAATTTCATTATAGTGATTACCTTGTATGACTTTGCTTTGGCTTTTCAACGGACAACGCGAATTCAAGGTGTTTTTAATAACACTGTTAGTGTTCTGTTAACAAAATTATACTTTAATTCTTTTACGTATGTTACGCGATACCTTTGTCAATTGTGATTTTGCTGATTCTTTCTTTATCTTTGAGAGTGGTCCCATGTAAAATTGGCTAATAAATTGGTAAAAAAATTAAGTTCTTAGCGTTGTTGAAGTTTTTAATTTATACGACATTGAGAGTGACTATTTCCTAGTCCACTCAAAAGAAAACAATAATATTTTTAATAAAACATAAATGCCGACTTCAAAGAACTGAGTTCAAAGAAATATTTTTAACAGTGGTAGAAACACGCGGCAGCTTTTGCTGTCGCACGGATGGGCCGGCTCGAACCGGGCTGGTACCACGACCTCACAGAATACCAGCGTGAAGTAGAGATTTACCTCTGCGTTTCGCTTGGTGAGTGCAGGTGACCGGAGGCCCTTTTTACTGGAAATGAGGCATTCCATCTTAGTCCTCACGGGTGAGAACGCATCTGCGTTTTGATTCGCATACGAGGATAGATGTAGATGTCTATGGGCCGCAGCAACCACTTACCATCAGGTGGACTGTGTGCTCGTTTGTCACCGTTGTCCTATAAAAAAAAAAAAAAAATAATTCTACATTCTGAAGTCTTGCTTTAAGCTTCTTTACACTAAGTAGGTCTTAGCATCGACTTCAGAATGTTAATAGTATATTTTATTCTTTTCAATTCTTGGAAATAGATTTTACTGTTTTTTTAAATTATCAGGTCAATTGATGCAATGTCAGAAAAGGAATAGGTATATCAAGTGTAAAATATTATCTCCGTGGTTGTTTATGAAAAAATAGCTAAAAATTTCTCTCTCTCTCTCTCTCTGAAATTTTTTATTTAGGTTTTATTAAAAAGCTAAGATTTTTCTTGACTATAATGTGCGAAGACAAAAAATATTGGTACGACTTTCCATTGACTCCCGTCGAGTTGGGGGTTGATACGTTAAGGTAGGTTAATACGTTAATACGTTAGGTTGATACGTTACGTTAATGATAACGTAGGATTAGATATATAAACAATACAAGAATAATTGATTTTTAATAACTTTTTTCTCAAAAATTATGCGTTTCCGCATGTTGTAACTTTGTATGTGTGCTTATAATAGTGTAACTTTTCTGTAAAAATACGTATCAACCCCCAACTCGACGGGAGTCAATGGTAAGTTAAGCCAAAATATTACTTTTATGGCTTCATTTTTACCATCGCTGCATGTTCGCATGAAGCGCGTAGTCTCTCACATTAAATCCTCTTCTGAACATAGGCATCCCCAAGGCAATGTCAAGAAAGGCTTAAAGGAGTCTTTCGATCGATTTTGTCTTTTCAGAACTGTGCGATATAGTGTAAAAGTACCAAAAAATATGGTTTATTTTTTACTTTTATTTCCGTGTATTTTTTGATTCCCTCCTCTATTACATAGAAAATATAAATGTCAATTGTTTCTTATAGAACCGTTTTAGTAAACTGAAAATTATCCATATTCGTTTATTTCATTGTATATAAGTTGGAACTATTCTAGTCGGTCCATAAATTTTCTATTGTCGCGTTGTATTTAAAAAGCCAGTTAACACTTGTGAAAAATTCTTTGCCTTTTCTTGTCGTAACGGATATGGTCTACTGACGCGTTTTCTCTGCGATCAATCTGAAAACGATACTTGCCTTGCCCGACTAGCTTGGAGTTCAAATTAGGGGATTTAAAATTACGGTGGTACGTCATGTCTTTGTTTGCAAACGGGGTGGCCCAGACGGGGAATGCTAGTAGATCAATACGGTATGACGTGTAGACAAAGGTTGCGTACCTCGCATATTATGTATGCATATACCATATGTACAGAGAGGTTGTATGAACTGTATATGCATGGTTGGAAAAGCCCTTGACACGCGCTCTACGGGCTTTTATTCGTATCATGTAAAACTTTTTAAGGCTTCTTCTCGCGTGTTCATTTATTAAACATTTTGCTGCGTTCGAGTTTGTTATATTATCATTAAATGAAAGTCATGCTATACTGATATGTTCCTGACAACAGCTTTAAATTATAAAAAACAGCGATTGTTGATGCGCCTGCCAAGCGTGGTTGCTATGGTAAAATATACCCTTTATGAGGCAGTCTATGGATGTTAAAAAAAATCCATAATTATTGTGTAAACTTTATTGATGTTAAAATATTATTCTAATGATGACCTCTAATGAACTTTGTTCGTTACGTATATCTTTCAATATAAATAATATTCATTTTTAGTAGTTTCAAAATATTTTTTATAGAATAAGGTTGTCAAACGAGTACACAGTCCACCTCATGGTACCCATAGACATCTACATTTATCGTCGATTAAGAATCAAAATGCAGGTGCGTTGTTTCCCCTGAGGAGTAAGTTGGAATGCCTCGTTTCCAGTAAAAAGTGTCTCTCTTCGGTTCTCTATACACTTCCCATACGAAACACAGCAGCATTAAGCTGCTTTTTTAGGCTGGAAATCTGTAAGAGCGTGGTCCTATGTCGAGTCGACCCATTCGTGCTACAACCATAATGTAACTTTTTATTTAAAATTTTTATCTAATAACGCACATCAAAATAACATCTGGTTCTGTTTGGATTTTTCTCGAATTCAAGCGAATCGCAAATACTAACTTTTTTGTACCAATTAAATACTAACCTTAAAGTTTTAACTCGGAACCAGTTCGTTAAAATATAAAAAATAACGAGTTATTCATCTTGTCTCGAATCTTCTATTCTTTGATTATTTATTCAACTTGGTGCTTGTCTTTGTGTAGTCTAGATATAATCAGCGTATAAGACGGAACCTTCAAGGTTTGTGTGTGGGAAATGCGTCATCTCGAATGTGCAAATAACGACGATGCACTTCCTTGTATCAACGATCTCAAGATGTCGACAGACCACATCACTTCAAATCCGTTTAAATTCACTCCTTTAGTATTGAAAGGAGACGGTCCAAAATTGTATGGACCGTAGGCCCAGTTTATGTACAAGCATGGAAATAAATTAAAATAAAATATTAAACCACTTTTGATCATTCAAATCCACGAATTCGCCTTAATTTCAGTGCAATTATATTTTATTCTCACGAATAAATGCAACCCTAATGGCGGATTGACGTCGTTTTGATTTGACGTTAGCTGTCATCTCTGAAATAAACTCTCGGGTAGAATCTACTAGTTAGTCTGTGATATACTCATATCACCTATAGCCTATCAGGTAGATTGATTATGTAAAATAGCTAAAATGTCTCGAAACTAGTAGGAAAGTAGGGCAAAAAATTGTATTTTTCATCAAAACACGAATAAAGTGTATTATAGATTGTGTATGTGCTTTTTTAGTCTTTAAACAACTAACGTTCTTGTTGATATTTGCATATCATAAATGCAGTTCAGGAGAAAACAAATGTAAAAAGTACTACCTAATTCCAGACAAGAAGATTGTTGAGATAAATCAACGGTGCCTACGCACTAAAATGATTTCATTGCATTCGTTAGCCCAAAATCCACCGTGAGATACTACTTTATTGCACTAATCTTATAGAATATATTTAACTTATTTTACCTTAGAGTGGCTGTTATAAGGTGGATAAACAGAATAATCCTGAATAATAATTTCTGTTCAAGTATATGTGTCTATCTGGGCTGCTGAAGTGCTAGGGTACAATCATAGATAATATAATTTATTTGTTATATTATGGTACATTACAGCTGTTACAAAAGAATTGGCATCCTAAATATTCTGCCGTTTCCGGCGTACAAATATTTTCATTTAACAGGTCCTCAGCGTGTCAGAGTATGCCTTGAGCCTTGACAGACATTTGAAGCCTGGATAATGTCATAACAAAGGTTAACAGTCCTATGAATTATAGAAAGTGAAACATTAGGTCAATCATGTTTTGAATACTTATGGTAATACTAGCTGTTCCCCGCGACTTCGCTCGCGTGTTAGGGTTTTTATGTTTTTGTGCGGAACCCCAATTATTTTTCTAAAATAAATGTAGCCTAAGTTACTCCTTATAAAATTAGCTATCTGCTAGTGAAAGCCCCGTCAAAATCGGTCCAGCCGTTTCGGAGATTACCCGGAACAAACAGACAGACAAAAATTTTAAATATTGTATTTTAGTTATAAGTACCGTATTTACTTTCATATGCATTTAGAAAAAAAAACTGTAATTTTTACATTACAAACAGACACTTCAATTTTATTTATTTGTATAGATAAATAAAACAGCTTAATTTTTTTATTTTTTATTTATTTATCCTACTTCAAAATCCTCTCTTACTAAAATGCCATCCAGAATTGAGGCCGGTGCGGTTATGGAATTTTGATACCGAGCCCATCCCAAATACCAGACAACGGTCATTATGTGGGCACAGCAACCCACTGTCCGTTGTCCAGAAGTGCAACTGCAATAATATCCTGCAATCATCTCATCCCAACTTGTTTCTTGTCTCGCCAACAGTATATATGTAGAATAGGCTCTGCCCGAGTGATGGCGAGATTTTATGCGGCCTCTTATTAAAACAGCGTCTTGTTGGGATGATATTAATTGGGTCACAACTTCCAGATCATTAGATATTTCCACCTGAAATGAACAATGCTGTCTTATATGTTCCCCATAATAGCTTCTTGCCTGCTTAATTTGGTATGTCCCCAATCCAAAAATTTTGAGATCAGACATAGTCATTACAGGAAAAATATCTAATTCTGGAAGATGTGCGTCAATTCTTGTGAAATGGGCTCGATATCTGTTAATTCTATTGGCTACAATTAATTCATTTGGCATATGTAGCCTTTGTAGTGCACGATTTAGTATCACCTGGTCATCCGGCCTATCAACAATAACTGGATGGAAAGCATTAATCATAGCTGCACAAATACGCAAATCGTCCATTAGATGGGTGGCAGCTGCGTTGAAGTGGTCCTGTCGGAATAATTTAAAATCTCTTTTTAATCTTCCATTCACCACCTCTACTATCCATCTACACAAGGTGACATTCTGGATTTATTAGCATTAATCGTCGATAATTGAGCCTCTCCTTCTTCAAAATTCAATGGCTTATGTATTACATAGCCCAATTCTTCGAGAAAAGAAATAGCATCCCGAAAGCCTCTGTCCAAAATGAAAATGTCATTTTCCATAAAAAACAGGCGCAAATCGCCATTTTCATTTTGGAATAAGGCTTTCATAATAGTGGCATCAGAATCAATTGCCGGATAAGGGCCAAAAATGTCCAGGATATAACCATCAGTAGCTACTAGTAAAAATGGTTTAACTAGATTGCGATATTTGTGCAAGCTATATGTTTTTTTATGAAAAAAATAGTTAGAGGATTTTTGTAGGTATATGTATGTTCCGTCGCATATGACTATTGGCTTTCTCTCTTCTCTGTTACCGAATAAGCCCTCAGGTATTAATAAATTCCTGCTTATCAGATCATCTCTAGTAATGTGATTAAGCCCCAAGTGGTGGGGCACAAACAAACTTGTTAAAGCTTCTCGAGCTCTTTGGAGTAGTCTGACAAGTTCGGTTTTACTAATACCCAACAGAGTGGAAATTCTTTCGTGGGAATTACCTGTTCTTATTTTAATTAAATATGCACCCAACGCCGTTTTTTGAAATTTACAACCCAATGCTGGACTAATTTGATTTAAAATAATCAAATAATTTTCTTTAGTGAGGCCAGTCCAGTACTTAAAACATTCTCGTCGAATTCATTAAACCTTTCAAAGTCCAAATTATTATTGGTTAAATCTTGACACAGACTGAGGTTTAACATTGATTTTATTTCTGCCTGTGTGAAATTACTTGAGAATTCATTTTCTTCTAAAAACTCCCAATTATAGGTAGTTTGGTGTTCAGCACAAATTCTGCAATTTTCTGTGACATATATTTTTGTTGATTGCAAAATCCTCTTCCTTAAAAAATCTGGCACATTGAGCCTCTCAGGGTTGGTACAAATTGGAACGAAACAATGTCTGCTAGAATTTGGTGTATGCCTATAATCATCTGCCAGGCTTATCGAAGGATTTGTTGTTCCAGCAGGCTGCACTACACTGCCTTCAGCAATTTGCACATGTTCTTGTGCCCGTGCCCAGCAATCAATACACAAGAGGGCATGTTCTGGTAACTGAAACAAAAAATATTTAAGTAAAGCTTACTCACTTGTTATGAACAACATGTTCAATTACTAAAGCTATACAAATGAACCATTTACCATATGCGGTGATAGAATTAGTGAGTTAATATAATATGACATATCTTAGTAGGTATATGAATATCTCAGTATAGCCACGTGCGTAATAAATACGTATAGCTATCGTTTTAGTGGTTAAGACTTCAGCCGCCTCTTCGATCAAATAAGGAGTGCGTACCGGATCGGGTTCATTCCCTGGCATGCACTCTTAACTTTTCTTTGGGTTATCTGTGTGTTTTAAGCAATTACATATCTTTTGCTTTAACAGTGGTAGAGCCACGCGGCAGCTTTTGCTGTCACACGGATGGGTCGGCTTGAACCGGGGTGGTACCACGACCTCACAAAATACCAGCGTGAAGTAGAGGTTTACCTCTGCGTTTCGCTTGATGAGTGCAGGTGGCCGGAGGCCCTTTCTACTGGAAATGAGGCATTCCATCTTAGTCCTCACGGGTGACAACGCATCTGCATTTTGATTTGTAATAGAGGATAGATGTAGATGTCTATGGGCCGCAGCAACCACTTACCATCAGGTGGACTGTGTGCTCGTTTGTCACCCTTATCTTATAAAATAATAAAAAATAAAAAAAATAAAAACATCATGAAGAAACCTGCACACCTGAGAATTCTCAATACAGTTCTCAAAGGTGTGTGTAGTGTGCCAATCTGCACATGGCTAGCGCGGTGGACTATGGCTTAAACCATTTCCTTTCTGAGAAGAAACGTATGCCCAGTTGTGGGTCAGCAATGGGTTAATAAAAATAAATAATGTACAATAAAAATGTGCACCAATGATCATACATACAAATAAATTGCTTAATTTATTCATAACTGTCTTATTCAAGTAAAATAATTATTAGAATGCTTACATAAAATGTAGAAAATACTATATTTAATTACCTCATTAGGATAAATACTATCTGACACTATATCCCTTTCAGGGCCATCACGTAAAATACGAACTTGCCTTTGAAATAAAGGCATTTTACACCAAACACAGTCTGCTCCATAATGTTGATATGAAGGTTCTGGATTTTGCTGCCCTTCCTCAATATTAGCAGCTCTTTGCGCATTTCTACACGCTGCAATCCAGCACGCATAACAGACACATCCGCCAGGAGGAATCTGTAGGAGATTAAAAAGAATATTGTATAAAAATGAACTATATAATATAGTTGCACATTTTAGCAATATTTTTTTTTAATTTAAAACATTTGCTTAAAAAGTTATTAAGTTAAGTTTAATATATTTATATTTTTAATTCAAACATAGGTTTAATCGGAGGTAAACTAATTTTAATACGATGCTAAGCAAAAAGCTGAGCTGTAATACCCATCCTGAGTGGTGTCACAGACGATTAATGTTACTTTAGTATATTCGTTTGTCTGTGGCATTGTTAATGAATGAATATGTATTCTTTCTTTATTATTTTCAATAATATTAGTTTTGTTAAATGTGTAAGTTCTACTATTATAAATGCGAAAATGTGTTTGTTTGTTGGTTTATCATTCAATCATGCTGTAACATAGCTATATGATCAAAGCCATGTGAGCTATGTGAGCAATGCCTGTGTATAGTTGAGGACCTTTACGCTACTTTCAATCCTGCAAAAGCAAAGGGTTGCCGAGCGATTTTAAATCAAACTACACAAGGACAAGCTAACCGTCACCGGCAAAAGCTAGTAATTCGTATTTTCATAAGCCCCTAGTGCAGAGAGAGAGCTTATCTTTATTTGTCAAATAACTAAAAATAGAAAAGTATTTCAAATATCTGTTCAAAACAAGACAAAAAGTTTTAACTGTTGGATTATTTTTAAAAAGAGGTATTTTTACTTAGTAGATATAGACTTAGAAAATACATAAAATATTACTCTTCTAGGATGGATCCTAGCTATAATTTCATTTCGTTCTGGGCCATCTGGTATTGAGTGCCTGCGTGTGTTGGCAAGTGACCGAAGACACCATATACAAAAAACTGTATTAGGTAGTATTGTAGAGGATAGATGTAGATGTCTATGGGCCGCAGCAACCACTTACCATCAGGTGGACTGTGTGCTCGTTTGTCACCCTTATCCTATAAAAAAAAAGGTGATGGCACATATGAAACTCCTTGTCTACGTAATTTTTGTTGAGTTTTTGTCCAACAAAGATGACAAACCACTGCACCTTCAGGTATCTGTAACAATATAATACCTATTACTACGTGGTAGAGCCACGCTGCAGAAAGTATGATTGTAGCTCGATTGGGTGGACTCGAGCAGGGCCGAGGCACGGGAGTGAAATACCGTCAATTTCCTAACTCTGAGCTGTTACTTATAATTTCTTGACAGAAAAACCAAATTACTGATTTTGACCAGACCCGGGATTCGAATCCGAAACAAAATGATCAGCAATCGCGTTTACGATCATTGAACCAACGAGGCAGTGCTAATATAATATTAAAGAATACACAGAATACCAGCTCTCACAGAATACCAGCGTAAAATAGCAGCTTTACGCTACTGTGTTTCGTATGGTGAGTGTAGAGAACCGGAGATCCTTTTTACTGAAAACAAGGCATTCCATCTCTCCATCATCATCCAAGTTTTTAGGGGTGACAACGCATCTGAATTTTGATTCGTAATCAGAAATAAATGATTATGTTTGTAGGCCACTGCATCCAATTATCATTCGGTGAACTGTGTGCTCGTTTGTCATCTATATATCGCATGTCACAAATAAACATTTGATACATAATGGTTTATTATATTTACTGCTGACATCATGAATATTCAGATTAGTAAGCCTAAACATAAATACTCACTTGTCTTGGAGAAATTCTTTCAGAGATATAATATCTCTCAGGCCCCTCTGAAACAGAATGACAACGTCCGCTACCCAGTCTTCGTTGACACCAAACACACAATATATTGATAGTATTGGCATTAGGGCGCTGGAGCTCATTTTCAAGATTTGTACCGACAGATAATTCTTGCAATACGTTTGCAAAAGATTGTGAACATATTGGTCCATTTTCATCCATCTAAAACATAACAATCTTATTTTAATACATTAACATTTTCTATGGACCAGATATTGCCAAGTAATCTGATTCAAGTATGTGTGTTCCTACCAATTGATCTGCATTTTCCAGAATGGTAATGATTTCTGGATCCATATCTCCAGCAATGTAATATTGCTCATTTTCTACTATTGCAGAAGCGCATTATAAACAGTGCAACATGTTATATAACAGGTGAACTGAAAGATAATTACATCATATTAAGATTTTGCAGCCATTATGAACTTGTGTAGAAATTAATAATTATTAACAGATTACAGACAGAAGCATGTTATTCAAATGCGTTTAATAACATAAGGAAACATCTTTCTTTAGTACATACCTGCTTACTGTTTCAAAATGTGACTCTACAGAATACAGATTTCCTATATCAACGAAGAAACGAGTCAAACAAGTAGAAAACAGATCCAAAGTCCAAACAGCAAACCAAATCGCCAAAGAAATCCACAATTAAACGCATTCACGAGTTCACAACTACACGACCAAGCTCGGAATAAATAAAAATATCACTTGACAGAAATGACATTTGACATATAACCGCGTCTTTTTAGTTTTTATGACTGAAAGGGCGCCATCCTGTAAAACCATCAAAAACTTAGGATTGAATTTTTATTTTTTGCACGTTATTTAGCTTGACTTATTCTTTTATTTTATTTTTAACAAAATCCCTGAATTTTTCTTTCTTTTACAATATAGTGTACATAGACTGGGCCAGAAATGGACCGTCTCCTTTATAATATCACGTATAATTTTAACCCCATTTGGAACAATAATTTACGATTATATAACTTATTAAGTTTTAATTTAATAGATTTAAAAGAAAAACATTTTTTTCTTTTCGAATGGCAATCCTGCGCATATTCGACACTTAAAAATCAATGCCAAGGTTCCACAACTAACTGAAATAGATTTGTAGGGCTGTTATATAGAGTCTACCGACGAAACATCATTCACTAGGTGGGAGAGAGTTTAGCAATCACAACAAGAGAGAATTTAAAACACATGATTTGGAAGTCTGGTTCGAAATCAGATATGGTTGGAAATCTGTTGATGCGTGATGCTTGGGTAAGTTTACCCAAGTATCACGTTCGCTGTTAAAACTAGACGATTCAGCCTTAGAATGTTGAACAAGATGTGTATAATTTTGATGACAAGAACGTTTTCAATTTGAACCCTAAGCTCTGCAGAGTTTCTATTTTGTAAAAAACTCTGTTTAGTAAAACGTTACCTCCACATTAGGAATTTCTCCTGTATCGTAGGGGCAGTTTACTTACATAAATTTCACAAGACAAACATCCAGACCCGGAACAATTATCTGTAGGCCATACAAATTTGTAAAACGTTATTTACACTACACTAGGAATTTTTCCTGTATCGTGGAGGCAGTTTACATAAATAAATTTCACAAGAACAAATGTCCGTAGATCTGTAGACAATACAAATACTTGTTCCGTGCAGGATTCGAACCTGTGACCCTCAGACTACAACTCTTTGCTAAGCCACTGCACGCCACGGAGGCGTTTCTTTTAGCTTTTATCTAATTTTTGGGTAATTTTCATGGAAACATATCTTCCAATCGGTTGCAATGGCATTGCATCTCCGGAGAGTTGTGCCAAAACATCTGCTGAGAACAGGATAATTGTGCACGACTGTGTGTGCAAACACAGCTGCTCAAAAATATTGTACATCGAAAATAAAATTATACTTACTATTTTTTGAAAATTATACCACGTTTGACGTATCACGTTTTTTTCTCATGCGAAGGGGTTTTTGCTTCACGTGTCTAGCGTATTCTATACGTTTAATTTTTGGGCGTTTTTGTTTTGAATTGAAATAAAATTGCATTATGATATCATGTTCATAGCAAATTCAAAAATATGACTCTTATGCCAAACTAGGTAGGGAAATGGCTTACCTAGTTTGGCATAAGACAACACCTGTACCAAATGTAATATATCAAATGTTTTAAAAGTATTTTTTGTGCAAGAAGTTGTTAAGTTGGTGCGATCTATTTGATTTTATCAAGTGATCATGCCCATCTAGTTAATTGCTGGAGCTCAAGGACATTGGGCTTGCCAATTTGAGAGTAGTTTTCCGGGCTTCAAGCTGTTAATTATCTCACAATTAACGCATGTTGCGTTATAGTTTTTCTTATTGCGTTCTTTAAAAAAAAGAAAATTGTTATCATACAATCTATCATATATATATATATTTCACTGTATGCTAATAACAACAAAACCTCAGCTTCGATATCAAAGGACATATTTTCTTGTTGAGAAACCAAAAATAATGACGTGCGGGATTCGCATCAGATTGAACGAAGCTTAAAGCAAAGTTCCTTAGACAATAATTATTAAATGCTTCATATTTATTTTAATTATATTTACATTTGTCCGTGGAACAAATTTGCTTTAATAATAGTTGGTGATGATTTTAAATATAATAAAATTCTGGGCATGTTTTTTTTTTTATATTGACCTTTGTTATATTAACATCGCCTCTAGAATTGGAACCTCTAAGTGATTTTTTTCAGACGTCCACAATTTATTCATTATAAAAAATATTCTTTCTACTGGAGCATTTGTCCCACGGAGACATAAAATATATTCGATTGAAATGCAAAAAAAATTATGTCAAAGATTGTTGGTGGGAAAGTGTTTGAATACTTCCACCCAACGAGTTTCTGTGGAAACTCCCATTCGGTTATATTTTGGGAAGTCACATAGCTTGAAATTAATATAAATTCGTCAATTATTACAGTCAATATATCCCTTTTCAACCAATCCAGTGCTTTTTGAATGTCTTCCCATGCAGGTATTTTTCTTAAATCTGCCCAATAAAATATCTCTATTTCTTTAGTAAGAAAGCAAATCCACTGTTCCAGATATACACGGCTTGTTTTATAAAATTTTGTAGCTGTATACACTGCTGATTGTGCTGCATGCTGTTTCACAAACTCTTCATTAATGTTATTTGGTTTCGGAAAACGGGACTATTTTGCGTCCCGGAGCTTTGTTTGGGGACAACGGGACAGATGACCGAATAAAAGGGTCAGCCCCGTTCAAAACGGAACGATTGGTCACTTTACTTATACTCCTTAAACCTTCTTAAACTTCTACTTCCTTTTTCTGGACCGATTTTGATGAAATTTTGTGTGTGTGATTAAGTGGATTCGATAACGGTTTAGACTCAAAATTAGACCCGGTAGGTGGTGCTGTTGTCGAGGTCCAGAAAACACCCGTGCGAAGCCGGGGAGGATCCCTAGTTTTATTATAAACAATGTAAAATATGTTTTGATTAACGTGTATTCCTCGTGGAGCGGCTTCTACAACACCCTATTGGTACCTCATAAGTCAAATCGGCGACACCTGCTAAGCGTGACAATTAGAGTAAATTTACCTCCTATGAGTGAGGCCCATGTCTAGAAGAGTATCATGACAGACTAACAAACAAGACGATTAATATCTTACAATTTCGAATTTAATATGTTTTATATTAACAATTAAAGTAAATACGACTGTGATATAAATATCTCATCTACGTCATGACAACAGTAAATCGATAAATTAATTAAAAAACCATGCGCGAGCGTTGTGGAACAAGCGGTTGGAACGAAGTTCCTTTCGTAGTATATTATTATTGATAAACGTATTATGTTATTGATTAACAAATACAAATAAATGAATTAATAGCGTCTATAAGATAATATTTCTTTCATGGTAAGATAAGAAAAAGTGCGAGGGAGATGGATATTATTCCGTCTCGCTCGCATTATAGAAAGGGTCGTGACGGAAAATTTTTACACTTTTTCTCGCCTAGTCCCCATTCGTCAAATTCGTACCGAGCGATAAAGAACTTCGTTCCAATTTCGGTCCAGAGTAGAAATACTAAACGTTCAAGGGCAAAGGTATAATTTTGTAGCGAGAAATACGCTAAAGAAATTGAACTTTTATAGACCTATTGTTCCTATATGGTTTCTGTGCCTACTTAAGAGTCAGATGAACCCATATAAGTGTATCTTTTCCGACCGGTTGAGACATTTTAAAGCTGTAACATTGTAATTAATACGTACCTACTGGTACCTACGTAGCATAAAGATAACGTCATGCCATTTGATGATAATATTTTATTCAGATTTCAATTTATAAATAAGGTTTATTTATACGTGGTAAAGCCATGCTGCAGCTATATATATTATGTGGTATAGTTGTAGCACGAAAGGGTCGGTTCGACCGGGGAACGACCACGCTCATAGAATACGCCCGTAAAATAGCACCTTAAGGCCGGCCACATACATACGGAATTCCGTTTCGAGATTCCGTTTCGATATTCCGATTCGGAATCCCGAACGCAGCAAATCCATATAAAATCTATGACCCGCCACACACGTATGGTAGGTTTCCGTTCGAAACTTTGCGGGCAAAACGGAATTCCGTATGTGTGTGGCCGACCCGTTCGGAATTCCGAAACGGAATCTCGAAACGGAATTCCGTATGTATATGGCAGGCCTAACACTGCTGTGTTTCGTATGGTGAGTGTAGAGAACCGGAGACCCTTTTGACTGGAAATGAGGCATTCCATCTTAGTCCTCGCAGGTGACAACGCATCTGTATTTTTATTCTTTATTGATGATAGATCTATAGATCTATGGACCACAGCAACCACTTACCATCAGGTGGACTGTGTGCTCGTTTGTCACCCTATCTTATATAAAAAAGGGTAAATGAGAACATAAAACTTTACTGATATATTATAACGTGGCGGTCACCACGTAAAGGTACTTAAGCGTTAGGGATCTTGTTATATCTTAATAAATTCCACTGTACAACATAGGGCTCCCACAAAAGAGTGGGGGGGGGGGGTGTATTTGTTATAGTTGCCACGTATGGCAAGCGGGTTTGCAACCGCAGTTTATTTCTATTTTTGGTCGTTATTAGGAAGAGACTGCTGCCAATCTCCTGATTTATGTATTTCGCCTCTTACGACACCCACGTAATGATATGGGGTAGTGGATATTCTTACTTTTTAGGGAACTTAAAAATCACACAATTTTAAATTCCCTAAAAAGTAAGAAACTGTAATTGTCAACCAAGTAAATTTATGTAAATTTACTTGGTTGACAATTGGTCGGTTTCTGTGACACCAAGTGTCGACACCTTAACCTATGATCGGTTATGTAAGAAATACACCACAACGTTAGGCGGTAGGACTCGTTTTTCTGTATAGGAGTCCGTCTGGGTAGGAACCCTCGTACCTATTTTTGCCGCCAAATAGCAGTACTCTTCCTGTGGTCCAGTCTGAAGGCCGGTATAGAGAGCCAGTATAATTACTGGCAGTCAGGTATTCCATCTTAGTCCTCACACGTGACAGTAGCTTATTTTATTTGACGTTAGCTGCTGTAGCCACTTGCTATTATTAGGTGAACTGTAAGTTCGTTTGTCACTTCAGTTTTATAAAAATAAATCAAACTTAAAAATTTTGTGCAGCCGACTTCAATATCAGTTATTAAGAATAACTTAAAAAGTATTGGTCTGATCTTGATCAAATTCATATGGGACCACACGAGAAGTACCAGCTTCAAAAAAAAAAACAATCATCGAAATCGGTTCACCCAGTAAAAAGTTAGGAGGTAACACAAATAAAACCAGACATACAGTCGAATTGAGTACCGTCTCCTTTTTGGAAGTCGGCAGAAAACACTCCAGAACGCTAAACACTCATGTTATTGAACCGAGAGTCGTAGCGTATCATAAAATAGGGGAGATTTCTTTAGACTGTGGTAGTGTTGTGTGCCGCGATACCAAATTGTGTATTTTGTTGTTTCTGTAACGCTCTGTAACGTTTTATACGTGGTAGAACCACGCTGCAGCTGTATTATAGCTGCATGGTCTCTAGCAATGGGTCGGCATCACCTTGGAAAGACCTTGCTCGTTTAGCACACCAGCGTGAAATAGCAGTAGTAACTGATGTGCTTCATATAGTAAATGTTATGTAGCATTCCATTACCAACGAGGCAGTCTTTGAGTCTCTTACTACCATACCTATGTAATGTCAAAATCTTTCTAAAGAAATAAACAATTTCTCATTTTCATTTAATTTCATCTGTATTTTGATTCTTAATGAATGGTAGATAAAGGTGTCTATAGGCCACAAGCCACAATATACACTTACCATCAGTTGGGCTGTGTGTTCACGCTTAGCTAAATAAAAATAAAACTTAAGTATTAGTTTAAGAAATAAACAAATTTAAAGTTCCTTAATATTTAGTATTTCTGTAACAATATTCACAGTGCTATCGACGATTTTTTGTGGCTCAAGTTCACCTTTAATTTCGGTGATTTCGAAATGTCGCTTGTTCTTGAATTTGTTTCGACATATGCTCGGTTTGCACCTACCTGGAATAAATTATTCATGGTTACCTATAGACAATATGGTTTAAGTGTTGTTTTGTGGCGCACATATAAGTTAAAAAGTCTAAAAAGAAGGACCTACGAAAATGTAAAAAAAAAATGTTGTTTACGCGTAAAAAACAATTTAAAGTTAGTTTGGATTTATGTTACACTGTACACTCGTTCTATTTTTCGCCACAGTATATTTCTTCTATAAACAAAAATCTTAAGAAAGTTGTACTGAATAGTTCATAAATTGCAAAGGTAAACGAAGAAAATACACAAAAGAAGATTATATATTTGTTTTGGTTTTATACGATATTTGTTCGAGGAATTTGTTGTATATCCTATACATTTGCTTTATTATCTATAATATAAACAAATGAATTTTTCTTTGTCTAGTATGCTTTACTATACCATTCATACGATTACGATGAAACTGGTGAGTTATGTGCACGCCCGCGAAGGTCGGACAAAGAAGCATACTTGTTTATTTGTTTGCTTGCTTTGTATGCATTGTTATTTAAATTTCATTAAGAGTATCATAGTATAATTTAAATACATTCGGAGTGTCATTCGCCTTTTCTTATGCAGACAGAGGCACCTTATTTTGAAACTGTAGTAGATTAAACAACATATTGACGTTTAACAAACGAAATTTATATTTACTACGTTGAAAAATAAAGAGTTTTCATTTCGTTCTGATTTCATTACACCTTGTGTGTTATTTGTGCACGCGTGTCCTAATGAGTTTGACAAAAAATACATTGAAACGCATACTCTAGACTCTGCTAGTATTACATATATAAACACAGTAGTTTTTGTTCATACTTATAATATGTAAACAATATATATTACTTATAATATATAAAGAAGGTATAAAAAGGAACAAGTGTAAAATTAAAAAAATTGTACAACCAACTTCAATATAAATTAAATGAGAACATCATCAATGTAGTCGAAGTCAATTAAATACGCATTATTAAGGATAACTCAAAAACTACTGGTCAGATCTTGATCAAATTTATATGAGAAGCACTATCTTTCAAATAAAGAAAAGAATCATTAAAATCGGTTTATCTAGAAAAAAGTTCTGAGGTAACGCACATAAAAAGATACAGTCGAATTACCGCCTCCTTTTTTTGAAATCGGTTAAAAATCCAATTCTCCTCCAATTACTGATCACCTCCACCCGGTACAATATTCGCGCTTGTTAACGGACGATGCTAGTAACCGACTAGATGATGGAAAATATATCCAGAAACGCTCAACCCAAATATCACAGACTGGAGATGCCTCGCAGATTATCAGGTTGGGTTCTGCGTTCAACAACCCGCGTGAGTAACGCATACTAGCTGGCACACTATGAGGACCTACGTCGTTACATATTAGTGTTAATTAAAGAATTAATTTAAAAAAAAAACACTATCTTTTAACATAATTTGGCACAGTCGACGACACGTCATTTTGTTTCTTTGTTTAGATGATAAGATGCTTACCGTTGGTATTTCCGATCGACATGAATTACTGTTATCATTAGTTTCTAATGATATTCAAACTTTCGTTTGGTCCTTTATTGATTTATTAGTACTCAACACTCCTATTTAAACCTTTCCACACTATGTCGATATGTTCTTTACGCTTTTTGCACACGCTTGCTTATGCTATTCATTAAATACATATGCGATTATTAATCATTCATATTTATTAATTAATGCGCACAAAGTCACCGACGAAGATTCTACTAAAATAACTCATAACAGGAAACTGTGGGAAATTTTTGTAACGTAAACAGTAGGTTTTTATGACTGCTAGCCGGCCTCGCCTCGGTTAGCGGCTGACTATAAGGTGAAAACCAAGTGAAACCGCTACTAAAACGCCGAACCACCTAAAATATATTATACGCTAACGTATAAATGGGCAGTGATCAGGAGAAATGCTTAAATTTATGAAACTGCAGTCTTGTTATATAAAATTGAATTTTAAATACATACCTACTATTTAAGGAGAAGGCATACGTGGTATGTATCAAATCGCAGAAACGCGTAACCTTCTCCGTGTGTCAGATATAATTAAAAATTGTTTAAAATTTGAACAAATGTGTGGAAACTGACAATATACTTCTGCCGGTGGGAGTATACCTTCCGGCGGAAAACAAATACTTAATACTGATCGGTTGGTATTTTGATATGGGATTGTACATATTTTAATATCACCACAAGATATTACTATCGTGTTTAATTTTAATGTTATGTAACATTTATAATTGTCATTATATAATGATTGACAAATTAATATTAATATATTATAATACTAGCTGGCCAGGCAAACGTTGTTCTACCGTCTCTGACGACCCTGTGTCCTATAAAATTTTAATAAAAAATATTGAGGGTCACTTATAGGGATAAAAACGATCCTATCTCTCAAGTTGGACCAAACTGCACAGTGTGCAAAATTTCATTGCAATCAGTTTAGTAGTTTAGGGAGTTCATCGGGGACAAACAATGTGACACTTAATTTTTATATATAAAGATATAAACCGTAAAAAAGTTTATGAATAACATAAACGAAAAATCCCCCATATCGTCTCTTGGGTGTCGTAAGAGGCGACAGAGGGAAACTAAAATTGAAGATGGGCAGCAGCATCTTTCTGATAATAACTCAAAATACAAAAAAACTGTGGTTGGCAACCCGCCCGCCAAGCGCGGCAACTATGGCAAAATCATTCTATCTTCTCTGTGCAAGAGGCCTATGGTCAGTAGTAGAATTTTATACGCTGTTATGGATGGATTGTTATTTGTTATTATCATCAGACGAAAAAATTTTGTACTTTGTAAAATATTATCTTATCACTTATGATTACGATTGTTTTGTTTCAAGTAAAACGAGAGAATATTGCGGAATATTTCTTTTGTTAAGAATACGTCAATAAATAATCCTTTCGATGTTTGTTTTTGTAAACAAGTAAAATTTATTTATTAGATTATTATAATATTATATCAATCTTATAATATATCGAATTATTATAATATGTATATCGAAATAATTATTATAATATACGGTCGTATGCGGAAAAAATACAAATTTAAAGCGAATATTACTAAGAACGTACTAAAATATTACTTGCACAAGTTAATTATACTCAGCTTAGCCATTATTTCCTTGCTATACTGGCTATATATATAGCTGCAGCAGGAATGCGTCGATTGGATCGAGGTAGGAGGACGCTCTCACATATAGAACAGAATAATGCTGTAAAGAGAACTAGATACCCTATTTACAGGTACCTAACGAGGCATTCTATCTTCGCTTCCTAAATTCAAAAGAGCGTTTATATGAAAACGATTTATTTATAAGAGTTTACTTACATATCAATCTGTTGCGCTATTTAGTCTAATGACTCACACACGACGTACAGATATGCAGACATCGTGACGTGAGGCCGGATATTCCTGATTTGTGTTCTGCATGTATTGAAAATGTACCGCAAAGGATCAGTGTAAAAGCTATTATAATGAGTTAGTATTAAGGTCTTATTTTGTTACGCTCTACTAATAGAAAGGGGTAAGATAAGAAAGTGATATTTATATTTGATTGATGTCGGAATTACAAATCTTAGTGATTGTTCTTTTTTTATTTATTTGTGATTTTTGTCTGTAGATATGTCGATCCCGTTGTTTCAAACTTAAAACCTATATCACAACCAATGATCTGCAAGTTTTAGCGCTAAACATGTTGTTTGCTACTTAAAGTATTTTTCTACTTCTTCATTTGCCCGTAAAAGTCAACTGGTGAACATAGGCCTCCCCCAAGGAATCCCACAAAGCACGGTCCTGAGCCACCTACATCCATCGACTTTCTGCATGTCTTACCAGGTCGTCACTTCATCTAGTGGGTGGATGCTCTACATTTCGTCCGCCAGTACGAGGCCATCGGTTGTCGGTTCTTCGAGCTATATGGCAGGCCCATTGCCACTTCAGCTTACTTATCCGTTGGGCTATGTCGGTCATTCTGATTCCAATGCGGATATCCTAATTTCTAAGTTTATCACGCAGAGAAACCCCGAGCATAGCCCTCTCCATAGGTCGCTGAGCGACCTTGAGCGTCCTCATAAGTATGAGCAGTGAAGGACCACGTCTCAGTTTCATAGGTCGTCACTGGCAACACGCACTGGTTGTACAGTCTCGTTTTCAAGTTTTGAGGTATACCTGACGAGAAGATGTGGCGTAATTTCCCGAACACTGCCCAGCCGAAGTTGGACTTACCTAGTCGGACAATTTGTCCCATGCTCCCAACAACTACCGGCATAGGTGTGACCTGGACATTAAACATGATCTTTGTTTTGTCCATGTTCATCTTAAGACCTATCCGTTGGGAGGCACTATTGAGGTTATTGAGCATAGTGCTTTGGTCCTCTAGCGATTCTGTCATGAGGACTATATCGTCGGCAAATCGAAGGTTATCGATGTACTTGCCGTTGATGTTAATACTGTATCCTTTCCGTTCAGTAGCTTGAAAACGTCTTCCAATGGTCGTCTTCAAACGTCTTCCTCTTCACCACTGGTGAAGAGTTTTGGGGGATATAACGTTATCCTGTCTTACACCTCTCTGCAGTTGGATAGGTTTCTTACTCTGCTTCTGTACTCGGAAAGCCATCAGCCCTACTGTACAAACACTTCAGCACTTCGATATACCGACAGTCAACTTGGCATCGCTGAAGGGACTGCAGCATCGCCAAAATTTCGATGGAGTCAAAGGCTTTTTTCTCATAGTCCACATACGACAAGCATAGTGGCAAATTGTACTCCTCGGATTTCTGTACAATTTGCCGAACGGTATGTATGTGGTATATGGTGCTAATGCCTTTTCGGGAACCGGCTTGTTCGGGAGGCTGGAATTCGTCGAGTCTGCATGCGAGACGATTCGTAATGACTCTCGAAAACAGCACGTAGATGTGGCTCCGAAGGGAAATCGGTCTGTAGTTCTTCAAGAGGGTGTTTTCGCCTTTCTTGAAGAAAAAGACCACCGCACTTCTGCTCCACGCCTCCGGTGTAGTTCCACCATAGAGGACGGCATTAAAGAGCTTCTGAAGGACTTCAAGTACAGGTTTTCCACCCGCTTTTAGAAGCTCCGCTGTAATTCCATCCTCGTCTGGGGCCTTGCCGTTTTTAAGGTGCTGGAAAGCCATTCTTATCTCGCTCAGACTGACGTCCGGAATATCATCGGAATAGTGTCGGATAAGACTTGCTCTTGGATCGTTACTCACACGTGCGTGTTGCTCTAACGATGATGTGTACAGCTGCCCATAGAACCTCTCAATCTCACTAAAAATCTTAGGTGTCCCGGAAACGACGCTGTCACACTCGGTCTTCAGCTTCGACAGTTGGCTCTTTCTGGCAGACAGATCTCTAGCAAAGACTGGAGCCCTGGTTCCGCTCGGTCGATTCTTCAATACGAGCTGTATTGAAGTTGCTTAAGTCCCGCCGCATGCATTTGAAGATCTGTCTGTTCAGTTGCCTGTACGCTGTCAAATCTGCTGAGCTTCATTTCCCGTCTAACAGTCTCAAGATATTTTCTCTCCTGTTGTAGGGATTTAATAATATCTATTTTTAAATATTAAATTTTATTTTTATTGATCACGAACTAGTATATAAAATTTGGTATCCGTGTGTCAGTGGTCGATGGATCTAGTAACTAGATCCATCGACCATTGATAACTATATTCTAGGTGATGGATTTTGATAACCGTTTTCGATTTCACAGTCGTTATAAGAAGTAATTGAAGAACTTTATCGTATATAACACAGGTATATATCATGTAAGGATAATGAAGGTTGGCGTTTTTTGATCAAGTCGTCAAAAATTACGTTATACTGAGACGCCCCCGTGTGAAGTCGGAGTGAATCTCTTGTTGTAAATAAAGGTTAGTTGTAAATAAATCCTTACACAAAAGTTAACATGAAATTGAAATTCAAATCTATAAACAATGGAATTATCTGGTGTAAGCTTGATATCTAAAGCTTCGTTGAATAAGGTCTAAATTTCCTCTTTATTTTTTATTTAAACTGAACTGACAGACGAGCCTGCTACCAACTTCAAAAAGAAAGCGGTAATCGGACAGTCTTTTGTCTGTATGTCATATTCTTAGATATTTACTTGGCTAGCTAGTCAATTGAGATTTAGAT
This sequence comes from Parnassius glacialis, assembly GCA_033319125.1. Taxonomy (NCBI): domain Eukaryota; kingdom Metazoa; phylum Arthropoda; class Insecta; order Lepidoptera; family Papilionidae; genus Parnassius; species Parnassius glacialis. The sequence continues at coordinate 10,142,390 of JAVANC010000011.1, read as the reverse complement.
ACCGGTAGGAGGGAATATTTTCGCCCATTTTAATTTTCATCAGTTTCGATAGTATTGATGAGGGTTTTATTGCGATACAAATCTTTTATCGTACGAGTAAACGAGTCAACATTATGATACGAATGTCAAATGTTTCGTACGTAATCAGCAGAGAGGAGGAAAGTGATGACGAGAGATATAATCTATATTTTCATGTAAACATATTATATGTAAACTAATTTGTAAGAATTTTATCACGTATAATATTAACTTATATCCCCGAAGTTTTGAATACTTTACAGAGCCCATGGTCACGGGAGTACTGAGGTGCTCGACGTCCCAATGTCAATAGTTAAATACGGCTACCTTCAGTTTAAAATGATTAATTTTCGGTCCGATCTGCGCAGAATGAGCTAACAGTATCTTGAAATCTTGCTGTTGTATGCATGAGTTGGGATTTAATTTTATTAGTTACTAGCGATCTGCCCGGCTTCGCACGGCTGGTTTCTGGATCTCGACAAGTGCGCCACCTACCTGGCTGGTCTAAATGTGAATGTAAACCATCTAGGGACTCATTCAATTACACAAAAAAAATTGATCAAAATCGGGCGAGCCATTTTTTGAGTTTTAGCGCGACAAAGGGACGGCAATTAATTGTTATACTACTTATACCTAGTCAGGTCATAAATTCTGTCACATGTTTAATATAAAATAATTGAAACAAGTTTATTCATTATGTAACCATTTATATACCAAAATGAACTTAACAAAACATAGATTCTTATGACACTAAAGTTTATTCAAAATGACCTCCGTGATTTTGAATACAGGCCTTCAATCTGCGCGGCCAGTCGTCTATCGCAGCACGAACGAGGTGCATGTCAATATCGGCGGCTGCCTTAATCAAGGATGTCTTGAGTGACTCCAAATTGGGATGAGGCTTTGACGCCACGCCTTTTCCTCCAAGTGTTGCCATATCTTGTAATCTAACGGATTCAAATATGGACTGGAGGAGGGCCAATCTTTGTGCCGGATGAAGTCGGATTTCACGCGCCGCCAGCCAGTCTTGTGTGCTCTTCGCTCTATGAGCTGGCGCCGAATCTTGTTGGAATACCCAGTGTCTGTTATTGAACATGGTATGAGAAACAGGTTCCACAAGGTTCGTCAGGACTGTATTTTGATACACAACTGAATTCGTTTTTACACCTTTCTCACAAAAATGTACCTCTGTTAAGCCCCAATAAGAAACTCCCAACCATACCATGAGCGAGGATGGAAAATGACACGCGGAATACGGTTGCTCGCTTCTTCACTATTGTGTGCGTACACCTTATCATTTTGTTTGTTGTAGCTCTCTTCTACGGTAAAAAAATATTTATCCGAAAAAAGAATTTCCCGATATTTTTTCCCGCGTACCGCTTCAACAAAGCGCGGTATCTCTTCAGTCTCAGGTCCATTAGACGAGCATTCAAACGATGTCCTGTTTTTCTTCGATATGCCCGAAGCCCTAAGTCTTCATTTAACACCCTTTTCACCGTGGTTCTGCTTAACCGCATCTGAAGGGCCAACAGTTTCTGCTTACGTTTGGGATTTATTTGAATTCGCGCCTTCACAGCTTTTATCACTGCTGGAGTCCTAACAGACCGAGGGCGACCACTTCTTGACCTGTTATCTACACTAGAGTCTTCATTGTATCGTTTGATGGTACGATAAACGAATCTTTTGGTTATATTCAAATTTTTCAGTATGTCAAAAATTTGAATTGGCGCGTAACCGCAACGATGCAACGCAATAACTGCAACACGGTCTTCTTTAAGCGTCCACTGCATATTTAAAAATAAGTAAAATTCTAAATAGTATACAGTTTTATTTTCATGAACAATTCGAAATTCGAATTCAATAATTTTTTTTGTGGCCAGCATTCTAAAAGAAAAGTTTTTAGTGTGTGACAATACTTATGACCTGATTGTGTATATATGTATGTTACTTTAATTGTTATATTTATACAGAGATAGGATCCCAAGCAGATAGTAACACCCAGCCAATAGAGAAATAATTATGTTGTTCAGTTCAATTTGACTACAACAAAATTAGTCTTGTAGTTACAGCCAGTAGTAATTTAGGTAATTTTATTTAACCTAATCTTCATAATCATTACATAAAAGTTTTAAACTCACTCTCGTTACCTTAAGAATATCGTAGCTAAATCAAACTTCTTTTTTAGAAAAGCGTATAGACGATGCTACCTGTACTGCAATAAATAAATAAAAATATGAGTTATATTACATATTCTTTCGAGTTAATATCGATAACATATGCTTTGTCTTAAAAACTTCATATTTGTTACTATGTTGGCAATAGACAACATTGTAAGCCCTCGTCCACAGTGCGAGCCTAGCGCGGTTGCGACGACGGGCGCGAATTATCAAACATATGAAACCGCCGTTTGCGTCCATAGTGTAGTGACTAAGGCGGACGCCTAGCGCTACGGGCATGAGCGGGATAGCGCGCGTAGTTTTCAAACGTTCATATCCGCGCGTTTTGGCCACACTACAGGCCTAGTTAGCAAGCGATCCAATGCGCGGGTGCGGGGGTATCAAACCGGTTCGGTCTTATCGCTCGGCGTAAGCGCGTCTTCATTTTTTTTTGTTAAAACATTTGTATATTCTCTAGTGATTTTAGGTGATATTTTATTCAGGACGCAATCAAATGTTGATACGGACATTCGAGTATACTCAAAGAATTTTCTAGGGTACAAATCTCAATTCTTCTTACAAATTAAAAAATTCACCATTTATTTGTCGGTTTTTATTTATTTCGTGCACATCCTCTCTAATGTTCAAAATCTCGCATCTCAGTATCAGACTATCTAGTAGAAATAAAAATCCTCGTCCATGGTTTACAACACCTGTAATACATCTAAGCACACCAACAGCTCGCTCGTCACTGTGGCCACGGCACGCGCCCGCCGTCGCGCCCGCAACAGGCTCAAGTCGCCGCGCATTCACTGTGGACGCACACTAAGAATTGATTGGCTTTAATTAGATGGTAACGACTTTTCTCGATGGAAAACGTTCAGGGTCACACATGCCTGGGTAATTGTTTCCTAACATTTTCATTACCTACTTACATCATTTATAGCTATTATGATACGTATGGAAAATTATTGCTCATTGTTTACAAAAACGGTTTATTTAACATTTATAAAAATTATAAAATGTATCCCAATAAATGAATCCACCGTCTTGTTTGACATGGTATTAATGCTACATTTACAATTCATTGTTATTAGTATAACAAATAATATATGATATTTATGCATTCAATTAACTATACTTTAATAATTTTATTTATTTATTAAAAGTCAAAACTTTTTATTAAATTTGGGCTTGTTTAAAGCTAGTATGAACCTCAAAATCTACACCGATTTGCAAAAACAAGACCTTAGAGAAGAATCTGGAAGGAAATTCGCAGTCTTAAAGCCATATTACAATTTCATTAACAATTACAATTTGTTATTGAGTCCATAAATAGTGGCAAAGGCGTATAAATATTTTAAGATTTCAGTTTTAAGATAATAATATCAGTAACTAGGCTATCCCTCTTGCAAGTGCAGAGTAAGAATTATTTCCACATATCATTGTTCTCAATATATTGATCTAATTTATAGTAGGCTTTTTAACCACATTGCCATAACAGTATTTAGTTTTTGTATTAGATTGTTGCACAAAATTTTCGTGATCTCATTGTAAAATTTTATGGAATTACTCAAAAAAATACTTTCTCGTTTTTGCTAATCTAAATTTTGGAACCTCTAGCGTATGAACGCGATCCGTCTAACATTATTTATTTCCATATGTACACAATGTTCTCAAAAACAAACAATGACAAAAGGGTCAAAACTTTGCATCTCCTTTATAAGGTCGCGCAGCGACTTGCGAGGCCTCAAGTTGCCCCACAGTCAAGTCCAAAGTATCTTTAATCCTACTAAAAACCAGAATTGCAGAATTTAATTCAAATCTAGTTTGTGCTGTGTGAGCTTAGATTCAATAGAAATTCTGTGTAATACGGTCGAACTTTCTAAACCTAAATTTTTATCTTTTAAATTAATAACAGCATTCTGTGGTGAATGCGCCAAAGAAATGGCTGACGACTGTATTTTTTTATGTGTTACTTCAGAACTTTTTTCTAGGTGAACCGATTTTGATGATTCTTTTTGAAGCTGACGCTTCTCATGTGGTCCCATACAAATTTGATCAAGATATGACCAGTAATTTTTGAGCTATCCTTAATAATGCGTATTTAATTGATTTCGAATACATTGATGATGTTCTTCTTATTTTACTTATATTGAAGTCGGTTGTACAAAATATTTAATTTTACCACTTCTTTCTGCATTTAAATGTTGTTTGCTGCAAATTAAATATGAATTATTTGGACATATTATCATCCAGTATATGGTTGGGCCGTTCCGATACGAAGTCGTTTTTTTAACTTGGCAAAAATAATTTTCTTAGATATTTTGTGTATATTTCGTATATATACGGTGGTGAAACTGAAAGTTCTCAGAAAATCAAAAACTGAACAAACTAGGAAGTTATTAGTTTTATTATATCTTTTCAAAATAGTGTCCATTTACATCAATATTTCGCTGCATCCGATGGAACCACTGAGAAAAGCACTTTGCCCACTCGCCCTTAGGGGTTTCTTCGACGGCTTTTTGAAACGCAGCCACCGCTTCCTTTTATTTTCGGAAATAAATAAAAACGCAAGGCAATAGGGCGGGTGACCCAGTAATTTCACGTCTGACATCGCCAAATAGTAGATTGTTTGCTTGGCGCTGTGCGACGAGGCGTAGTGGTGGTGAAGGAGGATCCTACTGCGAGGTCGTTTCTCCCGCTGTAACTGTTTTTCGGTCCTCTAAAACAATTGTTGCGTAATGACCTGTCCTTCCGAAGGACGAGGCCACAATCTTTTTTCCGACGCTTCGACCTCTCTTTAGTTGGCAACTCCTCGGAAGGAAATACCCAGACAGCAGACTGTCCCTTAGTTTCAGGATCATAACAATAAATCCAGCTTTCGTCACCCGTAAGTATGTCGAACACATCATTTGAGTCACCTCCGTTTAATCTTTGAACCATTTCACGACAATCAACACGACGGAGTTTTTGGGCCTCTGTCAAATTATGAGGTATCCACCGGGCACAAAGCTTCCTGACTGCTAAATGTTCATGGAGGATTTTGTGCACTTGACTCATATCGATGCCTAAGCTTGTCTGAATCTGCTGATAAGTCACTCTTTTGTCAGTCTCCATCATACGCCGCACAACACTGATGTTATCTTCAGTCGTCGCCGTAGAAGGCCGTCTCTCACACAGATCATGGATGAGATAGAGCTACCACGTTTAATCTCATTAAACCAGTTGTAAATGTATTAATAAAAATACATACACAATAATATTGGCAAAGAGTTCCATTTTCAAAATTTGAACTTATTTTTTTATTATATCGTTTACAAGTGGCCAGTTCTAAAAACTTTCAGTGTCGCCCTCGTAATATAAAGCAATCATTTACGTAGACCACGAACAAGAAAGGCCAAGTAGCGATCCCTTAGGGACACTCAATTTTATACACGTCAAGATGACAGTACACCATTAATTGCAACCTTTTGCTCTGGGTTGGAAAAATATAAAAGATCAAGTGCGATAATCACAAATGCCGTAGTGAAGTTTATTTATTAGAATTATTTGATCCACACAATTTAACGTTTTAAAGATCGCAGAAGATACCAACCGTGTCATGGTGTTTTTCTTTTTAATTACGAAACAAACTTACAATTTTACGTGATATTTAATTATCTTTTCGCTCACCTCATAATAGTATAAATAAACTATTGGTAAATCCAATTGTGCGTGCCTTAAGAGCATTAAAAATATATGTATTAAATGATTGTACGTATTTTTTTAAAGTAGTTTAAATACACATAAGTTTTCATTAATAACCTTATTATTATACCTCCAATTTCCCGATAATTTTAAGTTAAACTTTAATTTAAAAAAAAAAGTTTGGAAAATTCAAAACGCACGACTCATAATGCTAAGATAAAATATCGATTATTAAAATTTTCGATTCTCGGTTGTCGACTAAATTCACACTCATGATAAAAAAAATTATTTGTAAAGTTTTTAAAAATCGAATTATTCTGAAAGGACTGTGAAGTACAAAAAAATTTAATTAACATGGAAATCACATTCCGTAGATTTCAACTCAAATTCCGTAGTTCCATAGACGATGAAAAAATTCCGTAGATCTACGGAAAATCCGTAGAGTCGGCAACGCTGGTATAGAACAAAGTTGCTAATTCGGTACGTTTGTACGTTTTTTTTTTATATGAGAGGAGGCAAACGAGCATGCGGCTCACTTGATTATAAGTGACTACCGCCGCCCATGAACAACTGCAACACGAGGGGAATTGCAGAAGCGTTGTCGGCCTTTTTAAAAAAGTAGGCTCTTGAAGGTCCCTAAGTCGTATCGGAGCGGAAAAATTGCTGGTGGTAGTCTAAAACGCGTGCGTGCTTGTGTGTTACTAGGTGGTAGGCTGGTAGGGCTCTTTAGCTGCAAAGTAGTCCAAAGCCTAATGGCAGTGGCAAACAGAAATGCACTTTTCTGGTTCGAAGGGTGTAGATACTATAGAGAGTCATAATAAATATAGACTGTGAGCCCTTCAATGTTAGTCCTCAGAGGTGACAACGCATACATAGCCTCTTTCTTCTTTGCATATTATGTTTGTCTACAGGTGTCCATAGACTGTAGTAACCACTACTTGTTTTTTTCGTTGGTTACTTCAATTTAAAAAAAGAACTACTTATAATTATGAAAAAAAGTTGATTTGGATTGTGCGATTGCTATTGTTTGCATACTTAATCACACCGGATTTGTAAATAACTGTTTTTAACCGGTAAACCCGAATGATGCGTATGTCATTTGATAAAGAATATTTGCACACAAATATAGCGTTTGTCTCAATTATACTGAGCTCAATATGCTACACAAGATAAAATTATTGAGGAGATTGACGCATTCGGTACGAAAATAATAACGTGTAATTCAACTTACGTCATTTTGATAGTGAGGGTTAGCGCTTTCGGGATTCCGTTTCTTTCATTGTTTGTAGGAAATTATTTATATTCTCCGTCAGTTGTCACCATTGTTTTGGTATCTTTTGCCAACTGCAAATACCATAATACGTAATACGTACATTTGTGACTTAATTTCTTTGCAGAGTAAACATATTGCCGGAATTGAGCTTGGTATGTTGTGGGTAGGTAGGAATTTTGTTGACATTTATTACGTAATAACAAAAGTTAAAAATTTAGTGTATAGCAAGCAAACAACTTAATTCTCCAAGGGTTCTTCACAACAGATCCTCAAACAAGGGCCTCCTCTAAGTTGAGAGGACTTGCGATGATCGTTATTTGACTAAGGATCTGTTGTAAAACGCAACTTAATACGTATCAATAGTTTTTTGCCGGTAGGATTTATTTAGTTTACAATAAACACTGGATAAAACTGGGGTTTCTTATCTCTAAAGATACTATATTTTCTAATAATTTTTTTATTAGGTCGTTTGTAGTAGTTATTCTAGATCTACGGGCCTGGCGCGCTCGTGATATTTTACACTATCTAATGATTTCTTATATTCATGCGAATACACATTATATCGGGTTTACGTTATTAAATTATTTTAAAACCCTGACATTTCTCCTGCTTTGCATTACCCATGGTTACTTCATAAGATTTATATTATGAAGTTTATAAATGCTTTAAGAGCGTAATTTTTTCATTTAATCGAGCTAACGACTTAAACGGAGATAATAATGTAACCCTCAAAATTGTTTCTTCTATTTACACGAGTTAATGAGTGGTTGCCGTGTGGTGGTCCCTTGAGTGTTGTAAGAGATAACAAATAAAAAGACCAGAAAGACCTCGTGGCATGCTAATAGCCGGTATTATATCATCTCAGCGTCAATATTGTGAAATTCAGCAATGACCAAATCTCCTCCATTGGTATTAACACAGTCGCATGAAGTTGAAATGATTAATCAATATAAAGATATTTTAAGAATATTAACAATATTAAGGCTTTTTATTGATTTTCCTATTTATTGTGTATAATATTTAAGTACTCAGTGTGGCCAGAATATAAACCTTCATTCTTAAAATGTTCATCATCATGCTGACGCGTAGCGAAGCGCTTTAGTACCTGTGGTGAATCGACAAATACGAGGGCGGCACTGAAAATATCGGGAATCAAGAAAGTGACATAACATTACTATTTAAAAATGTATTTATTGCTTTTCGAAGTATTCTCCGCGAAATTTGACACATTTTTCCATACGATGGAACCAATCATTGAAGCAATCATTCCATTCGGAAGTTGGGGTCTCCAAAATGGCCGTTTTGTAGGCGTCCACAGCTTCTTCAGGTGATGAAAATCTGTCCACGCAATTTATTCTTTATTTTAGGGAAAGTATATAAATGATTTCTACATTAGGGCTTAGGTCGGGGCTGTACGGCGGATGGTCTAATAATTCTTAATTCTTAAAATTATTCTTAATAATGTTTTCTTGCTCTAAAAACTTTTGTTCTGTGTGCGGTGTGCGGTGTGAGAACTCGCATCGTCGTGATGAAGGATGATGCGGTGGTTGCAGTTCTCTTTACGGAGTTCAGAAACGACCTGTGGCAAACAAATGCTAGCATACCATTCTGCATTAACCGTTCTTTGTCCCTCAAGAGGAATAGTCGTAACATGGCCGGTTTTGGAGACAAACGTGGCCACCATTTTTTTTGCAACACTCCGTGAACGAACAATTTTTGTTGGCTTTAACTCATTTTCGAACACCCAAACTCGTGACTGGTTTTTTGTTTCGGGTTCGTACGCGTATATCCAGGATTCGTCACCTGATACGATGTTGTATACAGCATTTGAGGTTCCTGCGTGGAATCTTTCGAGAGTTCTGATCCACCAAGTAACGCGAGCCGCTTTTTGCTCTTCACAGAGCGAATGCGGTATCCATCGGGAAAACAACTTTTTTACACCTAATTGTTCATGCAAGATTATTTGTATTTGACTCATGCCAATGTCTAAAGTTGCCTGAATTTCGCGTTATGTCACATGTCGATCTTCCTCAATCAGCTTACGCACAGCATCAACGTTTTCTTGGGTGACTGCAGTTTTTGGACTACCTTGACGGGGATCATCACTGAGCTTGACACGTCCACGTTGAAATTCAGCAAACCAGCGTTAAATTGTGGTTTTGGATGGGGCTTCATCACAATGCAGAAATCATCCGGTCAACACACTGTTTTTGTGTTAAACCACTTCGAAAGTCATAATAAATCATCGCTCTTGAATTTTCTCGAGTCAATTCCATTTTCTCAGCGACTAAACAAGTTTGACAAAACCTTGTGACAAGACCGAGAATCTTTTTTTAAATAAATAAATGGTATTCGATTTTTAAAACAAAGGAGTTTTCAATTAAAAAGATTTTAATATGACAGGAACAGTGGAAATATTCCATTCCCGATACTTTTAGTGCAGCCTATGTATGTAGTTTCTCTAAGAATTGAAGCTATTGTGGCTTACGCATTGTTATCATTTGTACATTCAATACCGCTTACTAAAAGTCTACTGCTGTATAAATTTCAGTGGCCTCAACCACAAATTGCCTTTTGGGGGGGGGGGGGGGGGGGGGGCGTATTTTCTATAATCACCACGCTTGGCAGACAATTGTATAAAATAAACAGTACACGCACACTCGATGCCCGTGGAGTGGTCAGTACTAATTTATTTATTTTAGTTGTTTTTCGAGACCCGCTAAAAGAATTGCTGCTTAATATGCGTACTAAGAGAAAGTAACAGCCTAAATTGAAAACATTGACTGTAAAAGAAAATAAAATACAAACAGATAGTTTTATAACAAATTATTTATTATTAAGATTTTTTTTCATTATTTAAAAAGAAATAAATTATTGGTAATAAGCTTATAATATAAGGCTATGGTAGCGTGTGGCCTGGTGGTGTGAAAATACTTGTGACAGAAACAAGTATTTTAAATACTTAAAAGGAGGTCTCAACTATAATACTGTATCAATTTACAATGTACTTATTACCCAATAATAATAATAATAATTATTATTATTATTATTATTGTAGTTATATGTAACAAGATCATCATCATCATCAACATTATAGCCCTTCACAAGTCCACTGTTGAACATAGGCCTCCCCCAAGGAATGCTACAAAGCACGGTCCTGAGCCACCTGCATCCATCGACTTCCTGCATGTCTTACCAGGTCATCACTCCATCTAGTGGAGAGTCGCCCTTTTTTACGTGGGGAAATGCCTACCACATACCCGCCTCGCGGGGGCAAAGATGAGTTATGTCGGACTCGCACTGACTAAAACCCCATGGTGTTCCACCTTCGCCGCATATTGGCAGGGCCACGGGAACGCTTTCGCACATATCCGCGGCCCCACCAGCGCCGGCCGCCCCATGGCAGCCCCTTGTCGGGGTGACCTCTCCTCCCCTTTCTCCTTCTCAGGCAAGGCGCACCAGGAACACAAGGCACGCCCCACTCCATGGCCTCCAACTCCACTAGCGTATCGGACCCCCCTGAGTCCGATACGCAGAGGCCATGAGGCCAGGAAAATCGAGCGCTTAGTAGCACCCGCTTTCCCGACCTCAGCGGCGGATCTGGTCTCTAGTTCCGCCGCCAATACTTCGCCCGTATGGAATTTACTACGATTTCATTTGTTTTAATTTTTTTTGCGCGGAACCCTAATTCTTTTCCTAAAATAAAAGTATCCTAAGTTACTCCTTATAACATCAGTTATCTGCCAGTGAAATTCCTATCAAAATCGGTCCAGCCGTTTCGGAGATTAGCTGGAACATAACAGATAGACAGACAAAAATTAAAAAAAAATTGTTTTTTGTTATTATATACCAAGTATTTCTCATGTTTAAATCAGTTGGCACTTGAATCCATAACTTCCTCGGCGTTATATGGTCGTATTTTTGCATTCAAGCAAAACACACATAACTCATTATTAAACATCCAAAAGTATCTTATTCCTTTGCAAAATCGGCAAAATTCTAGGGCAGTGACGTCACGAGTTGGAACAGCATGGCGGCTAGCGTTTTTACGCGAAAATTTAAAACGATAGATTAAAAGTAATTTTTATGGCACTATTTGGTTTAATTTGGTTTGGTTCATTATCACTGTAGGATTCATTTAAAATTTTTTTTGAAATTTGGTATAATACCCTATTGTAAGTTCTTTTTTCTAAATTAACAAAAGCTTGGAAGAAGCCAGCAAAATACTTCATTCAGTGTACAATTACTTTTAGCCCGTCAATATTTAGTGCGTTTGATCAAAGTTTTTTGGGTCAAGGCTAAAGCTTTCTAGACAATCCCTAAAGTACGTTTATATTACTTACTAGAAATTTGTCGTTTTTTTATCGTAAAAATGAACGGTATCGGATGGATCGACTACATTGTAGCGACTTACGATAAAATTATGATGCAGGAAAAGTTTCACAATAATAGGTTTTTCTTGTCAATAATTCAACAACATAGATATTTTTGTAGGTTGTTGTTATTTTTGTATTGTAAGTGCATATAAATGAATAGCAAATTTTTATATCTAACATTTCCCCAAAACGGAGAAATATATATTATTATCATTTCTCTGTTTCCTCGAATACATTTCAAATCGAAATCGGTATTTTAAATTTCTATGTATGTTATGCTGCTTGTTTACAGTGGCCGTATGAATAAGTAAATGCAGGAAGTCAGATTTCCCGATCGTGAATTATGGACGAGATACATAAGACTAGAGGTCAGTGTCGCGGAGCGTGATTCTTGTTGTGGATTTATTTCCATCACCTATATTTGAAAACTTTAATATCTCTATGGTTTTGAATTAAGCTGTGTTTAGATGATTTTTTTTCTGAAATTGGTTTCCATTCTATTTTCTGCCGAATTCCAAAAAGGAGACAGTACTCAATTCGACCGTATGTTTTTTTATGTGTCATAACTTTTTACTGGGTGAACCGATTTCGATGATTCTTTTTTTATTTGAAAGCTGGTACTTCTCGTGTGGTACCATATGAATTTGATCATGGTCAAACCAATAGTTTTTCAGTTATTCTTAATAACTTATATTGAAGTCGGCTGTACAAAATTTTTAATTTTAAATTATCTTATTGATATAAATTAGATTTTCATTACTTCAAATTGAAGACATTAAGACTATTATTCCTTATTTATTATTTTTAAAGAAATGTTTTCATATTTACTTATCGTAAAACTGTTTTAAATGATGAGTAGTCGACCTACTCGTTTTTACACGATTCCTATTGGATTTTCCTGTATTATGTAACTATGTGTGAACGTAATGGAATTTATAGTTTTCATCCACTTTCAGACGTCTGAGTGTTCTGAAATTTTGCAGACATATTAAGGACCGATGACAATACAATAAATTTCATTATTACTATGACCTAATATTCTTACTAGCACCATCACAGCTCGCTATTAACGGGTCTTGTTCATTTTTTAAACTCTAATTATTAATCAGTAAATAGACTCAATATTACTCTATTTCAATTAAAATAATATGTTAATAGTTGAAAAACTGAAACCCTCCTCACTATTGAAGTTATCTCTACATACTATATAACAAAGTCGTTTCCCGCCGTCCGTACGCTTAGATCTTTTAATATATGTAATAGATATGTATAATACATGCATATTATTATATATTATATAATTATTCTGTCTGACTGAACTCCTAAACGCCTGGACTGATTTTGATGAAATTTTGTGTATGTGAGTAATGTTGATTAGATAATGGTTTAGATTCACAATTGGACCTGGTAGGTGGCTTTATTGTCGAGATCCAGAAATCAACCGTGCGAAGCCGGGGCGGATTGCTAGTTGTGAATATATGAAAGTGTTTTACACAAAAAAAAAATAGCTATAATTACACTTTTTTTAAATACGTAATATGCTCTACAATGCATAAAGACATGAAAGCAAGCTTCAACTATGTTTTGGTGTGCCAGCTCTGCAAGATAATATTATTTTCGCATGAATTATGGAATATCCTCGTCAGACCAATTTTTGTTTATTTAATGTACTGGGATCTCATAAATACTCTTGTTATGGCTCGACATAACGGATCCGCACCTCTTTATTATTCGTGCGTCCTATATGTCTCAGTTGAATCTTTAATGCGTCCGTTCCAATTGCGCTATCATTTTCTTTTCTATTGATTTTCAATTTTATAGTGACATTGATTATTATCCCATCACTCATATGTTTCTTCCTCATGTTTAATTCGGATTTTGTCTGTGCCGTTTCAAAATAATAAACATTATTTAATAATGTACATATTCGAAATATTATATTAGTTTGTTAACGTTAGCGATAAGTGAGAAATACAGCTGCTGTGAAAAACAATACTAGTTTGTACTTTGTTGTAAATTGTATAAGGCTGATTATTGTGTGTTAGCAGTCGCATTTAAATAAATGACTAACACAGTGTTTTTCTAGTAGATAATTAACATATGGTGTAATGTTCTTGTCCAAACAGGTACTTGATTTTACCTTCCGGGCTTATTGTTTCTACGATTTTTTTTCACTGCAATGGATCTTATTTAAAAAAGTCTAAATTTTGATATATAGTTTTTTTACCAAATTTGAACACAATTACAACACAGGTATTAAATTATGTGTTGCGGTGTAATAGGTAAAGAGAGCCAGTATGATTGCAGGCTGTGAGGCATTCTATCAGTCCTCAGAGGTGACGACGTATTTGCTAGCCTTTTCAGAAGTTGGTTGCAGGTGCCCATGGTCTGCAGTAGCCCCTTACCATCAAATAGATGTAAGTTTGTCGCTTCAATTTTTTTTAATGTTGAATACATGCGGCCTTCTAAGGTTCCATACCCAAAGGGTAACCAACGGGACCCTATTACTAAGTCTCTGCTGTCCGTCCGTCCGACTGTCTGTCTGTCAGCGGGCTGTATCTCATAATCCCTAATAGGTAGACAGTTGAAATTATCACAGAATGTATTTCTGTTGCCACTATAACAAATAATAGAAATAAAAATAAATAAAACATTGAAAGGGGCTTCCCTACTAGAAACGTGTTTTAAGATGGTACGGAACCCTTCATGCACGAGTTCGATTCGCACTTGGCCGGTTATTTTCTTATGCCGTTTCTTAATAAGTCAACTGTCCACTTAACTGTTAGTGACCACTGCAACTTACGGACACCTGTAATAAACCAGTGATCGTCTCGTATCTTCGACCGACGTCGCCAGGGATGCGTTGCCACCCCTTTGGACTTAGAAGTAATACCACACAGATGTCGTTACACTGACTCTCTTACCTATCCAATCGGAACATGTCAGTGGTCGCACAACCTAACGACCTAGAATTTGAAAATGCCAAGGATAAACAATTTCAGAGACATACATATAGTTAACTTTGCTAGGTATTTGATTTAAAAAAGTGTCAGTTATGATTGCAAATATTGCTCCCATACTATATTTCAAACCATGTCATACAATGACTACTGTATTTAATTACATAGTCTTCACTCCATAAGTCTATCAATATTAATAACATTCTAAAGTTTTTCTAAAAATCTAATAACGCATCAAGATGCTAGCTCAATCAATTTGTTAACTTCCACGTCTGTTCACCACTCTCCCAATCTTGTAAGTCGTGTTAATGTTCTATTGTTGACGAATTCAATGCAATATATGTAAAACAATTACGTATAAATGAATCAGAGGATTATTATGACATGACTAATCATTTTTAAATTTCATTCATTTCTGTGACTCTGTCTAAGTCTTAGCACTGACAATTTTCTTTTTATTTAAAAAAAATCTACTCTAAACACACCCCAATAAGAACTGTATCCTGTATGGTTTTACCACAGTACGGAGCATGCAATCGATATTTCGTTAACGGATGGAGTGTTTTACTGTTTACCTACGAGACGCCGGTAAATTGAAATTGAATTGAAATATATATACGCTTGTTACTACCTACCTACATATATACATAGACTAGATTATTTGATTCAATATGGCCACCACGTACGAGTGCGGGGTGGGTTTTTGCGAGTACTAGAGTTTTTATAGGAAATAGGGCTTTATCGAAACGATAAATGTTTAGTTGATGATTGTATGTGGGTCTTTTGAAGTACTTTTACTATGTATATTTATTAATAATTTATTTAGGTTTTTGTTGCTATATTATATTTTCTTCTGTGCCTGCTTCGGCCTGATGCGTTTTTTTTTGTATCGAATTGAACAGTCATTCGTATCACAAGATTCGCTTTCAGACAGAAGTACAAACATCACAGTTGAAACACAAGCAATTTTAATCTACAATAATAAGTACAAAACACAGATTTCCATGGTACAATATAAGTTTTAATTTACTCTTTCAAAGGAGATACAAATTTTATTTTCAAAATTGCAATTTGTAATGTCTTTTTAAGTAAGTTTGTAGATCGCCTTTTTCCTTTGCAAAATGTTTCTGATATTAATATTTTACTTTATTGGAATTTCGCTTCTTTTTTTTAATAATTGAATGAAGTGAAATACCGGCAGTCGTTATGGAAATATTTTTGAAACTGCCATGCCATCCTTCAATGGGATTGTTTGTTCTAAAACTCTGGTTGCAGCATCTTAATATGGTTGTCGTAATTAAAGTTTACTATAGTAAAATAGTCATTGAAGTTCTCACAATCATGCGCAGTCTTGTATATCTAGTGCACCTTTACGAATCATAGTGGGGGAAGCAAAGCAAGTCGTATGTATAGTTTTGTTATGTAATTTCCACCTTCCATTCTGTCGAGACCAACTAATGATAATAACATCCAGTAATTTGTACTTTAGGATCATTATCATCGTCATTATAACCCATGACAAGTTCATTGCTAAACATACATCTTCCCCAAGGAATGTCACAAAACACGGTCCCGAGCCACCTGCGTCCTTCAACTTCCAGTCTTACCAGGTCGTCACTCCATCAAGTGAAGGGGCTTATACTTCGCTTATCGGCATGCATCTGCTACTCGAGAACCTTTCTTCCCTATCAGTTGTTGGTTCTTCCAGTATATGGCCGGCCATATACTGGAAGAACCGACAACTGATCATTGATCATTGATCTGAACATTTGCCACTTCAGCTTTCTAAACAATTTCTAGCTGCTTTAAAGTAAACAGCTCTATTTGCAACTTGCATGAATCACGATAATTGCGTAAGCACATCTGTATTACTACTCTATTATGATAGAAAAATGATCCCGTAAAATATCTAACAAACGTTCGTAAGTAGTTTGGGCCTTATCCGGTAACAGTATATAATAAAAATACAATATAAAGTAAACGTACGACGTTAACACTAGTTGCATTCTGATAAATTAACATGAAGGCTATACATATGACTCATAGAACAGTCTTCATGCAAGTTCAAATGTATCACCGCCATTATAAAACATTTTTTTTACTTATGTATTTATTTAGCCAAAGGCAATAATAACAATTTTATGTTCACTCATCGTCATATAGAAAAGTCATCAATAATATTATGAGGCGATCACAAGTTTTTTTTAGATAGTTGTAAGTTGTTTGGCCAAAACTTAGGCAATCTTTCACACAGGCTCAAACAGACTAAACTGCAATCAACAGTTTCCATAAAATTATCATATCATATATAATATTCCGTATTTGTTAAAGGTTTGCTAACAATTTTTTACAACTCATCAGTTGGACCGCCATCTGTGTTTTACCACGATTTTATTAAGTCACTTTCTTGTTTGTTTGTTTGTCTGTCTGTCTGTCTGTCTGTCTGTCTGTCTGTATGTCTGTCTGTATGTCTGTCTGTATGTCTGTCTGTATGTCTGTCTGTCTGTCTGTATGTCTGTCTGTCTGTCTGTCTGTCTGTCTGTCTGTCTGTCTGTCTGTCTGTCTGTCTGTCTGTCTGTCTGTCTGTCTGTCGTTCCAGATGGAATCTTGCAACTCAAATTTCAAGCATTTCCTGATTAGCTTGATACTTTAATTTGAACATAGCTCAAAATCGGATGCTGCGGAAAAAACGTAGTATATTAAATTATTTTGGTACAAAATAAAAAATATCACTTGTTAAGTGGCGAAGCTTGCGAAGTCACTTATTGATTTCACGATGTCTGTCCGTCTGTCCGTCTGTCCGTCTGTCCGTCCGTCTGTCCGTCTGTCCCACGATTATCTCGAGAACGGTTTCGAATTTTCAAATTCTGTTTTCAGCAATCGATTACTGATCACCCAGGCATCTGAACCTCCTATTTTGAAACTGATTGTTCCACGGCAACCGTTAGAAACCGCTACAAAGCTGATTGCTTCGCCACTTTGCTATGCTGTTAGCTTGCTAGGTTTATTTCATTAGGAATATGAGTGTGTTCTTTCAGGGTGTGGCTTTGCTCATACAACGAAATTGAAGTGGGTACTTTTCTATCATAGCATTTATAATTAGTTCTCCCGTTTATATTATTCTTAACAAAAGTGTAACGCGCAATAGAACAGATTTACCTTTCTTACTTCGTAATATTTTTACCGAAACCTTTGCCCTGCTGGAAGCTGGAATGAGAAAATTCCATTATTTTTGTGAAAATAAATGGAAAACGAAACGAAATAGAAAATATTTTTCACTCCATTGCAGCCTATGAAAATCCACGGCTGAACATGGGCCTCTCCATAAATTGCCTGATAGGACGGATATTTACTATAGTTGCCACGCTTGGCAGGTGGGTTGGCAGCCGCAGTTTGTTTATTTTTTAGTTTTTATTAGGAAGACGCTGCTGCCCATCTCCTGGTTTGTTTCTTCTGTCGCCTCTAACAATACTTACGAGACGATATGGGGTTGTAAATATATTTACACCGACACTACACGCTCATTTTTCATTCAGAATGTCCCAATTCTGACTTGAAGCGAATCTGTCCTAAACAGAATTTGTCGTAAACAAAACTGCCTAAAACCTTATCTGTCGCATACCGAACGACTATCCATCTCCTTTTTTAAAGTCAGTTAAAAACGGAATTACGATTTACGCGCTTCTCGAATTAAGACTATTCGATTACGACCAGGGGCGTAGCTACCGCCGTATCAGCCGTATCAATAATACGGGGCCCCCGGGCTACAGAGGCCCCGTACGTATGTAAGCAAAAATTCTAAGGACTTCTATGGGACAGGATGTTGGTTTGAATTGTTTGACTAGCTTAGTTCCTATGAGTATTAATTGTAAGTAGTAACTTATAATCAATATATAATTATTTTAATTCAATGCGAGAGTTTTCATTCCTTTTGTGAAAAATCTTTACTCTTCATTGGGCCCCCCCGACAAATTTTGTTACAGGGCCCCTCTAAGGCACGCTACTCCACTGATTACGACGGTACACGAATGAAAGACTCAAACCCAGGACGTATTAGCTTTATTTTCTTCTCTTAGCATCAATCATAATTCCGCACTCGCTTACCGTATAATTTAATCAGTGGAATGACGATGAGTTATGACGCTTTCAGTGTTGCGGGTAGTCCTTGAATAGCGCTTACGCCAATGAATCTCATGAGGCAAATGTGCTAAAAGTGTTTCTTGCTTTTATCACCCTGTTTAGTTTTTAATTAATGTTCATAAGATATTTTGTAAACTTTTAACTAAAATCTGCAAAAAATAATGTAGTGTAAAATGTGGATTATTATTAATATATCATAATAATTGTATATTAAAAACTGGAGTGACCCTAAAATCCAATTGTTTGGTTAGAACAATTGCAGAATGTTTGTTCAGAGATAATCTGCGAATAATGCGTTACTTTTTCAGTATAAAGTACAGGTGACAAATTTCTAGATCAATATTACAACATTATAATGGCTAAAAGGCTGCCGCTATTTTATAACGTCATAGTTGTTCAACTACTTAACTTCACTCTGATATGATTGAATCTTGCAAAAAGGAAAAAAAATTAATGAGTTTAACAATCATTTATCTTTCTGACAATGTGCTTTTTATGTGCTTTTTATGTCATTTATATGTATAATATATGATTGCTAGATACGATTTCATGCGACAAAACGTTGGAATCTTAATTTTTAGGCCCTAGCAGAACGTACCTGCGCGCTTTGCGCTTACGGCATGCAATAAATACAACAAAATAAGTATAAACTGTCACCAACTGTGTTTTATAAAACAAATCTATCTGATAATGTAGATTGAATGAAGTGTTTCTTTTTGAAGCAACGCAGCTTTCATCTATTTACACATAATTTCCGATCGTTTTCAATTCTTTTCAATAGTGTTTCAGGGGTAGTTTATTAACAAATCAAATACTGCTTGTTACAGATACCAACTGTTTCCGCTGAAGGCCATTGCGTGTGGTATGGCACCTGCACGAAGTTACCAAAGACGAAGAACTGCGCGTATGATGGACCAGCGAAGCCAATCGACGAGGCATCGATGGTGAGTACCCAAAGACCAAGTTAATATACGTAGAAATAACGTTGTGTTTAGATGTGTTTTTCGAGTATTAAGGTCCGTTCAAACAACTTACGCATAATGAAGGTGTACGTGATTTGCTTGCATCGATTGCGTCAGCAAACTTCTATGGAAGCGGACAGCGTATACTGGCGCGAATTGTCGCGTGAATTACGTTGAAATTTGCGCAAGATGCTATTGGTTCAAATTTAATATTTATAAATGTGTTAATCTTTTATTATATTATGTTCCCTCGCGATTAAGTTAAAATACGTAAGCACTCAATTACCTCAAATCTGAGATTCTAATGAACATTCCTAATAATACCCAATCATCTTTTATGTCGTAATATATTTTTAATTTATCCGCGCCTGGTTGAGAGACTAAAAGAGCGAGATATTTTGAAGAATTCATTTTCTGCCGGTGTTACTACATTTAAATCGACTATATTTTTATGGAATATGGGTAACAAACTATCACACGGTCCACTTGATCAGTGGATGCTTATCTCCCATACACATCTACATCTATCCTCGATTGAGAAATAAAATGTAGATGCGTCGTCACCCCAGAGGACTAAAATGGTCTCCGGTTCTCTACATTTTATATACGAAAGCATTATTAGTTTAGCATTATTATTAGCAGCATTCAGTTGCTATTCTATGTCCTCCACCAGTCGAGCCAACCCATTGGTGTTACTACAATAACTTGAGCTTAGAGCAACCAGCATACCTAAATTAAGATGTCAGAAATAAAGATGAAATTAAACTTTCGTTATTAATCCTCTTATCTTGATAAACAAAATTATGCTCGTGTTCTGTATAATAATTTTTGTACAAGGTGTATGACTTGTCTTTTGTAAAAAATACCAGCAAAGTGGAATTGCACTTAATTTGTATTTGCTTGCTAAGTAAGGTACATGCAAAAAGCCTGCAGTTGTGTGGTGATGTTTTCGTATACCGCGTGATCCGCTTCAGTTCGAACAAGTATTTTATTGTGTAACACGTAAATTATCCAATTTATAAAAAAAAAGAAAAAAAAATATTTGCAGCAAAAAATAAATATAACTTTAGTACATGTACATTTGCAGAGGTTCAAACATAATTTAATTATAAAGTCTAAAATCAGAGTAAATACAATTCACTTACACATTAAATAACAATCTCTTAGTAATTAGCCACGCGGCAGCTATTGCTGTCGCACGGATGGGCCGACTCGAACCGGGGTGGTACCACGACCTCACAGAATACCAGCGTGATGTAAAGGTTTACCTCTGCGTTTCGCTTGGTGAGCGCAGGTGGCCGGAGGCCCTTTTTACTGGAAATGAGGCATTCCATCTTAGTCCTCACGGGTGACAACGCATCTGCTTTTTCTAATAGGGGGCCGCAGCAACCACTTACCATCAGCTGGACTGTGTGCTCGTTTGTCACCCTTATCGTATAAAAAAAATTATATAAACCTTAACGCAACAGCTTTAGATTTGATACAAAATAGTAACCAGACCGGCGTACACCACGTTATCTGTTAGGTATGAAGAGAATAAAAATTCGAGTTACTTTTTATGATGACGATTGTATTGATTATTTCCTTTAAACACAAAAGACGTTATCTCAATGATGCTTTCAACCTTTCTTTGTCGTCTTTAAATAAATCATTCACATATTCACAATACCAAAGATAATTTTGTTGAAAATTTTAAGGTGACTAGTATTTGTTCAACGTTTTCATAGAACAAAGTATAATATTATGTTGTATATACAATGTGCATTATCAGATAAGGGCGGCATCGTAATCTCACAGTTGTCAGACTTTGTTATCATCGCAATTATTGTCTCATGCAAATGCGTTACTAAATACTTTTGGGATTAGAAGTCGAAAAAGGCTCTCTATAATGAGTTTGTTGCGATTAGCTCATCGTTGCGTTTTAATTTTTTTAAACGATCATTATTTTAGGAGTTCGTTATGAACAAAGGTTTTTACGGGCCCACGGTGTTATTGTCTGTGTTTAGGTGGAGTTGTTGTCGAGATCCAAAATTCTCCCGCGCGACACCGGGGACGATTACTAGCTTATCCACACATCCACTCACGGCTACGATAGAGAATATAATTAGCCTGGCCTGAAAAGTAAAAACAGTAACAAACTACATACCTACGAATTTTTGTAGACACTCGTTTTGACTTGCATGAGACTTCGATGGATACCGGTGCTGGTGGTTTCGATGGGGTAACCGTTTTTTTTGTGGCAGAAAGGCCATTCCTTCTTTCCTCTAGTGACGTTTAGCAAGCACTACTGGATTTGGTGATTGCAGTTTTATATAGCGCAAATTATTCACGTGATCAGCGGTGCAGGAAGAAATTGTGAGGAAGTAAACTTCGTCAATTAGCATTGTAACAAAGCGGCGGTCTCGTAGCCCTCTCAATGGATTGTGGTCAGCAATAGGATGATTGTAGGCTGTTATAATTATTACTTGAATGTTAGCAAGAAGATTATTTCGGTCACGGCGGCCAGTCTCGACGTAGGCTAACCTTCTGCGCAGGACGGGATTGACATGTCTAAGTGTATGGGCGCAAGTACAGGTGCAACCTTTATTTCTTTACTCTCATAGACCGATGGGACGGTAATCCGATACGACGGGAGAGACAGGCGTAAGACCTACGCCTTAAAGTGTTTTCCGTGGCACGTGGCTGAAACACCGCCAACTTCCTGACTCCGATAGAAGCTACTCGACTCATTTACGTTTTTCGTTCATGTATACTAGCTGTCCTTATTTTTTTTTGAATTTAATGAATTTCGCTATGGACTTCAGGCTTCAAGGACGGCGCGGCGGTGCGCTAAGTGGGTCACGGGGTGAGGTAACTTAGCGTGCGTCTGATGCTATATTTAGCAATTGAATGCAGCCGTGACGTCACAGCAGCCCTAGTTTCCATCGGTGCGACCGGGAACTTGACCTGTGCGGGGCTATTTTAATATCGTTTTTAAAAGTTAAAAAAGTTAAAGTTACAGCCTATATACCGTCCCACTGCTGGGCACAGGTCTCCTCTTATTTCTGAGAGGGTTTCAGGGCAAGGAAATGTCCGCCGCGCTGCGCCAATGCGTGTTAGCGAACTTCACGTCTTCGAAATATTTTTTTTCTTATTCCTCAGACATGCAGGTTTTCTCACGATGTTTTCCTTCACCACCGAGCATGTGGTGAATCAGCACTTAAAATTAACAATTTCATTGGTGCCGGCGGGGATCGAACCGAATAAAAATTTAGACACAAACATTTTATTTTTAAAACGTTAGATACGTTTCCTTTCCATTGAGTGCAGGTATCTGCAGGTATTATGATACCGATATTCAATAGAAATTTAGAATAAGAAAGCGGGGCTAACTCTTTTCATGATTCGCCAATACGCTATTACACTGCATCGACCAGTTTTACTTATTACGATATTGGTGTCATATTTGTGAACACGTGTTGCTGGTTTGCCCGAGTTCGCTGTGCACTAGGGTTTCCGATTTCTCGAGGTTTTTTAGTTCTCGGGTGTCGAGACTTCTCGAGCCTGATTTCTCGGGTCTTCTCGGGTTGTCGAGAAAAAATAAAATACGTCTAAATTTTTGTTTAATTAATAAAAAGAGTCTTTAATTTAACTGTGTTTATTTTACATGAAAAAAATCAACATAATTTTTAACAAAAAAAAACAAGTTCTCAATAAAAAATCAGCTCAAAACGAAATTGCTAACTAAAAACAATCATACTTCTTCTCCTTATCATAACTAATCTCATCTCACTAATCTGTAATAAAAAACAAAATCTCTGTTAACAATCAGCTTAAAACAAACATCTTAAGTCTTAACTAAAAACAATTATACTTCTTCTTATTATAACTAATCTCACTAATCTTTAATAAAAAACAAAATCTCTGTTAACAATCAGCTTAAAACAAACATCTTAACTAAAAACAATCATAATTTTTCTCATCATAACTAAAGATCACTCACTAATCTCACTATGTGGGTGGTATGGTATCACAATTTTTGGCAGTTTTAATGTAATTAAATAAGAGATATCTATCTACTATTAATACGAAAAATATAACTGTCTTTAAGCCTGCTTATTAATTCTTATGAAATATGCCTTAAGATAAACCAAAGCATTAATAGATTTATCAGACAGCCGGCTCCTAATCTTACTGACCACATTTCCCGATATGGAAAATACCCTTTCATTTTCTGTTGAAGTCGGCTTGACTGAAATTAATGCTTTGTATAGTGTTTCCAGATTAGGGGTTTTTTGGTTGCCTGTTTTTTCAAACAGCAAAAACTCTTTTTTTATAATTGATTTGGAAAGCACCACAGCATTAGTTGATTCACCATTTCTCGAAACACCTTTTATTGCTCTCTCTAATTGAGCTGCAAAGCTGTCTTGTTCAGTTTCTGATTCGCTTACGCCTGCTTCGACAACTTCTGAATTATTTCCTGTCGAAGGTTCTGTAGTAGTGGGAACAGTGGGGTATAGACGATTGAATAAGTCTTCAGCGTATCCAATTAAAAATGTCTTGCTATTATCGGTAAAATAAGCACTCTTTTTGAGAATAAAATTATCGGGGCTGTTTAGGTAGCGTAGCAGCGATATTAGAGGTGTATTCCGACGATCTGATATTTTCATTTTAAGAGATTCTACTAACTGAAGAGCCAAAGGGTCGTCGATACTTTATAATTGTTTTAGCAACACATCTGTTATAGCCTCTGCAGTTAGTAAATTGGCATCTTGTCTGCTCAATGCTTCAACTGCAAGTTTAGTTGGCGTCAATATCAACCGCAATTTTTGTAGTATAGGAATATTTTCCTCCTTCCATTTAAATGAGCTATCTAAATCAATCAAGGCTTTTTTAATGGAATTTTTTAACTTCAAGAAACGCTCAATCATTGTTAGCATTGAATTCCACCTAGTTCTGACATCCTGTAATAAGACTAGTTCGGCCCCGAATTCAGTCTTCACATGTTTTTGTAGTGTGATATTTCTAAGGGGACTCTTTCTGAAAAATCTTATGATCGAACGGGTCTCATTTAGCACTTTGTTTATGTCGTAGGCTGCAATATAGATTCATCATCAGATTCTTCGTCATCGTTATCAGTGCTGGCTTCATCAGAGCTGCTGTGTTCATCGTCGCTAACAGGTGTGTTTCTTCTAGCAACTGTAGTTACTGTTTTTTTTTTTGCAAAAGGTATCAAGAATAGCCAAATGGATGGCATGGTTTACACAGAGGACCATCTCACAGGGGCTCTCTCTGCCAAATTTTTTCATAACATTTAGCCCGTCGCTTGTTATGGCCAAGACATAATGCTCGAAGTTTACCCCAAAGTATTTCAAACGCTCCTCTACTATTTCTCTAACCTCTGCGGCACCGCATTTTCCGGGTATGTAAACTAGCCCCAAATTGTAAACTTTTGCCTCTGCTGTATGAACACAGACGCTAAAATATCGTCTGTTTCGTATGCTCGTCCACTCGTCAATTGTCACACTTAGCCGGTTTCCTGATGTGCAAAGCTGAGTAAGCTCTTTTATCATCTCTTTCTCCTTTTCATCATAAAACTTCAATATTAGGTTCATAACTTCGGTTTGGGTCTTTGGAAGTTTATACCCCTTGGCAGCAAGTGATTCACGGATAAATTCACTTTTAGTAATGCCTCTTATAGTAAAACCATCTTGGGCTGAAAGTTTAGCTAAAATTTCACCTAACGATTTTCTGGGTTGAACGTCAAATTTCAGTGTTTGCTGTACGTGCATAGTTTCAAAATCACTTCTTAATTTTTTTGGTGCCGTCACCCCGGAATTAGACGAACTGGTAGATGCTTCTTCTGTGTCCATTTGAACCTCGGTGGATCTTACATCAATTTTGTGTACATGAGCTAAATGACTCACTAGTCCGCTTGTGTTTGATCCTTTACAGGCTATGGTTTTAGGATTTAGACATTGCGCATTTGAGGCGTCCTTATTTTTCTTGAAATATTTCCAAACTTTGGAAGTTTCCATTTTAGTTCATTAGTTGTAAAATCTATAACAAACAGTTCAAGAATTAGTAAGTATTTTAGTTTAGTACCTACAAAATAGCTGACGCAACAGTGGGGAGGCCTATGCCCAGCAGGGGGTTGATGTGGTTAGGTTAGGCTGATGATGATGATGAAAAAATAGCTGTGTCCTTTTGTATACTACGTTTGGTAGGATTGGTTGGATACGTTTTGTGTTATTTGTAGTAGATAAATTGCCATAAAACAACGTCTTAATATTATGTGTTTAGTTTAGAACTTTAGGCTTTTGTGGGATTATTACAACATCTGCAATACAAATGCAATTAATGAAATCGGTAAATATTTATGCACTAACAATTTTCTTATTTGATTAAAAACAAAAGTTTTATTTCTTTAACATACCTATTCATTTTAAACAAAAATATTATTTTGGTAATACAAAAGTACTTACAAAACAAAACAAACACTTGAACTATTTAAATAAATAATAACAATACTTACCTGTTTGTTCTGCGATTCTATTACTCGTGCGTCACTAAATAGTAAATACACTCACTATGCTGGGTTTATGATCCGACCGATCCGAACACGGCGGGAGTTGAAACACGAATGAACAAAATACAACTGGGGCCGCGTCGCGCTTGCGTTTGTCGGCAAAAACAAAGGATACCGACAGACACGAGCCGTGCTGTCAAAGGATGCCGCTGCCGCCTCGCATTTACAAAGAAAGCTAAGCGTAAAAATGTTTATTTAAACTTCTCGATGTCTCGACTTTTCTCGAGCTGAATTTCCCGAGTCCCGAGACCGACCGATTTCCCGGGAATTCCCGGGACGAGAATTCCCGGGAACAAACCCTACTGTGCACTGATGTGCTCCCAATTTTTAATCGTTCTTTTTTTGAAGAACATGCTCCAGTTACCGTTAGTGGTTTGTTATTTTTTTCATCAATTCCATCTTTAAAACAAATGATAAATAAAGAAAATTTTCGCGGAATTTCCGTCATCATTTCTTCTCTGGTCAGAGAAACCTCATTTCAAAACAGTAGTAGTATTAAAAAATAAATTTCATTAACGAAATTTTATTTCTTACGCCGAAGAAATAAATATATTTAATGTCATTTCTTATTATATTTTTCAAATTGTTTGCTGATGCAGACTTTGGTAACAAAACGCACTAGATCACTAAAGCCTACTAATTTTTAATACCCTGTATTGAGACGTAAAGACTAGGCTCGCCAATTCTACAGAAGTCATAAGCGGGTTTTTTTACCATAGTATATCCGGGATACAGTAGCGTTGAATATCCGGGACCCTATTCATTATAACATGCGAAAGTTGATGATGACTTTGTTCCATTTGGTACAGATAAAACAAAACAAAAATGAAGATATGTACAAGGTTAAATCGTTCAATGTGAAATCAAAATGATTCTTTTTTTTAAACATTTTTTGTAATCTTGATAAATAAGGCGTCCCACAAGGGCAACGTTGGGACCAAATTATGTCCGGATGCGGAATTCCCCGAAAAATCCAGGGACAGTTAGCA
Source organism: Parnassius glacialis (assembly GCA_033319125.1). Classification (NCBI taxonomy): domain Eukaryota; kingdom Metazoa; phylum Arthropoda; class Insecta; order Lepidoptera; family Papilionidae; genus Parnassius; species Parnassius glacialis. The sequence continues at coordinate 10,115,258 of JAVANC010000011.1, read as the reverse complement.
AGTTACATATGCAGGCAAATTATTATAATCGATTGATTTACGCATTAATAAATACCAAAGCAAGTTTTTCTTTCGAATACTGAGTACTCGTATATCTACAACGAATGGAAGCCACACGACATGTATCTTGCTTTCCGAAGTTGGGGAGGAAAATTCCCCTATAAGTTAATCATAATCAACAAAAATTATAATACTACTTTAATGTGTAAATGTTTGTGTATATATTATGGATGCAGCACGAATGGGTCGGCTTAGCCTCTGAAGGACCACACACTCAAAGAATACCAGCGTAGAAAGTAGCTATATGCTGCTGGGTTTCATATGACCAGTTTAAAGAACCTCCGACCCGTTTTGTTGGACAAGGCATTCTATTTTAGTCCTTAGAGGTGACAGCACATCTTCAATTTGATTCTTGATTGAGGATAGATATAGGTGTCAACTATGGGCTACTGCAACCACTTATTACCTGATAGAACTATGTGCTCGTTTCTTACCCGTATTCTATAAGAGCTGTCATCTTTTTTGTATGCATATGATTTTCTTACCGCCGCATTTAAGACACTATAATATACATTTGCTTACACGTTTGCAAAGATATCGTATATTATATAATATCTGTTGACGTACGTTAACATAGCTATGTTGCGTTTTGTATCACAGTAAAGCTACAATGTAGTAATCACTTACTTTATAACAAAATTAATGGTCCATGTCATACTTTAGTGCATTTTATTATACCTAGATTTAATATCGTATACCTTTTAATATTGTCGTTGCCGAGAATTCCGCTCGTCAGTAGAAATGGTATCTAGTTATTACCTCACCTCATCGACTATCTGCATTTGGAAATATACTACAATGTATTATTAATATATTCTTATATATATATGAATGAATGTTCTTATATTTCATCCGATTACGATGAAACTTTGGCGAGTTCTTTGGTGCACGGCAGGTAAGGCTTCTGACAAAAATATTTTTTTTGTTCATTTAATAAACTTCCTATACCATTGATCTGGTCTTACAACACACTTCGTAAACAGGTAGTGTTTTATTTAAATATTAGAACATTTAAAATATAAACATTATGAAACTTGTCACAGACAGGTTTGTCGATATTTTTATGTGACCGAATTTTTCCAGAACTGTTTTTGACGGATGAAAATGAGAAAATAAAATAAACTTTTTGGATCTTCAATGGAAATAGGTGAAACGGACAAGAGAATAATGATATCATATATATAAAAGTTAGCGTTCACTTAATCATGATAAAACATAATTTGGAGCATTATCATCTACATCGGCTTTTATATTATGACATCCGTTTCCGTACTCGTCAAGCTTCGCTAAACAGATAGGCTATCATAAGATCTGATTAGTGTTTTTAACCGAGTTAAAAAAAGAGAGATTCGGCGAGTACTTATGTTTTTTTTTAATGTTTGTTCACCTATTTCCTGGAAACGGTTGAATCCATTTAAATAATTATTTTCTATTAAATGGGTTATACTTTATGGTTTTCGTTACAACCTATTAAAAGTCTAGGTACTGCTGAACATAAGTCTCCTTCTTTGATTTTTTTTATTTATTTATAGAATAGAATGAGGGTGACAAACGAGCACAGCCCACTTGATGGTAAGTGGACGCTGTGGCCTATAGACATCTATATCTTTCCTTGATTAAGAATCAAAATGTAGATGCGTCTTCACCCCTGTGGACTAAGATGGAATGCCTCGATTTCAGTAAAATGGTCCGGTTCTCTACACTCATCATACAAAACACAGCAAAATTTAGCTGGTATTTTACGCTGGTACGGTTGTGAGTGCGGGTCCTTCCTCGGTCTAGCCGACCCATTCATGCTACAACTATAAAATAGCTGCGGCATGGCTGTACCACGTAACAGAAAAAAAATGGTTTAATTACCTCATAGGGGTGGGCGAAATTTGTCTTTGTTGCCACGTGTCAAGTGGGTTTGCGACTGCAGTTTTTTATTGCCCATCTCCTTGTTTGTTTCCCTCTGTTGCTTCTTACGAGACCAACCGGACGATGTGGGGCAGTGGGTATTCTGATTCAGCCACTTTTCTGCCACTTCACGGACAGTACATTACAGGTAGGTACTTAAGGGTGGCAACATATAATTTTAAAGAAAAATTCCATTCTAGGGGTGGAAAATAGGCGGTGAAGGTTTTAATTAATTTACTTATTTTTAATTAATTCAAACGGCATTCTAGTTTTAACCTTATACTTGTCGTATACATTTTAAAAAGTATAACCACATAGAAACTAAAAAGAAACGAAAGTGGTTAAAAAATTAATAAGTATAACTTATTATGGGGAAAATATTTACTTTTTAGTTTTAGTTCAACTCTCTATTTTAAATTAAACTATCTTTTCTAACATCACTGCGACTAAAATTACGCTCTATTCATTATATACATAATATTCAATATTATATTTTATACACCAAGAACTAGTGTTAATTTGACTACAAAATTAGTAAGACAAACTTTAATAATTTTTCCACGTCAAACGTTCATATTGTGATGTAATAAAACCCCCGAGATAAACATTGTTAATCGACACTTTAAGTTAATGGAATTTTCTAGAACGATCGCAGCCTTTTATTTGATCCTACAAAGCAGTAGTGAAAGTAGGCCGCTCAGTGACGTCACTTCCTTAAGTAAACAGTTCGACTGATGGCTGTCGTTGACAGTTCATAATTTGTTTGTTGTTTATGTTTTTTTATGTTGTGTCATTTAAATCAAAAAATGACTATTTAATATAGAGGGTACATTTCACGTTAACTGCTTATTTAGGAAATATTAACCAACCGGGCGGGTTTGTCTAAGAGGTCTACTCACTTTTGCCGCGAACACCACATTTATTTTGATCTAGGAAGCCGGCGTCTTCTTCCCCGTCCCGTGGCAGTCCGCGGCTGGACACACTTATAGTACCTTGTCGAATAGGCGATCGCAGTACCAAAATCTCGTTTCTTGGACTCTGCTCCTAGTAAGCTATCTGGGTGTTTTGTATTTTGTATACACCTACCTCCATTGGCGTTATAAACCGCCATTTATCGGAGGCTATGAAATCTTTTTGGTATTTCCCCATAGTCGCCTCTTATATGATACCCACGGGAAGATATGGTGGTGATAGATTCGCTTACGTGGTCATGAAAAAACCATATATTTTATATTTAGCTGTAAAGTATAAGAAAATTAGAAAGTGTTCTAAGGAGTTCAAAGAATGTTAAGATTAAAAAAAACGCGTCAAATATTATACGCAGTTTACTAAATTGTTTAGATGTTTAGTTTATTAAGGTGTGTGTGGAACAACGATGATGGTGAATTTAGCTATGATTAAAAGTGTTGACAGATCACCAAAGCTATAGAATAGAAAAAAAGGAAATTTTCGTACTTCGTCATGTCATTAATTACGATTACCTTTGATTTTAAATGTGGAAATATTTATTAAATTTAATTACTTACATATTTGATTATGGCTTAAATAAATTAAGTATTAATTAATCTCTATATATGACTATTTCTATTGTCATTTAGTGAAAAAACGGAGAGAGCTTGAATTGTCGTCGATTTTTATGAGTATATTTTAATTGTGTTCCATTAATGAAATGTTGCTCATTAAGGTTATATATTCGATGAGTCAATTGGTATTTTACATTATACATATACATGATATGTAAATGCGGTTGACAGTAACGATTTCCAATAAATACCAGTCGTTATCAATCGCCATACGGATGTTGTGAAATACATTACATTAGTCTTAATTGTGAAGGACGTAAATTAGTATTTATAGGCACAATATGGTCCAAATTAAAAACTACCTTTGTTGTTAAAATTTTCTTGTATACCTACGCCATATCATTCGACGGATGTTAAGGCCGGCCACATACATACGGAATTCCGTTTCGACATTCCGTTTCGATATTCCGATTCGGAATCCCGAACGCAGCAAGTCCATATAAAATCTATGACTCGCCACACACGTACGGTCTTTTTCCGTTCGAAATTTTGCGGGCAAAACGGGATTCCGTATGTGTGTGGCCGACCCGTTCGGAATTCCGAAATTGAATTCCGAAACAGAATTCCGAAACGGAATCCCGAAGCGGAATTCCGTATGTATGCGGCGGGCCCAAGTGCCGACTGTACAAGACAAGGGCGTCGTCAACCGTGGCCCGGCGGAGGTGGGCAAGGATGGGAAAGTGTAATGCATGCTGAAAGTCGATGGATGCAGGTGTCTCAGGACCCTGCTTTGTGGCATTGTTTTGGGAAGCGTATATTCAGCAGTGGACATGTGAAGGGCTGAAATGATGACGATGATGATTATATCGGAGGTGGTGACGTATAAGTAGTCTTCTTTGCTTGAAGTTAATTTACTGTGGGTACACGTACTCACCATCAGGTGGTCGTTTACATTTAATTAGTGGTACAACTTTTTGAATTTTATATAAATTACATAATATAAGCGTGTGGACGTTGCGACTTTTTGAATAGGAACATATGTTGGCTTAATTTGGTCTGTACTCAGGTTGAGGTTGTAAAGATACGAAAGTATATTGCTATCACGTCGCCTGTTATCGCCTGTACTTTAACCTTAATGTGATTACATTCTATGTGACGTCATTAGTTTTTTTTTAAATATATACGTATTAAGGGATTTACTCTGCATACTACAAAACCAGTTCGCGTAAAATATGGCTACAGATATCAAAGCTAATCGTAAATTTGTTTGTTAAATGGCTATCGCGTGACGGAGCTATAATATGTAATGTATGTTATAACAATAAAAAAAAAAATTTTGCTTATTTATGTACATAGGTACCATTAAAATATACAGTATTTTTACCTTAGTAAAAAAAAACAAAGATATAAATTATCATACAGTCGTACTTCCCGCGGTATAGTGTGCCAAAAATGCTGATTGGGTTTCCTCGCTGAATGGCTATACTTAGCCTTTGAGCAAGAAAACAACCAGCCTTATCACCAGCGGCGAATAATAGTCGCGGAAACAGTTTTTCTACCTATTATTAAATGTGCACTTAGTTTATATTAATTATTGTCTAAAATTAAGCATATGTCTTAGTGTAACATTTGTTGGTGAACCAAATAAATAAATAAAAGGCTTCACCGCACGTTAAATTATCATGTTTAAACATAGCACGAATGCCATGAAGCCAAAGGGCGTACTGCGAGTGCAATATGGTGTGTATTATTATAGTACGCCCTCAGGCTTGTCAGAATGGATCTGCGCAAGGTGCCTAGAAGTCACTGGTCGTTGGGGCTAAGCGCCGCTACTTGGAAAAGTTTCATTTTGTTGAATATACACATTTTGATTACAAACGACTGAAGAATAAATCATCAGAAGGTGGCTTATGGTGTTATTTTTATGATTCAGTAGATATAATGCGCGTCAAATAAATTAAAATATTAATTGGCAAATGCACGCAGACAACGTGCGTTACCTGTGACGAAAAAGTGTTTATTTTGGAACAACGACTTCTTAATTGTTTGTTTTCTTCATCCTTTCAGCACTTGTAACGTTTACTCGCTCTAGAATAAGAAATTTTATTAACAGAATAGTATATGAAGCACATCATTTTTACCGTTATAGCCCTTCACAAGTCCACTGCTGAAGAAAGGCCTCTTCTAAGGAATGCCACAAAGCACGGTTCTGAGCCACCTACATACATCAACTTCCTGCATGTCTTTCCAGGTCGTCACTCCATCTACTATCACTATTTAAATATAGTTTCTTGCTAAAGATTAAGTGGCTTAAGTTAAAGTGCAGCGTTAAGGTAACGCGCAGCTGCAGCCATAATAAATGGCTGCAGCGCTATAAATGGCTGCAGCGCTAATGAGTCTACTCGCACATTATACCAGCGTGAAACTGCCGCTGTATTTCATGCGGGGAGAACAGGAGACCCTTTTTATTGGTAACGAGGCATTTCATCTTACTTCTCATGGGTAACAACACATAATGCATATTGATTATATTGTATATACATATAGCACATTGATTATTAATCAAGGATAGATGTAGGTATCTAAAGGCCATAGCGTCCACAGGTCCACAGGCAGGTAGCAAGGCAGATTTTTTTTACTTTTATCAAACATTACATCGAGTACTCAGTTAATGGCCTGGCTATTTATTTACTATAGCCACCTTTTGAGTTGCCATGGCTTCGTTAGCAATCCTTGTCGTAAATTTTTTGTCACGTCTTATCATAAACTTCATCGATCTTTACGAAGTTTTGTGCAAAGAAATGTTTTAAGTTGAGTACTAAGTTCAATTTGGCTCTCACGCAATTCAGTCTATTTCAGTATATTAGGGCAGTATTTGTAGATGCATTTTATACAGTCGAAATTTCAAACTAAAAATAAACTTTGTTATGATCGCATTTGAACGCGCAGTTTGATGTGTTGCTTTAAGTTTGTGTTGTTGATGTGGTCCGAACTTGGCATCGTGCCCTGAAACGTTGAACGCCGATTTTCGCGATGCATGTGTTAGGTTTAGTTTATTGCACTTTTATTTGTTTATATACAAGCGTTACTGAAGTGTGCTATCGTAGATTTGGTCATACCAGTCCAGAAGGATAAAACTTTAGTAGTTAGATTATATTTTTGTAAATCACTAAACATAAATTTAGCGTCAGTCTTTTATCAGTCTACCAGACGCCGAGTCTTCCTCTTTCTTCTTTCTATAATAACAACTTTTTTGAATGTTTCGCTTAAATAAGATCTAAGTTGGAAAATAATTGAGGATTATGACTGCGTGCTTTCGTGTTATTTTTATATAGATAATGCGCGCCAGACAAGCAAACCACCTGATAGCGGATACTATAGCCCATAGACATCTCCACATATACTCAATTTAGTATCAAAATGCAGATGCGTTGTCATCCATGAATACTAAGATAGAATGCCAAGTTTCCAGTAAAAAGAATATCAGCATTAAACTGCTATCTAAGTTTTTATAGATAGACATGCTACGTAGATATTTATATGCTAAACTTGATAGATATACATACATGCTATTGTAGATATCTATGCGCTAAACAACCACTCTTAGTAAGAACGTACCCATTGTCGTTATAGGGTTTGAACTGTAAGGCTAGGTATACTGTATTAATCCATCTCCGCTACGCTGTCTTCGTTTGTTGGACACTCGGGACGTTTAGTTATTTATTGACGGACATGATTTCTTTAATCTTTGTTACGTCTGTTCTGTGTTCTATACATACATATCTTCACGCATTTCGACAACACAGGGAGTGTTATTTATTTGATTGCTGTAAAAAAACACCGACGTAGCTACACAATTCGCAGAAATACAGTTGAGACGGGATGTTTTCTATGAAATCTTATCGTCTACGTATTTGGCGAAATCGTGTTTTCAATGCCAAGACCTTTTCATTATCATTTGAGTATATCTAAATTGGCTACATTCTTCAACAGATTTGACAGCATACAGGCAACTGAACAGACAGATCTCTAAATGCATGCGGCAAGACTTACGCAACTTCAATACAGCTCGTATTGAAGAAGCGATCGAGCGGAACCAAGGCTCCAAAGTCTTTGCCAGAGATCTGTCTGCCAGAAAGAGCCAACTGTTAAAGCTGAAGACCGAATGTGGCAGCATCGTTTCCGGGGCACCTGAGATTTTGAGTGAGATTGAGAGGTTCTATGGGCAGCTGTACACGTCATCGTTGGAGCCACACGCAAGTGTGAGTAACGATCCAAGAGCGAGTCTTATCCGACACTATTCCGAAGATATCCCGGACGTCAGTCTGAGCGAGATTAGAATGGCTCTCCAGGACCTTAAAAACGGCAAGGCCCCAGGCGAGGATGGAATTACAGCGGAGCTTCTGAAAGCGGGTGGAAGACCGGTACTTGAAGTCCTTCAGAAGCTCTTTAATTCCGTCCTCCATGGTGGCATTACACCGGAGGCGTGGAGCAGAAGTGCGGTGGTCTTGTTCTTCAAGAAAGGTGACAACGCTCTCTTGAAGAACTACAGACCGATTTCCCTTCTGAGCCGCATCTACGTGCTGTTTTCGAGAGTCATTACGAATCGTCTCGCGCGCAGACTTGACGACTTCCAGCCTCCCGAACAAGCCGGTTTCCGAAAGGGCTTTAGCACCATAGACCACATACATACCCTACGGCAAATTGTACAGAAGTCCGAAGAGTACAATTTGCCACTATGTCTGGCGTATGTGGACTATGAGAAAGCCTTTGATTCCGTCGAAATTTGGGCGGTGCTGCAGTCCCTTCAGCGGTGCCAAGTTGACTGTCGGTATATCGAAGTGCTGAAGTGTTTGTACAGTAGGGCTACGATGGCTATCCGAGTACAGAACCAGAGTACGAAACCTATCCAATTGCAGAGAGGTGTAAGACAGGGTGACGTTATATCCCCGAAACTCTTCACCGCTGCATTGGAAGACGTTTTCAAGCTTCTGGACTGGAAAGGATACGGAATTAACATCAATGGCGAGTACATCACTCACCTTCGATTTGCCGACGATATAGTCCTCATGGCAGAATCGCTGGAGGAACTAAGCACTATGCTCAATGACCTCAATAGTGTCTCCCAACGGATAGGTCTTAAGATGAACATGGACAAAACAAAGATTATGTTTAATGTCCATGTCACACCTATGCCGGTAGTTGTTGGGAGCACTAAGCTCGAAGTTGTTGACGAGTATGTTTACCTGGGACAAATAGTCCGACTAGGTAAGTCCAACTTCGACCGAGAGGTCAATCGACGGAATCAACTCGGCTGGGCAGCGTTCGGGAAGCTACGACACATCTTCTCGTCAGAAATACCTCAAAACCTTAAAACAAAATTGTACAACCAGTGCGTGTTGCCAGTGATGACTTACGGAACTGAGACGTGGTCCTTCACTGCTGGCCGTATGAGGAAGCTCAAGGTCGCTCAGCGAGCTATGGAGAGGGCTATGCTCGGAGTTTCACTGCGTGATAAACTTAGAAATGAGGATATCCGCAGTAGAACCAGAGTAACCGACATAGCCCAACGGATTAGTAAGCTGAAGTGGCAGTGGGCCGGCCATATAGCTCGAAGAACCGACAACCGATGGGGAAGAAAGGTTCTCGAGTGGCAGCCTCGTACCGGTAGGCGAAGTGTAGGGCGTCCCCCCACAAGATGGAGTGACGACCTGGTAAGACATGCAGGAAGTCGATGGATGCAGGTGGCTCAGGACCGTGCTTTGTGGCATTCTTTGGGGGAGGCCTATGTTCAGCAGTGGACTTGTGAAGGGCTGTAATGATGTAATGATGATGATATCTAAATCTAGCAGAGCTTCAGGGTTTGATAAAATATTTGAAAGATGAGATAACTATACTTCTTTTTATTATTGTGAAGTGAAGAACAATTGACTTGCTTTTAATATAGTAGTGTTATGATAATTTTTTTTGTTCTTTTTATCTCTTTGTGTGTTTTCTTCTCATATTTTATCAGCGAGTTAAAGTCTACAGCTGGACATGGCTCTCTCCTATTGTAAGTGGATATGCGTCAATCGCCACCCCTGGCAGGGCGCATTAGCGGTCGCAGTACTAAATGTCTTGCACTATGATACTATGTCGCGTCTCCGGTCTTAGCATTTTACCTCTGACGCAATCTGTCGGAAGGTGTGAGATCTTTCTGGGATTTCTCATAGTCACTTTTAACTACCACCTTTTTTACACGTGGTAGAGTCACGCTGCAACTATATTATGCAACACGAAAGTTTGGGTTTGTCCGGGGAAGAACCATGCTCTCACAGATACAAGCGTGAAATAGCAGCTTAATATACTGTTGATGATTGTAGAGAAGGGGGACCCTTTTTACTGAGATCACATCACATCTGCATTTTTGTTCTTAATCGAGGATAGACGTCTAAGGGCCACAGCATTCCCTTGCCATCAGGTTGACGGTATGCTTTATTGTCATACTTGTTCTATAAAAAAATTCACTAGACAAAATGAAATAATGAATTCTCTTACGTTAATTATCAAGAACATTTTGTTTTAAAAAATGGAGCTGAGAAAATAGCGTTGTAACGCAACGTGTTTTTATTTAAGAAGTTCAAAGTACGTATCCACATGGCTGTATTGCGTACCTTAAAGGCTTCTTTATAATAAGCTTTACCAGTTGCGAGATTAAATGACGTTGCAGGCAAGGCTCACGTGATTCAGAAATCATGCAAATGACTAAACGAGTTGTATATGCAAAGGCAATTTTTAGTTTTAAACAATTTATACAACTGGTAGGTTTGTAGATGTTTTCGTAATTTCTTACATAATAATACTTCAGTCGTTATGTTGTTGGCACAGAATATAATAATGCACGCTATTAACTGTTTTTACGTTACAAAACCACGGTCGCGCTTAACAAATTCAACTACGCTCCGAATTTAGTTACAGGCCAACAAAGCGTATACTTCTTTCAAATGACGCCGAAACTAATCCAAAACGATGGTCTAATTTACTTTGAGAATATACACTCACACACACAAAATTAATAGCAACAGATGACTTTTACGAGGTGTTAAAATAAAAAAAAACGAAATACCGTGTACTTTCAGCAAAAAGCAAGCTACTTGCACATGTTACCCTAAGGTGTTAGGCGCGAATATTATGTAAAAAAATAATTTCTAGTTACTAATTAATAAAGAATGGATTGGTTTAATAACAGGATTCTCAGATTTAAAATGTCCAAATATTTTAACATTTTTGACGAACTCTGTTCTTGCCCTTATAAAAATACCTAGGTATCGCATTTTACCAAAACTCTTTTTAAATGTGTAAATAGGAGTTGCATTCAAATTTATAATTAATTACCTATTTAAAGTAATCCCTTACATTATTTGCATTAATTGCCACGTTTAGTTAATGTATATAACTCATAAATATATACGATACTTATAAATATATTATAACTATATTATATATATAATATAACTTATATTAAATCCAACATTAATTTTTTAAGAACAAGAACGGGTAAACATTTCATATTAATACATCATCGCCTAAATATACTTCCATTACTAAGTCTGACCTTTTCGGCAAATGAATCAATCTGAAATTTGCAAATTTTGCACTTCCGTTATAAAGGCGACTTTGCGTACAGACAGTTCTCGATTCATAGCTTGTCGTCATTGTCGTGCATTATAACAAAGAGTGTGGACTGATGTCTTTAATTTAGCAAATCCGCGAAAGACGGTTTCACCGTGCTTGTTGCCCCTTTGTTGGTTTCAACTGAGCGCTTGATTATATGTGAAAGAATCACCACATGTTACGGCCAAATAAGTCTGCATTATTTTTATTTATACAAAATCGAGAACTAAATTTTTAAGTTACGTTTACTAAAAGATCAAAATATCCTTGGAATTTATGAGTATTCAATTATTAAAAGAAGATACACTTATTGATAGAAGAAGCACTTATTGATATTAAGTAGTTTATAAACATACTTTTCAATATATGTCTAATCTTGACCTATGTTTGGAAACATGTAAATTTGGTTAGAAACAATAAGTTTCTCTACATATTGTGTAGTAGAGCTGATTAGTTTAATCAAAATCAATATTTAAAAATCGGCGGCCAAACCGGTTTCACTTATGGTAGTGTTTTCTTTGTCTTTTTGCGAGTGTCATATGTTTGTTGTTGATATATTCCTAATATTGTGTAATATAAATATAAACATTAACTTTATGCTTACCTGCATACATGCTGCGTTACTGAAATCTTTACTAGAAAGAATATAAAAGAACTTAGAGGCTGTAAAATAAAAAAAATATGTCCTTAAGCTACAATACAATAGATTACCTTCCTATACCTTATATACCTACAATAGATTGTCTTGTTTTTCTACTTGCCATAACTTTCCTAATAATGCCGTTTATTTACTTATTTATTTTATATGTTTTTTGTCTATGCCCAGTTACTGTCCAGATAAGGGTAAGTATAAACTCAAACTTCTCAAGTCATAAAAAATAATATTAAGCAAAACATCTTTATTATTAATTTAATAGTTAGTAAATAAATATTTACTTTTTTCACTTTTCTTTCTGCTTTTCATGTAGAAGGCGTCTTGGAGTTTATAACAGTGGTAGAGCCACGTGGCAGCTTTTGCTGTCGCACGGATGGGCCGGCTCGAACCGGGGTGGTACCACGACCTCACAGAAAACCAGCGTGAAGTAGAGATTTACCTTTGCGTTTCGCTTGGTGAGTGCAGGTGGCCGGAGGCCCTTTTTACTGGAAATGAGGCATTCCATCTTAGTCCTCACGGGTGACAACGCATTTTGATTTGTAATAGAGGATAGATGTAGATGTCTATGGGCCGCAGCAACCATTTACCATCAGGTGGACTGTGTGCTCGTTTGTCACCCTTATCCTATATAAAAAAAAGAGTCGCGTTGAAAATATTTAAGAAAGATCTTTTAAGTTCAAACAAATACAATTTATGCAATACTAAACGGTATACACGATTTTAGATCAATTTAAAATTAAATTGCTACAGTTGCTGTTATATTGAACAATTGTGTTATAATTGTTTCAATTAATTACATGACGCTGGCCAATATTGGTATTATTTGCCTCATCGTTGTCATAAAAATTCAGTCATCGAGCGAGAAGGTACTGGAATGAAATATTTTTTTTCAATTTGTTGTATGTATATTGTTCCAGACAAATTGTTAATGTGTCTTTGGGTTTTAATTTAGACGAAATTATTATGTTTAATACAGATTTTAGAATATCCATTGATAGTGGAACTATCAATGAAAAGCTGGACGGACAGGAATCCAAGTCAGGCAGATGAGGATCTCCTATTAGTTTCAAGGCACTTCCCATAACTCACTAGGATAGAACTCAGCACATAGGTAGCGTTTTACTAGAAATTATTTCCCAAGGTTGCATAATTTGGTTAAAACAACATGGTAGTACAAATCTGATAGAGTTAATATTTTCGTGTCTTCAACAATTTACTCGCCAAACAAGTTTGACCGGCATCCTTTTTCTGGTGGTTGGTGGATTCATGTTACGCAATAAAATAAAACAGTATTTTGAAACTATTAAAATATCATTATAATGTAATAACTATAAACGTTTGTGCCTTGAAGTTTAAATAAGCAAGCTTTATTAATACTCAAGGTATGTATTTTTTATGAGATAAAAGGTGACAGCGAGCACAAATTCTCAGCCCACCTGATGGTAACTGGTAACTGGTTGCTGTGGTCCATAGACATCTACATCTGTCCTCGTTTGCGAATCAAAATGCAGATGCGATGTCAGCCTTGAGGACTAAGATACAATGCCTCGTTTCCGTTTTCGTTAAAAAGGGTCTCCGGTTCTCTACACTCACCATACGAAGTACAGCAGCATTATGCTGCTATTTTACGCTGGTATTCTGTGAGAGCAAGGTGGTACCTTCTTCCCCGGTCGAGCCGACGCATTTGTGTTACAACTATACAATTAATACAGCTGCAGCATTTTTTGTCCAAATTTATGGTTTTGTAATAACGAAGTTTTTTTTTACATACGGTAATATATTAATTTTAAGTATTCAGTTTTGCGAGTTTACATACGTTTTTTGTAATTCGTTTTATATGCAACTAGACGAAGACAGACATATATGATGAGTTCCTTGAAAAAAAAAGACCTGTAATATTATTTTGTTGTTTTATCGCGGTAAATAAGGTTAACGTTGCTTCGAAATGTGAGAGAAATGTCTATATTATTAATCTTATCAACTCAATAAGAATGTTCAGGTGTTGGGAAATAAATTAAGACGTTTATTTTTTAAACACTATGGCGGTGTAATGGAATCCACTACTCCTTATTTTACTGTGTGTGTCCTAAGTGATAGAAGAGTATGATGAAACAGGAGATGTCAAATAGTATCTTCTTATTCACAACTCCAATAATACATTATTGAAATTGAAAATTTAAACCATAAGAATAACAGCTAGATTACCTGGAAACGGCTGAACATATTTTGAACCACCGCTAGAAAACCTTTTTAAATAAACAAAGCCGCACCCAAATTGGTTCATTCGTTTAAAAGTGCCACAACCGTGTGCCACAGACAATCATAAGAGGCAGTCAAACTTATAACAACACCCCCCTTTTTGCGTCGGGGTTTAATAACTATATTCGGCAACCCACCTGTCATATGAAAATATGACAAACATCTCCCCTATGGGGCAAAATCTGTGGCTGTAATGAATTAAACATGCATGCACATCAACGCTGCACGCATTTCTCGAAACTCAGACGTTGCTTAAGCTTGACACATACAGTCAGTTAAACTGATCAGTTGAACTGATCAGTTCAAACGGATGTAAGCCAAAACGATTTCCCCACTTACTGGCTTCCATTTTCAACTTAATATTTCACAGTCACGTTCAGTTTATGGATCTACGTCAGTTCAACTGATCAGTTTAATTGCCTGTGCGCCCAAAACAATCCGTGGGTTGTCGTCATTTAAAACTTTCAACTTAAAATTTCACTCACACTCACGGTCAGTTTTTGAATGTGCGGTATGTACGTCAGTTCAACTGATCAATTTAACTGACCGTGTCAGTCGTGCTTTACCCTTGTACGTGGTAGAGCTCTTACTCCTCAGAGATGACAACGCATCTGCATTTAGAATCTTAATCGAACATAATATATAATATGTAGTTGTCTGTGGGCCACAGTATTCACTTATCATTAAGTAGACTGTGCTCGTTTACTGTATGTTTATAATAATAAAACACACTTCATACGGAGGGTATCAATAGGATAGGCTTTTAAGCGCGGAACTGACAGCATCACGTAACCGGTACGTCACATTATCTGTGCTCCCTGTGCAGAAGTGAAAGACTCCAGTGTACCATCTTCCGTTCCGTTTCATTCATACTACAATAGCTACCACAACGTACAACGTGTCGCGAGCACGTTCAGCATATGTAACCGGTTCTCTATGTTCTTTAGAGTTTTTTTTTACTACAAATATTATATTATATAATGATTGTCACAGAGGTCATTTTCTTTACAACATGTTTTTTTATTTCCGGTAATTTTGACGCGGCTCATTAAGTTATAATCGTCGTTTTTCTCTTGTGTTTAGCAAAAAACATTGACTTTAAATTTTGCAGGAAGTTGTTTATTGTAATTTTTAAATGTAATTGCAAATATATGCCATTAGGAAGTGATGTCATCACCATTAAAACCCATCACAAATCCACTGCCGAACTAAGACCTATGTGTTGATTATCGATGATGGTGATGAAGTTGTGGTAGGTGTTTCAAGTGATAACTCTGTTATGTACAACATCAGTAAACAAACAACTTCCGTGTCGTTACCCCCACTTCACGAACATTATCCCAAAAAAGTGTTATTAGTGAACAAAATGTCTGTTTTATTGTTATTTTGTCTCATTAACAAAGTCTTGTTATTTGTTAAATTAAAATGTGAGTTCATTTAATGAGTTGGGACGTGTTTATATAATGTAGATGCTTTGTCTCTCTCTATAATGAGTAATATTATAAATATCATAAGGTTTTCCTTAAATACATTTTCTGCCGACTTCCAAAAAGGAGACGGTACTCAATTCGACTGTATGTATTTTTTTATGTTACCTCATAACTTTTTACTGAGTGAAGATGAACCGATTTCGATGATACCTTTTTTATATGAAAGCTGATACTTCTCGTGTGGTCTCATATGAATTTGATCAAGGTCAGACCAATAGTTTTTGAATTATTCTTAATAACTTATATTGAAGTCGGCTGTACAAAATATTTTTAATTTTTAATTGTTTACTCTGATCGAATCCGGTCAAATCTTAAATAATTTTTTCAATTTATATCCATGCATTACGACCTACATATAAACGTCCTTTGTTGAACATAGGCCTCCCCCATAGATCGCCTTATTGGGGGATTTTGCCATAGCTGCAGGCTTAGAAGGCGGATTGGTAACAGCAGTGTTTCATCATTTTGAGTTTTCAACAGGAAGATGGTGCTCCCATTTCCTGTTTCAGTTTCCCTCTATCGCCTCTTTCGATGCCCACTGGATGCTAAGTTATAGTGAATACTATTAGACTGCAACTTCACGTTAATCCAAGTCCGAAGGGTCCAATAAAATTAATATATAATAAAATTTAATATGGCTTCGCCTAACTGAAATTGAATTTCTTCGTTTCTTGAGTTTCTTTTCTTGCTTGAGATAACTTAGGGTCCAATTTCTAAGTCCATTCAGTTTGGTGTACGAGTTATTTCAATGTTCAAGGAATCAGAGCTTCAAAATCATTTGTACTTTATACTGGGTTATTTTGCAATAACCGGTCAAAATTGCAGAGAAGTTTCAGAATAAGTAATATATGCAAATGGTGAAGGAAAATTAATTAAAATAAATCTCAAACATTCTGTTTTATCTTTTAAATTCAAAATACGTAGTAATGCATTATTTTAACTGACTTTACTGCGCACGCACACATTCTTAACAGTCGATCGGTAGCCAATAACGTTGTTGCCCATAACTCATATTCAATTTGGGATAATTTCAAAGAAAAGTAGAAGCCTTTTTTACTCGTATTTTCAAAAAAAAAACTCCAATAACCCGATATCATTGTTTATATATTTCAACTTAAGTTTAAAATTTGGCTACATACATACATAAACACTCACGCCTGTCACCCAGAGGGGTAGGCAGAGACTATGGACTTCCATTTGGCACGATCCTGACAGACCTCTCTCGCTTCCTCCACATCCATATACCTACGCATACACCTTCGTCGGTTAAAGGTACTCTTGATTTGGCCCATTTTCAATATATCGCCAAATTTGGCTACTTTTTGAAAAATAACCCTGTATATAATAACATTTGAGATTTGACAATGCGAAATAAAATTGATATACCAATGTCCTTGGTGCCTTTGGGAAGTGTATCGGTAGCGACACGAGAGTGCCACACGACAATGAGGCCACTTATGCAACTCGTTAATGTAATTGTACACGATGTATTTTCTTTTGTTGCGCAAGTGTTGACTACTTGTCGTTGCGTTGGTTAACTGATTTTGATATAATTTTTTTAATTAACATTGGTTACCCCCACTAGATATTTCACCCGTGAAGGCGTTATAAATAGGTTCATATTAAATTGAGTTTGGACACACAATAATTGTTTGTAGGCTGTGTAAATACTTTGCCGAAAATCGAACCTATTTGAAACCCAAAGTAATTAAGACGTTGAATAAAACTGCGTTACAGCACACGAAACGACGGGATAATAAAAAAGTTTAATAAGTTAAATCAAACGCGAGTTTATTCAGTAATTACAGTCGATGTTATTACGTCTGAGCCGGATGGTACCTATACGGCTTAATTCTATGAGTAGAGAGTAACTAACTAACTTTCAACTATAGCACGCCCCACAACGTGAGGGAGTTTTAAAATTATAATTTTCAGACAATATACCAATCAATAACATGGAATTATTCCGATAATCTATCATAGGCTTGGGTAAAAAATATCGATATAACGAAATATAGATATTTTCTCACAAAATCATCCATACTTATCGTCGATATTTTTAATCGCGATTTATAAATATTCAATATTTATTTTGGAGAATCGAATTCGTATTAATTTCGATATAATTTAAAATGTTGCTCTACTCTTGATATGGTGGCCTCAATTTCGCTACATAAAATCATTTTTATACTTATAGCTAGACATCAAATCCTTATTATTATTATCGTTACAATAACTGCAGACATTGAATAATAAGATTTGTCATTGAACTCAACACTGTTTAAAAGTTATTAATGAAAGTCGATCAGATTCTCTGCTTTTTTTCTTGTAAAAATGATCGTCACTATTTTTATTTTTTTTCATCAAAATTAAATAAAACGCTCGCGAGGCGTGCACTTTTGGATTTTTCAAATTTATTTTTATTTAATTTAGTTTTTGTGCTACTGCAGTGCTTAAAGTTACATTTAGGTAGCGTCAACAAGGGTAATGTAATTTTTCTTATAATATAAATTTACCAAGAGTTAGACAGTTATGTTCCAACTTATGATCGGTAATTGCTTAGAAACCTTGAGTATAATGTTTAAATTTATGTTATTAGGTTCACAATTATAACTGGCAGTTATCTTCATCCTTATTACACAATAAAACTATAATGCTGTTTTTGTCAGTAGCCTTAACCCAGGCTAACGCTTTGTAAAATTATTATCACGTCTTATAAAACATGCAGGGTATTGTTTTTATCCAACTCAAGCGAGACATCAAGGTCCGGACGTTCTTGGCGAACAGCGCTTATTGGCTCGGACAGGTAGTGCACACTTCTGCGTCGCTGTGTTATCCAATACCAATGCGGGTTGGGATTATCGTGGTGCGGTCAGGTGATATTTCATAATCGTACGTTTACTTCTGTGTATAGCGAACTGTGAACGTCTTTCGTTCACATGTGCATGAATGTCTTTCTTAAAATTTTTGTAAACAGAAATCTGGCTAACTAACTATCTTAAATCTTTTTTTACAATAATAATATATGAGAGGCGACCGGATGACAAGTGACAACTGCGGCCCATAGACACCTGCAACCATTTTACAAGCAAAGAACATCGCGTACGAGCTATCCGTCTAAGGATTAATAAGATTAACATGAAATAAACCAAGCCTACTTTACGATTGTGTGATTGTGGTGGGGTAGGTATCGTGTGCCGATACTTGATACATTTGTACAAAACAGTGCAACTAAACGCCAAACGTCAAAACGAAGCTAACCACAGTTCCCATCAGTTACACAATCACACAACAGAACATATTAACATGCATAGCTACTAGGTGGCAGAAATAGCTGGAATATGGAAATCACATCCGAGGTAAACACTAATTGAATATACTCATGCTACTAAATTAGTTGGACTATTCTCTTTACCTCACTACACTTTATGATAAAGAAGTAACTTACTAGCTCATCTTAAGAAAATTGTTTAAAATAACTCGCGTAGGTTTAGAAGAAAATGCTTATGACAAAATCAAAGCACTAACGAACCATATAACCCTTCAAAGCTGTGGACTAAAAATACTCAATTAGATTAAACTGGTAGACATAAAGCGATGACCGTAATTACATCTTCGGACCGAAACCCTCGCTAATTGTGTGCTTACGTGAAGTTTTAATTAGGACTATTAAGGATGGTATTACTCTGTACTTTGCGCAAATTTATTTATGTTAATAAACCTTGAAAACATATTACATGTAATGAGCTACGAAGATGCGATGTTTAAGACTGTAAATACAGAATCGTTTGAGATATAACAAATGAATGTTTCATCGATTGATATATGTACTGGTCATCGATCAAACGAACAATTCTGCTAATACAGTTCGATAGATGATTGAACAACGTTTTATCGACTAGTATCAATCGATCGAAATCGATCCATGTCGGTCAATGGCATCGATCACGATCGATAGATTGGTGTGGTAACACCCTTAGGGACGTAACGTAATGTATATAGAATATCACAACAACCTGCTTATATGGAGTCTTACAATATATTTGACGTCATAAAATGTGAATTTTAACAATTAATAATATCAAAATACATTTTAGCTTACAACTTTAATGTTACAATGTAGCAAATTTGCAGTTAAAATAATCTTTTAAAGAAAAAAATTCAGCTATCAATTACTATTTTTGAAAATTTCTATTGAAATTTTGATCGGAACTTGAACACCGGCGGATTGCAAATTCTATAAAAATGGTGCATTTAGTGTATTACATGTATACGCATGTAAACTATTAATGGCAAAGTTGAATCAAGTGCTCCGATGGTGATGTGAACCTCAAGTTATTGTGTCGGTTTATGCACTTTAAGACACTATAGTTTAAGTAGTAACTATAAGTTAATTTGTGCTATAGTCATCGACTGTCTGTTGGCTCAAATTGCCGTCAAAATCTCCGATAAACTTCGCAATGTGACCCATCCCTACCATTAAGAAGTTTTCACACAGAAGTTTTAATATAAGGATGTATTTTTAAACTTACATTTTAGACATATATAAGAACTACTTACTTACTAACATGGAAACAAAATTTTCTAACCAACTCACTACTCCCTTAATTTATCAGGTAAATTAATGTTTTGTTGGTTCCAAATTCCTACGCATAAAAACGTTAAAAAAAGGCTGTAATAGATGCGTGGTACGGTATAATATTAACTTTATATTTTGTTGGCCTTGGGTGCTTAGTTAACAAAAAAAAAACTAAACCGTATTCATATATAGTTTTATTCGTTTTTAAATTAAATTCGGTTGGTCGAACAGTTAAACAAAGGAGCTTTACCACTTAATTCTACATAATATTATAGTGATAATTTTAATATATATATATATATATATATATATATATATATATATATATATATATATATATATATATATATATATATATATCATCATTATCATTATCATTACAGCCCTTCATAAGTCCACTGCTGAACATAGGCCTCCCCCAAGGAATGCCACAAAGCACGGTCCTGAGCCACCTGCATCCATCGACTTCCTGCATGTCTTACCAGGTCGTCACTCCATCTTGTGGGGGGACGCCCTACACTTCGCCTACCGGTACGAGGCTGCCACTCGAGAACCTTTCTTCCCCATCGGTTGTCGGTTCTTCGAGCTATATGGCCGGCCCACTGCCACTTCAGCTTACTAATCCGTTGGGCTATGTCGGTTACTCTGGTTCTACTGCGGATATCCTTATTCCTAAGTTTATCACGCAGAGAAACTCCGAGCATAGCCCTCTCCATAGCTCGCTGAGCGACCTTGAGCTTCCTCATACGGCCAGCAGTGAAGGACCACGTCATATATATATATATATATATATATATAATAATGATTATTTAAATATTTCTATTATAATTTTAATGACTATAATGTAGACACATGAGAATGCTCGTGTAGTAATATAAGGACAACAAGTTACGCGCAATAAAATATTGTTATGAGCTTCGGGTTCGAGACAAAAACTGCCGAGAGAATTACCTAAATTGACACTTTAATTACAGAACACTAATTATAACTCAAAACAACACTAATAACAAAACACAATTGTACTACTGATCAATTTAGTTCGCAGTTGTATCGCTTCGAAGTATTCGCTTGTATCGCCAATTCAATACTGACTAGGTCATAGTCTATACCGGCCGTATATAGCGCCTCAGATAATTTCCAGAACCTTCTGCTGTAGAAACATTTAAAATGTTTGAGTACATACTGGTCCCGACTGACTAGGTGTCGATAGTTCTAGAAAGCTCTACCATGGAAAATTCTAGAAGGATTTTGACTCTCCTAGTTTTGCTACTCGATACTAGAGGGCGCTAGTGGTAATTAGTGTTGCCATGTACCAGGCATTAATGGTGGTGCTCAACAATATTTAATACGGGGAGTATTAGCGATATTAACTAGACAAACTAATAGTATGATATGTGCAATTGTCAGTCAGATCGTTTTTACAGTGTGGTGAGATTAATGCGCAACATTCAACTGTTTACTTACTGATGATTGGGATCAAATCCAGTTCGAAAGAGAATCTATGATATTGAGCGAGTGATTCTTTCACAGTAGGCAATCACCAAACGGGGCGATCCTAATCTTGTAAGATTCAAAGCCTCCAAAACAAAATCGTATCATTTTACCGCAAAAAGCAGCCATCACACCTTCGTTTCTTTTCGAAATGTACGATTGGAATACACCTACAATTAAAAAATGTTCGGTGGTTAAGATTTTCTGACACCTGAACTTTGGGCGGCTTATTCAGTACAAGGCAAAAGCAGCAGCAAGGAAATTAGGTGTGCTTGCAAAGTGGCGGCGATGCTTCACGCCGGGATAGTTGCTATATAAAGTAGGTACAAGTCTGATCGTTCATAGAGTATTGCTGCCATATACGGCCTAGTGCTGCAAAGAGCCATTTAGCGGCTTTATACTTAATGGATAGGCGTACCAAAAGGCTAATTCGTGACTTTTTACTTCTTTGACTCTGGTTAAGGCTAATATTATCGGATTCGAGCACGGGTGTGAGAGAAATTGCATTGTTTAATTCGTCCTCCTGCCTACCACTATGGGATAACTTGTGGTTGGTCAGTCTCCACCCTTTTGTTGTCGACAAACAATGTTGTTTGAAATTCGAATCAGAAATTTAGAAGTGATCAAATCTGTAACATATATGCGTGCATGCGTGCAAGCGTGCATGCGTGCGTGAATACCTGCGTGAATGCGTGCGGGTATGCGTGCATACGTGCGTGCGTACGTGCGTGCGCGTGCGTGTGTAAGAACAGAATTACGTTTTATGGCGTTATGCGTACTGCAAACTTTGGTCGCAAAAGTTTGATTGCAATATTTTAGGAAAAAATTACTGTTTAATCGATATACAACCAAAAATGAAACTTTTTGATTAATTAAAATTGAACACTTTATAATAAACAAGCTTACAAGTTTGTCTAGACAGGTGTAATTCCTGAGAAAATTTTATTATTTTTCTAACGTCAAGCAAAGCTCGGTCTCCCTGGTACATGGAATTAAAATAGTAATAGAGAGGGTGTGGAGAGGGAAGAGTGGGGACGACACTTAAACTCGTTACGCTATAAAAGGATTCCGCTGACCACGTTAAACTACAACGGAATACTACTAGCAGCCCCATTGTAATACAAGAGTTGCGGCTCTTCTTATTTCCAACTTCCCAAATATGTATACGTAATTTACAGATGTTGCGGGACTCAATGGACTCAAGGTCTATAGTCAGTTATCCACTTTGATTTAAGGTTTGTTCGGCTCTACTTATGACGTTATCAAATATGCCTAAGCTTAGCAGTGACCTGTCAAAGAAATATGTTGTGGGTGGCCTAGTAGAGAATACCTTTAGCATTACATCCGCCCTTTGAATGCTTTTCTTATAGGGTAATGCAAGAAAGATTGAAAATAAATAAACTTAAGAACAGTTATGTAAGAAAATGAAACATCAAAGTTTGACGAGATTTAGGGCTTTCATTGATAGTTGTAAACGAATTTTTAATAAGACATAGTTCTTACATTTTAATTACCGTAAAGCATAATGTGATGAAACCACATTATTATTGCGCTGTAACCAGCTAGGAACCTTGCTCATAATTACAAGGTTAACAAATACATCAACGTAAGGTAAAAATAAGATAAAAATAAGTCGTATAATTTCAAATGACTTTCAATGACAAGTTATTTTGACGATAATAAAAAAAAACTAATGATGTTTTAAACATTAATAGGTATTGAAAAATTAATAAATGCCAATTATAATAAATAGCCTGTCGTATAATTAGTACAGTAAGTCAGTGACTGCCTCGTTGGTCTAGTGGTTGTATTAGTGCGACTGCTGATCATGAGGTCCCGGTTTCGAATCCCGGGTCGGACCAAAAAATCAGTTATTAAGTTTTTCCATCAAGAAATTCTCAGTAGCTGCCCGGAGTCAGGAAGTTCGCGATGTTTCACCCCCGTGCCCCGGAAAGCACGTAAAGCCGTTGGTCCTGCGCCTGATCTCTCTCCGGTCGTGTCGGTTTACCGTCCCATCGGGCTATGAGAGTGAGGGAATAGAGAGTGCACCTATGATTGCGCATACCTTAGTCACTATAATCCTGTCCTGCGCCGATGGCTAGTCTTCGTTGAGGCTGGCCGCCGTGGCCGAAATTCGGTCTGGAGGACATTATTACAGTAATTCAGGAAAAAGGCAGAACTTAAAAAGTTAATAATTATATATATTAATATATTCCACTGTCTTAGCTATTAAAATTTTAATAAATTTTCATGTTAATGTTGATGTACACTTTTATATTAGACCAGTTTCAGCACATATAGATAATTTAGTCATAGATTATATAGTTGCAAGTAAGTTGTATAATATTCGTCTGTGCATTCATTACCTTATCTAGGAAGTGGAGCGAAAAAATATGTGATCCAGAATAGGTATTTTTGAGAAACATTTGTTACAAACAAATCGCAGTGTGTGTGGCTCATTCGGTGTGACTCAATTGCAACGACTTGGTAAACTTGACTTTGTTCTTTACGGCTTCAATAAGAACTGTAAGCGCTACAATTTACATCTGATATCAGCATTATTATTTACTACCGTGACGATAGTACCGTCCCAATTTTTTTTAAAGGAAATTTTCTCTTGATCCCTATCAATATCGACCGACCATTATCGATAAATGATGTCACATTTATATCTTTTAAGTAGATCATTCTGTGACTCAATTTTGATGATGTTGCCACATGTTCTTTATGATTTCAGTTAGCAAATTGGCGTGGCGCTGATTTAGGTATATAACTGATAGTTTATTGTCGTTCTAATAATTTTAAGCGCATTTTTACCCTCGATTTGAATTGATAAGATAGAACTAATAACATACAAGAAACATTTCTTTGAATTGTTCGTTCGGTGTATCGACTCTATTTTAATAATGTCGCAAGATACTAACAATGCTGTTACAGTTGCAAATAACTAACGTTTTAATATTTTTTAGATGAATTTATAATATTAATGTTATTTCTATAAGATAACGCAGAATTCGAGCTGTGGTAAGTAGGTAAGCGCTACAGAGAATTGCATAGTAGTACGCGAGCAATCCGAGTTCGACTCCTGCTGGTACCAATAAAATTGTTAGTTGCAATTTTGGCACGAATTTTTTTAACGAATGTGAATTTTACTAGGATTGTTTTTGAAAGTATAGACTCCTAAGGAATATTTTGAAATACTCTTTTTGGACCTGACTGCTGGTTGAATCTTTTTTTACGTAATTACGTCTATTGTTGAAATAGTTACTTAAACAATGGTGTTCAGGCCAGTTTCATTCAGCATTTAGAGCTATCCAGTGTTCTCAGCCAATCGCCTAGATGTAATTGCACGTGTCAGAGCCACGCTGCAGCGTATTGGCTGCAGCACAAATGGGTCGGCTCGAACGAATGAATAACCACCGGCAACCATATTTATTGGTAACAAGATATTTTATCTTCGTCCTTATAGGTAACAACGCAACAGCATATTGATTCTTAATCGACAGTAAAATTGTATCTAGGTGTCTATTGGATCAATATTTACTGCCTCGCACATCAGCAGGCCTATTCGCTAACGTCATTCCATTACAGTATAAAAGTCCATTGCTGAGAGACATCCTCCACAGATTGTCTCATCAACTGTGGGCTGTGGCTGAAATCCCTTCTGATTCAGTTCAGTTCATATCCTGTTTCATTTTTCCTCTGTCGCCTATTACTACTACGACTATCGTTTTGATGTCAATGTTAACGCATAGGCTTGCAGGTGGTCTGTGTGCTCGTTTGCCACTCTTTAAGAAATCTCTTCAAGTGTTTTTAGATAATGACTTTGTTTAAAAAAAAAACTGCTTCTTGACACGCTATTTCCATACTATTATGCTATTATAATGATACACAGTTTACAGTGACAAACATACCACTGTAAACTGTGTATCAAATCGTGTCGTGCAGTGGCGGTGTAAGAATTTCGACTACCTCATAATTATCATTCCGTAAGAGGCGATAGAAGAAAACACACCAGGAGACAGGCAGCAGCGTCTTCGTAATGACAACAAGAGATTTAAAGAAAACTGTGGTTCCCAACTCGCCTGTCAAGCGTGGCAACTGTTGCAAATATACCCCCTATGAGGCAGTTTGTGGGGGAGGCTATTATTAAGCAGTAGACTTTTGATAGGCTATAACGGTAACAGATACGGATGCTATAATAATTCCAGACTTAGAATAAAAGGATGTCGAGTTTCTTTAAAATAATTAAAGCCTAGCCTATAATGATAGCATATAAGTATTAATTACAGTAGTGTAAGTGGTTAATCATTAACCATTAATGACACATGAGAAACGTGACTGGCGAAGTGGGCGTTGGTAAATTGATGTCGGCCCCTTCGGACGCTACAACGTGATGGCAATGTCCTTGCAAGCTGTATTATAAATAACAAAGGGCGTTCACGTATATATTTTTAACTCTCCTATCATATTCAGTGTTAGTCTTTCTTCTTTTTAGCAGCTCGTAATAAATAGTCCACTGCTAGGCGTGTGTCAAAAACCACTTTTTTTAGGACGCCCAGTTCTAGACTTTTCTTTTACCTGGTGTCCGCCATACACCTTGATTCGTCTGTTCTTCCTTTTTAACTTTGGTTACGGCTACACCAACGCTATTGCTAACCGGTAACATTCATTGCTATGCATATGCATATGCTATGGATCACAGCACTGGTGATGCTCTATACACCGGCTGTGCTAATATTTCTCGGGAAAATGTCGCCGAGTACCGGCGGAACAAACTTGTCTGAAGTCAAGTATTTGCGGAACAAAGCCTCGGATTGGGGGCGAATAAATCTAGTCCAGCTTAATCCTCAGAAGACACAAGTTTGGGCGTTTACCGCTAAAATGAACCCCTTTGTCGTATATCCTCAGTTTCAAGGCACTCCCCATATTGCCTCAACCAGTATCGAAATACTCGGCGTTGACATTTCGAGTGACGTGCAGTTTCGTGGTCACTTGGAAGAGAAGGCCAAATTGACGTCTAAAAAGCTTGGCGTGCTCAGCAGGGCGGGACAGTATTTCATGCCGGCACACCGCCTGCAACTTTACAAGGCGCAGGTTCGGCCTCACGTGGAATACTGTTCCCTGACTTGTTCACTTGATCGCATCCAGCGTAAAGCGGCTCCAATCTTCGACGACCGAGTTCTTACCGATCGGCTCGATCCACTCGCGTTGCGAAGAGATGTTGCATCCCTTTGCATTTTCTTTCGCTTTTACCACGGGGTGTGCTCTGAAGAATTGTTCCAATTAATTCTAGCCGCCAAATTTCACGACATCACGCACATCGCGGCAAATCTCCCGATACCATTCACACCATCTGGATGCTTGGCGGTCCACCACTGTTTCACTAGGAGTTTTCTTCCGCGTACGACCTCTCTGTGGAATAGCTTACCACCGGCGATTTTTCCGGACCGATACGACTTAGGGACCTTCAAGAAAAGAACTTACTCCTTTTTATAAGGCCGGCAACACACCTGCAATTCCCTTAATGTTGCAATTGTTTATAGGCGGCGGTAGTCACTTACCATCGGGTGAGCCGTATGCTCGTTTGCCCTCTCCTAAAAAAACAACAACTTGTTGTTATTTTGGCTCGCCTTCTTGTGAAACCGAAATATAGCTGGGTCAATTAATACTTGGGTATAGAAGTAAGTAAGAGGAAGATACCAACGCAGATAGACTAGACAAAAAAGAACTGAACTTGATGGTTTTAAGGAAGTGTCCGCGCATCCCCTTTCCGTGTTGGCTGACCTAGCACGTCTGTGACTTTTTTTAATTCTTCGGCCATGCAGATTTCCTTACGATGTTTTCTTTTACCAGCGAGCACGTGGTGAGTCATCACTTAAATTATTAATTTTATTGATGTCTGCAGGGATCGAAACCTGGATGCTCGCGTACTGTGAAATTCACAGCATTCATTTTAAGGAGCATGGTAAATTCCCCAGAGCTGCACAATACTTTGTGTACACTTTATGTGCCTAACAACTACCTGCGTCATAGGCCTACTCGACGACACCGGCTGTTCGCCACATCCCATTGCCGCACTGTGTCACGCGCACAATCCCCGTTGCGTCGCATGCATGGTGCTTTAAACTCCTTAACGGAGACAGTCCCGGAATGTGACATCTTTAATGACACACTCAAGGTGATCATGTCAAACTGTCTTATGTTATGTGAAAGCCATGTTTGTTAGGTAAATAAGTTGTATGTTATTATCACTTTATTCTGTTATAGTTATTTAATTTCCTCTAGTTATTGTTAAGTATGTTTGATCTCTGACTTGTTATTTGTTTTTGAATTATGTTAATTATGTTATATGTTTAGTTTTACCTATTAATTACTGTCATTGGCGCAAGCTGTTGTAATTAATTAATTATAAATAAATAAATAAATAAACAGCGAGCGCTTAGCGTTGTCTGAGCTATCGCCATGATTAAAAGTAATTTATTTAAAAATGTTAGTCATTAAGTATTTTTTCGAGGATACGTTTATTACTTACGTATTCTGTTATAAAAATTAACAACCTAATAAACCGGTATAAGTGATAAAAGTGAACACGTTTACAATGACAATGTACAAAATTTTTAAATAAATATTGTTTGCAATGAGTTTACTTCCAATACAAATATTCACTGTATATATATATTTGAGACTACTTTAAATTATAATGTCGAAAATTAGAATAATTTCGTGTTCCCAAGGCTAAACTTTACTTAAGTCTTTGTATAAAATTATATGCATCCAGCTCGATTTTTCTGATCCTGTTACGCAGTGATTTAAAATATAAATAAATAAATACATTCCTTATATTTCAAAAACATAGGTACAAGTAATATCTGCATATTTATTATAAAGAAGCTAATATAGTATACTTATTATGTCCCATAAAAAAAATTACATACAGAAAAGCAATTGTCCCTAAGCTAGGTAGACCTGTATAGGCGACAGTTTCTGCATGGCGTTATTTTTTTATTTGTGCAATGAACAAGCATGAAATGTGATGTAATTTTTGAATACACATAATAAGTGGATAATGGGTATCTTCTGTTAAGTGCGGTGTTACCTACAAGGGCAGACATTGTTTTTATTTTTAAATAGCGCTTAAATATTATCTCTATTCATCAAATCATCACTCAACTATTTTAGGTCTCAAGTTTTTATAACTTGATTATTTTAGTCGGCCTCTACGACACCAACCATCCTTTCTCAACCATAACACTTTCTTATCCCTTTTTCACACAGTCAGTATTATAAAAATCGAATTAATCTAATAAATAGGCAAGGCTGCCATGATACCAAGGTTAAACCTTGGTATTATGGTAGCCATGACATGTCGACACTGGACTGGCAGTAGTCTAAGGTTTGTTATCAGTTTAATCCAAGCCTCACAGCTGGTCGCAGTTGCGATAACGCCCACGTTTTCTTTACGAGCAGTCAGCACATTAACCATCAGATACGTGACTCGGGTTGATATGAAACAAAAGATATAATAATTTATTCCTACCATATAAACTACCAATAATAATTATCACTATAAACATTTTTAGGAATGTAATAAACAACAACTAGCTCGAACAAACGACTAGCGAACTTACTAAGCATTTTGCTGTAAGGTAGAGTTTCAAATCTATCAAAAAT
The DNA here is from genome assembly GCA_033319125.1 of Parnassius glacialis. Taxonomy (NCBI): domain Eukaryota; kingdom Metazoa; phylum Arthropoda; class Insecta; order Lepidoptera; family Papilionidae; genus Parnassius; species Parnassius glacialis. The sequence continues at coordinate 10,085,975 of JAVANC010000011.1, read as the reverse complement.
AAGTACATATTTCCATAATCTTTAATGAACTCAGTTGTTGGACTGTCCTCCTGTCAAGAATTTTTTCTTAGGAACGGGTAGAGGTTCATCATCATCATCATCATCATTACAGCCCTTCACAAGTCCACTGCTGAACATAGACCTCCCCCAAAGAATGCCACAAAGCACGGTCCTGAGCCACCTGCATCCATCGACTTCCTGCATATCTTACCAGGTCGTCACTCCATCTAGTGGGGGGACGCCCTACACTTCGCTTGCCGGTACGAGGCTGCCACTCGAGAACCTTTCTTCCCCATCGGTTGTCGGTTCTTCGAGCTATATGGCCGGCCCATTGCCACTTCAGCTTACTAATCCGTTGGGCTATGTCGGTCACTCTGGTTCTACTGCGGATATCCTCATTTCTGAGTTTATCACGCAGAGAAACTCCGAGCATAGCCCTCTCCATAGCTCGCTGAGCGACCTTGAGCTTCCTCATACGGCCAGCAGTGAAGGACCACGTCTCAGTTCCGTAAGTCATCACTGGCAACACGCACTGGTTGTACAATTTCGTTTTAAGGTTTTGAGGTATGTCTAACGAGAAGATGTGTCGTAGATTCCCGAACGCTGCCCA